>OY725196.1:3035833-4530000 GCA_963241965.1 Tortrix viridana | reverse complement strand
CCGCAACTTTAACTGAATACTCAAGCTCGTCTATTGGACTGCTTAAAAAACAATAATTACAGCTGTAGACTTAACTGTTAAGATTTTATTAGCGACCGTAGGTGGTAAGAGAGTGTTAGTAGAATTTAACAAAATAGAAAATTTATTGCTTAACATACATGAAGGTCAAATCTATAGATCGAGACCCCTCTATCGACCTGCTTTGATCCACCATCGAAGTTACACTCTATACAGGACTCACGTTAGGTACTATGTGCCTGAACTGAAACGTACGAGTAGGTATAAAAAGTCTATCAAAAACATTAACTTCTAAACACCCGGAAAACAACACAAATCAGTAAAAACATTCCAAATACACATCCTTGGCATAATAGGGTTGTTGAAACGCGTTATTTCGCGTGACCCCGCCTGTATTTTTCAGCGCTCCAGCGAACCGCGTAAAGGTCGATCGCGGACCTTTTGGCGACCCTGAACACTAAACAGATACGCACTCTATAAGGAAAAGGAATAATTGTCATACTATAGATACAGATAATAGATATGCACCATACGAGTATAATGGCCTTCACTTGGCTATTATTTATCAAACATTTTCGTTGCATCTCTTTCATTCGGTTAGTCAAATGAGAGAGATGTACCTAAGATCAATGTTTGGCAAACATTTACTGCCAAGTGTAGTGCCAGGAAAAGAAAAAGGCATAAATGTCATACTATGGCTATTGCGCTTGCTACACGGTTTGAAACTAAGTGACCTTGGTAGAAGCGAGCGGCTACACGGTTTCAAACAAGCCCATTTGTTTGACATCCGCCAAGGGCGTTTAAGGTCATGCGAAATTTGGTTTACCACCACCACCTGCTTTAAACCGTTGTTTGAAACCGTGTAGCCCACGCATATAACTATAGCACAATAATATGTGACGTTCTCAATACACGGGGACCTTATGGTGGCAGGCGGTTACGCCGTTTTTAGAACTGTTACCATAGTATTCGTATAGTTACAAGAATAAGAAGAGCGTAACTGCCTTCCTCCATAAGGTCCCTTTATATTGAGAACGTCACATATCTTAATATCAATTAGGAGTTAAGGATAAACGTATTTCACCCGTCTCCTCTGCCTTTGCTCATCCCTCTTATGTATGTACCTATATTTTTGCACCTTTTATCATTGTTGTTTCTTCTTACTTATTTTAATTTTTACTTTCTGCCTTTTTTATTTGATATGACCCATATTTTGTAACAAAATCAACCGCGTCAGCTCTTCAAAGGTAGGACAGACGGACATACGGACAGAGATTGACGGAAGGAGGGACTGGCGACGTATATAGGCTTAGTAATACTGCCCTGCTAAGCAAAATGCCACTATCTCAGACAAAACTCCTGTAGCAATTACAACCTCATTATTAACAGGGGAGGACTGAATCTGCTTTGGCTATTGTTTTTGAGATACCCCTTTTTAGCTTAGGAGGGCAGAATAGCATTCCGTTTGTGCCCTTTGGGTACGGAACCATCAAGTTCAACTTACACTGGTTCATTTTCGGGTTCTTAGAGACACTCTAAGCATTCACTTTATATCGAAACACAGCGGGTTATGCTACCTACTTAAGTTAAAAACAATTTTAATTATTTATGGTTTAATAATTATTAACACTCAATATCCAACAATTGCTTCGTAAACGTCGTTTAAGTACTATTATTAATTTTCCTCATGTTGGTTACACTTATTCTTTAGAAGTCCTTGAATTCAAAATTACTAACAAGTTTGTTAGAATAATTAACTTACTTAATAATTTCAGGAAAATTATTCACAAAGCCTATTATTCTGAAGGCAATAAAATGTTAAAAAAATAAATGCTACGGCTGTCGGAAACGTTAACTTTAAGAAAATACGGAGATACGAGTACATCATGCATGAATCATGATGTATAAGTTTACTTAAGTTTAGATTTTATCAATCTAATTTTTAGGGTTCCGTACCCGAAGGGACCTTATTACTAAGTCTACGCTGTCCGTTCGTCCGTCCGTCCGTCTGTCCTAACTTTATAGAGCTGTTATCTTTTAAACCGTAAAAGGTAGCCCGTTGTTTTTTAGCTCTAAGATCTACGAGTAAGATATTATTGCACTTCCTTCTTAAAAATACGGGTACGAAGAAAGATGATAACATAAACCCCGGTTTAATTTTAAAACAAAACTTTCAAAACTCTGTTGAACGATCGGCCCCAACTAATTAGACTCGTGCCTACATTTTAATATAAAACTTTTCACTTTGGGCGGAATCATAAAAAACCGCGGTTGTTTATACCCAATAATACTTCCCAACAAACTTTGCGAATCTTAAAAAAAAAGAAATTTATTACGTCAGAAAGTACATTTTATACGTACAATTTATCGGTGTACGATTCATCATAATCATTAAGGTGCGAGGGAGAAGGCTGCCTGTGTTGGAGGGGGATAGGTGTATGTACAATGAGCCGCCCTTTTGATAGTGTTTCCAAATTTTAGGAAAGCGGTTGTCTTTGTTTGGCGCGGGGTTGGTTTACATGGCTATTGTGATTAACTAAAAAAAAATCGCGAGTTTAAATGGTGTAATTATCAAAAAGATTAGGGAATAATTAAATATTACATGACACTGTAGAAAGAACTTCACGACTTTATTTTATTATAATTAACTTTTTGTGTGTTTAAAACTTTGTCATAGAGACTGTACCTACCTATAAGGTAAGGACAAATAAAACATATTATAACTTTTTAAAGGGTTTATTTTTATGTTTTTTTCTCGGAGATGTGTGATCTGAGGATATTATTTTTCCTTTTTATTGAGTGAAAGTATTTTTAATTTTGAACCCTGGCAACTCTCTGTACCTTCTTTCGAACGTTTATCATTAAGTTACAGACAACACTATCTGAGACCATTCCAGATGCCTTTAGCCAATCTTTTTTAAACTTGTCAACTGTATCAACCGCAGAAAAATGTTGGCGAAGTTTCCTTTTCACGAGTGCCCAGTATTCTTCAATTGGGCGTGCCTCTGGGTAATTTGATGGACTCATGCTTTTCTCGACATATCGAATGTCGTGCGTAGTGGCAACTTGCCAAATCAGACCAAAATAAAATAGACCCTTTATGACGTCGAATTATTGGTAAAATTATTTTTTGCAAACACTCCTTGATGTAAAATTCGGTCGTCATTGTGGAAGCTGTGATGAATGCTGTCGATTTCATACCACATTCACAAATTGCCTGCCAAACCATTACTTACAAACTTTTCAGAAAAAATGGACGTCTTAGAATCATCAAGTCTTTCTTCTTTAGGTACCGTACAGTATTGAGGCCCGGATAATCCAGTTTGACGTAGGTTTCATCGTCTTGTATTGTATTACTTATCTTATCTGCGTCCAGTCTACATCGATTTGGTTCTTTTCTTTGACAATTTGCTCGGTTTTGAATTTATTTATGCGAACATTTACAATAATTATGTTATGATGGTAAGATGGCCACCGGATTTGAAAAAGAGCTTCGATAAAAAATATCAGCAAATTGCTAAACCAGCACAGTCGACGAGCGCTACGCGCTCAAGGAGAGTGTTTAAAAGTTCATCAGTGTAATTGGGATTGCTTTTGTGGAGATATCGTTGGTATAAAAACTGGGTATGATTGAAAGACCACGAACAATAGAAGAGTTCGAATTGACATAATTTATGTCTTTGTGAATTGTGGATAAAATCCGCAATATAATAAATAAAACAGTATTTGCCATAAAAAATCGAATCTGAAACTCAATAAATCTCTAGATTTGTATCCATTTGCAACCGATTTGCATAAGAAGCCAAAACTCCACCGGAATACAAATTTTCAATTAAAAAAAAACCTGAATGAATCGGCTTACCTAGGTGATGACAGATATCTTTACCTATAGACAGGCAGACTAGCAAAGGCAACACATAACACTCCTCAGTTTTTCTGCAAAAGTTAAAAAGTATTGATGAACTATCAGAAATCTGTTTACTAAATATTCTCTCCATGTAAGCCCCTCGCTTTCATAATGCACCGGCCGAACCCCTCGACAACGCAGTCAGGGGTTCAACCCGGGTGGGGTAAATTTTTGCCATTTTCTACAAAAAAATTACGTAGCACGCGTTTTTACTTAAAACACCAGTTTTAGTCGCACGCGCAGCGTGGCACGTGCTGTTCCAAATTTAAATTTGAATTTTGTTCGGTGCGATCGCCTTTTGTTTTCGAACGGTTCATAAAGTTCGTTAGATTTGAATGTTTTTTTAATGGCTGATTAGGTGGTGTGTTATGAGTGTGGCAAGTGTTGATATGTTGTTGAGGACTAAATTGTGATCGATGAAGGAAGATATTGAACTTAGAAACGATAGGTAAGTTTCTTATTGGAATCGAGTAAGATTATCAAAGTATTAGCAGCTTAAAGTAATAAAAAAAAAAGATTGGTGTTAACCGAGACAAAAAATAATTATTTAGTGGTTTGGATCTTAGACATTTGGCGTTCAAATAAAATTTGAAACATTTAATTGTGTTTTTTTTTTTTTAACGAATGAAATGAATCACCAATAACAGGAAACTCAAGGTTCGGTTTTGTAATTGATATGTATTTTTGTCTTCAAAAACAACTATTTTTCCGAAAAATTAAATAAAGTTCGTTATTACCTAAACGAAACAGAGTTTGTAGGTACATTTAAGAGGTCAACGATAAACGGAAAAAAAATGTAGCAGTTTAATAAAAATATTTCGGGAATATTTTCTGCGAAGTCCGGTTAAATTATCTAGGCGGAAGTTAGTTTCAGGAAAAATAATTTAAAAATAACCATGTCTGTCATACTCGTAGCAAAGATGCTCTACTCTAAATATAAGAAAAAATATAAAAAAAGATGAGCTCGCCAACACTGCCAATAGTGAATGAAAAATAACTAAAACGTCAGGTCTTCTGGGTTATAGCTGGGTCAATTTGTGTGAGATTGTCCCTGATATTTATTTATTTGTAGATATATTTCTATCTTATAGCGTCGAAAATAAGTCGGTTATTTGAAGTCAGTTAAAAAGTCTTGTATTTTCTCGCTTGTCGCTCGCAGCGTCTCTATCGTTACAGACGAGTTAGAAAGGGAGATCCGAGCCACAAACAAGTTGCGGACCTCTTGTGCTAGCCGTCCAGGTCTTCAGATCTTACTCCTAGTACTCATCGGCCGGTTTTATAATTTACCGTTGAACGGCACGGTGAAGCAAGAGGTATACATTTATGGAATTATATAGAGACGCTTTTTAGTTTACCGTACACGGTAACGGCATGCCGCGGCATAGCTACAAATCTACCATTTACTGAACATGGACGGTAAAACCGTGCCGTGGCCGGCAACGGTCAATTATAAACGCGCCCCTTAAATCATGATTTTTGAAGGACCTATAGTCAAATTACAACGAAAGGTATGGACGTGGATTTGATTAGCAATTCGTTGGTGGTTTAAAAAAAAAAGTTAATTATTTATTGAGTGCTATGGTGTTATTAAATCATGTATAAGTTGGTATATATAGCTTAGCGATAGATACTTATGTACTTCTAAGTTCGTAAGATGAGATGTGGTTGTTGTAATTTTCACTTGCTTCTGATTTGTTGTTTTTGTTTCTTACACAAATTTATATTATACTTGTAAATATCTATATAGATATAACATAATAGATACGTAAAGGAAATCATAGTATTGGTCATAATAAAATAGTGATTACTAGCTTTTGCCCGCGACTCCGTCCGCGTAGAAGTCGTTTATGGGTTTCCCTTGGGAACTACCAAATTTTCCGGGATATAAAGTATCCTATATGTTAATCCAAGGTACAAGCTATCTCCATTCCAAATTTCATCCAAATCCGTCTAGCCGTTGCAGCGTGAAAGAGTAACAAACTAACACACACACACACAAACTTTCGCATTTATATTAGTATGATTATAAGTTTAATATAGAAAACTATAGATCTATAATTAAGATTTTGTAGCTATTTAGCTAATGTACCTACCGATTTGTTATTTAACTGCTGCACTCAGAGACGTCAATTATGTTTTAAGTTTCATTAAAGTTGCTGCGTCTTATTCTATTGATATAGCAAAGAAAGTGACAGCAGCTACTTTAATGAAACTTAAAACTTAATTGACGTCTCTGAGTGCGGCAGTAAGACTGTTTATTTCTAATAAATAAAAAAAAAACAATAAAATGCGATGCATTTTCATTAAAAATTAAACAAGAGAGAATCCATTCCTTCCCTTGCTATAAAGAAATGACTGTTCACTAAGGAGTCTCGTTTACATTTTCCAGATGCGGCGGTGACGCAATGTCGGTCGCGCCGGCGGTGAAGCGCGAGCTGGACCTGGAGAGCGGCGGCGGCAGCCCCGGGCGCAAGCGGCGCAAGCAGGCGGCGCCCTCGCGCGCGCCGCAGCCGCTGCCCCCGCCGCTCGACCTGCACGCCAAGATGCAGGACATCTACAAGAGCGCGCTGGCCTTCGGGGACCTTACCCTCCCGGCCTTCGACCCCCTCGCCGCCTTCCGCCTGCTCCCCCGCCACGAACCGCCCCGCATCTTCAACCCCGAAGCCTACTGCGACCTCTGCTGTAAGGAGTTCTGCAACAAATACTTCCTGAAGACCCACCGCGCCAACAAACACGGCATCTACGACGGCGGAGAACCTCAACCCCAGCCGCTCCCGCAGCCGTCGCCGCCGCGGCGCGCCTCCGATGAGGAGTCAGGAGGGACCCCGCGTCGATTGTCACCGGACTCGGCGCGGCGGGCGAGAGACGCCGGCTTCCAACCCGACGCGCTTCGCCGGCTTGGCGTCGTCAACCCCGAGGCGTTCTGCGAGATATGTTGCAAGGAGTACTGCAACAAATACTTCCTGCGGACGCACCGGGAGCGGCGGCACGGCGTGCCGGTACACCGGTCGCCGGGCGCAGATTGCTCGCCGCAGTCGCTGACGCCGCCCATGCTGCACCTGGGCACGCCGGGCACGCCGCTGGGCACGCCGCTGGCCACGCCGCTCGCGACGCCGCCGGCCGCGCCCGCGCCGCCGCCAGACACGCCGCCGCGCTCACTCTCGCTGCCGCTGCCGCTGGACCCCGACGAAATGGTGGAAGTGAAGCGCGAGTGCGAGGACGAGCTCGAGGCGGCGCTGCGCGACGGGCAGACCAGTCCGCTTAACCTCATCGTCGAGGAACGCGGCGCGTCACCCGGCTCCGCCAGCGAGGAGCTGCGCAAGCTGCAGACCATGATATCGCAGCTCAACGAGCTCGCGGCCGAGCGGCTCGCCGACGAGCCGTGTTCGCCCGCGCCGCCGCCCGACGACCCGCCCGCGCCCGACGAGCGCCGCGCCTCCTCCTCCGGCTCCAGTTTCTGCGAGATCTGCAACAAGGAGCTGTGCAACAAGTACTTCATGCGCACCCACATGCAGCGCATGCACGGCATCTCGCTGGAAAGCGGCACGCAGCTGGGCGGCGTCACCTGCGACATCTGCCACAAGGAGCTCTGTAGCAAGTACTTCCTGCGCGTGCATAAGCACAACACGCACGGCATCCCGGCACCGCCCGCGCCGGCGCAGACGGCGCCCGCCGAGCCGTGCCCGCTGTGCGCGCGCCGGTTCCGCGGGCCGCGCGCGCTGCGGGCGCACCTGCTGGCCGAGCACGCGCCGCCCGCGCGCCCGCCGCCGCCGCCGCCGCGCCCGCTCGACCTGCTGGCGCGCGACAAGCCCTATGCGTGCTCCTACTGCCCGTTCACCACGGACGTGCTCGCGTTCCTGTTCGCGCACGAGCGCGCGCACGTGCAGCAGGCGAGTGAGCCGGCGGAGTGTGCGAGCGAGCCGGCGCCGGCGCCGAGCGAGGAGGGCGAGACGGAGCCGGAGGGTGCGGAGGGCGAGGAGGTGTACTCGTGCTCGCGCTGCGAGTTCCGCGCGGAGGGCTTCGGGGCGCTGGAGGCGCACCTGCGCGCGGCGCACGGCGGCGCGGGCGCGCTGCTGGCCGTGCCGCGCGCGCCGCGGGCGCCGCTGACCATGCAGCCGTTCGTGGTGGAGGAGGCGGGCGGCGCGCTGAGCCTGGTGCCGGCGCTGGTGTTCCTGCCCGTGCGCCGCCGCGCCACGCGCCGCGCCACCGTCACGCTCACGCTCACGCCGGCCTAGGCCCGGCCGGGTCCGCGGCCGCGCCGCGACTACACCGCGCGGCCGCGCTCCGATCGCTGAACTCTACTGACTACATTTAACGCTGTGTGCCTTCAAGCGATTGCTGAAAAATATTATGAGACGTAATTTATAATGGCGAGCCCGGCCGCCCGCAGAGCGCCACACCGCGGCGGCCCGGCCTCTTTTTTTGACAGAGTCTAACTTCATATATTGAGAATTATATTGACGGGTGATATATGAAACGTTGCCGCTTATAAATTTAATTATTTATTATCTCCTCGATGTTCCTTTGGGTCGATCCGAGACGAGTTTTTGAAACGTTCATTTCGATCGGGAGAAGAAATACACCCTAGGCGTAATTATTATTTAAATGTATTTATCTGTGAGCCCGTGCTCACGATAGCGTCGTAGTCCAGTGTGATGTTGATCACTGAGCGGCGACGCGGTCCGGCGGCCGGCGGCCGGTCCGGCGCCGGTCTGGCGGACGGGCCCAGCCGCCCCACGGTACGGCCAGGCGGGCCACTACGACTGCAACCGCTCTACCTCACAACGTTAGGTTTTATATTAGCTGTTGATGTATAAATTATATTTTGGAGTTACACAAAGTACAAATATGTAGTTACGACGTTACCCGGGCGGAGCCGGCATGTTAGCTTGATACTATTATTGTTGTCTAAGAGTGACTTAAAGCACAAAAATACGTACTATTGGGCAGTGATCAACATTAAACGTAATTTTAGTATTAAATTTGATTAGTACGTGGTGAGGCGGGCCGGCGTTCGTTGCGTGCCGCGGCACTACGGGTCATTGTTACGCGGGGGGCGCAGCCTCCCGCACACGTCGGCCGGCCTATATTTACACTTATTTGTATTGTAATCGATAACATAATATGTTACTGCAGTTTCAGGTCTTGCACACCCCTATTGTGCTCATTAAAAATAAAAATAAAAATGCCTCATAAATTCGACCTTACAATAACTGACAACCCTAATCGGATTCTCTTACATTGTGCCGACAGATAAAATACAAATGACAATAAAATCGTTCCGTGAGCACGCTAGGGCTGCGCAGGGCGGGTCATCGAATGTTACTATCTTGAGATAAACAAGACTTATTTGAGTAAAGGTAACAGATTTGTTTATTCGGTAGATCAGTGTGGGGGTTAGCTTGTACAAACCATGCAGCTTCTAAAGAAAGTTCCTATGTATCTACGTAAGTTGTAATTTATAGTAAAACTAGAGGTCGGGGACAGGTCGGCTTCGGGCGCGGCCAGCGGAGCCCTATTATATACTTGTTGTCGGGGCGACGCTTACTGAAACACTTTTTTAATCCCTTAGTAATGAAAAGCAAGTCGAATCCACTTTTTAAAACATCCACAGACAAAACATATTATTCCAGACTAGTGATGCGACTTTCATATTTAAATAATCGATAGAGCGTTGTGCAAGAAATTATACCAGCCACTTATTTATATTAATTTAATAGAGATATTTTAAAAAGTGAAATGCTGATGTTTTCTCAAGTAGATATAAATGTAATTGTGAAATCGAAGACTTATTTTGTTCAGAAGAGAACTAAAACTACCTCGTTGTTTGTTCAAGTCGTACTAGACGCTAGAGCAAAATCTCTGTGTCAATACGGTATTTTTTAAACAAGCGATGCATTTTAACGTTTCTACTTATCATAAAACAAAGTAAAGTTAAAATAACAATAATGAAAATGTCTTCTTTCGTAGTTTAACCTAAATTAAGTACGTACAGCTAGTTTAGATTAGCCATTTGGACATTTATCTACTATTTGACATACGAACAGACTTACAATTGGTTAACCCTATCTATTCCAAGTCAATAGTTCCTCGCAGTAACAAACTTCCTAACAGTCTTCCTGCAGCCAAATTTTCGCCCCTCCCGGAGCCGAAACGCCCTCGCGCGTTACAACAAATTATATTATTAATAAAGTTTTAAATAATAACAAAATTAATAAAAAATGTACGCGTGACAACGACTTTCTAGTACCCCCTAAAATCCCAAAGGGGGGCTATTTATTACAAACTTAATTAAGCAGGCGACGGCGACGCTAGCGTCTAACTAAAGGTGTTGAGTTAGTACGCAGAAACGTTAGTTATATTTTTGTCCACCTGCATAGATAAGTTTGTAAAGCCGGGTTTTTATTACATTGGATTTTGGGGGTGTATTCTAAGTCGATGTCATTGGATGTAGTGAAATGTATGAAAGAGATTGTGTTCAGAATGATTTTCCTTCGCGTTGTACCTTTGTGGAAACAGACCAAGTCTAAACCAATAGTACAAAATATACCTCGTAATTTATCGGTGTTTTGGTAACTCAGTACAAATTAATGATAAGGTTATATGGAGTTTACAGAACTAGAAATAGGAAGTACACTCGGGTACAATGCTTTTAAACAGGTAAGTACAGTCGCACGCGTTGTTGTGATATTTTTTTAGGTTATATGGGTACTTCCATTTTTTTTATTAGATCTATAAATTATTTAAAAAAAGACTCGTTCAATCAGTTACAAAAATCATCAAGTAGTAGACATACCAATATACAATTCACGGAATTCGATTCGATGACTTATGATGATTAGGTTTATACTAGAGGCAAGGAAGAATAATAATGCTTAGGTTGAATAAAAACTCTTTGCCAACTGAGTAAATAAAAGGCAGCTGGCATTTTTTTTGGGGCTACTTTTTGATAATCTACTGTCGTCAAATAAAACATGTCAGGTCAGACTCGATATTTTTAAAATCAATCAAAATATTCTTTTACTATTTTTATTCCTTTATCATATTATAAAGTTTGTTGAGAAAGTATTTAATTAGAATAGATAATTCATTAATATTGTTTAGAGTCACCGTTAATCAAGGTCTAAAAGATGATATTAAAAAAATAAAATGGTTGTCACTTTGACATTTAGGCAGTGACATTATAGCGACAAACATAATTCAATGTACTAAAACAACAATATCTATATGTAATAGAAGATAAATTAAATTGTGAAACAAAAATAACGCAAATATATTATACTATCTCTCTCGTTTTCTAAAGGTGTGGAAGGGGCGGAGATAGTTGGCGTCTTTTGTTCTACAATTAGATTTTTTTAAATAAAAATGGAAGTACTCTAAATTAAAACTTTCTTTGTAAATTAACATTCAAGGATTATTATTCGGAAAAACGTGTAGTTTTTACATTGGGGTAAAAATTGTTGTGACGTTCCAGTGTAAAGACAAATTTGAAAAGTTTTTTTTTGTAATAAAGTGATTTTATCCAAAAGTAGCTTTAAGAAAAACGTAGTTCCTTTTGAGTCTTCTAAACACATTCCAAAATTAGTGTTAGTTTTGTTTCTAGTCAACAGAATTTTATTTTAATAGTAATAAAAGGTGCGACTGTACCAAACGATGCTGGTCATGATTTGTCAAGTTATAATGTTATTTCTAGTCAAATTAATTTATTCGCCAATGTGAACTCTGCCAACTTTAAAACAATTTAAGAAGAAAAAGAAACAAACTACCGATTTTTTGTAATCAAGCTTTTATCTTGTAGTTACACTGGTTTTGTTTCAATTTGTAAGTTTCAACAATACTACCAACATAATGACACAAAATACTGGCTGACAAGAAAATGATGTTTATCTTTTGTTTATGATCAATGGCGTCTCACTCACATTGGTTAAATCATGTCTATTTTAAGTGTAAAAGAGAATAAAATTATATTCTGGCTTTAGGAGAAAGCCAAATCTTTTGCCGAGGGCAACGTGTAGCACTTTAATAAAATGAAATTATTGTTGATTAATAAATTACGGAACGATTTCAATAAAAGTTTTTCTGAAAATACAAACAAATGTCAGACACTACATTTTTGCTGGGCTTTTTGACATTTTGATTTTTAATTAACCAGTTGTCGTAGTATTAAAGTCGAGACATTCTGGAGTCTCAAATCTTTCCTGCCAATATCAAAAAGTCAAAGGCACGGTACATTTTTGGCGGGCTTTTTGACGTTCTTATTTTTTTTAACAGCCAGGTGTCATAATATTAGGGTCGTGACACATTGGTATATACAACTATTTATTTAATAATCTTAAGTTCGAAAAGTTCGTTACAGTTTATTACTAACAATATTGAAAGTGCTATTCGTTGTTCCGCGGTGGGTATATGTTCCTAGATCCGTCTGTTTGTTATTTGTTTTTCATTAATTACTACGAAGCATTTCTACCGTATTCAATAAATTAAATATACAAGTAATTGTGTTTTTATTATTCCACCTCAAACAAAATTATCAAAACAAAACATGAATCATTTTGACAAAGTTTCTGGCTATTACAAATATTGTAATATTGCAATATTGTTCATAATGTACCTAAATCTTTTTTATATACTACTGTCAATGTCTATTTAATGCGACTATTAGGTACATTATTCAATTTTAGAAAACTAATAGGAACCTGAATGATCCTTACTGTTCTAACTATAAGAAATCGGATCCTAATTGCGATTAGATCTTCATAAATTCTAAATAGGATTTCTAACAATTCAATCGTATAATAGGTACCTACGCCCTTTACGTGGCACTCTGAGCAAGCATTCGTCACACAAAATAAGTACTTGCATAGAAACCGGAATATAAGAAACAACAAAAGACTATGTTTGACCTTTTTCTATTTATGGCATTCATAACGAGTTAGAAAGAGATGTCCTTGTAGGTATTCTTTCGTTATCTCATGTTGTCACAAGGTTTAAAGATATCAAATGGCCCGCGATATACATACTTATTCTATGATTCGTCATCATCGTCATCGACCTTATTCGATAAGGTTACGATACACCGAAGTAATTTTTTGGTCATATACGTAATAATAAAAGTCCTCTCGACATTCATTCGGTAAGACATTTATCTACTCGTATCTATTCGCGCCATTTTTGCCACCCTCATAAGTACCTACTCATAACTTTTTCCCAGAGTAGCTAGGAACCTGTTTTTTACAGATTAATTTAATATATTTATATTGTTTACCTGTAAGTTAGTGTGATCTATTTTTGTAACACGGGTCGCTAACATATTTTGTCTACAGGGTGACCTCGAATTGGTAATACAAATTCAAAGTACTACAGAGAGCTTCCCTAAACCAATCGCTTCTACGAGGTCTCACGCTTAATTTTAAAACATAAGTACTTTTTTTTAAGTTTTCTATTTATCCCATTTTTTTTTGCTTAAATTGGTTACCCTACCATTACCTTTAAAATGAAAGAGGTTTAAAGTATTTCAAATGAACACTTTCCTCTTTGGTTCGTTATCTGACACATCATTTATGATAATAGCGTATCTTGATTAGTAAATTGTCACTTGTCTTGTCAAAGAAAGTAAGAATTTTCGTATTTAATTAAGATAGTAATTAAACAAAATGCCCCGAGCTTATCCTTATACGAATATTCAGCGAATGGATATGTTATCTTTTTATTTTACGTCACGAAGTACCGTACGAACTCAAGCATTGTTTCATGAACGACACCCTGACTGCCCAACTCCTACTCGTGTTCTAATAAACTCCATTGTCCAAAACTTAAGAGATTTTGGACAGTTTACTGTCCCAGTGCACGCTCAAGCTCCGGGCCGGCGGCCGCGGTACTCGCAGACGTTTCGGAGACGAGTTCTCGATTATTTTAGCCACCACCCAGAGGCGAGCTCAAGGGACGCTGCCGCAAGATTCGGAACGAGCCAATGGTTTATTTGGCGATTACTGAATGCTGAAGGAAAGTATCCGTTTAAATTCCAAAGGGTGCAGGATATCATATTAGCCGATTATCCTAGAAGAGTGCAATTTTGTCGTTGGCTGCTGCAAAATCTACACTTGAACATTTTATGGACCGACGAGGCAACATTTACAAGAGTAGGCATGTTCAACGTTCACAATGAACACTGGTGGTCTGATCGTGAAGCAAATCCTCACGTAACTCGCAGGGACTCCTACCAGACACGTTTCTCGGTAAATGTTTGGGCAGGAATACTGAACGACTGTTTGATTGGTCCTCATTTCATTGACGGAAATTTAAATGGACCGAAATATGAAGAATTCCTGAGAAATGTGTTACCGGTATTGCTACGAGAGGTGCCGCAGCAAAATTTGGAGGCTCTGTATTACCAGCAGGATGGGGCACCAGCTCATTTTTCCCTGCGTGTGCGAAGCTACTTGGACCAAGAGTTCCCTGGGAGATGGATTGGACGCTGTGGCCCAGTCGCTTGGGCTCCTAGAAGCCCTGATCTCACACCTCTCGACTTCTTTTTGTGGGGCGAAATAAAAAGGAGAGTGTACGCACGGGAAACAGATACTGTGGGTGAACTTCGCCAAAAGATAGTTGAGGCATTTAATAATGTAAAAACCAATGAATTTGTTCTCCACAGATTGAAAGACAATCATAGGCGACGGGCAGAGTTATGTATCCAAGAAGGCGGGGGTCATTTTGAGCACATTTTAAAAGTTGTTTAAGTTTTACAATTTTGTATTTTGTACTGTACGTTATTCAACAATAAATTATTTTTAATAATTCACTCATTATTCAGTTATTCACTTTATCAGATAATTTATTAGGGTACCTACTTAAAACTAAAGGGTTGGATGGATATCAGCACCTAGTTTATTAATAACATCGAGTGATAGATACAGGAATGGAAATTGAGACACATTTTGTTCCTTGTCGCTTTGGGTGGCAGTGCGTCACGTTGAATGTCCACTGTCATTATCTCCGTCGTTGTTGTGACAGAGTACAAAATGGTGCGAGAATCAATTTCCTTGTCTGTACGACAGATATGCATGACGTCATGAAGGTTAACCACACTTGGGATTTTAAATTATTTTTATTATTTTGTTTTGTTAGAAAATTAACGATAATTAAGGAAAGCTAACTTTAACAACTGAGTTAATGCAATACACTATTAGTGATTAACTGAATCATAATCAAGTATTTTGTATTACCAATTCGAGGTCACCCTGTATATGACTATATGTATTGAAAAAAAACAACAGATAATATTTAATATTTACCTATGACGAAGCTGGGAAACTGCTTCTAAACATAGTCATAGATTTATTTAGACACATTACCTCGTCATCCATCATGCCACATTAATACACAACATTGGATAGGTATGTGCATACCTACACGTATGTATTATGTAAGTAGCGGTACCCTTAGTAGGTATGTGCATAGATACACACATCAATTTAATATTTTTTCAACGCACGTTAAAAATACATTTGACATTCGCATTAACGACTGAACCTTAACGAACCGAAAATATCACAAATAAAACTTAATTAAATGTACACACAGCCACCCTTGCAAATCCGTAAAATTATCAATAAATAAATTACACAAAAACTCCCAAAAACTGCTCTTTAAAAGATTACGTTCGCGTCAACTGTCGGCTTTGGAGTTAAAAAAGACTTTTTTTAACAAAAACAGCGTTTTTGATAAAAAAGCGACATCCATTAAATCGCGAGGGTCGCATTGTTGCGTCTGTCAAACGTGTTAGAGGGGAAGGGAAATTGTTGAAAAATGGGTTAAATGTTAAAAAAGAATGGCAAAACATTGAAATAGAGACGGGGTGACGCTATCCGGAGATCGCCACGCTTCGGCAAAATACGTTTCGGTTCAAAATTCCGTGATCTGTGACCTTTAATGCGGGTTTTTATTTTATCTTAATATCCTTGAAATAACAATAAATTCCAACACACCAATTACTAGAAATAGAAAGTTACCATAGTCAAGATTTGAATCTACTTTCCTGAAGAAACGCCGTAATAATTAAGCTACCCACTGGCTGGAGCAACTACCTACTCTAACTGCGTTTTACATCGAGTTCATTATTAGTTTTTGATGACGACAGCTTGAAAATCAACCGGTAAATTTACCGGTCAAATAATAAATATCGGTCTTTGATATTTGTTGCTTTCATGTCATATATAAGAAGTTAATGGAGATTGCACTTCATAGAAAGAAGTGTAGATTGCAGTTCTTAAAGATATTAAAAATCGCAACACCCAAATACTCCAAAATATTTTTTTCCGAATATTAATTTATCCGATATTTCATTTTTCCGAAATCTATGTTATGCTGGAGCTATTTAAAATTAAAAACATATTTGAATTGCTATACGTAGGTAAGGTTAGGTTGGATTTATGTGCGATATCAAAAAATAAAGCCTCCGTTTAAATAAATGCGTTCTGATTTATGAAAATTCAGGATTTCAATCAATTCGGAATTATGACTCTTCGGAGTTATGTTAGTGTACCCATGAAAAATTTGTTATTGTTGCCATATTAATTGACACATGATTTTTTAAATTGTAGAATAAGTTGTTTTTGTATTGGTATTGAAGATTAAGAGCAAAGCATAAGTAAGTACTTAGTGGTCAGCAATATAAGGAGTAAATATTAAGTTTAAGGAGTAAATTTGTATACTTTTCTGTTTTCTATGTTTGTAGGGCTCCACTTGAGTGGTTTACAAGATACCAGCGCTAGTGAAACAATACCCGATTGGATAAAAAGTGATGCAAGATATTAGATAAACAAATGCGTTTATACATTTCTTCATCATTAATAAGTAGTAGTAAGTAAGTAATGAAATAACCAACTTACCGAATCAACAAGCAGAAGCAGCAGTAATATCGGCCGCTACGACTTTGGAACCTTAATAAATACATATTAAATCAGAAAAATTGTGTGTTTCGCACGGCAGCAAAGTTGTTTTGGTCTCGAGGCCTCGCTAGGCTCGTGGTTCAATTTTAGAATCCTTCACTAGCTCGGGATTCAATACTGGCTCTCGCGCCTTACAAATGACTATTAAGGGTACATACTTACTTGTCCACAACCAAGTAACCACTAACCGCAACGTATTATTAACGTACAGTTAATCACCCTTAAATTACCATGAAGTAACTCCTGTTAAAGGTTGACAAGAAATAATAAAATAATATTGCTTAAATAGTATACCAATGGAAGAATAAGTAAAATAAAATTACAAAGGAAACTTAAAAAAAATCAACAATAAGCAATCACTCATTTCATTTTACAATTCAGGCGCTCTTGACACATACCCCTTCGATCTTATCAATATTTTTTTTTAAGTTTAGTTATTTCCCCAAAATGCCAAATCCGTTACGCGATTAAAAAAAACTCTAAATCATTTCCTAAAAAGGCATTGTGTTTTTAAACCCTTGCTTTTCCGACACGTGACAAACGCGCGCCGCTCTTTAATAATAAAAAATAAAAAAAACTTTTAATTCCTCTGCACCCACTGACCTACATGCGTTTAAGCCCCTGTATTTCCAAAAATCTGTAAAAAAACACCCCTTTATTACATTTTTTTCGTCGCGTAATTGAATTCAATCCTTTGGAAAAGGGTTCAATAAAGTACCTAATATTGAACTTTTTTGGCGCGCAATCTGCGAAACGTCACTTGATTGTAGCGACGAAAATTACATGTTCTGTCAAAATTTCGCGCCATTTAATGCGGCCATCTGCCAAGCGGAGAAAAAAGTTTAAACACAATGCAAATAGGGGTGGGCCGGAACATAAATTTTTAGGGAGAAATCGACATTTTCGGGTGTAAAAAAGAATGCATTTAAAGTATAACGAACGAGCATGTCCCCTCATTTCAATATTAATGTCCGAGAAGCGAGACTTCGGGCAATTGTAAACATTATTATTAAAATGTTAAGATTCGAAATGGTCTGCGTTGAAAAGTAATTGTTTTGCATTTTATCGGTGACTTTGATTTTTATTTTCCCTACATTTGAGGCCATTATTCAAAATTATTGTTACATTTTATATCCGACCATTATTACAAACGATTCATACTGATTATAATAATTTACATTGAGATATTTTTTTCCCAAAATGTAAATAACAAAGTATTTATAATTGAATCCATTTAATGTATTCAATTTTAGAAAAACACACATCCAAAATGTGTTAAGGATAGTTTGTTAAGATCTACGATGGCTAATAATTAAAGCAAAAAATAGTTCAACTTTTTATTAATTTAATAACAAAAAGCATGCTTTTAAAACCACTACCCCTGCAGCATCAGGACTCATTTCTTGAATGCCAATCTTTAATTAAAATCCGTTAAGGCGTTTAGACTACATGAGGTCACAAAGTAACATACATACATACATACAGCCGAAAAACATTACCTTCCTTTTTGGGTAGTCGGGTAAAAATTAAA
This sequence comes from Tortrix viridana, assembly GCA_963241965.1. NCBI lineage: Eukaryota > Metazoa > Arthropoda > Insecta > Lepidoptera > Tortricidae > Tortrix > Tortrix viridana. The sequence continues at coordinate 4,511,597 of OY725196.1, read as the reverse complement.
TAATGTCGTCGTTGTTCCTGTATGCTATGATTTCCATATTTTTATTTTATTTTGCGACGTTTTTGTGCCCGCGTAGATGTCTTTAGGTTCTAAAACCAGAGTCAAACAAATGTTATAGACAAAACAGCTGACAATTAGGTGAGTAAGCCTATTCTCAAGATGGTTTAGGAAGGACCATATATTGTAAAAAAAGACAAAAAAATTTTTTTAATAAAAAATAGAACCGTCTTCAAAAAAAACCCACTAAACAAGACTAAATAATGACCGGCTTCCTAGGAATTGCCTATTTGATGGGTGCCTAATAGGTACATGGAATATATCTAAGCCGGTGTCAAGTAGGTTTACACAATAGCAATGTCACATGATTCTTGCCACCGACTTCGATATATTCCATGTACCTATTAGGCACCCATCAAATAGGCAATTCCTAGGAAGACGGTCATTATTTAGTCTTGTTTAGTGGGTTTTTTTGAAGACGGTTCTATTTTTTATTAAAAAAATTTTTTTGTCTTTTTTATTACATTTTTTTTTCGCGTTTTAGTGACACGAGTATAACTATCACTAAAAAAATCGCGTCAACACAAAATCGGTCGAGTTGAACTAATATATAGCTTAATAACGGATCCATGCGGATGACGTCACGTGGTATCCATTATTCTTGTATACCAAAACCTTCTCCAGAATGTAACAAATACTTTGCTGAAAATCTCATCTAAATCAGTTCAGCCAAACGCGAGATAATCGTGGACAAACATACATACATACATACATACATACATACATACATACATACATACATACATACATACATACATACATACATACAAACATACAGGTCAAACTGAGAACCTCCTTTTTTTTTTGATGTCGGTTAAAAATGTGGTGCATCCCTAACGCCTGTAAGAGAACGAGCTCTTAGGCAAGATGCCCATCGCTAACTAGCGTTTCTATTCGTTTCGTTTTTAAACCAATCGCGTCACTGGTAGATCACGTGACTCTCCGTATGACGTGATCTACCAATGACGCGATTGGTTTAAAAACTAAACGAAATGAAACGCTAGTTAGCGATGGGCATCTTGGCTAAGGGCTCTGAGTTGACGGCTTTCCATGCAAACGGCGATAACGTTTTCCACCCCTAAACGTTAACCGAATTCGACCAATTTTTGATATGTGGTCAGTCGGAACAAAAACTATGTCCGTACGTTTCGGTTTTTTTAAATAGGCCCACCGGTCTGGGTGCACGCGGCAGACATGACCGGCCCAATCCCACTTGAGCCTGGCAGTTTTTTCGCCGACATCGGCTATGCGTGTTTTGGAGCGCAGTCTGGTGTTCCGGACACGGTCTGTCATTTTAACACTTATAATGCTGCGCTCCATGGCTCGCTGGCGAACCTTCAATTTTGAATTCTGGCTCTCAGTGAGTGACCATGTTTGGGCACCGTAGATTAGTTTCACATGTCGATGAGTTTCTAAATATAATGATACATAATTTTGGTGAACATTTATAGCTCTCTGTCTTGCACATTCTATTTTAATTCGGTAGTGTTGAAGATCTTGAACGTCATCAATAATCATCCTATGTTTTTAATTTTTACAGGTGATAAGAAAATACTTATCAAGTTATCTCAGAATTGTATGGGCTCTCCGAAACGATAATTTGCGATTGTTTATGACGTATTGTTACCTGATTGGAGGTTTCAAATGATGGGCAATTAAAACCTCCAATCACGTAACAATACGTCATAAACAATTGCAAATGATCATTTCGGGGAGCCCTTAACTTAAATTAAAGGTTGTCACACACTAGCAGCCTTATCATCGCCTCGCTTGAAGGACAAGCATCCAACCGCGGATTTAAAATAACTTCTACGCACATGTTAGGATTCCGTACTAAAATTAAAATTCGTTTGAAATTTTAGGCAAGTCAAAATGGACCTTTTTGAATACAAAATAAAATGAAACTTTTAGCATTTAATTTGATTTTATTGTCCTAAAAATACTTGCGCGTGTGTGTATAGTCTCAGGGCGGGGATCCGGTTGCATTTGACCGTTTTGTTAGGGTTTGTTAGGTGTCTTTCATCATCATCACATCAGCCGAAAGACGACCACTGCTGGACACAGGCCTTCTCCAAGGAAGGATGTGTGTCTTTAGATTTTGTTATTTTACGTAATTGAATCAGTCATTCCTTTAATTCGAAATTAAATACAGGATTCTTGAAAAATGTGTATTTAAATAAAACAAATTGTAACAAATACAAGTGTTAAAAGACAGCAACCGACAGAGTTTATTTGAAAATTAATAGGTATACAGAAGTACAGACAGGGCCTCTAGTCCACTTTTACATCTCGCTTTAATAACAACTACCATAACATTAACAAGGGAACTGAACTCTGGCACAGTGGAAACCTAATTATTCTCGATGCAACTTCGACGTAACTAAACAAGTCACAAAACATAGGACAACTTAAACCGGCCGGTTAGTACCTCGTCGACGAGAACACGGATTATAGACGAAATATCTTTGAATGTCGCTGGCTAATAGCTTTAAAGTGTTCACACATTAAATACTCGTAAGGGCCTTAAAATGTTACTGGCATTGTAAATCTCGTTTAAAAAACCTTTTCCCTATAGAGAATGCCGTCGGTTTTTTCTAATTGTATCCTGAACACACTGGCTAGGCATTGTGGAAACGCTGTAAAGCGATGGCATTTACACGTCATAGTACATGTAGTCGACCAGTAGAGTGATCGCGAGCAGGAGGCCCTTCTCGAGCACGGACAGGTTGCGCTCAAACGCCACGCCGAACCTGCGACCAAGTGACAATAATATTATTATAGAACACCCTGTGCTTTCATCGCACAATTCATATCCATTCGCATGCAACCCAGTCCACACAAAGGTCACCCCAGAGATGCTGGCTGGTATACATTATATCATCGAGACGTTATAAATAAGAAGAAAAAGCAGAAAAGAAGAAGGAGAAAGAAGAAGAGTATGAAGTCTCCCACGATTTTATTTACATACTCGTAGTTTCATAGTGGCCTACGAATCAAATTGTTTGTCTGTACTTGTCGCGCCCAAAGTGCGAAGATGTCGCGGTATCGTTTCTTAACGTGGCTAGGGTTTATTAACTTTAACACTTCGCTCGTGTCCTCAATGGATTCACATGCTTAGGTGGTCCGCTTGCTCGTATAAGCGAAAATTTGCCGACTATAGCCGAAGTACAGTTCCAAAAAATGGATCCGAAGTTGGTAGGTGTCTAAGTTCCGGCCTTCAAGTAAGCGGGACAACTTAAATTGCCCGGTTAATGATTCATATCATAACCGAGAGTTTTAGAGAATCACCGCAAAGATAATGTGTACACAAAATAAATGTGACCTTTCAACGCCGTATCAAGTACAATAGTTTTTTCTTACACGCTATTGACAGCCGAAGTGCACTGCCGCGTAAGTATTTAGTCTTATGCTGATTTCACACGGACGACAGGGCAGTGACAGTAAAGCTTTCGGTACACCAAACGCGTGTCAGGCGCGTCGCGCTTCGAACGCGGGCTCGCGCATGTTATAAAACAACAAATCAAATTGAACCCAGCACACCAAAAAGTAACTCGTGCCTGCGCAGGGCACGTGTTCGAGCTGCTTCGCGCATGCGACGCGCCGCAGACAACTCGGGCAGCGCGTCGCGTGGCGTGCGCGAAACAGGCGCGTCGCGCGCGCTGGCACGCGTCGCATCAGCGCGGCGTCGGTGCGGGTACTAGTCGTTGTATTTTTTTACAAACGCGTGGTGGGGGTACTCGCGCGCCGCGCAGCAAGTCACACCGAACGCAGCCGTGAGGCGTGCGCAGCGCTGGCACGCGTTCGAAACGCTGCCTGCGGCTGCCTGCGGTGTGCCGGGTGCTGCGTCGCTCACGCCACGCGACGCGACGCGACGCGCCTGACACGCGTTTGGTGTGCCGAAAGCTTAACGCAGGACAGTAGATTTCCATGGGTCGTTAGAGCAACGACTGTGTTGGTTTCCTCATCTCTCCCACGGAAACTTACTGTCCTGCCTCACTGCCCGCCCCCGTGTGAAATGAGCATTACGCGTAAGTTATAAATCCGTCGTTGGCTTTACCGGCCTTACCTGTCGGTGACAGGAGCGAAGAGGAGCGCATGCGTCATGCCTTGCCAGCGCTTGCAGGTGGCACCGACGTACGCGCCGTTTGGGCGGACTATGTCGAACTGGACGTCTCGGAAAAGACACATAGTGTTGAGGGGACCTGTGACATATGTACATCTTTAGATAAAATTGATCTAGTTGGGCTGGGTGGAGATAACTTTGCCCTGTAGGGTAATCTTGGGTATTAATTATTTATATTTATTATTACGAGCTTTTACTATCCCACAGGAAATGCCCCGCCTCTCTCCCGTCTTATTTTGTCTTAGAATGACTGACAAATCTTTTTGAATGGGGTCAAGTTCAACGTCCATCTCCTTTGAGGCCTGCCTCGATGTCAAGTTCTGATCCACCTTGCACTCAAAAATTAGTTTTGCGGACGTTGCACTAAACTAAAAAGAATACACTCCTTTTTGTCAGTCGTGTAAATGCAAGGTTAGAGAAAACTACCGATTAGATCCCAAACCGAATCAAACTTAGACGACGTTGCGCAAAATGGTACTTAACGTGACTAGGTCAGAAAGGTTAAAGCATACGTTACCTTTGAGCCAGAACACGTCTTTTCCTGCCTCGTCCCTGATCACGTAGAGCGGCTTGATGGCGCTCCACTGCTGCTCCACCGTGCCGATTAGCGTCCCGGGCGGAGAGTAAATCTAGAAGGTAAATATGTTTAAGTAAACGGGTGTTGAAGCAAGGCTGAAGTCAAGGTCGCTGGTTTCAAGTTATTGTCAATAAGTTGATGTGTGTCCGTCCGGCGGGACCACAGAATGCGTCATACACATATCATAATTATTATAAGTTAGGTATATCATAATGGATTCAAACCAGAAACAAGCCAAAAAAATTACTGTACAAGTCTACAAAATTTTCTATGGAAAAGCTTACAATTTTTTCGCCTAAAAAAAGTAGTAATCTTTTGTAGAATTCCCAGTCTAGAGGAATAGTGCATTTATTGTAAAATAATCATAGATACCTGAAATATCTGCAGCACGCAGGGAAGCATGCGCGAGGAGCAAACGATCGGCCTGCAGATCCTCATCACTTCCTGCCGTCGTCGCTTGTCCTTCACCTTTAGCTGTTGCGGTCGCAGCCCATAAAAGAGGTAGCCTACGCACCAACTGAAACCTCTGCATTGCACACGAACTTTACCTTTAGATGGTCATAGCACAGGTACAATGCGGTGTACTGTCTTAACCCTTTAAGGTAGCTAGGTTCTACCATTACCCATTCATCAATATTGCCGTAGCTTGTCACTTGTTTATTCGCACACTTTTTCTGGTGCTAGAACGTTATGATCGGTCCTCCAGAATCGCTATCACCATCTTAGCTGCTAACGTTCCGCCAAGTCGTGTTCGTATTTTTGCATTCCGATGTGAATGTAAGACATGCCGGTGAAGTTAGTTAGTTATCAAGGTTGGCAGCGCAGGCTCAGAGCCCGCTTACCATCAGGACGTCTGTGGATGAGCTTGTTTGCCTTCATTACGCCACCGTAAAATAGGGCCAAAATATGACGCTTCCTTCCAGAAGTTGGTAAAAGCTCCAGAATCTAGCCACCTAATGCTACGAATGTACTTTCTGCAGCGGAGGTAACCTTTTACTGTGGCTTTCAGCTGTAATCACTGCAGTACGCATGGGACCACGCGCGAGGTGCAGGCAAACGGCATGCAGATCCTCATCTCCTGCCCTCGCCCGTCCATCACCTTCAGCTGCAGGGGTCGCAGTCCGTAGCAGATCTAGCCTAGCCTACCCACCAACTGAAACCACTGCATCGCAACTAGAAACTTTACCTTCAGATTTAGGTGCAGGTTAAGCGCCATGGTCAGCTTCAACTCTTTGAGGTACTAGGTGCTACCATTATTGATTCATTTGCTGATGGTAGGCCCTTGTGCAGGGTCCGTCAAGATCACTAGGTACCATCACTTACCTAAGTCGCTGCTGCCAAGTCATGTTCACACTATTGCGTTTTGACGTGGATGTAAGACAGCTGGTGAAATTAGTAGCAATGAGGCATCTCATCTTAGTCCTCTAGATTAGCAGCGCATTTGTAGATGCAGATCTTAAGATTGCATGTCAATTGTCCTGAGAGCGTCTTACCACCGGGAGATCTGTGAACTCGTTTGCCTTTCTCATGCCGTAAAACAGGACAATACTATGATGCTTCCTTTCAGTTGGTGGAGCCCCTGACTCTAGCTGCCCACGATTCCTAATGTCTTTTGCAGCAGAGGTAACCTTGGTATATTGTAGCCTTCACCTGTAATCTCTGCAGCGCGCAGGGGAACACACGCGCGGTGCAGGCGAAGGGCCTGCTGATCCTCATCACCTCCTGTCCTCGTCCGTCCATCACCTTCAGCTGCAGGGGTCGCAACCCGTAGCAGAGGTAGCCTACCCACCAACTAGAACCAAGTTCCGTAAGTCTTGCTATCACTTTCATGCATTGTTACTCGTTATAATAACAATGAACTGAAGTTCTCTACATATACTTTGGGCTATCGTTTTGTTTCTTTTTTAACCCCCGGCGCAAAAAGAGGGGTGTATGAGTTTGACGTGTATATCTGTGTGTGTATCTGTGTATCTATCTGTGGCATCGTAGCTCGTAAACGGATGGACCGATTTTGAGTTTGTTTTATTAGAAAGGTGATTTAATCGAGATAGTGTTCTTAGCTTGGTTTGATGAAAATCCGTTAATCCGTTAAAAGTTATGAGCTCTGATCCCGATTTTGTCAGGAGTTTTTTAATACTTGAAATCTTCTAGTGTAGAAGTCCCTCCAGTGAAAATGTACGTGCTCGGAGCCCGTTGAAGTATTTGCTCATTGCTCAGAGCTTTTTAGGCGCTGATGTCGGGGGTTTTTAACTCGGTTAGGTTATTTATGATTAAGAGTGCCATCCGGCACTCTTCAAAAATTGGGAGGAAGATCCGCCATTTGGGTATCCACCCAAATCGCGGATCTTCCTGCCAATTTTCTAACTCATTCCTTAACGCTGCATTTCCTCTAATATTTCGGGTGTACATGGGCAAAGGTATACTGCTTACCATGATCATGAGACCTGCTTGTTATAGCGCCTTCTTTTTACTTAAAATAACTGCTAATTGGGATACACCACACTTTTAAAATGTATGGCCATTAGAAAACCATTGCAATTAGCATCAGTCAGAATTGTTATGGCCTCCTGATGGTAAGTGGGCTCCGAGGGCCGTGGACATGGGCTATCTGAAGATGGCAAATGCGTTGACAACCCTGAAGCCTAAGATGGTATAGCTCAATGCTATCCACCAGCTGTTTCTGTCCACACAACAGTGTGAACAATGTCACTAGGTGGCAGGCCAGTGGATGACCTAGTGTATTTATACGTCTTAAGATTTGTTCAACGCGTCGCAATTTCGCAATATATTTACTTACCTACAAGAAAATATAACATCGACAGTGGTTGAAATGCAAAATGGATGTAAGTGGGCATTTTTTTAATTATCTATTCATTCTAACTCTGTTACAATTTCACGACAAACCACTAAACCAATTTTGATGAAATTAATTACATGTAGATAACCTAAAACCTGGCGAAGGATATATGATACTCTTCATCTGAGAACATTTGTTAGTTTCCAAGAAAATCGCGACAAACGAGTTCCAATCGAGCCTTACCTGTTTTCTTCGTGTACTGTGTATACGACGGACTGGTCCGGAGCCCTGACGATGTACCGGTTCTTCTTGCCCCTGAGGAAGAGCATCTTCTTCACCGCCAGTCGCTTAGTAATGAGAAGGCGGTCCACATTTTCCAACTCGTGGAGTGGTAACACTTCTGGCACTGCCGGGATATGCTATGACAAATGGTTTGATCATAATTCTAAAGGGCAACACAGACTAACAGCCCGCTGGCACTCCTAAGGCTGTCAGACGGCCTGCCGGCCTAAATCTGTGAAGCACACACATTAAAACGAGTCATGCCCACCGGCAATATTCGTACAGCTGGCTTAAAATTGTCGCTCATCTCACATCAGTTTTCAGACTACAGTTCGAGATCGCACGACATGTATCCTATGGCGCATTTTGCAGTGAGGCAAAGGACTGTACGTCCGGCCGAGATCTGTCGATACAGATCGCCGCGCGTCCCACACGTGCAGTTTGAAGAAATCGTAAAACCTAAGTCGTAAGCAGTGCTGGATTAAGACTACTTGATGCCCTAAGCAATCCACGCCTGTGGCACCATTTTCAAACAGCCTTACCTTTCATGTGCTAGCAAATATTTTTTTGGTGCCGTTTATGGTGCCCCCCAAGACGTGATGTCCTAAGCAATTGCTTTATTAATTTGCTATAGGGCTAATCCGGCACTGGTCGTAAGAGAAACGGATAGTCTGTGTTCAAATACGATATCTGCCAAGCAGAGATCGGCCTGCGGACTGAGTTTGTGGTGCGCTTAAGCTTTTTTTCTTGACATGGAGAAGACTAACGAGCACAGAGGCTACCTGATGGTGAATGGGATCTGAACCATTCTCAGGACTACAATTTCAAAATTGCAATGTTAATAATGCAAATGCGTTGCCACCCTGTGCACTAAGATGGAACGCCTCTATGTTGGTCATTTCACCACTTCAATTTTAAATGAATTTAAACTAAGTCAGAGAACTTAGTTCGAAGAGTCGAAGGCTGTCCAAAAGAGGGACTCAGGTACTGGATACATTAATATTCTTCGATCGTTACTGTTCGATCGCATTTTTAGGGTCTTCTTTTTAGGGACTTCTAACTTCAATTCAGAGATAAGATAATGTTCATTCCAATAAGGAACATAATTAGGCTGTTCATGCGAAGCGGGTTATTAAAGGCGCCATCACCACGGACCAGAGAATCGCGGCGATAGTTTTGCCGTGCCAATAAATTCTATACAAACTCTATGAGCCAATCTAAATAGGGTGTGAGGGTGGTACAGTCACGAACGTTAACTAAAAAAAATACTGCTTGAAGTTCTCAATGTCATTAGAGATGCGAAGTCATTTGTAACTTACAGGAAACTCCACCTTATTGCTGTAGAATGTCAGATTGACTTTGGACCTAAAGTGGGTCCCAAATTAAAGTTCGTGACTACTATCGCGGCGATACTATCTATACTATATGGGTATATAGTAGGACTGACCCGCTGTGATTCTCAGGTCCGTGGAGATGGATCCCAAAGAAGCTTCAGGTATAATTAAAAATACGTACTTTAACTTCTTCCAAAGTCTCAACCAGCGGCTTTATCTCTTCTGGCTCTGCCAGTGGTTCCTTCAGGTCCACCAGTGGCTCGAAGGGTATCCGAGGAATGGGCGTAGCCATCACGTCGCTCGGCATGTTCATTGCTGAAACGCTAAAAATACTAATTTAAACTTAACAGCCGATACAATTTGCAAAATGTGTTTCAAAAATTATAAGAAATTGTTTGACAGTTGACATTGGAAATGACAGTGCGATTTTTTTAAGACTCCTTGATTTGATCTTCCTTGATCTGGAACCGCTTTGCTCGGTTTTGCACAGACTCCGTGAAACTTGATAGTGTATATAAAAATCGACGTGTGTATATGTTGGTATATGGGTAGATACGTGTATGAAGGTATGTAAACTCTTTATTGCACAGATAACAGATTTACCACCTGTTTCACAATCGTCAAGTAAAGCATATCTGACAAATAAACTGAGGAAAGGGCAATCTTTATTTGACAGATGAATTTACTTGTCGATTGAGAAACAGACCCTTACAATGAATTCTCATAAAATAAAATGTACAAAGGCGAGCTTATCCCTATAAGGTATCTCTTCCAGCTAACCTAGAGAATGAGTGAGGACAAAACTCATATGTATGTGTATGGGTATGTGTAATATGTTTCTTACGGACTCCAAATTCCAAAACGGCTGGACCGATTTTGATGAAATTTTCAGGCTTCAAATTAGCCCAGCGGGTGATCCTGTGAAGTTTGGTAGCGATCGAATTAACAGATTTTTTTTTCGGTAGGTACATACCGTACTGTACATTTTTTTAATTCATCCGTAATACCTACTTATCTTATTCCCCGGGAGTCTATCGCTAGAAAGGGAAATAAAACCTTCGGGTTTGTACTTCTCTCTCACTCGCTCTCATGCGCTCTTATGTTAGCCTACCGACTTTACCCGACCTCGAAACACTTATTAAGGCCTCTTGCACTGTACGACTTTATAATATTAATTGATAAATATCGATAGTCGATAACAGTTTCCAGAGGGTTCTTTATCTAAAGCCACGTGCATACTAATGTGTATGTGACCAATCGATGGTCACGATTTTTTGTCCAATCGATTCCCCAATTTTGTCCAATGTTCATGCAAATACGGTATTATTATAAGGGGACTTCATTTAAATTTGTGAAAAAGAAACTGTATCGCTTTTATTAATCTTCGTAACAAAGGGCTCGCGTTACAATGGTCGTGTAGAGTGACCACGCGTTGGTCAATGTGAGGATTATTCAATACTTAAGGAATTTAACAAATTGAAGAAAACGAACATTTTATGATAACTACGAGTATTAAGTAGGTACTATTAAGATTATAAAATCTAATATTTGTATTTTTATATAAAAAGCTCATTTTCAATATTTTTAAACCCCTGAAAAATTTTGTTACCTACTTCTGGTCGAATACGAAATTTGGCACAAATATATTATGTCAAATTCTAACTTCAAATTGAACACCAACAGTTATATAATAAAAACCGGACAGTGTAGGGTTCCGTTACTACAAATACAAAATACAAATAAAGTTCACCAGCCAAAGAGCGTATCTTCATGGCACTTACGTCCTTTTGTTGATAAGCGCAGGTTTTCGGCAATAACTCAAAAATTGCTGGGTACGAGTAATAAGGTTGCAATTGCTACAGTAGTTTTGTGTAAAAAAGTGCCTTTTACCTCAGCAGGGCAGTACTACTATACTGCTATGCATTTTTTCGCATATTATTAACTAATTTTCTATTTAAAGGTAGATATCGTAGGTGCTGTTCAGTAGGTATAAACATTTTAGTCGCCTGTAACTCAAGAACCTATGATGTCTCCTTAGTTGTGGTAGTTTTCCTTTTCAACTCGTTATATAAGATTTCATTTAAAATATTTATTCAGGGTTACTATAAGGGTTCCTAGTTTGCCTACGGAACCATAAAAAATCTGATAATGTTCATTTTAGCTCAGGTATTTACACTAAACTCAGGTAAGGTAATACGCAAATAATTTAAATAAGTACCAATCAAAATGTAACTCAAAATGTTTTACAATATTAATTTAGTGTGAATGTTCGCATGTATAGTATTGTTACTTTGCTCTTACTTCGCATATTTTCCCATCTATGCTTCCCGTAATTTGACTAAATTATATTTGTTCAATACTTTTACAATTTCTTTGGCAAACAATCATACTTACATAATTGTTGTGTGTCCTCTTTATTTCGGCCCTCATAGTCACCCCAAGCTTTTAATGTCCTGCGCACGCGACGTTTTATGCAAAAACGCAAATTTCGTTCGAAATTTGAAACGCACCATTGTTGCCAGTTGCACATAAAAATAATCGTTGTTCTTCGGTTTTTGGGGGAAAAATGCATTTGGGTCATGTGCGCATAGAATTAACGGCTGGGATTATGCAAGGGACGGTCAATCGATGATTGCGACGTTTTTCTCTTAAATAAAGGAACTTGGGGTTAGGAGTTATTCAAAATTATTAATTTCAGATATAAATGTCTAAAATATACGATATGACAATAACATAAATATAAATAAAAATGAAAACAATACTACATGGTAGGAGGCTCGTGGAGCTTGTTCCAATAATGTTCTTGGAAGAATCCTTGATGTTTCCTATTGGATACAATAGCAGAGAAACTTTAAGGATTCAAGGAAGGGTTGCCCTGCAATGATTGTCGTCTATAACTAGACTTTACAATGATGAGCCGTGGCCCGTTTCACGAAGCTACAAGTTACAAGCGGAACACTCTTTCTCGCAAAACCAGTTAGAAAGAGACTTCCGCTTGTAATTTGTAACTTGTAGCGTCGTGAAACGGGACGCAGCAGACCTAGACTGTATGGAATTGACATAAGCGGACTTTAGCGTTATGCATATTGTGTAGGCTCCCAGTCCCAGGAATGCGACTCTTGCGTAGTATGCCAGGAAGACAACGTGTGCATCTGCAAACGTCCCCGAAGAAATTAATTAGATTATTTTTTTATTCTCATGTTGCGTTTTATGCGGGTATTGATAAAATAAATGTATTATATCACTTTACCAAGGAAAGGTCGGGACAACAACAACGGGACTATATGTTATTATTTAATAAGTGCGATATTAATCACATACTAACAAATAATTAATCAGTGAGTTAAAAAAGAGAGTACAGGGGTACTAGCGAGCAACGCATAGCAACTCCTATCATTACGTTGTTAGTTCATCTGAGGGCATACGCAGAACATTATACATATTTATTTCACTACCTTCAGTCAACAAAGTATCGGGAATGGATGATTTGTTTATGGTTCCAAATTCAAATTTTTGTTTTTTTTGTTGTTGTTAGATTGGCACAACTGTTTTCTATTTTGGCGCGGAGTTTGAGTTGCATCTGTTATTTATATTAAATACAGTGCTGTTTTTAGTTATATCATATCTAGTGTGTATTGCGAATTTCATAATGGACAAAAACATTGAACAAAGAGTTTGTCTTAAATTTTGCATCGCCAATGGAATTTCGTGTTCGGAGTCACTGAAAATGTTACAGAAGGCTTACGGTGATTCGACTTTATCAAAAACACGTGTTTATGAGTGGTACAAAGCGTTCAAAAGCGGTCGAGATGTGATGGAAGATTTGCCTCGCTCTGGTAGGCCATCAACGTCTGCAACTGAAGTTAACATCGCAAAAGTGAAGGAAATAGTGACTGAAAATCCTCATTCAACTTTGAGAGAGATAGCCGCCGAACTTTCTGTATCTCACGAGTCGATCCGTACTATTTTAACTAATCATTTGGGTATGAAACATGTTACCGCTCGGCTAGTCCCAAAAGACCTGAATTTTCTCCAAAAACTCAATCGCATGAGAGTCGCTGAGGACATGCTAGAACGAGTCAATTCCGACCCAACATTCATGAAACGCATTGTTACTGGTGACGAGACGTGGGTTTACGAGTTTGACATGCAAACTAGTCAACAAGCTTCGGAGTGGCGCCTTCCAACTGAACCGAAACCGAAGAAACCACGCCAAAGTCGATCAAAAGTCAAAGTCATGTTGACTGTTTTCTTTGACTATCGCGGTGTTGTGCACTCGGAATTCTTGCCGGAAGGTCAAACGGTAAATAAAGAATATTATTTGAGCGTTATGCGGCATTTAAGAGAGCAAATTCGACGAAAAAGGCCAGATTTGTGGAATGAAAATTCTTGGATTTTGCACCACGATAATGCGCCTTCGCACAAGGCCATCATTGTGAAAGAATTTTTGACCAAACACTCAACAAATACCATCGAGCAACCACCATATTCACCAGATATGGCTCCTGCCGACTTCTTTCTTTTTCCTAAACTCAAATTACCACTTCGTGGCACCCGTTTTCAATCGGTAGAAGACATAAAGGAGAATTCGCGCCGAGAACTGAATTCAATTCCGGAAACAGCGTTTAAAAAATGTTTTGATGATTGGATTATTCGTTGGCGTAAGTGTATCGTTTCTGAAGGAGCATACTTTGAAGGTGATAAAATAAATTTGGATGATTAACAAACAGTTTGTGTATTATTGATCTTTTCCCGGTACTTTCTTGACAGAGTAGTATCATCAATGTCATCAATTTAAACCCCTTCTAGACGGTCGGGTGGTTGGGCCAACCGAGAAGGACGCAGCTATCTGTCAGAATGAGATAGTAATATTTACATCTCGTTCCTACAAATAGCTGCATCCCTTTCGGTTGGCCCAACCACCCGACCGTATAGAAGGGGTATTATTGTCACTTGGACATATTTCCATTCCTATTGGCCCAGATATCCATTATATCCGTTCCTAAGAACAGACCTTTGTATGTCTTATAGTTACATACTTGTCCATACAAACCGATGTAAATGTGCCACGCTGTATAGAAAACATGCATGACTCAGAAACAAATACTCGCGCTCATCACACAAATATTTGCCCATACCGGGATTCGAACCCGGGACCGCTAGCTTCGTAGGCAGGGTCACTACCAACTAGGCTAACTATCGGTATCCTAATTCTATTCTTCACATCGCTTTAGTCATTGGGTGCGCTTTTATAATTACGGCATGTCGTCGCCGTGGACGGTAAAGTAAAAGCGTCTCTCAACAATTCCATACATTTCGGCCCCCTGCTTCGCCGTGACGGCGAAACCGTGCCGGGCCGTGTCGTTCAACGGCAAGTCATAAGGGCGGCCGCACATTGAGCCACTAGTGGCCGCCACTAAACGCGACCACTAGTGGTTCGGCTAAGCCACTAGACGCAGCCACCAATCGCGGCCACCAGTGGCGGCCACTATTGGCTATTGTTCATTGGAGAAGCCGGCGACTGTGGCCGAGTGTGCGCGCAAGGCGAGCGACAAGACGCGGCCACTAGTAGCGAGCGCGGGCGACTACCGCAGCTTGTGGCTCAGACGCGACCACTCGAACGCTCGGTGTGCGCCGATGCTATACAAAATGTATGAAAAAACTCGTCCGCAGCTTGTGGCGGCCACTAGTGGCTACGCTGTGGCCGCGACCATTGGCCCAATGTGCGGCAGCTCTAAAAGTGCCCATAGGGGAATTAAAAAGACGAATAATCTATTAAAATTTGTTTTATTTACGTTTTGTACTTCAACATTTTTTTCAATAATCTCATACATTAAATAACACATTTCCGTCTGTGTATGTGTTTCGCTCGAATAACTTTGTAATAACCATGTAAATAATAGCACTTCTCTTAATTATTCATATTTTAAAAGTATCTACCGTTACAGTACGTAATAAGGCACTCAATTTCGTGTAATATCACCTAATATACTAAATAAATCGGTGTTATTTAGTTTATTTTAACAATATTTCAAAATATTTAATTAACAATCAATAAATAGAATTAACATGTTGATTTTACAACACTATAGCTAATTTACAGTAAGTAGCTGCCAATTTTCATAAATAAATCGAAGAAATAAAAAATAATACAATGAAGGTTGCCATTTCTCATACACTTGCACATTAAAGATTCTGAAGTATTTACTTTTAAAATCTTACGAGTAAATAGAGTCGAGAGGTGAAAGATGCCAAGGAACGTCATTAATTGGGTCACTTGGGTCGGTTCTAATACACTTTAATTGATGAGCCACAATAGAACTGTCAAAATGGCAGCCGCATGTCACCAGAAGGAAACTGACCTTCGGCGCTGTCTCATCGATGGTTCTATAGTGACTCAAGCTACACTAATGAATGACGCTAATAACGTACTCGTCTATTTCGTCAACAAACTCAAAAATGTACTATTTGTTCAAGGGCAACCATTTCCGAAACATATCTGGGGGCACCGCAGTACCCCCGCCAAGTCGAGCAAAAAAAGGCACGGCCGTCCCATCCTTTTCACGAAGCCTTCGGGCCATTTTCGACCCCCCTGTAACTTCGTTGTGGAAAAAACTAGAAGCCTAAATTTTCGGTGACCTTGAGGGCATTACATAACCAGATATATTTCCAAATTAGTAGTGTAAGAACCAGTAATTTAAGAATTATTGACTGACTCACCGATCATCAAAATTCTAAGGTAGGCCCACATAGAAAGGAAAAAATTGCAATATGATAGGCCGAAACTAAAAACATGGAAATCTTGGATCACACCGGCGCCATTTTATTTGCTCTGTACTGTATTTTGGGAGCCTGTGGGGTCCATGAATCGAATCTTACTATGGACATCTATTTATTTAAACCATTGTACACTACACAAAGTAAGTACAAATGGCGGACAGTGCTTTAAAGCATTCTCTACCAGCCAACCATTAGGCAAACCAGAAACAGTCGAGGTTGGTTCTGCTTACAATAATTAGTTTTGTTTAAGTGTTTGATGATTTATCGACATGTATTTATAAATTAAAAGCACCTATATAAATAACATTTAGACAGTACTTAAAACGAGACAAACATTTTGTAAAATGCTTAAATTATTTTGAGCGCAAATTGGCACCTCTTCTGTATTGCACGATATTTTAAAACAACATTAATAGTGTCCAGCAAAATTAGTCAAGTAAATTATTAATTTCAAAAATCTGTGTAATAAATATACATGTATAGATTGCTTAGCGTTCTCAATATAAAGGGACCTTATGGAGGCAGGCGGTTACGCCGTTTGTAGAACTGTTACCATAGTATTTGTATTGTTACAAGAATAAGAAGAGCTTAACTGTCTTCCTCCATAAGGTCCCTTTATATTGAGAACGTCACATATAACGAATCCTTCGTATTCGAGAGCTAACAAGAATTTCACAAATAAGGAGCCGATGACTCGCTTGATGTATTTAATTACATAGACTGCAGTTAGCGGCAGCTAATAGGGAATATATGCATGATTTTTTTTCGCTTTACTAAAAAGTCATTCATGTAACAAACGGTAGAGAAAAAATATTTATCGAATAACTATAAAAATAACCAAGATATAAGTAATTAAAGATTTGTTTCAATCTCTTTCTAGCAAAACAGAATTTAACATAGAGTTTATACGGCCGTAGTGCCCGCTGACGTCACAGTACATGTCGGATCTCTCTGTCTAATTAGTAGTTTTACATGCTTATATTATCCGTATTTTTTGGCCGATTTTAATTTTAATTTCACTTTTTGCCATTTCTTTTACGGTATTTTCATATTTTGTTAATAAATGCGACAAAACATTTTCATGCATATTCCCAATTATATTTAAGGAAATCCTCTCTAATATTGTCTCTTGTGTAAGTTAAAAAAAATATTGAAAAGTAGATAATAAAATGTGGTCATCCAAATCGGCCCTTATGGCGGTGGGCGCTTGCGCTGTTATAGTTTTCATTGCCTTGTCATTAGTATACCAGCCGTGTGAAAAAAGGCGTAACCGCCTGCCGCAATAAGGTCCTGTTCGATTTGGACGACCACAAATTACTAGTAAATGTACAATGTTCACAAAGTTATCCCAACCGTAACAATCATTTGCGCTTCCAGGGTTTACTGAACAAATTGTATTGTAAATAAATACACTCAAATAAAACATTTTTGTTCGGCAAAAGTACTGATTATTATCTTGCTTCAGGTCTTCAACAGCAACAAGTAACAATAAATTCATCACAAAATAAAACTTAATAAATAACATGTGATCTATAAAACCAGTGTGGTTCCAACAATTTTAATTTTATTAACATTTACAAGTTCATGAACTTCCGATATCACTACATTCAAGGCACTTGGTTTTACATTAATAACAGACGTTGAAATAGTCCTAAGTATGTACAAAAATATATTTATCATATTTTGATTCATAATCTAAAAATATGTTGTATCACATTTTTTCTGTATACTATATTTGTGGTCCGTCAGTTATAATATCCCAGTTTATATATTTCAATTATAAAATTAATTAATAATATATCTCAAAAAGAGCACCATGAAGGCGTTTTATTATCAAAAAATATAATATCGTTAAAATTTGAAATAATACTTTCCAGTACTTATACATATAAAAGGGTTTTGTAGCAAAAGCATAATTTACTATATTTAAATTATGGATTAATACAAAGCAAGCATTTTCTAAGATAAACATGTATTTAATAAACGAACTGTGAATGCTAGAAGCATCAGGCGCACCGCGGCCGACAACGAACACAGGTCGGTAACTAACTAACTATCACGACACTACAGCGCTTAAACACTAACATCTACACTACTTAGGAAGGATTTTACTAACATAAAATAACTATTTTAGTGGAGTGACATTTTTAATAAAAATGTTTACTTTTCTATCGAAATGTTAATGAACTCTTTGGTCTCTCTAAAATTAACTGGGACTCAATTTGCCTAGAAATTTCAATGTCATTTAGCAAAATCCGTAAAATAATTAAAAATCGCCTAACCTTAACGTGCTGATAATCAAATAATGAACACATTATAACTAGATAATTAGTATTTAAGAACATTATTTGGGCACTATTTAAGGATAGTCAACTCGGAGATGCGTCAACGCACGCGCATTCACATTAAAAATGTCTTTCATCACGCAACGCCATCGTAAATGTATAAAATAATCTCCTAAAATACTGGACCAATTCCCCTAAACTAGGAAGACAGGCGATTCTGCTAACTATAACGCGAGGATTTAAAATCATGTAAAATTCTAGTATAAACCTGTAGTTAACTGTCAAAGATTTGTAATTTGACATTTCGTAATCTCTTCTCGGGGTTTTGCACCACCAGATTCACCAACTTCAACAACAGCTGCTCAAAGATAGGTCACCGGGGGGCTCGGGGTGGGTGTGACGACGAGCTGGCGCGGGCCCTAGGCGCCCAGGTCCATGTCGAAGCAGTGCTGGCGCGGGCCCTAGGCGCCCAGGTCCATGTCGAAGCAGTGCTGGCGCGGGCCCTAGGCGCCCAGGTCCATGTCGAAGCAGTGCTGGCGCGGGCCCTAGGCGCCCAGGTCCATGTCGAAGCAGTGCTGGCGCGGGCCCTAGGCGCCCAGGTCCATGTCGAAGCAGTGCTGGCGCGGGCCCTAGGCGCCCAGGTCCATGTCGAAGCAGTGCTGGCGCGGGCCCTAGGCGCCCAGGTCCATGTCGAAGCAGTACTGGCGCGGGCCCTAGGCGCCCAGGTCCATGTCGAAGCAGTGCTGGCGCGGGCCCTAGGCGCCCAGGTCCATGTCGAAGCAGTGCTGGCGCGGGTGCGAGTGCGGCGAGTGCGGCGCGTGGTGCCCGCCCAGCAGCAGCGCCGGCAGGCCGCCCTCCAGCGCCGCCAGCCCGCCCAGCCCCATGGCCGCCTCCGACATCAGCGACGACGTTCCTGGAACCAAAAGGGGAGCTTACATTACTCCTACTCCTGCTACCTTCATGTTTCCCCTGGTCCCGGCATCATGCGTGAACGGTTGGACCGATTTGACTAATTCTTTTTTGTTGTGTTTGTTATTGTCAGGAGAAGGTAAAAAAAAAAAAAAAAATATCAGGGGGGAGGGTTCTTATGAAAATCGGATATTTCAACTTTAAGGGGGGAAATGGAAGGTGGAACTTTAACCGAAGCGAAGCGAGGGCGGGTTGCTAGTTAGCTATACACTAATTTTAATGAAATTTGGCATTAGTCCATGTCCAACGACATAATATCACAATATAATATGTTATTCTAGAAATTTTACAAATTCGGACGACGTCGATAGAAAGTCTGCTAACCGCCAGGCTAATTTTTATGAGTAACCTTCCCCTTTCCCTAAAGTGACTGCCCTGCTGACGCTCGATGAGACGGGTAGGTACTGTAGGTAGGGTAGGCAGTAGTGACCTGCGCTATGCGGCGAGTACTGCGCCGCGTCGTGCAGCAGCGCGGCGATGCTGCGGCCCGCCGCGTCGCCGACCACGTCGGCCAGGCTGCACAGCTGCGACGTCGGCGACGAGCACAGCATGGGGTCACCTGTGAGGACCACTACATATCACCACACAATATAATAATATTATAATACAACTACAAGAGGCGCTATTTCTGAGATACAGCATTTAGAAATGTCAAAGCTTCTCTCTGTATGGTAAATTTGTTTTTAAACGTACGCAACTCAGGCGATCAAAAGTCACACCCTGAGTGAATGTAGTGGTGGGACTGCTTGCTTCGTTTTAATCTAGCGATTAAAACGAAGCGTTTTGGTGTTAGAGTACGACCGCTGGTAATTTGCATAGCGTAGAAGCATTTCATTATACACCCAGTTTCACAAACGTTCATTAGAACTAATGCCCTATTAGGACACTGTCACTTTCTAATTGGCTACGAAAAAAAGTGAGAGAGCACGCGAGTAAAGCGATATTAACTTTGATGCGACTTCAGGCATTAGTCCTCTAAGGTCGACAACGCGTTTTTCGACACATATGGTCCCATAACCCAGTTTCCACCACGTCTTGGGTGCGTGTGGTCCTCCCCGTACCTGTGGTGACTGGGTTGTGCGAATCGTCGTCCATGAGGTCCTCGATCTGCGCCAGGTTTAGCACGGCGTCGTCATCCCCCAGCAGCCCCGGGGAGGGAGACAGTCGCAACTGGAACAGTTCAAGATTGAAGTTAGAAAAAGAAGTAACAATGATCATTCATCATACATTTTTTAACGTTCTACAGAACCTATAAGATCCTATACATAGGATCTTTAGCTAGAATGAAAGAGACAAGGTAAATCCGGCTCGTCAACTTGATTGATAAAACGGCATTCCACCGAAGTATCACATGTTAGAGTACATGGATGATCTCATTATATTACTCCATTGCGACAGTAACAAACATTCAGACGTAGACCGCTTCCTGACTTGGCTTGGCATTATACTTGCAATGAAAGACGGAGCCGGCTAGGGTTGCTCAGCGACTACCAATCAACGCGTACCTTTCAGCTTTTACGCTTACAGTAAAACTACAACATTCATGCTAAGTCAGGGAGCGGCCTTAAAGGCTAGCAACTCTTGGTTTCTTACCTTTATGTGTTTGTGGTTGAGGAAGTGGTCTGGCTCGGGCTCGAGACACAGGTCGGGCTCCAGGCAGCCCAGCGACAGCCCCTCCTCGCCCCGGAGCGGCGAACACGAACCCAACTTTAGACCGTCTGTAAACAAGATTTTGTTTTACTTGTGCTCATTCAAACCGATTAAAACCAATTTAAACCTGAGGAATGAGGAACGCTCCTCAAAAAGGCGAAATTTTTATTATTGATTTAGCTCCTTGTAAACACTAGCGTCGATTAAAATAAAACAGAAAGATAGTATTTTTACTTGTGTAACTGAAGAAACAAGGCACAACTGTCATGTAAAAAGCATGTGGCTGGAAGCCTAATACTTTCTACGTCGTCATTCTAAGGGCTTATTCACACCGAATCAGATTTATTTACTTTCGTAAAATTAAGTAATGCGTCTTCGTTGATTTACCCGACTGTCCTAAAAGGACCGTTAGAGATTTATACACTACATTAGTAGGTAGTTATTGATGTTACCTAGTGCATCAGGCACGGAGAGGCAGTCTGCCGCGGGCATGTCTCGCAGAAGGTCGGGTGGCTGCTCACCCAGCTCCATCAGCGGCGCCGGCTCCTGCTTCGGAGATATCACCTCCTGGTGCACCAGAAAAAATCCAGATGATAAATAAAGCACATCAGGCTCAAACAAATCTAATTACTAAAAGTTTCCAGTACCAACACAGTCTTAGGCTTACAAGGCTTATGGAAAGGTATGATGCGACATTGATCAGTAACTTTAGGTACTTATAATGTCCTAATTGCACCGAGACACCACGGCGGCACAAGCATTCGTGCCGCAAAATGTATGATAATCAAGCGGAAACCGGTCTCCTATTTCACAAAACTTTACAAGTATACAAGTCCACAGAAATGTGTGATTGTAAACACTATTGTACAAAAGAACCGTATACCCGTATAAATTTGGAGCAGATGAGGTACTCTCCATAGAGTTAATATACATTTTGTTGGATAGCACGAATAGACGTGAACAGGGTTTTTGTATAGACAAAAACCCTGTTCAGAATGGTTCAGATCAGACATTTATAGACAAAAAGGTAACAGAATGACACTCTTAATCGAATCCAAAATAAATAAGAAGAAAGCACGTACCGGTGGTGGTGGCGGCGGCGTCGCTTCTTCTGTTTGTGGTGAAGCCCCACTATCACCTGCTGACAGCGGCAGCCCGTGCAGTCGAGCTATGCGCTCTAATTCCTGAAAATAACATGTAAAATACAATAAGCAAAGTAACAGAAGAAGGTAAAAGGCAATGAAGCGGCGGCTAACAATAAACATGAGTTATTACTTTATTAGTGCCACCATCGAATCCAGGTTTGCGAAATAAATTTAATTGAAGTTCTTTTTTTATGGCATGGAAAAGGCAAACAAGACCGAGGCCACCATAGACATTTGGCATCTCAAGACGACAAGATTGCAATCCTAAGACTCCAAAAGCATTGTCAACCCTGAGAACTAAAATGGAATGCCTCTATGCTAGACATTCCAACGGTCGTCTTATCCCTATACTGGAACATAACAATGCGAACACTGCTGCTTGGCTATATGTTAAAGGATAAAATGGTGGTAGCGATCTGGACGGACCTTTCATAAGGTCCAACCACCACTAAATTATTAAAGAATTCCATTAAATTCATGGCATGGTGAGCTAAACGTACCTGTATTCTAAGCGTCAACTTCCGATTATGCAGCTCGATCTGCTTCCGTCTCTGCTCGCTGTGCTTGAGCCGGTTCACCTCGTCTCTCAGGCACTTGATGTAGTCCACGCTGCTCTTGAGTATCGTGCCTTTATTCGGCCGCACGTCCCGGATCACCTCGTAGAATGGGTCGTTGGTCTTCGGGAGAAGAGTCCCGAGCTCCTTTATTCGGTCGTTTATGTTGAAACGGCGGCGGCGTTCAACTGGAAAAAGGAATAGCAAATTAATATTTTAACAGTAGCATCCCAATATATTTATCAAAATATTATGTATGTTATTAAGAACCTAGACTCTTTCGTTAAACATTCTGATATACATAATATAAATACTAGGAATAAAAATAAAATTGCCATAAATAAGTTTCGTATCCGTAAAGTATATAAATCATTTGTAGGTTAATGCATTCATTTTTATAATAAATTACCCAACGTAGTTTTAGAGTTACCCCTTCCAGCACATAAAAATTACTTGAAAAAGTCGTTGATGTCAAAGGCGTATTATAGGGACGCCCAAAAATTTTTTAAGGATTCTTCTGTTTGTAATTTGGATCAGGGTTGATTAAATTCTACTCACTCATGTTATGGTTGTCTTTCTTCTGTCTGTCTTTCGCTAGCGCGTGCATATCGGCATCTGAGAGTAGAGAACAATCTCCGGCCACCGAGCTGGCAGCCGAAGGCGGCCCTGATGAGGAGAGGGGACCTGCCCCCCCATCCAGGGAGAGGATATCTTCTAGGAACTCATCTGCCTGGAATAACATGAATGAAGACTGTCAGCTCGAAGGGTCATCAAATAAACACATGGGCATCTTTTGCGTCAAAGTCTAATGTTGTGAACTCTAAAAGTTCCAAAATACCAGTTCAAAAATAAGTTTGATAAACATTCCAAAATAGTGTGACTTTTTGTTTAGTGACCAGTGATTTAGACATACATATTATCAGTGTTAACTGCCTGTCTAAAATAAAATAATAGTAATAACTTTGGGTAGGGATTACAGCCCGCGTTTGAGGCGGAGGTAGCGGCTTCATCCGTATTGTTTCGAAATACCAATCATTTTTATAAAGAACTGCTAAAAAGTAGAATTCGTTTCCTTCATCTGT
The DNA here is from genome assembly GCA_963241965.1 of Tortrix viridana. NCBI lineage: Eukaryota > Metazoa > Arthropoda > Insecta > Lepidoptera > Tortricidae > Tortrix > Tortrix viridana. The sequence continues at coordinate 4,487,962 of OY725196.1, read as the reverse complement.
ATTTCCAGAAGGATATAAATTTGGTTTCTTCTAACAAGAGGGAATATTTAGGAACATGATTAACTAAGAAATAAAGCTCTAGGCTTGTTTACGGGTACCAGACTTAGAGAAATAAATCTTATCAAATACTCGTGTTTATAACACAAAAATTTGCCGTTACCGGGCATAGAACATCGTCAACTTTACTAGCATAATACTGACAGGCTGTAGCGTTGGCAAAAACCATAAAAGGTATGCTTACAAATACTGCTCCTGTACAACACATCTGGTATTATCACGTTTGTTGGTCCGTGCGTCTTTATTGCTGTAGACTGTATAATCATAATCATCTTCCTGAAGATGTTGTTGCCGCACAGAGTTCATCAACATTTAAATTTAAGCTAAACGAGTGCTAGTCTAGCAGGCTTTCTATGACCAATCTCTAATTTTGTTTACTGTGATTATTTTAATTGTTATTTTATGTCACTGCACTGTAATAGGGCAAGATGTGCTACCTGGTCTGTTGTAAAATACTGCTTTTACTAATGAAGTTCTGTTGCTTAGAAGGACTTACTTCCGAGTTGTTGGTGCCGACCGAGCAGATGCCCGGGCTGAGCAGGCTGGAGGTGCAGCCGCGGTCGGGCGAGGGCGGCGGCTTCGCGCCCAGCTCGGGCGCGGACTGCGTCGGCGCACCGCGCGGGGACACCGACACCTACCGGTTGACAGTAGGAGTTAAGGTACAATTCCGATATTGGCAACCGCGACCCACTGTTAAGTATGATTTTTTTTGGAGCGCTGACCAACGCATGGGACCGCAACCTTGCGCGACCGGGTCGCTAAGTGTCGCGTGAACCGGTCGCCGTCGTCGGTCGCGGTTGCGAACTTCAGAATTATGCCTTTAAGCAGCGTTTTCGTGATGCGATTCAATCGCCTCGTGAGAACACCGCTTTGACAGATACAGATTAAAGGTGGATGCACGTTACACCAGGCCGGGCCGGGCCGGGATCAGACCGGGCGCCGGTCGGAGCACGGCCGGGACACGGTCAAATAATCTAAGTATATTGTATGAAGTAATTCATGGCTAACCGAGCCGCCGGGGCACGGCGGTGGCGCGGCCGGGGCACGGTCAACCACGAATTACTTCGTAAAAACGTGCTCCGGGCCGGCCCCGGTACGGTGTAACGTGAATCCACCTTTAATTTTGTTGAATCGTATTCTATCATTAACTTAATGCTCCTTGGAGTATTTCCTCTTAAATACCTTTAATGTACATACATATTGTCTTTCTACTGTTTTGTTTGTATGTTGTATGTTATATGGTACTGACCTGAGGGTTTGGCTGGAAGGATTCACTGAGGTACTGGCGAACCTGACTCTTCTGCTTCTGTATCACGTGATACCTGGTGGGGTTCTCCAGAACTGTCCGCACCTAGAATCATCATCATCATCGTAATTTGGTAAAGTATATACCAAGTTTTAATGATGTAGTATGCAATTGGAGTGCACCTAGGGTGACCAGTTGTCCCGTATTTCAGGCATGCATTTTTCTTTGTCCCATAATTTGGCGAAACCAATGCGGAACAGTATATTTATATTGTCCCGTATTTTATGATTAATTGGCATTTAATGATGACACCGCGCGATCCGGATGATTATTCCACATTTTCTTTAAACCTTGAATCCCGTATTTTCAATGCAGTTGCCCCGTAAAACCGGAAATCAGATCTGGTCACCCTAAGTGCACCTTCACATATTCGCGCCCGCCGGTGACACACCGCACCTTTAGAATTAAAGTGACCTAATACAAATGGTTAAGTTTTCTACTTCGAGTCATAAAATTATTATTATAGAGACCTAATTCAAAATCTAAACATTTTGGAATTCGGTCACTTTAATTCTAAAGTTGCGACACGTCTTCACTAGATTAAATTATTAAAGTAAAATTGCTTGAAAATCTCTTTGCCTACTCTATATAAAATTTTCATGCAATTTTACTCCAATAATTTAACCCATTGAATACAGTAAAATATTATGTCGTAAATAGGCGTATAGTTTAATTACGTTTGCGTTTGTTAAATAAATAAATAAATATATAAATATATTACGCAATATGACAATAAAAATATTTCAGTCTGAATAATTCAAAAATAACTTATCTCGACAATATATTGCATTAAGTACACATTTGAATTCACAGTTGAGTGTTATAATAGGACACAATAAATGCATATGGCGCGTTACGCGTTTTAGCAAAAATAGTGTCTAGGTCAACGGCGTAAGTGCTTTGACACGCGCCATATAAATTGTGTCCCGCTTTAATAGACTACGTATTTAAAAATCCCGTCAACCGAGGGTTCCGCACAAACTTGAAGGAATGTAAATAGTTCGTAAATCACGGGAATACAATAGAAACAAATTCCAGTATAAACTGACACGCACTAAGTATGCACTCTCGTACTTAGTGAGTATCAGTTTATACTGGCATTTTTTTATGTGATGTAACTACAAATTAACGGTTTTCGGAGTTTTTCCTTTACTTGTGCTATAAGACATTGCTTCGTGGCAAATTTCAAGATTCTAACTCAACGGGAAGTACCCTATAGGTTTTGATTCCCTTGAGATTCCTTTGAATATGCGACATAAACGGCCGTATCTTTTGATTGCGAAGGGTTCCTTTTTCCTTTTGAGATACGGAACCATATAAAACAATCTATATCATTTAAATATTAAAAATAAACGAAAAAATGGCACGTTGCCAACTTTTGTAAGCAGGCTAAAGGGCAACACAGACTAAGGGCCTGCGCAATCCGGCGGAGCGCAGCGCAGATTACTTTAAATTTATATGTATATTCTTCCCTATTTTAATTACAATAAGGTATAAATTTGAATGCTCTGAGGCCGACCTCGGAGCATCACGGGGGATTTCTACTCTGCGGCTGCGGCTCTAAATTTATACCTTATTGTAATTAAAATAGAAAATAATATACATTGATAAATTTAAAGTGATCTGCGCTGCACTCCGCCGGTTTGCGCAGGCCCTAACAGTCCGCTGGCTGACATCGGCCTGTCAGTTCATCGAATTCGAACACTGACTATCAGATTCTCTTACGATTTCGTATGTTTTGGCCGGCAGGCCGCCCGACAGGCCGCCCGACAGGCTTGGGACTGCCTGTTAGTGTGTGTTGCCCTTAACGGTTAAGGCCTCACCTGCAGAACCTGTGGCGGCAGTTCAACGTGAGGCACGACCCGCGGCACGTCCGCCGGTACTGACTTCTTCTTCTCCTCATCCTTGTGCTGGCCCGCTTGCTGTGCCTGCCATCCAACAAACAAACCATCAAAGTTACTCAAACTAAAATCAAAAGTGGTAAGTTCGCCTGTGTACAGCCGAACTCATAAGTAGCTGTACATTTTGGTACCTCGTCGCAGTATTGACATACTAAATTCAAACTATTGACACTTATAACTTATAAAACGTAACTACGACATTGTACTAAAATGTAAAGCTACTTATGAGTTCGACTGTAATCCTATTTTGCAAACATTGTATTTTGATTCTGCGTTATAATAAAGTGTTTACACACATCGCACCCCTAGTACAACGCTGTATTTTTTTTTTTTTTTATATTCCGGCCTTTACACAAACGCGTATATCGGCCCAACCTCCACAACACTAATATTTAAAAACAACAAAACTGTATTATGTCGAAAAATTTCAACATGGAATTTTTATATTGCAATCACTTTGATTTAACATGAGATAACTATTTTTCGTCGATTCTGAAAACATTAAATATTTTGACTTAGTGCAGTGTTGTACTGGGGGTGCGACATATTTTTGTACTAGGGACCGGCCCTCGCTTCGCTCCGGGTACTATTATATACAGCCTATGTCATTTCCCGGGACTCAAGCTATCTCCATAACAAATTTCATCTAAATCCGTTTAGCCGTCTTTCACTTTCACTGAATGCGCGTTCAATAAACAGATTTACAGCTTTATTATATGTAGACATAGATAGATATAGACATGGACATAGATAGATATAGATAGATAGATGTCTCACTGCTGGACATCGGCATAAATATATACTTAGATAGCTAACATCCATAACGCAAAAACGCTTGTAAACGGTATTTAAGTAGTTCCTAAAACTTTAAATATATTTATTTTAATCTGTGTCGGTCTCTCAAGATACAGGCTTCGCCTAGTTTGGGGGCCTCTATTTGTTTTCTCTGTAAGTCAAACTATGCGTGTGTACGTTTTAAGTTAGATTACCAAATAACATGTAACCAAGACGGTGTACACATTTAAATAAACATTTTTTTTTTATGACTCTTTTATTTGGCCAAACCGGGAATCGAACCCAGGACCGCTAACTTCATGGGTCACTACCAACTACGCTAACCACATTGCCATTGTCGCATCGTCTTTAGAGATACTTTAAAGCATAATTTGAAGTTACCTGTATAGATTCTCTGCGCAGTTGCTCCTGCGCATGCTCTCGCATCAACTGTTGCTTGAGCTGCGTGCGCGACGTCGGCGTGAGAGTCTTAAACGTGGGCGGGCTGTAACAAACAAACAAACAACTTTAGTATAAGGACGGTACGTAACATGTTTTAATAAGGACTGAGGGCATATATTGTATTACTTATCGACAATAAATAAAAATATATAAACGAATACCCGAATCATATGACACTCCATTTATTAAAATCGGTCCAATAGGAGCTAGAGTGGTGGCTTCTCGACTAAACTAAACTAAACTATTGGGCATGATTGATCACGTACATATCTACAGACTGTTAAACATAACCCTTCTTTTGGATTCGCAGTTGGGTAAAACTGTCAAGTTTGCGGCGCTTCTTGGCAACAGTGTCTCAGCTTGGTAGACTAGTCAGAAATTCATTAATATAAAAATCAATCGCCGTGCGTTAAGGTGTCAGTTGGTAGCCGACTGCACGCAGCAGCAGCAGACGACCTGTCGCCGCGACACTAGGTTTCTATGTGTTTCCATGAAAGCGACGTGTCGCTACGGAGGGAATTTCATAGAAATACAAAGAAACCAGTAGTGTCGTGACGACACGTCGTCTGCTGCTGCTGCGTGCAGTCGGCTACCAACTGACACCTTTAGTCTCGCAAGAACTCGAGAATGGCTCGACGTGACTGTCTAGAAAAAAAGAAAATTAGGAAAAAACCGAAAAATCGAAAAAACTGGTACGAAGTTCACCGGGTCATGTAGTGTCAAATAAATGTTAATATAGAAATATTATTTATATCCTGCTAATTATTAATGAATATTCCTACCTACAATATTTTTGTAAATCTGCTTATCATTTAAACATCTGATGTACCGTTAAAACAACCAACTAACTACTAGTTTCATTAATTGATATATAACACAAGTAATCAATTATCTGTCCGTGTATTTAGCACCATTGTCTTGTCATAATTGTATTTCTCAAATTAATCTACATATCTTATAAGTTGCGAAATCAGAGATTGTTTACTGTCAATCATGTTATTGGCCGGGTTCACTCCAACCGTACAGCCTAGAACACCTGTCAAGGTAAGTCGGTGCTATTCAAAACTTAAATGTCTCAAATAATGCACAATTGACCCTTAAACAGAGTAAAAGGTAAGTTAAGATGAATTTTCAAGTTAATTTTAATTGAGATACTTCCGGAGCTATACTGAAACCTGAAACCAGCGACTATATACTTGATGTCATTTACACACCTTGACGGACGACATAAATTCACCGGTTATTCTTCGTCTCAGACGATGTGAAGGGCGAGACGTTAACAGAATCATATGGCAGTAATAATTAGCTGTCAAAGTGTCAAGAGGAAATTTGACCACGCAAAGATATCCTAATAACAACCTGTCTTGCCTCAATAACAGTAATAACGCTCTTGTAAAATATCTAGGAAATGTGTTTACAAGAGTTCTATTTCAAATGTCCATGAAAATAGTTAATTAAACTGAAAACTGACCAAAAGGACTCCTTGTATTAAAATACATAAAATTTATTAATATCCAATTCAATTCAATTGTTTATTGCATATCACATTTACAAGCTCATTAAGATGTTACATTAGGATGTTATTAATATTTCCATTGGATGAGGAATTTGAATTTGAATTGTCAAAGTTCATTCTCTGCTAGGTAGGTCAAAAGGAGGCGGCAAAAGGCACACCCCGTACACCCAAACTACACGAGCACGCAGGTTGGTGTGCACCCGGCTAATCTCGTTTGACCGGGCGTCAACCATGACAGTTACATTCTACACAATGTACACTCGTGCGCAGCTTACAGATGGAGCTTTTGCCGTTACGTCGGAATTCAAATTAGTAATGGCGCTGTGACAAAAAGCTCTGTCAGTAAAAGCCCATGTGTAATGAATTGGAAAATTAAATTGGCAGTAAGCTTTTTTTAGCCGCCATATTTAATTGTATCAAAATACGAACCTGGGCCTTTATTATAACCAGTCTTGCTTTTTTATCGTGATCATATTGCTGACGTTATAATAGTACTTACGTAAATAAACTTAGCTTATATTTTGTTCGGTTGGTTTCTTTAATAGTGCCTACCACCCTTTACGAGTACTTGATTCTGTTTGACCTGTTGCTTGACTGGTAAAGAATGCCTTAAGGCATTAAGTCCGCTATTTGTACACTTTTTATTGCGCTAAAGTTTAAACAAATGAATACGATAACGATATAAGTGGGGCTAATATAATGTAAAATAGAAGCCCTGTGTAAAACAACACCAAAGCGATATTTCAAATTAAACATACAGGATGATTTTTGGAGAGTGCTAAAACCGGCTATTCTGAACATTAACCAAGAGTTAACGATGACTATATGCGAATTTATATAGTTTTTGAGATAGGTACCAAGGTTTTAGTCTAACTAAAATAAAGGATTTGTAGTGGTTTATAGCTAATAATCGTAACGATTCGAAAATAAATTACGGTCACAACTTCTTACAGATTTTATTTAGTATAAAAGCTGCTCATTAACCTAATAATTGTAATCTTTATAGCCATTATCTCACAATCTAGCCTGATAATCGAATTTTCATTAATTTTCCGGTAAGGTCACCCGATTTGACCTTGGGTAACCTCATTAAATTACTCAATACCTCTGATAAAAACCTTAATCATTAACATAATGATATTGATGATTCATCAACAAATAAAAAATGCGTTTAATTTTATGCCTAACTTCACAGAAATATATAGTGAACGGCACGGACGGTGCAAAACCGCGGGATTCTGAGTAGAAATCTTAATATGGACATGATTAGATACAATAGAATAATTTTTTCAAGATCGCGGGAATAAAATCAGGGTTCATATTAGGCTGGACGGCGTTAGAGACTAAAAGGTAGGTATACTCAACCCTAAATATATCAGATCCAAGTTTAATAACTTCATACGATTTTCGACATTCCTAATCGAAAATTGTTTTATCGGGTCTTTATCAAACCCAGACTAAGTAATTTTATTTTTTCGTTACCAATATTTAAAACCCGTTTTTTCTCTTATGTACTTACCGCCTGTTTCACAATCGTCAACTAAAGCGTATCTGTCAAATAAATTAATTTCTTACACTTGAAAATAGACAAGGAGAGGGCTATCTTTGTTTGACAGATGAATTTACTTGTCGATTGTGAAACAGGCCCTTAGTATAAAAAATATATTCTATAGTAACTACGTAATACACGACCTAATAAACTTTCATAATACATTATTAAAAGGCAAATATCGATTGCGCCCGCGCAACCACGTGCGCGTAGAACATGTGTGTAGAGGGCACGTGTGTGTGTGTGTGTGTGTGTGTTATTGGTTGAATTGGCGGCCAAGGGCGACACGTTGCAGTATGAATCGGCAAGACGTCTTTGAATGTAGGTTATAAGTTTACTTGCAGCTAGTTACTTATTCAAATTGATCAAGTATAATGTAAGAATCTTATCTGATTCGATTCAAAGAATAGAGCGAATTAAATACACTCAAAATGAAATCATATACTCATTATTTGTTTATATTCAGGCATTTTAAATCTATACAAAAAAAATGAGACAGGATTACAAAGAAAATATCCTAAGACTCAGAAACATACTCGCGGTCGTTACACAAATATTTGGGAATTGAACCAGGGACCGATAGTACTCGTAACATGACGAGCTAACCGCGTCGCCATTCGTCACATTGCGCCCTCTCTCCTGTTCATGAGTGTCGTGACACAATATGTATTCACATATCATTACACTTTTTAGGGTTCCGTACCCGAAGGGTGCCAAACGGGACCCTATTACTAAGCCTCCGCTGTCCGTCCGTCCGTCTGTCTGACGCCGGGCTGTATCTCATGAACCGAAATAGGTAGACAGCTGAAATTTTCACAGAATGTGTATGTCTATTGCCGCTATAGCAACAAATAATAACATTAAAAACTAAAGCGGAGCCCCATACAAGAAACGTGTTTTTTTTGTTAAATCCGACTACATCTCATGAACCGTAACAGGTAGACAGTTGAAATTTTAACAATTTTTTTTTTATTTTTTTTTTACTTTTATTGCCGCTATAACAGCAAATAATAAAAAAAAATTCAGACTCTCATTTGGCCGGTTTTAGTATTAAACATCTAATTCTGTGTCTGCGTATGAGACGGTGTTATAGGTGTTACTAACAAATACTCTTAACCAATAATCGACATACAATCAATAAAACCCTCTAGCCCTAACACTGATAACGCCAATAGATTCTCTTATCAGTTATCAGGGATCTTGCTGTCAGTCTATGAACTGACATCGGGTTTGTACACTATATCTAGATACCGCTGTTGATGGAATTGATTCTGGATTACGGAACTTTTCATGAGTATTTCCTTGTAACGATAATCATAAAAGGTATTTTATAATAATAATTATTTTAAGGTTCTAGAGTGGCGACCGCGAACCGGGAGACGAAGTGTCGGCAGGCCTTCCACAAGGTGGACCGACGATCTGATAAAGATCGCGGGAAACCGCTGGATGACAGCAGCAGAGGACCGATCGTTGTGGAAAACCTTGGAGAAGGCCTTTGTCCAGCAGTGGACGTCTTGCGGCTGATGATGATGATGATGATGAATTATTTTTTATATATATATTTATTTTATTAATTATGTTGTTTAGACTAGCCAAAATGTATGGGAGGGTACCGATAGTGAAAGTTTGTCAGCATGACTTACCAATTTAACCCCCATTTTCTCTCAGGTTTGCTCACCCATTATTACTGAATCATCCTGTTTTGTAATAAGTTTGTAATATGTAACTCTGAGCGAGGGCCTCCATTTCACATGATTGATGTGATGTGTGAAAATAGATTACTTGTTTTATGCAATTCTGAAGGTGCGATATGATATGACTATTTCACTTTCCCAATGTCTGTTTATGAATTGTATAATTTCATGTTTTATCTCACGATTCTGGCTTATTTAGTTAAACAATGATGATTATCCTAGGAGTCATACTCATACATATATATAGCCATTGCTCATGAACAGCCTGTAGAGCCAGATATGCAATGTATTACTATCAAAATAAAGTTTTTAAAAAGAGTAAAGTGATATATATTTGACGACACAGTTAGCCTAGTCGTTAGTGACTAGTGACCCTGCCTACGAAGTTAGTGGTCCTGGGTTCGATTCCGGGTATGAGCAAATTTTCGTGCGATGAGTGAGTGCGAGTAGGAATTTGTTCCTGAGTGTTGGATATTTTCTATGTATTTTTCTATATAAGTAAGTTTATCATTGCCTAGTAGGTACCCATAATATAAGCTCTAGGGAGCTTAGTTTGGGACTAAGTCAATTTGTGTGAGATTTTCCCCTTTATTTATATATTGGTAAACGGTAGCAGCTATTTAGGTGTCCAAATAATAAATAATTTAGAAAGCGAACTGCTAACAAACAACAAGTTGGCAACAACACCCATTTCACAATTCGCACATTGTCCGTGTCAATTATAAATTCTTCGCGAATTCAGCGCGCGCGCATCAAATACTTATCAGTATGGCGAAACATACATATCCTGTCTCGTTCCCACAAAACAAACAAAACTTAGGAGCAAAAGGGATAGTCGGAATTTTGGTTTACTAAGTACAGGGTCGGTGAGGTTAAGTGGGCGATTTGAAAGCCGAAGCATTTGGGTGTTTACTTTGTTATGCAGTTAGTGACAGCTTTATTTGGTGTGTGAAGGATTGTAATGAACAGAACGTGCACTTTGAAAACAAAGATTCATGTACTGGACGTAAATTCGCCGGCTATTCATCGACAGAGTAGAACTGAACCACGATGCGTTAACAGAATAACATATAGCTGCATTGGGTCGCGTATTCTATACACATATGTTACTACGTTTTCAACAATATACAGTATCAACCAAACTGGCTTTGCAAGTTCTTTCAAGGTTTTATTTATGGCCAGTTACCGCACGGTGCGGCGACTTTTTGCAGCGATGTAAACGGGCGTTTCACGAACGCGACACTGCATCGCTGCATCGCAACAGTAGCGCGATTGATAGGCGATTGCATCGATTCGATCGCGCGATTATATCGTACCTACATTCGCTCTTATGTATCAATAAAAACGTGCGGTTTTATATGGAAAACCCGCTGTTCCTTCATATGCACGTTTGTATCGATCGCATGGCAAATTTAATCTTCTGCATCGATACTTTATCGTGATTGTATCACTGCAGTTGCCGTGTCTTTACACGATTAGCGACTGTTATCGCGATTGCATCACGATTGTATCGCTGCTTTAAGTCGTGCGTGTGTAAAGCTTAGTGATTGTATCGCTACTGCATCGCGACTGAATCGCTGCAGAAACGCTGCAGAATATTTAAGAAAGTACAATACTATACAATACAATCACTCTTTATTGAACACCATAATACATGACAACATGGAAAGTAAATACAAAAGAAATGCAACAAAGTGATACAACAGGCGGTCTTATCGCTAAATAGCGATCTCTTCCAGACAACCTTACAAAGAAGAGAAGTATTGAATAAGTATTAAATAATATCTAAGCAGTAAGTAATATCGATAAATGTTGTCTTAGAATTGATTTTTAATCGGGTTGTATTTGAATCAACAAATCAGGATCCTGTTTCCATCCCACAACGACACGCCCCACTTTTTAATTTTATATACATTGACGCAACCGCTCTACGTTAATTTAAAGGGCGGGCGAGCCTTCGAGGATTGAAAACGCTAAACAATACTTTTAAAATAGGATCTAAAAACAACCGCTTCCAGAAGCAATATGACGTCAAAATTTTACAATTGCAATTGAAATTAAAATATCCCACAAAGGCTTCTTTGTACGGAGTATCATTAATATGTAATTATCTAAACGTCTGTTTCTTTAGAGAGCTATACATCTTGCGCCTGCGTCACTGTAGTAAAAGCTCCATTCAGAAAAGTTGACCTTGAATGACGTCTCATTCATGACGCGCGCCATCTATTGTTGCACACGTGTAACGCCAAGGCTTTTGTGAGAAGATAGATAGATCTACAGGGTGATTGGTTATTTGATACATTCGTTTTAAGGGGCATGGTAGTGCACATTTGTAGCAAAAATGGCATCAAAACTTTTTACAGTAATATCGTAAAATGGTAGTAAAACATACTTTTTCAATTTTGTACTTTACGACAGGTATTATCAATATAATCAATATAATTCATGAGCTAGTTAAAACACTTGGATTTTATTTCGTATTTATGTTTATTTGACAAGGCATGATGAAATCTGCAGACTAAACTGACTTTAAAGGTAGGCCTGCTATATTTCTAATCTCGCATCTTCATTAACTAATATTAAGTGAATTATTACAATATATTCATCCTCATACGAGGAACCCAAATGGTCGCACACGGTGCGATTCCAAAGGAACTTCCTCCCGCGACCACTCAGATTGTGGAATGAGCTCCCTGCTTAAGTTCTCCCCGGGGACTACAGTATGGAGTTCTTCAAGAGTGGAGTAAATAGGTTTTTAAAGGGTCGGCAACGCGCATGTGATACTTCTGGTGTTGCAGGCGTCCATAGGCTACGGTAACCGCTTACCATCAGACGGGCCGTACGCATGTTTGCCACCATCGTGGTATACTCGTACGAGTAAAAAAAATCAATCTTGATAGTCTTTATGACACATATGAACTACTATTGACAGTGACAGGTAATATGTGACAACTCGGAGAACACAGACTAGCTTATATGAAGCCCAGTGATTAAGGAACACGGTCTGGCTTGCAATTTATACTAACCGAAACTTTAAAAAAAAAAGGGTGTCAAAATGGTTACATGAAATAAAGTATTTTATTATTTATTTACCAGTCACAGTCAAATACTTCAAACAGGGGCCTGACACACTAACGAGTGTGTAGTAAGTGACAAAATGCCAGGGTTTCAGGGGTGAGGGCGTCAGCGACCTTGAATGACATAAGTTCTCATGCACTAATGCAAATGGCATGATGATGGTCATCGTCACGCGGAAGCCGCTGCTTCCCGTCATTACTGTAATAACACACGTGGTCACCACTGACATGTTCAACCTTTGGATCAGTTTGTTGACGGTGCAAATTTGTATCTAACTTTTGAAGTCCTCAACGACGCTTGAAATACTTTTTTTGATCTACATTAACTATTACTAGTTATATTTTATGGTCTTCAACTTATATAAGTGTCATAAAACATATTATGATCCTGAAAATGTATTTCTTTATCATTACATATGAGTATCTTTCTTTTCAAAAAGAACTTGAGTTGCTTTTAAAACGGAACTAAAATCTTTAATCAAATCATGAGGACACCATCTTAAACAGGTGCTTGGAGAGAGAAAGAGGAGGATTGAAAGAGAAAGGAGGAACGCGACGTTTTTAAAATCTTCCATGTAAATGACTTTTATTATCATGAATTTGATCGACATGGCCCGGTTTGTTTATTACCTGATAAGCCGATTCACCATCACACCAAGATCAGCTCAAAAACTATTCATTCTAATTAAGAAACTAACCACTTTGACGTAAACAATACAAGGAATGACAACAATGCGGCAAACTCATCACCTTCAACCCTTAATCATTGTGTATCACTATAATTCTGTCGCCACTGTTTGATCCACTTCCCACAGTCACTAGCATTAGTTCCACTCGTGTAGATCATACACCCAGAATATCTTGACCCACAGCCCATTAGCATCTCCCAGGAATTCGGTGTCAATTGTTTTGGTAGTTTGAAATATGAATGAAGGCACGCGACGATGTCAATCGAAAGAACCTTAAGTCCAGATGTTAGCCAAGGACGGAGATGATTGACTGTTAAATAATTAAACAGTAAACAGTGGCAGCGTCACGCTTGAGCGAGGCTCGTTTGTCATGCGGTTCTGCCAAGCTGCTTATTCGTCTTAAAAATCATTAAGGATATTCTCAAATTACACTACGTAGTTGCTTGACTTTTACAAGACTTTGTTATTTGGTAACGCTTATCACCAAATAACTGTGTAGTTCAAAATAGCTCAACTAAGTCGAGTATATTAATGTTGTGTATGTATTTTTATAACTTAATGCCGAGTCAGTGATTACGAAGATTTGGTTCTTTATGCTTATTATTTTTGGAAAGCCTGCTGTCTTATCGTTGTGAGAGATGACATAATTTTCGGCAGTGAAGTCATTATTAGGATTTTGTTATCATTTACTCCCTCTGATACAATATCTTGATGATTTGGCAGTGTTAAATCACAAAAAAACGCTGTTTAAAGTACTTCCACCATCAAAATAACGAATTGTGAACTTTTCACCCTTTAAAACATAATCGCGTCTTGAATGAATAAGCATTTACATAATCACGTCTTACGAGTCATGAATGTTAATATAGATGATATAGATAACGCAAAATTTAGGTCACAAGTGCCATTCATTCCAAATCTGAAAGCCTCTATCCGCCATTACGGCAGTTTCAGCAGAGCCTGCGACCTTCCGTGGCCGCGTCAATCGGGAGACACCAAGGGCGAAGCAAATCGCTCCGTGAGAGCTCGTTACACTCAGATGACAACTAAATGCTTCCGTGTATCGTCAATGGATACACGTACAACACGCAAAGTAACGCTGGATCGTAAAAACAAAACGAATTGTATTAGACGCTGCAGCAGAGCCTCGAAAGTAGAGGAGTTAGTGGGTATTTTTGGTAAAATAAATATAGGAAGCACACAAAACAAGCTGGTGACCTGATGGTATCACAGTGACTCTTGAAAACAAGTCATATCAGAATAATCATAATATTTATAAGTTTTCTCTCATAAGATTTTTGATTGAGAGAGAGAGAGAGAGAGAGAGAGATTGGGTTCGTTTCTTGAGCTTTATATTTTTTTGGATTTCGACAAAGTCAAAGTATCGAACAGATTCCTTTCAATGAACCTGCATGGATAAGACAGAGTTCTTTTCTCAAAAGGTAGATGGCTAACGATATTTTATCAAGATGTTCAGGAATACGCCTCCTAGAACCCTAGTAGGAATTTTCTTAGATATCAGGCTATAATCAAATTATATCTTCTTCAGTCTTCTATAAAAAAAGTCAAGTTCCATTCCACTCTACCATTAGACTTTGCCCTTATGAGCATGGTTGACAACCAACTTTGTTAGATCGATTGATTTACACATAATTCTACGCGTTTTCCTTCGTCCCATCAGGTTCAAAATCCATTAACGCGTCCATATTATTGATCGAAATGCATTCCATTTTTGCACGTCAATATACTATAAATCGTGCCCAGCACATCTCAGTTATGTGACACGGGCCCTCGTTCAACCTCAAGCTTATTTGAATTGTTATCGTAATTATAACAATAAACCATTATCGTGTCATTGTGCGCCCAAGGCTACGATTTACGATTCTACGTATCTTCGTATGCTCTCGGGAAACCGCTTTATTTTTATTACTGAGGTTGAGAAGTTTACTATTTGAAAAGCGCGTTATATTACAAGTATCCTCACTATCCATATGACAAGTAATATATTAGGTCAACTGGTAGATAATGCCATTTGGCATTAAGTTCACCTTTTGAACTCAAATTTGTATTTTTGTGCAATAAAGATTTTAAAAAAATATTATTAAGACTAGCATTTCCGATTTGAGGCGTAATGTATAATACATACATGGTTGTTTTTGTACGTGAGTTTAGTACGTAATAACGCTTATTTAATATGTCGTTTAGTCTTTTAAAACCATAACTGAAAGACACTTCAATAGTTAATGTAGTTTGCGATTGCATTTAAATTTACTATTTTTAAAAAGTCTCCAATTTGGTATAAAGCTTCCAGTTGTTCCTCTAAGAAACCAAATATTTTTCACAATCTTAAGTTCGGTTAAAAAGCAATATTTTGATGTCCTTGACCTAATGCTGTAGCCAGGATAATTTACTCCGCAGTGAAACCATATCAAGAAGTCAAGTCACGTGTAGGTATAGTATAAACGTTTTGAAATACCGTATCCACTTAAAGGTGCGCGGATCAGATTAACTCTCAAGTGGACACTGGCATCAATAAATAATGATATAGTTATTAATGATTGCATAGTTATTTGTTGACCGATCTGATGATACACAAAGATAAGCGAAGAAAAAGAGGCAGCACGGTTGAACAAACCAATTTTCCTAGCTCGTCGCTCAGAATCTGATTGAACCAGAACCTCTAGCACATCTTGTATTTTCTCGCTTATTGCTCAGTGCGTCTCTATTGTAACATACTACTAAGAAAGGGATATTCGAACGACAAACACAACCCACATTGGGCTAAGGAGAAAGTCGTGCCTTTGACTTGCGTGAAAAAAGATAAAAAGAAGCGCCGCAAGAAACTCAACAGTTTGTAATTTTTTTTAATAAAACTTACTTGTGACAAATGATACTACTTATTGTAGCATTATATAAAACTGTAAAAATAAAATAAAATACCTGCATAGTTCTGCAAGAATACGTGTCAGTATTATTACGAGAGAAAAAATATATACACATATTAGACGTGTAAGATAACCACATAAAAGACTTTCGATATGTTTTTGTATTAAACCGAAATTTTCAAGCGTGTACTTGTCACTTCACTGGGACATCTGTTCCATCATCGTCTCACTATTGACAGAAAAGAGTATAGCTAATAGCCGACCTAAAGAATCGAAGAAGTATATAAAGTAGAATAGCTGGCAATAATTTATTCTGAGTTTTTCCCGTTTTAAGCGTGTCATCCATCATCACTGCTCGCTTTTTTTCTTCGTTTATCTGTAATATAATTAATATGAACTATTGTTTAACACCTTATTGGCCGGACGCAAGCGATCTTCTACTTATTACACGCAGCGATTATGTCTATAGATAACCGATTTGCATATAATAAATAGCCTCTTCATTCACAAGTCCGTTCATTGAAATAGGTTGTAGTATTTCGTCGCATTATACGTGCGATTTTGTTTGTATTCATAATTGATGGTATAAATAACACCGTGGACTTCAACTAATAAAAATTATATTTTAAATGGAACAAATTCAGTATAAGCCTATATTTAATATTTTATTCCATTCAAAATTGAAGTACTTAATTAGTGTCACGATACACAATTTGTAAAACTTTAAGGATATGTGTTTTACTGTTTAGCGTGCATTTTTGTGCTCATGGGCTTCCGAATAATCACGAAACTTTATTACCTTGTTCTCCAGCTACAATTGCGATGCATTCACATGTGGAGTGGGAGTATGTTTACGTCAACTAAATTACAAGGATTCAAGCAACGGTTAATGGAACAATATGAAGTTGTGGTATAGGTTTGTGAATCAGATCCCTTGTCCTTACGCTCAGGTTCCAGATACCTTTCCCCTGGCAATGACCTAGAGACTTGACGTCCTAATCATAGATCTAGTACTCTAGTACTACTAGTAGCAGCCTTGAAGACCGGATGGACTCAAGATCATCGCGCTGCACCGGAACACGATGACGCCAATATGCAAATCATGACAATACTAAGATGGTCATTATTTTCCGTGATAAAAGAAGTTCTTATTGTTGTAAGTGTTAGTACTTATAAGTAATTATAAAAATAATATGAAAGTAGAACATTACCACCTTAAAAGTCTTACAACAACAATAAATAGAAGTCTACTAATGCAGGTCTAGCGCTTAACTGAGGAGGTTCATGCGGTAGTGGAGCGTACCGCAGGACCCGTATTATGGTCGCCTTTATCGCGGTGGACAAGTGTGGAAAAAGAATCCGTCACTCTCGCACTTATCCACTGGTCAGAAAGTGACAGATGCTTTATCCATGTGATAAACACGACCTTAATAGGCCTTCATGAACCTCCTCAGTTAAGCGCTAGACCTATAGTAAACCTTTCAAATAAAGCCACACCTAGTTCAGTTTGAATAGTGTTAATGTAAGGCATTTTTCCTGTAATGATAAGTCTTATCGGATTTCATAAAGGATGTTGCAGGCACGCGACGATTTAATAACATTATAATTGATATGTAGACTAGCCAATTGTCCTTTACAATTATAATGTAGCACGAGCCTGTATACGAAGTGTACTAACTGTGCTACTCGTATAAGTAAATAAAAGTTTATTTACTAGAAAGATGACTTTTGAATTGTTTCATTTCTAAAAGAAATGAAACACATTCTCAGGTTGCTGTAAAAACCGATACAACCATATTCCATTGAAGAAAGTATGTATTAACTCGAGAAAATGGACAGCAATACAGAATAGAATAGCACAATATTGCAGTACTTAATGTAGACTACACTGAATCATATTAATATTAGTAGAATAGTTTCTGATGACAGTGTATAAACGTAGTTAAGATTTTTCCAAGAAATTATTAAAAAATCCTACAAACGTAAAATACATTACAAAAATTCCATGTCATTATAATTATTAAGATAAAGTACATACCACCAACAAATGACTTCTGGTAAACTATAATTAAATTAAAACCGCATTTAATGCACTGTATATTATTCATTCGGTGATTGCACTTTCGTCACGACGGAAAACCCTAATTGCGGTGGAAACTATTTTGTTATCAGTGACAACCTTACTCATTTTACAAACTTCAAAGTAAACCTGTCGACAAATTTCCAGGGAATGACGTTACAGTTTAGGAAAACTTCATTTAATCAGTTTTTTTTTATTATTTTCTTTAACTATAACCTAATTTAATACTGCAATCACGAAGTTTCGTTCTGTAGCTAGTGCTGATGACGCTATCCAAATAAATAAACAAAAATCGAATATTTAGTTACCTTGATACCAAATCACTCATTTAACCCAAGAACTTGTGTGCACCTTATCAGTACTGGATATTCAATTTTAATTTTTAGAATTTTGAGCTAATTAATAACATCACAAAACTTAACGAGGAGAACATGTATAATTATACTAAAAGGAAAAAAACGTATTATGGAAATAACCGAAACATATTTTAAACCCATTGCATACGGTCCAAAGATAGTTTTAAATGTTTATATGTCAACAACACACCTCAACAATAACGTACTAAACGACCGTTTAAAGATTTTGAATTTGTCCATAAATATTTTCTTAAACAGTATATAATTCAGAATCTACTTAGTTTCCGATCGCAGGCAATAGGTCATATTTAAAAAAAATGCTCAATACTCACTCTTTTTTGTTGTTGACTACAATGACTAGCTTCACTTTCCGAGGGCCCTTGGTCATTTTGCAAATGTCCTTGCTCTGTTCCAGTGGGCCCTTGGTCACAATTTTTAGTAGTGGAATGTTTTCGTATGCGACGCACCCCGCCAACCTCCTTCGTCACCTCACTATCATCTTCACTAACTTCCACTACTGTTCAAACACATCTTCCATTAATTATATGTATATCCAAAAATATCACTTGTAATACTGATCACTCACTTCAAATCACTGGTAACTTAATACTGCTTAATTCTTTCGTAGATACTGGAGAAAATAAAATTGTTGATAAGGTTACCGATTTTGTTAAGTAATTTCAAGACATAACATAGGATTAAGATACGGTGATTGATGCACTGGTGACGTTTTAAGCTCTTAATTAGGAGATAAAAGAATAATTGATGTAACACGTGGTACTGTTCTGATTTGTGAGGCACTGAAGTTGATAAAGACCTAAATCAAAATGACGATATTGTTGAAGTAAAAGTTACATTAGTTATGTAAGATTTGGAAGAAAACCATATTGTAGGCGACGTAGTAACAAGTGTTATCAATGTGGCACATGTCTCAGAATCACGTCGAGATCTCGGATGATGAATGATGATGCATGGTGACACGTCCCTGATTGTTAAGGATGATAACACTATCAACCAATTTCAAATATCAAATATTTAGGTAACGTCGCCAGTCGTTTCGGGTTTGTGGTAGGTACTTTAAGATTTTTACTATTGTATTACTATTCGCTAGTTGCGTCAACCAGCAGTTTATTCATATCTCTTAGATAATTTTGTATTTAGTTGTCTGATAACAGTGTTCCGATACCTTGCTTGCAGTGTTCTTCTGTAAAACTTTTTTCCTTTAAAATACTATCATAGATTAGTGATATGAACAAAAACGTGATTCGTTTTATCATTTCGACATAATTATTTTGCCTACTCGTACGACATTATCTCTCCTTATAATTTTGCTTTTATCATTGCAATTTACGTAACTGCGTAAATCAAATATTGCGTGTATTGTTAATTAGTACTTACATTGCCCATGTTATACTATTCAGAGACTGCGTGATTTCTCCCTAGCCCTCTGACAGATTCTGCGCCGCCTCGAAGTGCATATTATATTTGTCTCATCTACTTTTCTACAAAATATTACAGAAGAAACGTTATAAGTAGAAACTATTAAATCAGTAAAAGAAGTAAACTCCAAGGTTAAACTTAACGATAAATCTAAATAAACCTGAGACGTTACGCATTTCGATTTCAACGATAAGCAACAAGGCAAATAAGGAAATAGATTAGTTACTCTCGAAATATCTGTTAGACATGAAGTGTGACACGACCAAGGATGCTTAAAAAGCATTATATAAAGTCCAAACAAACAAAAACCAATTTAAACGAGGAAAAACTAGTTCATTAAAAACAGTGCACATTTAGATTAAACTAAAAAGAAGAACCAATTTACAAATATGATACAAAAAATACTTTAAAAGAGAACATAAATTATAATACTTTTATCGAAATGGTAGTATAAGTATTCCGCAAAAGGATTGGCAATCTCAGTTCTGTTGTTAGTAAGACATTTTTTTGTAACTCAGCTAGTTAAAAACATTATCCTCCCTCTTGGGTAGTCGGAAAAAAGGAACAGGACAGAAAAGGTGTCGATGTAACAAGCGCATTAAGTTCAGTTTTTGTAGGCTCAAATTTGTATTTTTGTGCAATAAAGATTAAATAAATAAATAAATAAGCGCATTTTGGGATGAGACCTTCACTCGAGATGACTTAACATACAATAGATCGACGGAGTTTGTTCGAGAACTGCGACATGAGTGTAAGAAGTCAAGCCGCCCTTTGTTTGTTATCTGTTTGGCGAACCTACGATAATTAACAACAGTGTTGTGACACAATTTTATGGATTAGATTTTCTTGTTATCTGAAGGACACCTAGCTATTTGTCCCGTTAATTTTAATAGGAACTTGGATGAATCTTTTTCACGGCGCTACTACACTGCAGATAACCCTATAACTTCCTGAGACAGTTTTTTAAATGCGTAGTATTTTAGTTGGACATATCTTTTAAATTTGTCCACTTGCAATCAAAAGGAAGTATGATAAAAATCAATCACAGCGATAATCCTATGCTCTACCTATTAAGATAATGAATGAGGTTGGGACGCTTAAATTCTGAATTTTGTGGAGTCAGAATAACCGTAAGGCTCAGTCCAGTATGGACGTCTTTTGGCTGATATGATGACGATAATCATAATAATGGATCAGAGTTGCATGCGCAAGTCGTGTGATAAGAAAAGTAATAAGTTATCAATTATATTACATCATTGCGGCGACTTGATTATGACTACGACAACTTTTTAAGAAAATATTTAAAACATCACATATGGATATATTACCATTTTTTGGGATTTTTTTAAATTAATTTATTATTATAAGAAAAAAACACAAATAACTGCTACTTCCGCCATGGTAAACATATTTTTAAACCTAAATTGGCAGTTTGTAAATTGGTAAATTTATCATTCTTATGCTCTACAAAACCTGAAATAGAAATCGAACGAATTAAAATCAAAACCAATCTCAATTACACGGACATTGTCACTGAAATGAACTAAAACTAAGTCGACAAAAGGCTCCTTATAAATCTTAAAGAGAACAATAACTCTGAGAAAAACATGGCCGAAGATAATGGAGGTAACAATGTAGTTAATGGTGAACCATAGAATAGAGTAAGTCATGTAGCGGACGATGGTAATATTTGTAATACCCTGTGACAAGGAGAAGCATTGTGCCATATTGTGCACGTATGAGGATGTGCTAAATTATAATGTGTTGGAGATATAGAGCATTGAAGAAAATGCAAAGTTTCCTTAAAGAGACTAGTTTTTAATTTTAGGATGAATTTTTCAAGATATCAGGTCATTTATCTTTTCAACCGCCTCTCCCAACCCTGTTACCAAATAATTGACGAACGACGCGCACGACTAACCAGAAGAAAGAGATAAAAATGAAAATAATTTGTAACACCTATTTTTGACAAAAGCTTAGAACGATTACATTTTTATCCATTCTTCACTTGACATTGTTCATCAGTTTTATTGAACTTTTACGAACAGATACTTTTTTTTAAAGATCTCCAGTCTCTTACATAATTATAATTGTTACACTTTCCTTCCTTTCCAGCCTCTGTTTGATGGACAGCTAAGCAGGTAAGTATATTTTGCTAAGATAATCAGTTTTTCGGTAGACATGTCTGTTTGCACTTACTGTGTGCATTGCCTTGTTTGGGGCTTCGGAGAATTAACTATGACAACACTTCTTAACGTACGGATACTTTGTCATGTTTTTGTAACTCTGCATTTAAGAATAAATGTTGTCTTGAAGAACAAAGTTAAAAAACGCATGAGTAAATGACAAAAACTAAAGTTCAAAGTCTTAAGTAAGTACTTCTACGTAACGTGAAATGACGCGTTCGAATATAAGATAATTTTATCGACAAGTACCATTAGGCCTGAATCACATCTATCAGCATCGATTTGCATTTTGTCTATAGAAAATAGCTACTTTGTCTGAGAATGCGTACGCATCAAATTCTCCTCAAACAACCATTTTATAAAGACAAAATGCGAATCGGTGCCGATAGATGTGATTCAGGCCTTAGTCTTATATGATTGGATCGATATGGTATTCCCATGTCGAAGTGGGACCAATAAACTGACACATTCTTACTATGAACTATTATTGTTCCTTCCCAATGAAGACAACTAACGAATAGTAACGCCTCGACTCGTAAACATAAATAAAACCAAACCAAACTGGACAAAATCAATTACCCAGAAGGAAAGGAATGAATATTATCAAACAATTGGAGTAACACTCTAGTGAATAAAGTATTCAATTAAAAACCACAACAAAGAAAAGTGCTGTGTCGTTACTCGTTAGTCATTGGAATTAATTTGCTTTCGATAACTAGGTAGGTCTGCCTACTCGACGTGTTTTTTTTTTAAATAAAAGTGAAAT
The DNA here is from genome assembly GCA_963241965.1 of Tortrix viridana. Taxonomy (NCBI): domain Eukaryota; kingdom Metazoa; phylum Arthropoda; class Insecta; order Lepidoptera; family Tortricidae; genus Tortrix; species Tortrix viridana. The sequence goes on along the minus strand of OY725196.1, from coordinate 4,465,224 downwards.
CCCTTTTTTCTGATTGCTTTTTGATTTTTTTTTAATCAGTGCGATGAACACGCCAAAGGATTTTGAAAATTCATTATGGAGTGCCGATACGATAGCGGCATGGCGCCGCTGATGAAATTTAATTGCCTTCAGTGCCAAAAATGCAATATTGGGTCCTCATTGTAAAGAAATCATGGAAGCATGGCACTAGAGACGTTGACAAATATTGATAGTGTAAATAAACAGCCCCACCTGTCAGATAACACTGTCAAGATAACTCAGCGGTAGCCAGGCAAATGTCACTTGACCTACTACTATTGTTTCGAAAATGTAATGCGCGATGCGTGTGCGCGGTTTCTCTATTGTTGCTAGAATATCGATTTTATGCTCTATTTTAGTGAAACCTTTAGGAAAGAGACCATTATTCGGTCTCTTTTTTTATTATTAACATCATTAATCACTGTCTGGAATTTAACCCCTAGTTAGTTAAAGCTTTACCGTTATTCATAGATACTCGCAGAATAGAAGCATACGCATAAGGTTATAGTTTACAAAGTCCCAAAGACGATTTTCAACGCGTGAACAACAAAATTGATATAATCGTTCAAACGGTAATGCCTATAATGATTTAATGAGACTTATATGTTATTTTGTAGAAATTTTAGCCGACAAGTGCCCTCTCAGACTATATAGTCCGCTTCGTATGTCAAGACAAGAATTAATACTAATGCCAGTACTCGAGGCTAAGTCACGTTTTGCTACTTCAAAACCGCCGTGTGCATTCAAAGAAACCTAATTATGGTCATGAAACATGTTATTTATTCCCTATTAATTATTTTCCATCCTAAAATCATGGTCATAATCACCTTCATCATCATACGTAGGTATCCAAAAAGACGTCTGCTTAATCTACACACTACAATGACTATTGCTTAGTCTTTCAAACTGATCCTAATTTAAGCAGGTTTAGTACTGGCTCATGATGTTTTAACCCCTTTAACAACTTTTTTAAGTTTGTTTACGAGTATTAAATCTGCGTACGATTTTATTTTATTATTTACCCAGCGAACACTAACTACACATTTTAATACCCGATCTCGAACTTTTCAACGTTGCAGTATTTGTAAACCAACCAAGTATAACTCGTCTCATCAAATCCAAACCAAAAAAATAAGTACCTAAAGATATCATTTCTCCGTGTAAGAGGTAGGTACATATTTAGACAAAAAACATTAACCCACTTCATAGGCAGTCGGGTGATAAAAACTAAACTACGGAATTTTACACACGCTTGATAATTTTAATAAAAATATTGGCTTAAAGATTAAGAGGCGCTAGCAGTCGCGTCGCTTATCAGCTGATTACGATAACTTGAAATCTGTCCGTGTTAGTGATAGTGTTTCAGTGACTGTCGGTGATAAATCACCGAGGTGACCTCGTCACGAAATAAGCTACTGAAGTAAGTATGATGTCTCCAAAATTTTTGTAAAGAAAAATACACCTGTGTACATTATGATCCGTCACAACATTGAGATTCTAAAGGGGTGACGTATTACGTTTATTCAAGTAAATCATCCTACTAATATTATACGTATAAATGCGAAAGTTTGTGTGTGTGTGTTAGTTTGCAACTCTTTCACGCTGCAACGGCTGGACGGATTTGGATGAAATTTGGAATGAAGATAGCGTGTACCTTGGATTAACATATAGATTTTTTTTTATCCCTGAAAATTTGGTAGTTCGCAAGGGAAAACCGATAAACGACTTTTACGCGGACGGAGTCGCGGGCAAAAGCTAGTGTTTAATAAAACATAGTGTTTACAAGAGGGATTTGATTTGGACTTTGACTTCATTCTATGGTTCTATTTTGGACTGTTACTGAGCACAGTTATGTAATTATGATTTTAAATAGAAATATGTAAGTATCTATCAATTTTAAATCCTTCAAAAGCCTTATCTTAAATCTTTAAAATGTGCTAAATTTGTATTTAATATCATTTGAATTTTTGTTATTGAAGACGTTCTTCATGGAAACGGATAAAGATTATCATTGGATTTAGTATTTACGACTTTGGTGTTATCTTTGGGAATATTTTATATAAATCCTATTGAAACGACGATCATTCATCATTTTTTTCTTTCCATTTGTTTTTGTATATTATTAGACTTAACTTGGATAAATCATGTCGTAGTTTTGATAGCATTCATTTTCTCTGAGACCTTGATCTTATTTTACAGGAAGGAAAATCCGATGAATGCTATTTGACACCTATGCCTGTTCTACAGCCAAATACTAATCGTATTTTGTAAGATCGGTCTTAACAGTTTTATATTTGATAAGATTTGGTAAGGAAGACTGATCGGAAGGGGTTTGGATAACCTTAAGCAAAGCACCCGAAAACGTTACAAATTTCACCTTGCATATTGAAACTTTCATTACCTATATATATATTAGTAGCAGGACTGTTCACATCAATGATCATCGATGGGGCCCTTTTTGTTGACATGATCATGATAATTTCAGGATTCCAGGATTCTAATCATTTACGATGATACTAGAAGGGCTCTCACTTCGTCAAAAATAATTATTTAAAAAACTGACGTAACTACTCGACTAGACCTGCAACAAGATCAGATAAAAGCTATCTAAGACGTGTTTTATAATGTCGCTTCACATCTTCACGTTTCTAACCTATAATCGCACGATAGTCGCGCGACTAAAAATCGGTTCAAGGACCCAAGGCATTTTCACAGGCAAACTAACTGTCCAATATTACCCACCGGTTACATCATAAGTGGCCTCGGCGAGCCAATTGTCCCCAAATTGGTGTGATTTGTGCACAAAAGTTTAGGTACGACAGTAATTAGTGGTTCGTCATCGAATAGCCATAGTTCACACGGGTGTCATTTTTCAATGTTTAACCTCATTTTGGTAATGTATCCGCTACTTTTGTGTAGAGATTCGTATTTGCCTAAAGTTTTCCACATTGCAATCTCTGAATTTTCCTTTATGTGGCTGCAGAAGATCTTACCAACTGAGGTGAATTATTATCCTGTTATTACAGGATTATAGATTTTTTTTTATTACTAAGCACATTAATTTGCGTTGGATAAGCTTTAAAGTAAACAAGTTTAAATAGTTACTAAGGTCTAATTCGTTGTGTGCGATGCGACGCGCGTCGGTCTTGGAGCAGTTTTTGTACAGCTGTAAAATTTCTAAGCTACGAGTGATCGCGATAAGTGGTGTGTGCATTTATAATCCAATACACATAAATTATTTTATGTCATTATAAACGAAATTTATTTGCTGGTAAGCAAACCAGACGTTGTGTCAGATATGTTACCAATTATTACTATTATTTATTATATTGGATCTATGTACGTAAACCTTAAATCCGTTTTTCCTCAGTAATAACGGTTTAAACAAGTCATTTTGCACTAATCATTAGAAAATACACGACCCAACGGACACAAGGTCGTAACAAAAAAGGCTCGATAGCTCTGAAAAAGTTATTGTCTTCGCAAAGTTAAAAAATAAAGAACCAAATAAAAAGTATTCCGTATTATAAAACAGTCTTTGATGATTGTTTAATAGCTATACTTCTATAGTATTTTATTTGCACCTCTTTGGAGGTTAACAATTGAGACAAATTAACAAAAACTACAAGTAATTTCAATCGTAAATCTCTAAAATAACCTTGCTAACAATTCAGCCAATCAGGAACAGGTTCGCAACGAAGTATCCAATGACAATAAAAATAGATTTGACGTTTGAACCGCGACATCTATCAGTTGAAAGCGTGAACTTATATGCAAGTGCACTCAATCGATTTTTACGCACGTAAACAAACTAGAAGTGCAACGATTGCTTAATACTTATATATACATATGTATATAAATGAACCGCCGGTCTCATAAGTGACAGTTGTTTTTGAACCGTAAATAGGCCTAATACTGTGAACAGTTTTTAGGTTATATTTAGAGAATAAAAGATTAGATCTTACAGCTTTTTAAAATAAACAGTGTTTGAAATCTGATGCGTACTAAGCTACCGGCGACGGCGTCAACAAAAACAAATGAATATCAGAAATTGAAGACGAATTCCTTTTTGATACACTTACATAAAACTATTTTCATCTCTCCTTATTTATTGCTACAAAAAATGAGAGTGAAGCACTTTTAGCTACTCGGTAAATGTGGTTATTTACAACGTAAACTTTCATTTACATATGAATTTGAGGCATTGACAAGTGACCTTCACAGTTTTAATTTATCTAAAGACAAGTTAACGGAGCGTAAAAAATATTTCAATACAAAATTTGCGAGTTAGGTAACCAATAAACTAGAGAATTAAATCAAGCACTTAACTCGAGATTTTCTGAGGAATTTGTATCAATAATTACGTACAACTCGAAAAAAATGGATTTGGATAATTGTTAGGATAATAAAGGTATCGTACTCGAGTCCAATTTCTACTAATTATACGTGTTTCAACAATTTAATAAGTCATGGTAGTCCGTGGTTTCATAACTTCAAAAAACCTTTCAAATCCATAACACACAAATATTCAAATCTTAAACCATCGTTACGTTAAGATAGAATCTAGACCTCAACAGACCTAATTTGACTTAAAGAGCTTCTAAAACCTCACAAAATACACAACTTCACAGATCCACTTGAAATCACCGGCATCAACCACACAACTTAGTCTATAACACTCCACAACTTACTTATAAATTCTACATCACTTAGATTAGGGTTTAAATCAGTTTCTCTTGTTTATTTATAGCTTTAACTTTAAGTTTTTCGTCACGAAAGTTGTTGAAATCAGGTAGCATTGAGCAATGCGTCAGACAGCGACGGGTGTCGACGCGATACTGAAGGCAGCTCCATTATCACTCTCGATCACTGATAGCGGCAGACAGTGGTAGCTTCACGGTAGAGACGGTCGCGCTGAGCTTAAAGTTGAAAACGATAATTTTGGCACAAAATTTGACAGACTTACGGCCGCACTCAGAGACGTCAATTAACTTTTAAGTTTCATTAAAGTTGCTGCTGTCACTTTCTTTGCTATAGCAATAAAATAAGACGCAGCAACTTTAATTAAACTTAAAAACGAATTGACGTCTCTGAGTGCGGCAGTTAGGACTTTTTCGTACTGTCAAATACTTGAAAGAGAGCCTTTTTACGACAGCTAAGTTGTTATTGTCATAACAGGTTTTCGTTAGTTATTCGAGGAAAAAATTCTAAATCATGTACATGTTCAAAAAACGTAATGATATCTTCGAAGGTTATTTTTGGTTTGCCCTTGGCATGTAGAGGCTCCACTTATATTAAAGTTTAAACTTTACGTCGAATATAATGCATTTGAAAGGCGAGCTCATTATTTTAATTACTAACCAAAACAGAATTTTTTACGTTTATACTGAAAAGTAACATTTTTTTCGCAGAAAGATCATTCGGACCAACGATGCATTTGGACCAAAATAAACCCTTTATGTTATTTGAAAGACTTCTTATAATATGAACTATTCCAAACAAGAATTAAATTAACCGCATCGGTATTATATCAAGTATAGCTAACATAGGTAGGAAATAAACTTCTAGAAATAACCATTAGTAAGCTTGCATTCGAAGATAACATTGAAATTCTTCTTTTTTAAGAGGAGACGGATACGTAGATGACATCAGTTTTGGAAGATACCGCCATCAAACGACGAAACAACAAAAGTGGTACATAAATATAGACTATAATAAAGCAAGATTACGGCGAATAAGCCAAACCGCGTAATTATTTGTACACTATAAAAATGAGATAAGTTTAAGAACAAGAAAAACTAAAGTGACGACGTGAAAACCCCTTTTTTGTTGAATCCGTTAATGAATTCTAAGTAATGCGCAAAGCACATGCACTTATACCTACGGAAGGACTAGGTACCATTAACATAATTTCTAGTTATTATGCTTATTGTGCAAGTCTAAATAAAAATAAGTACCTATTTAATACTAAAATATAATATAACAGTCAAGTCGAGGAATAAGACCGAAATAACCATAACGAGCGATGAGAGCTGAACACCAAATTCGATAAGGTCGATTCAGGGGAGCCAATTGTTTGACCTAATGAATTGTTTGGTCGAAAATCTTTTTGCCTAACACCCTTTTAGGCTGAAATTTCAGGATTTAATAAATATCTGTTGTGTAGGTTATGTTAGGTTAGTTTTATAATAGAAGACGTGAGTGGATGAAGGGGATATTTCAAGAGGTTGCGAGTTAAATTGTGACTTAAGTTCGAATCAAAAGTGACATACCCCCTTCATCCGCTCACGTCTTCAATAATTCTGAAAAAAAAACCCTTTCAATTGAAAAAAAAATGTTTTTGACCATAATTATCTTCGACCAAACGATACACTAGGTCAAACAATTATGCTACCCGATTGTTTCAGTCTCTCTTGTAAGTTGTCCTTGAAAACTGAACATATTTCTTCGAAGATATCCAGCACACTTGATCTACAACTTTGGCCAGTTACTATAAGCTCAGGAGTCAACATAGCGTGGTCAACGATAAAAATTTGCTGCATTAATACACGATCAACCTCCAACAATGATCTGTGGAAATTACCCGTGGGAATACTCAAAGCGTCAAAAGCGCCGGTTGGAAGGGAATCATTAGTCAACAAGTAGATTAGGTCTAATTGCGAGATGACAACCTTGACAGTGTCATTGTTGCGTGTACGCACATCTACGATTCCATGAAGCTCGCCAATCATACTAATTGAAGTATTGGCTGTAGGTCAGTACAGGTCTTTTTTGTTCATTTGTTTTAAAACTAATTTTATTTTTGTGTAGTTCAATAAATCGCCCAAAACTGTGCTGTAATGCCTATAATGTAACTATTTCGATATCTTGAGTGGATATTTGATTGATAATGATTAGTCGTATCGTATCGTCGTTAAAGTAAGTAACCTCATCTCCGCGCACGCGATTGACGCGATTCTGCGAATAACTCCGTACAAGCCCTTACAAATGAGACCGGTCTCCTTGAACAAATATGCAAATCCAAGGAGACCGGACATTATTAAATGCTGTTTAGTGGGATTTTGAAGATAGTTTTATTTTTTGTTACTAACTTTTTTTTACTTTTTGTGACGTACTTTATTATTATGTAATTCACTACAGCACATACACTAGATACATTAAGAAACAACAGCCTAATGCCAATTTCTCATCACCCTTAACAAAATGTCCTGTCCAAGATCTGATACAGGGATGCCATCAATTCCACTTTACCACATGCATTATGATGAGTAAATTTAGCTTCATATTCTTAACAGAGAAATCTCATCGCTTTCCGTGAAACGCCTTACGCCTAAAACCACATTTAAAACAATTCCATCGTAAACACGTCTAACCGTAAAGAAATAAGGCTGAAATGTAACTTGAACCACGAAGTAGGTTACGAGTGTTATGACTGTTTTACTGTGGTCTTAGCTTATCTTTTAAGTTGAGATAATAAGATAACAAGAACTCTGCATTCCTGCTGGGATTCTGATTTTGCAATACTTACATTGATTTATCGACGTGTTGCAAAGAATTCGCAATCGTTATTTGTTGCATAGTTAAATATAACGCGTATCTATAAGTGTGCGTTACAAGACTTATGTTATTATATTTAAGTCTGACCTCTGTCAACGTGAAATACTTCGAATGGAGTTTAATTTTCTGAAATAGATGTAATATCACCTTCCGTGTGCAACTCCGTCAACTTCGTGAATTCTTTGCTCCGTTTGAGTTAGACAACAAATTATTTTAACATTTCTCAAAGCTTAGCGCATTTTTAACATTTAATACTTTTAAACCTTTTGGTAAAAAAAAACTTAGTTAATATTAACTAAGTTTTTTTTTACCAAAAGGTTTAGTATATACTCAATCAATCTCCAATGTCTAGTTCATTGAACTACGAAACCGATAGGTTTTCGAAGCACCAAGACTGTCATATTAGAATTACCTATCGGTGTCGGATATGACTTATGATAGCCTAAAAAGATAATTAATAGAATTTTATCAAAAAAAATACCACTTTTTTAATTCCGAGTACGTACTCGCCAACGAACCGGAGTATCTTAAAGTTAAAAAAGATATTAGTAAAAAAGCGTATTTGTTACAAGGAACCGTTTCGGAAACCGATATTGTTAAAAGAGAAAACCTCCTAAATGTCCTATCACGTTTTATCTCAGTGAGATTGCTTCAGGTTTCAATTTAGGTTTCAAACATTTTATATTTTGTGAAGTGTGTCAAGCACGACACTTTGGTTGGCTATTTTCAAACAGTTATAATGAAAACTTCACTCTTTGAAAAACAGGAACCAAGTTAAATTACCTGAGATCGGGGTTTTAAACGTCTGGTTTTTTCTGATAGGTACTTGTATATGCCCGTTTTGTCGCCAGCTGAGATGCCCGACTTAAGTAAGATATATACATTCAGTCAACAAAGTATCGGGAATGGATGATTTGTTTATGGTTCCAAATTCAAATTTTTGTTTTTTTTGTTGTTGTTAGATTGGCACAACTGTTTTCTATTTTGGCGCGGAGTTTGAGTTGCATCTGTTATTTATATTAAATACAGTGCTGTTTTTAGTTATATCATATCTAGTGTGTATTGCGAATTTCATAATGGACAAAAACATTGAACAAAGAGTTTGTCTTAAATTTTGCATCGCCAATGGAATTTCGTGTTCGGAGTCACTGAAAATGTTACAGAAGGCTTACGGTGATTCGACTTTATCAAAAACACGTGTTTATGAGTGGTACAAAGCGTTCAAAAGCGGTCGAGATGTGATGGAAGATTTGCCTCGCTCTGGTAGGCCATCAACGTCTGCAACTGAAGTTAACATCGCAAAAGTGAAGGAAATAGTGACTGAAAATCCTCATTCAACTTTGAGAGAGATAGCCGCCGAACTTTCTGTATCTCACGAGTCGATCCGTACTATTTTAACTAATCATTTGGGTATGAAACATGTTACCGCTCGGCTAGTCCCAAAAGACCTGAATTTTCTCCAAAAACTCAATCGCATGAGAGTCGCTGAGGACATGCTAGAACGAGTCAATTCCGACCCAACATTCATGAAACGCATTGTTACTGGTGACGAGACGTAGGTTTACGAGTTTGACATGCAAACTAGTCAACAAGCTTCGGAGTGGCGCCTTCCAACTGAACCGAAACCGAAGAAACCACGCCAAAGTCGATCAAAAGTCAAAGTCATGTTGACTGTTTTCTTTGACTATCGCGGTGTTGTGCACTCGGAATTCTTGCCGGAAGGTCAAACGGTAAATAAAGAATATTATTTGAGCGTTATGCGGCATTTAAGAGAGCAAATTCGACGAAAAAGGCCAGATTTGTGGAATGAAAATTCTTGGATTTTGCACCACGATAATGCGCCTTCGCACAAGGCCATCATTGTGAAAGAATTTTTGACCAAACACTCAACAAATACCATCGAGTAACCACCATATTCACCAGATATGGCTCCTGCCGACTTCTTTCTTTTTCCTAAACTCAAATTACCACTTCGTGGCACCCGTTTTCAATCGGTAGAAGACATAAAGGAGAATTCGCGCCGAGAACTGAATTCAATTCCGGAAACAGCGTTTAAAAAATGTTTTGATGATTGGATTATTCGTTGGCGTAAGTGTATCGTTTCTGAAGGAGCATACTTTGAAGGTGATAAAATAAATTTGGATGATTAACAAACAGTTTGTGTATTATTGATCTTTTCCCGGTACTTTCTTGACAGAGTAGTATATATATATCTTAAGATAATAATATGTCAATTTATAATCGATAAACATTTTATATACTCGTATAGATATAATATATATCTGTACCCACGTTCTCGCTCTAATCTATCAATTTCGGTGAAATTTGCAACATAAGGGTATACGGGGGCGAGAAATCGATCTAGCTAGGTGTCATATGTGGAAAAATTCGATTTCACGTATTTTCATGCAAAAAGATTTGCCCGCGCAATATGATTCGCCGCCGCCGTCTGATTAGACTAATGGTTAGAGCGTTGGCCTACTACGCCATGACTGCGGGTTCGAACCCCAGCTATGGCCCGGTTCTTTTTTTGTTTTCTTTTTGTTCTTTTTTGGGTAATTTTTTTATTATTGATTTTTTGTTTTTGTGTAGAAATCGATGAAAATTCGGTTTCGACCCGACCGACGACGCTCAGTCTCCCAGGTGCTAATATTAAACGCCGAGCCATAGACAACCGTAACTTCTGACGACGTGTCTTGAGACATACATCATAGCCAACATTAACAAGGTTTATTTTATTGTTCACCTACTTTAAATTTTATCTCCGTTGCCTAGGGTTCAGTTTTGGGACCAATCGTAAGAAGGTTCTTAAAAGCGATATCGAGTTTTAATTAGGATTGTTCCAAAATATCAGGCTAAGAACTGTGAAACAATGCAATTACAACCTTAACAAAATAAAAAATACAAAACACTAACCAACATTTATATAACACTAATTTTAAAACATTTCGCTTATTTTTCACCGTAAACTTAAATCACATCGTCAACGTAGACAGCGCGAAAACCGTCAAATTTATGCAAAATTCTGAAACGTCTCAATTTGTGTATTTTCACGGGTTTCGTAATGGAATGTGTTAGCGGCGCGGGCGCACGCGTGCTCGCCCAATTTGTGGACAAACAACACAGTCGTGAAGCGACCAAGGCTTCAAGGGGTTTTGAAAACGTTGAAGAAAATGTGGCGCAATTTAATATTTTTACAGTTCAAACTATGGTCCCAGCGTAAACGAGTACCAGGGCGGCTAGCACATCTTGTATTTTCTCGCTACTCGCTTAAGGCGTCTCTATCGTTAAAAACAAGTTAGAAAGGGAGTTCCGAGCCACAAACAAGTCACTTGTACTAGCCATCCTGATTCACTATCGGATTTAGACAAGAGGTATTAGTACGCTAACTTAAGGATTTTAGAAAACTTACAATAGGTATGTATGGAATTGGCATATACTTCTTATACTCATAGTATAGTTGGTTCAAAACAGTACTGTTCAGACTGACAAGTGAATCGTGTCACAATAAAAAGGCGGCAAATTTAATAAATCTTCAGCTGGTAACACAACATATAAGGCGAAAAAAAATTCTGACGGCTTTTTTGAATATGAAAAAAGTTGCCATATAAAGAATTTATAAATATGACTTGTGACACGACCAGACTCTAGCCAACATTCGGAAATTTAATATTTATTTAACTAAATAACGCAGGTGAGCACGTGTGAGTGATTAACGTGTAGTTAATTAACGAGTATGTGCTTAGTTTACGATGTGTTGTTTGAGCGCATAATAAGGTTTGAGAAACGATGACACAGGCGACTAAATAAAAGTGCAGCCAGTTGAATGTCATTTACACACCTTGAAGGACGACGTAAATTCGCCGGTTATTGTTCGTCTCAGTAGATGTGAAGGAGACTTTAACAGAATTTGGGCTACTTTACATTGGGAAACGTAGGGACTAAGAAAGGAACTATTCGCATGTTTAATAGAAAACTTTGACTATGCATTTTACTTTAGGTTTCAATGTTGAATGGTCTGATAATTGAAGTTATTGCGTTTTACTTTCAAACGTGTGTATTAAGGGTCAAGAAGATTAAGGGCCCGTTTCACGATCGACAAGTAAATTCATCTCATCTGTCAGTGACAGATAGCACTCTTCTTGCCTATTTTCAAGTGTACTGAAGAAAGGGGGCTTAATTTATTTGACAGATATGCTTTACTTGACGATTATGAAACAGGCGGTAAGTATACTAATCTAATAGATTACGAATAGTGATGCTCTTATTAAACAAATAATTACTATGACAATTTAGACTTCGGAGAACTCGTTCTATTCGAACACCTACAGATACAATATATGTACAAGTAAATAACTATATTAATATCCTTGTAACTTATCCATGACATAACACACTAACATACAAACACAATGAAAACTTTGATTCGCCGCAGTCACGAGCATGCAAAACACTCCGTCACGATAAATGATTGTTGGCTCCGTAACGAACGTAACACATATAAAACAAATATAATGTATATGTGTCAAGTGTAGATATGTAGCTGATAACGGATGCTTAAAGCAGGAGTAGGTAACCTTCGTAGATTGATGATATTCGAATTTTTAAACTTCAACCGAGTTGTGTGTGCGTTACCTTTTATTCCAGGATCATTATATACAGACACAATATTATATTTAAAAACAACACGTGAAAAACAAGTATCCCTTGAAAAGCCCATTACAAATTATAATTGAGACGTTTTAATTGCCTTGCTAAATCCCTCGTTCCCGGAGTCAAGACGTAAACATTCAAAATATGGTAAATTTTGTTTATGTAGTGTAGGTATTTACTTGTGCCTAATATTTTGAGTCAGACGTTTTGGGTATCTGTGTAGAAAGTAATCTGGGAATTTAAAATTCTTGTCAGTATATCGGGAACGAGCATACACAGACTCAAAAAAAATAACTCCAGTTTTTATTGCAAAATATTTTATAATAGACCATTTTAAGAAACGAATTTCGTCATATTTGCATCGCTATAAGTTTTTCCTTCATATAACTATTTTGCAACGTTGTGCCCGTTTGTCTTTTGGTTTACAAATTATTAAAAGTCAAACATATTATCAAAAAGAAAAACCTAAATAACTGAAAAAAGAATTAAATTTTGGTGAGATACCATCTTCGAAATGGTTTTTGAATAACCATACATTTTATAAATGTTATGTAACCCGGTTGACGACCGCTGGCTAATGACGGAGCGGCGCGGGCGCCGGCGTCAGGTAACTCACCTATTTACTCCCCGCAGGAAACATAAAAGTAAAAGCTAACTTTTATGAGGCACTACAACTAAGTTGGCTTTAACAATGTATATACCTAATTGTCGATACACGCAAGGAAAACCATTGTTCATGTCATCTCTAATTTACATTACTTTTAATATCAAACATTTATGCAACAAAAATTCGTATCCTATCATTTTACAAAAACCGTTTCGCAAACTGATTCATTTTACAAACATATCATTTGACAAATCGCATTTATTCCGAAACTGTAAATATTTCAGGATTTATTTCAGGACCACAGTGTAGAAAACTACTATATAGGTTAGGATAGGTTAGTTTTAGAGTTTCGGAAAAAAACCGGTTTGCCAACGAAATGTTTGTGAAATGAACCAGTTGGTTAAATATTGTTTGTGAAATGATGATAAACCCAAAAAATATTGTAAAAAGCTAAATACAATGTAATTACACGTATCATTTTTATTCTAGTTTTGTCCACCAAAAGTATTCTATGGAGTTGCCTGTCCAGTCCATGGCCGAAGGAACATTATAATAAATATCGATTCTTAAAAAACGATATTCGTATATTTAATATCAATTGTTTTTTCCCTATTATCATGAAACCGTTTGTATTTTTTAAATAGTGTGCTTTCTTCGTTATTGTAAAATAAAACAAATAAATATCAAGAGAAAATTTTACACAGAAATTGACCATTTCAAACTACGCTCTAGGATTCTCAATCTGTTTAAAAACAAGCATTCCCGCCTGTCTCACAAATTTTAACTAAAGCCTCTGTCACATAAATTAAGCCCTTTCCCTTTCATACACTTGAAAATAGACAAAGAGAGAGGGCTAACTTTAAGTGGCAGATAAAACTTGTCGATTATGAGAGAGGCTTAGAATATTTGGACAAATAATATTGTTTTATCAGAGCATTTCTAAAAAAAATTGTACATTTTATTCAACTCTCCGATTTTAAAAAAATTGGTAGGTGGGTTGGATAAAAGAAACTAAGCAGTTTTAAAATAATTGTTCCATAAAAAATGCACAAATTTTTCCTATTTTGTTACCAAAGCTCATACATTGTTGTTAACGAAATAGGAAGTTTAGTTTTACATTTTGGGAATTTATGTTAAAACTGCACAGTTTAATGCACGCAATCTATCTACGATTTTTTTTTAAATCGGAGCTTGTTTTTTAAATCCTTAAAATTGTACAATCTTTTTTAGAAATGCTCATCAACACGGTCTTAAAGGAAACGTGGTGTGCGAATTTTACCGCACTATTGTAAAGTGAAAAAAAAAGAAATATAGGTATGCTTAGGGCACCTTCTAAACAACTACAATTTACATCTCTTTTTACAAACAGGTAAAAAAATCCTCCACAATGTAAAGTTACATAATCATTGCCTTATACTTATTACGTGACACCAGCACACACTCAAGGTCGCTCAGTGATTAAAATGTTACTACGTAAGACTGACTCATTAAGAGGATTGTGAGGTGACGGCTTTCCATACGGCGATAACGTTTTCCACCCCCTAAATGTTAACCGATTTTGACCAATTTTTGATACGGTGTCAGTCGGATCAAAAACTATGGCCGTACGTTTCGTTTTTTTCACTATTATTAATACATTTCGATTTATTCCCGTTTTATTGTTTTCATGCAAAAGTAATTTCGGCCATAATCTCTTTATAACTAATAAATATTAAAAAAAAAACTAAACGTACGGACATACTTTTTGTTCCGACTGACCACATATCAAAAATTGGTCGAATTCGGTTAACGTTTAGCTATATGTTATTCTGTTAACACATCGTCGTTCAGTTCTACTCAGTCGATGAATAGCCGGCGAATTTACGTCGTCCGTCAAGGTGGGTAAATGACATTCAACTGCCTGCACATTCATTTAGTCGCTGGTTTCACAGACGACCAGCTGTGAAACCAGCGACTAAATGAATAGGGGGTGGAAAACGTTATCGCCGTTTGTATGAAAACGCTAAATTTTGCAGCTGGTGGTTGGTAGATTGGCTTAATATTAGAAATAAGAGTGCTTGGTGTAAGCATGCGAGTCGAACCTGAGCGCCGTACTGAACTGACCTTGGCTGAAATGCCCGTCTCAAGTCAAATCAAAGTAAACGGCAGGTCATAGAAAACTTTAAGGCTGGGCGTATGCTGACGCGCAGGCGACGTAGCGCAGAGCCCTTAGCCAAGATGCCCATCGCTAACTAGCGTTTCTATGTTTAGTTTTTCCAATCGCGTCATTGGTAGATCACGTCATACGGAGAGTCACGTGATCTAACAGTGACGCGATTGGTTTAAAAACGAAACGAATAGAAACGCTAGTTAGCGATGGGCATCTTGGCTAAGGGCTCAGGGCAGAAAAGATTTTGTAATGCATGGACTTTTTTGAAGCTGCGTACGCTGCGGCGCAGGCGCGTGCAACGCAGACATCTTCTGTCCTGTTCACCTCGTTGTGGAAATGGGACAGATTTCTGCTCTGCCCTGCGCTACGTCACTGCCTAATTTCTGACGTCAGGTCGTGCAGGCAGGTCTTCGCTACCACCATCTTGCCAGCTAACCCTGCCACCATCACCGGTGGTCGCACTGTTGAGTTCCGGGGTGAAGGCCAAAAAGAATGCAATAATCTTTCTAAATCTACATAAACACAATCATCTGTAAAACTTCATGCAGTTCTCCGTGTAAAGTTTTATTTGGTAAATTAACCAAATTTCATACTTTAATGTTTTACTACGCTCATAAACGTTTATAAGTAAACAGAGGTATGTTATCAGAGAGATTGCGAGAGCAATTTATCATTCTGTCGGCGCCCGGCTCCAGGGATGTATGTCAGACCGTGATAGTGTTGCATAGTGATAAAGGTTTGCTTTACCCAATATTCTGTCACTCACTGCACAATTTTAGCACATTTCACTGATTCGTCACATTTATTTTAGCTCATTAGATAATAAATATATAAAAACCCCCGGCAAAATTGGGACCAGTTGGGACTTTTCCAGTTATCGATATAAATATATATAAATCACTAATTTCTTTGTTATTTTACTGTAAACTTTTATAGTTTAAAATTTAAATGTCTTTCTTCATTGGCATTTAATTAGTTATTGTTTTCAATAACATATCACACATTTTTTAGAAAAAAAAATAACACAACTTTTACAAATTAAACTTTCGAGCTTCACATATTGTTGAAATCAATAACTAAATGCGAATGAAGATTTTTTAATATAAAAGTAAAATAACAAAGAAATTTGTGATTTACAATATCGATAACTAGAAAAGTCGATAAAACAAAATGTTCTATCCATATGACATTTCAAATTTTGCTATCAGAATTCCGCTCCTTGCATAGACTATGTAAACATAGTAAGGGTGCGTCATAAAATGGCCAGTCGTTAGTCTGCAACTTTTTATTGAAGTCGGTCGAAAATATCTAAGACTATAGTAATAGTAAGCACACGTGTGATCGAGCTGCGGCGGCGTACGCGCAGTTACGGCACATTGTTTGTCGGCCTTCGCGCGTCAAATTGTGTCAACCGTGTGCTATATGGGCTGTTTCCTCGCGCCGGCGGAAAGGAAAACGACAAACTTTTTATGGGCCATACAGTCAATAATGGCGGAGCTCTTAAGTTATGATGAAGATGACAGTCAAGGACAATCTGCGTGCCTTAGAACCTTATCTTACTAAAATCTATGACATATATGACTACGTTGTAGACGTACACCATATATTTGCAATGTAGGGTAAACTATTTCGAGGAATAAGTCATCATCATCATCATCATCAGCCTATAGTAGTCCACTGCTGGACATAGGCCTCCCCCAATGAGCGCCATAGCGCCCTGTCTTCAGCTTGCCGCATCCAGCATCTGCCTGCAGTCTTTCGCAGATCGTCATCCCACCTGGCCTGAGGGCGTCCTACACTACGTTTGCCGAGTCGCGGTCTCCACTCAAGAACACGTTTACCCCAGCGGTTGTCGGTTCTTCGTGAGATATGGCCGGCCCACTGCCACTTCAGCTTGCTGATTCTTTGAGCTATATGATTCTTTGAGGAATAAGTATTTAAGGGTAATTTTCAAATTTTGTGCAGTTAAACTTGTCCCAACGGCACGACCTCGATTTTATTTTTTATTATGGAGGAAAACAATAAGACTTAATGCAAAATAGGCGATACAACATTCTGAAAATGCTCAATTTTCAAGTACTTTTTAATAAAAAAATGAGGGCACGGGAAAGACATTACAGACATTTTAATACTTGGCTTACCTACTAGACATAGTTTTTGTTCCGACTGACCACATATCAAAAATTGGTCGAAATCGGTTAACATTTAGGAGGTGGAAATTAAACGTTATCGCCGTTTGTATGGAAAGCCGTTTACTTACAATCCTCTAAGACCCGTAGCGGGTATAAACAGCAAACACATAATTTTAATATCATTCATTTTATTTCATTTCAAAGTTGACTGTAGCTTCGCGCATAAGGTGCGAATGCGCCGCAAATGTTCATTTAGAATAAAAGATCTCATCTAATCTCAACAAGTATCCGTCCAGTAGCAATAAGTAAACTTATTTAGTTGGGGACAATAACAATACAGTACAAATGGAGCGCGAAGACGAGGTCACGGCGAGCGGCCTTAGTTTTTGCATTTGCGTCCGCATTTCTATTATAAATGCTCATCGGGATCCCGCTCTCAAAAAAGTTATTTAAATCAATTTTATAACACACTTTGTTGCCGACTGTACTTACTATAAACTCACTATAAAAAGATGAGGGCATCGACGGACCTACTCTGCCCTCCTAAGCTAAAAAGCGGTATCTCAAAAACAATAGCCAAAGCAGATTCATTCCTCTCCTATTAAGTAATGAGGTTGCAATTGCTACCGGAGTTTTGTCTGAGATAGCGCCATTTTGCTTAGCAGGGCAGTAGTTCAGGGCAATACAGACTAATCCGCCGGCAGCCCCAAGTCTATCCGGCAGCCTGCCGGCTGAAATCTATGGAGCGCACACGATAAATGCAATGTTCGTACGACCGGCTCATCACACGTCAGTTTTCAGACGACAGTTCGAGATCACACGATATGTACGACCTATTTTGCCGTGAGGCGTTGTATTGTCCGGCCGAGATCTGTCGATACAGATCGCCGCGCCCCACACGTATAGTTCGAAGAAATTGTCAGTTCTAAATCGTAACAGAAACGGATAGTCTGTGTTCTGCGTGCTACACGGTTTTAAACCAGGGTTTTAAACCAAGTGACCTTGGTAGAAGCGAGCTGCTACGCGGTTTCAAACAAGCCCATTTGTTTGATATCTGTCAAGGGCGTTTAAGGTCATGCGAAATTTGATTTAAAACAACTGTCTACACGGTTATAAACCGTTGTTTGAAACCGTGTAGCACGCGCTTAACTTCTAATGATATCTGACAGGCCAGATCGGCCGGCGGACTATCAGTCTGTGATGCGCTTTAGCCATTAAGAGTTCCTACGAGCTGGTATGCAGCTCGATAATACCATATAAGTAATTGCATTGTCATCAGATATGTGAGGTACTCGTACATGCAAAATTTCACGTCAACCCGACAATTAGAAATAGGTTAAAATAAACTTGCAAGATTTTTAGGGTTCCGTACCCAAAAGTGCCAACGAAACCCAATTACCCACTAAGCTTCCGCTGTCTGTTCATCCGTCTGTCAGCGGGCTGTATCTCATGACCCGTAAGGTAGGCAGTTGAAATTTTCAGTGTGTATTTCCATTCCCGCCATGACAAAAACGTCCCCCACACGAGGTGGTGGTAGCGATACCGACCTGGACGGACCCTGCACAATACTATACTACCACCACCAAACTAGTGGCCGTATTAGTTGCAGCTGTTGCGCACTAAAGAACTAATCTATGGAATCTAATCTATTAATCAGATACGGCGTATTACATTGCGTATCTTTCCGCGTCCGAACTCCTGATGGCGATACGCGTCGGTTCTATGAGATACGATACAGAGTTATGAAGTTATGATACAAATGTGGATCCGAAGTTATATGTATTTATTTAATTAATAATATGAAAATAATGGGTAAGTGCTTTAAGCACTTCGTTAATTAGGCCCATGCTTAACCATCAAATGTAATCAAAAACGGAGTAATCATTAGACAGAAATCGGAATAGGTCAAACATTATGTCAAGTAATCATTAGGACAAACGATTATTATTTACATATTACCACAAACTTTAACTTCCAAACTTATGTATGAAACAATATATTACGTCTATTTTTTTAGATGAAGTATATTCATATTCATTTCCTTGCGCATTTGGAAAAAAGCCGTGGTAGCCTAATGGTTTGACCTGCCGACTCTCAAGCTCGCAATTCGAAATTTTTCGGAATTTATGTGCGAAATATAATTTGTAATTTACCATGAGCTTTTCGGTGAAGGAAAACATCGTGAAGAAACCTGCACACACCAGCAAAGCAATTTGACGGTGTGGTGTGTGCGAAGTTCCCAATCCGCACTGGGCCGAACAATAGCCCAAACCGCATTGTGAGTGGAGGCCTGTGCTCAGCAGTGGGACGTATATAGGCTGGATTGTTATTATTATATTCATTTCCTTGCGCATTTGCAGGTCACCCCAACACTCAATAGGTTATTTTCACGCTCACCGCAAGAATCAGTAAAAACTGAGCCCGCAGCAAAAAAGCCATTCTAATTCAGCGATTAGATGCAGTACAAGGAAGGTCGACTAATCAACGTGTTTGACCTTCGAAACTGCAAAATAAAACTTAATTGTTAACTAACTTTGCAGGTTAGAGGTGCCGTAGCCGACTGCAGGCGGCAGCAGGCGATGTGTCGCCGCGACACTACTGGATTCTATGTGTTTGTATGACACCGACGTGTCGCTACCTACGGGGGGAATTTCATAGAAAAACATAGAAACCAGTAGCTAGTGTCGCGACGACACGTCGTCTGCTGCTGCTGCGTGCAGTCGGCTGACAACTGACAGCTTTAGAGGTGCCGTAGCCGACTGCAGGGGGCAGCAGGCGATGTTTCGCCGCGACACTAATGGTTTCTATGTACCTCTATGAAATACCTTGCGGAGCTAGCGACACGTCGCGTGCCGCTCGGCCGTAGTGTGTCGGGCGACACTGTAGCCCGACCGCAGACCCGGTAGTGCCGCCGACGGTCGAGCGACGACACTTCGAAAATGAGTTTCTCCGATTCCGAGGAAGAGAAAATTATAAACCGAGCGGATAGCACATCTTGTATTTTCTCGCTTGTCGCTCAGTGCGTCTCTATCGTGACGGATTAGCTGGAACGAGAGATCCAAGCGACAAAGAACTGGCTGGCTAGCACAGCCGTTCGGATCTTCCTTTCTAACATGTCTATAACGACAGAGACGCACTGAGTCACAAGCGAGAAAATACAAAATGTGCTAACCGCTCTGGACGGGTAGCACAAAAGGTCCGCGACTTGTTTGTCGCTCGGATCTCCCTTAATTTCTAACAAGACTGTAATGATGGAGACGTACCAAGCAACAAGCGAGAAAATACAAGATGTGTTAGCCGCTCTGAGCCCTTAGCCAAGATGCCCATCGCTAACTAGCGTTTCTATTCGTTTCATTTTTAAACCAATCGCGTCACTGGTAGATCACGTGACTCTTCGTTTGACGTGATCTACCAGTGACGCGATTGGTTTAAAAACGAAACGGATAGAAACGCTAGTTAGCGATGGGCATCTTGGCTAAGGGCCCTGGTTGCCAAATATCCCGCACTGTACGACGCATCTCACAAAAAATATTTCAACAGTGCGTGTGTGTAAATTTTTTATTTGAATTAACCGGACCGGATATAAGAAAAAAAACACGGGTTTATTCGACAAAATACGATGTTGATTCTACGGTGACAGGCAAACGCGTATATGAAAATAACCACACTTGGTTGACATTCATCGCAACACGTCGGGACCGGTCGGGTCACCTCTCGAAATTTCGATTAGCATTCACTTTGCTTCTCATGTGTAGACATGTAAGCAAATTGTAAGGTAATTCGGCTATTATGTTGAGTTGCTGATGTCAACCGGTATGACAAAATGTTTTCGGTGTTAGGAACTGCTCTCCTTTCACCAAAGATTTGGTAGTTAGTCCTTGTTCGCAAATGAATTTTAAATAAGGTTTTTTTTTTGGTGGAGGAAGTAATCGAGCCAGCGCCGCTAATGACACCCACAACACCAGCGGGTCAATGATGGTCGTGTTTATCGTGTCGATAAAACCTCTGTTACTTTCTGACCAGTATGTAAGTGCGAGAGTGACGGATGCTTTATCCCCCGCGATAAAGGCGATTATAATACGGGCGCAGGAGAGGAATCGCAGATGCGTTGAACACCTCTTAGAAAAGAGTAGGGTAACTGTAGACTCTACGACAGCTACAGGGAATAAGAGATGAGCACAGGCCCAGTTGGACCTAAACATACCTTTTTACCACATTTCCCTTTCTAACTCGTACGAAACGATAGAGACGCACTGAGCGACAGGCGAGAAAATACAAGATGTGCTAGCCGCCCTGATCTCCCATTCTAACTGGTATGTTTGAAAACACGATGTGCTGCTAGCCGCTCTGGTCACCGGCAAGTATTGAAGCAAGGGCCGCACGCGCAACCCGGTTCTTAAGGTGAGGGTCGCCGGACAAACCGATCGCCCTGGTTACGTCACTTGCAACAATTACACGGCTCGAGATGGGAGCGTATGTTTGTGAGAATCTACCTCGATAATAGGTAGAGTTACAGTGAGGTGGTGGAGTCGCCAGGACTTTCGCATTCCATACAAAAGTAGGTTTTTGATTTTCGAATATCTAGTCGGATGAAGAAGAAAGAAAGTAGGCGGATTTGAAAACAGTTTGCTATAAGTTTGCTATGGAATTTTGACTCAAACGCGTAAACATATCTACATATGATCGAAGTGTTTGGAATTGAGACAAAACATGATTAATAAACGTAGAGTAACCGTCGAATTCAGATAAAGACAAAGCATGGCTTAACTACACGACGGTTATTAACAAGGGCATATATTTTTAACGGCCCGACTCTAGCAACCATCGTGATATCGTATGAATAAAAGAAATCTTCTTGAACTGGAAATTACAGCCCATTACTCTTGTTATGACATTAAAAGTTTTTATCATTTAAAAACCGCTTAAACGGTAATACAGACAGTTATTAATATTAATGTAACATCGTTATTTACCAAGGTTACTGTACAAGTTTGTCGCAGTTACTTGTTAAACTGCTATTGGCCGCTTTCAGAGTCCACAATTAACTTTAAAGTCTGATTAAAGTTGCTGTTGTCACTTTCTTTGCTATAGCAATAGAATAAGACGCAGCAACTTTAATCAAACTTAAAAAATATTGACGTCTCTGAGTGCGGTGGTATATCTCCGAAAGCTCATTTAAGCATTAAAGTATAGCTAATAGTAATACATATACGTATAAAAATTAATAGCCGTGCGTTAGTCTCGCAAAAACTCGAAAATATGTATGTCAGGCTGCCTGTCGGCTAATATTTATGAAGAAAATGTATGAAGTCGTACGAGGAACTGACAGTCTATGTTCTATCTAATACAGACAGGCTGAGATCGGCCGGTGGACGGTTAGTCTGTGTTCCCCTTTATAGTCTGATAAATTTCATTTGAGGTAGGAATTGGAAATCAGATAAGTCTCTGATATGCACCGTGCCACCGCCCAACATTTTAAGCCTATAATCAAAGTAACAATGCTTTGGTATCGCGTACGTGCGAGCGTAATTAATATTTTGAGATAAGTGACGTATAGATAACTGCGTGAACAAATTATTTAATTATTTGGGCGCGTACAGTCCATCAGTGTCATTTCTGCGACGCTATGAACAATGTCAAAGTAACCTAATGAATCTCTTATAATTGCAAAAAAACGACATAGTTAATAAGCATATTTTATCCCGAAAAAATGGATAGTTCCCGAGGGAGCAGTGATAAACGACTTCTACGCGGACGGAGTCGCGGGCAAATGCCAGTCTAACAGATTTAAATCGTGTGGTTTCATGAGTAATTGGCCGCAATGCGTTTGCTTATCTTATCTTTAGCGTAGGTTGAGTTAATTAAGATCGTATCATAATATGATACTATAGTTATAGTATTGACACGAAATTATGACGCTTAGAAAATCCTAGGTGACGTAGGTGTGTTTTAATTCATACGTTTGAATGTTTTATATCTCGCTTTTGTTTTGTTGTTTTCGACGGCGCGGTTAGCCTAGTTGGTAGTGACCCTGCCTACGAAGCTAGCGGTCCCGGGTTCGAATCCCGGTATGGGCAAATATTTGTGTGATGAGAGCGAGTATTTGTTCCTGAGTCATGGATGTTTTCTATATATTTAAGTATGTATTTCTCTATATAAGTATATATATCGTTGCCTGGGACCCATAATACAAGCCTAGAGCTTAGTTTGGGACTAGGTCAATTTGTGTGAGATTGTCCCTGATATTTATTTATTTATTTATTTATTTTGTGCGTCATCAGTCATTACATTTCTAATATTAGTACCAATTTCACCATACGATGTTAAATATTGTTAACAGCTGTCAATGTACGAACTACCTAACAGTCGTTTAACATTTAACATCGTATTGTGAAATTGGTACTAATACAAACAAAGGCTTTTCTTTTTAGGGTTCCGAAGCCAAAATGGCTAAAACGGAACCCTTATAGTTTCGTCACGTCCGTCCGTCCGTGTGTCACAGGCATTTTACTCAAAAACTACATAATGTATATTGATGAAATTTGGAGTTTAGGTGTCTCGTATAAGCCGCTATTTAGTTTTGTAGTTAAATAATAGAAATAAATATTTCTAGGGGGGGCACTCTATACATGTAACAGAAACTGAAAAAAAAATTTTCATCCAATATCTGAAAGTGTGACACTTTTTTCGACAGATCTTTTAAAAACATTTTGAGGTTTCCTTATTAAGTGTATATTTTCAGAAATAATCGCTCCGAAAGTTGCAAAAATTGTGTCCCCCCTCTATCTTTTAAACTGTAAGTCTAAAAAATATGAAAAAAATTATAAAAGTTACACTTAATAAACACTTTCAACGAAAATTGTTTTCAACATTATCGGATGTAACGTTTTCGAGTTATTTTCGAGAAACTGTGCTTCTCAACAAAAGGACGTAAGTGCCATCAAGATACGCTCTTTTGCTGGAGCACTGTTTTACACATCGTATTTTTTGGAGATTGTTTTTTATGTTTGTAAGAATGGCGACGGAACCCTACACTGAGCATGGTCCGGCATGCTCTTGCCCGGTTTTTATTTTTTGCTCACTCGGTGACTAAGTCTGTCTGTCCGTATGTCACACCTATTTTACTAAATTTGTGACGTTCTGAATATAAAGGGACCTTATGGAGGAAGGCAGTTATGCTCTTCTTATTCTTGTAACTATACGAATACTATGATAATAGTTCTATAAACGGCGTAACCGCCTGCCTCCATGTCCCTTTATATTGAGAACGTCACATTTATGGTTGTATTTTGTGAAGAAAAACTACTGTTATCGAGAAGACAGTGGAAGAAGACAGACACACAGTGGATTACTTATTCAAGAATAAGTATATCTATAGTAGTCTAAAACTAGGGCAGTGGTTTATAAAATTAGCATCGACATGATACTGAGCAGAACCGACAGACAAGCCACCAATTTATTTGTTAACACCTCCAGCGGGCTTTACACGCATGGACGAGATAAAATTTGACAGGTGCTAGGGAAATGAATACATCTATTCCATATTCTAACATAACCCTCAACGCTTAAGGTTTAAAATAAAAGTGGTTCGCCCTGACTTTTATTACCTTTTATTACTAAGCGACTATTGTGATTTTCACATTTTTATAGCGATTTTATCAAGACACTTTTATTTTAAACCTTAAGCGTTAAATCTTACGTTAGAATATGAAATAATTTTATTTCTTGCATGCATGCTAGGGGGCCAGCGATCAATTCCATTTCGGTAGAGTAACGGCTTGTGGGTTTAATTTCTGCTACAAAGCCGTTTTAGATTTGTCAAAATAGTATATTTTGATGCAAGTGAGGAAAGTACGTCATTTTCACGAGTCCCGAGGACAGTCGAGGACAGAAAGATGTATACACTTTTGGACCTTATTACAATGGAATAAGGTGAAAAAGTGTAAACATCTTTCTGTCCTCGACTGGACAAGACAAGACACATCGGGGCTCGTGTAAACTGATAGTGCCGCACGTGTATCAAACGACGTTTTTTAATACGTTTGCGAAACAATGTCAATGTCAACAAAAATTTAACAGTAATTAAAAAAGACAATTTTATTTTACGTCTTTGTCTGATAAAAATTCAGAATGCAATTTTAAAGTTGTTTGACATACAAACTTTTTGGTTGAATGGAACAAAAGCGAATTAAAAAAATGGGAAAGTAAAAAGCAGTAGTGCGAAATCCAACTTTTCACACGATATACAGCTCCAAAAAGTACCACTTTGAGCCCGGTAGCACATCTCCGCCGCGGAACTGTTGTAGCGAAACTCTGGCAACGAAATAAAGTTCAATTTCGTATTAAATATCACGATTCCGCCACAGTTTCGCGGTTTCGCGGCGGAGGTGTGCTACCGGGCTAAACTGAAGAATCACTATTAAATAGGTTAAAACTCCGAAAAAATAATACACCCCTACTTTCAGACCTTATATGTGACGTTCTCAATATAAAGGGACCTTATGGAGGCAGGCGGTTACACCATTTTTAGAACTGTTACCATAGTATTCGTATAGTTACAAGAATAAGAAGAGCGTAACTGCCTTTCTCCATAAGGTCCCTTTATATTGAGAACGTCACATATATCAATGGCCCAACGGATTTTCACTAAACTTTGTTAAAAACACTCTCGATTAAGTCACCTTTCAAACAAAATCAGACTAAATCAAAATCAGTCCATCGGTCTAGGAGCTACGAGGCCACAGACGGATACACAAATACACAGGCTTAACCACCCATCTTTTGGCGTCGGGGTTAACAGAACACCAAAATATCCGAAGAATTCTTCGCGAATATGTTCGGATGAAATTGATGTAAAAAACGACTGCTAAGTTAAATTTAGCCGACAATATCTCACGATCTTGGCCTTGTTGCAATTATTGGGCTCCAGCGACCGGTCACGGACATAGTTTTATTGCATTTTAACCGTTCCCCGTATTTTTTTTTTTTCATGTTTGGCGCCGCATCATACAAGCGTTTTTTGTCTTTTTATTTACGAAACGCAAACGTTTTTCTGTCGCTGGCCATTATGTGAACGATTTAATAATTAGTTTTACCGTGAATGTAATTAGGAACTTTAAAAATGAAACATGTTATAAAGCTGACACTTTTTACTGGTGAAGTTTTTGAGACCTGAAGCCGTATTCTGCGTAAGCAAAAAGGCAGTATGCGCATACGAACTTCATGTTCTTAGCTGCCTTTTTCTTTTGGACGACAGTGTTATAGTGTATATATGATTTGCCAAAATCTGCCAAGGGGAAGGCGTGAACGAGACGGAACTATGTAGCTGTGAGACCGGTCATTGAAGCGACCCTTTGAAGCGACCCTTTGAAGCCAGGCCCACGTGGACATCTTTCAGCTGATTGATGATGATGAAAATAGAACTTAAAGTTGAAGAAAAAGCGAAGAAAATGAAGTTAAAGTGGATCTTTTCTGTTATATACTGTACGTACGTACGTACTATGGTGTCTTGGGTATCTCCTTCAAATAAAAATAATTGAATTACTTTGTACGTCATTTGAATTTACGTTCAAAATGACGTATTAAGTAAACGGCAACGAAAATCGTGACAAATAAATTACTTAAGTTATCATCCTTTTGCCTTGAAATGCAATTATCGCTTCATTTACATCTTCAATTTATATTTAACAGCTAACAAATTTAAAAAATAGCCGTGCTGTTCATTTACATGGACATTAATCCGTGGTAATAGTAATTTTCAATTGATATTACATTATACATAAATGCGCAAGTGTTACTTTGTCCTTCCTTCGTGGCAAAACAACGCGGACTGGAGGAAATAGCTAGTCGTATCATTATTTAAAATCTACTTTTTTATCCCCAAAAAATACTTAGTTATTTTAGTTAAATATTTTGAAAATAATGAAACAAACGATAATCTTCAAAGTATTGCTTAATATTACTTAATTAATAAATTATATATATAAGCTTTACGTCCTACCAGCCGAAGTCAGATTACCAAATTTTGTCGTTGCCCTCTAAAGCTTGAAATAACTTTCACTAGATAACCATCAAAGTTTTCCCCTTAAACTAACATACTTGTTGACCTACCACACACCCGAACTATAAACTTTGATGTTACGAGTAGTACAGTCAGCATCAAATAGATAGTAGCAGCCAAAATGGCCAAATATATCGCAACACATCCTTATTCCTATAGTAATAAAGACGTGTTGCGATATATTTGGCCACTTTAGCTGTTATAATATATTTGATGCTGACTGTACTTTGAGAAACTTATTACAAACATAACAACATCCAACTTAAAATACAACTTCACGCATCTAAACATAATAACTGAGAATGTATCGTCTTCAATTTAGTTATGGCATCTTGCTTCTGAGTAAGTCCATCTTGTAATTTCGCTTGTGGCTCAGTGAGTCTTTATCGTTACAAACAAGTTAGAAAGGGAGGTCCGAGCGACAAACAAGTCGCGGACCACTTGTGCTAGCTGTCCTGAAACGCCGTCGACACGCTAAGAGGTCAACACAGTAAAAATTTGACGACACGGTTAGCCTAGTTGGTGGTGACCCTGCCTACGAAGCTAGCGGTCCCGCGTTCGAATCCCGGTATGGGCAGAATACTTGTGTGATAGGCGCGAGTATTTGATCCAGAGTCATCGATGTTTTCTGTGTATTAAAGTATGTGTTTCTCTATATAAGTATGTATATCGTTGTCTAGTACCCATAGTACAAGCCTAGAGCTTAGTTTGGGACTAGGTCATCTGTGTGAGATTGCCCCTGATTTATTTTATTTACGTCACGGGACCTATGTGAGATTTGATGACACGGTTAGCGCTAGTGACCCTGCCTACGAAGCTAGAGGTTCCGGGTTTGATTCTCGGTAAGGGCAAATGCAATGCTTGAGTGATGAGAGCGAATAACTTGTTCCCGAGTCTTTAATGTTGTCTATGTATTAAGGTATGTATTTCTCTATATATGTAAATATATTTGTCTGTGTCTAGTACCCTACAAGCCTAGAGTTCACTTTGGGAATAGGTCAATTTGTGTGAGGTTGTCTGTCTGTGTGATATTTATTTATTTGTACCTCCGTTCACACACAAAAGCAAACACAAACAAAACGCAAGATCAAAGTGATTCAACTATACAATTTTCCTCGACCACAATCGCTCTAATCTCAAAAGAACCTGATTTTACCCATAAAAATGAAAATGACTTAAATCCACGCAAATACCGACTTTATGTGGCTGAACAGAGGCATCGAAATCTGGTGAAACCTGACTTGTCGTCCATGGACGGTCAAGTCTTTTAACGACTATTACCTGGTTATCCTAGGATGTCTTTATGTAATCACCATCCTTATCGAAATGTTTTGAAACAAACATTTTTTTTACTAGAGTAAGTCCGTGACATGCGTCCACGCAGGTCTTTAAAAATAATTCCAGCATTAACTATCGAATTTTTCGGTATAAAAAGTATTCTGTTCACGTTCGTACGTATGGACTACATGTGTGTCAATTTCATCGCAACCGTCAAATATAGCCATCAAAAGTTTTTTTTTAGGGTTCCGTAGTCTACTAGGAACCATTATAGTTTCGCCATGTCCGTCGTCCGTCCGTCTGTCTGTCTGTCCGCGGTTTAACTCAGGGACTCTTGGAACCTACTACAAATCTGTAAGGCATAATTAGTATAGGATTTTTTAAAATTAACCTAACCTATACGGTTCTAAACGATGGTCCTGAAATAAATCCTGAAATATTTACAGTCTCTGAAAAGAAAGCGGTTGCAAGAAAGCAAATGACATGTTTGTGAAATGAATCAGTTTGCAAAACGTTGTTTGGTAAAACTACAAGATACTTAGGTATCATTGGATAGCTCTTAAAAATCATTATGGATATGTTAGTATCAATTTTCATTCGGGGGACCGTTTAGGAAATCCCTTCCCCCCTACAGCCAAAACTACAGATAATAAAAATCTGATGATGATGAAAAAGAAAAAAGAAAAACTATGACGACTAAATAGACTTTATCGGTTCTAGACGACTAAAATGTTTATACCTACTTACCGAAAATCAGCTAACTCTGAATAGAAAATTAGCTAATATTTACGTGTTTTTTTTGGAGATTATCGTTTGTATTTGTCCCTAGTAATAGCGACGGAACCCTACACTATGCATGGCCCGACATCCCCTTGCCCGGTTTTTTTAATTGTGACGTTCTCAATATAAAGGGACCTTATGGAGGAAGGCAGTTACGCTCTTCTTATTCTTGTAACTATACAAATACTATGGTAACAGTTCTAAAAACGGCGTAACCGCCTGCCTCCATAAGGTCCCTTTATATTGAGAACGTCACAATTTTACATACATTCCCTGTTAATGCGACGCACCAGTATGGGGCACAGCCGATCCTCGCTCGAAGCAGCGGTAAAACATCGTGCTTTTATTGCTTCTCTTATCTTGATGTTATTCTTTACCTACTGAAATTGTAAAAAAGGCTAAATATTTCCAACCCAATTTGACCTCCGATGTTAAATCAAAATCAAAATCAAAATATTTATTCAGTAAATTGGCCACATACGGGCTCTTTTACACGTCGGTAATATAGAGTGAATCTACCAGCGCTTCGGACAAGACCATCATTGCGGAGAAGAAGCGCCGCAAGAAACTCCAGCAGAAGGTCATTTTTTCAAACATAAAATACAACAATACTTAAAAGTAAGTTACAGTCTTTACAGTAAAGTAAGTTACATTACAAGGTAATAAAGTAACAAATATTAATTAACTAATCGTTAAGCGTTTAGGGGTCAAAATAATATGGATCGACGGTAACTCGACGTCGATATATTTTCCATTAAAGAATAACATCGCAGCACCCGTATTATGGTCGCTTTTATCCCGGTTGATAAATGTGGATAAAGCATGCGTCACTCTCGCACTTACAAACTGGTTAGAAAGTGACAGATGTTTTATCCCCGTTTATCCACGTAATAAACACGACCGGAGTCATATCATATTCTGCTAAACCTGCTTGTTAACGCGTAACTGCTCTTGTAAAGTAATACAAACCAATTTAAATCTTGGTACGACTTATTTGAGCTTAAAATTAACTGGTTGATTTGTTTCTTTAATGACAGGCTAACGGATTGGCACTATACCGTTAATAGTTAGTATTAAATAATTCATTCCAAAAGGTTTAATCATTAGTATGTCAGTTTGAGTGTCAAATGAAGCATACGGTTTTTTTATAACTCTGACTTCGCGTTGCGTATAAAAATTGTATCCCGCCATTATAACATAAATTCTGTGAAAAAAAAAAAACAATTCTGTATCTATCGGTTTGAAAGATATATCTCCTCATTCTTTAAAGTCTTCATTCTTTCCTTATAGTTTTTACTTTTTATTTGGAGTTTTATATAATGCTAGAAAGTATAAGTTATTTTTTTAACAATAACTAACTGTTGAGTTTCTTGCAGCGCTTCTTCTCAGCATTGGTCTCCTCTTGGGAGGCGTTGGTAGATTATGACGTGTAAACTGCGGCCTACTTACTTACTGGAATAATTATACTTTCTCCTTTATCCCGTTTGGCACCTTTTTGGTACGGAGTCCGTACTACGGACGGAATCCTAGAAACGAAGCTCAATTGATTTATCGATTGTTTACTTAAGGATTTGCTTTAACTAATCCATTTTCAAACAGCTTGTCTTGGCGTTCGATATAAAACACGAAACGTACTGACTATAAATTGTAACGATTCTATTAACTACGCAATAATGAAAAATGAAAATGAAAAAAGTTTATTGGATAAATGAAACACTTATATAATAGCACGACCCTGCATCCTGAGCTAGGAAACCCTGTGTTACAGGACGCAGTTTCGTTTGGACTCACATTTTAAAAACACTTAACACTATTTAATCACGCTACATTTGCGTGTGTTCGTGTGTTCGTGTGCGTGTGTGTGTAAAAGTAAAAAGTAAAATATTTATTGGCATAAAACATACAGCTTTTACCTTGGTCCTGGATCCTGAGCCCTGAGTCCCTGTGTTACAGGACCCAGTAGTACATAATTTTTAAAGTTTTCTTAATTATATTGTAGACTTTACAGAGCCTTCCATTATACTAAACTTATCACTTCATAGTATAAAACAAAGTCGCTTCCCGCCATCTTTCCGTTTGTATGTACGCTTAGATCTTTCAAACTACACAACAGATTTTAATGCGGTTTTTACCATCAGTTAGATAATTTTTCACGGAAGGTTTATGTATGTATACTTAGTACTCGAAGCGAAGCGAGGGCGGGTCGCTAGTACTACAATTAAACACTTAACTATACTTCCAACATTCTAGTTAGCGAGCGAGTGTATGAATGGGTGGTTGTGTGTGTTTTGTATCCGATATAACACTTGATGCTTAATTGATAGATAAAGATATATAGATAGGGGTTAGGTAGATATAGTTTATCCTGGAACATCCAAGAGGTTCTCGGTCTGGTGGTAGTCGAGGCTTATGAGCCATTTGGCGACAGAACGTTTGTTAGGTGGCTTCGACACTTTGTCGAGGAACTTGACAAATTGTCTCATTACAAAAGGTGCTATGAAAGATTCATGCCTTTGCGCAAATTTAGTGCGACACTTTGGTATTCTCCAGCGTTTCCGTCTCCGTGTATCAGCTTCAAATATTTTGTCATTTTCCTTGGCGTATTTAACTAAGATTTTAACAAGGTAAAGTTGCCTTACAGTAAGCAGGTTTGATTCCGCATAGAGAGCTTTAGTGCCGTGCTGAGGGGTTTACTGTATATAACTTTTAGCAAGGACCTTTGTGCTCTCTCCAGACTTAGCAAGTGCGTCTTTGCTGCCCCTCCCCAGGCTGAGTTGCAGTATCCTAGGACGGATTCACATAGGGCATAGTACACGGATCTTAGCAGCTCTGGATATGCGATTTGTCTTAATGTGCGAAATACGTACATTAGTTTGCGTACTCGACTCTTTAAGGAGACTATTTGTGGCTTCCAGGTAAGGTTGCTGTCAAGAAGAACTCCAAGATACTTCGTAACATGCGTACGCTCAAGAGAATTATCTTGGGAAGCAAGGTTGACGGCGTCTGCTTGTGAACGCGTAGTCTCAGAGCTGATTTTGATAACAAAGTCGTCACTTGGTTGACTTCGAGAATCGATGGAAAAACAGACATATTTCGTTTTACGTACATTAAGCGTCAGCAGATTCGATTCTAGCCAGCCCGCAATTACCTTCATGTGATGGTGTGCCAGGGCTTGCACCCGGGACCAACTCTCACCTCTGATCACAATGGCAGTGTCGTCTGCAAAAGAAATAGTTGTCGAGTCTTTTAGGTTTTGTCCGCAAATGCCATTAATGTATATCAAGAAGAGTGTCGGCCCCAGCACGCTTCCCTGGGGAACCCCGTAGGAAGTTATAGCTAGGTCGCTAAAGATACCATTAACCCTCACACATTGCTTCCGGCCTTGTAAATATGACCCAAACCAATTTAAAGCAAGACCTCTGATTCCCAAACCTTCCAGTTTTCCTAATAGAATAGGTAGGGAGACCGTGTCGAAGGCTTTAGCCAGGTCTAGGAATATGGCTAGGCAATGTTCACCTTTGTCTAGGCTTTTAACTATTTCATTCACTAGTAGGTTAACCGCTTGTTCTGTAGATCGCCCCTGTCTGAACCCATATTGGTTTGGTGAGAGCATGTTGTTTTTTTCCAGGTAGTGCAACAGCTGGCAGTTCACCACTTTTTCGAGGAGTTTACTTATCACACTCAGTAACGAAATGGGTCTATAGTTGGTAACCTCCTTCTTATTGCCACCCTTGTAGATGGGCGTCACAACCGCTGTCTTAAGATTATTCGGAAATTCTCCGGTCATCAAGCTCATGTTAAAAAGATACGTAAGAGGTTCACTGACAGTGTCAACAGCTAGTTTGAGTACGTCTGTAGTTATACCATCGATACCGGGAGCACTTCCGGACTTTAACTGTAGAATTAGCTTTCTGGTTTGATACGCGTCTGTAGGGCCTAAGAAAAAGGATGCCAGAGGAGAGGTAAGATTTTTGGCATGGTGATCAGCTAAGTATGCTTCGCTTGTTCCGTTTTTGGTAAGATTCACCTGAGCTAATCTTTTACCAATATTACTAAAGAAATTGTTAACTTCATTTAATGAGTCTTTTTCGTTTTGCTTTAGGCCTAGTAGATCTGTGAGTTGGTCTGTTTCAGATGAGAGATTACAGCTGGTTTTGATTGCCTTCCACGTTTTCTTTGCGTCATGCCGAGCTGCCAGGAGTTCCTGTTGTTGGTGTTTTGTTTTAACCATTTTAAGTGTATCTGCACAGGTATTTCTATACTTTTTGTATTGTACTTGGGCTTGTAATAATAACCACTTTTAATTCAAAAACAGTGTAGAATCCATCGCCATACGTCTCTGTACTGCTCTAAGTGGTTTATATAGCAATTAAAAAAACACCAACTCCTAAGTACCTTCAATATTATAATAACTGTGATGTATAATCAACAGTCAACACCCAAAGTTTTTTTTTTTAATAGGCTCTAAACGCGGGTCACGGCCCAACCACCGCCATCTTGGGAAGGCAGAAAGCCATTAGTCAACGCGTTTCTAGAACAAGTAGGTTTTACCTAATATGACACTTGCCAAATACAATGTTAGAATTCGATCAGATTATATTGGCAAGCTTGGAGTTTTAGAGCTAAGAGCAACAGTGGTGGCTTGGTAATGGAGGCTATTCGTCCTGTTTATGTTTCATCTTAGTTTTTCGAGGCCCCGAATTATTGTCCATCGAATTACAATTATCGCCGAGTCATACAACTTTGAAGGTTTTGCAGTGCTTAATTTATTTGACAGATAAGCTTTACTTGACGATTGTGAAACAGGCGGTAAACCTATAGTTATATTATACTGTAGGTACAGTTTAATGACAATATTAATCGGCAAGCACTTATACCGTTATGTTAGCGTTATCATTATCAGCTGTTCCGTTGAATCGTTAACGACATGTGTCATTGATTGGGTGCACATTCCGGGCGGCAATCACTAGGTTATTTACTCACTGTTGCACAATGTTAGGATAAGATAATATTAAGGTATTTATTTATTTAAAAAAAAATATGCGGCTGATCGGTCCGCGGCGATCTTTGGGGATGGCCTATGTCCAGCGGTGGACGTTCTTCGACTGACGTGATGATGAATGCAGCGTGCACATCTGGTTCATTCACTGTCCATTCGTGACCAACTTGACAGAGACAGCAAAATTTCCCAACCAAAGGTTAACTGGAAGAGATCCCTCAAAGGTACGAGCATCATTTCGATGACGTTAAAGTAGCTCTTCCTGTCAAGATGTGTCATAATGTCGACAATATGATGTATCCCAATGAAAATAAAATTGCTTTGTAAAATACTATGACAACACTAATGTTCCAAATTAAAAACTAAGTCATTGATAACCTTAATTTAAAAATGATAATTAAAACAAGTCATATAAGTAATCGAGTGACTTGGCAGATTGATTTCATAAACGCACTGCGACAATTATCGGATCGGTCCGAAGGCCGGCGCGCGCGCTGTCACTTCGGCGAAAGCGCAAGGCTACGCGACACATGCTACATGAGTGGTAAATGGCGAATATTCGTGTTGACGTCTCTTTCATTCCTTATGTCGAAGAAAGAGACAACACAAACTTAGACGAATTCCGTTGACGCAGCCGCAGCATTAGCCCTTTATTTATTTATTTGCTTGCATTAGCCCTTTATTTAGAAGTTGTCTAGAGTTAGAAGTGGCAATAGTTGCAAATTGGGTCCGTGACTTCGATTTGTCATCGCTGGACGAATATCATGGGCTTTCTTTTCTCAAATCCAAATAAGAAACGACATCTACCCACGTAGTGAGGTAAAACCCCGTCAAAAATAAAACAAAAATCTATTATTCTCCCCGCACACACTGCCGACTTTCTATCGGCCAATTTATACGCTTGTCCTTTATCCATGTTTACAAAGTTTGTGGAGACAAAACACAATCGGCCGACTAAATTGGCTGCAGTCTGCGCGAGCCCTTAATTATTGTTGACAAATCGATCTAGCTGGGTCACATATCTGAGAAAATTCGTTTTCCCCGTATTTTCACGCAAAAAGATTTCCCGCGCAATATGGTTTGTAATTTCGGGGCGGCTGCCGCTGTTTGAATAGACTGATGGTTAGAGCGTTGGCCTACTACGCAAAGACTGCGGGTTCGAGCCCTAGCTATATGAATCGTTTTTATTTATGTATTAGAAAATCGATGAAAATTCGGTTTCTGCTCGAGCTACGACGCTCGGTCTCCCAGGTACTTTTCCTTAACCCATTGGCAAAAATAAAAAAGTCGGGTGTTCAAACATCTTTAGAATAAAAAGCATAAAACATTAGTCACAAACAAATACAAAAAGTGAATGTTATGTTTTGTGCACTATTGCACGTTGCCAATTTAAGGGAAGATATCCTTTAAAGGAAAATACTTTAATTTCCATCCTGAAACTTACATTTGCCTACAAGCGGAAAAGCTAAATTACCCGTCACTCGGAAAACCTACCTAACATAGAGAGTTTGCATTAACCATCACTTGCATTCATGCCACTTCAAGCAAACAATAAAGTGTAGCGACCTACATAAAGGGCCCATTGAATTGTACAATTTGGATCCACTGGATCCAAAACCTTTTGTATTATGGATCCGGACGAAAACACACATTGATTCTATGGTTGTTCCATGGGAAACTTTCATAATTATAAGGTACAATAGCGGGAAATGAGACGTACCTACTGTCATTTTTGTGAGCATGGTGACAATTATCTATTTATCTAATAATACGGTTTTAATGAGCATATGAATTTGGAGGAATTTTGGATGCAGTGATTGTAAAGTCAATCAGTGCGTAGAAAACAGGTACCTCACTTTGCCATTGAGAAAAACCAAACCTAAGAAAACTAACCTAACATATATAACCAATGCTTAAGATAACCTGACAAAAATAAGGATTCAGCAAAAATTTGCTTTCGATGAAATGAAATTCGGTGAAACGATATATTTTTAACTAGAATATAAGCTCTACTTCCAGAAGCGTCACAAAAAAAAAAAAGTACAAAAAGCGGGGTTCAATTAATAGTCGTTCAATTATTATTACCTCGCATCACATTTTGTTTTCCGACAAATTGAGAACCTTCTCCTTTTTTTAAGTCGGGTAAAAACTTTAAAAACAGGCTGTTACCTTGCATATGTTTTAAGTGACTAGACGTCTTGCGTCGAAGGTTCTCCCTCGGGACTTTCCTAGAACCTATTCATTGGACTTTCCTGTACGAAACCAGTTCGAACCACGCCGCTCGTTGGGGTAGGCCAGACAATATAACCTACGTCTGAGAGGTAGGCTTTCGTAAACGCGTTCTTTATACGTAATTTTTTATACCGTTTTAGCATGCAGTGTTTCCCTACAACCATTTTAAATTAATGATCTTTTGATAGATTTTATTTTATTATAATTCATATGATCTATGTAATGATCATTAATTATTTTTTACTTGACACCTGATTATTTTTTTATATTTTCGGAGTCGGTTAATTGTTTTTTTTAGTCACTAGGCGTCTTGCGCCGAAGGTTCTCCCGCGGGATTTTCCCAGAAGCCATTCATTAAACTTTCCTGTACGAAACCAGTTCGGGCGCCACGCGGCGCTTGGTTGGGGTAGGCCCGACAATAATAACCTATGTCTGTGAGGTGGTTTAACCTTGAATCACTAACACTCATTTCATAGAAAGAACTTTCATTTCATCGTCGAATTTTCATTTCATCGTCAGGCATTTCCACGTGAAGGAATTATAATTAGTTGGTGGTCACAAGTCTATAACCTAACCTACAAACGTGAAAACAATAAACGAACGGCGAGGAAATGAAATTCGGTGAAACGACACATTCGATCAAATGAGTGTCTACAAAACAAGGGGACACCACTTAAACCTCTCCATATATTATATAAATATTGACATAAAAAATAACGGATTATGAGGTAGACTATTATTATTATCCCTCATGCAATTAACGTACAGATGAATAGTTAACTATAATGGAAATAATAAATACATATTAAACCTGAAATTAACTGCGGGTCGTTTAATATATTATATGAATGTTAATAAAACATTGCGCAATTCTGAGTGCATGCATAAGTTAATACAGTCTACTGTATTTTGACGTATTTCATTTTTAATTATTTAACGAAGCTAACCAGTTTGGCTTATGAATTGTTATGAGAGTGTAAAGTTCCTCTGTCATTTCTGCGAATTCTA
Source organism: Tortrix viridana (assembly GCA_963241965.1). Lineage (NCBI taxonomy): Eukaryota > Metazoa > Arthropoda > Insecta > Lepidoptera > Tortricidae > Tortrix > Tortrix viridana. Next base: position 4,427,751 of record OY725196.1, on the reverse strand, counting down.
CTCAGACGCCGATGCCGAGTCATTCTCGACGCCTGTGCGGAATCAAGTAGGCACTGGTAGGGCGTCTGTTTAAATGGTTTTAATCACTTTCGCTTCTGTATGGCAACGATGACTCAAAAGAGTTCACAGTAGGGCAAGTTATGAAGAAATTTCATCCGCTTGGAAATCATTTATCATCTTTCCCACGGGAACTGTAATTTCTCGGGATTTTTAAGCTTTTGTCACTTTCAGCCACACTGCAATCTCTGTGCAAAACGTCGATCAGCTGCTCCGTGCACGAATGAATAACAAACCAACAAACACATTCTCGAATTTAAATATAAGTAGGGATTAATAAATGAAAAGGCTAAATGTTTTGTTATCCCATGAGGTATAATAGCAAAGTATAAGGTAAATATATGTATAATAAAAACACGGTAAACAATACACAAAATGGTAAACAGTAAACACTTCAGTTGCAAACATTTAAAGTTTTTTTTTTTATGTTAGAAGCTGAGCTGTTGCCCGCGACTCCGTCCGCGTGGATGTCATTTATCGCTATTCCCTGAACTGTCAAATTTTCGGGATAAAAAGTATTCTATGTCCTTTCCCGGGACTGAAACTGTCTCCATATCAAATTTCATCGAAATCGGTTATGCCGTGAAAGCTTAAGAAACAGACGTAATCGAAAGCGAAAGCGTAAGCGTAAGAAATAGGCAGAGTGACTTTTACATTTATAATAGGTATTAGTATAGTTTTTCCCGACGGAAAAACAGTAAATAAGTTATAATCAGAAATTACGAGGTCGCGGTCAGATCTCTGGTTAAAAAAATTTGCAACTTTTATACCCACTGTAATTTATCTTATTATTATGCTTGAAACCAGCAGGCTCAGCATTGCGTCACCTGTCATTAAACACCACTGTTTACTAACATGCAGTCTCAATCGAGGGTCAATGACTTCTTAATTATGTACAAGCCGAGAAGTAATTATCTAATGATATTGGATATTGTAACAATGGTTTACACTTGAATCACCGACACTCATTTCATAGAACTTTTTGCTTCGCCGAATTTTCATTTAAATTTTTTTGATGGTCACAAATCTAACCTAACTTAACCTACGTAACCAACGCTTAAAATAACCTGAAAACTATAAGGTTCCAGCAGAAATTGCCTTTCAATGAAATTACATTCGTTGAAACGATACATTCGATGAAAAGTTTATTGGTTTAACAAGGAGCACCCTATAAAAATGTACTCGGAGGCAAAAACGTCAGATAATAGATATATGACGTTCTCAATATTGTAATTAAAATAGGGAAGAATATACATTGATAAATTTAAAGTGATCTGCGCTACGCTCCGCCGGTTTGCGTAGGCCCTAAAGGGACCTTATGGAGGAAGGCAGTTACGCTCTTCTTATTCTTGTAACTATACGAAAACTATAGTAACAGTCCTAAAAACGGCGTAACCGCCTGCCTCCATAAGGTCCCTTTATATTGAGAACGTCACATGTTATTACGACTTATTTCTGCTATTCCGCACCCTTATTATGGTCGCCTTTATCCCGGTGGATAAGTGTGGATGAAGCATCCGTCACTCTCACACCTACATAATGGTCAGAAGGTGACAGATGTTTTATTCGTTATCCACATAATAAACACGACCGTAATAGGCCCGCAGGAATGTTTTATGTCATAGAGAAAGCAAAGAAGCAGACAGGACACCTGATGGCAAGTGGACTCTGAGCCCATTGGCAAGCCAACCTTAAAGACTAAAATGGCATTTCTGTATGGTAACGGTGCGAACACTACCGGAACACAATGCGAACACTCTACCGGAACACAATGCGAACACAATTCGAACACTATACCGGAACACAATGCGAAGACTCTACCGGAACACAATGCGAACACAATTCGAACACTATACCGGAACACAATGCGAACACTCTACCGGAACACAATGCGAACACAATTCGAACACTACCGGAATACAATGCGAACACTCTACCGGAACACAATGCGAACACAATTCGAACACTACCGGAACACAATGCGAACACTCTACCGGAACACAATGCGAACACAATTCGAACACTACCGGAACACAATGCGAACACTACCGGAACACAATGCGAACACTACCGGAACACAATGCGAACACTACCGGAACACAAAGCGAACACTACCGGAACACAATGCGAACACTACCGGAACACAATGCGAACACTGCTGCTTGGCGGCCCTTAAGTTCTTTTAAAGAGTAATATGGTGTTATATGTGGTTGAGAATGTTGCGATCTAAAACCCAGCACTTGTTCCTATCGGACCTTAAGTAATCCGTGCCATTGCAAAAAAAAATACCCGTGGTCCAAATTATCATGGCGGATGCATTAATTTTAAAACAATTAAACGTTTTGGCGTATTTTTATTCAAAAGTAAAAGGCAAATCATGCTCGGGCGCACAATTTTAAATGGAAAAGTACGTTTCATATTCGTTTGAAAATTGTTTATGTGTCAGATAGGCGACTCAATAATGAAAAATGAATACTTGCCTCCATCATTAATTAAGAGCCAATTATTTATCACCTTTCTCCGTCGTAGGCAGACAATAAATCGATCGTCCTACTTCCCACAGAACAAGCGCCGCCGCGGGCGCAGGCTAGCCAGCCACCTTGACTATGTGGGGTAATAGCGAGCACAACTACATAACACACATACATCATCCACGTAACCGAAGGTCTGTGAGGTAGGCGATCGAAGAAATGTGCACGCGCACGACATTAAAGCTTAGGATAGTAACACACGGCGAGTTTTTACAGCGACTCAAACGCGCGTTTCTTCACAGCACGATATAGTAATTAGCGAACTGCCGCACTCAGAGACGACTATGAGTGCAATGCGGTAGTAAGTCCACACCTGAGCCCTTAGCCAAGATGCCCATCGCTAACTAGCGTTTCTATTCGTTTTATTTTTAAACCAATCGCGTCACTGGTAGAAACGGATAAAACGCTGGTTAGCGATGTGCATAATGGCTAAGGGCCCTGTGCGCTTTCATGTTCATCTTGCGTCTTCCTCTAAGTAAAACGGCGCATCTGATAGCGCATGGTGCGCTGTTTTACTTAGAGGAAGACGCAAGATGAACATGAAAGCGCAGGTGTGGACTTAGGTGATAGCTGTTTGTATCGATACAGTTGCTCGTCAGTCGGGCAACGCAAACTAACCTCCGCCGGCAGTCCCAACACTCCCAACCCAAGCAGTATATAAGCTGTATAAGAGCGTATACAGCCCTTAAAATTCTGAAACTATAGTTATAAATAATGGCTGTATAAGCTCTTATACAGCTTATGTGCTACTTGTGAAGTCTGTCAGGCGGTCTGCCGGCCGAAATCTATAAAGAATATGTATGGAACCGTACGAGAAACTGATGGTCTGTGTTCTAACACGATGAACTGATAGGCCAAGATCAGCCAAAATTGGGGTATTAACGAGCTGGTCGTTTAGTTTGACCAACAATGTTTTGATCCCAGTACCCGTATTATGAGAGGAGAGAGAATCATTTATTCGGCTATAAACACACAAAAAAATAAAAAATAAACAATAAGAAATACTATAGCCGAAAAGGCTGCCCAGGCTGACCAGAGCCTCAGCGCTGATTTTCAGCTGGAGCCTGAGATGAAGGTAGATGGCTGTAATATTCACGAGGTATAAAAGGACTCGAAGAAAACTAAAATAAAACAATTAAAATTACAAAGGACTCTAAGAAAACAGTGAACTAAAATATAACAATTAAAATTAAAAAGGACTCAAGAATAAAAATAAAATAACATCAGTTTTAACATCGTGTGCAGTGTGCTATTATTAATGTTATCATGTACAACGTCCAATAATAAATTAGTATCCGTCACACTTGCACTTACATATTGGTCAGAAAGTGACAGATGTTTTATCCACAATTATCCACACAAACACGACATTATAGGCCAGCAGAATCCAAACAAAATCGACTGGAAAAGCAACAATATCCAGTCACTATGTTAAGAATTTCAGTACAACTTGACCGCTTTATTTTTGATCTTGATTACGAACAAAATTGACTAAAGGTGGATTTCTCTACAGCCGTGGCTTCTTGCCGGCTAAATGATTAAGGGGAAATTCAGCGGAAAAACGCGTTAATCCTTGAGAATGCGCTTACGCAACTTTTTTTGCCGCTGTCTTGACAGATCTAGTTCGCCGGTCAAGGTCGCAGGTGCGGCAGAGGTCACTTGGCGTACAGCATCACCCCGTAAACACAACTTTACTCTCAAGGGCATAAGAATCATTTCAATTGATTCTAATCGTGTATGTAACATAGAATTATGGGACGTTTTGACATATTGCTTTTGAAGCATAAGGGAACTTGTTATGTATGTTGTATGTAGTTATGTCGCGATTGCGATCAAGAAAGAGGCAATGAGTGTCAGTTTTTGAGGTTATTTCCATTTGTAAATATGTTTTTTTGTTATCGCACTACTGGTGTGCAATACGAGAATTCTGCGACTACCCAGCATTTTCGATAAGATATGAGAACTTGCACTTTGTTACCACTGGTATCAACTGGAAAGTCCCATTGTTATCACTGACTGGTAGCTTCTGGAATTGAGCATTCCCAGTAGTCACTAGGTTTTTTTTGCCAGTAGTTAACACAGTGGTGGGAAAAAAATCCCAATAAGTACCAGTACAAAGTGGGAATAGCCCTGAGAATAAAATGTCACATTTTCCTACATTTTTACCAGAAAAAAAATGTAAACGTATCGAACATGGAACAAGTGTATATAAATAGCAGTTACGTTATTCTGTTGACACATCGTCGTTCAGTTCTACTCAGTCGATGAATAGCCGGCGAATTTACGTCCGTCCCACATTCATTTAGTCGCTGGTTTCAAAGATGACCAGCTGTGAAACCAGCGACTAAATGAATGTGCAGGCAGTTGAATGTCATTTACCCACCTTGACGGACGACGTAAATTCGCCGGCTATTCATCGACTGAGTAGAATTGAACGACGATGTGTCAACAGCATACAACAGCAACATAGCAGCTTTTTTTCGTTAGATATTTTTTTAACAAAGCAATTATACTGTTAATTTACTGTCTCGAGTGTAAAAAATAGGCATACATGAATTAGATTCAATGCAAATTCCAAGAGGGCGTGAGGGAGACAGCAGAAATTTTCGAAATTCGAATACAATTTTTTTAGAGTGAATGGACGCGAGGCGGCGCGCGCGCCGATGATTGCTCTAAATTGCTCATTCAGCTAGTTTAGTTCATCAGTACTAATTCTACATTTTTGTGTCTACATCCTTACGCGATAAATAAATTAAAACTGTTTAGGGACCGCGTGTGTACCATTGTTAATTTACACACTCATTTTAATAAAGTTTTTTGTATTTACAAGATTTTTTTTGTATAATACAATCCAATATGTACTTTGAAAATGATTTTAATAAAGAGTCTTAGGACACAGTACATTTTATTATAATATAACTCGGGTTATGCCGCAACTTATACATATAGCTATTCCCTCAGAAACTAATTAAATATTACAACAAATGGACAAATGTAAGATAAATATCCCACCTTGTTTTACATGTAATAGGTACACTGATTTATTTACTAGCTTCAATATTGGTCTTTTGTATAAATATCTATGATGTGAACCAAAATTTCAGATTTGTGGTATTGATTGATTGATTGTGGTATTGGTTTCTGAAAAAAAGTGAGTGTGACATACAGACAGACAGATGGACGGACACAGTGAAACTATTAGGATTACTTCGTCTACGAAACCGTAAAAAAATTTATATATGTGACGTTGCAAGCACAGCATTTGTAAGACGGTTATCATGTACTTATAACGTTATCAATCAATCAAACTATATATGAAACGTAAAACATAAATAACCACTTAACATCGATTCAATATTACTTCAATAAGTCATGCAAGAGTGAACCAGCCTGTGGCAACTAAAGCACGACTAACATTTTTAAATGTTTCACGTGATAAAAATGTGTACATTATGTTGTTATCGAATACAATAAATCGTAACAAAACTGCATCAAGTCGCACTGTTCTAAGGACCGTATTATTAAGCAATGTCGCGATCCGACTCAAGATGCTTCAAAACTGACAGTTTTCTATGGCTTCACATTTATTTCGTATGTCTTGAGACTAGGATCTCACCCTAGATCAGCTTATTAATACGTTCCTAAGCAATGAAGGCTGAGTCACAACCATTTTTGTGGTTATTTTTTTAATTATTAGTTTCATAATCAATTAATTATGAGTTTTAGTTATAAAAGTAATAACTAAAAAAATAGACCGTTTAAATGGTTGACACGCACCATTTAAGACAGTAATGCATATTGTATTGTTCTATTTTTGTTTGATTGTTGCTATATAATCGTTTAATTGGTTCTATTTGGCCTGTTATTAAAAAAAACCAGGTTATAAGTAAAATAATTCGAGTTCACATTAACAACTCATAGTATCATAATATTAATGAACATAGTTCGGTATTGCATAACATCGTGTCGTTAGGTCATATATGCGTCACATGCAGTCAATTAATAAACGATAGTGCTTTGTTTTGCTTTCAACATGTACAACTCTGATTTATCCAAGTTCCGAGAATCTTTATCAAAGTTATTCAAAATAAAATTATTACAAGTAATAAAAACGTTTGTTCACGGAAAATTAAAGACGACTAATCACGTCTGGCTTGATTGATAGTTTATTGATTTCATTAAGGTATTATTATTGTCAAGTTAATTATGAAGACGTAAAATATGTTTTGTTATGTGTTTGGTGCAGAATTTTCACTGATCTAATAACAAACATTGTGAAAACATCACTGTTCCCACTTGCGTCCCTTAATCATGCACAAGCACACATAGCAAAAGTGTTTAATAGACAGAGAAAAACTTACTAGCATACAAGACAGGCTAGCGGTAAAAAAAAAATCGCATACGCAAATATTTCACTACTGTTTTCTATCGCTTGTATCTCAAAAATAATGATTTCCCGTATCGCTTTCATTTTAGAATGAAACTTTCAACCGCTAAATTTCACAAAAATCGACCCGCAGCTATATAAGTAGTACCTAATCGGAATAGGTAAACCTAATCTACGCTACTTGACGCTTCATTCAAGCGTGAGTGAGACCAAAGTACATTTTTATTAACATAACTACGTATTTCTATTTCATTCACGCGTGAATGGTTCTCTATGGTATAACGTTAACCCGTTACGTTTACTGCGCGTACGCTGGTGAGTAAGCGATAGTATTTTGTTTCGCTCGTGTTTGCCAAAGTTCTGTGAATTCCGAACACGTTCGGTGCCCCAAACTGGCAGATGTATGTAGTTTTAATACAACAGGTGTGTCACCGGCGAAGAACGTGGTTGTTTACATGCGTATCGTTCGCGCAGAACAAATTACTTATATTAAATTTTCCTCAGTCTGAGTAAGTTTATGACTGATGTGAAATAATGAGTTATTAATAGGTGATTGTTACGAATTATATCGACATTTAGAAAGGACTGCATTCTTTTCTTCTTTTATTAGCATAGTTATATTTTAACTAGCCTGCGACTGCTACTCGTACACCTGTCAATTCTTCATTTGTTTTTTCTAAAGAAAATATAATTTTAATTGGATAAAAAACATTTAGGGCCTGTTTCACAATCGACAAGTAAATTCATCTGTCAAATAAAAATATCCCTCTCCTTGTCCATTTTCAAGTGTAAGAAAGGGTAAGGGCTAAATTTATTTGACAGATATGCTTTACTTGACGATTGTGAAACAGGCGGTTAATATTTTTATTTACTGTCGCCTTGTGAACCGAAATAACTAAAGTTCAACCTCGCGTAATTAAAATACTAGATATTATCCGACATTCACGAGGATTTTATATATAGTGCGATATGGTATTACCAAAGTATACCTATGTATTGCTATTAAGTACGTTATTTTTTTATGGATATTCGTTCCAGTACCATTTTCCGTTAAATCGTTACGCCTTCGATCAATATGTACTTACCTCTGGTTTCTCAGTAGGTACTTATATAATATTCGTGTTTATTTTCCTCCATATTTGATTGATTATGGTTCCATATTGCAAAAAAATATAAAACTGAAACGCGACTACAAAAATAGCCTTTAACCATCGCACAATAAAGACGAATCGATAGACACCTCATTTGTCAAAATCAGTTCATTAGGAACGACGCTACGCGACGCTAGAACATACTTACATACATAGTGTCAAAATCATCACCCTTCCTTTGCTTCGCCGTAGTCAGCTAAAAAAGTATTTTCATGTATCTTGTCTAGGGGACACGGTTTATGTAGGAAGACATGTCAAAACTGTTTTGTGTGATATATATATATAAATTTTCTCGTAGTCATTCTGACATGTTTTCCTGCAAAACTACGCAGATATTTAATATTATTTTTACAGTTTTATATAATGCTAGAATAAGTAGTGACATTGTTATATTTTTATTTAAAAAATGACTAACTGTTGAGTTTCTTGCGGCGCTTCTTCTCAGCAGTGGTCTCCTCTTGGGAAGCGCTGGTAGATTTTGACGTGTAAAAGTGCCCGTGCGGCCTACTTACTGAATAAATATCTTTTATCTTTTACCTTTTTTATCATGAGAAACGACGCTACTTCACTTTTTCAGTTTAATTGTTACCTTATCAGACTTCCACGGATTTTTACCAAACTTAGCTAAGAACACTCTTTCAAACAAAAACCTAAATTAAAAACGGTTCGTCCGTTCGGGAGCTACGATGATACAGACAGACACACATGTTAAACTTATAACACCCCCCTGTTTTGCGTCGGGGGTTAAAAAGCGTTTGCGACCAGATTCCATAGTTTATAAGAATATTTACGACCTAACTATGATCTATTTCCTACTACTATCTAGGTATAACCTATATACCAATATTAAATAACTGTGTAGTTAGTAACAATGAGCCTCATTCTAAAGCTGGTTTGCGCCGCGACAGAGACAGGAGACCGAGACGGGAGACACGGGGGACCGAGACCTAACTTGACATTAGGCTTTTTATAATGTTCGCGAGCGCGACCAAGACAGGAGGAGACCGTACTCTATAGAAAGCTACGGTCTCGGTCTCCCGTCTCCGTCTCCTGTCTCTGTCGCGGCGCGAACCGCCAGCTTTACAGTGCCAACAGAAGTAAACAAATGTACAGTCACACCACGGGATTGTTGAGCCACCATAGAAACCTGTCATAATGACAGCGTCAAGTCACGCAAAAAATATTACGTCAAATTTTACCGTTGACTTTCTGTGAGAGGGTTCTATAGTGGCTCAACAATCCCGTGTTGTGACTGTACTATCACGTTTTGACTCATCAGCGCCAACCGGCCAGACTTGACGCGGGGATTTTATTTTTATTTACGTTAGCAAAGTTTAACCTATACTTATAACCTCCTATTTATGAATGCGAATGTTTGTATGTATGTTTGTTTGAATCTCGCCTAAACGGCTGAACGGATTTGCATGAACTTTGCCACACAGATAGAAAATACGTATCCTGGATTGACACATAGGATACGTTTATCCTGGGAAGTTGGTTTTAGAGGAATTAATACTTAATTAAGATTTAACTCGTAAGTCCTGTGTTTTTTTTTAAAGCAGTAGTCGTAAGTACCAAATGCACTACCAAGTACATACGTACTAATAAAAGTTAACCTAAAGGTGAAGTACTTTCGGCAGTTATTCGTGCTATGTAGTTAAGATGTCAGATCTGAACTACTATAATTGATTTGTACTCGTGCAAGTACGCGGGGACTTACGCGGGTATGTATAGAGGTACAGTCACCACACGGGATTGTTGAGCCACCATAGAACCCTGTCATAATGACAACGTCAAGTCACTCAAAAGAAATTACGTCGAAATTTTCCGTCGACTTTCTGTGAGAGGGTTCTATAGTGGCTCAACAATCCCGTGTGGTGACTGTACAGTCGACGTCAAAGGTATGTTTACATATTATTATTTCACATATTTGACCCTTATTTCAATGGTAATGTGAAATTTTTTTAATATAATTTTGACGTCGACCGTACAAGCGATGTAATGTGGTTTTATTTTTCTTTGTTATTTTTTGGTGGTATTCAACAAAGTGTATTTGTATTGTATGCTATAACTGTGATGAACGTACACACATGATTACTGTTTAATTTGTGCACCGTTGGAACCTTATCACACTAACAGAGTCCTACTCTTACAATTTCTGATGAAACTTTTCCGCCTAATGCACGTTACGTGTAATCACTCTTTAATTAAAACTTTAGCTCCATTCAATACACCGCCCGTTAGCGATGCTCGAAGCCTTGGTTGCCATTTTTTATCTCCGTTTTATGTTATAAAAACAGTTGAGCAGATTGACATGTACATCATACTTGAAAAAACCGTCAATTGAAACTGATCACTAAAACTTGACTGCTTAGTCACATTTGACAGTCCAAAACAGAACAACATAAAATTAAATAAGGAACATATTACTTAAACGAAACCAAAAGTAATGATCATTTACAGTGAATCAAAACGATATAAATATTAGATAAACACTACCTTTATCGATCCAAACAGAAATTGCCAAACAAAATCCAACCTTAACAACAACCGTGGCACACACACACACTCACTCGCGTCTGCGCAATAACGTCCGCGCGCGCGCACGTTGATAATGACACTGGCGCTTGGACTCGTTCAGGACATATTCCTTACGGTAAATGGGTGAATGGAACCTTAAGCGTAAAAAAAACTAAAAGTCTAAACTAGGTAGGTACTGTACAGGCACTCCACGCTCATTGGTCCAGTGGTAAATAGACCTGCGGGTGGATTAAAGGGAGTTTCAATTAGGTCATCACCGTTTTCAATATATTGACGAAATCAGTGACTACAGCAACTTCTGATGCTAATAGAAACTACCCCCGGTTCTGCTTCTGTTTACATCAGAAGTCGCTGGTATGACATGTGTCCTTGATTTCGTCAATATATTGAAAACGGTGATGACGGGCGGTTGAAACGCCCTGAAAATCCTGAAATCCATCCGCCTACTGAGCAAGTCATAGCTTCGAATTAGTCAACAGTTAAGGGGCAAACTTTGTGGTGAGCACAAGTTATACTAACCTAAAGTACGTTATCAGTCGGTAATTAACCGAAATATAAACAATTTTAAGTGGACTTTACGAACTCTCCGAAAAATATGGTTTTAAATCGGTTTTAATGTTTTTAATGAAACGGATAATTTATATTCAATCATAACATAAACTACATTACAACTATAAAGTTGGAACGCAACTTACGACGTACTGTTTATACGTTTTTCAATTCGAATGCGAATGATTCCTGCAAACTTCACTTCATTTTACCATACTAAAGTCACTCTTAACGCTATGGCCAAATTGTTGTATCCTTGATCAAAATAGATTAATGCAAGTGGATAAACTCTAATTTAGAGTACACTTCTGAAAAATGTTCTAACCTAAGACGCTTCCCTAACGGCCGCACTCAGAGACTTCAATTAACTTTTAAGTTTGGTTAAAATTGCTGCTGTCACTTACTTTGGTCTAGCAATAGAATGAGACGCAGCAACTTTAATGAAACTAAAAAAATAATTGACGTCTCTGAGTGCGGCAGTAAGTCCTGGAAAATTTACCACACCGACTTTTTTAAATAGATTCAGCTTAAGCTTCTAGTTCTGTTGTCTTCTTGATCGTTCAAACCAAACTATTTTAAAATAAATGTGAGAGAAGGTACAAGTTTGAATGACTTTATTTAGGTTTACGACCAAATTAATGTGTGTTTATTTTCATAGATTGCAGAAAGAGAAATTGATGAAACCTTACGTACATCGTCTATGTAATCAGAGCAGAAGCCTTGTCCAAAAATCTACATGATGCTTCACCTCACATTGCCTCTGATAAAGAGAATTCGGATAAGTCAACTAGTCTTAAATGACGACGTGGGTAGCCTACCTAGTTGGTAGTGACCGTGCCTACGAAGCTAACGGTCCAGGGTTCAAAACCCGGTATGGGCAAATTTTGTGTGATGAGCGTCAGTATTTGTTTCTGAGTCATTGAAGTTTTCTATTGAAGTATTTATTTTTGTACATATGTATGTTTATCATTGCCTAGTACCAGTAGTACAAGCCTTGAGCTAAGTTGTTTTTTTATAGGTATTCTAATTAAGTGATTACCTGCCAGTAGGTCTTAATAGCAGAGTAGGTACACTAAGAATACCCTCCTCATGTCACCTAATATCGCTAAGAAAACCATTTTATTAGTCTTAAATAACCCTATCCTTACCGAGTTGCGTGACACCGAATCCCTCCCAAGATGACACGAAACTTAACACCAAAACACGCCAAAGCCACTCTTAAATCAACGGCACAAAGTCGACAATATACCGAAACTTGATTAAGTTGACGATCAAGAATATATCCAATGAAACTCTAGCTCAAGAATATAAGGTTGTTAATTCAACCGGAGTAATAATGTTGCTGATGGTAAATGGATTGCGTGCTATGATGGGTAATGACAACAGTGCCAAGAACTCTCCAAGGAGATCATTTTGAATGGAAATCATAAGCCTGGCACTGAACGTATTAATAAAGTAGCATATTACATGGAAGAGGTGGGTCGAATCTTGTCGCTAAGAGGACTTGTACAGACGATAATGATGAAGTACAAGCTGTACAAGCTGTGCAAGTACTTTGGAACAAATTAACAGGATTCCTGCAATCTATGTAGAGAAGATTAGCCGCTTGGAATGGTGGTTACGTCAGCAATATTTATTTATTTACTTTTTATTTAGGTATTCGTTTAAGAATAGATAAGATAATTTTGAACAGATTTTCTAAAAATCACGTCAAGGCTTATATTATGATATTATTAAAGTATGAGTGTGAGTATAGATGATCTTGAAATAACTGGAATAGAGACTATCCATCTTTGTCCAACAACGCATTTGCAGTCTGGAGGTTGCAGTGGGCTTGCTGCTGTCTTTATCGCGGTAGATAAGTGTGTCACTTTCGCACTTACGTATAGGTCAGAAAGTGACAAATGTTTTATCTACATTTATCCACATGATACACATGCACCATAATACCCGCAAGTATTCACAATGCAATAAAAAATATACCTGCACGTTCGTGTAAAGTGATGTAATACTCATTGAATCTTTGTTTTTATTTATAATAAACGAATTGTTGACCTTTTGACTGAATAACTAGAAGTATATTATTTATATTATGTAATGTTATATCTAAATCACCAACTAGGTACTTCACGGTCTTATCAATGATACTTCCAGTATCAAATATTGTAGAATTTACCGCCGCCTTTAAAACTAGCCGATACGACGTTTTGCCTTTGTTGCATTCACAATTCTTGAGCTTGAGTTTTATTGACTATATATTTGATCGTCAACATAATCATCAAACTTTGGGATATTCGACTTTGTACCGTTAAGCTAAGAGCGGCTTTGGTATGTTTCAGTGTAAATATAATAAGAAAATATGTAAGACAATTGTATTGTATACCGTATAATAAGAAAATATGTAAGACAATTGTACAAGGAGTACCTACCTGGGAAACGTACACCATCCCTAATCTTAGTATAGTAATATTACTAATTAGACAAAACTAAAGCCATGAAAAGGTCTCGTAAGGTCAGGATTCAAATCTGCCTATGGTCTACCTAAGGTCAGGATTCAAATATACCAAGACACTCCGAAGAGCAAACCCATTATCAATAAAAAAAAAAAAAAAAAAAAACCGAAGTCCCAAATCCGAAAACAAATGTTATGATGTTTGGCAATACAAACCAACAATCAACAAGTTTCCAAAAAAATCTTGGACATGGCACAAAATCAATCAATGTTAAATTGTACTTACTTTAGTTTTATAATGGAAATAAGTTTTAATAAATAAATAAATTCTAAATTCTATATTGTCTATAAAATCATAACGCTAAAGCCAGACTTCCAAAATGGAAGCCAGCGTAAGGAGCGTGCGCAGGATAAACGACCAAATTCATAGTGCCTTGAGGTGAAGAACCATATGGACCCTGGTGGACCTTACGTGCATGTTTGTACTGAAAATTAAAACGCATAAACCAAAAATAATATACACCAAAAACCAAATGAACTGTTTTTACCTCAGTAAGATAACAAAAAGATACCAAATGATAAAAAAGTTAAAATAAGTCAGAGTAACGCCGGAAATATATACTTGCGAGATAAATTATATTCACTATTGCAGACTGATATATTAAAAGACGAATGTCGAAACAATCAATCTTGATCTTGTGGATATCTGTGATATTTTTATCAACAGAGAAATAATCAGGTTTGAAAAGTTAAGTGACGCTCTTAAATATTATATTTTTGTAGGTTTTTTACACAGCTACAAGTAAATACATTAGTACATGCGATAGTTATTAAACTAATAAATGAATTATTTTTGGAACCCGTGCAGGAAAACTTGAATCGAATTTAAGTCTGAAATCCAGATTTAAGACTGACAGTTCCATACATTTTGACACAACTAAACTGTACTTAAGTCTAAATCTCGATTTAACTTCTTCTTGCAAATGAACCGATAATTTAAAAACTAACCACTTCTTAAGCAATACTGATTAATGATAATGAATGACACAGAACTGAAATTTTAATGGTTTTCATTGTAGATATCGACGAGAAATTTCAGCAAATGCAATTTTTTAGCAAATACGAGTGTAAAAACTGTCGGTGATATTTTTTTAACAATAGCATCTGTCCACATCGCGGTGTAAATCCCTGCCGAGATAACAATTGTTGTAGACAAGATAAGGCCGACAAGCGAGTACAACGTACGGATATTCACGAAGATTATTTACATGTACCTTACATTTTTAGTCTAAAAAGAATGACATAATGACGGCCATGTTTTATCAAACGGTGCCTTCGGAAATGTTATGTCGATTGAAAGTAATTAGAAAATTAAAAAGTATTGAACTTTTTGATAATTGATAAATTGAAAAAGAATCCTTAACTCCTAGCTATACGGATTTGGTAGGTCAAACAAAATATAGGCTTGTTTAAGTAGAATATTAAACGAAAGTAACTGATGATGATTGATGAGATCATAATATAATAGTGAAGATTTAAGGATACAGCAGTATCAGTAACATTACAGTGCTTTGCATTAAATACAGTAAAACATACAAATCGTTTGACGTCGACCCGAGCTACTCAGGCCACCGAAAATAAACAACGTCTGCATCATAACAAACCACCGTCCAATCACAGGCACTGGCACATTTAAAACAATAGAAACACTAAATTGCCCAATGGCCGTAGACGAACGCGCGAAATTTCAAATTTCGAACCGGCCATGTTTGTTTGTGGCCAGTCGTTATTGTTTATGACCGATTTTATTCATATTAAAACGCGGAGTCGAGCGAATCGTGCGCTCCGCGGCTAACGTCGCGTATTCTAAAATAGCGGGAGTAATTGGACGGGCCAGACAGACGGTTAGGGTTGGTCTAAAATTACGGCTTAGATTCGTGAAGATTTACATCTAAACGGGTACACTCAAGGTGAGCGTCAGCCCTAAAAATATAATACGCGGACAGTTTTGGATTCCATATTCCTGGCAGCCGAACGGGCGCGTTTGTTTGAAAACAAACCAGATTATTAAATGAAGATGGCTGATTCCCATTGGTCAACAAACACAAAGATTATAATTAGAAGCTCTCAAGTAAATGGTATTGCTTTTAAGCAAAGTAAGAGTTAACACCTCTCCCACCTTTTAATGAATTAATAATAATACAGTCATTTATTTCAGGAAGAACCCAAAAAAAAAATAGTTTTCTTGTTTTCATTTCGTCAAACGATTTGTATTATTTATAATTAAAATTTATTTTCAGTCCGGATAATAAAACACACGTATTCTAGCAACCCGTATTCTAGGATTACAAAACGTGAAATCATTTACTTTTACTCAACGTTCAAAGTAGAGGCTCTCAACAAAGGCTAATACAGTTTCTTAACTCTAGATTAGATCTCTGATTTTCCCAACAAGCACGACAAATACAAACTAAATATAGAGGTAAAGATCTTCTTTAAATATCTGAGCCCGTATTATGAGCTCTTTCAACTTGCCAAGTTCCAATCAGTGAAAAGGATAAAGCAATATAACTCCTATCTCTGTCCCTTTCACTGCCTGGAACTTGACAGTTTATAATACGACCTTTCTGTCTGGGATTGTCGTCGAGGTCCAAAGACTTTTAATCCTCAAGCACAAAGGTGTCCGAGGAAATAGATAGACAGTACGGACACCAAAACTACACTTACAGAGAAATTGATTTTAATGGTGGCACTTCACTTGGCTATTATTTGTCAAACATTTTCGTTGCATCACTTGCATCCGGTATGTCAAAAGAGAGAGATGTAAGATCAATGTTTGGCAAATACTGCCAAATATAGTGCCACCATAAGGTAGCTAATGTAGACACTGACGCTCTTTTTGTTTTCACTTCATCCGTGAAGTTTTGCAGGAAACAAAAAACCAAACATCCTTATCGAAACCAGGAAAGGAAAAGGAAGACTTACTTAAAACCGCTAATAATAACTTTATAAATGAATCGCATCATTACTCTTTGGTCATAATATTACCGATGCCGATTATGTATGGTGAGTATTATGGACCAATCTGCTAGTGATCCCGATAGAACGGTCATTGCTGAAGAAGCGCCAGCCACGACAATCCTAAATTCCTGCAAAAATCAAACGCGAAAGCGGGATTACAGTTTCAACAGATCTAAAACGAATCGCTGCTCCAAACAAGCAAGATATACGAGGAATACGATCTAAAGATAGCCGTAATCACAGCACGTGCCCCGTAATTGCGTTCACGGGAACGATTAGCATTGAGCACACGTGGGCCTGTGACGCGGACTTTTACATGGATGACCTCTCGCGAATCGTATAAGGTAAGTAAATTTAACTATAAAGGAGGAGGTGACAAGATGACCCCACCACCAATAAACGAGTAGGTTTATTAATTACTACAACTATATTAGTTTACGTTAGCTATAACTTTTTTCCTACACCTATTTGACTCTGACACCTACCCTCCCTGCTGTAGTATTTAATAATGATTCTTGAATTATTTTGTTTTCTTTTTATCTTCTTATGCACTAATTATTATCCACCTTCTGATGTTTATTTCTAATTTGTTAGAAATGCGATAGACGTTATTATATTACCTAGAAACTCTGCTGCATCCAACTTTGCACATGAGTAAATCGTCAAATTCGAATAATAATACACCGTGTACGATTTGACAACTCAACCGAATTAAGAGTATTATTAGCAAGTGGCTCAACAATCCCGTGGTGTGACTGTACTCATATAATATGTTTAATTCAATAATTTCCTAAGACAAGTATTTCACGGTGAAGTTTGACAATGATCACACGTGGGTCTGTGACGCGGAGGACTTCTACATGAATGACCTCCCGCGATGCGCTCGCGCAGCTGACCTATTTCGCTAACTAGAAGATGCACGCCAGACGGATGTGCGTTTGTATTGCGTAGCTTACGTTATGTTGTTTGTCTTGACGGTGCTTTATATAGATTTCTTGATTGCGAAAAATTTCAACGCGTTTTAATTAAACTGTCTCTGTACCAAATTTTATTTCAATCGGTTGGGTCGTTGAATCCTGAAGAGAGGAAACAAATAAACAAAGACATTTTCGCATTTACGAGTATAATATTAGTAGGGATTGTTATTGTGATGCATTGATAAAATGATGTATATAGCATATCACCCAACTTCGTAAACTCATTTATGCGATCGTTTTCAGGAGCTCATGATGTTGCTTTTACACATACATACAAATGTCGCGGGGAATGAACTTAGGATAGCGACATAAGTAAATGATGTAGAAATAGGTTATAATGGTATGAGTATGAGAGTGTAAAGACTATGGTGACCGTGATCTGAAATTTGACTTATTTAACAAAGCTACCAGCCAGACTCGACACTCTTTGTGCTTGCGCACGGCGGGAGTGAAACTAAGCTTGAGGGCCTCCCACAACCCTCGACTATTACAGATGGAAACACGGAACTATAACTCATCGTGAATCCCGCAAGGGTGAGAATATCATCACCGATCTTCCGATGAGTAGTGAGGCGGGGAATTACATCCCCTATGGACCTCCACATCAACCCCTACAGTCCAACCGTCAGCCACCATGGTAAATAACCTCCAGTACTCAAATCCGTAATCAGCCATCACTACTTGTCTATCTGACTGGAGCATCAACTATCAATTCTGAAGGCCCTTATAACCTTCAGATATAAAACACTATCTCAAAGTCACCATAATCCTTGCATGCATTACAAGGATGAAATCTGAACTAGAAAGGTACTCACCAGGAAACCCTGTTAATCCTTGAACAAACTTACGCGGCTACACGCCTTCACCCTTCTACTGTCACGCCGTCATCTACATTCCCGCCGTTATACTCTATGTCAAACTTTATTTTTTCTCTATTGGGGTTGCCACAAGGTAGGCAATTTTACTAGGTGTGGTAGATTTCGCGATCTCCGCGACATTCCCCAAGGCAAAGAAAATTATAATAGGGACAGTAACTGACGTGTCCACTCAGGCACTCACCAATCTTGTACTTCGGATCAATCTCCCCTCATCATAGAATGCCGCAATGTACCGGCGCCTCGCCCTCGAAGCACATACGATTGCACCGCCACCGGTCCACCAGGGCTGAATGGTGCTTTCTTCATATTTTGCCTTTCGAAACAGCTTTCAGTCTACCTATGTGTGTTGGTTTTCATGCTGTCTTTTCTTTCTTTAACCTTGTTGATGCGATACTCCTTATCCTTATTTATTTTCGAAGCTCACGAACTTGGCAGTAAATATGTCTCATAGGCACTTTCAGTACTACTTCCAACTCAGACCTTAATCATAGCTAGGTACCTACTCTAATTTTATTGTCTGGTCATGATTAAAAGATCAGCTCTGATTTCTTAGTTGTCGGCTCTTTAAATTACCTTCTATTTAGACAACAACGTCGTCCACACATACTAGATGCAGTCTTGTACGATCTTAATCGAAACTGTTTCGGAGCTTGTCAATACCATTCTCAAGACTCAAGAGATATTAACTGATGAACATTTTCTCCAACCCTTGCACACGTCTTGCCTCTGGCCGATCCATCTTTCAATAAGGTTCAATTTGAACTGTAACTCGTTGTCCGACATGATGTAGGTTGTGAACCGCCTTAGCGCTCACTAAGAAGTATTCTTCGGCTGTCAAATCTTGCACAACTTCGAGATGAATGGCATGTACCACCAGGCAGGCAAACACATAAATCCAACTCTGTGTCTTGCTAGAACCGACGTACATTGTGCCGAAGTAGTTTACGTCGGTATAAGTAAATAGAGCTAGATAGCAATTCAATTCATTTATTTCATAAACAATTAATTTTGTTTGAACATAATTATCTTAAAAGTAATAGGTAGGTATGTGAACAGTCTAATATTTATATTAGAGAAGAATGGAAATTTTAAGTCACTTGTCACTGGCTGAGCCGTTTCAATTAAATATCTCTTCAGAAAAGTACTAATATTTGAGATCTTTAATTTTCTGAACATAAAACGCGTGACACCAAGGACACGTTTCGTTTCCAAGTAGGTAGGTGCATCTGGTTGCACCGCAACCAGACCCTCAGGCACTACAGCAAAGTGGTCAACTTGAACTTATTATTATTATTATTATTATTTATCAGGCAGGCAGTTGTGACAACTGATAGATGCCTGTATCCGGCTATTCGTTGGTCAAGTATTCTTTGTACTTCTAATGTGATGATCTAGTCGGTTTTTTAAACTGATTGACATTCAGTGCTGATACTACATGTTCCGGTAGTTTGTTCCATGGTTTGGACACTCTGTTACATAAGAAATGTCTGTGAGGATTGTTGTGGGAAAGCTCATTTAGAACTTCTACTACATTTTTATCCTTCACAAGAATGCTGGGCCTAAAACAAATTAGATACTCTTTTCTGCGTCCAATACTTGTGATATTCTGTTTAGTGTCAATGTAACACGTTTCTACAAAAGTAGTCATAGTCCTATACTTTATTAGGTACCTTATGTTGTACAAAGGATCTTAAAAAAGCTATCACATACTTCACTTCACTACTGTAAGGATATTGCAATTAAATTCATTCAATCCTAATTAACTGCAAGCAGTTAAATTATTACTATCGAAGAATTAATGTAATTTATAAATGGAATGTAATAATAAAATTTTCTTTAATTCGTTCATAAACATTGACTCCTATCTTATGTTTTTAATATTTTATTATAGTTAAATCTATCGCCTTGTGGTGGGTGCCTGCGCTCACAGTATTGTCTTTTACCATTTCTACGCTTGTAACAACTGTAGGTTTGTAAGTATGTAAAGGTATCTTCAACTCTATCCAACTGAGGTTTACAAGGTTCTTTGTAACTGATTCAAATAAGTTTATTAGTATATTATTGTACTTCCCTTTTCATACAATAAATAATAAATAAATTAAGATGCGCTGAAGCTTCATTAGATAAGTGAGCAACTTGTTTCCAATAAAGTATCCACGTTGATGACGGGACAACCTTACACAAAACTGACAGTCTCAAATCAAACACAGGCCTGCACCACGGGCACCAGGCATCGATAAAGACACTTACATAAATACATGTCTAAAAAACCAACATAAAACATCCATAACTCAGGAACAAATACTCGCGTTTGACCCACAAATATTTGCCCATACCGGGACTCGAACCCGGGACCCCCAGCCCTAGTCATGATTTCTTTCAGTTTTCTTTGTCCATCAATAGAACAATGCAAAACTCTTTCCAGAGAGCCAGAAGATTTTCAAGCATTTTGGTTTAACACCTTCTTTGGTATTTCCTAAACACCTTGTTTATCACATTAGGTAGGTACTAAGACCTTTCTCAACACTAAGTTGAAAACATTGAGACATTCTAGTTGCAATTTACATAAATGAACTCTACGGTACATATGTTATGGAAATCACATCCATCATGCTCATTTTCATAACCCAAACAGCAAACGCTAACCTTTTAGCAACCTCTGTAAACACTACATTACACTGTCGGGTGCGTTTCAAGCAGTTCAAAAATCTCCCTGCAAAATTTCATTTAACCAATAACGAAATGTATAATTAATGTTTAGCATAAAAGAAAACTAATGGAATCATTTCATTACATATAAGGTCAAATTCAAAAACACTCATTTATCATAACAATAATTTCCTTGTTGTCATGTATTTTAAGTCAATTTCTTATTTCTTCCAAGTAGTTTATGTTAGGTCAGAACTGTGACAAAATTCAGTAATAATCTAAATGAAGAGAAGTTAGAATTGTCTACTTCTATAGATGTTTCATGAAATTATGCTTTTCGTTGTCATACATTATAATTTTTTTATAGTGTTGGTAATATACAGATCAAAACTATGCAATTCGTGTTATGTAAATTGAAAATTAGTATCTACATTTATTTTTATGCAAATCTTTTGATACACCCTCCATACTGTCATCTAACAGTTCAATTCTTAGAAACAAATAAAAATTATATTTTAATTTGTCATCATCTTTGCTTCAATATGTAATCTTAACACTTGTTATGTTCTGTTCTTGCCTAAATACTTTATGTAACCTGCTCTAGCTTCACTCGATGGTTTCAGTTGAAGAACAATGATGGCTTCTATGCCAACATTATGATGAACTGGAACCATTTTGTGACAAGGTCCTTCATTCCATCTTTTTGATTCATGTTTTCCCTTTCGTATTGCCTTTATATGCCACGAATAAATGTTTTCCTTTCCTTCTTTAACATATAACCAGAGCTGTGTACCACCATCATTGTCAGTTAATATTTTTGTAAATGAATAAAACACTGGAGTAAATATACTATCGACACAGCCACTACTGGCTGAACAGTCTATCCAACCCAGGGATAACTGTGCGACCACCCTCGGTCCAAACTACGGCCTCACAGGCCAAGACCTCCGCCAGAGCTAATCACTCACCGCGCAGCCACGGACTACTTGTTTCCCCAAGAGATACCGATTTCCACCGAGCTACGGCTATGAAGTAATTACTGGTACGTTCGAACTTCAATACAGCTGATAGGTTATTTACTTAACCACCTCACACAGGCTTTCTCATCTTTAGTACTCAAGTACATCATTTGACACATTAATCTCGATGATACACGACCTACTGGCATAAGTCTTAGACTATCATGTGCATACTTGTAAATTTATACTGTTCATAGAATTTAAAAGTCAGAACATAGGTGGGCATTAACTCGAACAATCTGTTAATCGTTAATTAACAAAGCCAATATGTTTTTTATAATTTAAATGATTTTTTTTATGTACGGTCGGTGTCAATTATAAATAGTCACTCCATTATGTATGAGTTAATTCATAACGTTTAGCTGAAAGCCTTAATTATATTGTATGCCTGGAACGGCAACTGTTGGAACTATTGTTTGTTGTAAACCACCTACTTGTACACAGTTCACAATAAATATTTTCTTATTCTTATTCTTAACAAATGCTTAAAGGATTAACTTTAAGGTTAAATAAATGTTAACTGTTTCACTAACTGTGCCCAGCTATGTGTAAAAATCTCCCTTCGAAACTTCTAATTTCTCCCAACTTACTACAATTAATAAGTTTCTTTTTTACAGTGTTTGTACACATCATTTAAGTAACCAAGTACATTTTACAATAAAACAAACTCGACAGTAATCTCACTGTACACAATAATATTCGCAAATTTAACAATCTGGTATCTTGTTCATGGTCTTAGTTATGTATGTTTCACCAGCAAGACACATGCTTGTTTTAATGTATACCAAGTATATTCTCTTTAACTAATTATATGTCAAATGGTACTTAGTTTCCATTGCAATTAACATTGTTTTAAGCTTTCCTATAAGCAAATGAAGTTCAATAGAATATGAATTATAATACAAATATCCTTATTTATTTCAAAATTATAATGAAAAGAAAACCAAGTATATGTTATCTTCAAGGTATACAACACGCAGTGTATTCGATTGTTGTCTCGTTTGTGTTGTGTAGATTATCTCTTCAGACAACCTCTTCTGTAGATTTCAGTGCTGCCCCAGATGGTATGGTGGGCATTGGTATCACAGTCCACAATGTTGAAACTGAAGTCTTTGGGCGCCTTCCACGACTTTAGTCAGATCTTCTGTAGGGTCTAGTTTCTCTCCGGGCAAGTAGGCCGAACAGACTAGGACATCTGATGTGCCTCGCCCTTTGAATTCTATGTAGGCGATGACTATGTCATCACCGCCTATTAGGCAGTGCCTAATTCTTGAGTATGTACCTTATCCAATATCACTTTGCATTTCTAGTAGGAACTCCAGTAGACACCTTCCATTACGGACACCGTTTTGCAGCATATAATTAATCCATGCTTAGCCTGCATAGGAACATCGACAACAAGTCATTTAGCAATCGGCAATAATTGATTTCTTCCTTATCAACTCCACGTTTACAATTCACAATGTGTATTAACTTATTTGCATTAAGAATAAACCTTTTCTAACAGTGCAAGTCCTTCGCTCAATCAAGTAACAAGTTTTGCCAGTAAACAACTCACTAAAGTTGTAATGTCACCACACAGGAGGTAGGTAGCTAAGACATTGCAAGTCAAGCCATTCATTATAATCATTGTTCCAGTAGGTACTATAAACAAGTGGTTTACAAGTGCCGATATAGTGCAAATTCGATTACAGATTTGTAAATATATCAATAACTTCAATTAAAGGGAGAGAGAGAGAGAGAGACAGAAACATGAAAATCGATCTCCTTTCTCTCTCTTTGTTACGCTGTTTCTATATTGAAATGCGAGGCAGAAAGAAGTAAAACTGTTGCTTTCCTCACTCACGTAATATTACACGCTGAAAACTGGTTCGTCAGTCGCCGGCTCTGTAACTATGTAATAGAGAACTGACTAAGTGCGGATTCAACTTCTAGCATGTTTCCGATTTGCTACGTACTCTGGGCAAGGCATTCTCCTTAGCCCAGAGCACTCCCGCACCAAAACAAAATGTCGCCTTAAAACATCTCGACAACCTTCTTACTTCACTTTACAGTACCTAATTATTAGGTATTAAGTACTTCTTTTGAACATTACACGAAACCAACGACAGAACCAGCACCTCCACCAAATTATGTCGCGGGGAATGAACTTAGGATAGCGACATAAGTAAATGATGTAGAAATAGGTTATAATGGTATGAGTATGAGAGTGTAAAGACTATGGTGACCGTGATCTGAAATTTGACTTATTTAACAAAGCTACCAGCCAGACTCGACACTCTTTGTGCTTGCGCACGGCGGGAGTGAAACTAAGCTTGAGGGCCTCCCACAACCCTCGACTATTACAGATGGAAACACGGAACTATAACTCATCGTGAATCCCGCAAGGGTGAGAATATCATCACCGATCTTCCGATGAGTAGTGAGGCGGGGAATTACATCCCCTATGGACCTCCACATCAACCCCTACAGTCCAACCGTCAGCCACCATGGTAAATAACCTCCAGTACTCAAATCCGTAATCAGCCATCACTACTTGTCTATCTGACTGGAGCATCAACTATCAATTCTGAAGGCCCTTATAACCTTCAGATATAAAACACTATCTCAAAGTCACCATAATCCTTGCATGCATTACAAGGATGAAATCTGAACTAGAAAGGTACTCACCAGGAAACCCTGTTAATCCTTGAACAAACTTACGCGGCTACACGCCTTCACCCTTCTACTGTCACGCCGTCATCTACATTCCCGCCGTTATACTCTATGTCAAACTTTATTTTTTCTCTATTGGGGTTGCCACAAGGTAGGCAATTTTACTAGGTGTGGTAGATTTCGCGATCTCCGCGACATACAAATTCTCAGTTGAAAATAGAAGCAGAAATAACAATAGATTACCTTGACAACTTAAAAACAGTCCGAAAACCGAAGAGATTGCTAAGTCTAGTAAGTCTACACCAAGAATAGCCATAACATTATTTCACCATTGCACTTTATTACTACACAGATTATCCTAATTTTAGGTACTGCAGACATTGACAAGTTGCAAGCTGCGCACGAGTGGGCGGCAACGACATGATAGTGATGTCACGGGCGAGTCACCGGGCGGGCGTACCGCTGCGGCTGAGACATTTTGAAACTATATTCCTGATTCTGGGAAAAAATACTAGGTATACTGGACATTTTGTGAGTCAGTTTCAGTTCAGAACAGACGGCATTTATATGTATAATAAATAATAAACTATCGCGGTTATTATTCATAATACTAAAGTTAGTAAAACGGGCTCTTACCGGTTTATGACTCGGTAGGCGAGTTCAAGGCCTGGTCCAGCTTTAGGGCCAGGGTTCCCAAAATACCAAAAATACGTCTTTTTTTGTAGCACTGATATGATAATGTTATTATGAAACTTGTAACAAGTCTTAGGGGGGAGGTCATGATCCCCCCCCCCCCCCCCCCATGCCAAATTGCTCGTGTAAGCGCACCTTTTAGGTGCTTTTCCACCGGCGAGGCGAGGCGACACGGGGATGGGAGGAAATTTTAATTTGTGTAGGAAAGTTTTCCACTAGGTTGCGGTTGGATGGGTGAGACGAGTATTGAAATATTTGTTGTTAATATTGAACCGTATTACTGTTACTTAGAGTGTATTATTAACACTGCAACGAAAACAAAAGCGTCGCAATTTTCCCGCCTCGCCTCACCTTGCCGGTGGAAAAATTCAAAACTATTTATTGCATGACTTTATAGGTACAGTCCCACAAAATATAGTTCAAAATAAAACTAATTTCCAATACAACTGTGACATTTTTACGTAGGCTGTAGACCGCTGTCATGTCATTATATCTCACGTAGTATACATACAATATAATCTGCTCAATATTTGGACGCACGGACGCGTCTCAGACTTTTTTTGCACTTATATACGTTGACAGACTGCGGCAAAATTTACCATTAAATAAATAAAGATAGCTTAGGGACTAGGACAATTTGTATGAGATTATCTCTTGGTATTTTTTATTTATTAATTTTGCTCAAATTCCGTCTTTTCAATAATGGCGTCGAAAATAGACCCGACCGTAATTTGTGCATCAATTTTTACTAGCGCGCTAATTATGACGTCAGCACGTCGCGTAATTGTCTGGTACAAATTAACGTGACTGAAGCGTTTTTGTGCTGTTACTATACAAGTAATGTATCTCCTGTATAGACAGGGTAAAAAAAGGTTCGTCACTTTTGGACGGGTGATCGATGATTTGAACAGTATCGAAATGGAGTTGAAAATTGACGAACCTTTTTTTACCCTGACTATACATTCCAGTATATCGTTTAAGTATGAATGTTTTTCATTATGGATAACTTACACACCAAACTGAAACTTGCGAGTTAAAATTTAACGCTTACTACAAGATAAAATATATATGACGGATAAAAATGAGAATATATCGCGTTAAAAATAACGAGAGAAGAGGGTTTAAAATGATATTTGAGATAAGCCCACAAATGTTCATGTCGATGGAGATGCAGTTTGATTCGAAATAAAAATGACAACACAAATACTACGAGAACGTCGAGAACAGATAACTAAACAGCTCACTTACGATCGTTTCTTACACAGGTTTCTTATATTCAGGACGCGGCGCAGAGTTACATACTTACATCGTGTTAAAGGTCGTTTTTCAAAAAAAAGTGTACATAGTCAAAGACAAAAATTAAGAAACGGTAACTTTTCCGGTTCGTCACGAAAATTAACGATACTAAGTGTATGACTAATTTTCGTGACGCACTGGAAAATTTAAAATTTCTTAATTTTTGTCCTTGACGATGTACAGTTCGCCATCAAATATATCTGTACATATCAGAGTGGTCAAAAATATCTGAACATGCACTCTAACGCCTTGACAATAGAGTCGTGTTCAGATATTTGTGAGCACCTGGTTTGCTGCAATATATATGATGGCGACTGTACACTTTTTTTTTAAACCGCCCTAAAGTTTATCATTTCCACAGACAAAATAACCAAATCTATCCACGTTCTGATTATTGGGACAGAACATTAGTTGTCAATAAGACGCTATTGACATTGGTAATTAGCTCCTAACGCAAAAATTAAGTCCTTCATCAGTAATAATTAAAGTTTGACTTAAAAACTTATTTATTCTAAGCGCTTCAGTTCAACACATTGTAGTTTTCCGCGGCTCGTAGTAAACCCGACCTACAATAAACTATACCACCAAGACAATAGGATAATATCTGCTGCAAATCACACCACTTCACTATCAACAGGCGTAACAAAAACTCGTAAAATACTACATTTGCTATGCTAATAATTACTGACAATAATGGAAGATTATTCAAATGTAAGATGGCCATAGGTAAGTACCTAAAAGGATATTAGTTGTTGCTATCCCAAAAGGCGAAACTTCTAGGCCTCAAGATAATGTAAACCAATGTATGACTATATCGAATAATGCCAAGTCATAATTATTACGTCACTCTTCTCTTTCCCCTCATTAGAATGGGATAACGATTTGCAAAGTAAATGAGATCTTTTTAAGCATGCTAATAAACTTATAATAGTTTCTAATCGCCTTCAGTTACAGCCACATTGTGTAAATCACATTTCAGGCTCTCAAGTGCTTCTTTAGTGCGTTTGCAAATGACTTACCAAACGGCTTTCGGGACAAAGTAACGTAATCAATCAAATCCGACAAACTTTTAAGGATTTGAATTATTTCGTAACTTTGAGTTTTATCATCATCATCATCGGCCTGTAGCAGTCCACTGCTGGACATAGGGCTCCCCCAACACGCGCCATTTTACCCTGTCTTCGGCCTGTCGCATCCAGCTTCTGCCAGCGACCTTTCGTAAATCGTCACTCCATCTAGCTGGAGGGCGTCCTACACTACGCTTGCCGAGTCGCGGTCTCCACTCAAGCACTCGTTTACCCCAGCGGTTATCGGTTCTTCGGCAGATATTTCAGCTTGCTAACCCTGTGTGCTATGTCGATGACTTTGGTTCTCTGTCGGATAACCTCGTTACGAATTTTATCTTTCAGAGTAACTCCGAGCATTGAACTGGTGGACCAGCCGTACTGTGAGTTTGAGTTTTATAGTAGCCCAGAAATTTATCGGCTGACGGCACGTGACCAATAATGGCAAGAAGAGAATAAGCCAGCCATCAAGATCTTTAACTCTACCCTATAGTTTTTAGGAAGTTATTCATGCAACCGATCTTTATCTACAATGGAGGATGTGAGTTGACGGCTTTCTATTCCACTCCCTAAATGTTAACCGACTTCGACCAGTTTTTGATATGTGGTCAGTCGGAACAAAAACTACGTTCGTACGTTTCGACGACATACCAAAAATTGGTCCAAATGTGACGTTCTCAATATAAAGGGACCTTATGGAGGGAGGCAGTTACGCTCTTCTTATTCTTGTAACAATACGAATACTATAGCAACAGTTCTAAAAACGGCGTAACCACCTGCCTCCATAAGGTCCCTTTATATTGAGAACGTCACAAATCGTTTAACATTTAGGGGGTGGAAAACTTTATCGCCGGTTGTATGGAAAGCCGTCAACTCACATCTTCCATTGAAGATAAAGATCGGTCGATCCTCTTATGCACGATTCCTACTCAAACCGCGGATAGATAAGGTTACTTCAAATTCAAATTTGACACATGTTGTAAGTGGCAAATGTCAAATTTTAACTCGAGGTATCCTTATCTATCCGCGGTTTGGTTATAGGAACGATTAGTTAAACAACTGCTGATTCTGTTGACTGACTGGTACAAACAAGTTAGTGTCCGTTTTGAAGTTTTTACGATTTAATATATTTTTAAATTAAAATCATAATGATTACTCACAAATCACAGATCGTTTGAAATGGCATCAGGCCAGCTGGAGCCAAACTGCAACGCATCAGACGACGTCCTGACGTCATGCGACGTCACAAAAACGTCGAATCTTTCTAAAATTATTTGCGTACGCACCGAGCCGCGGTCGTGGTGATATTAATGTGGATGCGTAAGCACTCAATGCTAGGAAGAGACTCAGATGAAAAGGGTCTGTCGTTTGGGCTATCGACCTCACGCCCCCCATTCTTTAAAAGCATTGAGGACGGCTTACACACCCCTTAAGTATATACACGGGGGATACCATTATCTTTCCGTATCACAGTACACGTCCGACAGAATACACAGATAATGACGTTTCTGTCGTAAAAATACGACTAGTAGACGGCGGCGGCGTCACAATGACGTCATATGGGCGTAAAAGTGGCTTTCCAGATTATTTTGCAATAAAAAATGCTTGCCTTTAGGAACCAGAACTTTTTATAAAGTAATAAAATAAAATTGCAAATAGTATAAACCATACGTCAGTAGCTACGTACGCATATGCTTCATCTAATAGTTCAATACACGGAATATTAGTTGCAGGTATCACAAGGCCATTTCTAGGAGGGCGGTCGTCATTTTTTTTGTCATCGATAACATGTGTACATAATCATGTGTAAGTAAGAAAGTATATTCTAATGGTCCAATAATGACCAAACAAATTTTAACTATAGAAATCACAACTTTGCCCAGAAAGTAAGCCATTCAGTTGGTTTAATTATGCCAACACATTTGCAACAAAATTATGAATGCTTGTCAGTTCATTAAAAAAGTACTTTGCCAGAGACACCCACTTTCCGAGTATCGGTCGATTATGGTTTGTTAACCTCGGCTGGCAGTGATAGTGAGGAATCTGCTGGGTTGTCGCTATGTCGGTTTATTCCTAAGTTAGAGCATGATGGTGTAAAATCAAAAATAAACAATTAGATATATAAATAAATATCAGGGGACCCTGGGGACCATCTCACACAAATTGACCTAGTCCCAAACTGAGCTCTAGGCTTGTACTTAAGGTTGAAAATAAAAGTGTCCCGTCTTGATAAAATCGCCGTAAAAATGTGAAAGTCGCAAAAGTCAGGACGATACACTTTTATTTTAAACCTTAAGCGTTAAATCTTACGTTAGAATATGGAATAGATGTATTAATTTCCCTGGCACCTGACAAATTTTATCTCGTGTTTGCATGTAAAACCCTCAGAAGGGACATTTTCGAACCCAAATCTTTATATGACCTTAAAACAGTTGACATACTCCGGTAACCACCAACCAATAAGCTGACAACGTCCAACGACAATCTTTAAATGTTATTGCATCCGCAGCTCCATGAACCCTTCTGATTCATTCGCTCCCATTCAATCCCATTCATTCTGAACGAGACCGGCTCGGACTGGATCGGTCTTAATGTGCGGCGATTTAAAAATATCTTATGGGACATAACAGGAGTTTGTGGGGGACCGCTAATGAATGATTATGTTCGTTTAGTCAGAAACTATATATAAAAAACTAATAGCGATAAAATAGGATAGCGTTTATTTATAAGATCTTTTGTCTTACTCTTTTTGTTTTGTAGCTTCCATAAAACTTGTAGTTTTCCTTGTAAAATGTGTCCAAGGCAAGACATTATTGTCCGTGTGTAAAACTGCAAGCAATTATAAAATATTTCTATGTTTTGTAATTACTCTTTTTTCTTCATCGGAAAAGCAAGATCAAGATGAAACAGTGGTATAAGACTTAACTGGTACTGGTACAGATGGCGAGACAGACCCAGGCGGAGATGGCGGTATGACTTGGAGGCTTATCTAAAGGATTGGCCAGAGGCTGCAATAGAGAGAATTATAGAAACCCAGAGAAGAGGCCTTTGCCCAGCCGTGGGACACAATAATAGGCTGATTAAATTTTTTTTGTGATTATTGCTTAGACTATCATACTATCTTAGGGCCCAAAACCACTGTTTCATGAAAAAAATATGTTTATTTGAAATAAAATTTACATTTTTCATTTCATTTTCATACGATCACGGAGTTTTCGAGTCTTCTTAAAACCCAGTCACAATAAAGTAACTTACATCAAATCAAGGAACAAATTATAGTCATAGGGACGGGGGATCTACCACGGCTAGGCAAAGTTGCCACATTTACGGTACCAAAATTGCCTCATTGAAATTCCGCGACAATTTTTTATCCCGGCCCAACATCCGTGTTTCACTCCATAAGCGTAGGTATTTAGGCCTAGAGTCAAAAACCAAATAATTATTGTTTGTGATATGATGGATGACATTGACGCATATCTTGACTTCTCGGTATTTGCTTGTAGCATGGTTATATTTTTGTAGGTATTTCCTTATTTATCTTCAACGTTTCCTTATGTTTTCTGGAAATAATCTAGATTTTTATCTGAACCATGAGATTGTCGCTGAAAATGGATACTTTTTCATCGTATCAGTAGGATTATCCCACAGCACAGCAACGGTACAATAAAAATTAACAATAGTGCATAACTTCACAATTTAATTAAAAACGATGAAGTTTTATCTTTTTTGGTCAAGGCTAAAAATATACCGGTAAAGGAATCTATATCATCCATTTTAAATTTTAACTTTGGCCATGCGAGTCTAAACGCTTGAAAACTTTGAAGCCCAAAATTATTTTTTTGATCTGTCGTAAACATGCCAAATACACAAACATATCAAAACTGGACTTAATTTTTGTCTTTCATGTCGTAAACCATTTGACATAGGTAGGTACCTAACTAATGTTTAGTCGAAACCTTATTAAATGTAAGTCAAAAAGTACCCGTATTTTTATTGCATTTTAATATAATATTTATTTACATTGAGGTAGGATTATAAAAAAAACTTAATGCTTAATGCAGCACCACTTACGGAAAACCATATCATGCAATATGAGATGAGGAAACACTAAATATACCTACATAAACCTAGGTTAAAAGAATTACCTATGGCGAATTTAATGTGATATGAATATAATTACTTGCCTTATTCGAGGTCTGCAGATTTTGCACTTGTAGGTATATCAAAACAGTGTAATTGACCTTACCTGAAAAAAGAAATCAAATTAAATATAAACGATTAAGAGGTTCTATGAAAATATATAGAATGTACTAATTCGAAGCGTCCAGGAACATACTGCCGCACTCAAAGACGTCACTTAATTTTTAAGTTTGATTAAAGTTGCTATAGCAAAGAAAGTGACAGCAGCAACTTTAATCAAACTTAAAAGTTAATTGACGTCTGTGAGTGCGGCCGTTAGAGTACAAGTTTCCTCACTATGTTTACTTTTACCGAATACCATGCGACAAAATTAACATCAACTTCGCACGTAACTTCCGAACTACTGATAAACCCCGAGTGGCGCGAGCCGCCTTCGAATCAACGAACCCTCGGCTTGACAATAAATCTAAGGAAGAATCGCATTCTAAATTGTACCTATAACTAGCATTTACACGCGATTTCGTCCGCGTAATTAATGTATCGTTATTCTATCGAGAACTGTTCGATTTTCCAAGAAAAATTTACTCTTTCCGTACAGGCTCTAAACTTTCTCCTACCATTTCCATCGAGCACTTGGGGTCTTTGAAACGAACAAACATTCGCATTTGCAATATTAATAATGATAATAATTACATCACCTTCAATATACACAACACGACCAGTCACACATTCCTTCACAATTACTAGATCAGGTCCGTTAAAAGAGAGACAGCGTTACACAAGTGACATAAGCGTGTCTCTTTCATTAGTGGCTTCTAGGTTAGGTTATATAGTGAGCGCATATGGAAAGGTCCAGTAAGGACGAACATTCGGGTCAAGTGGAGTGTGGGACCTACATACTAATGGGTGCGCGTAGTTTCGCTCGCAGATTTGTATGAGGATATCAGGGTTGTATGATTTGAAATTAAAATTTGACTTTTAAAAGGTATTTGGTTAACTGATAGGACTAGGGTCGTGCGTGGGTTCGAACCCGGGCTCGCATCTTTTAGTTTTTCGGAATTTATGTGCGAATTACAATTTGTAAATTTACCATGAGCTTTTCGATGAAGGAAAACAAACGTCAGGAAACCTGCACACACCTGCAAAGAAATTTGACGGTGTGTGCGAAGTTCCCAATCCGCACTGGGCCCGCGTGGGAACTATAACCCAAACCCTCTCATCGTGAGTGGAGGCCTGTGCCCAGCGGGGGGACGTGTATAGGCTGGATTATTTTAGGACTAGGGCACATTGTTTTTGTTTCAGATAAGAATAAACGACTGTTATTTCGCACACGTTTTCGACGCAAATATCTCACAACTCTTTAAAAAATGATATCCTTGCCTAGTATAAAATAAAGTCTCTTTCCGCGTCTGTCTGTTTGTCCGCTTAGGTACTCATCCTACACCACGCAACGGATGCGGGTTTCACCATCAGAATTTTTCACACAAGGTTTATGCACCTACAGTCAAGGTCATAAATATGTATACATATTAGTACCTTGTCACTTTAATCGCTGTGACATTCATATATGGCAGTTTAAACATGAGAGTAAAAAGACAAGGTACCCACCAAATTGTATACATATTTATGACCTTGACTGTACATAATAGTACCCGGAGCGAAGCGAGGAGGGCGGGTCGCTAGTGTTTAATACCATGCTCAGTATAGGGTTCCGTTGCCATTCTTACAAACACAAACAACAATCTCCAAAAAAAAACACAAGTATAGCAAATTTTCTAGTTATTATCTTAGCTGATGAAACTATAAAGGTTCCTGGTTGACTACGAAACCCTAAAAACATGTACGTAGCTAGCCTACGCCTAGATAACAAATTGTTTTGTTTTTTTAGCCCTTTACAAATTAAAATGCCCTTGATTATATCACGAACGTGACACATTTTCCAACTATAACAAGAAATCGATTATAATTAATTACGTTCATACGCGTAATTTTCCCGCCTCTTAACTTTCAACGCCTAGCGCCATCTAGCGTAAACGCAGCGAACCACTTAACACCGCGCTAAGGTTCAGCGACTCACTTTAAACTACTCGCCGTCAGATGGAGTAGTCACCCTTGTAAACTATGAATTAAAAAAAATTCAATCATCTCATCTTGCTTGACATTTACGTTGGACTTACGGAGCGAAAACCAATTGTCTTTAACTTTTTAATTGCCGACGTTGTTTTTGAAAGCAATTAAATCGTGTTAAAAGTCTTGCGCAATAAAATAATACATAAAGTGAAACAAATACGCGTAAAGCGTAATAGTTATAATGCCAAGAAAATTATTTTCGTTCAGTGAAAATGTGTCACATCATTACCAAAAATAGCAGAAATGGGAATATGCATGTTTTTGGTGTATGTAAGTAAGTAATTCGTAAAAAATATGTAATCCTTTTTTACATGTCGAGTACACAATGCAAATATCAAACTATGAATCACACAAATAGGTACGTACCTTACACACTAACTACTACCCACAAATATTTACAGCTATATGATTCTAAAGTTTTTTCCACCCGCACATCATTTAAAAGACAAATACTTTTTATAGTGTCAACATAGAACCCTGTCATAATGAATCCTTAGCGCCAAGACACGACAAATAAATATTAAATATATAAAACCCCCCGACAAAATTGGGACCCTCACTTTCAAAACTAAATACATAAATATCAGAGGACAATCTTACACAAATTGACCTAGTCTCAAACTAAGCTCTAGGCTTGTACTATGGGCACTAGGCATTCTAGGTAACGATAGACATACTTATTTATATAGAGAAATACATACTTAAATATACAGAAAACATCCATGACTCATCCATTTGCCCATACCGGGATTCGAACCCGGGACCGCTAGCTTCGTAGGCAGGGTCACTACCAACTAGGCTAACCGCATCGATAAAACCCATAACTCTAATACATATGTATGTATATATATATATACAAAAATACCCGTAAAGCAGAAAGGGGGTTGCATTATTCTTGGCCTTGATTTTTTACGGGTTATTTTGTAACACGTTGTATATCATTAACTTACTACGACAGGGTTTTATCGTAAATAGCTCAACGATTAAAGTTGTTGGTTGTAGAGCCCACGGGTTTAACAATACCTACAGACAGACAAATTGTCTACTGGTATGTACAATTTATACATAAGTATTAATTATTCAATATCGTCGTGTCAAGGAGTTTACTACTCGAACTAAACTATGTACACTACGTTAAGACATGTTAGATGCTAGTGTTGTCCGTAATCGATAAGATGTCACATAAGTTATCGACATCGACGACCCTTTAATTAATTACTTATTGAATTAATTGCATTCCAATTGCGAGAGTAATTAAATATCAGCTTTTGCCTGTGAATTCATAACCCATCTATGCTACTTTATTTTTCTCTAATTAAATCTATGAAAAAATTATTCAACTTTTAATACAAACGAACAAACTTACATTTTTCACACCATTAATTAAGATTAATTTTCTGATTACTAGTACCTTGTACGTTCATATTAAATAAGTTTGCATTAGCAAAGCCAAAAGGAAGGATTATGATTTTAGCAGTCTATTTACATACTCACCGAAAAATGTATAGTCCGAATGTATCATATCATATCATATTCATAATCATCGCAAGTCCTAAAGTGAATTTCACTAAATCCGTTCTGATTATAGGATTTTTTTAAAACAAACCTAACCCAACCGAACCTTATATTTATACCAGTTAGATATTTACAAAAATCCTGAAACAATGACGGTTTCAGAAATACTTTAGGACTGGTGATGATTATGAATAACGATACATTCGGACTACAAATTATTGTGTGAACTTTGGCGCACCGATTGTTAATATACACACGTACCTATTAATAATACAACTCCATGCAATCCTAACTATCAAAATCAAATCACCAGTGCTGTTTTACGTATCTCATTAGTCTCATTACGATTAACCCAGCTACAATCGGTCAACAACGATCTATCTAATCTATTCTTAATATCTTTATCGATAAGAGATCGCAATCTTCTTATCGATACGCGCACATCGCTTCGCAGAAGACGCCGGCCGTGACCGCAAATTAGAGCACGGAGGGACCAATAAAAACCGGATGGTGTTATGTAGCATAGGAAAATAAACGTCCCTGTTGATGTAACTTCCAACCCTCATTATAATCACAATAGCAAGAGCTCGGAATTGCATAAAAATACCATTACTTACTAAGTAATGGTATTTTTATGATTACAGGAATTCCAAATTTTAATTCTTATTTTCCTATTACTTTCAGCAATAAACTAGGGTAATGTTTTAAAAAAGTAATTAAAAAAAATAAGACAAACAACCATTTAACCATAGAGAAGACGTGAAGGTTTATCAACCTCTACAATACATACTCAAACCCACATAACCCTCCTTCGGGTGCTCGAGTTAATAAAGGACAGTTCCACAGAATAGGTAACAGACGTGCGCCCAAAACAACTGCATACCGATTCAGACGGCATTGTTCAATACAATAGCGCATTGGAGTTATCGCGAACGCCGAGAACAGAGTTATTGTAAACAGACCGAGAAGAGACCAATATCGCAAGCTTAATAAACGTTATAATGATCTAATAAGTCTTTCAGTTAATTAATGTATTACCACATCAACATTGTAAAGCTCGACACACACGGTCAGTTACACTGATCAGTTAAACTGACGTACATTCAAAAGCTGACCGTGTGAAATCGTAAGATGAGTGAATGGGGCAATCGTTTTGGCTTACATCCGTTTTAACCAATCAGGTTAAGAACTGATGTATTTTAACTGACCGTGTGTGTCGAGCTTAAACCGTATGATTTTATACAATTTGAATTTGCAAAAACTACTTCGAGTCGCAGTTTTTTAGCAGTGTAACGTAACCTACCTAACCTACGTGTGGGCTTGTAGTGAGCCTCTGTAACTTACTTAGATAAGTACCTAAGCATATGTAACCTATGGATTACGTAACGGCTTAAATACAAATGAGTTTTGAGCCTTAACTTGGCAGTTTTCTATCATGGAATCTGGGGTATTTGAGAAAACAGCGAAGTCAGAGCTCAAAATGCCAATCGCAATAAATTTATTTGACTGTCAACAATTTAGGTGCCAGGCACCTCGTTTCTATCACTAATATTGATGGCACATGAGAACTGGGCTTATTTTAACATTTATGTTTTTGGTGGGATAAGAACCTCTTTAACAAATTTAAGTTATTAAAACTTTTACATTACAACATCATCATATTCAACGCCGGGCACCCTGGTCTCTATACAAAACGGATCCTAAATGGAGCCCATGGCCACGGCGCTCTGGGTGTCCTGAACAAGTGGATTGGCAAGCAACCGTCCCGAGCCTCAACAATCAACTGATGAGCGTTAATGGCTGTCTTTAATTAACAAATTTGTAACGACGTCTACGATTTTTAAGGCCTGACCACGACTTTGCACCGAGCGAGTTTGTAATACATTGCGTGTAACGTCAATTAACCGCTGCAAGGTGAGCGTTTCGACCTGTTAATGAAGAGAGAATTCGCTCGCCGCTACTTTTCAAAGTCGCTAGTCGTGGCCAGGCCGTTAGGGCCTATGCACACGGCATACTTTATACGCGTAGACTAATATAGTATATTCATTATCATGGGCATCTACAGCACCGCGTAGTCGCCGTGTGCATAGGGATATTTGTCTTCATATGCCGACGACGGTCGAATAAACCAATTTTTCTCATTAACTACTATGGTATTTCCCTCCCACCCAAGCCTATAATATGCATTTCCAAAAGGCCTCATGTTTTTTTCTTGCTTATGAATTGATTGCTTTAGTGGCTTTACCACCCTAGGAAAATTACGCGCCAAAATGTTAGAAACATGTTAATTACTCATGATTTCCCCATATCTCAACTTCCTAGATCAATTACTCATACTTTTACCAAACACGTAGGTATCTTTTCGCGAGCCGCCATTTTAAGGCTGCGGATGTTTATAATCTGCCATGTTTGTCTGTGGCAATGACGCGGCGCGACATCGAACGAGATCGAACGTGATACTTTTGTCTACATCGACCTTTATGCAGTTGCAAAAAGTAAGCCAATCAAAATTCACCTTGGGTTAGAAAGAGTTGTAAACGAAAATCAATTTCAATTCACTACGGGCTTAACATGCTTGGACGAGATAAAATTTGACAGGTGCTAGGGAAATTAATACATCAGATTTATTTTTATTGTTTCCAAAAGAATAACATATTTGGTTTTGATGTACTTCCAGTCAATAGGAAACTCCGGCGCAGCGGTAATACGGAACGGTTTTGGCACTCCGCCGCCGTTTATTATTGCGCGGCTATTTGCGCGCGGGCAAGTTCAAGGGAGTAGAATGAAAACTCCGCAGCTCGGTTAGTTTACAGGTGAAATAGATCTTCACAGCAAAAGTTAATAATGCTGGGGCCACACTAACGGGAAACGCCGATAAAAATCAACGTCTATCGCCTTATGCATACTACGCATAAGGCGATTGACGTTGATTTTTTACGGCGTTTCCCGTTAGTGTGGCCCCAGCATAAAAATGATACTTACCTTCAATACTGGACGGTCATCTCAAGGGGTACCTAAGTATGTCTTTATTTGGGCCTGGCGACCCGCGCTCACTTAGTTTCGGTTGATATAAGTTAAAATATAGCCTGTCCACCCTGCGGGTTCAGCATGGAGGAGATAAAATTTGACAGGTGCTAGGGAAATGAATACATCTATTCCATATTCTAACGTAAGATTAAACCTTAAAGGTAATCCTTTTATGAACCGACTTCAAAAAGGAGGAGGTTCTCAATTCGATTGTATGTTTTTTTTTTTACTAAGCGACTATAGCGATTTTCACATTTTTATAGCGATTTTATGAAGACGGCACACTTTTATTTTAAACTTTAAACGTTCTTACGTTAGAATATGGACACCTATATACAGGGTGTTAGGTAATGAGTGGATAAACCGTGAACTGCTGATAGGGGGCACTTAGGTCGTTCTAATAATGATAAATGAGGTTTAGTAAAAGTGCCACGGTTTTCGAGATATTTGGACTTTTTTAATTTTTTAGGAAATTGACACCCTTACTCGATTTTTTGGTTGTGGTTAGTGTACTAAGATGTTTTTTTTTATTTTCTTTTTAGCTTATTATTGTTAAATAGTTGTGTTTTGCGATAAACATTACCATTTTGGCGTAACTACTGCGGTTTAATTAAAAAAAAATCGCAAACTTGAATTTTGCATCTTCGATAGAACATTTACCAAATTTTGAGCTCTTGCGGTGAAAAAAAAAATTACTATCACATGGTAGCCAATGAGCTAAAAAACATGCCCATTTAATAGAGATTTTAAAACAGTAAACATCTTTTTATTTAAATATTAGAATAAAAAACAACATCAGTTTTCCGCAATCGATTCGATTATTTCCTGTGATTATTTCATATTAAATTTGTGCTCCACAATTCCAAAGCGTACCTAATTATGACAAACTTTTCATTGCGAAAATAAAAATACTGGCCACTAATTTTGTGAAACTTTTTATTGAAAAAAGTAAAGATTTGTGATCCGAGCGAAGCTTTACAACCTTTTTGTTGTAATAATAACGATACCGGGCACTAACTACTTTTTTAATGCCATTTATTCGAAATTTAAAAAATATCCCGACAGCTTTTTATTCTTTTAATAAGCTTAATAACATGCCTATTTAATAGAGATTTTATAACAGTAAACATTTATTGGTTTTGATAAATAAAACTTAAAAAAGTAGGTATTGGAGTAGCAAGGAAGCCGGTTTTTCTAATGAATGATTTAACTAATGCTATCTGTGAAATAAAAAAACATAAAAAGGAAATGTTTTAATAAAGTTAAGTTAAATAATGTGCTCAAATTGACGTCCACCAGCCCTAATGCAAGCTCTACATCGTCGGATAAAGGAACGCCTGACGAATCTGGTGTATCCAGAGTTCCCTATTTCTTGAGCAGCAATTCTTATTCGCTCTCGTAACCCAGAAAGACTCGTAATTGGACGGCTGTACACTTTCTCTTTGAGACAACCCCAATAAAAAAAATCTAAGGGGTTCAAATCCGGTGAACGCGGAGGCCATAGTATTGGGCCTAACCGGCCAATCCATCGTTCTGGGAATGCGGCAGTTAAGTACTGTCGCACTCGTGCTGCGTAATGTGCGGGACAACCGTCTTGTTGTAACCACATTACTTGCCTTAGTGCAAGCGGCACATCTTCCAGAAGGATAGGTAGATCATTTTGAAGAAACTCCAAGTAATTATCTCCATTTAGAGTAGACGGCAGCTCGAAGGGGCCGATCACTTCGCCATTCAAGATACCGGTCCACAAATTTACCTAAAATTAATATTTGTAATAGATAGGGGATTCATCGCGGTAAAAAGCATAATTAATTAAACCTTGACGTTTTTATCGTATTACAACAACCGTGAATACCGTGATCATGAGAAGACTTACCTTAAATTGGTACTGAGATCTATCCTATCTCATTAAGTGAGGATTATCTAACTGCCAACTGTGCAGATTGTGTAGATTCATGTAGCCATCTTGACGGCAAGATGATTCGTCCGACCACAGTATCTTGTTAAAAAAGTCTGGGTCTTCACGCATCCGACGCAGCATCACTCGACAAAAAGTTACTCTTAAGGGATAATCTCTAGGCAATAAAACTTGCACACGTTGGACGTGAAATGGGTGTAATTGGTGTACTTTTAATGTAGTATGCACTTTTCATACAGATAAACCCAGGTAATTTGCCATATCACGCACGGATAGAGAAGGATCTGCTTCAACTAGGTCCAAAACATTCTCGTCATCTCCTCGGGTGGGTCTTCCTCCACTTGTTCCACCCACACCCTGACCAAGAATTCTGCCTTCAGTGAATGCATTATGTACTCGATTAAAAATCCGGTAGTCTGGATGGCTAAATTTCGAATAAATGGCATTAAAAAAAGTACTGCCCAGTATTGTTATTATTGCAACAAAAGGGTGTAATGCTTCGCTCGGATCACAAATCGTTACTTTTTTTCAATAAAAGGTTTCACAAAATTAGTGGCCAGTATTTTTATTTTCGCAAGGAAAAGTTTGTCATAATTAGGTACCTACGCTTTGGAATTGTGGAGCACAAATTTAATATGAAATAATCACAGGAAATAATCGAATCGATTGCGGAAAACTGATGTTGTTTTTTATTCTAATATTTAAATAAAAAGATGTTTACTGTTTTAAAATCTCTATTAAATGGGCATGTTTTTTAGCTCATTGGCTACCATGTGATAGTAATTTTTTTTTTCACCGCAAGAGCTCAAAATTTGGTAAATGTTCGATCGAAGATGCAAAATTAAAGTTTGCGATTTTTTTTAAATTAAACCACGGTAGTTACGCCAAAATGGTAATGTTTATCGGATAACACAACTATTAAACAATAATAAGCTAAAAATAAAATAAAAAAAAAACATTTTAGTACACTAACCACGACCAAAAAATCGAGTAAGGGTGTCAATTTCCTAAAAAATTAAAAAAGTCCAAATATCTCGAAAACCGTGGCACTTTTACTAAACCTCATTTATCATTATTAGAACGACCTAAGTGCCCCCTATCAGCAGATCACGGTTTATCCACTCATTACCTAACACCCTGTATATAGCACTGTCAAATTTTATCTCCTATGCCAGGGGGCCTGAAAGTTCATTCTAAATATGTCGAAGGAATGTTTGAAATCGGGTGAGTAGTTTCGGCCAGTACCTCCCTACATCCAAACTTACAAAGTTTACCTCTTTATAATAGGTATTAGTGTAGTGTAGGTGATGGATGATGATGATGAGGATGATGATGATAATGACGAGACAAAATACATTTTAGATAGACACATCGGTCTTATTTTTTTTTTGTTCACTTATTATGTCAAAGTTGTATCTAATTGGTTGACAATTGGTTCTTATTGTGCAACGACTTGTATGCTGAATAAAGTTTTTTTTTATTAATATTTATGGATTTGTCAGCAAAATTGTTTTTCTAAGGCCACTTAAAGTTAGCCCTGTCCTTGTCTATTTGCAAGAGTAAGAAAGGGAAAGGGCAATTTATCCGTCAAATATGCTTTACTTGACGATTGTGAAACAGGCGGTAAGTCTAACTAGTACAGCTCACATGCATATATAGTAACGTTACTTCATAGATGCTATTGGGGCTTCGCTAGGCATTGCATCCTGCAAACAGACGAACAGCAAACATACCAACAAAGGAATACGGTATCTCGCTCTAACCCGTTGATAACGAAAGAGACGCACTGAGTGACAAACGAGAAAATTCAAGATAGCCGTACAGGACTCCCTCAGTTTCCCCTGAGCCTCAGTAGCCTGAGTAGTAAGCTTAAAAGCATTTACCAGCGCAAAAAAGGATTGTTGATGACGTCATCGACGAAATGCTACCCAATATGCGAGTCACAAAAAACCAGCCAGATGTCAACTGCATGTATATATGACGTTCTCAATATAAAGGGACCTTATGGAGGCAGGCGGTTACGCCGTTTTTAGAACTGTTACTATAGTATTCGTATAGTTAAGAATAAGAAGAGCGTAACTGCCTTCCTCCATACGGTCCCTTTATATTGAGAACGTCACATATTGTTTGTTACGCATGTAATTTTATCTCGAGTGGCACGAGAATCGAGAGCCTGATCGAAACCAACAATGTTTGTCATACAACTCACACCTTTTATCACCCGAGGGTCAGAGACCTACACGTGCCAAACTGAGTGAGTAAGGAAACTGTGGCCTAAATTTTAGGTAACTACGATTCCGGAATATAATTGTTTAAAAGAAACCTAAAAATCATATCATAATTAATGAATGACACTGTCTAGGATCGATAAAGACATTACGTCGATACTGTCCAACTACCACTGCATTCCTAGACCTGTCTATAAAGGTATCAGTTGGTAGCCGACTGCACGCAGCAGCAGCAGACGACGTGTCGCCGCGACACTTCTGGTTTCTATGTGTTTCTATGAAAGCGACGTGTCGCTAGCTACGGAGGGAATTTCATAGAAATACATAGAAACCAGTAGTGTCGCGACGACTCGTCGTCTGCTGCTGCTGCGTGCAGTCGGCTACCAACTGACACCTTAATGCTCACCATCCTGTAATTTGTACGTTTGTAGCTATACTCGTAATCCTTATACAATAACAGTCACGTATAAA
The DNA here is from genome assembly GCA_963241965.1 of Tortrix viridana. Lineage (NCBI taxonomy): Eukaryota > Metazoa > Arthropoda > Insecta > Lepidoptera > Tortricidae > Tortrix > Tortrix viridana. The sequence continues at coordinate 4,384,402 of OY725196.1, read as the reverse complement.
CAACGGTAACCAAATGCCCTGGGCCCCTTACCATAATACTAGTTTGTTCCATTTATATAGCAATTCTTTGAAATAAACAAGAGTCCTACTGCGCAGTCCCACGACATTTGATAGCCCGTTTGTGGCCACCAAAGCGGTCAGATCGCACTCCTGGCCCGCCGCCAACGTTCAAAGACTACACGAGTACCTGCGCGTTGGCGTCGCTAATCGGTTTACAGGAAATTACTGTTTGCTATGCTATTAATGTTCTAATTGTTTTTATTCCTGTTATTTCAAATAACAAATGTATGATGTGCAGTTGTAGCTGTGGTAGCCATTCGTTAAGGGTCAAGTGCAATTCATACCCTTGCCACGAAAGTCCGACCAGAAACAATTCAATTTTAACACAATTAAATATTTATAAATTATTTTTTATTGAGACACATGAGAGTATCTTGCGAAATGCGGAGCACCTGACCAGACCTCCCCCACGTGGCAAATGACTGCCCACTTCGCTGTCTCCGCTGGCACGGAGGAGCTGCATAAATTTACGCCTGCCACAGTAAACGGGCTGTAACACCTGGACATTAACGTTTGATCCCTGCAGGATGATTGCCATACGCAATTATGATGATGATGAGAGTGAGTATCATAAAAGAATAACCGTGATAGCCGAAATACGTCCGCTGTATCATAGGTCTTCCCCAAAATTCTTCCTTACTTCTACATGTTGCAAACCTTAAGTGGTTGTAGGCTGTAATTGCTCGTAGAACCGATGGCCGTTGGGCCGGAAAGGTTTTGGATTGGCGCCCACGAACCGAAAAGAGCTATGTTGCCAGGTTTCCCAAATCCCTGTGGACCGACTATCTGTTATGGATCGCTGGAAACATCACAGTGCGAGTAGAACAGCCATATCCTTCCTTATTCATCTCGTGATTCAGTTCCTGGGTTGCAGTGATCATTTTACTATCAACGAATCCTCAACAAATCCTGCGAAACCGACGTACGTGCATGAAGAGGTTGATCAATGTAAAGGAAGCGAAAGAGGTATGTTTGGACCGGTGCACCAGGCGTCTCATAGTCTCTGCCTACCCCACTGGGAGACAGACGTGAAGGTATGTATGTATGTATGTATGTGAATCCTGCCAAGGTCCAGGCAGTAAACAGGACGGTGATATGTAATTGTTATATCGCCGGCCCATTCACGGTTTTTAACTTTATAATATGACCATAGGACAATGTTCGTCTTCCTCCTTCTTCCATAAATGAAATGGATGAAATGAAATTTATTTGGCACTTACAGCACTTACACTAAAAAAACTTATAATGAAAATAATTTTTCGGAATTTAAGTGCGAAATATAATTTGTAAATTTACCATGAGCTTTTCGGTGAAGAAAAACATCGTGAGGAAACCTGCACACACCTGCAAAGGAATTTGACGGTGTGTGCGAAGTTCCCAATCCGCACTGGGCCCGCGTGGGAACTATAGCCCAAACCCCTCTCATTATGAGTGGAGGCCTGTGCCCGGCTGGATTATTATTATTATTATAAATATGATTCAATTACTTTAAATGCTTAATTAACTTTATAGATAGTTGTTAGTCTGTCGGTCTACATGAGATTGTTTACCAACAGTACGACCGCTCATCTCTCCGGAAGGTGAGGAATGCGATGGACCGGCGAGCGAGCGGCCAACTCTGGCTCACTGTCTGAACGCGTGTCACAGTAGACACGGGTCTACTATAATATAGATACACTAACATCTACAATAATAGTATAAAGATGTACTATTGTAAGTATATAAGTTTGGATGTAGGAGGTAATTTATAAATAAATATCAGGGACAATCTCACACAAATTGACCAAGTCCCAAACTAATCACTAGGCTTGTACTATGGGTATTAGTAAGGGTATTAGGCAATGATGAACATACTTATATAGAGAAGTACATACTTAAATACATAGAAAACCATGACACAAGCTCCGAACTTATTGATCCGAATTCAAAAATTATTTTACCAATATTTAGAATAGGCTTTCAAGGGTGGACATAGGCTATATTTTAACTTATACTAACCGAAGCGAAGCGACACTTCACTTTGCTGATATTTGTCAAATATTGTAGTTGCATCTCTTTCATTGGATATGCCAAATGTAAGAGATGCAAGATCAATATTTAGTAAATATGTCCAAGTGAAGTGCCAGCATTAGACAACACGCTCAAATGTCTAACCCCGCGATGTTTACTGACATCACCTATCCCTAAAGTATTAAATTAATTTTATACTGTGATCTCAATTAATTTAATTTCACCGTCTTATCTCTGAACAATCAGTAAAATTTCATACGGGAGTTCATTAGTTGTCCTAACATATTTCGTCCTAATATATAGCGGGTCCGAATTATCATTTTGTCATAAACAGGTTTTCTGCAAAGCCACGTATTAACTTTTTAGGTTTTCAAAAAATATCTCCGGTAAAGAAAGGTAAGGTAAGAGTAGTGTAAAATCAACATTGAAAAAAAATATAATTCAGGCGGATTGTGATAAGTAATTTATAATATCTAACTCTACAACTCTACATCCGTCTAAAAAATACGTCGAGCCGGTCCTTCGTTTTGACGTATAAGAACAAAACTACACACAACAGGTTTCCTGTTCATATCTAAATATTTTCAGTATAAATTGAGATTTAAAATCATTTGTTATTAATCATTTTTACTCGACGTATCGGAATCAATTAAACTGATACTGTTATCATTTGCCCTTTGCCGACAGCAGTTCACTGGGTAAGTATTTACTTGATTAATTAAAAGTGTCGTTAAAACTCTCGACTTATAGTTCAAATTACAAAATCTAAGTTATGCTACTTGTAGTCTTATTGCTGTAATCAAAATGTATTCTTGGGTCATCTATGTATACAGTCAACGCTAAATGTCTTGTCATTTTAATAACGACGTAGGTATAATAAGTAATAAAAGGCTTATTACACCTTCCTTAATTAGTCACTAACGAGAGGGACGCCGCAATACGTTAGATACGTATGAAGATATCTCCGTCTCATTCAGGGTGGTTCTACGAGCGTTTCAACCGCTCTCATTACCTTCCTCGCACTAATGTCGAAATTCCTGTATCGTTGGATGTTATTTTCGGTTATCTTGTACAGTGCCCTGACTTCTAAAAAATAACTGAAAATGCTATCCTAATCTACAGGAAATTCGACATTAATGCGAGGAAGGTAATGAGAGCGGTTGAAACGCTCGTAGAACCACCCTTCAACGTATTACGGCGTCCTTCTCGTTAGTAACTAACTTTAAGAAGGTGTAATATAAGCATTTAGCTCGACAACATTTTGCATATAATCAAAGCACTCTAATCCTTAGATCCAAGATGCATTGCGCTAATTTAATGATTTTCGAAAATCGATAAAATGTATTGAGTTGACATAAGCGGCTAACGCGACTGATCGTTAGCTTGCGTCAATTTTTATAAAAAATTTCTTCGATTTCGAAAATCGTTTTGCCAGCGTGATACATCTTGGCTAGGCTGCTTGGTGCTAGATATGTGATATTCATGGAAACATTGTGATATTCATGGAAAATAAGTCGAGGAAAAAAATGAGGGCGCTGTTCGGAACGAAATTGGCAACATGATCCAAGGTTTACTCTAAAATGTGCTGGTAGCCATTTGAAAATATTGTAGTTCCAGATGTCACTACACGCTCGACTTTTTTGCCAGGTTGTTGACTTATATTCTGTTGACATTACATATCGAAAGAAGCGTAATCTCGATTGGCATTGGCACGAGAACTGGGAGGCAGGTCCCGCTAACACGGTCGTGAGTGCGCGCTAAACGCCGCGGCACGCCTCCATTCTCTCAACTTCTCAAGGCTCATCATTTCGTAAAGATGGCTACCGACCGAGTAAACCGTATTAAACAACAGATCTCAGACCATCGTTTCTATAAAATTCTTTGTCCTAACGCCTCGCCCGAATTATCGGTTGTCCTAAACTTGTTTTCAGCTGAGTCAGACAACTTTTTAAACTTTCCAAAAATACCTGCGGTTAGGCTAGATTAGATTTGTATTCTAAAACCAATAAAAAGTTCAGGCGGAAATGGCTTGAGGATAAATGATACAAATACCCTCTTGATTGAAATATCGTCTCAACACGTCTAATCATGGAAAACTGTCGTGTCTTGAGACGCGCATCTGCAGTCTGTTTTACTTTTGCACCAAAATTAAGAGGAGCAAGGCAATAAATGAAACAGGCTTGACTATTACAAGAAAATTCTTAAGATTTCTGAATAGGAATGTAACCTGCATCTACATTACTCATTTTCCAAATTACAGTAGTATTAGATAAGTTATCTCTAGCCCCTGACAGTTTGGACAGGCGTTTAATTGCTGGCAAACTTGAGACAATCACATGATCTCAAAATAGGATTTCAACATGTCAACCTTATCTATATTTATTTGCATTTTTGATGTTTACAGTAAACGTGTGTTAGGAGTAATGCCCCAGGAGCCTGTATGGTATCTTTAACATTTAATTAGATAGCCCGCTGATGAGTTTATCCCTCCCTAAGTTTTTTTTAAATGGAATGTCAACCACAACTAAAGAGTTTCATGACTTCATGGCATCAAGTGGATTGGTTTATGAACCTAATGACACCTGTTGTTACTTACCGTAAATGTTGAAAAGTCAGGAGGTTACATATTTAGAAGATGATTTAAACAACCTTTATAAAAAAAATACAAGTGTAATAGTTTAATGCTAGTAATAATGCTATGCCAAAGTAAAAGAATCTCATCTGATAGTAAGTGACGATAAGTTTGAAAGTGAAGTACTTATTTGAAAAGATTCAAAGTTTACTCGCAATGTCCAGGAATTTGCTTAAGAGTAAGAAGTTCTATTCTCTAAGAAAGTACGATCAAGGTCATTTAGTACTAGGTTGCCAGAAGTCTGTAACAATTTTATGCAATAGGATAAGATAAGCAAAAAGTGTAGGATTAGCGAAGTGATTCATAAGCGCGCGTAACAGATTGTATGAAGTATCGTCATAATTGCTGAGGTTCCCCGCCAAGACGTAAGGATTAAACAAGAGCAAGTTGACGAAGGAAATCTAGAATGACGGCAGAATAAAGTTTGTTCATGCAAAAGTTTAGTTAAATAGATGTATGTTAAAATTGGCTGATTCTACCAAGTCAAATAAATAAGAATAGATAGAAGGTATTTTTATTGTAACATCTTGAACATTCTACAATAAAGGATAAAAAAGTATTATCCGCATAAATTGATTACTATCCGCATTATATATATTAGTGCAATTAACAAAAGTGTTAGAACAAAGATGGCCATAACGTACTAGGACAACCGAGGAAGGTCAGAAATGCACAATTAGGATCAAACTATGTTATAAGCAAAGTCATTCACAACTGTCACAAGTGATGTGTGATCTGTAGCATGTACAGCAATACTATTTGTAATCTTAGTTATCAGGACAATAATTAGAGTGGCTTATATCGATCATAATTGTCTTATAAAGTATTTTGCTGACTATTAGAATTTTTGGGGGTAATGTAGAGCTTTTGCCATAGAGTTTGTAGTTTACAAAGTAGTAGGGATTAGTTAATTATTTGTTAAAGAAGAACACGTCATGTTAACTTTCATCTCGTCCATCATCGTACTCTTCGTACGCTAACGAATGACGTACGCGACTGATGTCATCATAGGCAGAAATAAAATTTACACTTTGAAATCTTGAAAAGGTTTTTGGTTCTTGAAATTAGAGAATGCAGTTAATACATGCTCGAGACGACGGTACCTACAGCACCAACTGTAGATATGCAAACTAGCGATGTTAGATTGTTGAGTATTCTGCTGGTGGCACTACATTTGGCAGTACATATTTGCCAAATATTGATCTTACATCTTCCTCATTTGACATACCGAATAAAAGAGCTGCAATGAAAATTTTTGACGTGGTGTGTGTGCATGTGCCAAGTGTAATGCCACCATGTGGTAATAATATATAGACACAAAAACATAATTCGATTACCGAACACCAGTGTAAGTATGTTCTTGCAAATAAATCATTTCATTTCATTTCATGTAGTTAAATAGTTCAATAAGAACGAATCCAAGGATGATCTTGTAAGCATGGTCGTCTGCCTCTCTAACACAATACAGTGTCCAATTCAGAAGGCCGACATCAAAGACATATATCGGATCAAGGGCAAACATGATCAGACACAAAACACACCGATAGTTGTTGAGACCACTTCGACACTACTACGAAATGATATCTTGAAAATGACTAAGGCATTTAATATTCGTCGGAAAGAAAACCTGAGTGGTAAACATCTAGGCCTGCGTTCCACCGCGGACACGGACACACCCATCTACATCGCGGAACAGCTGACTCCGCGGGCGGCCCGCCTATACTATTTAGCACGGGAATTGAAAAGAGCTAATAAATTCAAATACTGCTGGACTGGGCACGGGAAAATCTACCTAAGGAAGGATGAAAACTCCCGAATAATTCAAGTCACCAGCGAAGCCGTTATCGTGGAATTAGGTAAACAAAAATGACTATTTAATAACATTGCAATGGCTGTTAGTACAGCCTCCTATACTCTGTGTACCAACTATTGGCCTCATCCTTTATTAATTGTAAGAAGTAGGGACCAAAGGCAAGAAAACACCTCTTTTACTCCCTGTAACCTTAGAAATAATAACATTAGCTCATGGTCTCTTTTGGAAATTTTAAAATTGAATAACTATGTTCTACATGAGTCACCGTACACACACAAACATACGCTAAATAAGTTCAACTTTGATACACATCACACATACATCATCACACATAACATCATCACACATATTTACATCCAACCTATGGCAATAAAATCGTTTATCGGACAAAGTAAAAATAACCACAGAAATGCTCGTACTTGCATATTCACGCATACAAATAGTAGCTTTGATAAAACTTTAATACAATCTTCAAATTGATAATGATAAGCCAACTTACTACATTAAACGAAATAGATGAAATAGAAATTGCCAACTCATTTACATGCGAAGTTCAAGACCTTAAGAACCACATACCTAATTTAAAAAGTAAACTCACTATAGCTTCTCAAAATATTCGGAGTATACATTGTAATTTTACTGACTTACAAATAACTCTTTCGCAGTTGGAGTTTGATGTTGATGTGTTGATTTTGACAGAATGCCGACTAACTATGAATAAACCAATCCCAAACCTCGCTGACTATTCGTCCCTAGCCACCACTAGTAATCTAAATCAAAACGACGGAGTGGTAGTATACGTAAAAAATTGCTTAGACGCTAGAGTTCGTGAGGTTATACTTCAACATGCATCATGTATACAAATAACAATAAATGAAACTATTATTCTAGGAATATATCGTTCCCCCTCAAATCATAACGCCATTGGCTTTATAAACTCCCTCGACACTCATCTTAATTGCATTAAATCGCACAATAACATAATTGTTACTGGAGACATAAACATTAACTTAATCATACGACCACAAGAAGCTCAAAATGAACACATGAACAGATACAACTACCTTAACATGCTCTCTACCTATGGCATTCTGCCTGGCCACAGTTTCCCAACTAGAGGTGATAGTTGTCTAGATCATTGGATGCTTAAAATAGAGAAAAGCGATATGACTGCTCATGCATTTGTATTGAATACGTCTGTTACAGACCACAATACAATACTTTTATTATTAAATGACCACAAAACTAAACTAGAATGCCCTAAATTTGTAGAAAAAATAAATTTTGAGAAAGCCTTATCTAAACTATTGGAAAAAAACTTAGAAGAACTTTTGCAGAGTAACGACCCCAAATTTGTGAGTGAACAATTAATATCCAAAATAAATGAATGTCTTGTGGATAGCAAAACTATTAAACCGTTACCTAAAAACCGTCGGCCCATCAAACCATGGATTACTCCAGGTATTCTACGCTGCATAAAAAATAGAAACAGAATGCAACTGAAAGTTCGAAGAGATCCAGGTAATGATGTCTTAAAAATTACATTTAAGAGATACCGAAACTTTGTAAATAACCTAATTAGAAAAATAAAAAGGAGGTATGAGACTGAACAACTTGAAAAATCAACAAAAAATCCTAAAGCCTTATGGAATACCATTAAAACAATAACAAATTATAAAGCAACAAAATCCAGTAACTTAGAGTTATTAAATTGTAAAAATACTCCATATGAATCAGCTTGTCATGTGAACGATTTTTTTGCAAACATTGGTAGAAAACTGACTGAAGATATCCCCACCCCTCAGAATGGTACACCCTGTAAGAACCCTAGCTTTACTAACTCGTCTTCTTTCGTTCTCCTGGAAACAGACCCTCACGAAGTACACAATATTTTAATGTCCCTAAAGTCCGATAGTGCCCCAGGAGTGGATAACATCCCCACCAAGTTTTTAAAAATGTCAAGTAGTGTTATTGTTCCCATAGTTAGTCATCTTGCAAACCTATGTTTTGAATGTGGAATATTCCCCCCGATCCTTAAATGCTCGGTTGTTACACCTGTATTCAAGGGTGGAGAGAGAGTTGACCCTAATAACTACAGGCCAATATCAGTTTTACCATCCATATCCAAAATTATTGAAAAACTTATAAATATCCGATTAACCAACTATCTAAATACATTTAATATACTTGCGGCCTCACAATTTGGATTTAGACCAGGCAGATCAACTGAAGATGCAGTACTGGCGCTTACTACTTTAATCTCCAAAGAAGTGGACTAGGGTAGGAAATGCCTAGCTGTATTTTTGGACCTCAAGAAAGCGTTTGACACTGTCTCTCCCCCCATCCTTGTACGAAAGCTGGAACTCATAGGCATCAGGGGTAAAGCACTGAGCTTGTTGGGTGACTACCTAAGTGACCGTCAACAAAAAGTCAGAATCGGTAATAATATAAGTAAGGACTCTGAGGTCCATTGCGGGGTTCCACAAGGGAGTGTACTGGGCCCCACGTTGTTTTTAGTGTACATTAATGACTTAACAAACATTAAAATAAACCAGGGACATGTATTTTCATATGCTGACGACACCGTGGTGGTATTTACCGGTCAGGACTGGGACTCAGTCGTTATGAACACCGAACAAGGTTTAAATAGGATATCAACGTGGCTCACATTAAACAAACTTACACTAAACATTACAAAAACCAATTATATATGTTTCACAAAAGATTCCAGAACTCAGCCTATTACAGACCTTAATCTTAAAATACACAGCTGTAACCAAAGAAACACTGCACAATGCTCCTGTACTAGTCTCGGAAAGGTATCCTCGACGAAGTACCTTGGAGTCATTCTTGACCAACGTCTCTCTTGGCATCCACACATTGAATATATAAACGGAAGAGTTAGAAAATTGATATGGATATTCAAAATTTTAAGACATGTTACCAACAAAAAATTATTATATCAATTATATACGGCTCTAGCGCAGTCTATAATGACGTATTGTCTTGTCATCTGGGGGGGTGCTACCAAAATAAAATATTTAGAAGTGGAAAGAGGACAAAGGTGCCTGCTCAAAGTCATGAATTTCAAACCCTATAGGTTCCCTACAATAGAATTGTATAAAGATAGTAATATTCTTTCCATGAGGAAACTATACATATTACATGCTGTGTTAAAGTTACATAAAAGTCTATCTTTTGATCCATCATTGCTAAACCGTAGGAAAAATCATAATGTTGCACCCATACCCACCTTTAAATCTGTCTTCCTAAAGAGGCAATATATTGTTCAGTCGACTTACTTATATAATAAGATTAATAAAAAAATCCATGTGTACTCATTGAAACTGTATGATGTCAAAAGAACTATCACCAATTGGCTGCTAAATCAAAGCTATGAGGAAACCGAGGAACTTCTATGTTAACAATATCAATTAAAAACATGTAACAGCAAATACCTGAATTGTAAAATGTGAATTGTATATTTTGATATCTAAATATAAGAACAAGAACATGAGGTAAAACTACAGCGAACACACACACACACACACACACACACACACACACACACACACACACACACACACACACACTAGATTTAAGCCTATTTTAAGTTAAAATTACTTGTATTAATTACTATTTATTTCTAATGTATTTACTTGCATCGTTATGGAGGAGTGGTACATCCTGACACAAGTATTTCAATACTTAATAGGATGTTCCAACCCCAACTCATTGGGTAACAACTGCAATTGCTAAATAAATTATATTTTATTTTTTTTTTTAATATTTTATTAGTAGACGAGACTTTTTCGGCCTTTCCTGTCATATTTATCTAATCTTATTTTATTCAAATAAACATAAAATGCAAAGAATCGGAGTCAAATAAACTGTTTGCCGGAGATAAGAGTTGGTTAACACGTTTTCATGCACCTGACTGTTTTGGCAAATAAAACTATCAGTATTCTTCCAAAAGTACCGAAATATTTTCAGTTGCTTATCAGTCTATAAAAAGGGAGATGGTTAAAGGTAGAAAGCAATCTTAGGGCCGTATTAATAAACTCATCTCGACTGTGATCCCCATCTCAAAGACCGTCAAAGTAAACGTCAATCCATTGAATATAAAACTGTTGTTTGGACGTGTCTTGAGACGGGGATCACAGTTGAGATGATAATACGGCCCTTAGACACGATATTTTTATCTATCTATACAGGCATTTACTCATACTGCTGCCGCTAACGTTGCCAGCTTCAAACCGCAGCGATCACAGTTCTAATGTGCGTCGGTGATGTGAAGGTTCGCTATGTCAAGCGTACTGGCTGCATGAAAAGTGGACAGTATTTGAAAGTTTATATTTAAGAAAGAATGTCGATTCAATTTGAAAAAGAGTATCAGTTATCGATCGGTATTGAAAGAGTGGCCTCTTATGCCCGGTTCCTATATCCTATATCGGATAGATATGGACACCTCGAATTAAAATTTGAATTGGAAGTAACCTTATCTATCCGCGGTTTGAATATAGGAACCGGGCATTTGTATTAAATGAAATAAAAGTATACTCAACCCCGTACATACCTGCGTTTATCTAAGAGCTAAGACATTACCTATTGATCCTAGAATAACCTATAGGATAGGCAGATGTCTGAATGAGACTATACTGTAAAAAAAACTACAGACAGAAAGACACGGAACCCTAAGAGTAAAACTACAAAAAGCTCTTTTTTCAGTTCCGTTGCACAAAGCATCGTAATTAAAAAGTAAGCAACGTAATTAAAAAGTAGATAAAGATAATTTCTCTGATTAAATATTAAGACATCGTAGAACTTAATCGCAGGCTTTTTTAAAATACTCCCAATGTTTTGATATCTACCATATCAAATCGATCCGGACCCAATGCAACTTGCTGTATCTTAACAAAAACGTTGATTATAGATGAAATCATTAGCGGGTCATGCGTCGTTGTAAAGGTAAGTGTATTGACACAACACATGCAAATGATGCACTAGAAGACTTCTATGTGTAGGTATAAATAGACAGAATAGAAGTAGAGAGACTGCGTTAATTCAAATGCAAGGATTCTACCAAACGACCTCTTATAATGGCTCTACTTTTGGAAGCATTTGCCAAATATTGATCTTACATCTTTCTCATTTGCCATATCGAATGAAAGAGATGCGACGAAAATGTATGACAAATAATAGCCGAGTGAAGTGCCACAATTAAAATAACGTCTTACATCCATCCTTTCAATAAACTGAAGTCTGAGCTTTTCTAAAAAAAATGGTTGAAAAGTGTTGGGCATATCAGGGACTTCATCGTAGTTATCTATATGCCTCTTTATCACCCGGAAACATCCCCACAACACCAATACAACCTATTATATTCCACAAAAATAAACTTGCAATTTCATGATTCTAACTTTCTCTGGGTCAAACCACCGACGCTTCTGATGTAGGCGTCGGCGCTGTATTTCAGCCACGAAAAGAAAACCGACTAAAACATAGTAAACACGAACATACGTAGAATGCACGTCAGTTGGAATTTAGTCATACAGGGTAGATTATTGAATCTAATCGTTTATGAAAACAGCAACCACTATCCGGTATCAGAATTCTAAATGCCAACTAAGCTGGACAAGAATCGATGGAATACTATAAGCAGTCACAACACTCTGATGAATTTATTAGACATTATGTATTATTCACAACAGTCACTCGGCTCCAATCAATTCATTTCAATCGTTCGATTGTAGTCAACGTATAACTGAGTACATGTAGGTAGGTTTGTGATCACGATGCATTGATAAAGGAATGACGATGAGAGGTGACCTTATTTTATCGTTAATTAAATATATTCAGGATTCGTTTTGGTTAGTTCTGTAAATCCTCAAGAAGGAGGATTTCTTTTAAAACCAGACCAAAGGAAAATATGATGGTGTCAATAGAAGAATTTTCCATTTCGTTGTGGCCTGTTTCTTTCTATGTACAGTGTATGATGTTTGAAAAATACGTTAAGTGAACAATTGATCAAGTGAAGAGCTTTGATCGAACAAAAAATCTTACCAAGCGATTGCAGCATTTTTTGCCAATTAAGAATACAGTTGAATAAACTGATTCATTTATTGATTGCTCGTTAATTTACGCATAAAAATTCAAGTAGATAAGTAGTTTGCAGAAACATTTGCATAAGTTTTCTTATTCATCCGAAACTTTGCAGTTGTATCTACATGTAAGTAAAAAAATATTATTATCATAACATTATAGAACTAACTTTTAAACATATTGCTGCTTCAGAGTATGTGCAGGTCACCTGTCACCACATCGAACTTTATTTTGCTAAGGTATTAGATTCCTTACTCTGTGTGACCCATATTCGATATTTAAATGTCTGTTATAAAAAAAACATCATGTTTAATTTTATCGTGAGCGCACATGATTGGTCGTTTGCGATAGCCTCCCATTAGAACGGAGACGTTGACCAATAGAACGCCAGATTTACTCGTGACAATTCTCAGAGGTCAATAAGAAATCAACTGCTAACAGTTAACCATTGATTCGCTTTATTCCTCTAATCTAAGGTCTGTTTTAATTATTTTGTTTATATCTCTTACAATAAATATGATGGCACAAACCACTTCAAGGCTGTAGCCTCCTCAACTCAAAAGAAGGCAGCACTAATGAATGACAGATCGACTTTTTAATACGGGTTTTTGTGGGGATTGTAATCCGGTTTTTTTGTTTGATAGCTCATATGGTTTGATGGAAATCGGTTGTAAGGTTTGATATGAACTTATAAGCTCTGACAACTGCGGGCTTAGCATGCATACACGAGATAAAATTTGACAGGTGCTAGGAAAATGAATACATATATCCATATTCTAACGTAAGATTAAACGCTTAAGGTTTAAAATAAGTGTTCCGTCTTGATAAAATCGCTATAAAAATGTGCAAAATCGCTATAAAAATGTGCAAAATCGCTATAGTCGCTTAGTAATAAAAGGTAATAATAACCAGGACGAGACACTTTATTTTCAACCATAAGCGTTACTTAAAGGAGTTCCTCTTTTACGTCTTAATTGATAAGTGCCACGTGTAGTGTCACCTCACGCGTATGACGAATGCGGCTCAATTCACATTCATAAGAGTAAGTATGTTAATGTTGCTAACAGATATATTATTGGGATGAATAACCCAACAGTTTCAAGGAGTTTAATTTAATTTTGCCTTGTTAAGCAACTAATGATTCAGTCAAACGGGGTAACTTTGGACCTGGGGGTAACATTGCCCACCTGTGAATAAACACTTTTTATTCATCCAATATTCTTAAAAACAATACCACACGCAAAGGCAACGTTTTTTTTAACATATCATAAATAGTTAAGACAACAATCATTAAATATAAGTTTTAAGGGTGTACAATGTTACCCCGATCCAAAGTTACCCGTTTGACGTTACTTCAAACAAAGAAGACTACTGGCTGTTCCGTTCTGTATTCCCGTCCGTTCCTAAGAAAAGTGGAATAAATATTATAGGTAGTTTACAGGACGGATCAGAACGAGGGCTATCGCGTGTGAATTCGCCGCTAGAGGCGCTAGTGCAGCGTGAGGTCTCCGAAATATCAAATTTAACTGCTTGTGGGTGAGCTACGCAGATAATTATATTTCTAACTAGCGACCCGCCCTCGCTTCGCTCCGGGTACTATAACTTATATACAGCCTATGTCCTTTCCCGGGACTCAAGCTACATCCATACCAAATTTCATTTAAATCCGTTAAACCGTTTTCACGTGATGCGCGTTCAAATAAACAGATTTACAGCATTGTTATATGTATAGATATATATAGATAGATGTAATAGATTAGAATATTTTGCATTAAGTACCTGAGATTAATTATAGCAAATATGAGTTACGGGTCAATGAATGTCAGTGCTTTCAAAGCGGAGCTAAGAAAGGTGCAAAATTAAGCGGGTTGAAAGAAAAACTCATTCAGAAGTGAGTTTGTTTATTGTTTTTAGATATATATACTATATATTTATATATTGAAGGTATTAAATATTATTTAAATGTAAACGGTTTTCACGTCCGTAAAAACAAACTTTGAAAACTATACTTCAGGACCATGCTCTACAGTGGCGCCAACTGTGAGCACTATAACGATAGCCCTCTTATATGAGGTTCTAAAAAACAACACTAAAGAGCCTCAAAAGGGGCGCCACTAAAACTTTTTAGTCTGGGTCACGAGGGTTGCCATGAGAAATGTTTTCTTTTTTCGCAATATGTTACCCAGGCCCGGGATTGAAAATAGTTAATAGGATGATGATGACTGCATTTCTTCCACATGACAGTAACCAAAAACGGAGGACTCAAAGGTATGCAGTCATTATGTACTGATAAGCGCGTTGTTCTAATTATAGGTTGCACAAATCGGCAGTTCGCACGGCTGGGGTCGACCGCAAACCGTGTCGCACCAGATCACGCTTGATGCTCCCTGATTAAAAAACATCCGTTAATAGCCCTATCCTTCACACAACTTTATTCGATCGCGTTCCTCGTCATTCGATTTTACATTAGGTTTTATAACTAGGTAGACTGATAACAGTGATAATTCTTGAAAGCGAAGAACCAATTTAATTAAAAAACCTCCATCACAAAATTAAAACCCTAAAAAGTAAATAAATAATATGGCCCTTAAAACTTAATGTTAGTAGTAATATTTTGATCCAAGCGTCGTCACGTCTGGGGACCGCTATAGCTAGTATAGTATAAACTCATCGAATTCCGTGGTAGCAGTTCTATAATCCGCTAAAACCCTACAGGTCGGATCTGGGACCTAAAATACACCCTTTATTTATTTGCCTAACTGCCGCACTCAGAGACGTCAATTAAGGTTTAAGTTTCATTAAAGTTGCTGCGTCTTATTCTATTGCTATAGCAAAGAAAGTGACAGCAGTTACTTAAACGTAACACTTAATTAACGTCTCTGAGTGCGGCCGTTAGCCTATGTAAAAGTCTAAGGTTGTATTTCAGTTCCTAGATTCTATTAGCAGGGTTCAATGGGGGATTATAGAACTGTGCTACCACGGAATTGAGCGAGTCACGGAATTCGATGAGTTAACCCTGTTGTTTTATATATTATTTAGCAAAATCTATTTCTTTGTACTCGATAAACTCTGACGGCCGCACTCAAGGACGACAATTAACTTTTAGTTTGATAAAGTTGCTGCTGTCACTTTCTTTGTTAAAGCAATAGAATAAGACGCAGCTAATTTAATCAAACTTAAAAATTAATTGACGTCGCTGAGTGCGGCAGTTAAACTACTGATCTACTGATTATAAAGCTGTATTATCTAGAAGTATTATAACATAGACAATATTTTATTACATGTGATATATTTTAACTAGTAGGTACCTATTACCGAAGCGAAGCGAATCATTTCATCTGTGTTGACACGGGAGACCTCGTATTGTAAGTACGAGTACGTCAACATAACACAAATGGCCGTTGTGAATTGATGGATGAAAAACGTTGTGTGAATTGAATGTGTGTGTCATATTCGCAGGATGAAGGCCAGAGACAGGAATTCAAGATACTGCCAAGGCAATAGCTATCTGCTTTTTGGGTATAGTGGAAGACCATAGTAAGGAATAGTATGATTAGTATAGTAGTGTAGTAGTATAGTTGATCATGCGACCCTTATTTTAAAATTGGAACATTATGGTCTATCAAATAATGCTCTAAGACTTATGTCTTCATACCTCAGTGATAGAACACAAACGGTTTTTGTAAACAATACGCAGTCTGCTGGCGCTGCAGTTAAATTAGGTGTGCCCCAGGGCTCTATATTAGGTCCTTTCTTATTTTTGGTTTATATAAATGACTTACCACCCATAGTAGATACACTTTGTGATATTGTACTATTTGCTGATGATACATCACTCATTTTCAAGGTAGACCGAAAATCCGTCGACTACAGTAGGATAAACGCCGCGCTTGTTAAAGTACTTAATTGGTTTACGAGTAACAACTTACTACTCAATGCTAAGAAAACTAAATGTGTTAGGTTCTTTTTGCCTAATGTTAAACCGGTAAATTCTAGTATTTTTCTTAATGGCGAGAGGCACTTTTCTTAGGCATAACTATAGACAATAATTTGCAATGGAGTCCCCATATAGCAGTTCTAGCAGGCAAATTAAGTAAGGCCGCTTACGCCGTTAGGAAAATTAGACAACTTACCAATGTTGAGACAGCTCGCTTAGTTTATCATAGTTATTTTCATAGTGTTATGTCATACGGTATTCTGGTTTGGGGAAAAGCAGCTGACATACAAACTATATTTGTGTTACAAAAAAGGGCCATTCGCTCTATATATAACTTAAATTCCCGTGATTCATTAAGAGAACTTTTTAAACAAATTAATATTTTAACAGTAGCATCCCAATATACTACTCTGTCAAGAAAGTACCGGGAAAAGATCAATAATACACAAACTGTTTGTTAATCATCCAAATTTATTTTATCACCTTCAAAGTATGCTCCTTCAGAAACGATACACTTACGCCAACGAATAATCCAATCATCAAAACATTTTTTAAACGCTGTTTCCGGAATTGAATTCAGTTCTCGGCGCGAATTCTCCTTTATGTCTTCTACCGATTGAAAACGGGTGCCACGAAGTGGTAATTTGAGTTTAGGAAAAAGAAAGAAGTCGACAGGAGCCATATCTGGTGAATATGGTGGTTGCTCGATGGTATTTGTTGAGTGTTTGGTCAAAAATTCTTTCACAATGATGGCCTTGTGCGAAGGCGCATTATCGTGGTGCAAAATCCAAGAATTTTCATTCCACAAATCTGGCCTTTTTCGTCGAATTTGCTCTCTTAAATGCCGCATAACGCTCAAATAATATTCTTTATTTACCGTTTGACCTTCCGGCAAGAATTCCGAGTGCACAACACCGCGATAGTCAAAGAAAACAGTCAACATGACTTTGACTTTTGATCGACTTTGGCGTGGTTTCTTCGGTTTCGGTTCAGTTGGAAGGCGCCACTCCGAAGCTTGTTGACTAGTTTGCATGTCAAACTCGTAAACCCACGTCTCGTCACCAGTAACAATGCGTTTCATGAATGTTGGGTCGGAATTGACTCGTTCTAGCATGTCCTCAGCGACTCTCATGCGATTGAGTTTTTGGAGAAAATTCAGGTCTTTTGGGACTAGCCGAGCGGTAACATGTTTCATACCCAAATGATTAGTTAAAATAGTACGGATCGACTCGTGAGATACAGAAAGCTCGGCGGCTATCTCTCTCAAAGTTGAATGAGGATTTTCAGTCACTATTTCCTTCACTTTTGCGATGTTAACTTCAGTTGCAGACGTTGATGGCCTACCAGAGCGAGGCAAATCTTCCATCACATCTCGACCGCTTTTGAACGCTTTGTACCACTCATAAACACGTGTTTTTGATAAAGTCGAATCACCGTAAGCCTTCTGTAACATTTTCAGTGACTCCGAACACGAAATTCCATTGGCGATGCAAAATTTAAGACAAACTCTTTGTTCAATGTTTTTGTCCATTATGAAATTCGCAATACACACTAGATATGATATAACTAAAAACAGCACTGTATTTAATATAAATAACAGATGCAACTCAAACTCCGCGCCAAAATAGAAAACAGTTGTGCCAATCTAACAACAACAAAAAAAACAAAAATTTGAATTTGGAACCATAAACAAATCATCCATTCCCGATACTTTGTTGACTGAAGGTATTTATGAAAATATTATGTATGTTATTAAGAACCTAGACTCTTTCGTTAAAAATTCTGATATACATAATATAAATACTAGGAATAAAAATAAAATTGCCATAAAAAAGTTTCGTGTCCGTAAAGTATATAAATCATTTGTAGGTCAATGCATTCATTTTTATAATAAATTACCCGACGTAGTTTTAGAGTTACCCCTTCCAGCACTTAAAAATTACTTGAAAAAGTCGTTGATGTCAAAGGCGTACTATAGGGTCGAGGACTATCTAACGGACAAAAATGCTTGGCCTAAACCAGAAAATTAACTAATGTTTAATGTTCAATAGCTTACCTACTACTCGTACATACCTCATAAAAATCATGTAAACGCTGTATCTTGTCTAGGGGACACGGTTTATGTAGGAAGACATGTCAAACTGTTTTGTGTGATATATATATAAATTTTCTCGTAGTAATTCTGACATGTTTTCCTGCAAAACTACGCAGATATTTAATATTACTTTTACAGTTTTATATAATGTTAGAATAAGTAGTGACATTGTTATATTTTCATTTAAAAAATGACTAACTGTTGAGTTTCTTGCGGCGCTTCTTCTCAGCAGTGGTCTCCTCTTGGGAAGCGCTGGTAGATTTTGACGTGTAAAAGTGCCCGTGCGGCCTACTTACTGAATAAATATCTTTTATCTTTTTTTTTATGGACCCAGGGTGAGAGATATATCTATCTTTAACGTTTAACTGGAAAGACCACGGTTACTGCCATTAGAGAATTTACAGCATATCACGTAAAGGTGTTTTCGCCGAAGATTTCGCCGGTTTTCGTCCAATTAGTGGAGTTTTCAACTTTGGAGGCTCCGAATAATTATGTTAAAACAATATAATGCAAATACAAAATATTTCTTTTTAGTGCTATTATAATATTTTTTTAGTTTAAATTAAGTATTAAGTTATAATTATCTCTGCTTATTTTATAAAAATGTTAAAGACAAAAGTAGGTACCGATTTTGTTAGTTTTCAAATTTCGGTTTTCGTCCTATTGTCATCTAGTTTTCGACCACTGTGTAGATGAGCTACGAAGTAGTTAAAACAAAAAAAAATACTGCTAACGATAGATTTTCTTGATAGATACATACTTAATGTACGTTTTTTACATTATCTGCCGTCCAAAAACTAGCGAATTGTTAGACTTCGTCCGCTCCAGAGCAAATGGACGAGAATTAATCTAACTTTTACGCTACTTTCAGTTTTCGCCCCCATATTTAAATTTATTTATTTTTTGTAGCATGACAAAGACATTTGAGTGGACGAAAACTTAAATGTCTAATCGAGTAACCACCAAAGATCATTTTACATTAAACACAAAATAAAATCGCATAGGTTCTTAGACATTATTTAGAGTGATACGAAATGGCATTGTCTTTTTAGTTTTTGTCCAACCGGACGAGAGCTAAATATTTTGTACGTTTTATACGTTTTTTGTAAATAATATATGATTACTACTTACATTATTTTAAGTTCATTATGTTCAAATTAAGCCTTAGGGCACAAAAAACTAATGCAAAAATCAGTAAAAACTCTTTTTACAAAATTACTTGGTGTCACTATTTTCCTAGGACCGCGACGACACTTTCGTGGCACGAAAGCAAACCACCAACTACCGTATTTTTTATTAGTCTCATGGTGTTCCATAATATGTTTAAGTTTGTAGAATTAAGGGTTAGGAATCTAGGGCCGCAACGAGGCCTAACATGCGCGGCTAGTTGTGTTTGTTTTACTATTCGCTTTTGTAACAACTCAGCCCACTGGACGAAAACTGGAGGTGGACGGGAAACCGGCAAAGTCACCCTACCTATATAATTTGTGAACATTATTTTAGTGCTACCCGGACGAAGCCAGGGTGGGTCGCTTGTCCATTATAAAAACGAAACCGACTACCTACTGGCCACGAAAAACTTGCGAGAAATGGAGGTCAATTCGGAAAGTATTGACTAAACTACCTAAACCACACTATGCACGCCGCAGACTGTTTACGAGAAATAACAAAAATTTTCTTCAAAAAATTAATAAATAAAAACAAATAAATAAATAAAATCAAATTATTACAATTGGCTTAGATACATATTCTTTACAATGGCGTCCGAACCGAGGAAATGGCGGGAAACTGGGGAAACTTGCGCAGGAAGTAAACAAATAATGTTACCCTATTTAAATTAAAAATAAAATAATTCGCCACTCAAAATGAATAACTGATATCTATTTAAGGTCTGATGACCTCGTTTGGTAACAATTTTATTAAATGATTATCAAAAGTTCAATATTTTATTAGGCCGACCGCTCTCGTAAAATGTCTATAATGTATAGCGTAGATAAACAAATAGAAGAAACGTGGGGCTTG
This sequence comes from Tortrix viridana, assembly GCA_963241965.1. NCBI lineage: Eukaryota > Metazoa > Arthropoda > Insecta > Lepidoptera > Tortricidae > Tortrix > Tortrix viridana. The sequence goes on along the minus strand of OY725196.1, from coordinate 4,363,731 downwards.
CCAAGGTTTCAGGGTCGCGGCCGCTGACTTCAGTGAAATTGTTCCTCATTCTAACACTGCCAAATATTCCTATTCGCCGTCTATGCAAACTTTTGCAACTTACGAGTCGTAAGTACATGATTTCTTATTAGAATCATACTCACCTTTCTGTAATGGGAACAGCTTTCGACTTCAACTCGTAGAACATGAACTCCTGATGTTGCTGGGCTGCGGTCATCTCGTCCAAAATCTTTTGATCATTATAATCGTTAGTCAAAAGAGATGCGAGATCGAACCCCATGTCAATCCCCGATTCATCCATTTCGAGCGAAAACACAAACACAAACTTCCACTATGAACTGATATTACATAAAATCACTTAAAAGTCATTATTTATGAAATAGAAAGTCGCTGTTTACAGAGATACCTCACAATCAGCATCCTCCCAGCTGTCTGTCTACTTACTTGTTGCTATTGTATTCTATATACACATGTATATTTACCACATGGTTTGTTTTTAGGTTTATGTTGTGACGTGTGACTGCTACCCTGCAAAATTAGGCGTGGCAAAACTGAATCTAAAATGTATGTGAAACGTTACTACAGAAATCAGTTGTGTAATCGAAAATATATATTTTTCTCAGTGGCAATATGACTTTCTTAAAGTTCATTTACTGATTTTTGTTTGTATTATACTTTTAAGTAGTTAAAATTGTTTATTTTGAACTGTAAATTTAAGTGTAGTGTCGATCATATACCTCAAAGAATCAAAATTGTTTTTCTTTTTATATATTTTATGGTGGCAACACCTAAACCACCTGAATACAAGTTCGTTCAGAAGTTCATACATCGTTAGTCGAGGCAAGCCGATTTTTTATCACTACTATGTTATGGATAAGAGAAAAAGCATAATGAATAAAACATAATAAGCATGCATTTTACTTAGCTTACATTTTTTCCAATAATGTGACGTCTCTGATGTTATTAATAATTCTATGTGTATGCGATCATGGTATTTGAATGCTACTGTGGCGGTAGGGTTACCAGTAAAGGTATTTAGTCATTTCAGCTGGTGTCTAGTCTAAAATGTTTCTTTGTATGGAACTTGATACTCTATAGTAAAATATCAAGAAATCATAAATTAAATCTCCTATACTTTTTGAATCGGCATTTCATTTTACAATTTTGTTTGAAAGTTTTTCACTTTATTTATATCCGTTGAAAGTCATAAAAATATAATGGTCAATGGCAAATGACAAGATTGTACAATTGCCGAATAATATAAATCGAAAACTCGTTAAAGTTCATTCCATTTAGAAGTAATTAATTTGAATTATCTGGTAACACCAAATTTTCCGTGTTGTATCTTTGTATCAGACACCGCTGTTTTTATAATTCAGAGAAAAGTAGGGCTTTAAACTTGAGAAAACACTAAAAAAATAGCAAAATGTCGAAAGCTCACCCTCCGGAATTAAAAAAGTGAGTAAAAAACGTTTAGTTTTAGGTTTTTGAGTTATATCAAGTTGGCGTCACGCACGCCATTCATAGTAACCTAATAAATTTTGTTTTTCGAATCATGCATGTCTTGGGTCATATTGTTATCCCATGTTAGAATGTTTAAAAATGCATTGAGATAGAATGAAGCATGCCATAAGTTTTATGCTCACCACAGTCACCACCAGCACGCAGTCATGGCCAGGCCGTATATTCTTCGAAACTTCAGACACCGCGTCCTTTTTTTCCAGTGGTCATTTATGAATTCGAACGTTCATACTTCGGTTTTAATACAATTCTAAAGGCTGTCTGCAAGATCATCTTTCTAGAACCTACTATAATAATATAGCCTCCCAAGTACCTTACAATTAATTTTGAGATAGAGTATTGGTTGGACCTAAAGGCGTTTTTTACTCGTTGACCTTTACACAAAGCAGAAAATTGTAATTGCTAGTGCCTTATTATTTTAACTCATTGTTACAATACAATGGTTTTTGTTTCCAAGATTCATGGACAAGAAGCTGTCCATCAAGTTGAATGCTGGCCGCGCTGTCACTGGAGTGCTTCGAGGCTTTGATCCCTTCATGAACCTTGTCCTCGACGAGTCGGTGGAAGAGTGCAAGGATGGTCAGAGAAATAATGTTGGCATGGTGGTATGTTAAACATAATTATTTTTATTTAATATAGATAATTACATACTTGTAATATGGGATACCTCTCAGGTTAACCTTATTGCCAAAGGACAATATCACTCAAACTAGCAAAACGTCTGGATCTTAGAATGTTACAATTTAAAATACTCTAGCAGCAAAACTTCTTTATCTTATAATGTCTTTATTACTGAATAGACATAAATGCTAAATGGCCTAGTAGCGAAATGTCTGTATCTTAAAATGTCTTTATTACCAAATAAATGTGACCGCTAAATAGTCCAGAAGTAAAAAGTCTGCATTGTGTAATGTTCTAATATGTATATAATGTATCAGTATATAGAATTTTGGTTTGGTACACATGACATTTTAAGATCCAGACATTTTGCTAAAGAGGCATTTAGCATTCATATCTTTATAGTAACAAAGACATTACACAATCCAGATGTTTGAGTGATATTGTCCTTTGGCGATAAGGTAAATCTGATAGGTACCCATAATATGATATCCAGGGCCTATGATAATTTATGGATCAACAATATTGTATTTGTATGTATCCACATCACTACATAATATTATAAATTACAAGTAGAGTTTGTGTTTATTTTGGGCTAATTTAATCAACTACTGTACAGATTTTCATTTGGTTTTCATCAATAAAGAGGGACTTGAAAAACTCTGGATGCAATTTATGAAAATTTATAAATTAGTGCTAACTGTGCTAGGGTGCTTTGTCTTATAAAGTATAGAAAAAATCCATGACAGTGTCTACAGTATGAAAATCTGCTGATGCATCTCGCTGGCTTAAGATGCTATCCCTTTTGTTCTTGTATTATGGATCAATTTCATTTAAGAGATAAAACATACTTACAGTTAAGAGTATAAGCCAGATTTCTGGAACTGGTTTGGTTTGGAACTGGTTTACATTTTTCAAAGCTTTTAAAGTCATTAGTAAAGATTAATGTAACGGTAAACAAATTGATTTAGTCTCACACCAAAATCTACTGCATCATGCATACTAGTGGACACTAATACTTATACCTATGAAAAAAAAAACTTCTCTTAGTCTGGCCTATTTGTTTATTTCTACTTAGGCCTGAATCACATCTATCAGTTCCATACCAATTCACATAATGTCTATAGAACGTAGATACTTTGTATGATGATGTGTATGCATAAATTTTCCTTTCACATGCATAATATGCATCTTCAAACAAACGTGATTCAGGCCTTTTAGTATAAATAAATACTAATAAATTCTATTTCTGTTTTCAGGTCATCAGAGGAAATAGTATCATAATGTTGGAGTCCTTAGATAGAATATAGTCCAAATTGCAACATAAATTTAAGTTATGCCACATTTGCAGCTGGAGGAAAACTTCTACAAGAAATGGCCGCTAGAGGCATAGTGGTAGTGTTTCTTGCAAGTTACATGCAAATCACTGTCAAACATTTTTCTCTGAAATTTTCTTGCAGTTGGAAATGAGGCCTCATTCATAAGTTTAATTATTATTAATTTTCATTACCTTTCCCAAAAAACCTATAAGAAATTTGGTATCTGTAAATTTGTTCACTGTGAATGTGTGTAACTTTCTTGTAGTATTCACATCCATACATTTTTCATTAGTGGCACTTAAGCTCTACATTGAAGTTAAATTTAAATTACAATTCCATAAGTTTACATTCCCCACAGATTAAACTATATTACTTTTGGTTTATCTTTTGAAACATCCTTTAAAAGATGAAATGCAAGAATAAATGATAATATGTGATGGCCTTATTTGTTTTATTTCCCACTATATTTAAGAACTTCACATTAATCTAGGAGGATTGCAGAATCTTGTTGAATCGTTACTCTCTAATGTGCCATACCATACCCCGTTCCTATTATGGTCGTGTCTAATGTGGATAAATTGGGAAAAAACGTCCGTTACTTGTTGACCAGTATGTAAGTGCGAGTGTGACGGATGCACACATTTATTCAACGCGATATACACGAGCATAATATAAATGCGATAGTGTTTGTTCCATTTTCAACTTTTCACATGCTTTTCACGGTTAAACGGCTTAACAGATTTTCACAATGTGTGTGGTACATAGAGAGAGACGGACATAGTTTATCCCGATATCTTAAGGTACAATTCCATTTCTGACTGCAATGCCGCTCGCGGTCGTGGCCGTCTGCAGCCAGTGATACATTCTCATCTATGGTCTGCAGCGACACTACTGGTTTGTATGGTTTTCTATGAAATAGGTAGGTACGATCCAAGCGCGGCGACAGTGTCGCTGCCGCCGCGCGTACACCAGTGTTGCTCGCTGCGGTCGGCCGCGAACGCAAGCGGCATTGCGGTCAGAAAAAATGGAATTGTTTTACAAGTATTCTCAGAAATCCATATAAATAGAAATACTATTCGACGGCAGATGGCGCTGTCTTTTACCTTATTACCCGTTAGATGTCGCCGTTTCAGAAGTAAGAATTTTCTACTTTTATAATACTAAATACGAGGGCAAAAGCTAGGTACAATGAGGCGCTGTTCAGGGTGAAACTGGCAATATGTAACAATTTTTAGCCAACATAATGGGTACGTTCCACTAAACGCCCGCAACGATTGTAATTGTAACACCCTCGGTATCGTTCCACCTAAGGCCCGTGGTCGTCGCCAGCGATCGCTCGACATGATAGATGACGTCATTGTTCGCGACCACATCGCGCCCACTTCGCCCACAAAACGTATCTGCGTTCCACCTATAACATTCGCCTACAATGCCCGCGGCGTTTTTACGTTAGTGGAACGGCAATTTCGGCGGTCGTGGGCGTTGCGGGCGTTTAGTGGAACGAACCCATAATGTTTTGTAGATAGAATAATTAAGACTTGGCTTAACAGGTTCCCTGTCCCGAAGCAATGCGCAGCGTTCTTTCGACACGTCCCCATAGTAATAAACATTACTGGCCATGAGGCACATGTGCCTCATGGACGTACCAGGACAGTCACGCATGAGGCCCATGTGCCTCATGGGACAGGGGACCTGTTAAGTTCTAGTAACCCCCACAACCTAACCTCCCACACGTCACACGAACCTCTAGTACTACAAAATCAAAAAGTCACCATAACAAAAAAAAATAGTTTTCGCATTACCTACCGAATTTTTGATTTTGTAGTACTGGAAGTTCGTGTGACGTGTGGGGGGGGTACCTTCGCTGACATTGACATATCGCGGGTCATTTGACGTCTGAAAACCTTGTGACAATAGAAGGATAACGAAAGAATACCTATAAGCTATGTCTACACCTGTGCGCTTCATGTTCAAATTGCGCTCTCAACTTTCAATTCGTCTTGCGTCAAGCGCATGCAATACGAAGGTGACACTGAATCTTCAATAAAATCCAATGTTTTGACTTTATCTTCCGCCATTTTATTTGCAAAATGTTGCACGTCAACCCAACGGTGACGGATCAGCGTGCGCTACGGGTAGGCGCTGCTATCAAACCAGTTTGAGTGCATTCGTTATTGCATGCGCTGTGGTTGCAGAGGCATGTGTCAGAAAGCGCAGAGGTGTAGACATAGCTATAAGGACATACCGCTCTAACTCGTAATGAATGCCTTAAATAAAAGAATGTCAACATACGTCTTTTGCTGTTTCTTATAGTCTGGTTTCTATGCAAGTACTTATTCTGTGTAAAAAAACATGCATGACAGGACAGTGAACCGTTCAAGTAGAGCGTTTCCATGTATTAATTTTTCGATAATAAAACGTTTAAATATCACGGTAATACAGTTTTTATTTTCTACACTTATCCTTAGATATTTTTGTAAATTAAATTGTTTTAAACGTATATTAAGATTTAAGATATTTACATCTTACGGATAAATATTTTTAATGTAACTGTTGGCTACTCAAACGTCACATTAACTTACTCTGTCAAATTTCTGACTTTTATAAATTTTGTTTTCGTGTGTATCGTCACTCCAGATAACATTTAATTCAATATACACCACAAAACAAAGCAATGACCGCAATTCGACGTTATAGGCAACTTTAACACCTGAACTAATAACTAGCAAAACTATTGAAGAAACTGTAAGTACCATTTTTTGTTCGTTTCGTTCGACTCATTCTAACAATAGTGAAATTATAACTGTTGTCTCACGCTGGCTTTGATCTGGCTGGCTGTGCAATCAAGTTAGTCGTTCGGTTATAAATGAACTGATCAGAGAGTGCTAACTGCAAATATTTTTAAAACTTAGTTTGGTTTGTGCCTTATGGAGTTTACTTTGTATGAAACTGTGTTAAAGTTATGTGATGTGGTATTTATCATTATAGTTACCAATTTAGGTCACAAAGAACGCCGGAACTGTTTGATACAATTTAATGTACTTAATACGATACGATAATAACATTGATAATTCTTTAGTTTTTTCTTACAACTAGTTTCTGTCTCTGATTGCACATTGTGAACTTGATGTATAACACTTAACAAGTCATCACGAACTCCGTGTTATTCAAGACAATCTTCTAAGGAAATAAATATCTATGGCTTAGTTTTCAGTAGATAGATGTTATTCTTATTATATTATGGAAGCTATACATTTGAGTAAGTATTCTATGTGTTATATGGAAAAATTGTACACACACTTTAATTTGAGTAATTACTTGCAAACAAGGTGTATAAAAAGAGATTCTACTTCCTACTAATAATATAAATGTAAAAGTTGGCATGGATGTTTGTTTTTCATGCTGAATCAGTAATTTAATCAGTAATAAAAAGCTTTTAATTTGTTAATTTTAAAAATCTTCCTCTACTTTGGTCCTATAAATGTACCTAGTATAGTATAGTCTGTGTCAATCCAATTTGTTAATAATGTAAACAAATGTGTTAACTCAACTGTCAACTGATTAATGATGACAAATCCAAGAGCTAATTAGAAATCTATAAATTTTTCGAATTACCTACTTGATTCATTAAATCGAATTATTCATTAGTAATCCATTAATTTAATTTTTTTTAAATCAAATTTTAAAATGTTAATCCAACGAATATTGCTGGAAAAAGTGATGAGATATCATGTTGAAACTTATGAAATACATGTGCATATGTTTCTAATTCAATTAAGTGAATGATTGTGTTGAAATATTAACAAAATCGGTATGTTTACATTATTAACAAATTGGATTAACAGAGACTTTAAATTGCCAAAAACACCATGTTTAGTCAATCTACTAGGGCTTTGGACAGGATCATCATTTCTGAAAACAAACTAGCAGAGAATCATTTTTCCAACCAGGGACGAAGCCACCGCAAATGGCCGAGACACTGAACCCGCTGTCCCCGAGCACGAACTACTCGCCCGCGCCGCAGGGGCTGCTTGGCAAGCTGCGGTTGAGGTTCGGACGGCGCACCTCTTTCCCTAGACCTGATGGAGAAGGTAATGTAGAAATTGTGCTTTGTTGCATTGTAATATAGTTTCGTGATTGGATTTAAAATGGCAATTTATCCAAGTTAGCAGGTTTTTACTGCTATCTGTTTAAATATTACACCATACACGATTTAATATTAAAATTTGCTTTGTTGTGTCCTTTCAAATTAAATCCCCTCCCCCCTTCGTGAGATGTCATGAGATTTGGCTCGACCCCCTCTCACGTGAGATTTTTCAAAATGCGTATTTTTAGTGTAAATACGTTGATTGCATTGGATTCTTTTTAAAACATAATAAAAAAGCTTAATTATTTAGCCATACTTTGGTGGAGAAACATGTTTTACTTAAATTTAATTCAGTTTTCTCGCAATTTTACACTGTTTCTTGTGTAAAAAAAAATATTACGTGACATTTGCCGATTGATTGAGTGAGATTCAGCTTGACCCCCTACCCCTAAACGCCTCACGTAATTATAATGGACGCCCCCTAAATTTATATACAGAAAAAAACGAGAGATGTCATGGGATACCCGTTTGGAGTGTAACATGTGATAAGGAACTTTGTTACCTAGCAGTTACATTTATTTTTCTAGAATCTGACAATATTTTTAATTCGGGTCATGTAACAAGAGCGCTTAACTGGGAGACGAGAAGCCTGAGCTCCAAGCTAAGCGGTTTAAACGAGTCTCCAGTTATAAAAACTGTCAATAATATTGACAGTGTAAATACCTCTATGATAGAGTTTAATACCTTGACCCGTGGGTACAAAAAGCCGCATTCCCAGCAATTTTCGCCGGCATCCATTGACTATTGTACTCACCAAGGTTGATTGGTAGACAAACCGATAAACTGTACTATTCAGGTTATCAGTGCACCCGTGTCTGTTTTAAAGTGCAGTTGTGCATTTAGGTAGGTTATACAACACGCACATAGTTAACTCAAGTTTATATTCTATTATAACTGTGTTAGGTCGATTTTGAAAGTGGTTGTGAATGTTGTTAGATAGTACTGTTTCTTTTAGTGCTTTATGTGTTGGATTTAGTTATATTTTAGTTGAATAAGTGTGATAAAGACTGTGATGTTGAGTAAGAACAATGATGGAGGTAATGTTTTTGTTCATAGTTATTAAGTAATGAATAAAGTTATTAAACATTGACGTACTGAGATTCAAGTGAAAGCGTTTTTCTAACCATTCAAGTGGTATCTGTAAGTACGTTTATAGGGTTCCGTACCCAAAGGGTGCCAAAGGAACCCTGTTGCTAAGCGTCTGCTGTCCGTCCGTCTCTCTGTCAGTGGGTTGTATCTCATGAACCGTAATAGGTAGACAGTTGAAATTTTCACAGTGTGTATTTTCTATTGCCGCTGTAACAACAAATAATAAAAATAAATTAAAGAAACCCAATACGAGAAATATGAGTTTTTTTTCTCGACCTTAGCAATCGCTGTATTAACTTTGTACGATGACACGGAACCCTTCGTGTGCGAGTCCGACTCGCACTTGGCCGGTTTTTTCGGCTGACGTGACGTAAACTGGTATTTCCCAACACAGTCAAGGTACATTTTGCAACATCACTGGTTGACTATTAACTTTCAGCAATTCATTGATCAATTTAGAAAAAAAAGGTCACCGGTCTTGATTTCTACCAAATTTAACAATCCTGGCGATGGTCCCATCCAGAATTCGTTTTTATTTTCTAGTTTTGCCTTATCTATACTGATTATTATTATTATTATAACCTTTATTAATTGAAATATAGTTTTACATTGCAATTAGAGAAGTTTGATGTACATCTATACTGATATACTCCCATAAATGCGAAAGTATATTTGTAAGTATAATTATGAGTATTTATTTGTGTGTGGAGACATTGCGTAGGGAGATAATTTATAGCCCAGAGATAGACATTGGGTACTTTTACTACTTTTTATCTCGGAAAAATTGTAGTCCGACGGATAGCGATGAACGACTTCTACGCCAACAAAAGCTAGTATCTAGTGGTAAATGAACGTTTTTATTCCTACTTTAAATTCTTAAGAGGACTGTGAACCAACTGCAAAATCTAGCCTTTTCATACAAACGGCGATAACGTTTTCCACCCCCTAAACGTTAACCGAATTCGACCAATTTTTGATATGTAGTCAGTCGGAACAAGAACTATGTCCGTATGTTTCGTTTTTTAAAATATTGATTAGTTATAAAGAGATTATGGCCGAATTTACTTTTGTATGATAACAATAAAACGGGAATAAATCGAAATTTATTAATAATATTGAAAAAAAAAAACGAAACTTACGGACATAGTTTTTGCTCCGACTGACACCGTATCAAAAATTGGTCAAAATCGGTTATCGCCGTTTGTTTGGAAAGCCGTCACCTCACAATCCTCTTAAATTCTTAACGTGCGTTCAACATTCCAGGGTACGTGGAGTTCGGAGAGTTCCGCGCCGAAAGGCCCACCGTGAAGAAGGTGGGCACCTTCGCCGGCGTGTTCTGCCCCGTCGTGCTGTCCATGTTCAGTGCCCTCGTGTTCATCCGGATGGGTAAGTTGGGTCAACCAGCACGCTTCTATTAGCTTCATTTGAACTCCTACTACTTCATTTTTAGGGTTCCGTAGCCAAAATGGCAAAAACGGAACCCTTATAGTTTCGTCATGTCCGTCCGTGTGTACAGGCAATTTACTCAAAAACTACAAGATGTATATTGTTGAAATTTGGAGATACAGTACCGGCAAATAATCTATCATATTTGTACTTACATCTCATACGAATATGACTCACCAAAATTGACAACCAATCAAGAACTAGTTGACCAATTGTATTGCTATTATTCAATTCGTTAGCTGATTAAATAAGGTTCAAAATGGCATATAACAAATGTTTGTATATATCGTAGTTTAAAAAAGTTTAGTATTTAAAAAACCATTGCTGACGTGTTCATACAAATCTCGTAAATTTAGTATGAACGCGTCGGCAATGGTTTTTTGGTTTTGTGTCCCCCCTTTATCTTTTAAACTGTATGACCAAGAAATATAAAAAAAAAAATTACAAAGGTAACGCTTAATAAATACTTTCAATCAAAATTATTTTCAACATGATCGGATATAAGTAACGTTTTTGAGTTACTGCCGAAAAACTGCGCTACTCAACAAAAGGACGTAAGTGCTATGAAGATACGCTGTTTTGCTGGTGCACTTTATTTGTACTTGGGTGAATCAACTTTTAAGGTACTCCTTTTCCTTTGCGACACTAAAAGATTCCTGGTGACTTATGATTAATAAATAAATTTATGAATATTAAAATCAGATCATCAAATTTACAGATCCCACATGTTAGACACCTCAAATATTTTCTTAATTTTCGGAAAACCCTGGTATTTCAGGGGAAAATGCACATTTTTCATACAAAACCTGGGGACCACATCGTCCCCTGCGTTACCAACTATATTATTATTTAAAATTGTACCATTTTTGAACAACATTTTCTAAATGTTAGCCTATAGCTATGTCTGATTTTATAAACGTGTAAGCCACGACGTTAGCAAATAAATAGTTTTTCTTAAAAAATATAAATTGTGAAATATCTCGAAAAATGGGGAGTACCTTAAAAGTTGATTCACCCACTTGTAGTAATGGAGACGGAACCCTACACGCGTCCCCCCCCGCGACGCTCGAAAGACGCTAAGTGGGAAGCGGCCCTTTGAAACACCATAACCATGTAATACAATAATGGAAGTTGATTTTAACCTACTTTTTTCTATCGGATTGACAGTGTTATCGAGCTGATATAATGATGGAGACGGTAGGTGGCCGTAGGAACTCTTCAATTGCTAAAAGTATTATTATTATTATTATTATTATTCAGGGAGCGGCTATCCAAGGCTAAAATAACCTAGTATCACTGCGACCAGAGTTGATCTATTGTGATCGCCACCACCTACAGTTCTCCGCTAAGCCCTGTTAATTCCAGGAATTGCAGGACTTTTTTGGCGCTGAGATACTTGATCTCCTCTGGGCACATTATGTGCTTTCCCAATGAGGAGCTACGATGACGCATTATGATCGGGCAGACGGTGAGAATGTGCAAGGGTGTTTCCTCCGCCAGATGGCGGAGCCTGCACAGCCCTGTGTCGTGCTGATGGCTAAAAGTAGGAGAATATAATGAGATAATAGATTTGTTATAAAAACTAGCTTTTGTTCGCGCAGAACTCATTTATCGCTATTCCCTCCAAAACTATCAGATTTACTGATTTTATTTTATACTGGACAAACTCACACAAATTTCTATGATTTCTATTCGATTCTAAGCCAAGAGTGATATGGAAATACCCATTTATTTATCTATAATTTTAATTAAAAACACGCCCCTTTATACGGGTATTCCTAAATTCCACTTCAATTATCACTCAGGTGACTAACCCACTTGTCCAACAGAACATAATGTTACAACGATACTTTACATTATTATTGACGCTTAAAGTATATATAATTAAGGTTGTAATTGCCGCATGTTTTAAACTGACTCATGAATGTTATCAAAGCTGGCACATGTTTCAAGTGCATTGTTACGTAAAGTTATTGTTATTTTAGACAGGCAGTTGGCACTGATATGCCTAAATCACTGTCCACTAAACAAAAAGTAAAGTTGTGATTGTTAATCGACTGTTAGTTCTTACATTTTGACAGCTGTTAACACTTTAACCGTATGTTAATTGGTTGGTGAAATACAACATAAAGTTTAGTGATTTTAACACGGAATCAATATAACCTCGTATTCCAGGGTACCTGGTGGGCAACGCGGGGCTGCTGGTGACGCTGGCGCAGTTCCTGCTGGCCTACCTCATCGTCGTGTTCACCGTCACCTCCATCTGCGCCATCTCCACCAACGGCGCCGTCGAGGGCGGCGGGGTCTACTGTATCCCTTTCTGGCACTTTTACTCGAACGATCTGGTAGGGCCGAACTGTCCCACAGGACGCTCACATGAGACAAATACCATGTCGCTTTGTTCTGGAACATTCATGCGTTTGCTTTGCCGCAACCTGATTTAGCCTGCGAATGATTTAGTTTTTAGAAATAAAACAACCATAATATGGCTGCTGTATAAAGTTGTATAAAGAAACTATCTTCACCTTTGCTATAACTGACATATTTAAAATATAGCTAAAAGGTCTCACCAGGCAATCAATAAAACGGACCCCTTTTATATTACATTTTATTCACAAGAATCGTTGGATAGGTTTTTGAAAATAACATGGAAATTTATTTTCGACATTTTTATATCATCCAATATCAAAAGTCGGTAAAATTGGGCCCTTTATTACTTTTAACCAAAATGTCATTATGATACTAAAAATGCTTCTCGTATTGTTAATCTAGTCCTCAAGTGGCGTTTACAAAACGATAGGTTTCCTAATAGCACCGCAGTCATGATAAGTCGGACCCTCGGCCCCGAGTTCGGGGGTGCGATTGGCACTCTGTTCTTCTTCGCCAACGTCGTGTCCAGCGCCCTCTGCATCTCTGCCTGCACCGAAGCGCTGGTGGAGAACTTTGGACCTAAGGGTGAGTCGACACGGCTGCAGCTTCATGGAATGCCCTGAAATAATTCAATAGTTCTAGAAAATACCCTTATGTACAACCTACTTGCACAATATGTAAATAATAATAAATAATAATAATCTAGCCTATATACGTGTCCCACTGCTGGGCACAGGCCTCCACTCACAATGAGAGGGGTTTGGGCTATATTTCCCACGCGGGCCCAGTGCGTATTGGGAACTTCGCACACACGGTCAAATTGCTTTGCAGGTGTGTGCGGGTTTCCTCACGATGTTTTCCTTCACCGATAAGCTCATGGTAAATTTACAAATTATATTTCGCACATAAATTCCGAAAAACTTAGAGGTGCGAGCCCAGGTTCGAACCCACGACCCTCTGCTTAAGAGTCGGCAGGTCAAACCATTAGGCTACCACGGCTTTTTTAATGTGCAATATGTACGATTGACGAAGTGGCTAGCCTAGTTGGTAGCGACTCTGTCTACGAAGCTAGCGGACCTGGGTGCGGTTCCCGCTAAGGGCAAATATTTGTGTGATCAGTGCGAGTATTTGTTCCTGTGTTGATGTATTTTGTGTTTAAGCTAGTATTTCTGCATTAAAGTATCTTTTTCGTTGTCTACTCCCTATAGTAAAGCCTAGAGCTTAGTTTGGGTCTAGGTCAAATTGTGTAAGATTGCCCATGATCTAATTTACAATATCTATCTCTATAATAGTTTTTCACGCTCTCATTACGGGTCTTTAGTTAGCAGATTTGTTTTATAATATGTTCACTTTCAGGATACCTCATTGCTGAAAATCAAACAGGCCTACCAGACAGCGAATGGTACCGGTTCCTATACCGATCCATCCTGAACGCGATAGGAGTAGGAGTGTCTCTCGCGGGAGCGTCGCTCTTCGCACGCACCAGTTTAGCCATATGGGTGACCATGCTCGTTTGTCTGAGCAGTGCGTTCTTGAGCTTCTTCATCACCAAGCCGGGAGAGGTAAGAACTTCTTGAATTTATGTTCGCCTGTAGTTTTCGTGCCGTGTGCAGTTGCCTAGTTGGTGTTAGGTTAATGCTGCCTGGCGGGGAAATGAGGAATTCTTGAAGATATGCTTTCCTGGTACGTAAGCATCGCGCTATTGAGCTTCTAGGAGGAAAACGCCTTCGATTCATGTTTCTTTGGTAGTTTTCGTGCCGAGTGCTGTCAGTGTGAAACTCTTTGTAGCAATGCTTTCCTGGTTCCTGCGTGGTATGTCATTATAGGATAGTAGTAAATTTAATACTATGCACTTGTTAGCGTGGTAACTTGAATCTACAAGGTTAGCTGTCATTATGGTTCAAAGAAAGTATCAAAGACCGTAACAATGTACCAGGCATTGTTATTGCCTTCATTGAAACACTCGTTTTATTTTTGTGTCAAGTCTAAGCAGTGCACTGTTGAATTTCAAAATAGTTAATTGCGATATTCAAGTACATCTAAGTTAACAGTTTATTTTAAAACAATAATTTCTTCCAGGTGGGCCGGCCGGATTCGAACCACCTGACCAATATAACGCACTTCAATTACACGGGGCTGAGCAGCGCCACGCTGGCATCGAACCTGTACCCGCAGTACGGGCGGGACTACTCGACCGCTGACGGGGAGATGGTGGACTTCGCTTCCGTGTTCGGGGTGCTGTTTACCGGGGTCACGGGCGTCATGGCGGGGGCTAACATGAGTGGTGAGTGTCATTTTTTTTACACTATCTGATTAAAAAGTAGCGGGTTTTTTTTTATAGGACTTCCTCGTCAAGTGTAATTCCTCGAAGACTCATTTTAAATTGAATAAAATAACAGACATTACGACATTTAAAACATGAAAGACATGTCTGTTTTGGTGACGCGGGAAATAGAGTGTTCGTCTATTCCGCTAGTATAATACGTCTGTGACATCGACACTGTTTCTCTGTAAGACCAGCACCATCTTGCCATAATGTTTCTTTATTACAGTTATGGCTTTTGACGAAGAGACCTCGTCGTGTTCTGCCCTGCTAAGCAAAATGGCGCTATCTCAGACAAAACTCCTGTAGCAATTGCAACCTCATTATTAACAGGGGAGGACTGAATCTGCTTTGACTATTGTTTTTGAGATACCGCTTTTTAGCTTAGGAGGGCAGTGTTGTTCTCGTAGTCTCCCAATCATTATATTTTGTTTAATGTATTTGACCTTACATTTGTCATGTTTTTATTTGTGCTAGTTCTAATAATTCATATTTATTACTTTATTACCTTGTAATGTAAGTTACACTTTACTGTAACTTACTTTTAAGTATTGTTGTATTTTATGTTTGAAAAAATGACCTTCTGCTGGAGTTTCTTGCGGCGCTTCTTCTCCGCAATGATGGTCTTGTCCGAAGCGCTGGTAGATTCACTCCACAGATCATATAAAGAAGGAGATACGCCATGAGCGCAAATTCAATAGAGAACCGGTGTCGCCACTTTTTAAAATGTGTGCGTCTTTACGCTTACGCTCTATGAACTACTACAAAAACATCTTTTTCATAATTGGTTACAGCTTACGAACTAAAAACGCCATAACATAATTTTGTTAGTAACACAAAATTAAGCTTTATGTTCATTTAGCAAGGTCGAAAAATGCTGAAAGGTCGTTTTTTTGTCCATCGCAGTTCAGTTACTCGACGTTAGATAGCGTTTACCAGTTCGCAGCTGCCATCTAGCGACGAGTAATAGCCTTGCTATTCAGCGCTAGATGGCGCTAAGATAGTAGTTCTTATGTATAGCGCTTTAAGGACTACGAAATAATAGCCGCTGGCCGGCCGCACCGGCGCGAACCGGTGAAGTGTCACCCGGACAATAAAGACTTAGCGCGTAACGAGCGTAACTAAAGCCGCGCAATACATTGCGCAATACGCGCGTTGTTGAAGAAAAAAAAAAAAAACGTCAGCAATGTTTGGTTGCAATGTAAGCAGTTACTGTCGTACTAACGCATTATACGTAAATACCATAATATATTACTGGGTTTTCTCGAAATATTAATAAATACAGTAAATTAGTGCTTACAGGTAAAATGTAATCACTCCTGGAGTACCTTTAAGATCTTAGCCCCTTATTTGACACGATAAATCTACACAACACGGCATTTTACTATTTTTAAAGTCACTTAATTTGTCGACCACGTCTGTACTACAACTGAGCTGCGTTTGACAATAACATGAGCGTCTGATCATAAGCGCGGTAACACATGTCACGCCCCTTACCGCGTCTATAGTATTTCCTTGGTCTGTGATTCACTCTATATTACCGACGTGTAAAAGAGCCCGTATGTGCCCAATTTACTGAATAAATATTTTGATTTTGATTTTCTAGCTCCGCCAGTGGTAGCTCTAGAATTCCACTCTGGGATGGTGGCATATTGACCTTAATTTAGGTTTCCTGTTGAACGTTTGTTTCCAGGGGAGCTGAAGAACCCGGCCAGCAGCATCCCGCGCGGCACGCTGGCGGCGCTGCTGTTCACGGCCGTGTCGTACGCCGCGCTCGCCGTGCTCACGGCCGCCGCCTGCCCGCGCGCCCTGCTGCAGAACAACTACGTGTACCTGCTGCCCGCCAACGTGTGGCCGCCCTTCATCGCCGTCGGTCAGTCCAGGGGCGACGGAACTTTACAAGTGGGGATCAGCGCGTGAAATACTCTATTGATTGCGAATGTCAAATAGCGTGTCACCTGCTCCCGAATAGGAATTTCAGAAAATTTCGAGAATTTTGGGAATCTCAGTCCAGGAGGAGTCGTGAAGTTTCTTCAAAAATGTTCGAAAATTGTGTTTTTTCAGCCTAAAGCTATTTCCAGGAGTTAAATAACCTGGGCAGATGCGATTACTCCCCTGGTGCTGCAAATGTTCATGGGCAGATGTTCACTTTACATCAGGTCACCAGCTGGCTCGCTTGCCTCTAGCATTCCATCTTAACCCTCAGGGTTGAAGACGTGTAGTATTGAGATAAACGGCTGGTGAAGGTCATAGGAAACCGCTGCATGTGGGCAGCACGGAACCATCATCGTAGCGATCCTTACGGATCAATGATCGGAATAAATAGTGCTAAACTTGATGCATATTCATCATTCACACACATGAATGAAGATGCGTTTTGGTAATTCAACACTACCTATTCCGACCCCTGATTATGATGATGATTATCAAGTAACTATATATAAAACGCAGCAGTTTGTTCTCAGGTATGTTGATGGCGACGTTTTCGGCTGGTCTCTCGAACTTGATCGGAGCATCGCGGGTGTTGGAAGCCTTGGCCAAAGATAATATTTACGGTAACTATTTTATTTTTAACTAACGATTGCCTGCGACGTCTTCCGCGTAGAACTATTAACGTTATTACTTGGGGATGAAAAGTACTTATCCTATGTTCTAATTTGGATTAGGGACTACTCGTATGCCAATTTTATTTCAATACTGTTTATGCGTGAATAAATGACAAACATCCTAATCTTTCACGTGAATATTTTTATAGGATGATTGCATTTAAATTAAATCCAATTATCCACTGAACTAATGGCCACGACCCCAGTTGCAGTCCAGTAGCTAGGGTAGGGGAACCAAAAGATGAACACCACCCAAAAGATGAACAATCGATCGAAATAATCAAATAATTAAATCGTGACAAATATTGCATAGTCCGGATTTTGTTTTTCTTAAACGGTAACTCTATGCCTACGCCGCCATTAAAACTCACTTAAAGTTACGCCACAGCCGCGGCCGTGATCGGTCACCGCTGTGGAGCTTCCCGCCGAAAACGTGGATAGTATGGAAAAATAGATAAGGTAAGAGCACTCGAAATTTAAGCTTTAAATTACGTATAAAATTCAATAATTGACATTCTTAGAAGGATTTGCTTGGTATGAATTCTTGACTTCTTCAAATTCTTCAATTGAATTCTTCACTTTTTAGTTGTATTCAGACGATATTTCATATTTGTTGTTAATTTACGAGAAATATGCCGTTCATGTTATGGTTTCAAAAATGTATACGTAAGCTAATACTTGAATGGTGTTCAACTACTAGGCAAAGCGTATTTTTTTAAAACCTCTCTAATAAATCGTACTGAAATGACAGATGAAAATTTTATAACTTAAAATGATCGTTAAATGCTTCTGTATTTTAAAACCAAAAGATGAACAGAACTTTTGATGTCTACCCCGATGATATTGGTGTTTCAATTACTATGAAGAGATCACTGTTCAACAATATAATTTGTGCCTAATACTTGAACGAATTAAATTTACTAGTTCAAGTTTTGGGTTACATTCCAGAAGCTGAATTCTTAATTGACTTTGATCGTTCATTTCATAAATTCTGTTTCCCAAAAACGAACTAAGTATATTCAGTCGTTCAAGTTTAAGGCATAGTATTTTATTAATTTGGGGGAGGCCTATGTCCAGCAGTGGACTACTATAGGCTGATGATGATGATGATGATGATGATTTTATTAATATGAACACTAGGTCTTTATGGAAATATTTACTAATCCATACTTCCATACTATACTGTATATACTATCGATACAAATATTATAAATGTCATCTGTCTGTTTGTTTGTTACGGCTAAACTGCTGACCCGATTTTGGTGAAATTTCGTTTGAGGCCCGTGGAAGGACATAGGTTACTTTTTATTACGAAAAATTGAATAGTTCCCGAGGGAGCAGCGATAAATGACTTCTAAGCATCTTCATCTTCTAAGTAAGTGAATAACTCGGACAGTAGGTAAGCCAAGTTAAATCTATTTGTTTATGACAGATGGCACCCTGAAAAAAAGGCAGTATAAATTTAATAAGATATATGCGGCTGGGAAAAAGGTACCTAATATGTAGTAGGTAAGTAATATTATATGTCAATAATTAAAAAATAAAGACTGATTTGGTTAACATGCATTTTATTTCTAAAAGTTCCTTAAACTGGCAATATTATGTGTTTTTATTTTACTAGTTCAACTATTAGGTCCAAACTGTTCAGAATTAGGGCAGTCTGTTCATCTTTAGGGCAAATCGGTACATTTTTGGTTTCAACGATTTTTAGAAAAATACCGTGTTAGAATAACAGGCTTTATAATAGTCACATCTAATCTAGACTTTGTATTGTACCATATACAAAAATAATATTGCTTGAAATTTGTTAATTTCACTGAGAACAAACTGTCTAAAGTTGGTGTAGTCGCTTAATCGTTCATCTTTTGGTTCCCCTACCCTATTACCATTTGATTTGTGTTTTTCTTTCAATATCATACACTTTTTTTCCGTCTTGGCGACTTTGCTGACCCTAAATACTTTTTATCTACACCCATATAAAACTTCTATGACGTTGTCAGAAAATGTAGGCTAGCATTACGTCAGTCAGTGTTGTCATAAATATCCTATCTGTGGTTGTACTGTAAAGTTCACATTACATGTTCGCTGCCGATACTGAAATGGTTTTCAAATTTCGAATTTATTCGAATCACGATATAGTTTGATTCCGCGACAAATTTCACTTCAAAGCATCAATCAAGATGTAATGTCAACAACATAATGATATATATAATTATATTTTTTTTATTATAGAGAATTTACAAAACGAGTGTAGATAAATTATTATACGCGACTCTGCGTAATTAGTATTACGCAACCGTCACATAATCTACTATTAAGAGCCATTGAACTGCGGATTAGTAGTGTTCCTTAAATGAGCTGACGTGTTACACGGTTGAATCAACATTTAAGGTATTCCTTTTCTTTTGCAGCAATAAAACTTTCCTGGTGACTTATGATTAATAATAATTTATGAATATTAAAATCAGACCTTCAAATTTACAGATCTCACATGTTAGACACCTCAAATATTTCTTAATTTTCGAAAAACCCTAGTAACTCTGGAGAAAATGCACATTTTTCATACAAAACCTGGGGACAGCATCATCCCCTGCGTTACCAACTATGTTATTAATGTTATTATTTATAATTGTACTATTTTAGAACATTTTTTTTTAATGTTAGCCTATTTGTCTGATTTTATAAACGTGTAAGCCACAACGTTGGCAAATATATAGTTTTTCAAAAAAATATAATTTGTGAAACATTTCGAAAAATGGGGAGTACCTTAAAAGTTGATTCACCCACATGACGTTTATTGGGTAACATGATGGGTGATCAGGTTTCCTCCTCGGGCCGATGGTGTCCCGCTCCGGCAACCCGGTGCTGGCCGTGCTGGCGTCCTGGCTGCTGGTACAGCTGGTCATCATCAGCGGCTCGCTCAACGCCATCGCGCAGATCAACTCCGTGCTCTTCATGACCAGCTACTTCGCCATCAACCTGGCCTGCCTCGGCCTGGACCTGGCTGGGGCACCTAACTTTAGGTTAGTTTCGATAAACACCCGAGTACTCTGCAAAAATAACTGTTATTTTTTTCCTTTTTGCAGTGTGACTGCAAGAATGAACTAATAAGTGTCATAACTTGTTCCAGGCCGTCGTTCAAGCAGTTCTCGTGGGCCACGTGCCTGGCGGGCCTGCTGGGCTGCGCCGGCGTGATGTTCTCGCTGCGGCCGGCGCACGCGTGCGGCGCCGCGCTGGCCTGCGCCGCGCTCGTGCTGGCGCTGCACGCGCTGTCGCCCGCCGCCGCGCAGCCCTCCTGGGGCAGCCTGTCGCAGGCGCTCATCTTCCACCAGGTATACCACTACTAATACTAATCATATTTTATGAATCTAAGCAATATCCTGGGGCAGCGCTACTATCGCCTCTGGGTGAATCAACTTTTAAGGTACTCGTTTTATTTTGCGGCACTAAAACTTTCCTGGTGACTTATGATTAATAATAATTTATGAATATTAAAAGCAGACCATCAAATTTACAGATCCCACATGTTAGACACGTAAATATTTCTTAATTTTCGGAAAACCCTGGTAACTCAAGGAAAAAGCACATTTTTCATACAAAACCTGGGGACAACATCGTCCACTGCGTTACCAACTATATTATTATTTAAAATTGTACTCTTTTAGAACAACATTTTTAAATGTTAGCCTATTTGTCTGATTTTATAAACGTGTAAGCCACGACGTTAGCAAGTAAACAGTTTTTCTAAATAATAGTACATTTCGATGCTAGTGCGGAAAGTATGTTATTACTTCACGAGTGCCGAGATATCTTGCCACGAGCCGCAGGCGAGTGGCAAGACTCAGGACGAGTGAAGAATGACATTCCCGCACGTGTATCGAACGACGTTTTTTAACACAGTTGCGAAAAAATAAATCAATTTCAAACTCTGATTCACTCATTTTATAAGCAACTTTTTGAAAACTTAAGATTGGTAAACAAATTCGTTGTAAGTTCGATCTTTCGCAGTGAAAATTTTTGACATTATGAAGAAGTAATGACATACTTTTCGCACTTGCATCGAAATGTACTATTATGTAACACATGATTCATAACCTAAAATGATGATCATCTAGGTCCGCAAATACCTGCTACTCCTGGACCCGCGCCGCGAGCACGTCAAGTTCTGGCGGCCGCAGATGCTGCTGCTCATCGCCTCGCCGCGGCAGCAGGCGCCGCTCATCGACTTCGTCAACGACCAGAAAAAGGTAGGGAAAGGTAACATTGGCGGAACGGTGAGTGTTCCTTAACTTTTCAGATTTCGACAACTCATAATACCGTCGCTGATCTGTTCATTGACCACGAAAGGAATCCAGAATCTTCAATCAGATCTTAATAGATGCCCGTAAACTTTCGTAAATAGTCATAGCCCTATGCAAATGCGCTGCGCTGAGCGCTGGTAGATTCACTCTATATTACTGACGTGTAAAAGAGCCCGTATGTGGCCAATTTATTGAATAAATATTTGACTTTGACTTTTGACTTTGAAAATGACCTTTGATCTGTAGCTCTCCACTTTCTCTTGTTGTTAAAACCTATTTTCATTAAAACTGCTGTTCTAGCTGACATCTAAATTTTCTTTTACAAGTCACTAGAATCGTGATTTATGCTGTCAAAGTTTGACATTTTTACTGCAAAAAAATATTTTTGGCCTTTATTTCCATATTTTTCTCTTAAAAAAAAACCTCTGATGATTTATTAGATATATTTATGAAGAATATTTAGGTGTAGGTACTTTCCATATAAATTGATGCCAAGATGAAAAAGTAGAAACAAAATTTGTGTTTTTTATGCATGTCCTTAAAAATTAATAAAAAAAATAACCATGGGTTATTTTAATATTCTGTTAGACAGAAACAAATATGTTTGGTTATTTATTATAGTTTCTCATACATTCAGTTTTGACTGAGTTTATAGAACCTAAACTTCATCAAGAGTGGCCGTTTTGGCCAAGTAGCCCCTTAATGCTCAGAAAAAGTACAGTTATAAATAAATAAATATGTAAATACATTTGTGTAGTATTAAAAAACAACTTTGTCCACAGGGTGGTTTATTCGTCGTGGGTCACGTTCGCGTAGGACAACTCGACGGCAGCGGCGACCCGCTAGCCGAGGAGCATAAGTACTGGCTCAAGTTGATCGACCATCTCAAGGTAACTGTCATAAGTAATTAATACAGGTCACTTTTCATACAAATATGTACTGACAGCGACCCGTTTCCATCGCAATGGCAAGTTATAGGATGAACTGTTCAAGTGCGATGCGATGCTACCGACGTTTCGAAAATATTTTTATTTACACCCATATCGTAAAACCTCTATAACGCGTTCAGAAACTGTAGGTTATAACTAGCTTTACGTCAGTCAGTGGTATTGCTGTCGCCGTGTCAAATCTTATCTAGTTATTGTACTGTAAATTTCACTTTACGTGTTCGCTGCCGATACTGATAAGGTTTTTCCAATTTCTAATTTATTCGAATCACGATACAATTTGATTCGTCGACAATTTCTCATGTCACTCGAGATGCATCAATCAAAATGAAATGTCATCAACATAATTACCTATATATTACGACACTCGTGTTGCAATGCCTGACATTACGCAGCCGTCACATAAACTACTATTGTTCATTTGCTCGCATAGTTTGATAAAAAAGAAATGTTGACAGTTTCACCACTGTCGCATCCTTATTTTTTTTTTTTTTGCTGCACATGATTACTTTTATAGTGTTTTCGTCCGATTAAGCTGAAATTTGGTATGCCTACGTGACTTTGGTGACAATGCAGTAATATGGTACAGTCGAGGACAGAAAGATGTTTACACTTTTTCACCTTATTCCATTGTAATAAGGTCCAAAAGTGTAAACATCTTTCTGTCCTCGACTATACCATGGAGATGGAACAAGACAGCCCCGCCGTGTTTGTGCTGGTTTTAATAAGCAGATGATGACTGTGCAAAAAAAGTATAGTCCGCAACAAAAATTTGTCCAAGAAAGCGTTTTCTTTACAGAAACTTATTTATTTCCAGGTGAAAGCATTCGTAGAGCTATGTTTAGCTGAGTCGGTGCGCGCAGGCGCCGCGCAGCTGACGCGGCTGGCCGGGCTGGGCGCCATGAAGCCGGACACGGTGCTGCTCGGCTTCCGCGACCGCGCGCCGCCCCGGGACTGGTTCC
Organism: Tortrix viridana; assembly: GCA_963241965.1. Taxonomy (NCBI): domain Eukaryota; kingdom Metazoa; phylum Arthropoda; class Insecta; order Lepidoptera; family Tortricidae; genus Tortrix; species Tortrix viridana. The sequence continues at coordinate 4,340,082 of OY725196.1, read as the reverse complement.
GCGAGTGAGCACCCGTTATCACCTCTTGACAATGTTTATGGTTTACCGTCTGAACTTTATGACGAGAGGAGTTAGATTTTTCTTTAAATTGGCAACATTAAGGCTCTTTTTTTAAGGTTATTTTTTTCTACAAACTTGAAGTTTTGACACTTAAACGTTGCAGATTTGACACTTGACGTACATTGAGTTTTTTTCTGCGTGAAAATATTTTCGTGTTACAAGGTAAAAATTAGCGGTAAAAAAAAAAATTACCGCTATATTTTCTTTAACGTCTGCTACCTGGTCTTCCGAGTAAAGAATTTGTAATAATATGAGTCTTCGCGAGATCACGTTTCACGACACGGTGTACACGATAATAAGCACCCCCCCTTTTTTTCCCCAGCCCGAGCTCTCCGTACCACACGGACGAGTTCACGACAGAAGCGGGCGACGTGTTTCCACTGCGGCACGCCGACGACAAACTACCGGCCTCGGAATACGTCCGAGTGGTCGCCGACGTGCTGTGCGTGCGCAAGAACGTGTGTCTGTGCCGGCACTTCCACAAGCTGGACATGGCGCTCGTGGAGCGGTCAGTAGTGGGCGGGACAGGTCGCGACGTGTTCCCGGAGGACGTAGCGTCAGAGTATAGATAGAACAGTAGTTCAACTCCGGCCCTTTAGGAGATTCTGATACCTATTGCCGCTCGGCCGCCTAGGGTTGTCCAAACCTTGTTCTTCTATTTTAGTCACCTACCTACTTGGCCATGATTTATAATTGATTGATTTATAATCATAGTAACTTTTATAAATTAAGTACACAAACCTGAAGTAGGTAAGTATAACTATTGTTAGATAAGTACATTGTACCTACCTAATTTAAATTATTTTACTTGCATATTTGTTAAGTGTTGACACTAAATAATATGTTTATAGGTATGTGATATGTAAATTCCTTTTCGACATCTTTTGATAATGCCGCATTCGTGCAAGGCGGCTTTATTTTACTATGTGCCGCCGCGCCGCGCGGTCAGAGCGCGGTGTCCTTTGAGCATTGGCAGCACCCGTACACTGAACAATAAATACGACCTCTCGGTGACGACATTGTCGCTCGAAATTAAATAGGTACGCGCACCTCACCCAAACGTGATCGAACGCAATGACGCTGCGGCCCCAACTCAATCAGTTCGAATCAGTCCCAAGATGTAGTTTCGTGTGCGTGGCTAGCGCTGCCCACAGCCGTACGGACGCGTACGCACACATGGAAGCCGCGCGATGTACCTTTGTTTGAAGTTGAACTACTTTTCTATCTATACTCTGGTAGCGTGGAGATTGCAAATGAAACGTGTGTTTTAGGCCTCAGAGCCCATTTAACATTAACTGACCTGTGTTCTCGTTTGTTTTATTGATGCTATTTTTTTAATGGAGTGAGCGAGAGCGGATTCTTTCCCTGGAAAGGGAAGGCAAACGTTCCGGTAGTCACTGATAACTTCCTCCTATGTCACTCGGTTGTTCACGATTTCGACTTCAATTATATTCCATAATGAATGCGTTTCAGCTAATGAAGTGTTGTATTGTTGCAGGAGATCCCCCTCCCTAAAATACATCGACGTGTGGCTAGTGGAGCCGCTGTCCCCGCAGCACGGCGCGTTCACGGTGCGGGCACTGTTCGCGCTGCAGCTCAGCGCCGTGGTGCGCTCGGCGCGCGGCTGGCGCCACCTGCGCCTGCGCGTCTTCAGCAAGCCGGAGGCCGCCCAGGGCGTGCACGGTGAGCGGCCACTCCGCGCCGGTTCCTGCGCAGGGCTACACACAGGCCCAACATATCTTGCGATAAGCGAGTACAAGGTGGAAAGGAATTTTGGCTTTAGCTTGTATGTAATAGTTAATTTGGTTGTGTATTCCAGAAGCGGGGCGCACAGTGTCGCTGAGCGACGACCCGCGCCTGGACCCGAGCGCGCGCGGGCTGGCCGCGCTGCCCGCGCGCGAGCGCCTGGAGCGCCTGCTGCGCCTGCTGCGCATCAGCGCCAGCGCGCACGTGGTGAGCGATTATCACCAACCTGCTCTTTCATACTATTTGGAAGGGACGTAAACATACTTCTCCCCTCACCAGCTCGGAGAGGCTTTCTTTGTCGGTCAAAATCTGTGCGCAAAAGTACATTTTATTCGCTAGCGTAGCAAAATAATGTAGCCGTCGGCACTGTCGGCACGACACGACAGCTGACTTAACGCTCGTGGAATTGTTTTTCTAGCACCTAGTGTTTTCCTCGCTACGGTGAAGTGAAAAATTGTGTTTCGCACGGCAGCAAAGTTATTTGGATCTCGACGTCTAAAATTCCGCGTTACGCTCGTGGTTCAATTTTAGAATCCTTCGCTAACTCGGGATCGGCAGCCTAGCATAACAAATAAGTGTTAGCACTTGTTTATTCCCGCAGGTGTCAGAGTGGCCGGCGCTCGAGGAGACCAGCCGGTGGTCGGCGGAGGGCGCGGGCGACAACAGCATATACCAAAGGGTGCCTATTAGTTATTTGCAGAAGTAAGTTATTTTTCTTTGTATCATTTAGTGTTAAGAATTTTGTCCCAATTTAAGTCCTGGCTATTTTATGTTAACGTTCGTTAAGTGTGTTGCCAGTGATGACATATGGATCTGAGACATGGTCGCTTACAATGGGCCTCATAAGAAGGCTCAAGGTCACTCAAAGGGCGATAGAAAGAGCTATGCTGGGTGTCTCCTTGCGAGATCGAATCAGGAATGAGGAGATCCGCAGGAGAACTAACGTAACTGATATAGCTCACCGAATAGCAAACATTAAGTGGCAGTGGGCGGGGCACATTGCTCGTAGAACCGATGGCTGTTGGAGCGGAAAGGTTCTAGAGTGGCGACCGCGAACCGGGAGACGAAGTGTCGGCAGGCCTACCACAAGGTGGACCGACGATCTGATAAAGGTCGCGGGAAACCGCTGGATGACAGCAGAGGACCGATCGTTGTGGAAAACCTCGGGGAAGGCCTTTGTCCAGCAGTGGACGTCTTGCGGCTGATAATGATGATGATGATGTTCGTTAAGTTGCTATTAAGAGCAGCAAAATAAGCCATTGTCATTTAAACCTGATGTACGGTCACGAACTTTAATTTGGGACCCACTTTAGGTCCAAGGTCAATCTGACATTCTACAGCAATAAGGTGGAGTTTCCTGTAAGTTACAAATGACTTGGCATCTCTAATGACATTGACAACTTCAACCAATATTTTTTGAAATGGGTCCCAAATTAACGTTCGTGACTGTACCATTTTTTCAAGAGCAGAAAGCGACATTCTCAATCAATTGTACGTGCAAATGAGCCGCTACTGAAAATGAGTTGTTAATGAGCCCAACCCGAGTGTAGAATATTGGTAATTGCAATATAACAAAAAAAACGTTTTCACTTCTCATGCTCTAAAAGTTCGTCTTAATGTCGTGCGTAGGCGACATAAAGTCGCTTCTTATGCTCTAGTGCATAAAGTAAAATCTTCGTCGAAGACATCGAAGACCTAGGCAATCGGTCCAACAGCCACACGAACAACTTTAACTTCATAGAATAACCTCTTTATTTGATTTTTTTCGTTAGTATTGTAAGACCAAGGCAAAGTACACAATAAAGCTTCATTAAATAAACTTATAATTTTTATTTCGTCGCATTTTTTTTTTTTTTTATCATTTTGCTGTTTCATTTCCTCGCAATCGAAGTGAAAAGTAGAGTGTACAACTCGTCCATAAAACCCATTTAACACTCGACTTTATATCCATCCTTGCTCGCAAGCTCGCGTGGATAAACGTCTCGCGTAAAATGGTGCGTTTTATGCACTTGTTGTACAATCTACTATTAAGTTGTTGACGAGCGAGTTTTCTTTTAGAGTAAACAGCATTATAAAGAGTCGGAGCGGCAGCGAGACGGCGGTGACCTTCGTGCAGCTGCCGGAGCCCCCGGCGCTCGCGGCCGCGCCGGGCGACGCGGACAAGGCTGTATGCGAACAGTATTTACAGGTAATTAGCCACTTTACCAACTCATATACAGGTCCTGTGGTGGGAGTGTTGGCTGCTGCACGTGTCGATCGCTTCTGCTGAGCCGGCCGCCATCTTGGGCTTCTCTTTAGAGAAGTGAAGCGTGGCGGTGTTGTGCGCGGCGGAGTGGTCGGAGCGTGAGGCGATTGACACTTTCGCCACAGTTCTCCACATTACCGAACAACACCAATTTTATTTAAATATCTTTCTACCGTACACGGTTTTATCTACACTGACACTGGCTAAATTGTCTACTAAAGTGGACAGAAGCCATTTTTTAAAAGAGAAGAAGAAGAACTTATATACAGAACTAGCGACCCGCCTTCGTTTCGCTTCGGTTAAAATTCCCCCTCTCATTCCCAGTTGAAATATCCAATTTTTCTCTTCATAAGAACCTGCCTAGGACAGACGCCCACGACTTCGTAAGCGTAGGACGGCGAGAATCCGTTGGGTCATTAGCTCTGAAATTAGTGGTCCCAATTTTATCGAGGGTTTTTATCTATTTATTAGGGTTCAGATTCTCGGGACAGCAACTCTTACATCACGCGACGAAATTCTTAAGTAGGTACAGTCAAGGTCATAAATATGTATACATTTTTAGTACCTTGTCACTTAAATCGCTGTATGGCAGTTTAAACATGACAGTAAAAAGACAAGGTACTAAAATGTTTACATATTTTTTACATGTTTTTATTTTTGTTTTTTTTTTGTTTGTGCGCGTAGATATTTGTAACGTGCCATTTTTACAGGTACTAGAAGAATTCACGAAGGATCTCTCTCCAACTATACTAGTTCGGGGACTCAAACCTGTGACCTCGACTGCTCTGTGAGCTTCATTAATTTATAAGTTCAAGACCCACTGTTGGGAAAAGACTTGGAAAAATTCCATGTGGACCATGGCCTTTCCGTGTCTATGATCTTATTTTGACCTTTTGACCACAATATCAGACAAATAATCAACCTTTTTAATGCGACGTCCAATACAAAAGTCGTCACTAATGACAGCTAAAAACCAGAGTTACTTTCAACTGTCATAAATACTCAGGTCTATTTTGTGGATATATCCGTTGAAAAGGTTTTTTTTATGTTAAGTGAGTGATGTGAGTGTGATAGCACTATGCTTGTCTAGATCGGGGATAGATTTGGTCAAAGTGGCCGAGGGTTATTGTATCTTTAAGTGTGTATCTTCCTTCTCATAGCTTTTGGTGGAAAGTGACACGAGTGGATAACAATATTTTCGTTTTCTTGAACATATTGCGAATGCCATCGCTGCTATCAGAGATATTAAATGTAATGTAAGGTAAAATAACTCTGGGTTGCCTTACTTGAGGATAAAATCTGACATATTCCTCATTAAAAATGTGTCAGTTTAAATATTTTAAGCTCGTGAGTGGTCAGAAGGTCAGTTTTCCTTGTGTACTAATGTGTAACCCCAAGGGTACCAAAAGTTTAACTCCCTTATTAATAATTGTACAACAACATTTGAGAAAAATTGAATTGTCGTTTTCTGACAAATTTAATTGTCACTGTGATAGATAAAGTCAGAGCATATTTAAAACATACTTAAGCTATTGTACGATTATAGTGAGGATTCACACTAACATTTTTATAGCCTCGATTTTTTAACTATAATTTTAACTATAACTATAATTTTAAGGTTGACTCTATAAATAATGACATTCTAAGATTTTCTTATCTTTCAAACATGATAATTATTGACCCTAACTCTCATATCCACAAGTTGGTAATATTTTTTTTAATGATTAACTTATAACTTCTCTGTTATGATTAATTGCTATTATTTTTTTCTTAGTCAACCGACTGATAGATCAATTTACATTTTGATGCCTTTAGGTTTGTTTCGATTTTAAAATTTATTCTCTCTAAGTATTACCTAATGAAAACAATTATAGTGTGTGAGCCAAAAACGGCTAATGTATCTTATGAATAGGTTTCGTAAAACAAAATCGAAAAGTCAATTTACATATCATGTAATTGTATTTAGAGAAATATATTATAATTAGGTAAATTAATATTGGAAAATTGCTGTTACTAAATGATCCGCTTAAGTGTTTTTCTATTTACATTTCAATGTTAATTTTTGTAAGCTTGTCTTTTTTTTATTATAGATTACTTTTTCGTAGTCTGCGTATGTTTAGGTTTATCTATGTCTAAGTTTTATAAAAAAATATAATAGATATTAAAAATATAATATTCGCGTTACCACTTTTCAACTTAAGTGTATTGAATTGTACTGTAAGGCCGCAGATTTGGAATGGTGCAGCGTGCAGCGGGGCGTTGTCCTTTTGCGAGCACACTGGTCGCTGGCCTACTTGCAGTTTAGAAGTATTTCATAGTCAGCGAGCAGTGTGCTCGCCAAACGACAACGCCCCGCTGCACGCTGCACCGTACCGAAGACCTATGTAAAGTCGTCACGCAAGTTGCTTCGTAACGGGCCACATTGTTCTGCAATTTGTAGCCGGCAACAATAGCCTGTCTTTCTCTGACTGCGTATGCCAGAACAATATGCCTTTATATTGCAGAAAAATGTATTCCGTTTCAAAACTTCTTAAGCTGAAATATTTCTAGAGTTTTGCAAATTTAACGAGTCAAATAAAACAAGAATTATAGTACGGTGTGATTATGGGTCTTATAAAAAAGCGTTTGTTAAATTTAAAATGTAACTGACCATACTCTGCACAAGGGAGAAAATCTAATACTCAACCGAGCGTAGATTTATTATCAGTTGTTTGTAACAGTATTAAAACATTACCCTACTTCAGCAGTCGGTTAAAAATAAAGAAAAAAAGACGTCTTTATCATTAATTTTCGTTACTTACATTTAAATTTAGCGATGGCTGTATTACATCTGACCCAAATAGTGTTGTTTATCATTTATTATTTGTTTTTTCTATTCATTATCATCATTTATATTCTTATTGCTTAATCTAAATAAAAGAAAACAATGATTGATTTCATTCAGATAGTTTGATCTCTAGGTGAATATTATAAGTAATTAGTTTTAATTGTAATGACACTAAAGACGATTCCATGATTATGAGAGCTTCAGTATTTTATACCTATTTACCTAATTGATATGACAATAAATTATATATTTGTAATTTGTTGTTTTATTCTCTACTCATTGACTTTGTATTCTAAAGCCCTTACTAATAAACGTTGAGTAACCGCTGAGTAGTTATACCATGCTTTGTCCTTCTCTGTCTAATTCAAATGTCACAATGACAGAAAAGGACAAAGCATGGTATAACTACTCAGCGGTTACTCAACGTTTATTAGTAAGGGCATAACACTTGATCTGCCCCCGCAATAAAGTGGCCTTTGTCGCAGTGGATAAACGGGATAAAGCATCTGTCACTCTCGCACATGCGTACTGGTCAAAAAGTGACAGATTATGCACGTCGGTAAACACTACCGTAATAGGCTGTTTGTGGTCTGCCCGCGTTTGTCCGTTTCGGAAGCTCTATTTTTTCTGCTCCGATCTAGCGGACCAAGTAACGACATTAATTTAATATTTCGCTATTCTCAGATAGCGGCAAAATTGCACGCTTAGTTACAAAAAGGCTCAAGTCGAAACAAACTTGTATTCCGTAATCAACTGTAATTAGAAATACGTAAGATTTAAAATCAAACTGCCTTTGGTCGACATAAGTCTGTTTATTACTAAGCGTGCGTACACAAGCGCACTGTGCAATATCGTCCCCGATTCTTAATTTTCTGGGAAAATACAGGTGATGAATTTTTTTGAATGCTTTGATGAAGAAAGTTGTAACTAAATAAATTAATGAAATAATAGCACCGACTGGCACAGTCGGGCAGTGCTGGGCAAGTGCGAGTCGGACTCGCGCACCGAGGGTTCCGTATTTAATATGGTTCGCATTAATTTTGAGTGTTTAGTATTTTTGAGGGCGGGCTGGTTTCCGCAACTCGACGTCTAGCGCCTATTTTGCGTGTGGGAGTGTTTAGTAATATATAAGTTAATATTCAGACAACGAGATGGGGACTTTAAAGTCCATTTTTGGTTGGCTAAATTCAAAGCCTAAAGGCTAAATTTTCAATGAATCTCAAATGTTCTGCACTATACTGACTTAATTTCCATGTAACAATTGTGCAAACCTTAGAACTTAATAGGATTCAACCACTTTGTTGTGATGTCAAATAACGAACACACTCGCATCTGGCCCGTCGGGTGTTTTTACTTTCAATTGCACATCCGATCACTCATTTTTTCTACAAGGGATGGAGTGGCAATTTCGGGCAGTGCAAAAACAGCCAAAGGCCTGCTGTTTTTATACCGCAATAAGGAGCACTATTCCACTTTGTTTAAAACAATATCGGTATAATATCGTTCATATTATAAATTATAATGGCTTTCACATTACATTAAATCATATTTATCATAAGAAAAAAAAACGAAAGTTGCTAAGTATACTTTATTTCCCCAACTATGTGCTCAACAACACTAGCATGGTTGAAGAACACTGTACAAGACGAGTCATGGGCTTGGAACATTCTAGGGCTGCTCTTCCTCCACTGCCACAGGCTATTTTCAAAGCTTTGCACACTAATGCTAGCCCAAAAATTATCCAACTCCCTACTTGCCACATATTCCTCGAGCTTTTTACAAAGACTTGCTAGAAGTGCGGGTGTAAACATACCTTTAGCAATCAGGAGAGCAATTCTAGTAGTTTTCAAGGCATTTTCACTTTCCGGTTGACTGTATGTGCTGATGTAACTTTCTTTTGGATTTAAATCAGCCTCATGAGCCAGCATCCCAATCCATTCCACCATCTCATCAGATTCCACATCTTTTAAAGCTGGCACTTCTTCTACTGAAGGTGATAAGTGCCTTAAATTGATTGTACAAAGTGAAACATCAACATTTTTATTATGGAAATACTTTGCTATTGATGATGGACATACAACATCATCGTCAGGCTCCCAGGATATCAGAAAATCAAATGCCTCTAACTTCTTTAGCTTCTGAGTAGTTTTGTCTGATTGTCTGAACCTTTTCAAGTCTATTTGGATTTCATAGTAGCTGTGAGGGCGCTTTTTGCCTTCTAAACCTAATGTTTGGTAGATAAAGTCTAAAATATGCAGTGTTAATACGCCTTCAGGTGTTACCGCAGCACAGTTATCTACTATACAGTTTCTATCTGCTGTAATGCAATGCAACTTGCCTTTCTTAACAAAGTTTTCAATAAAATTCTTGTTTAGAAATTCTGTTACTGAACAATTTGATATTTTGTAATACTCTGTATCTTCTGCAATAAGTTCTTCTATGAAGCTCGGTACACGCGTCTCATCAGGACAAGTCACAACCAAACTTTTGTAGAACGAATTCATTCTGATGGTTTTTATAGGCACTTCGCAGTTTTCATAAGTTTTCGAAGACTGTATTATTTTTGGGCAGGGAAAATTAAACACTTCCGGGCACAGCATTGTGATGTAAATAAAGAAAAGGTCAGAAAGAAAAATATGGCATGCCGGTTTCAGAGACCGGCAAGTTAAATTCCTAACCTATAAATATATAATTTAACCTTTCGGCGGCCAGTTAACTCTGAAAAATGAAAACTCATTAGATCTAGGCACTGTTAAGCACGTTTTCTAATTCGTTAACTGGTTTTTTACAATTTTTGAAAATAAGATGACTATATCAACGCTAAGTTATTTACGAACTTTAGATAAGTTGCGAATTACAATTTTATTTTGATGACTTGTGTCAACACGTAGTGATTATTTACTCAGTGGACTTGACGTTTGACAGTTTGACTTTGACTTAACACAATATTTTCGGTTCAAATAGCTATTGATGAAGTAAAAAAAATAATTAAAGGTAGAACATGACTTATTTATTTATTTATTTATTTATTGATACACCAACATTATTACACAGATAAATGTACAATAATAATATAATCGTGCTTATTCTACTGCTAATACTAATAACAGGCGTTCTATGATTTTGGTATTTTCATTTACAATTTAATAATATATAATTAATTAATACAAAGTTATTTTAATTTAAAATCGCACAATTTAGACACAATATTTTGTTATATTTTTTTCTGAGGAAAATTAAATAGTTGTGATCATTGTCATATATTAGAAACCTTTGGAGTTAGATTATATTTAATTATAGTTGTTTTGTATTTATATTCTATATATTTCTTATCATATTTCACCACTATAAATTCATAAAAATATTTTTGGAAAAAAATAGTAGGTATAAGATGACAGTTGATAACTGTCATTCGATCCGCCTATAAAAATATGATTAGGAATTTTATAGATTTATTATACAATAATTTACATGAAGGGATGTTTACAATAACAACGTAACTAAAATTTTTGGCGGACTTGAGTTATTGGTATCATAGTGTTAATAGGATATTGCGATACGGCCTATTACATTATCAATATTATCACGCACGATATCGTGATACTGTGATGACAGGTGTCAGGATTGACTTCTTATCTGCCTTTTACTGTAGGTAGTCGCTAGTTAAATGTCAACTATATGGTCAAAGCACAGAATAAATACTTTCATAGAAACCGGACTATAAGAAACAGCAACAGACATAATATATATTTGACCTTTTTCTATTTAAGGCATTCATAAAGAGTTAGAAAGAGATGTTCGTTTTCCTTCATGTTGTCCCAAGGATCTGTCAGCACCAGTGTTGCTGCTGAGTTGACAATAATATCGATATAGATTCAATTTCGCAGTTGTAATTTGTTCTAATGATTTAAGGGCTGATTTTTCACATTTCCAAATATCTGGCAGTAAAAGTTATCACTTTCCTTTTTTTACACGCTTTCATTTAACTTGCAATGTTCCAGTGTACATAATAATAAGCGACTTGTCCATTTCAAAATTTGCAGACCTTTTTTCAACGACTTGCCGGCGTTTGATTGAACTGAAATTTGGAATACCGTCACCTGCTGCAACATTGCACGGAAATTCATGTTTTTTTAAATAACTCTGAAAGTTTACGTTATCTATGCTCTTTTTTGCATATTTTAGACCGTGAGACATATACATTACGGTTCATAATGCTTCAAATCATTGTAAATTCGGTAGTAGAAGCTGTCAAAGTTGCAGGCAAAGTTGGGCCCAAAAGCTTCAACTTTGCTTAGTGGATTATCTGAGATATTAAATGCAGTATTTCAAAAAGGAACCTATTATTAAGAATAGGTTATGAATTTAAATTCATTACTTATATATCAATACCGGAATGTCATTGGAAATCACTAAACAACCTTATATTTTTTTTTCTATCTGGTAGGCAAAGTTGTAGCGTGTCCAATAGCAATCCCGTTTTTCTCCAAAGAATCTTTTAAGCCAAAACAAAATAGACAAGAGTAGGTACTTTACCGATATTTATTTTGAAAATTATATGAGATAAAAATTTACGATTGATCAAGAGGGTCGCATGATGATAAAAATAACAATTTATATTTTTTATAAAATTTTAATTATAAACACAAACATTGGTTATCTTGTCAAGAAAGAGAGAGAAAGCAATTTGATAATTGAGTATGACTGAAAAAAATAATTTTCCGCACATAAAAATCCGCACGCGTCAATAACCTTTTTTTTTGTACTTAGTCGAGTAAATAGTGACAGCCCTAGCCTTAGACAAACTTGTGGCATGTATGTTATAAGAAACACATTGTAACATTGCCTATACTCGTTTTAGCTTTAAATCAGTACATTTACAAGAAAAAGTACGTGAAGTAACGAAAAGAGCATTTTTTATTACTTTCCATATGAATACTCCCCAAGAAGCTATCTTGTGTATTTTCAGGGTAATAATAAAAGTTTTGGAGACACCGAAAAAACACATGGCCGTTTGGCATGGCAAGCTTTGACAGCGACTGTGTTCAAAACTATCAGTGTTGCCATAAAAAATATTTTGAAATGGGTTGCCAGATAAGTGATAGCAATTCTCCCATTATTAGAAGTAAAAAATAGATAACGGTTTGGTAGAAAATAATATTTTGACAAAACGGGTAATGTTACAGCTAGTTGGCAAAGTTGCAGCATTTGACGGTACTTTATGTAAACCCGATGACAATGTAATAATTATGGTGTCAATTACGTGATCTCACCACGATCTCACATAGCGCCGTGATGTGCCAGTTTGTATCATTATAGGTAGCATAAAGTAAGTAAACAAAGTTAATTTACTTTATGATTACAGTCAGGGGCTTTCAATGCCCCTATAAGGAATGCATCATATGGGCATTTTCGCGAGAACATGTCCCACCTTGTTTTATTACAATTGGAAAATTTTCGATTACATCTGCTCAGAATCAGGAGGAAGCACTATTAATAACAATGGAATCATATGTCCCTAAAATAAATCACAGTTGCAGAACAGACAGTTGTAAAATGATACAGAAAATATGTGAGAAAACCGGACATCTTTCTTCTACTATTCTCGAACAGTTCTGATTCTGATTTTCCAAATTCTGAGAAACCTAGGTAATGAGACATGTTCTCGCGAAAATTCCCCATAGGTATAGCCAAGTGGAAAACGTACCAGTACCTACACGTGAACCCCGGACCTGCACAAAGCGGGTCAAGGGCCCTCCGCGCGAGACCAATTAGATGGGCGGCTTCGGTACCGCCATAAAGCTCGGAAAACTTGACATTTTAATACAAAACCAAGACAAGGTGGAATTTATCTTCATTAAAAACTTTTCAGTATTGTTTAGAAATACGTTTTGGGAAATTTACCGGTAAGTTAGGTCGTTCAATTCAACGATGATATAAACAAAAAAACAAATAGACTTGTAAGTTTGTCTATTCCTTTGTTTGAAGCGAGCGACTAGTATGTGTTAACCAATGTTATAAATGCGAAAGTATTCTGTTATTTGTTACCATTTGACAACAAAACGGCTGATCGGATCTTATTAAAATTTGGCAGCAATAGATTGTATTCCGGGAAAGGACATAGGATAATTTCATCCCTGAATATTGCACATTTCCCGATAGTGATAAACGAATTGTACGCGAACGAAGTCGCGGGCAAAAGCTAGTAATGATTTGTAATGTACCTACAAGACAGCTAGCTAATAAAAACTTACTAAATCCCTAAAGTCACACTATACTATTGTGTTACAGTGCTTCCAGCTTCTAACGTTAATACCCCTTCTACATGATCGGGCGGTTGGGCCAACCGAGAGGGACGCAGCTATCTGTAAGAACGAGACGTGTATATTACTATCTCATATATTACCTACTCTGTAAGATATTTACCTAAAGTTGGCAAAAACCCGGCGAAAGTTTGGCAAATATGGAGGGTGCTTCTTAATTAAATTATTTTATTAATATATGTTCCGGGATTCCATAAAATGATACGAGAAGGTAAAAATACACAAATGACAATAATAATGATGATGATGATTTTGGTGATGATGAAGACAATGATGATGATGATGATGATGGTGATAATGATAATTAATAATGATTTGCTGCTGATACTTCGTTAGGTAATTGAATGAATCGCAGTTAAATTAAATTCAATACTTCCACATGGAAAATAAATTCAAATAAATAAGCAATAAGTTAAATATACTTAAATATACATCGTGGAGGCCTAGTTACCAAAATTGGAAATCCCAGGAATTTTATTAGAAAAATTAAATTGGGCTCGTCTCCATACCGTTCACGCCGCCAGACTTTTAAAAAATATCTTACCGAATTTCAGATCCTTGGTTATCAGTTATCACGCTTGCACTCACAACTGACAATATATTTGTGTCATAGAAAACGAAGATTGCCGATTGCTATTAAGAAACTGGAAGTATTATAACTTGGTATGACTTCGTGTCGGAACCAATCATCTCGTAAGAAGGTTCTGAAGAGGGTAGTCATTTACGATGAACCGCCCACTAAAAACCCAGCGGTAAACCCATCAGGGCATCGCATACCCACTCTTCCACCGAGAGCAAAAATAAATCACGTAACTCTCGTTCTACATGGAAATTGAGGGTAAATTAATTTCATCAAAAACCAATTATTAATCAACCGGAGAAATTTAGGTTGCTTTGCAAATTTGTAAACGAAGGGACCTTCATCCATGACCCATTTATAATCTGGCAAAAACAGCTTGAATAAAATATATGGCGCTGTAGGGTGTGTAGGCTATTATTCGAGTTTTACATGTCTACAAGTCTACAAGCTACTATATCTCAAAAATGACCATAAAAGTACAGCTAGCATAAATAAATCCCCTGACTTTACATGCGCATTCGTTTTCGCATTAACGGTGCATTTATATCAAAGTGATATTGACACCCCCTGACCCCTCTATTGACTCAGGTGGCGGTATTGACGTCAATCAATATTGATAGGGCTCGTTTATTTCCCCTGGATTTAAAGCAAATGCATGAATATATTGAACTTGCTGTCCAGCCCCCGTATTATTGTCGCCTTTATCCCGGTGGGTAAACGTGGATAAAGCATTCGTCACTCTCGCACTTACCCACTGGTCAGAAAGAGACAGAAGTGTTATTCGCGTTTACCCAAAGCTATAACACGACCATATAACTAGCTGCGTGACTATATTATAATATCGAATGATCGAATCGTTTTCTCCTTGGAATACACCTAAAAATAATGAACCCCGGGTTTTATTGTACTTATTTAAAACTAATTCCCGCACTCGGAGACGTCAATTATTTTTCAATTTTCATTAAAGTTGCTCCGACTTATTCTATTGCTGTAGCAAAGAAAGCAACTTTAATGAAACTTATATGTTAATTGACGTCTCTGAATGCGCGGCCGTAAGCCATTGTGCGTTATAAAGACGTTTTCGTTCCGACCCTTATGACCTTTATGTTTTAATATAGAAAAGACATCAACATGTCTTTTCTATATTAAAACATAAAGGTCAAATTTAATTAAACTTGACAAAACAACATAAGTAGACGTGTACTTTCCTATTAAAAAATGCTACGTATAAGTGTCAGCTGAGTAAGTATATTTTTTAAAACAATTTTTAAAATAATAATTTACCTTTACACATTTGCCGCCGCCTAAATGTACATAATTTTGACATATCACACCGGTGCCGAATGTGTTGAAATATGGTGTACAATAAAGTAACTTAAATCAAAGCAAAAGTTTCTAAAATATGGTAACACAATTCGAACTACTCTAGAAAAGCTTTTTAAGTGTTTGGTGTTCTTATACATACTCGTACATAAATATACGGCAGTTATTTGTATTAGTAGGGTTAACTAGAGCAAAACTGGCCCAAAAAAGAAGTTATGCCGCCACACACAATCACTTTTAACTGTCAGTTTCCACTGAACAGTTTTAACTGACAGTTAAAAGTGTTCGTTTATTAGCCGATATTAGGTTTTGGTGCTAAACAAAAAGCAACCTTTGGAAACCCGACTGCCTTTGCAGAACTGATGTTGAACCTTACAGCACCAGGACGGCTAGCACAAGTTGTCCGCGACTTGTTTGTCGCTCGGATATCCCTTACTTATCAGCTTGTAAGGATAGAGACGCACTAAGCGACAAGCGAGAAAATACAAGCCGTTCAGGACTGCGTAGTTGCAATTTAAAATTCAGGGATAAAACACTGTATGGGTTTGATCTTCACCATTTTAATTATAAACAAATTAGGGTGATTCCTGTCGTTAAATTTTGATATTATTAAATTAGAATTTGACCCAGGCTTCTAATGTACCGTATCCCTGTAACATAAGTCTTAAGAAATGTATTATTTCTGTATTATTAAAAGGGTAGAGTGGGTCAGCACTCGGCGCATCCCGATCTGTCCCCATCCTCCATCGCTGTGTCGATGCGTTACCATGTAGATAAGGACTAGAGATGGGCCGAATACGGACTTTGCCGAATACGAATATTCGGCCGAACATTCGGTTGAGCTCTTACGGAACCGAATGTTCGGTTGCGCCGAATCGCTAGAAACAGGTTTTGACATGTACGCGCTCAGCGCTCCGCGCCTGTTTCGGACCTTCGCGCTCGCGCCATTTGACTTGTTAACTGAGAAAGTTGATTACTGATTAATAAAACTTACTTAATTAAAACAACTTATTTAAGATACGGTTTTTTGCAAAATAATTGTATTTATATTTAGACGCATATTTATCTCTTTTTGGTAGTTGCTTAGAATGCTGAAATATGATGTCAATCCGAGGAATTACGACACAACCTACGCTCATTATTTACTTTGTTTATTCGGTATATATTCGGCAATGTAACCGAACTATTCGGCCGAATACGAACATTTAAAAACTTACCGAATATGCCGAACACCGAATATTTACCGAATATTCGGCCCATCTCTAATAAGGACCTTATTCGACACGTGGAAATCTAAAAGTAAAACCCTTGGAGTTTGTAACAGAGATGTTACGAAGGTTCGATGTCGGAACTTCCGATTAATAATTACACCTCCGATTCCGACTTAGGCTCCGACAATTTTACATAGGAAGTTATAATGGGGTCGAAGTGCAGTGCAGTGAGTTTACAACTAGTGCTCTTTAAGATACGAACATTTTATTATGTATTTATTTTCAACGCCTAGGTTACGATTTATATTGCCTAAAAAGAAATAATTACAGGGGTGTGATTCTGATGATCGTCTCACCTTCACATCGAGCGAGTCGAAGAAAACCGGTGAATTTACGTCGTCCTTCAAGGTGTGTAAATGACATTTGGCTGCCTTCATTTTCATTTAGTCGCTTAAAACCGGCGACTAAATGAAAGTGCAAGTTAAATGTCATTCACGCATAAATGACGGACGACGTAAATTCGCCGTTAACAGAATAACATACCAGACTCCATCATTACAAACTTTTCCAACACCACAATATAATAAATACAATAATACCTAATGCGATGTTGCCAGCTCAGCCCTTGTAAGAGACCTATTAAACACCGCATCTAAGCTCTCAAACATCGATAAGTAAATTATATATTAAGTAAGCAACATCGTAATAATAAGTATTATTATCCTAATCCCTTATCTATCAAAATGACATCTACCCCCACAGACAAACCTATAATCCGCACACCAGTGCGCCACGCACACATTAGAGGGTAATCGTGCACGTACACAGGATTACGCACACAAATGGCATTTTCCTTCAGCTCTGCTCATCTACTAGGGCGTCGGGGCCGGTGATGTGGGGGTTGACCGTGGTTTAAATAATCGTTAACTTGACACTTAAGTTTAATAACCTATAGTTGCTGCGGGTGTAAAGTGATCATTATGTTTATTGCAGCTACCTATATAGTTGCGAGGAATTAAAGTTTACCCATGTAATAGTTGGTTTTTAATCCCAATTTCATTACGTAATTTTAAACGAGTCACATTTCAATTCGTCTACGGATTACCTATTAACCGGCGAGGAAGATAACCTGTCTGTGATTCTGTGATCGGTCGAAGCTGTGGATACCTTTACACTGCCTAAAGCGCACCACAGACTAACAGGCCGCCGGCCGATCTCGGCCTGTCAGATATCGTATGTGAACACAGACTATCTATTACGATTTAGAACTGACGATTTCTTCGAATTGCACGTGTGGGGCGCGCGGCGACCTGTATAAACCTCGATCTAAGATAAGTAAGATCTCGGCCGGACAGTTCTGCGCCTTATGCGTGTGCTACACGGTTTGAAACCGGTGGTTTGAAACCGTGTCGACAGTGGTTTTAAACCAAATTTCGCATGACCTTAAACGCCCTTGGCAGATGTCAAACAAATGGGCTTGTTTGAAACCGTGTAGCAGCTCGCTTCTACCAAGGTCACTTGGTTTAAAACCGTGGTTTCAAACCGTCTAGCACACGCTTTACGGCAAAATGCGCCATACAAATAGTGCGACCGTGGACTGATGAGTCCTAAATCGTAAGAGAAACGTATAGTCTGTGTTCTGACAGGCCGAGATCGGCCGGCGGCGGACTGTTAACCTGTGGTGCGTTTTAATTCGACGATAACTTGAGTAGATGTTAATTAAATTTAACAGGTAGAAGAATAGTTGAAGCATATTAAAATAAGTTCGAACATAAGCCACTGTGGCTTTTGGGGTCTTTAAATTGTATAAGATTGTTTTAAGATTTGGATCTTTAATAAATAAAAAAAAAGCACTGATCGGTCGAGCAGTCAGGGGGTTAGGTATTTAAGAAATCGTGAGGTTCTGTGTATCTGTTCGGGTCAACTACTAGTTGTAATAATGCAGCAGAAGTTGACATTCCCTCTTCCTTAAACCTCTGTAGTGTTCGTTGTCCTACCGGCCCCTTCAGCCACAGCTAGGGCACGTCGCATTTCAAATTGGACCCGTACTCATTCTGCCGGTGACGTCACGCCCCGACTGACATTAATGACGTAATACCGGCAATGACGTAAGCTATTAATTAAAAATATAAGAGTTGCTAACTAAAACTTGACTGGCGACTAGTACAGTCAACATCAAAAGTAGACACACTTTTGTACCTTGTCGCTATAAGGCCACGTCAGCGGGTGGATTTCATGGCGTTTCAACCGCCCGTCATCACCGTTTTCAATATATTGACGAAATCAATGACACATACCAGCAACTTCTGATGTAAACAGTAGGGAGTAGTTTCTATCGTACATACCTCATAAAAATCATGTAAACGCTGTATCTTGTCTAGGGGACACGGTTTATGTAGGAAGACATGTCAAAACTGTTTTGTGTGATATATATATAAATTTTCTCGTAGTCATTCTGACATGTTTTCCTGCAAAACTACGCAGATATTTAATATTATTTTTACAGTTTTATATAATGTTAGAATAAGTAGTGACATTGTTATATTTTCATTTAAAAAATGACTAACTGTTGAGTTTCTTGCGGCGCTTCTTCTCAGCAGTGGTCTCCTCTTGGGAAGCGCTGGTAGATTTTGACGTGTAAAAGTGCCCGTGCGGCCTACTTACTGAATAAATATCTTTTATCTTTTTATCTTTTTATAAAACGGTGATGATGGGTGGTCGAAACGCCCTGAAATCCACCCTAGCAGTCAAACAAGATTGTCAAATATGTTAATGCGAGAATGTCCAAAAGTGAGTATCTACTTTTGCCGTTGATTAGACCCACCCTTACAATTATTGTTTAATATTCTCGCTATATTAAAACATTTATTCATTCATTCACTCCGGTCCTTTCAGCCTGTTTGCGTTCGACACTGACTGTGTCTACATGTCTCCGTACATCTTTAATCATAAAATGTGAATATAGGGTGTTTTGAAGAATAAACGAGTTAAAAAGTGAACCAGTGACTTTCTGTAATGCAGCCCCTTCAAACTGAAACATTATTAAACAATTATTATAGCCAATGACACTTGCACGTTTTTGACGACTCATTCGGAGCTAGAGTGGGACATCCGATTTTGGGTCACATACATAAATAGATGCATACATAATCACAGACATTACATACATACATAGACTGTCCAAATCATAACCCTTATTTTGGCTTCGCTCAGTCGGATAAACATATGCACAGACACGAACTTTAATTTGGGACCCACCTTAGGTCCAAAGTCAATCTGACATTCTACAGCAATAAGGTGGAGTTTCCTGTAAGTTACAAATGACTTGGCATCTCTAATGACATTGACTTCAAGCAATATTTTTTTTGAATCCCAAATTAACGTTCGTTACTGTACCTACGGGTTAAAAAGTCAGTGGTGTATAGAACTGATAAGGAATTTGTATAAAAATACAAATAGGTATATTTCCAGCGGTCGCATGGTTGACGGAAGGCATTGCTAGTTGGAAATTAAATAGTAGCGCACGAAAGAAAATGGATATTTGATATGAAAGGGTTGTATTGTAAGTATGTTCAACATTTGAAGGAATGTACCTATTTAAGTAAATCTGTAGTTAAAAATCAGAAGAGCCGTTCTAACTCCTATACGATTTTTATAAAGGGTGTCATCGACGCAAAAATAATACAGAAAAAACTTACAGCAAATTTAAGTTTTGTATGAAAACTTGAAATTATTCATAACTCGTTCATATTTTACCAATTCGCCTCTCTTTACATTAACTAAGTCTATGTTTTTTTATAATATTTTTGCAGAATCTAATAAAAAAAGACAAGTTCGCTTTGACTTGCTCAATGAACAATAGCGTTTGTTGTCGTCAAATTAAAAATAACCACGGCATTAACCGTCTAGACCTAATTGTTATTTGACACTTTTTTACTCTGGAACAAGCGTGATCTAACCCAAAACATTTCTCACCCTTATTTAAACCTAAACAGTGTTTGCGTAAGGTTGAAATTGGGCCACATTTTTATTGCGACATAGGACAGTTTTCACTTGCTTTTGGTCTTAATTTCAAAATAAAGGCACCCTTGTTCCAAGCTATGGAGGTATCGGGCTGCCATTTTGTATTAATAAGATTTATTAGACTTTTGTTAGAGGCCATTGTACTATACCAAGTGTAACAAAACCCCGGCGTAAGGTTGCATCACCGAGCAAAGTTTTTAATAAAGGTTCCAGTTCAATATCATTATTGAGGAACTCAGCCGAATAGTGGTCTTTCAAAGACATAGCTATCTAAAACACGTCGCTAAAGACTACTATTATTATGTTTCATCAAACATACTATCGGTACGATGCTCTAAGTTTAAAATATTTTCATGCAGCTTTTACAGCCTTAATAGTAATAATAATCCAGCCTATGAACGTCCCACTGCTGGTCACAGGTCTCCACTCACAATGAGAGGGTTTGGGCTATAGTTCCCACGCGGGCCCAGTGCAGATTGGGAACTTCGCACACACAGTCAAATTTCTTTGCAGGTGTGTGCAGGTTTCCTCACGATGTTTTTCTTCACCGAAAAGCTCATGGTAAATTTATAAATCGTATTTCGCACATTGTATTTTACAGCCTAATATATAAATTCTACTCAATTATAAATTTATTAATAACAGGGTTCGAACCTCATTCCAAGTAGATCACCACTAAGCCGCAGCGACCATACACCTTGCACTTGTTGCGTCGGCCGCGCCCTGCATACGAAGTGGCACGCTTCAGCGGCTCAGTGCATCACGCTGCTGCGGAAACTTACCGACTTATTTGTATTAAACAAAACTGTTAAACTTTGAACGTGATATAAGTGTTTGAATCAGATGAGAAACAGTCATTTTCTCGACGGTTCACATGTCTTACAGAAAGAAAGCTTTAAAATCCCGATTTGATTTTAAACTAGTGACCCGCCCTCGCTTCGCTCCTTCCGTGAAAAATTGTCTAACTGACGGTGAAAACCGCATTAAAATCCGTTGCGTAGTTTTAAAGATCTAAGCGAACATACAAAGGGACAGACGGCGGGAAGCGACGTTATTTTATACTATGTGTAGTAATGAAAGAATTTGTACATACATATAACCACGTGTAAAATGTACATACACGACTAAAATATTATTTAGATTCATAGCTTTTGTAGTTCCTCAGAAAAACTGCTGTATCATACAGACATACAGGCGGAGAGACAGACAGACAAACAGACAGAAAGTCTCACCATAAAGGTTCATTGTTTAAAATTCACTTAAGTTTTTAACATTTGAATTATTATTTAGTTTCAGCTGAAGTAAATTTTTAGGGATTTATTTACAGATATAAGTGAACCATTGTATTTCTGTTACCAGTGACGCAAATTCGCTCACGTTCGAGCAATCCATATTGCTTAGCGAAAGGATATGTTCTCGGAAAACTTGTTACAATCACAACGTTCCTTATTATCTTTTTTAGACATTTATCGGGTGTGTTGTGGACAGAATAAGATAAATGTACCTACTAGTCTGTTGTGATATTGGTATAGGTTTAGCAGCCAGGCAGACTCATAATCAAATCACAAGAGAGCCTTTGTTTCGAAGACCGTGTAAAAATAAAAAGTAAAAATTCTTTATTTAAATGTGTAAAACAAACGTTTTCGGGAAAGATCTAGTATTTGGCTAAATCAAAGAAGAATAAAGGAAGCCGAATACTTATAGTAAGATTTTTTTAATGGATGTAAGTTACTCATCATAAATGCTTGTTCTATAATAGCTCAGTTCTCAAGTTATTTCGAAGCTTAAGTACTTACTTGCTCAAGATCCAGAGTTAAGTACTGTTCACAAGAAATTCAATTTGCTGCACATCGCTGCAATTTAGCTTAGTGATGTCTTGAAAAATGTGCTCATAACTTAAGAGACGGAAAAACAATAGATAATTCGACCTGTATTTGTATGTATGCTCGCTCGGTATGTATAAGTTCTTGTTCCGTCGTAGAGGCTGAATAGATGCCCCGATTTTGACAAACAAGAAACCGTTATATTCGTCTTGGTAAAAAAAAATGTGTGAGTTTTAGTTTAGTTTATTAGTTTTTTTTTTGTTGTGAGTGTCAGAGTATTTTAATTAAAAAAGGGAAAAATGGTGGATGTAAAAATATCTACGTAGATATTATTAACATTATTAACATGAAAATGAAAAAAATGTTTGTATTATGTTAACTTATAGACGTTATTACAATAAGATAATAAGGTTGGGATATCCGAGTATACCTATACCAGATACTAAGTATAATTTGTAAGTACAATTTGTGGCAGGAGGTCCCGCTCTTCCAGCAACAATACTGGGTGTTTTTTTATTCGTCTTAATTAAACATTTTGGGGGTTAAATCAGTAAGGGCCTGGCCCCATGTCCACGGCACGGTGCCGTACGCTGTATAACGGCGCGGTGCCGCCACCGTGCGACGGTACGGCGTCACGGTGCCGTGTACGGAGCGACGGCACGGCTTCACGGCGCCGTGTACGGTGCGCTGGCACGGCGTCGTGCCGTGGCACGGTGCCGTGTGCGGTGCATGGCGCACCACTCGGTAGTTTTTGTTTTGCTGTTGCTTAGTCTCGTTTCAAAAATACGGTTTTTATCTTGATATGGACCGCGAAAGACGTATTCTCCTGCTCCTACTGCTAAAACAAAAACTACCGAGTGGTGCGCCGTGCACCGGTGCGGTGCACCGCACACGGTACCGTGCCACGGCACGACGCCGTGCCGCGCACCGTACACGGCGCCGTGAAGCCGTGCCGTCGCACCGTTCACGGCGCCGTACACGGCACCGTGACACCGTACCGTCGCACGGTGGCGGCACCGCGCCGTTATACGGCGTACGGCGCCGTGCCGTGGACATGGGGCCAGGCCCTAAGTCATATTGATCAACTTTCACTATGGGACCAACCCCGAAATCGCGAAAAAAAAATTTACCATCCCATACATTTTGGCTAGTTAGCTGACGATGTTTTGTATGGGAAGGTCAAATTTTATTTCGCGATTTCGGGGTTGGTCCCATAGTGAAAATTGGTCAGTATGACTTACTGATTTAACCCCCAAAATGTTTAAGACGAATAAAAAACACCCAGTATAAGGTATAACCAACGAAACATATACATATTAGACGATAATAGGTATATTTTAAAAAAAACACGCAGTCGGGTCTCGCTTTTATACTAGTTACTTCGTGCTTTATCCTTTCACTCTTCAGTTTATACTCAATCGAAAGAAAGGGACAACTGAACTTCGATTGTTGAAAGTAGAGCCCCAGTGACAAGGGGAATGTTCGAATCGCTACAAATAATTTTCGATTAAAATAACTGATCATTTGTGAATTCGCTGGCAATCAAAACAGAGATTGCGATCGTTTATTATCCATCATTTCGCAATCACAGTTGCCTAGTTGATTGGAATTCAAAATGATGAATGTAACCTGTGGCTCCAGTGTAAGGGCGCAAGTCATCTGATGTCAAGTGAAAAAGGGTATAAGTGTAGTATGATGTATAATGATTTATACCCTTATTTATTATGAGCTAAGTCGAGTTATACGGTTTACACTGGAGTCACAGAACAATCTCCTGATTTAACAGATGTCTATGAACTTCCAATTTTGAGTTTGTACGATACCGTACACACATGTTATAATTTCATATAAACAATGTGGGTAAACTTTGAATGTATGGAGTTAGTTGTATGATCTGTGGTTGTATGTGAACCGTCATCATAAAAGCACACATTTTGTACCGGACTAGGAAATTTGGAAATACAGTCTAATCTTAAATTTATGTTCGGTGTTTTCCTATAAATCAAGACCACCCTACAGAGTTAGTACAAATGTAATTCGGATTTTTTTAGCAGCGTTTCAGCAGTCGTGAAAAAAGACATCTCAATGGAATTAAACTACATGCAAAACTCGCTCGTAATTCCATGAATTCATAAATGCCTTAATTGAAAATGTACTTTTACGAGTGCTACCAATAGTGGCAAGTGAGGTGAACTGAACATCAATAATTCAGAACTATCGACTGACGCCACTCAAGGTCGACAGTTGCTTACGATTACAGTTTCAAGACAATCTACTTAAGTATTTAAGAGGACTGTGAACCAACTGCAAAATCTAGCCTTTTCATACAAACGGCGATAACGTTTTCCACCTAAACGTTAACCGGATTCGACCAATTTTTGATATGTGGTCAGAAGGAACAAAAATTATGTCCGTACGTTTCGTTTTTTTAAATATTGATTAGTTATAAAGTTATTATGGCCGAAATTACTTTTGTATGAGAACAATAAAACGGGAATAAATCGAAGTTTATAGATAATATTGAAAAAAACGAAACGTATGGACATAGTTTTTGTTCCGACTGACACCGTATCGAAAATTGGTTGAAATCGGTTAACATTTAGGAGGTGGAAAGCGTTATCGCCGTTTGTATGGAAAGCCGTCACCTCACAATCCTCTTAATGGTGTTCAAGAAATTATTGATACCAACTTTCCCTCGTTTCTTACATTCGAATTAGACGTGAACAAGAATCAAGCTTAAACTGCGGGCTTAACGTGCATGGGCGAAATGAAATTTGATAGGTGCTAGGGAAATAAATACATCTATTTCATATTCTAACGTAAGACTTAGCACTTTAGGTTTAAAATAAAAGTGTCTCGTCCTGACTTTTATTACCTTTTATTACTAAGCGATTTTCGCATTTTTATAGCGATTCTATCAAAACGAGACACTTTTATTTTAAACCTTAAGCATCAAGTCTTACGTTAGAATATGGAATAGATGTATGTATTCATTTCCCTAGGATCTGTCAAATTTTATCTCGTGCTTGCATGCTAGGCGGCCTGACTATATGTTTTTATACGGTTTATATGTTTTTGACGACGCGGTTAGCCTAGTTGGTAGTGACTCTACCTACGAAGCTAGCGGTCCCGGGTTCGAATCCCGGTATGGGCAAATGTTTGTGTGATGAGCGCAAGTATTTGTTCCTGAGTCATGGATTTTTAAGTATGTATTTCTCTATATAAGTATGTATATCGTTGCCTGGTACCCATAGTACAAGCCTAGAGCTTAGTTTGGGACTAGGTCAATTTGTGTGAGATTGTCCCTGATATTTATATTATATTATATTAAATATTAAATTAGGTATAAATTAATAAATAAGTATCAGGGACCATCTCACACAAATTAATCTAGTTCCGAACTGAGCGTAAGCGTCACGACGCAAGAATGAAATTACGTGAAAATTAGAACCTGCTCCAGCGGCACTGTTCTAAAGAACAGTAAAATTCAGTGACTGAACCTAATACCTTACTTAGTACGTATTCCTATATCGAAGCTTTACTCTCTAAACCTAAGCCAAAATTGCTTTTGAACTATTTCCCCCATATCAATTACCTGTAGTTGTCTTACACGAAATGAGTTTTTGAAATGCTCATACCAAGGGGGCATTCTTCGGTGAGGGAGAAAATCAATTAGGGTGGCTATTTCCCACTTAGCTTCCCAAACTCGTATGTCATTGTCACGCAAGCTTGTAAAATGTACTTTATTTTGTGTATACTAA
Organism: Tortrix viridana; assembly: GCA_963241965.1. Lineage (NCBI taxonomy): Eukaryota > Metazoa > Arthropoda > Insecta > Lepidoptera > Tortricidae > Tortrix > Tortrix viridana. The sequence continues at coordinate 4,314,160 of OY725196.1, read as the reverse complement.
GGTATTCTTAGCGATTTTCTGTCTGAGTATGATGGAGGTTTAAGAAATAGGTTAGTCGTATGTAGGTTACGTACGTTGGCATATCTTTCAAATCCACGTTTTAAGTCGGCTCGCATTTCCGTTTTATGTTTGAGTTTATTGCTAGTAAAGTAATAGTGGCTGCAATAGAGATGGGTGGAGATACTGGATTAGGTACGTGGATATTTCTAAAGTCGGGTTTTGAATTGGAGTATAGTGATACTAAAAGCTTCGTTATTTTGATGGAACTTAACAGAAAATATGAGCAAAACTTTTTGTTTTCTTTATTGTTTCATGGGATAAACGGAATGATTTAAGGGAATTCCGTGAAAATTTCAACCAGCTTCGTATTACGGTTCAAAAGATAATATACCGTTTTTAAGAACGGACGGACGGCGTATTGTTTATCTTACTTTGTTTTACTAACACGATTTTGACACATACTAACACTATGAAACGGGACATAATCGCGTATCTAATAATTCGCATTTACCTCTACGCTTCGATTGTTACAAGAGCCGTGGTCACGAGAAGACTGAAGTGTAAGGTGTTCGTCTGCTTGTCGTGCGAATTTTTCGACCTACCCGCACTTATTTTGTTCATTCGTATTGTCAACATACCAACACAACACTCACAATATCCGACGATTTATCCGAAGACACCTTTCCAACACTGGTAACACTGTCGAAATGTAGAGGTAAATGTAATTTATTACGCGATTAAGATCCGTTTCATAGTGTTAGTAATAATTTTTTTTGATTTTCAATGAGTACGATTATCGGAAAACACAAAGGCTTTTAATAAAATCACAGAAATGCGTAAACAAAATGCGTCCATGTTTATTGAGAACACGTTGCAATAACCCAGTGGAAATAAACGACGACACAATGGCGACATTACTTGTGGTTGGGCGCCGGTAGGGACGCGCTTCGCGGCCGAAACCGAACGTATTTTTTTCATTTAGTTTTATCCCAACTTTAGAGTATCTTTAGAAGAAGTTAACATTGCATAAGACTTCTTTTAAATTTAATTTTAATCATGATGCCTTTTTGGGTTAATGTCGTCAATATCCCATTGAAAATTTAATTAAGCGTGAATTTTGAAAACTCCTATTATATTCATTACAGAGCTACGAATATACTGGGTGTTTTTTAATCGTCTAAAAGTTTTTGGGGGTTAAATCAGTAAGTCATACTGACCAACTTTCACTATGGGACCAAACCCGAAATCGCGAAAAAAAAATTGACCCTCCCATACAAAACATCGTCAGCTGACTAGCCAAGATGTATGGGATGGTCAATTTTTTTTTCGCGATTTCGGGGTTGGTCCCATAGTGAAAGTTGGTCAGTATGACTTACTGATTTAACCCCCAAAATTTTTAGACGAATAAAAAAACACCCAGTATAGGTATTTAAATCTCTGAATATTTTGATACAAAGTCACTATTTTTGTCTGCTTGGTTGTGCGCTAAGTTCTAAACTATCTTAATGAGCTTGTAAATGTGATATGCAATAAACAATTGAATTGAATTGAATTGAATTGAATTGAATTGAATTGAACTATGCAATAGATGTGATTATTTCCATTATTTAGCGAAGTTCTTCCGAAATATTCATTTGTATAAAACCTTCATAGATCCCACCAAAATCAAGAGGAGAGGCAGAGTCAAGAGGGCTATTAATAATGATTGCTAATGTCAAATAAATTGCTTTCAGCAGTCAGTAGTAGTAAATAGTTCATCCTTATAACCTCCTGAGGCCTACGTCAAAATTTCGCTAGTTCGAAACAGAATCTTAAGTCAGTTAACAAAAGTTAAAAGTCATTTCGACAATTGTCCTATATGTAGGACTTTAGGCCTCAGGAGGTAAATCTTCGTCACAAAGTCGATGGGGCGATAGAAATTCCAACCAAATTGACACCAAAATCTTTAACCATTGCCACAGAGGCGGCATCCACACAAAATTGCCCACCAAAACAAACCGAAACGTAAGCCGAAAAGTCCTTCGGCGAAGTTTTAGCCGGAACCCCGTCCCAGCACTACCGCAGCCCAGTTTCTAGACAAAGGAGTGCCGCGGCCGGCCGTCCGCTTGTTGCGACTCGGTAACTAGATCGATGCTTCAATGGAACCACATAATGCCGTGTTACATCTAGATCTTTAGGAAATAAGGAATTACGTTAGCTTAGTATACGAGTTGAATTATTAATTAAATTAAGTCTTGCGTTTGTTATGTTTCTTCTCTGTCGTATTTGTCTCTTTTTGCTCGCACGCAAGCAAGACAAACTTTATAACCTAACCTAACCTCAAAAACTAAAACCCGACCGGCACCTGTTAGACGTACCCTTATAATTTGTATATAGCCTATGATACTCGCACGTTTTCGACGAACTATATGACCCCACCTTACCCCATTTATTAAAATCGGTCCAATAAGGCCCGCGTCAAAATCTTATGTTAGTCAACAAAAGTTAAAAGTCATTTTGACAATTGTCCTGAATATAGGACGTTGGACCTCAGGAGAATAGTTTAGGAGCTAGAGTCTGACTTTTGGTCACATACCTACATACTGTTAAAATCATTATCCTTCTTTAGGCTTCGCTGTCCCCCTAGCATGCATACACGAGGTAAAATTTGACAGTGCTAGGGAAATGTACCTCTATTCCATATTCTAACGTAAGACTTAACGCTTAAGGTTTATAATAAAAGTGTCTCGTCGTGACTTTTATTACCTTTTATTACTAAGCGACTATTGCGATTTTCACTTCTTTTTTTATAGCGATTTTATCAAAACGGGACAGTTTTATTTTAAACCTTAAGCGTTAAGTCTTACGTTAGAATACGGAATATATGTATTCATTTCCCTATCACCACGCTACGTTTGCCGAAATCGGGCCATCGTTCGTTCAGTTCAGGGAAAAAGAACCAGCAGCTTTGTTTAAAATCTAATCTTCAATCATTAAAATTAATATAAGTGTCGGTAATCATGAGATGTAGTTATAAAAAGCCCTTAAAAACGTGTAAAAAACGTAAAACATTGACACCTTTAAACAGACTCCTAATTACAAAACCGCTCCCTTATTAAAGGCCGAGGTTTTATAAATAGTAAAATTCCTTTCTTTAATTAGATTAACATACAATGTGTAGATGCGGCGATAGGAGGCACGTGCGGCGCATCTGTTCCGTGTAAACACAGCTTAGGACAGGGGCGCGCAACCGGCCCGCTCTTATGCTAGGCCACGCTAACGAGAAACGCCGATAAAAATCAACGTCTATCGCCCTTATAGGCGTTTCTCGTTAGTGTGGCCCCAGCATTAGGCATATATTACACGGTAGGTTTTGCTGTCAGTTTTGCCACAGTCTGTGACTGACGGATAACCTACCGTCTAATGCGATGACCCGATGACTGACGTTTGCATGATCATTATCCAGATATTTTGATTTTTCCGTCATGCACCATCAGTCATGACTGATTCAATTGACTGACGCAAAACATATCGACTGATGTACACCTTAGACGGAGGAATAAGTGTCCCGTCTTGATAAAATCGCTATAAAATATGAAAATCGCAGTAGTCGCTTAGTAATAAAAGGTAATAAGTCAGGACGGGACGTTTATTTTAAACCTTAAGCGTTAAGTCTTACGTTAGAATATGGAATAGATGTATTCATTTCCCTAGCACCTGTCAAATTTTATCTCCTCCACGCATGTTATAAGCCCGCTGGGCGTATTAAAAAATGGACATGAAGCGCCTTGTTTATATGTAAGGAATATTTTTGATGTAAAAAAACTACATGAAAGGATCAATAATTTCGTTTTATTTTTAAGCTTATTAATGCTTTTAACCCTTTAGTTTATAACCCCTGCTAGGCGTGATAACGTAAACAAAGCCTGCGATTGTGATTCCCGCCGGCATCGAACCCCGCACTCGTACTCATCACTCATTTAATACAGTCGGACACGTGTGGACACTTCCTGTACAACAGTGCCGTGTGATGGACGCGAATCGATGCGCTAACGTTGCTAACTGTACTGGGGGCTACAAAAGATGCATAAGATGTATAGGATTGACGAAAGCTGTCGATCTATGGCATCGGCCGTTTATGTCAACGTTTCACGGCTAAACCGATTTCGATGAAATTTGGTATGGAGATAGCCTGATTTCCGGGGAAGGACATAAGCTACTTTTTATCCCGAAAAATTTGGACAGTTCCCAAGGGAGCAGCTATAAATGACTTCTACGCAAACGGAGTCTACATATATACCAGAAGTCCTAGACAAAGACTTACCGATTTATGAAATTGATAAAATATTATTAACATACTTATTATACTATGTTATCAATTTCAAAAATTGTTAATGTACCATCTGTCACTATCTGTGTGGCAAATTTCATCCAAATCCGTTCAGCCGTTCTCGCGTGATTAAGTAACAAACATCCACATATCTAAAATTTTACATTTATATATTAGCATGATTAACAGTAAAGTTAGTTTACAGAACACAGATAAGATACAAAATTCAATATTTTTTCTTACATCTCAAATATAACAAATAGCCTAGTGACGCACCTCATCCCATCTGGCGCTCCACAAGACTGCGATATAGCGGTAATACTTTGAATACTTTGAACAAAGAGTTAATTGTGATTGTGCCGGCGCAGGCGCAAGGCCGTTTTAATCAGAGCCGCAAACACTGTATCTAATCTGCGCCATTGTACATATTGTACCTGCGATTTATGCGAGTACCGTGGGCAAATAACGGATCTATTGGTGTATTATATGCAAAGTATTGAATGTTAATTGGCATAGTTTATTGGTGATAATTTATTAAGAGCTCGAAGCCGGCTTCAAACGCGAGCCAGTCTAAATAAATGTGATATAGTATGTTTAGTTTGACCGTATCCACTTAAGGAAAATAGTGTATTGTATTTGAACAAAGCCATAGTATTTCGACATTATACTACCGTCCGACAAACAACAGGATCGTACTTCGCAAAAAAAACTGCAAATACGTTGAAATTTCAATGTATTGTCAACTTTATCACCTTAGTCAGTAGATTACAAAAGCATTAAAAGAAAACTGTCACTACAGCAAGCGGTATGACGGTCAACGAATTGTAAACGCCATTTTTTCTTTTAGTGCATTTGGAATGTACTGTCTATGGAGGTAGAGTCGATAATCTATTGAACTTTTAAAGTGCTTGCAATCCCCTTCCTAGCCTTGTTCTGTAGATATCCAGGAAATACCTACAATGGTTTTGTTCAAATACAATATATTGTTTTCCTGCGGGCTTAACATGTATGCATGCTAGGGAAATTAATACATCTATTCCATATTATAACGTAAGACTTAACGCTAAAGGTTTAAAATAAAAGTGTCTCGTCCTGACCTTTCTAACTTTTATTACTAAGCGACTAGAGCGATTTTCACTTTTTATAGCGATTTACTTTTATTTTAAACCTTAAGCGTTAAGCTTTACGTTAGAATATGGAATAGATGTATTCTTTTGCCTAGCACCTGTCAAATTTTATCTCGTGTATGCATGCTAAGCCCGCTGTAGTGGTTACGGCCAAACTAAAAACAAAAGACTAATAATAGAACTAAACTATTTTTTTTTTACAATCTATTCCGCGCGCTTAGTAGCGAAAACTTATGAAACGAAATGTTTACGTAAACCCGTTTTTGCGGACGGTGGATATACAATGCACCTGCTAAACACCTGCCGGGGGCGATTAGTCAGCAGAACGTGGGCGCGCTAACACTCCGATAATGAGCCATCCTCGCGGAGAACAGCGGGCTGAATCACCGCCCCTGGAGCTGGACTTGACATCCTGACCCACATAGTTACATAATCAATATCATTTCATAGTTCCCAAAGGGCAAAGCGGAGCCCTATCGCTGAAACTCTGCTGTCCGTCCGTTCGTCTGGCCGGGTCTGTAGCTCGTCAACGGAATAAGTTATAGACCTGGGCCCTATCTAATAAACGTAACAATCCAACCAAATTGTAAAACAGTGACATATTTGTAGAACTTTACAGTAAAAACCCGTTTAATAAAGCTACAAAATTGTAAAAGTAACACTGGTAAATATTTGTAAATTGTAACGCGTTTAAACTCTTTTTAAGTAACTGTAACATTAGTTTTCGATTACAATTTTGTTTTACAAATAAGTCACGGTAAGATACAATTCACAATTAAGTTAAATATTTTTATGTTGAAGAATAATAATGAGGGTAGAAAATAATTTAGTCGCTGTCTAGTCTATTTTATTACGTTCTACGTACGAAATGGACAACAACAAAATTTCTATTTTAAAGCTCATATACGAAAATAAAGATGTGTTATTTGGTAAATTTAGCGATGTACTGACTCATGAAATGAAAATAAATAAGTGGAAACAAATAGCGGAACAGTTGAGAGCTTTGGACATTTTGAAAAAAGATTGGAAGTACCTCCGTGACACGACGTGGCAAAACTGGAGAAAAAGGACCATGGTAAGTTGAATTTCACTAATAATTCATTTTGGCTACTTTTTGATATAGGTGGATATAAACATAGAACATACATAAATGTACCGGGTTCCTTCCATTTGAGCGAAAAACGTATGGTAAACTGTTTCATTTCGCAACCGTTTCATTTGGCCAAACGCTTTTTTTCCGAAACTGTAAATATTTCAGGATTTATTTCAGGACCATCGTGTAGAACCCTATAGGTTAGGTTTGGATAGTTTTATAAAAATCCTGAAATATTTACAGTATAAGAAAAAAAAAGCGTTTGGCCAAATGAAATGGTTGCGAAATGAATCAGTTTGCGAAACGCGCGGTTGCGAATCATTAGTGAACCAATGTACTTTTATGTACATATAAGTATAGATTATGTTTCTGTTTATGTACTAGCTTTTCCCCGGGACTCCATCCGTGTTAGAGGCGTTATCACTATTCCCTCGGAATGATAATAATAATAACTATTAAGGAATAATTTTACACAAATTGACCTTATCATTGACCTAGTCCCAAACTAAGAGGCTTATACTATGAGTACTAGATATTAACATCAATAAAAAACATCGAAAAACTCAGGAACAAATATTCGCGCTCATCGTACAATACCCTTACCGGGTATCGAACCGGGGACCGCTAGCTTTGTTGGCAGGGTCACTACCAACTAAGTACCTATACGATTTTTTTAAATCAAAAACTGACCTAAATGATCAAAACCATACACGAATCACCATTAACTATATGTCAATTTACATCACCTAATAAAAAAATATCACATTAGACTCACCGCGTCGTCAAATTGACAAATTATTTTTTAAATAAAGACGATATATTGATATATAATTATTTTTTTAGGAAAAGAGAGACAATCGCATGCAGACGGGTTCGGACGATATCGATGAAATGGTTTTAAAAATTCTTGGGAAAAATTCTCCGGTAATAAAAGGCCTTAATGTGCCGGAATCGTCAGGGACAAGCAATGCTGCAGTTTGTATCCCAATATCAACCGTCGATAACCTGTCTCCACCTCCAACTAGTTCTCCTACTCCCCATGACAGCGGACCGAGAAGAAAATCGCGACAGATATCAAGCAACGACGATATTTCCGATGATTTCAGTGATATTAAGAAACAGAAAATGTTAGTAGAACTGGAAATCTCTAAAGAAAAATTAGAAATAGCAAAACGTGAAAGGCACAAGCTAAATTTGGAAATACTTAAACTAGAAAAAGAACTTAACATACAACAGACACCAAATCGTTACCGTTTCATTTACAAGATGTTATTACAACACCGTCCGTTACAAATGAACAAATGGATGCTATGCCAGTGGACTTCTCCACCAAATAATTTACTAACAATTCAAAAAGACACGTATCAGTCAGTTATGTAGGGTAAACTCATCGAATTTCTCTCTCAATTCCGTGGTACTGTAAAGCAACAAGTAGTTTTGTATGTAGAATTGTAGAACTTGTTGCTTTATGTATGTCAGTTTTATTCTTAATTCTTTTGAAATCGAATAAAGAAATTAAGAATGGAACAATAAAAAAACAATAGGGAAAGAAGGGTGAATAGGTCAGGCTACATTTGTGGTGCAGGCATGTTTCCATGATGGCGCTTGTCTTTGTAGTGTGATGGTAATTCCCTTTAAGCCTATAAGGTGGGAAGAGACTTGGTTGGTCTCAGCCGTCATAGTGCATGGCATGTGTACTTCGTGGTTGACAAGTCGTGCGTTACGAATTTCGCCGTATAGTGGGGTTAAGGGAAGCGATATTGTATGAAAGCTTGTTCATACTTGCTACTTATAAAATATGTGTATAATTGTTTTAATGTGTTTATTTAGCTGTGTTTTATTTTTCATATATGCCGAGCTGAGAACTTGTGAAACCCTGATGACCATAAGCAGAGATGACTGATGTGAGACATGGGCGTGCATTCCTGCCACATGTATTCTGGAAGCAGTAGGAGGCTGCTACCTGGACTTGATGTCGTTGTATATAGTATCATAATGAGATATTCCCTTTGATCACCATGATGAATTTTACAAGCCATGGTGCAGTGAAAATTGGTCATTAGTGGTTATTTAATAAAAAAAATAAAGCTATTCTTATAATGAGGTATCTTATTGCTTGTGTTTTCGCTACTAGGTGTCTTTAACATTTGCATCGTTTCATGTACACTTCTGAACGAGAGCAACAAGCTGCGCAGGAGGATGGAGCTGCGAAGTCTGGTGCTGCAGTCACTTGGCTGCACCATCAGAAGAAATGCAGTTCACCATCACTCTGCGAAGATGCTGTGACCATATCTCAGGCCGAGATATGTGACACATGCATAGCAATTTATTGAAATGTATAAGTTATGAGTAGTTTAGTATTAAATATGAAATATAGCTAGAATAATAATGTTGCGTATTGGGGGGGGGTGAAAGTGCTTAGGTAATTTATTTCATACGAGTATTTTTTTTTCCTTAGAACCTACTGAGGCCCATTTCGTTAATATAAAACGAGATAACTTATTAGTCAATGAGAATTGACACTTTGACAATTTGTCCCTTCTTTGATATATATTGGGTCTTAGGAGGTTATGGATGATAGATTGTTTGGTCAAAGTCGGACCCTTAACATATGCCTATGGGGCATGGACCCATATGTCACTTCTGTGACATGTTAAGGGAATGACGATGACTTGTCAATTCATTGTCAGATGTCTATGGACATAAAAATACCATCTCGCCTCTTTGTAAGCCTATTACACACCACCATGAAACCTAGTTAGGGGTAATTATTTTTACATATGTCATATACTCTTAGTATAGCATGACTAGTTATCTGTGGTGCGTGAAAGGTACGAGATGGGTAGATAGGGAATCCACTGTGATTTTCGTTTTTCGGAGGTTTTTCCGAAAGTCGAAATTTCACTGTACAGTTAAGTGTTGTTCGCGTAAGAAAGTTCCGTTCTATAGTATTATTGACATAACTGTACAGGAAATTATTCCCTAGCTGGGAACAGTGTGGCTTTGTAAGACCTGCAACTCCTCCTTAGGTAGATATAAATTATTAGCTAGGCGTTGCTTTTTTCAAGAGGGGCGAGGGATGTAAAGCAACAAGTAGTTTTGTATGTAGAATTGTAGAACTTGTTGCTTTATGTATGTCAGTTTTATTCTTAATTCTTTTGAAATCGAATAAAGAAATTAAGAATGGAACAATAAAAAAACAATAGTAGTGGTGTGTAGAGTCGCCTCGCGACATTCATGGTGCAAACACCTATTCTTGTATATTATTTCAAATAAATTAAACTCAAACAAATAACAGTCTATTGATATAATCTTCACCACCCTTACTGTACCTAGCAGTTCTATAATCCGCCATAGAACCCTGCTAATAGAATCTAGGAACTGAAATACGACCAAACTTAAATAGGTTAATGCAAATACATAAAGGGTGTCTTTTAGGTCCCAGATTCGACCTGCAGGGTTCTATGGTGGATTGTAAAATTGAGCGAGTCACGGAATTCGATTACAGTCCCTTTACAGTGCGTATCTGTTATTAAGTTATTATATGGTATTGTGACCCACAGCCCATCCAATGTACAGCACAAAATTTGTTCAGTAGATGCGTTTCTGTTGGTTTTGTGTTCAAGTTCAAGCTCATTTACCAAATATCCAATGGTGTTCTTGTTTACCCTAAATTTCTCATTAAATGTGAAATCGGTTATATTAAACGTGTTTTTTTTTTATATTCGCCTCCGTCGCACAATTATTGACGAGTATTTTTCGTCACTACTACTTGATGACGTTAACACCATTACTAAAAAGTAATTTTTTAACAATAACTAAGAATCACCAACGGTTGTGACACAGAGTGCGCTCACCTGTCAGAATTATATTACAATATTGTAAACTTGTAGCTACATTTCTGCGTTTAATAAACCACCTTTTCTGACAAATTTGTAAATTCAAGTAAAAACCTTTATTGAACAGGATTATGTAAAATACTACAATTTTGTATGTACAATTACAATATTGTAATTTTTATTGAATAGAAATATGTAGAAATGTAAAGTGTAACACTGGGATCCTAGCCAAACGCATTACGCAAGCTTAACGATTTTTGAAAATCTACAAAATGTATGGAATTGAAATAAGCGGTTGACGCGACTATCGTTAGGGTGAATTTCAGGGCGTTTCAAACGCCGTCATTAGTGTCACCAAATATATTGACGAAATCAGTGACACTACAGCAACTTCTGTTGCTGATAGAAACGACATCCCCGGTTCTGCTTCTGTTTACACCAGGAGTTGCTGGTAGGTGTCATTGATTTCGTCAATATATTTGGTGACACTAATGACGGCGGTTGAAACGCCCTGAAATTCACCCGTTAGCTAACGTCAATACTATACATATTGTTTGATTCGTTAAATTAACCTAATAGATGTTGGCCAGGCCCCCTGAACTTAAGGAACGTTGACCAAAATCCGAATGTTAAATTGAAAATAGTTTTTATTTTATACAAGAAAAAGAAGAGCCAGGCAATCGGGTGAATATATGCTTAATTGAAAAGTTGTTAAATTGGTTATTGGCGTTCCAGTAATATTATGAATATTATGATAAAGAAGAAATAGCATAAGAATAAATAATAACTTATTTATTCTTATGGAAATACTCATGTCAGGGTCGATTGTGTCAATGTGTTTTATGCATGTTTTATGTGTCTAATTTTTAAATAAGCCTAAATAATACGATACGGGCTTATCTCTTACTACAATTATAAAGAGGTAAAGTATGTTAATTTGTTTTTTTGTTTGGATGTAAGGGGTAAGGCGCACTGCGGGATGCCATCCGTACCTGGTTCAAATTCCGCCTTTTCGAACGAAGCGCTTTGCATCATCTTTCATAATGCGTACTGCAAAAGAGTGGAATGCGCTTCTGGCGTCTGTATTTCAGAGTGCATAAAATCTGAACCTACTCGTATTTTATGCTAGGGTGAATAGGCAACTTCTGGGTGAGCTCGCTACATCGTAGACTGAATCTTCATCCTCCAAGGGCAAGAGTTAGTCAAGAGCAAACCCTTTATCACAAAAAAAAATCTCCGGAACTACTCATCCGATTTCAAAAATTATTTCAATAAAATTTAGAATGGAGGTTCAGGGTTCATAGGTTATATGTTAACTTTGGAAATTACTGACTCTTCGCAAACGAAGTCGCGGGTGGAAAGCTAGTTTTCTATAAAAATCACGTCACAGTGCAGGTAATAATAACATGAACGCACGTACTTATTTTCACGCTTGTTTATACTTTACAAAAATTAAATGATGCGAGTAAATTCCATTTTTTTAGCGAGGTAATTTTGTAAGTTGTGGTATGTAGGAGGTAATCTCCGAATCTACTCATCCGATAAAAAAAAAATTCGACAATATTTAGAATGGACTTTCAGTGTGGATAGCCAATATTTTAACTTATATTAAACAAGGGTCCGATCGTCAGTAAAAAATATAACTTGTTTTAGGTACTTGAATTATTTTTCTATCTCATTAAACCTGATCAGGGCGTCTAAAAGAATAGTTAAATTAAAACTGACAGAGATGGCGAGTGTTAACGTTCGCTAAAAAGCATAATGACAATGACGTCATAAAGGCTGCTCTAATCCTCGGGTCGTTGTGTAAGTAGGTTATCTGAGACAAACAGACATAATTTCCCCCTTTTTAAAGCTACGCTGCACTGCCGCTGCCTCACAAATATTAGACAGCTTTCGCATAACGTTTTTAGTAGTTTTTATAATAAAGACTTAAGTACATGCTCTCATTGAAATAAGGGGTTTTCATGCGGCTAACTGCTTATACCCGTAACTGACGCTCGAACTCGGTCCGGGCCGGACACCGGATTTGGTTCGCTCCGAACCAGATCTGGCCGACTGTAGAAAAGTCTTCGGACCAAATCGGCCGATATATCTGGTTCGGAGCGAACCAAATCCGCTGTCCGGCCCGGACCAAGTTCGAGCGTCAGTTACGGGCATTAGAGGACACACTTTGATTGCAGGTGCAGGAGGTTCAGCAGGTGCTAAAACCTCAGGTGCATGTTACCTCGTTTTGTTTCATTTGTCTTTATCTTGCATTGTCGAAAAATAAGGACACCATTATAACTTAAGCGATTGTATTCTATCAATCGTAGCAAAATAAATAAATATACTTGCTAAATAGTAAGGACTGTAGAATCCTTAGTTAATAACGAAATTATTGTATTCTAGCAATATTGCACCCGCTTATAAACATTTTCTTCTTCGAACAAAGGACAGAAAGTTGAGAAAAACAGGCATTAAGTTTGTGTGGCAGCCGTCATCAGAGTCCTCTTCTTGAGCGAGCACCGACGAATGAATATTCAGTTATCACCCAGCTCGGACACCGAGTTTATTTCTAAAGGCCGGGAATAATGCCTACCAATTTAGGATTAACAATATTCAGCCGTTGTTGAATGAGGTATTTTTGAGTTTTAACAGATTTCGCAAGATGAGATGGGTTACTCGTTGAATTTTTTGTTGAAGAAGTCATCGACGTAATGTACATTTTCTAAATTATGTTTGTGTATTTGCGTAGTTAGGTTTATGTAGTATAAAAGGATCCTGGTATTGTTAACAGTAAATAAGCTTTGCTTCATTTATTTGTACTTTTTTGAATCTTACGGAGTTAAAACCGTACACAAAATGATAGTGAAAAAATAAATAGCACCCTAAAGTCGATAATAGCTGATGTTCTGCTTTGCTAAACCTCTGTAGGAAGTGCAACCTCATTCTGTAGTTGGTAGTGAGCGCGAGTATTTGTGACGTTCTCAATATAAAGGGACCTTATGGAGGCAGGCGGTTACGGCGTTTTTAGAACTGTTACCATAGTATTCGTATTGTTACAAAAATAAGAAGAGCTTAACTGCCTTCCTCCATAAGGTCCCTTTATATTGAGAACGTCACATTTGTTCTTGAGTCATGGATGTTTTGTATGGATGTCTCTAATAAGTATGCATGTTTATCGTTGCATATATAGTACCGTAAGTACTAGGTAAATTTGTGTTAAATTGTCCACTGATATTTAGATATATATTTGGGCTAATGTGCTTACTTCACAATCTAAAACAAAATAATATATTACTAGCTCGCACGGTGCCTACTCATATGACTGACTAGCTAACTACTTGCGTTAATTTAACCATGACTCACAGCTATAATATTTGCATGTCAGTCTGTCTGTCACTCAGGCGGTCTGTGAAGTGCTCTTGGGTGTCACTTTAATATAAGTGTTTGAGAACTTCTAAGGATCGTTTGGTAAACATTCCTTGATACTGGGAAAAAAGTTAGCTTTTTGGATTAGTTAAAAGTGAGGAGTAAATATCGTTTTATTTCTGACCTATTTGTAAATATATATATTATATATTATCGGTTTTTCGATATTATTTAATTATTGCACTGTCACCGAAGTTACGTAAGTATACCAAATTTCAGGTCAATCGGACACCGGGAAGTGGGTCAAATTTAACTTGTAAGATTTGATGGATGAACGAATGTATCTGATGAATACCCACAGACTATTGGGCTCAGTCAGTGGCGCGTAAAATATCCGGAAGTATATCGATTGATTCAACTTTAACACACAAAATAACCGGAAGTATATCGATTGATTCAACTTTAACACATAAAATAACCGGAAATATATCGATTGATTCAACTTTAACACACAAAATAACCGAAATAATATCGATTGATTCAACTTTAACACACAAAATAACCGGAAGTATATCGATTGATTTAACTTTAACACACAAATTGTTTAACCTAACTTGATACCTATTCATATGAAAGGGATATTCCAGTGAAACTTTTCGGCTTTCTTTATAATTCGAGCTGATGAATGAAGACGGCGCGCGCGCAGATGTGCTGGTTCGACGCCCGGCGCGTGCCTCTTTATTGGGGCCCGCCGGGGCTACAGCGTGTTCATTTTAAATATTTAATAATAAGCAGAATCAAATTTTGGTTTGGATAAAAAGATCTTCAGAAAAAGTAACGTGGACGCGTGCTTGGCTAAAACTTGATGGGATAAAAGAGAGCATCAGAAAAGGTATGGATAATTATATTATAAGGTAATATAGAGATGTTGTTATTAAGACGGGCTTGCACCAAAATCTATCTAGATCTATGTTTACAGACGAGTGTCTTGACCTGTTAATGAGTTTAAAATGCAATTACCTAAGTTTGAACGCATACGCAAGTATTATAATATTTAATTTCTAAAATCAACATTCGTCATCGTCATCAGTAAAAGCTAGAATGAGACGAAAAAAAATAGAATAAATTATGTTCTTTCTCAATTAAAGTTTCTATACTCTTACCATCTATGTGAATGGTTGTTAGAATATGGTTTTAGCAAATAAAGTTTAAGTATCTCCTCTCTAAACCATCTGGTAAGGTTACAAATTGAACCCCGCTGTATGTTCGTTTTATTTTTACTCGTTGATTGCGTGGCTCTTTTGTTCTTTGATGCGCGTGCACATGGCCTTAGCTAAAAACAGCATTTATAAAGAACCGTAGCTGATTTCCGAATAGCGTAGGCAGCGCCAGTTTTTACTTTTAGACTGCCGCGATTTTAATTTAGTTAATAAGTTTCTACCTAAGTTTCTAGTATTACTTATCCTGGGCGACCAAGCTCTCCTTGGGTGAAAAAAGAAAAAACTAAAAAAAAAACTCAAAACAAAAAAAAACCCGCAGGGTTGGCTTGGCTGGGTTGGGCCGAACCTGCAGTTTTCGGCGTAGCAGACCAACGCTTTAACCATTAGGCTATTCAAACAGCGGCGGTGGCGGCGTAATTACGAACCTTTTAGCGTGAAAATATGGAGGAATTTTCCCAGATATGAGATCTAGCTAGATCGATTTTTCGCCCCGTAAACCCCTATATTGCAAGTGTCATCAAAATCGTTAGAACCGTTTTCGAGAACGTAATTATGAATATACTTAATACTTAATACAAACATTGCTGGTATCATTATAAAAACAAAGTAGTGTCCTGTTAAAGAAAAGCTGAAGTAAATCTTTTTTTGCTCACCTTGTAAGATCGACATGTCAATCAACATAGAATATATTCAAAAACAATTCGTCAAAATAACAAATTATTTCCTTTTTCCGAATGATTTATTCCTGACACAGTTCCTATCCTCCATTCAACAAAGGGGGTAGGAATTATACATTTATTCACCGGCCCGCGTATTATGCTGATGTTTATGTATGTATGTATGTATGATATGCGTATATGTTGGGAATGTTAATGGGTTCACAGGCTTAGCGAGCTGTTCGACGGATTTTAGGGCCATTTCATTTGAACCTTTCGCCCGCGACTGCGTCCGCGTAGAAGTCGTTTTTATTGCTTTTCGTATATATGTCAGTCCAGGATGAGGAATATTTGTGTGCCAAATGTCATCTAAACCCGTTCAGCCGTTTAGGCTTGATCGAAACACAAACATTCAAAACATTCATCAAAAATTCAAATTTATAATATTAATAGGAAGGATATGATGTCGCAAATTTATGGGCGTTTTTCAAAAAAAGTGTGCATCGTTAAGGAAAAAAATAAGAAAATTTTAATTTTTTCCAGTGCGTCACGACAATTATTGATACGTTTAGTATCGTTAATTTTCGTGACAAACCGGAAAAAATTAAAATTTCTGTTTTCCTTAACGATGTACACTTTTTTTGAAAAACGCCCAAATATGTAGATGTTTCGTTTTTCTAAAGTAAATTACAAAACAAGTTTCTATTAAAAAAAATGTGACACGCTTTTTTTGCTGACTTTTTTTTTACATAGTATCACCTGATTATCAAGACAAATCCAACGAGCCCAAACAAGGCGCGGCTATCTTCAGCTCCTATGGCCAGCTCCGTGGCACCAATTATTTTGTCACCAAAGTTTTTTTTACATAAGACTGAACAGGTACCTATACTTACCTAATTTCAGCTCAATCGGACACCGGGAAGTGGTTCTAATGCAGCTTGCAAGATTTGACCTAAACAAAAAAACATCGCAAGTTAAACAAGAGCTTGCAATCATACACATTACTGATATATTTTTTTATCCAGTCCAAACTTAGCGCGGCGAAATGTCAACCAACAACAAAATCCCACCGTAGCCGGAACATCCAATTGCGTTTTCGCCAGTTCGTTAGCAAGTGTGCCACCGCCGGGTCTTGAACCCTGGCCAGGTCAGCCGGAACGAGGTACACTTACATCGGGTGAAACTACGACCGTGAACCTAACTGCTTCAACTGAAAAGATTTGCAGTAACATAAAAATTATAATACTTTTTGTAAAATTAATCTTACTAATATTATAAATGTGAAAGTTTGTGTTTGTGTGTCAGTTTGTTACTCTTTCACGCTGCAACGGCTGGACGGATCTGGATTAAATTTGGAATGGAGATAGCTTATACCCTCAATTAACACAAATGCTACTATTATCCCGAAAAATAAATTACCTGAGGGAGCAGCGATAAACGACTTCTACGCGGACGGAGTCGCGGGCAGAAGCTAGTGTTTTATATTTTTTTTAGCGAACGAAAGTTAGATCGTACGGTTTACTAACAAAAAATGTATTTACTGAATTTTCATCCTCAAAATCATTTAACACTATCATTAAGTTTAATGTCAAATTCTTTCCCTATTTGATAGTGTCAAGAATAAAATTACACTTTTTTTTGTATGAAAATAATTAAAAAAAATTAAATTCGTGACAATAACTAGAACATTTTTGTTTTTCCTCTTACAAGGAATGGTACCCAACTTGTCCGGCCCCGATTTGATTTATTTTGATATATCGCACCTTCAGAATGAAGACCTAATCCAAAATATTTAGATTTTGAGTTAGGTCTCTATAACAATAATTTTATGACTCGAAGTAGAAAACTTTAGATTTTGTATTAGGTCACTGTTATTCTAAAGGTGCGATATGTTAGAGAGTATTCTAAAATAACTAACATTTATCGATATAAATCGGAGCCGGATGGTTGGGTACCTTTCCTTGTTAGAGTCACAGCTCTTGGTTAACTATCTACTATTGCTACATATGTAGGTACTCCAGTTTGTATTACAACTGAAAGTTACTCTATATTTACCTACTCAAGGCTCAAACTAGATATAAAAAAAACTGCATATGTACCTTCTTAAGACAGGAAAACAAATTGCTTAGGTGACCTTAGCCACATTCTAAAATATGACCTCAATCTGAGCATGTAACATTTCCCCGCCATTATTCGCAATTAACGGCAACATTTTTCACCAAAATGTCAGTCATCTATTCAACACTTCCCCTTGGCATTACGATAGCATCGACAAAATGGCCGCCAAATGTCAAAAATGGAGGAATGTCGAAATGGCGCGATATTCAGACGGCTCCGGTCCGCTGGCCACCCCATGGCGGGACTTTTCTTATTGTTTTGTGCCGAGCTATTTATTATTGCGAGGTTTAGCATAATGGGAACTTTTGTTAACGCCACTCGGGAATAATCCGTTTTGCGAAGATAATGGGATCTTTAGGATTGTGGCCCTATTGATGGAGAGCTGTTCAGTCTATTCACCTTCATCTATGAATTCAAGTAAGTACTACCAATTCATATAAATATAATTGGTACTACAGGCTTACATTCGTAAACGCACTGAAAGCGGCAGCGGCGCGGCGCGCGGGCTGTAACGTCTGTAATGTCTGAATTTACTTAAGTATTTGAAAAATATCGTTCTTAAACTGACTATTTAAGAGTTGCCTCCGTGCGGCACCACGCCGGTACCCTTTGAGTGAGTTTGCACCTATTGAAATTTGTAAGTACTAAGTAAGTATTTAGTTACTAGATAGTTTTAATGTTATCAAAATTTTTAGCTTTCCGCGAATATTACAAAACGGAATTACCGCTTTGTTATCCGTCTGTCCATATAATTATATCCTTTTTCTCTGAGACAACTGGAGCTGTTGAATTGAAAATTTGAAATAGGTACTAAGTTATAGTTTTTAGGGTTCCGTACCCGAAGGGCGCCCAATGGGACCCTATTAATATGCCTGTATATGTCTGTCCTAACTATAAAGAGCTGTATCTTTTGAACCGTAATAGGTAGCGGGTTGATTTTTTTCAGAATATGTGTTACGGCGGATTTACTAATAAAAAAATAATAATGTTAAATGATAAAGGGGGTCCCCATAAAAGAAATGTTTTTTTCAACGTATAATATACAAGGTAACGGTACGTAACAGTAAAATATACAAGCGTCAAATTAGGTATGATTACAGAAGAAACCCTATAGAATAACAACAAATACTAAAAACCAGCCAAATGTGTACGGAACCCTCAGTGCGCGAGTCCCAGTTGCACTTACCCGGTTTTTTTATGGCAGAAAGACTTATTCCAAGTTACTCAGTATGAAGACTAGCGTACCAACGAATAGTTGGTTAGCAGTGTGCCAACATAACAACATTTGACACAGTCTCGAAACAAACCCAGAAACAACATTAACGACACTTTGTTTTACATTTACTTTACACTGAATTATCTAAGAGTAAGTAATAACTCTAGTTCACCAGTAAGGAAGCTTTGGTTAGAGCTTCATCAGGCGCAAGCAATCAAGTAGTCTGCAATGCAGTTTGCAGTTTAGCATAATATTATTATCATTTGCGGAAACGTTCCGAATACTCATGCCTTCAATAGCGTTTATAAAGATTAAGTAGTTTGTGTGCTCGTTACTCTCATACCGAGAAAGGAAGATTCTATACCTTCGAGGACACACCATATTTTTACAAGGTATATGTATATATGGTGTTTTGAAAGCCGTTTCACATTTAATAATAATAAATAAATATCAGGGACAATCTCACACAAATTGACTTAGTCCCAAACTAAGCTCTAGGCTTGTACTATGGGTACCAGGCAACGATATGCATACTTATATACAGAAGTCACGAAAATTAGTCATGCATTTAGTATCGTTAATTTTCGTGACGAAACGGAAAAAGTTACAATTTTTTTTTTTTTCCCTAACGCTCAAATACATACTTAAATATTTATAAAACATCCATGACTCCGGAACAAATACTCGCGCTCATCACACAAATATTTTCCCATACCGGGATTCGAACCCGGAACCGCTAGCTTCGTAGGCAGGGTCACTACTAACTAGGCTAACCGCGGCCTTTTCTATTCTTTCAATTTTATTGTCAGAAGATTTTAAATGTTTTCTTGAACAAGTTATTTCTTTGAAACTTAGGCCGCAAAGGTTTTTAGAGCTAGGCTTGAATACAATATTTATTAAGTAAAAAAATTACATTGAAATAGAAGAATAGAAACGTCTATTTTTAATTACTTTTTAATATAAAACTAGGGTTAAGTTTTTAAGTGTAAGAACTTATTTCAATTGGTGCTATCCGTGCAATGGATGAACATTTTAACATCGTTTGGAACGCTTTATTGTTTTTTTTACGATCAGTGGTAAGTATAATCTCGGTCGTCCTTTTTTATGGTGAAAAAGAACCCCAGGTGTAAATTAGTTGTTTTGTCAGCGTTATTTGCTTCTGTCATCGCCTGATTACCAAAAACTAAAGATTTTATACCATTTATACCACAAAACAAAAAAAGTTTCCACAGATTTCATGTGCTCTGTGGTTTCAGCACACGCCATCGTTAGACAAAATGGCGTCGTTCCCGCCCTTTCGCCAGTTTCGCGCCAACGGTTTACGCGAGCTCGTAAAGATGCCAGAATTAAAGCTGGCAGCTGACACGTTTAAATATAGAATCACTATAAAGATGCGGTCTTTGGATGTAGTGGTACAGCCAAAACTACAATGTTCTAGAACAAAATTAACGCATTTACGTTGCGCCGCTTGTGTGAGAATGAACGTCAAATGCAATTGTCATCTATTTGTACGTGATTGCACACACATCCAAATGCAAACACGAAGTGTTTAGCTATATAAAATTATGATGGACACAGTTGGGTAGAACTAGAGCGGCTATACGACCTATTGGCCATTAAAATGTCAATTTTGACCGATCTTAACTAACAGTATCATAGTACTTATTAGCGTTAAACGGATCTTACGTATCAAACAATGTCAGTTTAATTGATAATGTTGACCGGATAATTATAGTTAATTACTTGTATTGTAGCTTTTCTGTGATTCCATTATTTTATAGAACGCAGCTTGGCTAATCCTAATGAGCATTATTTTTTACAAAACCACCTCGTTGTTGGCATGTCGACAAATTATCCGGTGAGCTTTTGCTGTCCTGCTTTCTCGTAGGCACTTTGCTCGTTTACTGTCGACGGCGAAAATTACGGCCAAGTCACAAAACTCGCACAAAATTGTTATTAGTACACACTGACGGGACAATTTAAGCCTTACATTACCATATTCACTTAATACGTGGATGAATGAATTCTAAAACATCCTACCGTTGTTAGATTTCTGAAAACATTATACGAGTACAAGCGACAATTATACTGATTATATTAAGCCTATCTTAAACACTGGCCGGTGGACCACAGATAATCTCGATCTAACTTTATAAGCGGATTAGCGAGAATTCAGAAATTAATTTGAAATTCAAATAGAAATGATATTGTTGTGAAGTTTCGGGCGAATTGTGTGGAAGCGAGCCGGCAATAAACTTTATATACGGCGCTGGGGTTGATCTGTTTCAAAGGAAATATTTAAAGGAACGCTATGATAATGTTGGTTACCTTTACTTAACCAAAAGATTCGTTTAGTAGACAAAAATCGAAGTGACCTAGTACCGAAAACAGAAGCTTGGCAAACGTACCCCCTTAACCTGGGGCCACTCTAACGGGAAACGCCGATAAAAATCAACGTCCATCGCCTTATGCATACTACGCATAAGGCGATGGACGTTGATTTTTAACGGCGTTTCCCTTTAGTGTGGCCCCAGGGTTAATACGTACGCTCTCCAGCTAGGTGGAGTGATGACCTACGTAGGGTGGCTGGGAGCGGAAACAAAAAACTCAAGACCGAGCTCAGTGGCGTGCCATGGGAGAGGCCTATGTCCAACAGTGGACGGAAGTGGGCTGATGATGATGATGTATGTTTTTAGGTTGACAACAACACAATACAATACAAAAACATTTTATAGGAGAGGAAATATTATAAAAGGTGTGGCAACATTTTAAAAGGTGACCTTTTCGAAACTAGTCAATTCCAAAGCCAAATTCTAGTAAACAGAACTTTTTCTTATCTAACGTATCTTTATTTCTTATTCAATTAAACCTAATACATCTCGTGTTAACCTCCCGTTTAGGTAACTGGGGTAACATTACCATACCGAAATAAAGGCAAAGAACAAAGCCGGGGTCAGCGACACGTGACCCGGACGATGACCCCCATTGTGGAACTAAATGTGCTCTAATAATCTCCAGCTGAGACTTAAAAAAAAACAACTTTTTTGAACTAGAGCAAAAGGTGTCATTGACGTCTCGTTGGAAGGATGCGAGTTCCGGTTTACTGTATCCTATTAACGTTGTAAAGTGTTATATTATAGTGCTGTAAAACAATTATACATTAAAATTATAAACACAAAAATATGTGCGTGCGTATTTTACAAAACGAAACTAGAGTTTTTATTTAGAGTTTTTAAGCGCGTTAGAGCGGTTTCGCACTACGTCCGATCCGTATCCGAGAATGTCGGTCCGAAGTAGAAGTATTACTATTTGTATAAGAAATCGGATGACGGAATTCGGATGTAGTACGTAATCTCTCATACAGATAGCACTACTGCTACTTCGGACCGAACATTTCTGGGATACGGATCGGAGGCAGTGCGCAAACGCTCTTACAGTCACAGCTATTATAAATACATATTAATATAAAGCTACAGCAAGTCGTATTAAGATAAATTTTTACGGGTTTAGAAGAGGGCACTCACAAAGCTTTAATATGTCATTGAAAATGTGATATATAGTGCTATATATTAATATATATTGTAGCTGTACCTATATTCTCAAGGTCAAAGAGAGACTTTCATTTTATTATGTAAAAGTTTGCACATGGATAAGCTCTATCGGTGTTAAGCTTGCTTTCTCAGTAATTGATCGATAAGTAAGTGACGTTGGGAAAGCTAGATCAATAAAGACCTATTCGATTTAATCCGACATTAATTTACTATTCACCTGAAGGGCTATCATGTGATAAAGCGTGACGGACGATTGTGTAAACCTCTCGTAATTAAATTAATCAGATGGACTTTATTTTGGTTTGGCGTAATCCCAATTTTCAGTTTGGCTTTGAATTGTGTTTTAATTTAACGTAATTAGAAATAATTTAAAATACTAGTGTAGTACGTTGACTAAATTTCTGGGCCGCTTCTTGTTGTGTTTCCTGACCTTTCTGTATGTGGTATTCAATAAAGAGTTACTGTATTGTATTGAATGTTAGTTCCGGAGTTGCCATACAATTAATCTAGTTGCCTGTACTTATACTACGGCTTATTAGAACTTATATATTCGCTAATTTTATTTTTAGTAAAACTTAATTTTCCTTACGATAGACTCTCAGACAGACCCTTACTTTTAATTCTAATGAAAAAGAAGTCGTGTCAATGAGCAAGGGATTATTCTTAATCTTGATACGTCGGCATTTCCACAACTCTACTGAAAAACCTACCCTAAACCAACAGTGTAAGCGTCAGTATGCAAGAAAATACATGATACAAAGAATCTTATTTTTAGGAAAGAAAGCCTTAAAATTCATTAAAAGTATAAAAAAGTATGTTGTAATGTAATACAACCTAAATAGAACTATGCCTCTTTTAATCAAAGTGTACTTTCGAATAAAACTTTTTCCATTCAGAAAGGTAACGACAAAATTTTTGAAATTAGAGCTTTGTGGGCTTATTTTAGAGTGCTTTTAAGCTCGCTGGGTGTTTATTGATTGTAGATATAAGTAACCTAGGCTGGGTCACGACTGGATTCAAGTTTAGTAGGGCATTCCACTCTCGAGCCCTAGAGCGATTGCAGTAGAGCTTCGTAAGCTCAAAGTTTTGTACGAGTATATCGACGCTTCGAGCTTGCGGCGCCGGTCGAAAGCACTGGTTTTCAATTACGTTTTAAAGTTTATTTAAAAATTCTGTTTAGGATTTGTAAAAGACTTTTCTCGTTTATTTCTCGCATTAATAAGTTGTAGATCTAAATTGTCATTTGTTCTAATGAATCAGTGAAATGAATCTTATTCAGGATTTTTGAGATGTAGTTTGGTTTAATTAGTTAGATACGTTGGTTTTAAACAGACTAGGGCGTCGATTTTTGACTCTCACTGATGATCTTGAAATCACAAGTGACTATATTCTCACCGATGACATTGAAATCACTATTTGACAAAAGTCGTATTTTTGAATGTCACACCTGTCTACCAACTTACTTACTTAAAACACCAAAAAACGTCACGCGTAGATTGAAATCGTGGTGATTATTAACGAATAAACGTAGATAGAAGTGGTTGTAGCGGTTTTTACCGTCAGCTGTCAGTGTCAAGTAATTATTTAAATAGTCACGGGTGATTTCGTTTACGAGTGCGTGGGGAGGCGTTTTTCAAAAAAAGTGTACATGGTTAAGGAAAACTTAAGAAATGTTTACTTTTTCCGGTTCGTCACGAAAATTAACGATACTAAATGTATGACTAATTTTCGTGACGCACTGGAAAAAGTTAAAATTTCTTAATTTTTCCTTAACGATGTACACTTTTTTTTTGAAAAACGCCCGGGGGCACTATTCGTTATCATAGGCGTGAGAATTTTAGATAGTACCGGTGAGATTCAAAAATACGAACTTTTAGAAATCAGCGAAAATTGGTCATTTTAGTGAGCTTTAATCACCGGGTGACCCCCCCCTGATGTGAATTCATCCAAATGATGCAGATCAAATGTGACGTTCTCAATATAAAGGGACCGTATGGAGGCAGGCGGTTACGCCGTTTTTAGAACTGTTACCATAGTATTCGTATAGTTACAGGAATAAGAAGAGCGTAACTGCCTTCCTCCATAAGGTCCCTTTATATTGAGAACGACACAAATGTTGTTTATTTTTCAATCACGCCTAACCGGCTGATTGGATTTCAAAGAAAATGGCTAAGCAGTTAGTACTTACCATTGACACAGGGATACTATTTATCCCGGAAAATTTGTAAGTGTCCCGGATATCAGGGAAAAGCGATAGACGACTTCTACGCAGACGGAGTCGCGGACAAAAGATAGTTATAGAATATTTACTACTTTGTAAAGCCTTCCGTCATAATTATCATCATCCTCCAGGCCATTTCTCGGTGATCATAAGCTAGGGAAAGCGTCGTTCTTTCGCTCTCAAGCTAATTTTTGCAGTAAAAGTGTTGCCACACTCTCTGCAAGTGCACCCCTCTGACAAAATTATTATAGCCTAAGTAGTTTGGTGTTTTTTTGTGTTGTTCGCAGCACTTGGCTGGCAGCTGGTCGATTACTATGGATGGCTATGCGGCCGTTGGCAGAAGTCGGCGCATCGCGGCGCATTGCGGACTTGCAGTGCAATCCGTCAATGCATTATGCAGTTTGTAAAGAAAACTGATGCGTCATTTGCCATTTAACAGTAATTGGGTGAATGTTTTAACTCACCGAGTGCCAGACTCGCTAGTTTATATAGAAAATGAACCCACCGAGCGGGTTCTTGGCAATTATTGGACGATATAAAGATAAACGGATTAATAAATCGAAATTGATAAAAAAATATCGAAAAATATTTTGATTCAAAGTGAAAAAAAGGTTTTGAAATATAATACTAATTACTAAAGTTTTCTTTCAATTGGATCTTAATCTTATCGTGTCAGATCGTGACACTGAACTTAAAAGGTGCCTTTTTTACCCGAATGCTGAAGAAAGAGGGTGCATGTATGTATGTGGGCATGTATGTGTGGTTCTTTGTTTCCTTTTAGATGCGAACGGAGAGCCTTATAACGACAAAGTGTCGTTACATTCATCTTATCGTCGCTTGTGTCACGGGGTAGTTTTATTTGAAATAAATTACAATACGACGGAATTAAAAATATTTACGTGATTATTATCAAATGTGTTCGCCCAAATCCTGGCCTACCGCGACAGGCGGTTTCGCCTTTTTTCACAAGCCTGTTATACAAATGACAAGGCAATGAAAACTATAACAGCGTAAGCGTCCGCCATAAGGGCCCTTTCGATTTGGACGACCACATATGTATAACGACAGTATAAGCATGCAGTCGGGTTTTTGAATCTTGATTCTACAAGCTTTTAACTTGCATTGTTTGTGTGTTAGTTTGTTTAGGTCCAATCTTGCAAGCTGAATTAGAACCACTTCCCGGTGCCCGATTGAGCTAAAATTTGGTATACCTACGTACCTTCGGTGACAACTTTTATTTGTAAAGATGCGTCCATATTTGTGACATGAAATCGGAACAGACTGCGTGACATTGCTATAGGACATGTCACGCTAAATGTGGACGATCGGCGTGACATCGCTATTGTGACATAAAATTTTAGCAAAATGAAAATCCGTAATTGGCCAATGTTTTGTATATTTTAAAGTAGTCATACTATACTGTAATTTGTGCTGTGGATTTATTGTGTAATAAAAAAAAAAAAAAAAAAAAAAAAAAAAAATCGGACTCTCGGGTGACAGGTACGCTGTGACATTTGTTCGTGTCACAAAAACCGTCCACATTATTGAGCAAACACGCGTTACTGACACGGTCACGGAACTATATTACGATGAAATGTCATAAATGTGGACGCACCTTAAGACTTCGTCACAATTTCGGTACTGGATTCTACAAGTAAGATACGTAACGTATAACGCTAATATCTCAGCTACTGCTGTTGTTATCGAATTATTATATGTAACTGGACTAGTCTTCAAAATCAAATTCAAAATTATTCCCAAACGTCCCCGAGATGTGATGTTAAAAATATCAAATACCAAAGATTAATTAGAAGTACCGATCTATTTGGAGCAGAAGTTGCGCAGGAGTCTGCCCGTCTGGCATCTGCCCGGATTTCTTAACCTCTAAATCACACCATAAAGACTAGCCGTGAAGCTTATGCCACTCTAGTAAAAAGCTTAAACACTAGTAAAAAAACCCAAGTCACCACCTTAACAAATTAAAATAGACCTTAAATTTGACATCATAAGTCTTATTTCGGTTTGGGGCTGGTAGAGTTGTGACGTTTAGTGTAGGAGGGAGGGAAGTATATATAAATCAATCGATCGATAGGCTGGATCGACGCGTGCGCCTGCTGGCGATCAAACGGGGCTATTTCGGGTCAGGCGTTAAGGGTAGGCGGAGTTTTGTTATTTTTTTAATCCTAGGCTTTTTAGAGGTTATAATTTAAAAACAGAAATGTGAATGACTATTTATTGTAAAAAACGCTATCGTCCGCACTCAGAGACGTCAATTAACTTTTGAGTTTGATTAAGGTTGCTGCTGTCACTTTCTTTGCTACAGCAATGTCAGCAATAGAACAAGACGCAGCAATTTTAATGAAACTTAAAAATGAATTGACGTATCTGAATGCGGCAGTTAGTCCCCAGAGTGCTGGTGGTCCGCGGCCATTGATTCTTGTGTGTCTAACATAATTAAGATATTCGCCTTCATTGTCAAGAAATTCTACTCTTACAATCCTATTCGAAAAAGGTCCGTAGGTCATTTTAAACTTTGAAAGGGTTCCACTTCTAGAAAAAAGGTTAAAAAATCTTTATTTCTAAGCTTTATTATCGATGTGTATTTTCGAAAAAAAAATACCATTATCCTCCTAAGGCCCCTTGTACAATATAATGTACATAATACGGCCATTGGAATAAAGATCCATTGCAAAGGAGATGGAGTGGGATTTCTTTTGCTTTTATGACTAACAATTAAATTAGAAAATAGACTCTATTATATTCAGAATAGGTTCATATTCCATTAGCAAATTTCGTTGTATGGTAAGCCTTAGGTTATAATAGGGGTCTCAATAGGTTATAAATCACATTTTCGTGACTATTATATTAATAATATCTTTTAAATTAATTATACAAAAATAAATATTTCATCCTCGTTATCACGTGACCGCAAACAGCGCGTGACGTCACGGTCCTCTAAACAAACAACATTTTGACAATTGCCAAGAAACAAGATTTGCGTGAGCCCACAGAGTACTTTAGAATATACTAGTGTTTAGAGGATCGTGACGTCATAGCGACGCCACGACATAAGTTAGCGTTTTAGCGGGAAATTTAAAAAAAATAATTATTTTAATGCATTTTAAATTAATATGCGAGTTAACTTTTTTTTTAATATTTTTTTAGATACATATATGTATACTGCCCTGCTAAGCTAAAATGCGATATCTCAAACAAAACTGCTGTAGCAATTGCTACCTCATTACTAACAGGAGAGGACTGACTCTGCTTTGCAATTGAATTTGAGATATCGCCTTTTAGTTTAGGACGGCAGTATAAGTATCATGTATATTATTATATATAAATAAAAACCGTCTACACCCCTATTTGAACGCCCTGTGTATACGTAGTATTGCCCTTAACCCGTGTAGTAACCAGGGGCTCTCCACGCTACAGAAAGCGGCTGGAACTCACGAAAATAGCACAAAAAATTATTTCGGCCTACGAGCCCGCGGAAAGTTTGCGATGCGATGGCGGCCTAGATAAACTAAACAGGCTTTATAGGGCACCTACGTCTCTATTATACATTGTACGAGTAAAAGAGAGAAAACATGAAGGTTAAGGTATTTTTAGCGTACTTATTTACATTTATTTCATATAATTTGTTTTCTATAATTTTTCGTGCTCAAACGTTTTCTGAGTGAACAACATACCAAGTTCATCAAATCATACAATCACCTTTTTATGCTGTTATATTTATTAAAAAAGTGATACCTTTCTTCTATCTTCCGTATACTAGGTAAAGATAAGGGATATCTGCAACTTACTTAAAAATGTATAGAAAAGTAAGCATTTTTTTGTTCCCGAAATAAACTTCTAAGTATAGTCGTGGTAAAAAAAGGTTCGTCACTTTTCAACTCTATTTCGATACATTAAGTACCATTACCATGAGTTTACAGTGACCGCACTCGCTAGCGACGGCGTAAACGATTTGTATGGAGAATTGTACAGCTCCTCTAGCGGTCACTTAAAGAACTAAAGATCGCTAGTATGAGTACAACGGTAAATTACCTATCGAAATCTATTCGTTAGCGACTAACGTTTTGTAACCGTTGCCGTAGAACATCGGTACCATGAGTCGTAAATTTGACAGATGTCATCGAAAAATACCGTATCGACTGTAGTTAACTATTTCACTAGCAAATTGGTGCGTGAAAACTTAGAATTATTGTTTAATACGTTACTCGAATTATTTATCTATCCAAATAATATCGGCAAGACATTATTTAGCGTGGAATATGTAGGCTTATGAAGACGAACGACGAAAACAAGGAGGATTTCAAGCTGATATGAGAAATATTACGTTAAGAAATCCACTTCAAAATTTAACTGAGAATAAATTTTATTAAAGGATATAGGCTCAGTAAGGAAGCTTTTGAGAATTTGTGCGATTCGTTAACGTACTACACGGATTTGAAATCCACTCACAAATATAATGTTCCCGATCCTGATGACAAGGATATGTCTGAAGAAAGTCAAGGTATTTATAGTGAAAGATAATGATTATATATTAACTTTAATACTAAATATGTCCTTATCTTTATTATGTTTGTTGTAGGTACCTACTATTTTCAGAACTATTTGAGGGCCAGGAGTTAGTGTTGGAAAATGAAGGCACCAGTGATTTATTAATGGAGAGAGCACCGCGGGATCAATTAGTTAGAAGACTTGCATCAATGCATTATTTCCAAATACTTGTACCATGTTTTCTGTTTTTTGTTTAATATAAAAATAAAAAGTACTCATACATCACACATAATCTTTATTAATTACACAAAATCTTTATTTATTACACAAAATCTTTATTTATTTGCTAAAGTATCTACAATTATATTTCCTAATGCTAAAAATTTACCAAATAAATCTAACCACCGTTCTTGCATTCTAAACTCTGATTCCCTTAACCTATTCTCTCCCGCTCCACTTCCTGTTTAAAAGCTCGCCATTCACTGTCAGCTCTGACAAAGGCTTGCCTTGCCAAATCTGACTGTCTGGGTGCGAGTCCTTCTGTAGACAGGAGATTAGTGGTTTTGCACCTGACGTCTTCGCCACTGACGCGGTGTGGGCGGTAAGAGCTTGGGGCTCTGCCACCTGGCATTAGCAGCTGTTAATGCTGTTCTTGTGACAGCAGGCTCACCACCGTGCGTTACTCCGGTCTCACTCCCGTCCACCTCGGGCAGGGCTGTAATGGATAAAAAAACGTTTACAGTACTATTTTGAATTCTTAATTAACTAATGAAACTAGATAGGTAGGTACATTTTACTCTAAAATGTGATAATAACAGCAAAATTTATTGGAACCTATTTCTTGAAGAGCTGATGGAAATTGACTGTCATTGCAGTCACTATACCTGGGCTGTTAACTGTTTCGGGATACTCTCTGTCCACCAAGTCTTGTTCACTGCAAGTGCTGTTAGCCACAAGCAATGGTGGAAAAAAGGAGGGCTGAGCTGATGTCCCTGGTACAAGTGGTACAAGTAGATTCCAGTCTCCAACGCCTGCAGTGAAAAAAAACACATTGAAATAATCTTTCCTAGGACATGAATTAAATGAATTTTTATCTTAAATATATATAATAAATTGTTTATTTTATTTCAATAGTAACAATGATAGGGAAACTTACTGGAACAAGTTTGTTGAGCCAAGTTATTCATTTAGCAGGAAAATTGATAGGCTGTCGTTTGTTTCTAGTGCCGCTTCAGTAACTTCTTCCTGTAAAGCATTTTTTTAAAAGAATGCCATGAGATATGAAATTAATGACTTATATGTAAGTATATTATAACTTAAGGCACATAAATAAATAAGTTTTTGTCTAATTTGACTATACACAGACGTATGAATGAACTGTCACATTGACAAAAAAATCAAAACAAATTCAAGAATCACTTACACTTACATAGTGACACTGCTCTAGGGCACTTTGTTAAATTAGCAGGGTTATTTCTATATTTTTAAATGGATGACATGGATACTTATCTTTTAGCCCAATATCATCCTTACTCTGTCTTTTTATTGTAGTTAGAAAGAGACAACTTCGTTTGGTGTGAAATTAGGCACACGTAACGATAACTACACGAACTATCGAGTTAACGTTAGCGAGAATAGTAAACGTTTATGTGACTCATGGTACGAGTTTAATCAAAAACTATTCGAAGGACGTTTACTCGCTATCGACTGTAGAACGTAATACGAGTTTTCGATAGCAACTCATGGTAGAGGTAAAGGTCCAAAAGTGACGAACCTTTTTTACCCCGACTATACAAAGGGTGAAACGAATCCGAAATGCCAATTTAAGAACTCTCAGATTGGGCTTTCGCTACATTATTTGAAGTTCAAGTTCAAAGATTGGCAGTTTTCGCGAACTCAAAGTAAAGTTAAGGCTATTGGTGAGTGAGCATGCAGCTAATCAAATAATGGAATAGTTTTTACACTCTAAAGGCGAGTCAAAAAGCTAACTCAATTGAAATTCGCGCACTGAGTATAAATTCCATACTTCCACACAATATTCAGTCGAGGACAGGAAGATGTTTACACTTTTTCACCTTATTCCATTGTAATAAGGTCCAAGAGTGTATACATCTTTCTGTCCTCGACTGTACATACTAATTACTCGTATATGGTAGAGAAAACAAGATACAGACAATAGCCATACAATTTATATAAAAAGCGTTACCACCAAAGATTAGCAACCACAAGCGTATAATGTCAAGCAAAAAATCCTTAGAGCTAGAAAAATTGCATTCTGCGTAAATACGATTGCAACACTCAAATAATATAGAATAAAGAGAATATAGAATAGTATGGATTGACAAAAGATTTGACAGATTTCTACAGTCTTACCACTTCACTATATGTGACGTTCTCAATATAAAGGGACCTTATGGAGGCAGGCGGTTACGCCGTTTTTAGAACTGTTACTATAGATAGTATTCGTATAGTTACAAGAATAAGAAGAGCGTAACTGCCTTCCTTGATAAAGTACCTTTATATTGAGAACGTCACATAATTATTATTTTGTCCCTTAATTTATCAATAATAAAACAGGAAGAAGGGACATGGACAACTCATAGCCGTTTTAAATATTACTTTAAACATTAATATTAGTTAAACAGTTCCTGTAAGTAGATAAAGGCTCTTCCATGAAAACTCCAAAATTTCCTTTGCAAAAACAAGGGCAACACCACAAAACCTCCTTTCCGTTTTGACAACACCCTAAATAGTGTAAATAGCTAATAAAAGGTGGATTCCACCTGCCACCCCGGCTATTGTAATGGCGGCCATTCCCGCAACACGCCTAGTCCATCACTATAATAACATTCCATTCGTTGGCTAGGAAAATGTAGTAGACATTCGGCGAGGCTTTCGGCTTCGCAGGAAGCTCGTAAGATTCACCAGAGTCGGCTCACTTTAAAAAAATGTGTAAGATCACCTAGAGTCCGAATGAGTGAAAATAGATGAATGCGATTTTTTATTTTATTTGAGAGGTTGTATCTATAGTGTAAACTGACAAGGTGGACCGACAATTTGCTAAGATGATCACATGAAGAAGAAGAAGAAGATCTCATCACAAGAAGAGTAAATCGCGCAGGGTTCATCATGTTGGAGATCTTTGAGGAAGGCCTTTGTCCAGCAGTGGACTGTTTTCTTCTTACATCGATCATGAAAACTTCCAGTGTGGTCACTCCATAAGACATTATGTAAAGCTACCTTTTTGACTCAACGCAATAATAATAAACATTTAGCAGCAAGATGCGCTAAAACAAAGGCTCTAGGCCCTGACGGAAAATTTCATTGTTACTGACAAGCAAAATAATTGTTTTTTTTACTATCCAAGTTAATGGGACGGCTAATTTAATGACCTACATTTGCATCCGGGCCTTTGAACAACCCTGTCTCATTTAAAAACGTATAAAAACACCCGTAAACCATTTACAGTGACGAATAACTCTAAGGCTATGAAAAGTACGAAGCTTAATTAAGTAGGTCATAATGACGCAAAACATTAGCGCTAAGCGGAACCACCCTGGTTTCGTTTGTGTGCGTTAGTGTCGTTTATGTGTGCGTGGAACGCGCAACAGGTTACGTTATCGAACCGAGCGCGCGTGTGTGAGTGATACACCCTGCAACTTATGTTGACTCATCGACCGTGTTTCAGTACGGGTGGGGAGAAAAGTTCGTTCTCCGTTGTAGTTTCGTATTATGTTCTGGATGTCAGATGGATATGACGGAAGTTGGTAATATGAATACTTAGGAGTACTTTTGCTGGAGATTCCGAAGTTTTCCAGTTCAGTGTTCTATTGACTGTACGTAGTTTAGGGACTTAGCAACTTATACTAGCTTATAGTTATACTTAAGATAAACATGTTTTTGTTCTTTTCTTCCTTTGTTAATATGCGCAATAACAGTCTTGGGATACCAAGTATTTATCTCGTAAAACCGAAAGACAGACAGATACAGACATACATATAATACGATAATAAGACATAAATATAGCACTTGAGTGTGTAAGTGAGTTAGAAGAATAACGTATGATATCGTCTCTATTTCACCTCATATTTCATCCTCTACTATATCACTACTGACTGACCACCAGGAAAAACTTACGTTAAGTGTAGCCAATTAAGTATACTAAATAATACTATCTTTGCGTGGTGAGTGGCGCCACTGACCGGAATCATTGGCGGAAGAAGGTTCACTTCCTGAATTCTATCGACAGCCAAGATCATCAGTCAGGATGGGACGTCTAAGGAGGGCAGGGTATTTCCAAGTGCCGCTTAAGCACACACTTGTACTCGAGGAGTTATCCGTCTTTCCGGCTACATTCCTCAAGTTCAAGTAAAGGATGCGCTACTCCATCCATGCCACGTGAGTATCATCGTAGCTAACGCTGCAAGAGGTACTTCTCAATGCCTCCAACCTTGACTCTATGCGGATCTTCGGTATTCTGAACGCGGCAGACCAGAATCTGATCCTTTGACCTCCTCCTTACTCCCTACTAGGGTAATATTTCTTATACACATGTACAGAAAATTCTATAGGTACGCCCCAGGATATCAGCAAGTCGTGAGTCAACTGGAAGCTGCACTTAATGTTTAGTGTAGTTAGCATGCCATTATAAGATCAAGGGTCGAGAGTCAATTAGACACGTTATGTCATCTTAAAAGGACTAATCAGTATAATCTGAAGCAGATCTCTAAACAGCTGAGAATAAAGTCGTTTTTGCGACGAGCACTTTAAAATAGATATGTCTTTTTGAAAAGGTAGCATTGGTGAGGAGTCATTGATAGTGGGCTCGACGATGAGTTTTCAAATTATGAGCAATTCGGCTATATCTGAAACAAAAATAGCCCTGTTCTAATTGGAAAAATAATTATATGTTACTGAAGGCTCCGGCACACAAAACGCGTGTCAGGCGCGACGCGCTTCTTCGAACGGGGGCCCGCACGTGTTGTAAATCTGGGGTCACACTAACGGGAAACGCCGATAAAAATCAATGTCTATCGCACACTACGCATAAGGCGATGGACGTTGATTTTTAACGGAGTTTCACGTTAGTGTGGCCCCAGCATATTCAACATAGCAAATTGAACCCGGCACACCAAAAACTGACGCGTTCGAACTGCTTTGCGCCGCAGTACCCGCAGACAACTCGGGCAGCGCGACGCGCGTGGCGTGCGCGAAACAGACGCGTGACACGTGCGCTGACACACGAAGTTGTATTAAATATTGCCGCCATGTTTAGCGTCACACTGGGGCGGGGCAAACACGTCAGTGCGGCGTCGACGCGGGTACTAGTCGTTGTCTTTTTTTTACAAACGCGTGATGGATGTACGCGCGCGCCGCGCAACATATCACACCGAACGCAGCTGCGAGGCGTGAGCAACGCGAGCACGCGTTCGAAACGCGTTGAAGCTGCCGGCCGCTTGCGGTGTGCCGGGTACCGAGTAGCTCACGCCACGCCACGCGACGCGACACTCACAACACGCGTTAGATGTACCAAAGCCTTGAAAAAATGTTTGGTTATTTCTAACAAGATTGTGATTGTTGTAAATAAGCGTCTTGATACCATTTGAGCCTGACAAAGGCGTTAGACATAGCAACTACGAGTAAGATGTGAGTTGAATCACAAAAGACCTTGCTGTTGGGACTACCAGCTTTGTTTGATGTAAATATTATGTATGTTTTATTTTATTTTTTTCAACTAATTAAAATCTTTCTTGACTGGCTAACATTTTTTTCAGTGATTTATTTATTAACTAGCGACCCGCCCTCGCTTCGCTTCGGTTACACAAGTTAAAATATAGCCATTAATCGAATTACCCACCTTTTGCCAAAATTATCGATGTGCTTATTAAGTTCAGTTTCGGATAAAGGAGGCAAAAACCCTTGTTATTTTCGGGTAATATGGCAAGGCGGTGCGCCGGAGTGGAAGCATCGCGGGTCAGTGGCGCGCAGGCATTCGTCGATAGACAAGAAAATGTTGACTTCGTGTAACTTCGTCAATGAATATCAGGAGACGAGAAGCTCTAAGCTTGTACTATGGGTACTAGGCAACGATAGCCATACTTTAGAAATCTGTCAAAATGTATAGCTTACCTTCTTTCATTTTAGAACGGTGGCAAGTTATCAGTGACTTGTTTTTTTGCTCGGATATCCCTTTCTAACTAGTCTGTTGCGGTAGAGACGCACTGAGCGACAAGCGAGAAAATACAAGACGTGCTAGCCGTGGATCCTTCTGTCTCTCTCCGACTAGTTTGAAAGTGCAACGACGGATGCTGCATCCACGTTTATCGACCGTGATAAAAGCGACCATAATACGAGGCGCAGTCGTTACAGTTCGCGAAATGCCAATTGGTGTCGCTGGCATGGAATATACCATCTGCCTTTTATCCTTATATTTCTCTGGTTATCAGCGCAATAGGATATTACCAAGTTTTTGATTCGCAAGTCACCGCGGAAGGAAGGCGTTTAGGGAACATTTCCGCCGCCATGATGGATGGCAGCGGCAAGTTGGACAGGGCTTTCACGCTCTTGAGTTCTAATCCGAGTGTTAGGTGGAACAGGAAATAGAAATGTTGCTTTTACGAGCGTTGGAGGTGACCGCCTGCAAAGTTAAGCCTGGTTAGGGCAATTCGAATTGTTCTTATTTCTGGACGTTTTTGTGTTAAACTAGCTGACCCAATAGACGTTGTTCTGTCCAATTATTATACCTGCATCTTGCCCGTGCAATGAATTCGCTCGCCCCCACTACCTCCGCTGTCAAAGTCGCGGCTGGGCCGTTAGATGAAGCCTGGGTAGTTCTACAGGGTGTCCCAATATCGGTAGGCCACATTGAAACTGGAGGTAGACCAGCCTAAGACGGACCGAACCAGCCTAATATGCCAGTTTAAAGTTTGTACTGGAAAAGAACTTTAAACTGGCAAATCTTGAAAACCATGCGATTTTTACTAAGGTCATGTTAGGCTGGTTCGGTTTGGGGACAATACGTAACGCATTTCCACTCCGTTATAAGCGTTTCAACCGCTTTCAGTTTCCTGATCGCATTATTAACCATATCCCTGTAGGTTCTGATTACCATTTTCAGTTGTTTGCAGCAGAATGCCTGGACTCCTAGAGAATGACTGAAAATGGTAATCCAAACCCACAGGGAAATAGTTAATAATGCGAACAGGAGACTGGAAGCTGTTGAAACTTGAAACGCTTGTAGAACTACCAGCCTACCAACACCTCATTGTTTTTCTCAAAATATGTGGGTAGTCTTGGAACAACGAGGGAACAGATAAACACTAACATACTTATACACTTAGACTACTAAAGCCATTCATTTTTGCTTCGCCGTGGACGGGCAGGTCATTTCCTTAATATAATGATAATTAAATAAATATCCTTCCTAGCGCTTTTTCCTGTTTTCCCGAGGACGTTTTTACTATTGTTTCTGGAATTGGCGGATCTAATTATGTATTTTGTTTGAACATTTATCTGCAAGTCACTAGTTTAGCCCGCGACTTCGTCTACGTTGAATTCGTTTATCGCTAGTCCTTTGGGAACTATATAAAAAGTATTTTCACTTCTCATGCTCAAAACGTGTGTCATATTAGGCTTATCAAGCCGGACTAAATAGTACATTTAGTCTCTAGGGAAAATATGAATGGAACGTTGGGTTCTCTTTTGGTACGTATACTGTTTAACTATAATTTAACTCTTAAAAAAACTTAGTATTTTGTATCAACCAACACAGCTATATTAAAATCAACAAATCAGGAAACATAATTAATTTCTCAAAACAATAGGTGTTTTAGGGCCGTATTAATAAACTGATCTTGTGTGAGACGCCCGTCACAAGATGTGTCAAAAATGACAGTTTACTATGGATTGACGTTTACTTTGACGTATCTTGAGACGGGGATCACAGTTGAGATGAGTTTATTAATACGGCCCTTAGTCCCTATTTCACAATCATTGAAAAAAATATTTTCTTTTTAATTTCCTTATAAAAGCCTTGCAAAACCACAAACAGCCAGATACATTTGATGATGTTGCCCGTGTCGTCGGAGTTCGCAGTGGAGAGCCGGCTGGGCATACAACCTCCACCGCCTCAGTCTTCATTACGGGAATGTTGTCTATGGACTATTTGTTATGTTGTAACCCCAAAATCAACCTTTTTGTTGTCTCTTTCTGCATAACAGTGAAGGGTTGAGAGTAAAAAAGATTAAGTTATAATTTTTACGTGTCTGTCTTAAAATGATTAGGTATTTTATTTCAAGATTTATCTTCTCGCAATCGAAGTAAAAAGTAGAGTATTTAACTCGAGACTAAAAAGCCATAATGACACTCGAACTTCATCCACCCTCGCTTTGCTCGGGCGGATAAATGTCTCGTGTCGTGTCATAGTGGCTTACTTTAGTCCCTTGTTGAACAATCTACTGTTGAACTGCTTCCAAATCTTACACCATGCACTTCCCCAGTGTAAGCCTATTAGTTAAATGTCATAAGTCTTCATTTTAAACTATAGAAGAGTCAAACAAACTACTGTAACTTTGTTCAGCTTTAGCCTGTACGAGGATTCCCAAATGGCTTTCAGCGATAATTTAACTGCGTTAACAACATAGTTATTAGGACAAACTTCTGTGTCACTGCTGCAGGGTTTTAAGAACACTACAATACTGCCCGGCTAAGCTTAAAAAAATAAAAATAAATAAATAAATCGCGGGAAACCGCTGGATGACAGCAGCAGAGGACCGATCGTTGTGGAAAACCCTGGGGAAGGCCTTTGTCCAGCAGTGGACGTCTTGCGGCTGATAATGATGATGATGAAGCTAAAATGCGATATCTCAGAAAAAACTGCTGTAGCAATTGCTACCTCATAACTATCAGGAGAGCGCTGAATCTGCTTTGGCTATTGAATTTGAGATATCGCCTTTTAGCTTAGGACGGCAGAGTAACAAGTCTAACAAAAGGATAGCTTTAAAAACCCAACATTTTGATATTTTCGTCAGTTTCATCTTACACGATCACTTACTATTAGTTAGAACTGTTAATTGAAAACTGACAGTTAAACTTGATCGCGTGTGGCCGGCATAAGTTAATACCCGTGTAAAATCGAAATTCGCTATTTTATTTTTTTATTTTTTTTATTACCTGGGCCATTATTTTATTTCAGTGCCTAAAATAGAAATTAAGTTCAAGATCCATTTTAAAAATTCACAGATATGTTGCGAAAATTTTGAAGCAGTGCCGCGTTAATCTCAACCAGATCTCACTTTTTATTGTAAATTTACCCATTATTTTTGTATTTAAAACACGAATTTACTGCTCAAATTACCACTGCGTCACCAGTCCCCATGTCCCCTTGCAAATAACGACCACTGCGTTACCAGTCCCCATGTCCCCTTGCAAATAACGACCACTGCGTTACCAGTCCCCATGTCCCCTTGCAAATAACGACCACTGCGTTACCAGTCCCCATGTCCCCTTGCAAATAACGACCACTGCGTTACCATAGTAGCCTTTTTTTCACCCACCCCCACATAATCTGCCATAAAACGTTATTTAGGAATGTCAATCAGAATTTGAAAATTGTATGCATTTCTAAGATTATCCAGTTTTGTGAAAATGATGACTTTCAATAGACGTTCGCAGTATGGGACGTTTTATAGGCGCTAAAATAGTATAATGACCCACCTACCCATTCGCGACGCAAAAGCGAAAACAATCCTCCTTGGATTATGATATTAGCAGTCTGTATGTTAGTTTGTATGTTCATTTGATCCTTAGTAGCTCCTAGACTATCCATACAATTTTGACAAATAAGGTGTCGTTAGTTTCGTCTTTGTGTTCCGCGTATCATAGGCTATGACAATGTGACGTCATATTCAATCCAACATGGCGGATTTCACATGCGTAACGATAAACCAACAAAAAGTTTAACATGTACCTAACGAGTTTGTTGTCAAATGAAAGCATACATTTTGAAAAGGATTATTTTTTCCTTTTCAACGCCATTGACGGATATATCCGCACCACTGGTCCAACGCCAACGACGGATATATCCGTCACGATTGACAGCAAAAAATAGACCTGATTAACTATGACCTAAGGTTGACTTTAACTCTGGTTTTCAGCTGTCAATGCTGTCATATTGGCGTGTGAGTGACCACTTTTGTATTTGACATGGCGTTGTTAAACGAAACATGCTACTTGTTCGTTACAATTGTTTTTTCGTAGTCGGGTTTTAGTCTTAACCTTATCTTGTATAGGTATATTTCTGATCCCTCCGAAAACCTTAAATTTAAACTACAAACCACACCCCAACCGAGCCACGCGTTACTCCATATTTCAACTCCGAGTTATCCATAATAGGATCAGCAAAACTGCAACAGACTAAAATACGAAAAAAAACTAAATTGCGTTCATTCAACGTCGAGTAGAAACTGACAGGCTGTCAAGGGAGACGGCGATATGGGGGTCGCGGTGGGCGGGAGGGAGACGGACCGGGGTCATCACTCGCGACGCAAGGCCGGCGTGCTTGACCTGGGGTTTGCGGGAATCGTTTTCGAATATATATTTCGCCTGAATCATATTCGAAATCGAAATATTGGTTACATTAATTGCACATGGGGTGTTAACGGAACCATCGGATAACGGGATGTTTCCCGAACTGTTGCGTTAAGTTAGGCCAACACAACAGAAACGGTGTTTGTGTGAGATTCAGTTAATTTCAGATGGGTTGTTCTTCTAAAAAAAATGTGACATCATGTTTATCAATTTTTTTTGACAAACGCAAAGGATTTTAATGCGGTTTTCACCATCAGTTAGATAATTTTTCACGGAAGGTTTATATATGTAATAGTACCTGGAGCCAAGCGAGAGCGGGTCACTAGTACAACATAAAAATACAAAGCATAAAAATATACACCTCTGTCACAATGATGTTGTTCATAAATCGATGTATACCTACAAATATCATCATGATGATCATCACATCAGATGATCTATCTGCTGCTGCTGAGGTCATTAAGTAAAAACTATCACGTTCCTTTTCTTTGTTTTATTAAAGAAAAGGACAGAAATAAAACTTATCTGACAGATACTGTTATCTAAAGCTTAAAGGTGTTATCGTTGGACTCCTGTCGACTATTCCCTGTAAACCCGCTTTTGATTATTATCGCCCGCGTTATGGTGTCGTTTTACCCAGGACACTGAGCAAGAGAGACGAGCTTATGCCAAGCTTCACGAGTTAGACAGAGATGTCAGAGCCGAGGGAAAACTCACTGCACTCTAGTGACAGTGGTTGGTTTTTGTCACTGGCGACGTTTAATGGATTGTTTTGTGTTTTCTATTTATTATCGGAGTTACGACAGATTTTTATGACTGTCGCGGTTATAGGAAATGCAAAGGAAAATATATTTCTCTAAAGCAACGCTTCACTCCAAAATATGATAAATTTTAGAATTTATGTGTACATGTGTAAGTACCTACTAAAACAGTATTACACAATAAAAAAAATTGAACTATAAATACAAAAGAGAGAGATAGAGAGAGATGGAGAGAGATCTTTGGACATCAAAAAAAATGTTAGCGAAGAATAGACAAATACTAAGAAACAAAGATAAAGCTCCGTAGAGGTCTGAAATAACAGATTCAGCTCAATCTTCCTTCTTTTATATTCTGGATACGACGCGTGTGTGCAGAATAAGCATTCAAAATACTATTTTGAAAATAGCTTAACGAAAACTACGCGTATGAAGCCACGGTCCCTGGTCCCTGGTAGGAAATATACCTAAATCTCCTTTTCTATCATATTATATATTATTTACTTAACCATAATATTAAGGTTGCAAATTCTACCCGTGTAACTCATAAGGGACACGGTGTTTTCAAAACGCAATAAAGCGATGGCGTGTGCCCGAAACGAAGTTAGCTGTAATTGTGTACAGCACTCCGCTTTCCAACAAGCTCCGTGTCAGGTCCTAGGGGGTTACATTAACATTTATTTAGCTTTTTATTTACGTAGATAACACTATGCAACTTCCTGGGTCTTAGGAAATTAACCTTTTAACCGCCGCTTGGTCTGTCATCGAACGGGCTCATGTCGCCGCCTATATAAAATAACAGGAAATGGTGTAGTGCTTGCCACATGCGTTACGATAGGATTTTTCTTGTAATGAATATTAAGTAATAATACCCTTTTTACCACTGTATCATTCAATAAAATACATTATTATAACTAAATTACGTTTACCAATTTCTTTATTAATGGTTTCGTCCCTTTATCAATGGTTTGGTTCCATGTGTTTTACCACTCATAAAAATCTATCGGTTGACATTGCTACATTACTATTATTTCTTATTTCATATATCTGACGTCATAAGCGGTCTTATATATCAGACATTGGCGTAGGCTTTATTGGATATTTGTTGATAAGTTGACATTATAAGAGAGAGGATTGACCATATTTAAAAAGTATCGAAACTGAACATTTCAAAGTTGTTGACATAAGTAATAATTAAATTTCACACAGTTACACAACTATTTTGGTAATTAAATATTGTAATCTCAAAATACGTATGGTATTCAAAATTTTGAGATAGCAAATCTGAACCATTTATTAATTTTTTAATTTGAACATTATTTTGAAATATCGAGTGAGCCATACCACTAAAATTTCCTATTTTATATCTCTGACGTCACATGCGGTCTCATATTTAAGACGACGGCGTAGTCTGTAATGATTGTTATTGAGAATACAATGACTTAATAGGGGTGGACGTTGTACCTCGATAAGCATCGCTATATCGATTTAAATATCTACTTAGTATAAAAACTCATTAACGTTTTAAGGTATTTATTTAAAACCAAAAAAAATAAATTAAGTCCATCCTTCTGGCTAACAAATAAAAAATCTTTTTATTTACGTAGTTCATCCTGAATCACTGTCGCAACGAAAATAATTAGTTATAAATAAAGTCGATTAAGTACCACATATCTATGCGAAGAAATGGTTGTGTTATATGGATGGACAGACCAACGGGCAGACGGGCATGACGCATGACGAATGACGAAAGTATACCTAAGTGCCTTTATCCACAGCATCTGAATTCTCGGACCCGAATCCGACACCTTCACACTTGCAAAAAGGGTTGGTTGTGTGAAAGGCATGGGATAAGCGGATCCCAGAAATCGGACTTTTTTGAATTATTTGAACACAATGGGTATAACTTACAAACCTTACCTGTTGGTGAAACAAATTGTATTTTGTCATCCGAGTCGAATTTAATATATGACACATGCCATTCATGCCATAACTGGCACAGTTCATAATATATCGTTATTTTATGAGAAAATAGGTAAGGAAATAAAATAGGCTAGCCGAGCAAGT
This sequence comes from Tortrix viridana, assembly GCA_963241965.1. Classification (NCBI taxonomy): domain Eukaryota; kingdom Metazoa; phylum Arthropoda; class Insecta; order Lepidoptera; family Tortricidae; genus Tortrix; species Tortrix viridana. Next base: position 4,271,538 of record OY725196.1, on the reverse strand, counting down.
CCATATTATGAATAAATATCTTACAAACATCGTTGAGTGAGTCGATATACTTAAATGTTACAATCAAGTCATCGTCACATCACTGGTGTCTATTATATAAGACTTTGGCGACGGGACTACAGCAAAATTATAGATAATCTAATGTCATATTTTCAAATTTATTTTCATCTAGAAAATTAAAATAAAGCAACAGAGCAATTTCGTAGCTGTTTAATTAACAATTAGAGCGGCTTTCATATCCGAATCAGTGGAGTTAAATCGGTATAAATAAAAAATCCTTGCAAAAAACATACAGAAAAAATGTCTTAAATATAAGACTACGGCGATAGTGGCTGGACATTGGGTGTCTTATATATCAGACTACGGCGGTCAAAAGGTTAATCAAAGCTCTAAAAAGCTTAAATACATCGGTCGGATTTTATTTTATCTTGTTTCCAGCAAAGTCGAAAATACGAAATAGTTTCTGACTTATTTTTCTAGCAAGAAAAATATTCTCATTCTAAATTACTTCCTTCCTCAATTAAATATTAACTTCTAGACATTTTAATAAGCCGACGTAAAATGACGTCCGGTTTGTAAATCTCCGGTTTCAGGAAACGTCCGTTTTTCCGCGTCTGTAATTAAAATTCTTTGCTTGAATATAGGCTGAAAGTACACTAAGTAAATTAAAGTCAAGACTATTTAGCCCATATTGCTATGGTATCGTAATAATATTGTTGACATCACAGATGCTCACGTTTCGACGTTAACGTCAAAATTATGATTAGTATGGTTACAATATTGGAGAAAGATGACCATAACACGGTAAATAGATGCCCAAAAGTATCGTTTTAGAGAAGAGTTTATGAAATAGAAAACAGTTAAAAGTTTTTATTAAAAAAATAAAATCATATAAAAAAGTAGGGTCACGGTACAACATGTGAACAGTGGGTATACACGGATAATTATAAGTATTTTCAAAGCAATACTTTACTATTAAATATTGAAGTTGCCGCGCAAGATCGTGAACATTGGAAGTCCCTTCTACGAGCCCTAGACGACGGGGATAGTGGCGTAGTTGGTGGAGACCCTACCTACGAAGCTAGCGATCCTGGGTTCGATTCTCGGTATAGGTAAATATTTGATGAGCGTGAATATTTGTTCCCGAGTTTTGGTTGTTTTTTTATGTCTTGAAGTATGTTTTACTCTATACAGTTAGTGACTAGGTCAATTTGTGTGAGATTGTCCCCTGATATTTATGTCTTTGATGAAGGATAACAGATATACATCCCCAGATATTGTAAGGTACGAGTTATCTCTATTTTAAATTTCGTCCAAATTAGTCCAGCCGTTTTAGTGTGAAGAAAAAACATACTAACATACATACAAACTTTCGCACTTGCAATATTAGTGAGATAAAATACCAGTTATCGACAGTTGTTAACAGGCGAAACTTGGACCAACTTTCTATATCATTGATTTCAATATAAGTATAGATATAATTGCTCAATCGCATACCTCGTTCCGTACTTTTAACTTAACACGTTTATAACAAACCGTGGCCTATCTTATTATAGGGCAATAGGGTTTGAAATCGGTCACAGTTGCTATTCTAAAAGGAGGTTAGTTTGAGCGACAGGCTGGAGCGAGAGCGGGTGCAAATAATCTTAATAATTTGTATTTTTATCCAACCATTCGGCCTGTGTGCTTGTTTTTGATAAAAAAATAAAAACCGATACCGAAGGGTTAATTTTCCTTGACTCTGAACGCGTTCAAAAAATGAGAGCCACCAAAAAAGATTTCATCTTAGCTGAAAAAAAAGCTACTTACGACGTTACATAGTTACCTATATAAAACAAAGTTGATTATAACAACAGCAAGTTCTTGTGTGATTCAATTAACACCTTAGTTGAAGTCTAATCACTTGTTCTGCCCTGCTAAGGTAAAAGGCAGTATTTTACACAAAACTAATATAATAATTGCAACCTCATTACTGGGTATTAAGGCTGCAATTGCTACAGTAGTTTTGTGTACAATACTGCCTTTTACCTTCGCAGGGCAGTGTTAGTCTTGCATGGAATCAAGACGCTTTTAGAAGAAGCTGTGAGGCCGCGTACTCGACACCAGTGGGCGGGGCGGGGAGTGGGATTTTCTAATACATTGCGTGTAACGTCAATTAATCGCTGCGCGGTGACCGTCTCCACCCTGCAATGAAGAGAGTTCGCTTATCGCTGACGCTGTCGCCACAAAACTGGTTTTCGCAAATTTGATTTAGAGCTGCCGCACATTGGGCCACTAGTCGCGGCCACAGCGTAGCCACTAGTGGCCGCCACAAGCTGCGGACGAGTTTTTTCATACATTTTGTATAGCATCGGCGCACACCGAGCGTTCGAGTGGCCGCGTCTGAGCCACAAGCTGCGGTAGTCGCCCGCGCTCGCTACTAGTGGCCGCGTTTTATCGATCGCCTCGCGCGCACACTCGGCCACAGTCGCCGGCTTCTCCAATAAACAATAGCCAATAGTGGCTCAACCACCAGCCAACTCAACCACCGGTGGCCGCGATTGGTGGCTGCGTCTAGTGGCTTAGCCGAACCACTAGTGGTCATGTTTAGTGGCGGCCACTAGTGGCTCAATGTGCGGCCGCCCTTAATCTCTATCTCCTTTGCCTTCGGCCACCGGCCGCGAGCGAACAAACGCCGGACGCCGGCTGTCGTCCATTAGACACGCAATCACAACTCGGAACAACTCTGACGAATTAATATTCGTCAGAATTGTTCGGTTTCTTGATTAGTGCCGTGTCGGGTGACAAAGGGTCGGGTGGTTGTGCTCCGCCAAATATGTAGTTATTTTTTTTATCTTTCTTAAGTTTGGGTAATGTCTGTACGTGGCAGTTGTGACCATACAGTGGCGAAATAAAAATGATTTTCATTTGCCAAATGTATTTTATAAGATCACAACTAGAGTCAATGCTTTTGAATTACTTAAATGCTTGGCTACAACTTGTCGCGGCGGCGACAGTGACGGCATGATTATAAAGCAGACCCTAAACAGAGCATAAAGGTGAAAGGGAAAATCCGCTGGTGCGGGGGGCAGAAGACAGAATTTTTAGACGATTCTTAGGGAAGAACTGTATCCAGTAGTTATTTGGCTGATATGAGAAAAATGAACGTTCTTATTTAATAATACGAATTTAATATTGCAGTTGTTGGCTAGAAGAGATGGTATAAGGCGCAGTATAATAACTTCAGTCGTCCATTACTATGAAAATTTTAGTTTAGATATCAAATCCACTTTTTCATCAGTACCTAGTTATATACAATTTATATTTTATGTTAGACGAGGACTCTTCCTGCTACCTTTCAAAACCTACCCACCCTACTCGAACGCATCGCTTCGTGTCTCGATCGCTTAGTTTCTAATTAGAATCGAACGCGTGCCAGAATCGCCCCCCGAAGGGCTTGGATTCCGTGAGGCTTTACGTAAAGTTTTTAATGAAAACCATGATAGATAGAGAGAGGATTGTAACGCATTCCGGGCCCGGCGGAGAGCCCAGCGTACTCCGCACCGCATTCAGGGCCTGGCCACGACTTTGCGCGACTAGCGGCGCGGCGAGCGATTTCGTAACACATTGCGTGTAATGACAGTTAACCATTGTGTTGAGAGCATCTCGACCGTGCAATGAAGATAGAATTCGCCGCCGCGGCCGCCGCCGCTCAAAGATGTGGTCATTATAGGCGCGAAGCTATGGAACCATCGGCTTGCATCTGCGTGTGACATTTATATGGGCTGGGCTGCGTGCGAATGAATACAAATTATGCAATAGAAAGGGAAGGACCTACGGACTAACCACGTTTAAAAAAATGGATTGACATAAGTAAGGTCGCGTCGGTTGCCTTTATGTATAAAGTCCACACCTTCCATATTTGGACAGATTTCTACCGTCATTTGCAGAATGTAATTGGTCTAGGCCGAATGATTTCGTTATTGTTAAACCGTGTTCAGCTATGTTATTCTGTTAACGCATCGTCGTTCAGTTCTACTCAGTCGATGAATAGCCGGCGAATTTACGTCGTCCGTCAAGGTGGGTAAATGACATTCAACTGCCTGCACATTTCATTTAGTCGCTGGTCTCACAGACGATCAGCTGTGAAACCAGCGACTAAATGAATGTGCAGGCAGTTGAAGGTCATTTACCCACCTTGACGGACGACGTAAATTCGCCGGCTATTCATCGACTGAGTAGAACTGAACGACGATGTGTTAACAGAATAACATAGCTGATATTTTCGATCTTGTCTGCTCCGATTTTGATGGCGACTGTACATAGATTCAAACGCTAGCTTTTACTAATTCAGGCCATCTCTCGTCAAAGTCCGTCGAGTGCCGCCCACCTCCACTTAAGGCGCATTGTTCCGTCCAGGCCATGATGTTTGGGTCACGAACCGAATCGCTCCACTGCCCTCTGCAAATCGTGCATCCAGCATATACAAGTGCCGTATAGCTGCATATATGTAGAGCTGATTTACAGACGTTGTCCCTCTAGTGGTCGGAGGTTCAGCGCACATAAAAAAAATTGACAACATTTTTTGCCGACTGCATTATACAATAACGTCAATAACGATGAACGATGTAAATAGCGAATCCTACCAAAAACATAAATGTAAAAAATAGGTAAAGTTCTCATGTGCCACCAAACCAAATGTAGTGACAAACCCAAAGGTGACAAGTTTGGCAGTTGTTGACAGTCAAACCAAAATGTATTGCGACTAATGTATTTTGAGCCCTAATTTGAAATTTTTCTCAAATATCTAACAAATTCCATGATAATAGAAGAAAATTAAGCATTTAAAATAAAAAAAACAACAGGTGTTTACTGTAGTTGAAAACAAGGGCCAAGTCTTTTTATCCGAGTCATTTGTCCGCGAACAAAAGGCGAGGGGGTATATTAGGTTTCATAACCGTGTTTTACGTACAGCTTTACACTTCGCGAGGAAACACAATTAAATATAACCGAGAGAAGACAACAACTACTTTTGCGACACTTTGTTTTAAACTTGTTTAATTTCTATTGTCCATTGTTGTCATAAATGCATTTTAATTACTTACAAAATACAATTTTTTATATAAATACTCGCCTACACCTGGTTTTTAACTTCTTGGCTATATAGACCACAAGAAGGCAAATAAATTGTAAAGTAATAGTAATCAAATTACAATTTTTTTCAATGAACTTTTACTGTCTGGCTGTATGGCCAAATCGTCGTAGCCTTAGAATAAGTAAAAACATTTTTATGCACAAGCTGCTTTTTCACTTAGATATGTGTGACTGTGAGATAGCTAAACGGTGAGCGAGGTCAAACTCCTTTCCAACGCCTCCTCCTCCTTTAAGCTATGGCTATACATTTTCATAGCTTATACTGATAGATATCATAGCATCCTTAGCTACGCCCCAAGTAGCACAAAAGCTGTATAACAGCTTATACAGCCATTATAACTCTAGTTTTAGCATTTTAAGGGCTGTATAAGCTCTTATAAAGCTTGTGTGCTGCTTGGGGCATCTTAGCACCTCTTTACAGGAAAAGCAATCTAAATAAGAAATTGAAGAGCTCGAAAAGTGAAAAATATATTTTGACGACAACGTTTTTTGTATATCACAAAAATTCCAAACTCTACATGATTCACATCACGGCATCACGCGATGTAGTTCCATTTTTAATTACCATTTGACTATTTGTCCTTTTGTTAAACGAATTACTGTTTTACCAATTTACTCCTTCACTTATCCACAGTGTTACTATCAATTATCCCTATGACTATTGTACTAGAGAAAGCTAGTTCACGTTTTTGCCACACGCAATGGTAAGTTGGTGGTTCTCTGGTATTACGTCACAGCCTATTTGTCAAACAGCTGGATGGGAAGCACGCCATTTTGATACTTTCATTCAATTTTGTCCGTTATTGTGGTTTAATTAACTTATTGTTTCGAAATTTCCTGAATTGGTTGGCTAAACCCAAAAGAAAGTAATAAATGTAGTAATTTTGACAGTTATTAGAGTTCTGACTTTGACAAAGTAAAGAAAAACTTTATTCGCCTGTTTGCCAGTCAGTTTGTTACAAATATTTAAAGAACCGATAGTAATAGAAATATTAAAAGTATTTACGCGCTACCCAGTAATTAAAAAGAGATAAGATATCATAATGTATACATAAGCACGTTTTTACCAACAGGTATTTAAGAATATGCATCAATTAATTCAATGCATTTAAGTTTCTCTGCTTATCTGTTAGAAACGCTCGTAGACACTTCTATCTTGTTTGTGTTGATGGTTAAAGCGCCCTAATGACTCTACCACATTCAGCCGGTTTAAATCTTACGAGACGCAAGCTTTAGCAATCAAGATCCTTTCAGAGTTCATTCACAGCTTCCCATTCAACACAAACAAAGCAGATCTTCCCATTCATTCGCACCTCATTCATTTGTTTTTAAACATGTCACCTAACAAACTATAGCGCGTAAATCTGACAGCTGTCACTCGTCTTTCGAACGCTCTTTTTGGCGGCAAACGTCAACCAATCAGACGCGCTGAAAGATCTGTCAGCGTGTAGAACAAATTTAAATTTGAAGTTTTGGTTTTTTTCGGGTTTGTGTTTAAGGTTGTTTATTGTGTGCCAGCGTGTAAAAATGTTTTGTCGCTGTAGTTTAATTATCGCTAATGACTATCATGTTGGCAGTTTTTCTTTTTTCTGTCGTGGCGAAGGAATGATGGATGGTTGCCCGTTTCGGAACTGTTTTGTGTGGCGTGTGCTTTTAGCGAAACCATCAATATTTATACGACATATTGTTTGTTCTAACGCTTTTACGCTTAAAAGGATTGACATGGATTTTGATGCGGTTTGCAAATTATTACGTACGATATTTTTCTTAAAATCTACCGCAGGATAAATACTAATGCGAAACATAATATACCTATAAGGTTACTTTGTTTGGAATACTATTAAATTGTGATTTAATCGCACCCCCTAAGGTCAACCCAATGTACCCCATTATTTCGATTAACACATTAGGCGCCCCGAGCTCCCCATCGAGCCCATTTTATACGGAAATGGGTCTCGGTACTAAATGAGTTAAGCCATTCGTCCTAAACCAACACGCTGGATCCAAAATGGCGGCGTTGACACTATAAAATGGCCGTAAAAGCTAAACAATTTAATTAATTGGGGCAGTATAAACAGGGGTGTGTCTGTTGTTTTCGCTTTATGGCTTGATGCGCATTTGGAGAAATTATATCTGTTAAATTGAATATGGTTTTAGGAGCCGTCATCATCATCGCTCGTTTGATTCGGATTAAATTTAGGACAATGATAGTCCATGTCCTGGATAAAGACATAATAATATCTTTAGCCGTTTTCCGGAATTTGGTAGTTGCCATGGGACTATACCTAACTGACTTGCAAGTAAAAACTGTTTTATTATGATTTCAGCGTGTTTTAACAACTACAAAATCAGCAAATTTTTTTGTTGGTAATTAATGTCAACTTAAAGTCACTTAAACGAAAAACTGAATGATAAATGTATATTTAAAAGCTCTGTCATTTAAAACAAAGGTGTGTCGATTTCTGTCCCATTAATTACAATGAATAATGAGGGCCGAATGAATCGCGGTAAACGCTAAAAATATGAAATATATTTGCATAATAATAGTGGCGTGACTGGAGAAACTGACAGAGGCCAGTGAGCTCACGAGGCCGAAGAGCTTTCAAGCGGCCACCGCGAACTGACAAACTGGAGTTACATAGTTGTATAGGTACAACTTTAAAAAGTTTATTTATTTAATCTTTATTGCACAAAAATACAAATTTGAGTACAAAAGGTGAACTTAATGCCTAATGGCATTCTCTACCAGTTGACCTTTGGGCAAGCAGAAAATTGTTGTAGGCGGTGCAATATTGTACGAGCAAAAGCATTAGGAGAAAACATGTAATGCGATTAAAATACATAAACATACATTATAGATAAATGCATATGTATACATTAACGTACCAAGAATATATACTAATACATAAATACAATATATATAAATATATATATATATACATACATACATTGCAATAAAAGGAAAACTGTAAGATGTCAGTTCTGTGTGGAAATGTGTGCTCTTACTAATTTCTTGAACGCGAATTTATTAGGGGCTTGCCTGATTTTCGAGGGGAGACCATTCCAAAGGCGAATAACTTGAAGGGTGAAAGAGTTGCTAATAAAGCCAGAGCGGTGCAGAGGGAAGGAAAGAGTTAAATTGCGAGCTGAGCGTTGCTGACGGCCGCTAGAAGAACCAAGATATTGAAAGAAAGATTTAAGGTAGCCAGGAGAAAGAGGATCATTTAAGATTGAATAAAGTGTGCAGAGCATCCTAACTTTGCGACGTTGTCGGATAGAGAGCCATCCCAACTGGGACCGAGAGGCAGAAACATGGTCATATTTGCGCAAACAGAAAATAAAGCGGATGCAATAATTGAGAAGGCGATCCAATTTATTTAAAAGCTCTTCGGTAAGGTCGCAATAACATACATCACCATAATCTAAAACAGGGATGATAAGGGTTTGTACCAGTAATATTTTAGTTTTGACGGGCAAAAAATGCTTGAATCTGCTAAGATAGTGGAAGGTGCCTATTACTTTACGGCTCAATTCAGTAACATGAGTCTTCCAGGAAAGAGTGCTATCTATAATCAGGCCTAGGTCTTTGACGCTGGAGCTAAAAGCAATGGGATAAGTAACTAGCGGAGCAGTTGCCAAGTCAAGTTTCGCAAGTTGTCGAGAACTACCAATAATTATAGCTTGACACTTAGATGGGTTGACAAACAAGCCAAACCTCTCAGACCAATGCTGAATGTGCTGCAGGTCATTGTTCAATTTTCTGACAGCACTATCAAGCTCAGTCACGTGACACTGATCGTAGATTTGCAGATCGTCTGCATACAGATGGTGCGTGCAGCCAAGTCCAGAAGTAATAAAGTTAACAAATATCGAGAAAAGGAGAGGAGAAAGAATACCTCCTTGAGGTACGCCAGCAGCCAAATCACACCAGTCATATAGAGACTTGTCAACCCGGACAGCCTGCTGACGCCCACGAAGATAGGAAGAGAACCAATTTAGAGCGGAAGGCGAGACATTTAGATGTTTGAGAAGAGCCAGAAGAATATCATGGTCAACAGTATTAAATGCGTTGGAGAAATCAATGAGGACCAGAACTGTAACCGACGTATTCTCCATACCCCACCTAATATCCTCGGTGATCTTGAGAAGTGCCGTAGAGGTACTATGGCCGGGACGAAAACCAGATTGAACCGGGCTTAGAATGTCGTATTTTTGTAAAAAGCCGCCCAATTGATTCCTTTTAGCACGAAGGTGATAAGCTCAGACGTTCGTTACTCGATTATATAGGCACTAGGTATATTCCGCAGTTGTAGCAATATAAACTATTTAAATATTGACGATGGTGATGGATGATATGGGTGCATCCCTGTTGTGTCAGTATTTCTTACCCGCTACTGGGTTGTTTTTGAATTTTTTTTTTTATTAATGCGTGCTTTAAAGTGGAGGTGATCGATCCCGCCTGTAGACCTGCAAAACCCTGCAAAAGTAGGGGCCCTAGCCAATGCATTACGATTTTCGAAAATCGACAAAATGTATGAAACTGACATGAGCGACATAACGACAATCCTATACATTTTGTCACTTTTCAAGAAGTGCTAGAGTTAGCGTTATGCATCTTGGCTATGCCACCAGCGGGCTTAGCACGCATGCGCGAAATAAAATTTGACAGGTGCTACGGAAATGAATACATCTATTCCATATTCCAATGTAAGGTTTAAAATAAGTGTCCCGTCTTGATAAAATCGCTATAAAAAAGTGAAAATCGCTGTAGTCGCTTAGTAATGAAAGGTAATCAAAGTCAGGACACAATTTTATTTTAAACCTTAAGCGTTAAGTCTTACGTTAGAATATGGAATAGATGTATTCATTTCCCTAGCACCTGTCAAGTTTTATCTCGTGCTTGCACGTTTTTGGTCTTTGAGAAAAAAGTATGGTTGTTTCCTGAAGGGCCCAAATTTCTCGAATTCCGCATGACGATAAGGATCACCTTATCGTCATGCGGAATTCATTTGCTTTTCCTTCCTCCTATAGTTATAATGTGACGTAATGATTAAAGTACATCCAGCCCAGTAGCCGTCACACAATTGATCGCATATAGGTCGCGCCTACTTCCTCGCCGCACCCGTTTCCAGAGAGCCAAGAGTAAGTAGGAGCAGATCCAACACATCATATCGTCACTACTTAAAAAAAATCTCGTATCTGATTTTTTAAATTTTTTCGTTTATTTACGCATTAAACTAATAAAAATACACCTCGTATGATGCACAAACTCCAACGTCGATAAATCGTCATTATTTATTATTATTATTATTTATTTATTATAACATATCAACAGGCTTAATTTTAAAACAACGTCCCGCAAAACTGTTTTCATAGTTTTTTCAAAAACTATGCCACACTTAAGCACTATACATCTATTAGACCTGGAAAGAGAGCAGGTTACCCATGTGTGGTAAATAGATTTGAGGGCTTTAAAATATACACCTCACAGTCCGATTGCGGGCACAGCAAATGAAAAAAGAAAAGAAAAAAGAGGTAAAATTTATTAGTCGAAGAACTCGGAAACGACTGAACCGATTTTAATAATTCTTTCACCATTAGAAAGCTACGTCATATAGATGTAACAAAGGCTATATTTTAACTTATTTTACTGAAGTGAAAAGTACTAGACTTTTTCTTGTAATAAGATCATTATTATCATCATCCCCACCATTACAGCCGAAACACGTAAGTACGTAGTACCTTTCAGTATTCACGTCGTCACCGTACATACGAGTTCTATCCCGGTTCGCGGTACTAAGGGCCGTATTAATAAACTCTTCTTGACTGAGATTCCTTTTGTCACGACACGTCAGAAAAAAAGTCAAACCATAAAACTGTTATTATTGACGCATCTTGAAATATTGATCACATGAATACGGCTATTACGAGTAATTAAGTCGATTCATGAAGGAACCCGTGGACCTAGCCACTGTTTCGAAACCTTAACATCTGCAGAAATGTGTTTATTTAATAATCAGTGTCGGTTCTATCCGTAATATTCTGGCGGCGCCGGCGGCAGGGCGCGGCCATCGTTAAAAAGTTTCGATTACACTCACACCTGTTTGAGCTAGGACATCGATACTGCGGGATGGATATTGTTTTAAAGAATTTGCTTCGTTAGGCTGCCTTTCCATAGAAGCGGAGACGAGTGGAGCGGAGGGGAGCTGTGTAGGAATCGATCGATCACATTGGTTGTAATCCACATCTCGTCTCCGCTTGACTGTTTCCATTGAAGCGGAGCGGAGACGAGATGTGGATTACAACCAATGTGATTGGTCGATTCCTACACAGCTCCTCTCCGCACCGCTCGTCTCCGCTTCTATGGAGAGGCAGCCTTACTGTAGTCTTGGTCAAGGTTTTACTTCTACCATTTTAGCTCTTTTTCTGCAACAATTTTAAAGTAATCGTGAGAGTTTTGCGCTACAGAGCCCTTAGCCAAGATGCCCATCGCTAACTAGCGTTTCTGTTCGTTTCGTTTTTAAACCAATCGCGTCACTGGTAGATCACGTGACTCTCCGTATGACGTGATCTACCAATGACGCGATTGTTTTAAAAACTAAACGAATAGAAACGCTAGTTAGCGATGGGCATCTTGGCTAAGGGCTCAGGCAGGTGACCAGTGTGCTTGTTTGCCTCTTTTCCTAAAAAAACCTAGGCCTGTCAAAAATCAGGTCACATAACCCTTCAAGGCTATCCGTGAGCCGCGCCCCGAGGCGCGCCGGCCCGGCCCTAGTTAGGCATATGAATCAAGCGGGCACGGGGTAATAGGGGGTCTACCACATTTCCTATAAAACCAAGTGACATAAAATTAGATGCTATAAATTAGTTTCCTATAAAATCACTTGCTGTAATCATTCATTTGCTACAATAGCCATTTTCTATAACGTGTAGTATCATGCATAACATTTAACATCTATACTTCCGTCATCATTATTGATAACTCCCTTTTTTTATTATCTCTCAAACTCAGCCATGTTCTAACGAAGAGTCGACGGATTCCCGCTCCGCGGGGAACCCTTTTTTCTACTCTGAAGGACAAAAGAATTGAGTAAATGAATGTTATAGGATTTGAAAGTATAGCAAATAATTATAGAGTATCTAAAACTTATAGTAAGTGAAGATTATAGAAATGAAATTTTATATCATTTTAATGTGATCGATAATAGTAAATGAATTTAGAGAAAGTGTAATTACACTATAATTATAGCCATTAATTTTATAGGAACTAAGGGGACACTATTAGGAGATATAACATGGGAAATAAAATAAGTATGGGGTAACGGTGTAGGTAGCTATCTGAGATTGGTGAGGAAGCTAAAAAGAGATCCAGAGGGGACAGCCAGTAACCTTACCGGATCGAGTACGAACAGAAAATAGTTACCGGAAGAAACTTTTTAATTTTTTAATTGCAGCGTAGTTATGAGCACACCGTAACGATAAAACCTCTGTGAAGTATTTTGATGCTTTTTTATCCCGATTATTTTGATAGTTCCCGAGCGAAGCGATACGACTTCTAGACGGTTGAAGTCACGGGCAAAATCTAGTTCTTCATAGTCCTTAATTTTATTCACCCCGTTCTCAAAATACTCCCAAAGTAGCACAAAAGCTGTATAAGCTCTTATACAGCTTGTGTGCTGCTTGGGATGAGGTACTACGTTCCTCCCTAGCCAAAACTAAATTGTTTGCACCTCCAGCAACTTCCCGTGTTCTAACAGGCAATTTCAGGGTATAACACAATATCATGCTGTAATAGGGGAGTGATTAGTACGCCTTGTGATTAACGACCCCCGCGGGGGTCAGGGGGGAGGAGGGTAATTGCAGAGGTATTTAGAATGTAATATTTATGTTTGCGGGTCGTTTATGAGTTTAGGAGATGTTCTTTCCATGAACTCGGCTTAGGATTTTAACACGGTTTATATTAGTGGCAATAGGCACATAATGTCCATAGAACCGATGGTCGTCTGGGCCGACGAGTTTTATAGTGACGACCATGTAAAAGAACATGTAATGTTGACCAACCTCAAAGAAGGTGGACCGACAATCTGATAAGGGCCGCGAATATCTGCTAAATGCGAGTAGCATATCGCGGTGAAGATAATATTTGGGAAAAGCCTATCTCCTGCAATGGACGTGTTTTCGAGAACGTCCATCTCTAATTACGACGGTACTTAAAGTCGCACCGAGCGATGTTTTAGACGCATCGCAGTATTACGTGACCAGTGATAAAGCATGTCATTCCTGAATTCTGTCCAACATTAACGACCTACTTGACCTGATGACCTGGTTACGAAGTACCCTGCAACCGCAAAGAGGGTCGGTTAGTTCGATTCCTTACAGTTAAAAGCTCTGAGATAAGATCGTTATTGATGCCGACATTACTCTTAAGGTCTGGTCGTTTCTATGACTAAATATATTTGTTTGATAAAAATCCAATATTATCAGCGTAGAAGAGGAAAGATGTTGGGACACCCGATACGGTACGATACTATACTTTTGAACAAAAGACCTAGACTTTACTGGCCAAACAAAACAGTCCAATGTGACGTATCAGGAAGTGAAAAAGCTAGCTGGGAACTGAGAAGAGCCTTAATTACATCACCGACGAGAGCCTGGCTCTTATACACGGTGAGTCTTTATGAAGTGCACATATTAAAATGAGGGACGTTAAATTCAATTTTCAACCTTAGTGCTTATGATGCTTAAGACTCGTTGCTCCCTAATGTTAAGTTCCTCATTTAGTAAAACCACAGATATAAGAAAACTTAAAATATGACATATTAAGCTTTCTACACACTAGAGACACCACAGAATATACATTTTTAACTTTTTGTTTATTTTATGTAATTATTTTGTTTTCCTTAATTCAATGTATGATTGATAAGATAACTACTGGTCTTTTACTTACTTATTGGATGAATAGTTTTTCTCATAGGAGAAGTGAAAAGAAGAGTGTAGGTATTACGCGGTAGAAAAATTATTTCTATCTCGGGCGTTGCGGTTTGAATCCATCACTAGTCACTACGCTCAGGATTCCTTATTATATTCTGGAATCTATCGCTTCGTTCGGGATTCAACACGCTAACACTATGAAATATGGCATTTTGCTCCCTTGTAATACAATCTACTATTTATCGACGAAAAAAATGTTATTTTTTGTAAATTTTTTTATGGCTCTTGAAAAAATATTTGGCAACTTTGTAACACATGTAAACACAAAACAGTAAGGCAGATCACAGAGGCCCATTCCTAATGAATTTTACCAATTTATACCACCTGTAATAACCTGTGTTTCACAAAATAAAGGATGACTGATTGATTGATTGATTGAACATAAAAATAATAGGCGCACTTTATAAAGACTAATCCTGTATAAAATTACCAGTGACCCACCTTCGCTTCGCTCCGGGTACTATTTATATACATACACCTTCCGTGAAATATTATCTAACTGATGGTGAAAATCGCTTCAAAATCCGTTGCATAGTTTGAAAGATCTAAGCGTACATACATGAAATCTTAATCTTATCTTCTGTTTTTAATTATTATTATTTTTTTCCGCTATTGTTACTCTTCTGTGTGCGTTGAATAAATATTTTTCTATTCTATTCTATTCTAAATGAGTTAAAAAAATATGTTAATAACGTATCAGTTGCAAAACGTTAGTTACGGTTCAATGTACCATTTTGTTTATTAAGCCATATTACTACCAAGCTTTAAGACTACCTTTAAATAATGTTACTTTAATTTTAAACCATAAACCGTTAGCAATAAGACTTTAATTGAATTCATCTACTTTCGAGTTAAGCCTTTTATATTTTTATGAGACAATTTTTATGCGACTACTATAGGTACTATCCGTCGCCAGCAATCTAAAATGGCGGCCGACATCTGTCACAAACAGTAGAGTTGTCAACGAGAACGGACGTGTAATATTTTAAACGCTGCAGTTTTGTAAAATTTTACCGTGGATATAAGTATATACAGTTCATTTTTGCGGAAGAGACAAAGGTGCGATGTCAACAAAAACTAATACGGGTTTGAAAGGGATTTGGTGTAATATTTCGAACGAAGTAGACCAATATTGGATTTGTTTGACGTTTTGTGACATGCAAATATAATAGGTACATAGATAAAAATACAGGGTGAGTCTTGGTAAAGATTCAAATGAGGGACATTAAATTAAATTTTATCGACGAAAAAAAGTTATTTTTTATTTTTATTATTTTTATTTATGTGGGTGGGTTGCGAATTTTTTTTTCACGAGTCATAAGAAAATAATAAAGATTAAATTTTTTTTTTCGTCGATAAAATTTAATTTAATTTCCCTCATTTGAATATGTGCACTTTACCAAGACTCACCCCATAGAAAATACCGAATAAAATATATCAATATTGGTAAACCGCTAAAAGTATTCCACATTGGCACATTTATATTAAACACAGCTTTTGCCCGCGACTTCTTCCGCGTAGAAGTCGTTTATCACTATTTCCTGGATAAAAAGTATCCTACGGCCTTTCCCAGAATACAAATCTCTTCGACAACTAACATTAATACGGACTGCGTAGACAGCGTCCATACCACTATCATAGGCATCACAGCTTCCACAGGACCCTTTTCTTGAATTGTGGTCTCATGATATTCGTCAACTGTTGTAAATTCCTGAAAAACAAAGTTGAATTGTGCGTCGTGAACGTCCATAAGACATGGGCCAATGAAATCTCTTTCATCTTTTGTTGGAGAGTACAATGGCGTGCAGTGAAACTGAATTGATTAATATAAATATTATGTACTTTAGTCAATACTAAAAAGCTAAAGGTTGAAATTACATATTTCTTATGGTTGAATTTACATTTAATCCTAATCATAAGACTTGGTATAGGTAGTATGGTTCTTGGGAATTTTGGGTGAGAAGGTATGTACAAGAAATTCTTTATTTCTTTATTGATAGTTTGCTCTTGACTACTTCTTGCCCTTGGAGGACGAAGATTCAGTCTACAATGTAGTGAGCTCACCCAGAAGATGCTCTGTTCTTTAGAAGAGATTTTTAGCCGCTGAGGTGTAAGAAATCCTATGGAAGTAGGTCTGCTGAGGTTCTCTAAGATGGATTCTCGATTTGAATAAGGTCAACATAATTTGCGAGGAAAGGTTGCCAGTGAAAGAACTATATTTGAAGTGTATGTACAATGAGCACAAACATGAACAATACGGAACCCTAAAAAAAATATTTTTTGGCAAATTTAACAGTAGCTGCAACAAAATAGTACTTAACATTTGTGGGTTTGTGTAAATAACCACTACTATTTAAATATCAGTAGTATATTTTTATTACAAGTTAATTAATTTTTGGGAGAGCAAAAAATAGACTAGACATCCCAATGACAACGAATGATTGCAAACTTTCAAATGAATCATTCGCGGATGTTAAATCTAATCCTCAATTCGCTAAGAATAGATAGTACCATATAAAAGTGTTTGAAGGTCGTAAGCGTTGTTTTATAACTTCAAATTTGGTTGGGTTAGCCTCGCGGAAGCGAACAAGGAACTACGTGCAATCAATGACATTATGATTTTTGCTTTAAAAGTTTATTTTATTTTTTTGTAGTGACGTCATAACAAAAATTGGTCCTTACCTTATTTTTTAATGTAACATTATGTGGATATAATCAGCTGGATTGTTATAGCAAGCCCAAGTGTTTCAAAGTGTTTTCTTATTTATTGTTTTCAATTATGAAGGTGCGCCCCGCCACTAAAATTTACTTTGCACGGATGCGTCAATGTCGTAAAAATGAAGTAGCGCAACTTCGTGAATTGAAAAATACTACAAGAAAATCCGACCAACATATGCCAGAAAACTATAAAGGGCCACTTAACAACTCAATTTCCATGAGATAAAGTTTGAAAGCTTTTGCCTAGCAGCGGGACAGCAATACACTTAAACATTTTTATATAAAGAAATATTATTTATTAAGTGCATCATTTTCTTGCGCCTCATTTGTAGCAGTCTGTCAAAAGTTGATAACTGAAAGAATCGGCTCTTTCGCAAGTTGTTCATTGTTAGTCCGAGTAGTTAGGAGTTGCTTGTTATCTTGTGTTATGTTGAATAATTAAGCAGTCCATCATTCCTAATAGGATCTCTCTCTCTTTACTTAAGAGCAAAGCTCTTGCCGGTGGAGTAATCATAGAAAATATTATGCAACATTATGCCCATTGATGTCGTTTGGTTCAAAAACCCCAAGGGACAAACATAATGACAAATACAAAAAGAAGTATAAATAACATTACAATTAAAAAAGCTGACTATAATCTGAATCTAGTGACCTACTAATCCTCCAAATGGTTTCTAAATTACTTATTAATTATAGTCAAAATATGGTTCATCCTAATGCTGCTATATCTTGTAGTATTAATTAATTAGGATATTTGTTATTTTTCTAGCGTTCGTTAGGAAAAAGACTTTGAGAAAAGCTGGTCTTAAAAGAATAAAACTTAGACATACAAGTAGCATAACATAACCGGCGGCTCTCTAGACGTAAGTGATTGAATAAAACTACAATATCTTTCCATTACGAGTATCTTATGAAAATGAATATGAGAGAAAAACTAAAATTAAAATCGATTCAACTCAAACAAAACCATTTAAGTCACAATAACGGTGCGCATTCACATAATACGAGTAAAAAATGCAATGCACAGCAAAATAATCAACTTTTTAAAGTTCAACACGTAACCGTAAAAAAAGTATTTCATCGACCGCTTTTTCCGGATCCTGCTCAGTGAGTGCTCATGCTCAATGAAATTAAAACTATAAAAAAAAAACAATGGCAGTTCCCGCGCTTTCTGCTGTCAAACGAACGCGTACGTACGTTTTAATAAAAAGTTTATTGTTCGTTACTAAAATGGTAAAAACGTATCAATAACGCAGATTTGTAGTTGTAGATTAAGAAGTGTTATTTTACTCGGGCTCTATAAACATTAGATTAATAACTATAATGAGTACTGTCAACTACACAAAACACAGACAAACTAGGGCTTTACATAACTGACCTTTTTTTTGTAGGCTTGAAAAGTGTAAATATCTGGCCAGTACTCGTCAGTCATAACTTTGGGAGTCAGTTAGTGGTCCTCTCCAAGATTTTTTTTACAATAAAAACAAATCATTTTGTCAAGCCGAGCTAGTTTGATACCAGCACCATATCGATGTGGTGTACCAAACTTTCAATGGGTAAGTAATTAAATTTGCCATTGGCCTGAAATAAAAATAAGCTTAATACGAAACCACATGTGCTTTTAACTACTGCATTGGGTAGTGCAAGGAGGAAGAGAATAGCGACAACACGAGGATTTCTTACTTCTTACAAGATTTTATTTAACTTCATATGGTTTGTTGTTTAGTATGTTTAGCTCAAACGTTTGCAGTTTGAGGTATGAACATATAGCATTAAAATGTTGTCCCACATAACTATCCCGGGTCCCCCGATGGTATGCGTAAATGCATTTTCCCAGCGCAAAAAAAGGTTTCTTCAAAAAAGTGCAAAACTCACTCGAGGGCTGAAAGAGCATTTTTCTATTCTGATCTAACGTAAAGTTGAAATTACGATTATCTCATACATATGTACCTACCACCTAGGTTTACAAAACGTGACGGGTAAATATGACACCCTGGAAAAATTGGCAATGTTTTTATGAAAACTACAATTTGGTAAATTATTTATGAAATTAATATTTTATGAAATTTTGGTGGATGTAAAAAAAACACCACCATAGATTGATATTTTGGTATGTTTCCATGGGTAGGAAAATGTAATGGAAAAATAATAAAACCATTGTTTACTTTGCGCTATACTTTCTCAGTGTTTACAACCGCTACGTCCTGTAACTTACAGCTTTCAGTCAGTCGCTTAATTTACCAATAATTATGAAATACGAGCTTCTTAATGGCTTTAATTAGTAATATTTTAATGGAAACGAGCGACGAAAATATAAATTATGCGACAATAAGTTAAATCCTTTATGTCTTTCGGTAAAATTGTGGCTTTCAAATAATTTAAAATTAAATGACAGATACCTGATAAACCAGCGGCCTTGGTACAGTCAGCGTCAAATGGATAGGAGCAGTCAAAATGGCCAAATATATCGCAACGCATCCTTATTCCTATAGGAATAAAGATGTGTTGCGATATATTTGGCCACTTTCGCTGCTCCTATTTATTTGATGCTGACTGTACCGACGTTGGTTTGTCCAAAACTGCGGCAAACCAAAGTCGTGGACACGAATCAGAATTGAGTCTTAAGAGTCCGACAGATTGACAGTTTACCTGCAGTTAAGGCGGCCTGCCATCCAAAACTTATGAAGAAATTAAACCAAAATACTGAAAATCTACCGGCTAGTCACACTTGACCCTTCACTGGGTATAAATCCCTCTTTCTTCTATGCACACAGCACACAGATCACCAGATGGTAGGTCGGCTCCGAAAAATAAATTTTGCGATCTTAATAAAAAGCTTGTGCTATTAACTTCACTGGTTGTCTCACTTCTGCACCACAATAGCAAATTCTAAACACAATACAGGGTGTATCTTGGACGTAATATTTAAGGCTTATAAATAACTCCTATGCCCAACAGAGGACACTGATAAAATAATTTTATATAAGAGTCAGGAGTAAATAAGTAAAAGAAGATAAAAAATGAAAATTAATATATTTTATTTAACGAAAAACAATAATATTACAAATGATATAAATCAAAAGAAAATCAACAATATACTTTATATTTCAGTAAAGAGGGCAAATTAGAACTACATTCGTAACGCTAGCTCGTCTGCGAATCTCCATATTCCTAATTTAAATGTTTCTAAATCTGGGCAAACTAGAACTATGTTAGGTAATGTTCCCGAGCTAACGGGTTAACCGCTGTGTCTTCGTCAGTGAGCTTGCTAAATGTTTAGAGAACAGCAAGCCGGGGCGGTGAATTCACTGCCATTTCTTTCTAAGCTTGCCTTGCAAGTATTTAGTAGGACTTAGGTTAAACTTCCGAGGTACAAGTTGTACGATCAGCTGGCGTATTACGAACTTTAAAGCCTGCCAAGGCCCGGTCAGTAAAGGGATGTCGCTGTGAGCCCTATAAGTGTCTCCTACAGTCTGGAACTAGATTTTGACCCCACAGCCAATAACTATTGAGTTGAATTCATATAGAATTCGTAAGGCCTGCCAACGTGACTCATTCCTTGCCACCATCTGGACATTGTTTAGTAATTCTGACACACCATGGAGCCACCGGTGCTGAAGTGATCGCGTTAACGCCCGCGTCTTGGTAGTTCTCCAAAAGTCTGCTTTATGAGTCCGCCGCCCCTGGGGTAGTAAAGATTTTTTACAGTTCTAAGAACCGACTGATTTAGAACGCGGTCTACTTTGTAATGGATTTAGTTCGTTACAGCTCTGCGGTTTCGGCGAGTGCGTATTTTTGGTTTGAGGTTTTTGATTTAACCATATTAAAGGCGTATATTAGGAACATACTTGTACTGTAGATGATCGATCTGCCATCCGGGCGTATTTCTAGAACGTTGTTCGCCGGAAATTACCGTATCCTATGAGTTCTGACTTGAATATCCGAAAGGCTTTGCTTCAAAACAGTTTTTTTTACATATAATGATAAAGAAATGAATAAACTGGCCACTATTTACATTACAAATAACTATTAATGTAAACTGGATAGAAAATTGATCAAAAAACAAAAAAAAACCGTGAAATTTCGAGTGTCCACCCCAAAAACGCAAACTTTTAAGAGAAAAATTGTGTTGTTATCTCACTCTTTCACTTTGATCCGATTGTTTTTATAAAAGATCATATGTCCCAGATATTAAAATTAACCAAATTACAGTGCTGTTAGAGTTAAAAATAATATAAAACAGTAAAAGTTTCGCAGTCTCAAAATGTGCTGCTCTCTATTAGTTTTCTTAGCGATACTGTAAATTAGATTTTTTTCAGCGACTTCACCTGTGTATTGTTATTTTGTCAGTTTTTTCAGGGTTGAATAGTATTTTACGTCCTTTTCCGGTGTTAAAAAAATTTTCATATCAAGAGTACCTTAGAAGGGGAGAAGTGGGAGAAAAGGCATCTTTTTCAAACGAGATGGTTCACGTCAATATTTCGAGTATAGAATTGGTAACTTTTAAATAGAGTTAAATACCTACTGTGATTTCATTTCGACTATAAGGAAAGAAAAAATATATTCATTTTATTATATTATTAGGGCTTCGTAGAATATGCGCATCTATAGGTATATGGCTAAGGACCTTTTTGGGATGCTAGGAGCGTAAAAGCAAAATATTTCATTTCTGATTTATATTTTAACTTTTTAAGCAATAAAAATGTTAGGTGTACAGAACGTGACATAGTTAAATATTGTTGTTAAATGCTGGTGTTATCGGTGCCTTGAGATTTTAGCTAAATCCAAAGGTATTTTAAGAGACCCTTTAAGTTGCAAAAAAAAAAATCGGGTGTTCAAACCTCTTTAGATTTTAAAACAGTTCAAAAAAATAAATATAAAAAAGTGATCCATACCAAGAAGAGAAAAATACAATAAGAAATCTATTTTTGGTCTAACTAATAGATTGTAACTATATTTTTTAGGAAATTAAACAAAATAATTTCACTAAAACCGCCTGAATTGACCTAACTTTGTAGAAAATATGACCTTTTTCGACTACACAAAACTAGACGGAACGGAACCCTCAGTGCGCAAGCCCAACTCGCACTTGACCACCAGGTACTTCTTAACTTTTCACGTGTTTTGTAACCGGCCAGTTGTCGACGTGACCTCAAGACCAGCCTTGCAGCCATCCTCATTAGGTGTGGCCAGCTTAGCGTGACCCACTACCTGACTCGATAGAGTACCGTTCGGAGCTCGAGCTACAGTGGACCAGTTAGTGCAGGCACATAAATTGGTCTTCCTTCCTAACAGGAACTCGGGTACGGCACAGTTTTAGAGCTTTGTTTGAATTTGATGACATTTTGACGTTATATTTACCTACTATCATTTTTGCTCTATTTATATGTATTTATACATTATCCATATTCTTGTTGAACTAAATTATGTATATAAAATAGTTTATACATATTTTAAATTTTATATATTTTTCAATTTTGTGACCAACCAATTAATAATCGTAACACTATGGAAAAAGGTAACGTTTTTATAACCAGTTTTAGACTCAAGATTTTAGTTTGATACTTGATAAGTATTAACTTTAATTTTAAATTTAACTAATAATCAAAATTAGTTCTATTAGTCCCATTGATCATAATTAAAATGGTAAAAGGAGAGTAACCTAATTTGTCTTTACGTTTCTTAAAGGGGTGATAGACGTGCAAGTAAGTATGCGAACTTGTGGCTCGACGACCTTTTTCGCTCGTGTGTCACCGAAAATTAGTTCAAAATTATTGACAATTATTGATAATTTTTTTGTTTTGTGACGCATCTCGTGCGGCTGTGGTGCGAAAATGGCTGATTTTCGAAGATATTCACACGAAATATTAACGGAATTCATAGATTGTTATTGGTGCCACGCGTGAAGCTAATGAGAAAGTTTGAGAACTTAAAAACCGCGTACTTCAAGTTCGTACGTCTATCACCCCTTTAAGGCGCTGAACACACGGCGCCGCTCCTCCGCGCGAAAGCGCGCTACCGTGTGAAAGATCTCTGCGGATACCTACATCGTCATACAAAATTGTAGTCATATTATTTATGTTAGGTAGTTGTTTTATTATTAAGAAGTCAATTATTTAATACTTTACTTACTATACTTTTAAACAGCAGCATACTAAAAAAATACAGATAATGTACTGTAAACGGAAGTCTAAATACCTCTAGTTGACATAAAAAACAACCAATAACGAAAAAAATATGCGGAAATGCAAAATTTAGTATTACCTACTTACCAAAGATTTTGTTAAGTTATTCTTCTTCGCATTTTCATAATTATTCCTTTATCAATTTCTCCTCAATAGCTCCGACACGCATCGCCGACGTTTGACATTTATCCAGAATATTCAAACGACTCGCCCGGGCTCATCTTGCATTCAATTAGCTATACCGGGATAATGGATATCGCGAAAATGATTTCATTTAATCGCCTTACGAGACGGACACGATACGACTTAGTACAAAAAAACTGATAATTATGCGAAGGAAGCACACAAGCCTGTAAAGCTTATACAACCCTTAACATGCTGAAACTAGAGTTATAATGGCTGTATAAGCTCTTATACAGCTTTTGAGCGACTTGGGATATTTGCCCCTACTCGAACCTTTTTTCTCAATTCAACCTTTTTCAAAAATCACTAATAAACCCTGGAAAACATTGCAAGTGTTGCAACATCGTTGAAATAAATTTTATCGCTTAATTTCACGATTCCCTTTTAACACATTTTTATGTAATTTTTCTTTAATACGTATGTTTCCAAAAATTTAATTTTTTTTATGCAATAATTTAAACAATCAATATGCAGTGAAAAATTACCAAAAAACATATGCCAATTTTTTTATCGGTAATATTACGAGACACACTCTCGAATTGATGGAATTATAAATATAATTTATTTTTGTCGCCAGCGTCACGTGCACGTCGA
The DNA here is from genome assembly GCA_963241965.1 of Tortrix viridana. Taxonomy (NCBI): domain Eukaryota; kingdom Metazoa; phylum Arthropoda; class Insecta; order Lepidoptera; family Tortricidae; genus Tortrix; species Tortrix viridana. The sequence goes on along the minus strand of OY725196.1, from coordinate 4,247,734 downwards.
TCGTGAAGGGCCGGGTGACGACGGTGGCGAAAATATTAAATCGGATGAAATAATCCTATTGAGTGTCAGGCGACGGATAAAGTAATTAAATACCTTTGGTTGGTGTTAATGATGAGTTAATTCGACAGTAAAGCTTATTTATAGAGTTAAAAATAATATCCTTATATGTACCTATGATATAATGATGGCTTGCCCATGGATTTTGAAAAATTACCTGACTTTTATTTAAAAAATAAGAATTCTGTAAAATTTGGTCTTGGACATATTTTTTCGTAACAACCTACGTTTAAGTTTGTTTTTTACAAAAAAAACCTAAAAAAAAAATCTAAGCTCTACAATTCCACTATTACATCCATAAAGCATTAACTAAATTACTTAAACAACAGCGAAACCAACATAGATAACCTTAGCTTTATTGCCTGACTCGGCAACTTAATTGAAACAGAGACGTATCAAACGACTATTAACCGTAACCAATAGCATTTAGGGGCCAACATTTATCAAGCCCTTATAAAATTGCGCGTTACCACAGTTCCGTACGAAAGATTGATTTAAAATATAGTGCATTTTTTCGTGTCGGAAACTCGGAAGCTAGCTAGGCGCGGCCAGAGGGGCGCGGGGCAAGATGGCGGCGCGTTACGTCACTTTCAAGAGGCGTACAACGTTTTCAAATTAGATCAGTAGCCTGCCCGCTCCGCGCAGAGCGAACGTCCCGCCAAAATTCAACATTTTTACCCCGAAAATGTTTCTGAACGCGACCAGTGATTTTCAGTTTTGTGTTTCATTTTGTTTTTTTTTTCTACGAGAGCAATGGACCTGGTTCCGGCTTGAGGCGTAAGTTTTTGCCAGCGATCGATTGGCCTTTAGAGCTTTTTTGCCGGCTAAGCGCCGAAGTTTTCGCTCCGGCTTTTTTCATAGTATCGAATTTTGACATTGATATCAAGTTCTTGGTGTCACTATTTTTTTTTGGTGAAGTAATTGATATGTTTTATACTAACACGGTGAAGGTAAAGCTTTGCCCAAATGTAAAGTTATTTAAACGGCCGGCTGCGGACGGCAAAAAACGTAAATTTTTATTTATTGCCGCCCGCTCTCGTAAGTTTATTAAAGCCGTCATGGGAACGGGCAGGTTGCGTACGGAAAAAGAAAGGTATATTTTCGCGAACCCCTTTCGCAATTTTCTAACACACATAAAGTAGGTAACTACGTAAACCAAATCTAATTCACCGATTTGCTTGGCGAACTCGCAAGAAAGTAGCGTAAAAATCTAGGGCCTTTGTTCTTATCTGCTCACTCAATTTTCTTAGTACACAAAATAATGATTTATAACATTATTGTACAACCTAATTTATTCCAATTTTCATCAATTGATTTACTAAAGAATCACATTTAGTTCGTAACATCCGCTTGGTTCTTTGTTTTGCCCACTTAACAGCTGACTTTGCCCTCTTCAATAAGTGCATGCCGAGTCCCACTGAATCTTATAGGATTTCTTATTTCTTACAGGAAATATTCATTTTACACTCAAATACTCGTCACAATACAATGTAAGTTCATATTTGTTCAATAGGCGTTAATCTCTTGTTTAAAATATTAGGGTTTGTTTGCTCTTAAATGTCAACTTATTACTTATCTTATCAAGTTTTTACAAACACTTAAATTTTATTAGTGGTTATAAGTATCCCATAACCTCCTAGAAGAAATATAAACGTTAACGTATAAACGTATTATATTTTATAGTCTACAAATCGCGTTAAAACACGTTCCGTAGTTAAAAATAACAAAACAAATTCTTCATGCCTGATAATCCGTAAAGCCCAAAAATACAACTGAGAAAAATATGACAGTAGAAAGGTTAGACAAATAAAGAGTCTTTAAAATAATTTTCGTTTTCCCGGTTATAATTCCTCTTTTCTTTCGAAGTTTACTTCCCTAAACTTTTCTTTTCTGGTTCAGTACTTTACCCCTTATCAACACACATTTTAAAAGTACACGAAATATTGTATTTAAACTTGACATTACAAATCTGGTTCACGAAAAAAAGTGACAAATGACAGCCGAGTGAAACATTTGTCATTAGGATGAAAGAGGTTAGTCGCTTGCGTCTGTCCCGATCTCGTTTGACAGATGCTTCGATTTCTTTCCATTGTCTTGCTTCTTTTACGGCGAACGAATCGCGTCGCCCACGACAGCCAGTTAAAAACCCCACACAACATGGAATATAAGCATAATTACGTAACTTACGACCGATAAAGAATAAAGAAACCTCTTATCGTGATAACAGCCTCATTAACATTACAAAAAGAATTTTCCTTGTGCCAATTAGGTTTGAAAAACGTCTTGTTTTAAATTAATACCTCGTTAGTCTCGAAGGACGCTCGATTTCTCACATTCCAAATTCAAACGGTTCGGAGTTGAAGAACGCTTTTTGAATTAAATAAAGAACAACAGAAGCGTTATGTGCGGTTGAGGTCATACTGGCGGCCAGTTTAGCTTGAGCTATTCAATGCTCTTTTTGCCGGGTATTTGTTTAATTAAGCGGGTGGATGGGGGGCCTGGGTAGGCGGTTATAGTGGGCGAGCGACCTACATAGTTTAATTATTGCTGGGATGCGACTCGTAGGCGCCACTGAGGCCTCCAGTGGGCGATGTACACTCGTGGCGAAAATCCATCAATTTTATGTGACAGATATGTTGTATTATAATTATAACATCCAATGCGAGGACGATCGGCTATGTCAATGATGATTGATAATCCAGGACATACCTAGTTTGTAGAGCCAGGGCTGGTGAGTCAGAAGTATGTTCCTAAAATAAACATTGGGAAATTCGGCTGATCATTTAGTAAAAAAAATAATAAAAAAAGGTAACGCAGCGCTTAAATCCGATTCTATTCAATACTTCCGTTGTGTGACGTAACACAATGGAAAATTAAAACTCATTTGCCAATTATTTCTCTCGACTTGCAATAAAAACTAAAGTATTTCCAACACAACGCCTATTTGTAACGTTACTCAAAACTCGTCGACGATATTTGCAGACCTTGAGCCAAGTTTACTTTGGTTCGATAGCAGTAATCCGCAATTACCTAGCGCAAACATAGACATACCTACAATACTAATTAACACTTTGCTGTTTACCCAGATCAAGTGACACATGCTAATTAGAAATTGGGGTTAATTCCAATTATCAATAGGCTAAATAAAATAGCCTTGGTTAAAAAAGTTTTGTCGTATTGGGCAAAATGTGCCTATTTTCGACATTGCCCAATCCTTCCGATCATTTTATATACTACTTTTGTGGCGCCTCTTTCTTCTTTTTTCTTGTCAATGCAAGGGAAAAGGAAAGAAAAAGGCAACATCGATATTTTATAATGAGTTTAAGTACAAAAACGTTGACGATATACAGAGTGTGTGCAAAATATAATTTTTGCCAAAGGTGCAAAAAAAAACATTGTTTGTTTTGATTTACTAGGCCTGTTAGGCTTTCCTAGGTTGATTCCCACCAGATAAATGAAGAAAAAAATTTAAACTTTTTAAGTGTCGGGAATGTTGTGGGTTTCAAAATTTGAGTAAAATTTACATTGTTAGCTTTAAATTGAGTTAAGAGAGCGCGTAATTTTATTAACAATAAAACAAATGACCTTTATAACATAATCAGTTGTTTTTTTTAATGTTTCATTTTATTGTTTCACTTACAATGTTGCGGCGATTTTAACGTTTTAATGAACGAGTCTTATCTAAAGAGGTAAATAAGATAAGATAACGTTTAAAGTTGACTATAAAACCATTATAATTCACATTCTTCTTTTACGTAAATGTTTGAAACCTATAATATTTTTATTAGATTATTTTTGCACATACATGGGTACCTACTTACTTTTAATATAAGGATTATTTATCCCCCACCAATATTACAAAAGCAATAAAAAAATATTAAAAAAAATAATTATAAAGGGTATACTTTTTTCGCTTGAACAGCAGAAGACTTTTACACTGGAGTTAATTACGGTCGAATTTTAATTTCCCGACCCTTCTGAAAAAAATCGGACATCAATAAAACATTGGAAAATATGTAAAACCCGATATTTATGCTGAGTATACAATTTGTTTGTACTAGTTAATTAAACCAGGTGGGGTTAAAATAATAATTACGTCCACTTTTGATTATATAAATAATAATAATAATCCAGCCTATATACGTCCCACTGCTGGGCACAGGCCTCCACTCACAATGAGAGGGTTTGGGCTATAGTTCCCACGCGGGCCCAGTGCGGATTGGGAACTTCGCACACACCGTCAAATTGTTTTGCAGGTGTGTGCAGGTTTCCTAACGATGTTTTCCTTCACCGAAAAGCTCATGGTAAATTTACAAATTATATTTCGCACATAAATTCCGAAAAACTTAAGAGGTGCGAGCCCGGGTTCGAACCGACGACCCTCTGCTTAAGACTCGGCAGGTCAAACCATTAGGCTACCACGGCTTCTTTTGATTAATTAATATAAAACGTGATAATTAAAAATAATGGTATCACGGCTTTTAAGATTCCACCAGGCTCACTTTTGCGAGAAGCACAGAGCGCGGGCGCGGGACGGGCGCGGGCGTATCGCCGTTACATCGTTCGTAATACACGCATTCTCCGATAGGTCTTCTCACAGAGCGCGCAATGTAACGACCCGCCCGCGCCCGGCCCGCGCCCGCGATCTTTGTGTTTTACGCTTTTTCCACTTTGTTTTAGCTCACATTACTTCTAATTATAATTATACATAAAAACCCTTGAAAAAATTGGCTCTGAAATTAGGGGACTTTTCAAACAAAAAAAAAATCAAAATCTGTTCATACGTTTAGGTGCTACGATGCCACAGACAGATACACACGTTATACTTATAACAGTTTTGCGTCATTGCGGGGTAAAATCATAATTACCTATTTGGAAGCTCTTATTTCCTTACAGTAAAAACTACAATCATATCAACATATTGCATGAAACAAGGTGGCCTCAAACAAATCCCCTTGTGGGCTATTTATCGATGTGATAAAACATCCGTCACTTTCTGACATGTAGGTACGTGCGAGAGTGACGGATGCTTTATACATTTATCCGCGATAAAGGCGATCATAACGGGAGCTGATCTGCAAAATGCGTAACGTAAGTCATCAGTGGATCAAAAAGAATATTCGCGAAGATTTTAGTTTTGTCACAAGTAACAAAATCAGATTCCCTTTTAAGGGTTATAAAAGTTGCGCGGAAGCCCTTTGATTATTTCATTTTGTTCGCTAGATAGTGCTTTTTAGAAGTTGGTCCTTTCCGGACCCGGCCTAATAGGGGGCTATCTATTCATCTCGAGGAACTTTGGGAAATGATAGCAACTTAGTGAAATCGATATGTTGCTTGTGAAGTTACTGACGGAGTATATAAGTTCTGTGGGGTGAACTTGAAGGTTTAACCTTTTCCCTGTAATTGACTGTTACACATAAAGATCACAGCGTAAAATAAACCTACATATGGGCATGCAGCATGCTTTTAGCCGCGATTCTGTGTAAAAAAAATTCGATATAAAAGGTGAGTCAATCCAAGATGAGGAATTTCATCGAAATCCGTTCAGCCGTTTAGGCGTGAGTGGAACACAAACATCCATACAAAATTACACATTTATATTTAGGATACATGTAAAATTAAAAGTTTTACCACGAAATTTGATTTGATGGTTCCGGAGTTCACACAGTTCTACTCGTACGCAGACAGTTTCACATTTAAAAGTCAATTGTGTTTTTTAAAAGTCTCAAACTTAAACCCGACTGGCGACTTGTATGACGCACCCATACAATTTCTATATAGCCAATGACACTCGCACGTTTTTGACGAAACATATGACACCCCATTTATTAAAATCGGTCCAATTGTTCAGGAGCTAGAGGGGAACAACCCATACATACATACATAGACTGTTGAAATAATTACCCTCATTTTGGCTTCGCTCAGTTGGGTAAAGGGAATACTTTCGTGCGCGTGCGCGGGTGGCTCGCTGACTCAGCGCGCGCGCATCTGTTGGGGGTCTGGGGCAAAGGTCAGAGGGGTCGCGTTAATTAGGAAAGGTTACAGAAACATGTTTTTTAAGATAGATTCAAATATTTTTTTAATTGACGAGGGTGTAGTTTGGGCTGTTAAGGGCAACAGACTACAGTCTGCCGGTCAGTCATTAGAACACAGTCTGTCGGTTTTTCTTAAGATTTTATACATTATTTACGTATGTAAGATTTTGCCACCAGATTTGCCGCGGGACTCTTAGTCGTTGCCCTTTATATAATCTATGGCCACTAAGGAGAGTTTGTCAACAAGCTGAAACAGTGTGAAAGTTGAGATACTTGAGATTAGTGAGTAAGGGCAGCTACTGGAGCCCTTGCTGACACGCGAAAATGCAGACTGCGAGGAAAACGTCAATTTTGGAAAATAAATTTGTCGCTAAACGATTCCATTTCCATCACAGCTCAAATGACTCTTTAAGACCCTATATCAAACCAGAACAGTCGATGTAAAAAAATATAAATAAATAAAAAACTTAATTGTGTCAGTTTCAGTAATCAAAAAGCCTAAGGACCATAATTGGGGCTCAGGGATGTTTCATGTTTTCTTCCTTTATTTAGGGATCTTTCTTACTTTGTTTCTTTCTTCGGGGGTTTTTATTGGGCTGCTGTCATCGAGCAGGCCTGTAGTTCTCAAATAGGGATTATTTTAGTACCAATTACAGCTAAGATTTCGCCAGCAAAAAAATCCTCACGTACCAACTTCCTACAAAAAGTCGACCGCCATTTGAACCCAACCAATTGACCTTATTTTTCAACCCGATCTCGTTTCGTCAACTAATATACGGGTGCGCTCAATAAAAGGGGCCGTGGGAGGGGAGGGGGTTGCGAGGAGGGGGGGGGGTCCTTATCACTCTGCTGATAATCAACGCATCCACTGGAAGACACTTCATAAATGTGTTGACGCAACTGTAGGGTGGTTATGCGGCTTGCCTTTTTTCGCGGACCGGTCCTGGATTTTATTTAACTTAGAATGTTTCAGTGGACAGAATTCAAATTCACTTATTAGTAGATAATAACATTAAATCATTACATCAAAATTATTTTAATACAAAAATTCTACAAAAAACATCAGAGAAAGACTGAAAAGGAGATAGTGGGACGACTTGCCAGGTACATGTTTTCGATAGAGGCGAATGCTGCAAATGCAGTGGGATGCTTATCAGGCCAAATAAAAGACACTAAGGAGCTCGGATGTCCTTATGTGTAACAGTTTTAAACCCTTAAATATGCGTACACCTAATAATCTGAAGGTTTGTACCAGAAAACAACATTGAACGATGTAATATATCCAACTAGCGACCGCTGCTATGAACGCCTCCCGTTGTTGTCTGAGTCTGAGCTGTACTAATACCTACCACATGTGCAATGATTACCTACTGACATTCTGCATAAAGCTTTCGGCACACCAAACGCGTGTCAGGCGCGTCGCGTCGCGTCGCGTGGCGTGGGCACACCGCAGGCAAGCGGCAGCTTCAACGCGTTTCAAACGCGTGCTAGCGCTGCGCACGCCTCGCGGCTGCGTTCGGTGTGACATGCTGCGCAGCGCGCGCGTACCCCCACCACGCGTTTGTATAAAAATACAACAACTAGTACCCGTGCTGCCGCGACGCGCTGCCCGAGTTGTCTGCGGCGACTGCGGCGCATCGCGTGCGCGAAGCAGCTCAAACGCGTGCCCGCCGCAGGCACGCGTTAATTTTTGGTGTGCCGGGTTCAATTTGATTTGTTGTTTTACAACATGCGCGGGCCCGCGTTCAAAGCGCGGCGCGCCTGACACGCGTTTGGTGTGCCGAAAGCTTTAGCGATAAACACACCAAGCCGTTAACAAAAGTCAAATACCTTTGTCTGTTCTATCTTGAATGAAAATATTTGTTCTGTTGCTTATAAAAAAAACAATGTGAAGATTTGTTAAAGAGTAAATACCATACTTTTTAAATAACTATACTTTTTCTACTTCTAACTATAGCTTACGGCTATACTTTTTAAAAACAGAAAGCTTCAACAACACCGTTCTTTTTAAATAAAATTTAAATGCCATCACGAAAACTGTCTACCAGCGTAATGACTGAGAAGAGGCATGCCGTCTTAGACCTCAAGGTTGGCAACGCATTTGTAGTCTTAGGATAGCAGTCTTGAGATTGTATTTTTAAGTTTGCAGATTTCTTTAGGTCTCTGATCCTGACCATCAAACAGCCTTTGCGCTCGTTTACCTTCTCTATGCCATTAATAAAACAAAACAGTCCTTGTTTATCCACTTTTAGGACCATCATGGTCACCCTCGTTGTAACTTCATATGGCAGCGCTAAGTGCCAGCTGATTGCCACCATCGAGATATATAGCGATATAACAGCGATACGTTACACTGGATCGATACTAATCAGCGTTCACAAGGCTTCTGTGATTAACTTTTCATTGCATTCCGATTGATTCATGATGAAACGTAATGAATAGTCATTGTTTACTATGTGGACCTCGCCGGATTCAGGCGGGTAGTTTTTAGGGTTCTGTACATTCAAATTCAAATTCAAATATTTATTCAGTAAATTGGCCACATACGGGCTCTTTTACACGTCAGTAATATAGAGTGAATCTACCAGCGCTTCGGACAAGACCATCATTGCGGAGAAGAAGCGCCGCAAGAAACTCCAGCAGAAGGTCATTTTTTCCAATATAAAATACAATAATACTTAAAAGTAAGTTACATTACGAGGTAATAAAGTAACAAATATTAATTATTAGAACTAGCACAAATGAAAACATTACAAATGTAAGGTCAAATCCGTTACACTAAATGTAATGACTAGGAGAACAACACGACGAGGTCTCTTCGTCAAAAGCCATAACTAGAACTAGTACATAACGGGTTAACCGACTAAGGGCCGATTTCCCAATCCCCAGATAAAATTATCCGATAGTTGAATGATAGAAAAGGACAGCAAATAATAGGCTTAAATAAAAGGCACAAGTAGGCGTGAATTCTGATCCGAGTTGCAGGAAACAGGAAACCGGAAGCGATAATTTCCAGGAATTCTTAAAGCTAAAGGTTATCTAATCGCATCTGGTTCGTTAACTTAATTATATAAATTTTGAGAACATTTTTGTTAATTTATTTTTATGTAACATACTCTTCCCTATAATGTACAAGAATAGTTGTATATTAAATTTAATTGAGGAAAATTTATTGTTATACAATACCCATTAGTTTTTACACGCGGGGGCTGATAGTTAAAAGTATACCTTATTATACTGACGGACATACGTAGGTATAAAACTATGATAAAATACTTTTAATTTTTGGTTCACTGTTTTATATTAAACAAATCCTTAATGTTAAAATGAATGTGAAAGTGTGTTTGTTTTGAATCGGCCGAAGGGTCATTTTTATCTCACAAAAAGATACAGTGCACGGAGAAAAAAATATTCTACAATATTACCAGATTTTATTGTAGTTATGATTCTGGTGTAGGAAAACAGATTTCAGCTATGGTTAACAGATTTTTTTTTAATGACAACAAGTCATATTTTTATTAATACTAGAATATTCTAGTTAAAATATTCTAGTACACGAAAACTTTGATATTGTAGTGGTTACTATCTAATAGTTACAGAGTAACATATGCATTTAGCTTGCAACAGGTTTTGTATTCTACACAAAATTTGTTTCCTACGATACGATACTAGATAAATGGTAATAGGTACTAGAAATTATGTTGTACAGAAGTAGAATTTTATATTAATGTGTAAAAAACGTATAGTTGTCACAAATCAAGTAGAATTTACAATAATCTGTTACACGAAACTAGATTTTTTTTCTCCGTGTGAGTAGGAAAAGCAATAACCTTCTTTTGCGCAGACGGAGTTGCGAGCAACAGCTAGTCACAAAAATACTTTTTAACGACAACCCTAAAACGATTTTCGAAAACTGACAAAACGTATGGAATTGACGTAAGCGGCCGGTCTTCAGTACCCTAAGCACGAACTTAAAGTAACGCATGCTTAAACTGGTCGCGTTAAAGTGCTATTGGCTTTAGGCCGTGCTCGATTAACGTAACCAGTATACGTAGACCCCTTAATTTTTTTTCTACGGGTACAGCCTACGTCAATCCTATACTTTTTCTTTGATTTGAAAATCGTCTAGCGAGCGATGTGCATCTTGTCTAGGACGGCTAGCACAAGTGGTCTGCGACTTGTTTGTCACTCGGATCTCCCTTTCTAACTTGTCTGTAACGATAGAGACGCACTGAGCGACAAGCGAGAAAATACAAGACGTGCTAGCCGCATGGCCGCGGAGATTTTTCTTGCTATTTGTAAATAAATAACAAACTAAATCCCATAATGCTCAATAACAAAAACCTCAAGAACAAGTAATATAACAATGAGAAAACAAATAAATCCAATAATACGAGCTCGTAAGACCTCACTAAGTTTATTTACGGCGAGCTCTATAAATAAATTCACGATTTCCAGAGCGACATTTTCGCGGAGGAATCCCACAATTTCCGCTTCCGCTTTGCTTTCGGTTGAGTCACTTTTGAAGATTCTGCGCTGACTGTAATTGTAGCCCTTGTAGGTCGGACAAGGTCATTTGGAATTCGTTAAAGATTTAAGAGGATTGTGAGTTGACGGCTTTCCATACAAACGGCGATAACGTTTTCCACTCTCTAAATGTTAACCGATTTCGACTAATTATTGATATGTGGTCAGTCGGAACAAAAACTATGTCCGTACGTTTCGTTTCGATAAATTAATTTTATTTCTTGACCGGGTTATTGTTTTAACGGCGATTATACCAGCCCATTTTTATACAGTCCGCTATTTTATTTAACGTCCCAGGCCCCTAACATTGGTCCTTCGAGCCGGATAAAATAAGCCGGAGTAAAAATGAAATGTTTGATAAAACTTGTTACGGAGTCTACGTGTGATAATATTGACGTTACTTTATAGCTATATTCTGATAACTTAGGCAAACGATTGATCAACTCTTAAAAAAAGCGGGGGACAATTTTAACTATACATAAATTGACTTTAATTCCAAACTAAGCTCTACGCCTATACTGTAGGAACTAGATAATTTATATAGAGAAAAAAAATACTTAAATATATTTATAGAAATACAAAGACTATAAACATCACATTTATCTACATGTCTCTGATCAAACTGACATAGACAATGTCATGATGAAAAAAAAGGGCGTCTACATGGCTCTAGTATCTACATAAGTAGTACAAAAACTCGCATAATATTGTGCAAGTCTGACTCACAGTTTAGTCGTCACGATTCATTAGTGGCTTCATGAAACAACACACGTTTTATTAATACAATCGTGGAGTTTAGTTGTTGCGCTACTAATAGAACCCTGTCATAGAATTAGCAGCCTAAAAAAAAAAGTGTGGTCACTCAAAATTCAAACCAAATTGAAAAAAAAAATCTATTCAAGGATACGAGATACGAAGTCTTTCTAATCACTTTAGATTCAATAAAAAAAATAACAACTATGTACTTTTACTTTTTCACGACTAAATTGTGAATTATTTGTTATTTAGTGTTCCGTACCCAAAGGGTGCTAAACGGGACCCTATTTAATACTACGCTGTCAGTCCGTCCGTCTGTCATAACTTAAAATAGCTGTATCTTTTGAACCGTAGTAGATAACGGTTGCTTTTATTATTCTTAATTATTATGTTGACTGTACCCACAGCCAAAGACCACTTTTCTCAAGCGATTTGTGACGTTCTCAGTATAAAGGGGCCTTATGGAGGAAGGCAGTTACGCTCTTCTTATTCTTGTAACTATACGAATACTATGGTAACAGTTTTACAAACGGCGTAACCGCCTGCCTCCATAAGGTCCCTTTATAATGAGAACGTCACATTTAAAAACTTACGAGACGCTAAGTGTACTAAATTATTGTCATGCAAATTATGATGTCTGTCAGCACATCTCATGCATAACTTACGCTAAGAATAGAATAGCCGTCTCTCTTCCTCGTTATTGTCACTGTCTGTAAAGGCCAAGTGATCCGTTTACCTTGAAGATGAGTTCTTAAAAGTGTAACAAAAATTAAAAAGTGTTAAATTTCCGCCAAGCTAGTGATTCTCTCAAGAACTATTAACCGATTAGCTTAAGTTGTCCCGTCAAAGTATTTCAAACATTTTAGAACGTGTATTTTTAACTTGGTCGCCGGTTTCGTCTTAACTCTGGAAGTCTGGAGGGCTACTTTGAAAATCGAAGTTCGAATTTACGTTAACCGAGCTCCTTCCCTTTCTCACGATTTAATCACGATTGACGAGTGAAAGAGATGGTGCTTCCGAACGTTCAAAATTAGTGTTTCGTGGTAACCATCCACGGAACATGGGAAGTTTAGTTAGCCGGTGAATAGTCGACGAATCGAAATAAGAATTGTTTTACAGAATAACTCTCCTGAAGAACAAGCATATCTTGTATTTTCTCGCTTGTCGATCTGCGTCTCTATCGTTACAGAGTGGTTAGAAAGGGAGATCCGAGCAATAGACAGTCGCGGACATCATGTGCTACGCGTCCTGCAGTGTTCCTATAATCCAACATTACATACATTATAAAAAAAGCCGTGGTAGCCTAATGGTTTGACCTGCCGACACTTAAGCAGAGGGTCGGGTTCGAACCCGGGCTCGCACCTCTAAGTTTTTCGGAATTTATGTGCGAAATACAATTTGTAAATTTACCATGAGCTTTTTCGGTGAAGGAAAACATCGTGAGGAAACCTGCACACACCTGCAAATAAATTTGACGGTGTGTGCGAAGTTCCCGAAGGGCACTGGGCCCGCGTGGGAACTAGCCCAAACCCTCTCATTGTGAGTGTCTCATTGTGCCCAGCAGTGGGACGTAAATAGGCTGGATTATTATTATTTATTATTATACATACATTATATACCTACCTATGGCATAATATGAACAAACCTTAGCAGAGGAAATGAAACTAGATGAAAAAAAAAAAAAACTACACAGTTTCGTTCAACTCGCTAAAATTTTTCCCAAAAGGTTATTGACCCCTGTAACTTATAAAGCCAGTCTCACAAGCTAATCCCAAAAAGCACTTTTCACACGCCCGTTTGTCGTGTCCACTGAAAAACACCTTTATATCGCAGCCGGCCTGCTGCAAAATATCGCTTTGGGAATCACTAAATCCCCTACCCCTTTGGGCTTTATAAGCTTAAAAAAACTTGTGGAGCTCGATGGGATACTATTTTCAATGTTTTTCGTTTTTAGGGTTCGGTAAATCTGTCTGTCTGTCCGTATTTCACAGCGATTTTAAACTCCGGCTACACGCTCAGTCTTGCATGCGCAAATAGTTTGTGCAAAAGTTTGCCCAAAAAACTTAAAGTTAAGTATTAAAATAATTATCGCGGTCTTAAAGCACATGCTTGCTTGTGCAAATTGGAATTGGTGCAATGAATATTGAGCGTGTAGCCGGAGCTTTACGCAGATATGACATTTTGATTTTTTTAGCGTACTGGTGAATATCTTTCTAAAATACGTATCATTAAAAATCTGCCACTAGAGAAAAATAATAATCTGCCCAAAGATCGTATGGAAAGTAACCTGCCCCTTATTTATCCTTTAAAATACGCTTTTCTAAAACATAATAAGGAAACGAAAGAGCCCACTCATGATGAGTAGATGACTAAGGTACCTAACATATCTCCAGTTATCAACGACTTTAAATTGTTCGCCAATACACAGTTAAAGTCAAAGTAACACACAAATTTACATACATTTTTGGATAAGATAATTACGACTCTATCTGAACGTGATAGGGTTAAAATTGCAAATCATATGAAACCTTACATAGCTTGGTTGTCACCCGGCAGAATGTGCACACTCATTGAACTAATAGAAATGTACTACACGAGACAAAGTTGGAAAAAAACCGGCCAAGAAGTCGAACACGTATTATTTTATACCTTACCGTACCTTATTTAATAAATAAATAAATAAATAAATAAACTATTTTAGGGTTTTGCACCACATTCAACATACGAGTACTTTTAAATAATATTATACACCTAGCTTCTGCATGCGACTTCATCTGCGTTGATCATCCCACGGGAACAATATATTTATATACATTTTCAAGGTCAATTTAATTTCTTCATTCAATTTATAATAATTAGTGTAATTTTTAGTGTAAGAATCTACATCCTTAGACATTTGTACCTATTTGTCGAAATTATTTAGATTAAAATATGCTCGTTACTGATATCTGAAAAATAGACAACGTATCGCATTCAAAACAACCTTATGAACGATATTGACGGCTATAGCCGTCATGGTTGACAGCGTAATATAGACTTAAGTGTATTTGAGGGTGGTTGACATTAGCTAAGGTGTGTGTCTTATTTTTTATATCTCAGTTACAGTAATTTTCAATTATTTGGGACGAGCATTAGGTCGGAGTTCACCAACCGTTAAACAGGCGATTAAAGGTCTGACGGCTGTCAAAATGTATTGACTAACAGCCGATTAGGATTTAACAGTCCGTTAAATTGGTTGGTGAACTCCGACCTTAGTCGATAAAGAATTTGATAAATGTTAAGTATATACTATGATTTATGGAAGATTTATGTCTGTGTTCTATCATCTTTCACGAAAGGTTATGTTGGTCGAAAGACGTTGTATTTATATTTTAAAACGAGCTTTAGTAATAGTTTGTCAGAATTCCCTTCAATATTCTTTCCTACAATTCACACTAACAACAAAACTTTTAACATAAAAGAAAAAATGGCCGACCAAAATAACCCGGACATTTTTCGCCATTTCCCGGGCATGTGTCCTTTCCCGGCAGTTGCCCTGGCAGCTAGTTTACACCGGGATTTATGTCGAGCCCGGGACTGGCGGGATTGACTGCTAGTTCGTGGGGTATTGACAGTGGAGTTTGTTTGACATGTCCTGTAGTCAGAGGGGTTTAGTAAACTTTGTGTTGACGTTGTGTTAAGTTTTTTAGATCACGAAGTGGTGGGCTATTATAGCTTTGCTTTAGCGATTTTGCTTTTATATAATCAGTGAGCCGAAGAAATTCAAATTTTCAAGGCTATGGATCAAAGTACATTTCAGATAGTTGTGGAAGGATAGAAAAAGCCTATTGTAAACAAAACAACCAATTTATAGTTGTCAATTAGCAGAATCACATTTAAGAGCCGCTCCTGTTTTTCCAGATAGTACCTCTGTTATCATCTGGAAAATATAAAGCATTAATTTCTAAACGAACAAACATCTAATTTAGATTTTAGTTTCCTATACAACGTGTTACAAAATAACCCGTAAAATATAAAAGCCAAAAAGAATGCAACCGTAGTAAACTGTCATCTCATAAAGTAGGTTTTCATATATTGTCAATGGACTCTTTACAAGGGACCAATTAACCCCCTTTCTGCTTTACGGGTATTTTTGTAACAGCCTATACATTAGAGATGTCTTTAAACCTATTGTTTTACTAACATTTAAGTCGTACCAATTCCCCAAGTATGTCCAAAAGCCGCCCAAACTCCTGGCTCATTACGCATTCAATTTATTATTCGAGAAGCCAACTTGGCGACCCACTTTGGGGCCCCTTAATGAGGGACACCTGCCACGCTTGTTCTAAAAGGCTCCTAGTTAAATGCTCAGGGTATTTTTTCATTTATTTGAAAGCGTTTGCTTGTACGGTTTACCCTGAATGTTGAAGGGATCCCGCGTTTTCCGGGATTCTCGCGTGATTTTCCACCACTAGAGTTAAGTCGCGTTTGCTGTAATTTTCCTGCTTGGCTAGTGTGGAGTATGGAGTTTTTACTTTACTGAAATTTCGAGTTTTAAAATGTGCGCAAATTGGAATTTGGTTTTTTAATAAAAAAAATATTAAAATAGTACTTAACTATTTGTATTTTGCTGAAATATTCACAACGAACGAATTGTCAGTAGTTAACATTATATTTTTTAATATAAATAAATGTTTCATTTTGTTAGGTATATTTTTCGTTACAGTCAAAAACACAAAAAGCGCCATTGTACCTATCTGCCCAAAAAGGACAACCTTCCGGCAGACTCAGTTAACGTTTAGCCGAACAAAACTTTTTGGACCATTTTTTCAGCCGGAGCGAGAATCGAAACGTTTTTTTGTTATTTTTAAATACTTAACAGTGTGTTTGATTGTTGCAGAACCCGTCCGATGCCGGTGAACTGTTTTGGTAAGTTTCAATGTATTATTTGCAAGAAAGTTAGTAAATACTGGAGTATGACATCAAGGAATATATTTATCTTATACAAGACTAATACTTTATGTTACATATAAAAGTAGAGCAGTTTTATCTTTTTATTTTTTTAACAATATTATTCCAAAATTAGTCATTAACATACAAACTTTGACTAACTACTCATCAGTCACGTATTAAAAAAAGTTTGATAAGACATTGCTAACTTTCACTCACCTATACAAAAAAAACATTGCATCCTATAAGCGAAACTTATTTCCATTACCTTATCAAAGTATATGTACTTTTACACCTCACGTTACGCCATACCAGACTAAAACCAGGTAAAGCCATAATCCGGGCTGTAAATCCTCAGGAATTTGCTAGATACCGCGTTGTTACACACGATAGTGTTTGCTCTGACATCACGGCGTTAGATCACTCGCTTTAGAATTACGATGAAAAATGTAGTCAAATAACCTAACCTAACCTCAGAAACCGACTGCCGAGTCGGTTTCTGAGGTTAGGTTAGGCGACTAGTATAATCATACCTTTATAATATCATTTTATATAGCCTATGACACTCGCGCGTTTTGACGATTCTATGACCCTTTTATTAAATCGGACCAATAGTTTAGGAGCTAGCGGAACATCCGATTTTCGGTCACACACATACATACGTTCCGAGGCAACCAATATCAAAACCCTTGTCGACACCGTTAGCTCGGTCCAATCTTGGCTTACTGTCTCCAATTGTGCGAATTTGCAATGGTTACAACGCTATCGTTGGCAAAAATGACAGCATAGACCTCTTTTACGATAGTCTGACCAGTTTCAAAACCAAAATGCTATCGGTGTTACCTATAAATGAGCACTATTTCTTTCTTTTTTTAAATATAAATTTACAATCTCATGATTTAAGATTAATTTAATACATTTTTTCGATTACTATATTTCATTGTTTGGTTAGGTACCTACTACTTACTTGGATTGCTAATTAATGCAAGAGTTAATACAATTTTTTTAATGATGATCAAGCTATGTACTCCGTCATTGTCTCGTATATTAGAAGATATCTATCAATAATTGTCTGTAAGTGTTTGATATATGTGATGTGGACGTACTTAGTAATAAATAAATAAATAATTACATTCATACATAGACTGTCACCACTTTACCCTTCTTCTTGCTTCGCGCAGTCAGGTAACAACTGATTTAGGCTGGGATAATAGGTAGCCAACCGTATGAATTACTAAGAATGATATCAAAACGACGTTATCAACCATAAATTATATCCTGACGCTTAATTTGAACTATACCCTAATACTATGTATGATGATTCCCGTGCAAGCTCCTATTTATAAACTTGATTCTTTGACTTTTCATAAATACTACATTGATACAAACCTTGTGACGACACGTTCAGTAATTTAAATTATGATTTATGAATCACCATCTTTATAATGTCTCGGAATTATGTCAAAGTGATGAAATAAATCAAATCGTATAGCCTTAACAATTTGATTGAGTTCGTTGCATTTGGTTGAATGTATCGATCGGACGTAGGATATGTACTAGGAAAGTGTTTGCGGCTCATAAATAGTTTAACAACTAATGTCAAGTAGCACACAAGCTGTATAAGAGCTTATACAGGCCTTGAAATGCTGAAACTAGAGTTATAATGGCTGTATAAGCTTTTGTGCTAGGCGTCTCATAGTCTGGCATGGAGCACCTTCAGTAGACTGTTAAAATCATTACAACTCTTGGTCTCGCTGTCGGTAAAAAAGACAAACGTCCCAGCTGATAGCTTATTTGTTACCAATGTAATGTAAACTGTCCCCGGCTTTATTTAAAGCCAGCTACACATACTCCGCATAACAATGAGTGCCGCACAATGCAGAGGTCGAAATGCCCCGCTTTCGCCGCTCGGGCACGAGTCAGTATGTTTTGTTTCGATGTAGTTCGTGTAATGTTGAGCAACCAGCTTCTGTGTCGTCCGGTTTTCTCGGTATGTCAGGAATTGCATTTTGAGAAGCAAATACGTCTTCGTGTCGCATCAATATTGAAAAGTACGAAGATTGTTCAAGTTTAGAACATACTTTAGGAATCAGAATGCACTTTATAAAAATTATACGAGTAAACTAACGCCCACTAACTGCCGCACTCAGAGACGTCAATTAAGTTTTAAGTTTCATTAAAGTTGCTGCGTCTTATTCTATTGCTATAGCGAAGACAGTGACAGCAGCTACTTAACTACAAAAATGTACAACTTAAAACACATAGGTTTTATAAGCTTATAATTTTTAACCCCCGACGCAGTTTAACTTGTGTATTTGTGTCTGTGGCACCATATCACCCAAACGGATGGTCCGATTCGGACGCAGTTTTTTTTAATAGGAAGCTAGTTTAATTCTTTATATGGCAAAATGTAAAACTGAATTCTCGCCTCGTTAGATTTCACTAATAACATTTTTTAAATAAAAAATACAAAAAGTATCACTTATTATTAGTGGTCATTTTCAGCACCAGATTTTATAAATTGCCCTATAAAGGGTTAACATGAGTGGTTCTTAACTAGGTTTGACGTTAAACCGGTTGGGCTGTTAAGGAAAACCGTTATCAGTTCTGTAGTAAGGGTCACAATCATGTCAGGGGTTTATATTTATTTTATAGGTATTGTTAGACTTGTTGTAGGTAGTCATTTGACGTCGACGATACTAAAGGTCATTCACGGTCAGTTAAACTGATCAGTTAACTGACGTACATCCAGAAGCTGACCTTGAGTTCGTATAATTTCAACATAAGATTTCACATTCACGGTCAGTTTTTGGATGTACGTCAGTTCAACTGATCAGTTTAACTGACCGTGAATGTCCACCTTAATGAAGGACCAAACGTCATCGGCACTTTGTATGTGACCATTTAAAACCGTTCCGCCTTCTCGGATGTCCCGACCAATCACAGAGGTCGTCATCGCATTATAGATGCTCGATTGTTCTCAACAGCTGACGGAGTGGACGGTCATCGAATCGTTGACGCTGATTGTTTGTTTACAATGTTTTCTTACCACTCTACATCTACGTATACTGGGCGTACAAATTATCGGTTATTTTGGCATATTAATTAAAGTACCCGGTGACAATCGCTGAATCGAGGCTTCCATTTAGCCTCTGCGAGTGAACAAATGTGACGTTCTCAATATAAAAGGACCCTATGGAGGCAGGCGGTTACGCCGTTTTTAAAACTGTTACCATAGTATTCGTATAGTTACAAGAATAAGAAGAGCTTAACTGCCTTCCTCCATAAGGTCGCTTTATATTGAGAATGTCACAAATAACCTTACATACAGCTCAACAAACGTTACACTAATTCCGTCGGGTAATAGACCAATATTATCACGTTCACATTTTTTATACTTATATTATGTCATTGATAGGAAAAGGTCTTATTTCTGGACTTCCATATTCAGCCTTCTTACGGCCGCACTCAGAGACGTCAATTAACTTTTAAGTTTGATTAAAGTTGCTACTGTCACTTTCTTTGGTATAGCAATAGAATAAGACGCAGCAACTTTAATGAAACTTAAAAATTAATTGACGTCTCTAAGTGCGGCAGTTAGCCTATATCAACCTTAAGTACCAGTTTCACCAATCGATGTTAAATGTTAATCGAATGTTAGTTCATACATTTTGACAGTTGAATGTATGACCTAACAGTCGATTAACTTTAACATCGTATGGTGAAATTGGTACTAAAGGTCTCCCAGACTAACAGTCTACCAGTTTATATTCTTTGTTCTCATACGATGAACCGACTGTTCGAAATCGGCCGACGAACTGTTGTGGGACCCTTTAGACTAATCATTTTAAAGAGCGTCAAACTCAACTTACAACACCGAAAATGTCTGACAAAGTCGGACCATTGCGCGTAAGTTACAAAACAGCCTTTGTACTATTTCCTACACTATTGTTTTCCAAATAACGTCATGAAAATTTAGGATTACGACTGAGCCCCAAGAATACCCGAAGTTAATGGTCTCTTTGCTCTATCAGAACCCTGTAAGGGTTATGGATAACAACGGACCTAAAAGGGTGAAATGAGATTAAGGGGGAAATCTATTTCACAGCTTCTAAGCTTCTTACTTAGTAACAATGAAATTTATAATCATTTACAATTAAGTAATTAATTAATTAAGAAATTGTAATTATAAAATTTAAGATACATTTTTAAATTAGGTTACGCTCAAACAAAGAAAAGTAAATCAAAGAAAACATTCATCTCATTAAATAACATTACGAATATTACGATACCCGAAATGGTAACTTCTTTGTTGAACCTCCATGTTGCAACCAGACGAAATAGAGCAATTTTCTCTCGCCAACCAAGAAACTCGCCCGAAAACTTTCAAAGCCTTTATTACGCAAGCTCTAAGAGTTATATTCAAATTGTATGGTAATTTTTAGTAGAAAAAAGAAATTTGTAGCAGCCAGATGTAGAACATGGTGGACCATCTTAAGGTGAGCCGTGAGAACTCTTTGTACTGCCTGAATTTTGACTATTGGTGATTGCGAGCGAGGGGCGCGGCAGGTCAGGGCAAGCTGGTGCTGTTGTGATTTATTCTTTCTTTGTTTGAAGATCTCTTGAAACAAATGTTGACATTTATAAAATTCGGCCAGTGATTGGATAATTTTGCCGCGTCTATGGCAGACTGATGATGTATTGTCTTGGTCTCGTGATTTTAAGAAAACTGATGACTGTTGTTTAAAATTAGAATACAATGGAACGTTATTTGAAATTTTATTTATGGTAAGGGTTTTCATCTAGATACTCTATTCAAAACGTAGTATTGGATTTTCTACCCGTTTACAAAATTAAATGAACTTTTCAAAGTAACAATGTAATTCAAAGCTCTAATTACGTTAAAACTAGGTTATATTATTATTTACAATGAGAAAACTTTACGGAATACAATGTTTGCAAAATTGTACCTAATCTTAAGAAACACAGAGCCAAAAGGTAGTTTATTACAACTTCTGAACTTAATTTCGAAACAAAGGCAATTCAACTTTGGAGGTCTCCCGTTATCTATTTACGTTTTTGGAGTAAAAAGGTTTATTATCAGGAAAACAATCTTAAATCTTAACTAGACGTTGCCCACGGGGGGTTCCTGTAGGTGAAAACCTGGCTGAATCGCTCGGAGCTTGCGTTTTCTTATGTGTGCGACCTGCGGTGTTTATCGACGTGGATAACAGGGGATAAAACTTCTGTCACTTTCTGACTAGTAAGTGCGAGAGTGACGGACGCTTTACCGACGTTTATCCACTGCGACCACGAATACTGGGGCTGAAGTTAAATCTAACACAAGCATGTCACGTGCATGCGTTAATTATGTTTTGAATTATTGTTGTACACGCAAACACGTTACCGCATCCTTTAATGCCGCAAATTCATAACGGCGGCGCGTGCGGCGGGGCGTTGTCGTTTGCGTGCATACTGATCGCTGACAATGAACGACACTTCCAGTAGGTCAGCTACCCGTGTGCGCACAAACAACAACGCCCCGCTCCAAGCGCCGCTGTTCCGAATTTGAGTGACTACTTGTATCACTGCGCGCGGCGCTATAGTTAAATTAGGTGTGCCTCAGGGCTCTATATTAGGTCCTTTCTTATTTTTAGTTTATATAAATAACTTTTCACCCATAGTGGATTAACTTTATGATATTGTGCTATTTGCTGATGATACATCATTAATTTTCAAGGTAGACCGAAAATCCGTAGACTACAGTAGGATAAACGCCACGCTTGTTAAAGTACTTAATTGGTTTAACAATTTACTACTCAATGTAAGAAAACAATGTGTTAGGTTCGTTTTGCCTAATGTTAAACCGGTAAATTCTAGTATTTTCCTTAATGGCGAGTGTTTAGAAATATATAGGCATAACTATAGACAAGAATTTGCAATGGAATCCCCATATTGCAGTACTAGCAAGCAAATTAAGTTCAGCAGCTAACGCCGTTAGGAAAATTAGACAACTCATCAATGTTGAGACGGCTTGCATAGTTTATCATAGTTATTTTCATAGTGTTATGTCGTACGGTATTCTGTTTTGGGGTAAAGCAGCTGAAATACAGACTATAATTATTTGTGTTACAAAAAAGGGCCATTCATTCATTCATTCATTTCAGTAATTAAGAGAACTTTTTAAACAAATTAATGTTGTAACAGTAGCGTCACAATATATTTATGAAAATATTATGTGTTATTAAAAACCTAGACTCTTTAAGAATTCTGTATACATAATTTCAATACTAGGAAGAAAAATAAAAATGCCATAAGAAAATTTCGTGTCCGTAAAGTACCTTATAAATCACGTGTAGGTCAATGCATTCATTTTTATAATAAATTACCTGACGTAGTTTTAGAGTTACCCTTTCCAGCACTTAAAAATTACTTGAAAAATAAATACCCGCTTTTGGGTATTTACCCGGGTAGTTTACCTAAGTCTACTATTTTCCGCACCGAAAACTACACATCGAGTTCATTTTCTGTGGAAACCCCGGTATTTAATCTTCTTAGCGGTTAAACATTGAATACCGTCAACGTGACAATTTTGCCTAACGTGATTCCCCCGTCGCAGACTCGCAAATACGTCGCAACTATTACCCGTAATACCCGTAATAGGCCTACCACACGCACAAGCTTCACCACAGTTTTGCCTGCGCAGGCCGGTTTGTACACGGAACACGGAGCGTGTAGTTGGTAAAACTGTATAGACACGAAGTGTTCATTTTTAGCTTGCGCAGGCAAAACTGTGGTGAAGCTTGTGCGTGTGGTAGGCCTATTACAGACGCTCCAACTTGGTCCGGTCCGGACAACGGATTTGGTTCGCTCCGAACCAGATCTGGCCGTCTGTATAGTAGTCTTCGGACCATGTCGGCGGATATGGTCCGTAGACTGCTCTACACACGGCCGGATCTGGTTCGGAGCGAGCCAAATCCGTTGTCCGGACCGGACCAAGTTCGAGCGTCTGTTACTAGTTTATGACATTATTTAGATTGGAAACACTTTGCACGGGTTTTATTTATGTAGCAGGTATAAGTTGTTAAATTTCACAGTTATTTGTGAAACCGACCGAATTTCTGGTAGTTTTTTGCTCGAAAGCGTTAAAAAAGTAGTAGATTATAAATCTTGAGTGAGTTCATATATTCATGAAAAAGGCCTCGCTTCCGTAGCTTAATCAAACGTCGATTTCAAACCATAAACCATTTGAAATAGATTTCTTTATTAAGTTAGTTATGTTAAAAAACTGGTCAAGTGCGAGTCGGACTCGCGCACCGAGAGATCCGTGTTTAAGTCCGTACTTCAAAAATATACCTTTTTAAGAACTTGAATTCGTATGCAATAAGGTATATTTTGAGTTGCAAATTTTCAAAGTTTTTTAGGTATTTCTCAAAAACTGTAAATTTGGAACACTATTTTATTTTTCCCGTAAAATAAAATAATTAGCTATACTATACGTCAGGAATTTTTCAGATTTTTGGTTCATAAACTTCTGAGATAAGGGGGAACGGTCATTTT
This sequence comes from Tortrix viridana, assembly GCA_963241965.1. Classification (NCBI taxonomy): domain Eukaryota; kingdom Metazoa; phylum Arthropoda; class Insecta; order Lepidoptera; family Tortricidae; genus Tortrix; species Tortrix viridana. The sequence goes on along the minus strand of OY725196.1, from coordinate 4,223,870 downwards.
TTGTACATTTTTGGCTAAAAATCAAAAAGTACGTCATGGAAATTTATTAAAAAATGTTTTGAAATGGTAGGTATTTAGGTAGGCATTTATTTCATTTTATTTCATATTAATGTGCAGATTAAGCCCTTTCATATGACATCCCATTTGCTATAAACAAATCACTTATTTACAACCCCCCATTCTAGACCCCTTTTCAATTATTTATAAAATTAAAGTTTGGTACGGAACCCTAATAAAATTGAAATATGTACTTATTCAAGTTCGTTAACAATATGAAGGTGTAACCAGGTATTACTTTTTGTTAATATAAATAAATATATGTAATTTTAATTTAAAACGCTCCAAAAAGATTTAACCATTTTCCTTTACACACATTCTTGATCGAAACTTAACAATTTCTTTTTTAATCTCCGTTGAGCCTTGGGTTGCAATCACACACAGCCATAAAGTCTGTTCGGAAATCGAGGTCCCGTTACTCTGACGCAACGCGTTGCAGACAACAAAGGGATTTGCATACGTTTCCGAACGCAACTGGGCCGCCGTCGGAACGCACGTGTTCCTTTTTCAAATTCGAATCTTCTGTTCCATGACGCGAAACTTGACAAAAATGTACCGTGAGGAAATGTAAATACGAGCGGTTATAGTTCTGTGGAGAGCATCGTTACGTTTGTAACTTGCAAATTTTTGTTTTCAGCTCGGAAATTGAAAGCGAGCTCCGTTTTGTTGCTTAATTGTTAAGAATAAGGGTTCAGAGAGTGCTTGCGTAAGCGAACGTGTAAGTTTGTAAAAGCATGTCAAAGAATGGGTTGTTTGCAGTGAATGGAGCCTTTAAACGTACAAATGAGCGTTATCTTTCGAATATGTTATGGGGTCGTTCTGAATGAAGTTTGTATGTTTGTTTGAAGATTAATGTATTTTATAGGTCAAATTAATAAGTGGGTGGTCTATAACTGTCATATTTCACTTCAAAGGCCGGTGGGGTCAACTAGATGACTCAAAAACTACAACTCAAATTTAACTCGTGCCAATTTATGCGTGTACAATCACCATCAATAATAATTAATATCATCTAATTTTCCACTCAAAAATATCTGACACGCTCTTATGCCTTTAGTAGTAGAGAGTGGTCACGTATTTTTTTGAGTCTAATTTCGGATAAATCATTTCTGGAATTTTTATTTTGCAAATGTCATTTTGTAAAATCAAAGAAATCATTTTATATTGCAGTGAATATTTATATTACTAATCTCATGTAATAGCTGTTAGTTTTCTTATATATAAATAAAAAATATAACTAGATTTTTGGTGTTATTTTTTTGAACTGAGCTACAATACTATATCTGTTTTGTTACGCGTGGAGCGATTTTATTCTTTTAAAGCACTTTATATTCTTATGAAAAGGTCATAGAGCCTATATCCATTGAAAAAAAGTATTCCGTGATCCTTTTTCTACGAAGTGCGTTCCTGTCGAGTCTGGCGGCAGTGAAATGGAAAACGAGTTATGAATGCTATTCTTTTAGTGTATTTGTAATCTACTGTCCGAGGAAGTAGAGTCGATAATCTATTAACCTTGAAAGGTAGTTATATTATGCTTTTACTACATACTCGTTATCATAATTTGCGGTTAACCACTCAATGCTATTGTCTACTTTAAGTGGATAAGCTCAGTTCAAGAAATAAAGACTATACTATAGAATATATAAAAAAACACTAGGTCGTCACTGAGATCACAAAGTACCAGCTTAACTTGACACTTGGTCACTACTGTCACAAGCAATGCGTACCAGATGCCTTATTCATTTATTATTAAGTACTATTAAGTACATTAAGTACATTAAGTATTATTAAGTACATTGTTTTACCCCTATTGTTATTGTACTGTTAATGACTCAGACGCCTATACTTCTATCTATATGAATATATTGTAAAAATAGATGTGTGTATGTTGGTATAAATTATTATTATCGTACGGCCTGGGAAAACTATCCTGCGTTAATTATAAGGCCAAATCTAAATTTTGCAGCCAGTCCACAGCCGCCTCAGAACACTCGCTGAGCTCCGCTAAACCGCCAGCAAAACGTCGGTTTGGGCACTCTTCCACAATGTGGTACGCTGTTTGCTGTGGAGCGCCACAGTTACACACCGGCGAATCTATAAGCCCCCACTTGTGCAGACAGTAGTTGCGTGTATGTTCCCTGTATATGGACTCCAAAACGGCTTGACCGATTTTGATGAAATCAGGCAAACTTCAAAGGCCAGCGGAAAATCCTGTGAAGTTTGGTAGTGATCGGATTAACAGATTTTGTTTTTTGTGCCATATGGGCAAATGGCCAGTAACGCGCCGGGATTTCAAAAATATGTACACACTTTTGCACCTTATTTCAATGGGATAAGGCGCAAAAGTGTTTACATATCTCGCACCACCTAATTGCACCTAATTGAATTTAGGTAGTTAATATACTGCACAAAAGCTATAAAATCCACGTAGAAACGTTTTATACTTAAAATAACGCGATGAAATATGATTGCGGCTCGTATCTCACGCAGATACCGGTATAATGCGACCGTTGTAATAAAGATTCATTCCATTCCATTTGCATGGCAAGTCTTTGGTATAATTCTGTTATGGTAGATTCGATTGGTCACCGTCAAAAATGTATAAAAATAGTGAAGCTTTTTTTTTACTTCCCGTTTCAACTAAATATTTAATGATTAAATTTGGGCACGTTATTATTTTTTTATTTCAGCAAATCGACTATTATGAGTTGCTTTTAACGGTATGGGAACATTCGGGAGTATTATCGAACGCAGTTTATCAACGACTGCTAGCTTGATTCCTGAATGCAGTCATGTAACGCGACACGTAGCGCTGCGACTTGAACGTGTTATTACACGGGCATGTGGTAGCATTAAAAATAAATAAATATCAGGGACACTCACTAGGCTCACTCTAGGCTACTACGGTACTAGACAACGATAAACGTACTTATATGGAGAAATACATACTTAAATAAATAGGAAACATCCAAGACTCAGGAACAAATACTTGCGGGATCGCTAGCTTTGGAGGCATGGTCACCACCAACTAGGCTAACAGCTTTTAACAATAAATAGAACAACAATAAATGTTTTTTTTTTATTTAACAAAGAAGTATCGTACTTTATCAAAGTAGCTATAATAAGGATAGAAATAGAAATAATGTATTTGCTTAAACAATAATTATGACTCACACAACATCCAAAGCCATTACATTATGTTCTATTTTAGCGTATTACGTCTCTTGGGGGATAAAACCCCGACTCCTTTGTTCGACAGGCGCCTATTATACGAGTGATGACATTTTAGTGACGCCAAACATCTGTGTCAGTTGACATTTGACTTTCCGACAGTGATTCTTTGCATAATTTGTAAGGGGGAGATTTGTTATTTGATTTATGGCTTTGTTGGTTATTATGGTTTTATTCAAGAGAACACTGTGTCTATGTTTAGGTCATGCCATGCGTTAAAGTCACATTTATGTAAAATTGTTACTACGTGTAGATATTATACGGATATTTTAATTTTTTTATTTTTCTTGTCTATAAATAACTCGGATAAGCTCGCCTTTGTACATTCTATTTCATAAGACTTAATCTGTAAATATGACATCTGTGCAATAAAGAGTTTACATACATAACTCATTATAAATTAAAGCACATAAAAACGTTTAATGTCCAATAATTTTAATCTTAATGATTTCTTGTAATTTTAGTCCATTTGGCTTTGGTTGAGAAAATATAAAAATGTAACGTATCGTAATCTAAACTAAAGAAGCCATCTTGGAATGAATCAAAATGCATTTTTTTTCATGGCATTACCTATTTAAAAGTTCAGTTTTACCTATTACATTGGGCCTATTTATGAAAAATAATTGTAGGCATCGCAACGAAAACGTGCCGTAACGCGAACATACCCCAGTATTTTTCGGCCGCGGTATAATTTCAATTACTGTATACTGTTTCCATTACCTACAATACAATTAAATTAACGAATCGTTATCTTTTGATTACTTTTTTTTTACATTACCACGTTCAGTGACTAATGTGTGGTACTGAATGGAGTTTGGATGGAAAGGGGTTTCAATGCGATGACTTGGTCAGCAAAAGCTTTGGACAACACATATTAGGCCCGTATTATCCAAAACCCAGTTAAAATATCTGTCAGTTAAAGTTGTGAGTGTTGTGACTGTCCTTTTCTCTGCTATATGAAGGAAGATACAGCTAAGATTTATCTGTCAGATACTCTTATCTGAAGATGGATAAATCATCTGTTAATTATACCTAATAATATTCATACTATGTGGACTGGCTAGATATAAAACAGATAAACAAATCTAAATAAACAAAATTAGTCAAAATACGAGTTACGCGAGTGTACCTATCACAGGAAGCAGTAAAACATTTACAACGTACAAATATAACGAATAAATTACTTTTAAAACAAAACAAGCAAAGTAGATGATCTAACCATTACACATAATTGAATGCGAAATAATGTAGTGAAAATAATAATCAGTACTTAAGTAATAAAAAAATTGTGAGCTAAAACACGACTGGGCCCTTAGCCAAGAAGCACTACGCTAACTAGCGTTTCTATTCGTTTCGTTTTTAAACCAATCGCGTCACTGGTAGATCACGTGACTCTTCGTATCACGTGGTCTACCAGTGACGCGATTGGTTTAAAAACGATCTTGGCTAAGGGCTCTGGCGACTAGTATGACGTACCTACCCTTACAATTTTTATATAAACTATTTGCTTTCATAAAACATACATACTGCCGCACTCAGAGACGTCAATTAAGTTTTAAGTTTCATTAAAGTAGCTGCTGTCACTTTCTTTGCTATAGCAATAGAATAAGACGCAGCAACTTTAATGAAACTTAAAACTTAATTGACGTCTCTGATTGCGGCAGATAGATAAGTACATTTAACGAATCATATGACACCCCATTTATTAACATCGGTCAAAAAGTTTAGGAGCTGCGGTGGAACATCCGATTCTTGCTCACATACATACATAGACTGTTACAATCATTACCCTTCTTTTGGATTCCCTCAGTCGGATAAAAAACTTGGCAAAACACAAAGAATAATAATTAAGGCATTCAACCGTCAAACCCTTTAGTTACCCTCCAAAGCGTTTTAAAATACATTTCCACAGAAAAACTTACCTTTGATTTAAACTTTAATAACGCAAAGTGCAATCCACGTCTAGAAAAAGCTCAAGTAACTTTGAGCTTAAAGCTTATTCTAATTTCCTTGTGGCGCCGCATGAATAACTTCTCGAAATGAATTATAATATTATTAGCGGACTTTGTTAAAAGAAAATAATCTTTCAGAAGAGCTTTAAAAATGGATTGTTTCGTATTACAAGTATTGTGTATTTGATAACTACTATTGTGTTTTTGAGACCGTGTAGAGGTTTTCGCTATTTTCTTGGAAACTGCTACATTTTTCGGTGGAATAAAATATTACTATAAATTATCTGTATTCAATTTCATATCATTCGTGCAGCCATACAAACAAACATACTTTTTACTAGTTATATGTACATTTATAATATTAGTAAAGAAGTAGATGTAAGGATGAAATTGGGTACTATTATTATTTATTTAATGTAATACCGTTCTGAAAAACCGACTAATGTAACATTTGGTAAGGTCGTACGCTCTGCCTTGATGCCGTGCAAGCCACATTTTTAAATATTTTACCTTTTAGCATATTCTAAAACTGTACAAAATTCTGCATTGACCTGTTAAGGTAAAATGTGGCTTTGCCGTCTTTTAGGCATAGCACGGGAGTTTTATCTTTAGTGCATAAATGCAGAAATTTGAATACTAATGAAAAACTTGAAGCAATAAAGCCATCCTTTTTACACTTGTGTAATAAAATTAAAACTATCTGTATATAATCTATTTCAGTGCGTACACAATGTTTATTTAAAAATAAAGATTGAATTCAGTGGAATTACAAATAAATTAAATCATGAAGTGTAATTTCAGCGAATGACATCACATTTCGCAACACGGATGTCCTAAAGCGGCCAATGACAGGCCTCGCCTATTTCAGCCAATCGCGTCATTGTGTAGACACAAGGCCAGTTTCAAAAAAGTATTTAAGACTCTAATGAAACCAAAATGGCTGCTCTAAAACATGTGTTAATTTGGAAGTGTTACAAGTTCATATGCATAATTGTACGAGTACCTACTAGGTGTTTTATGAAATATTTGTTTTTTGAATGCGTGAAACCAAAATACGGGTAAAGACTTTAACGGTATATCTATGTGTGTGTAAATGTATGTATGCAACCAGGTCACAATTAGTGTAAGTGGATAGAAAGATAAGTTATCATTTCGAAGTTCATTAAGGTCATAAATCAAAATCTTATTAGATTTTAGTGGCAAAAATTATAAATTACCTACTCAGGTACTTTTTTGTACGTTAACTAATCATACAGATCTATTTATTTAACGAGTTTAAACAGTAAGTAATACTGCAGTATCATTAAGTTCACATAATTTAGCAATAACAGGAACCGGTTCAAAAACGACATGCAAGATTGAACACACTTTAAAAAACATGAAGTTTAAATAAAATTTCATTTTAAGCACGACTATTGTAAAATGTTCAGTCATTGAAATACAAAGCAAATTTACAATTACGGTAATATGATACTTGTTCACGTCATTTGGTCTAGACACACATTAAAGTGCCGTATCGTATGACAATGGAAACCCGCTTCTGTAGAATGTGAGTCATCGATATAATCGAACTAATAATCATGAGCGGCGCAAGTGAAAAGCGGCTAGCGGTCTAATTGATAGAAAGATCTTTAAAATGGACCTTATTAGTGTAATATTACATTTGAAGTTCGAATAGCTACTGTCTAGAAAAAAGCGAAAAGCGTTAATTGGTATAAATTTGTGTGAATATTCAAACGCTTTATTGTTTGTGGTAGAGTTCAATTTTGTGTGATTTTGTGTACGTGTGTATAATAATGACTAATGAGGTGTTAACACAATTAGTTCGAATTTGGAACAACTTTCGAACGTTAATTTTTGGAAGTCAATATTGAGTTAAATACGAATAAATACGTGTTTTTTTTAAACTAAAACTAACTACAAATACATAGAACTATTTTGATGATTTCATAATTTGTAAGAAATACATTTGTTCAGGTATTATTGAGCAGCTTGTACATTCTTATATATTTTATGACAACTGATTTTAATCAATGCAATTTAACGAAGAAAGTAGAGTTTTTTTTTAAATAAATGTCTGGCAACATTCCCTCACAAATTGACATAGTTTTACACTAAGCTCTAGGCTTGTACTGTGGGTAGGTGCTGGACTTACTTAAACAGAAAAATAATATACATAATAATTTAGGATATACCTACTTAAATACATAGGAAATACTTAAAACTCCGGGACGAATGTACGAACAACACTATAAATAAAAAAACGTTATAAATAAAATCGCTAGAAGCGTCAAAAAAATTTTATATGTCATTACGCCACAGTTGATATGCGACATGTTGGGTCAGGCTTCCATTTTGCCGTTTGTTCGAAAACCACTCTATTGTAGGTATAAACAGAAAGAAAAACCAAAAAGAAAGAAATGCAAACACAAAGGTATGTACAAAGGAAAACTTATCCCTTTAAGGGATATCTTCCAGTTTCGAATCTTCAACCTTCCGTAGCGCTCATCACACAAATATTTTCCCTTATCGGAAATCGAACGCGGGACCACTAGCTTCGTAGGCAGGGCCACTAGTCGCTACCAACAGTACCAACAGTACTAACCGAGTGGTTATTAAGTTATAGGTACAAAAGTTACGGTTAAGGGCCGTAAACTCATCTCGACTGTGATCCCAATCTCAAGACATGCCAAAATAAACGTCAATCCATAGAACACTGTTATTTTTCATCTTGTGACATCATCTCAGCCAAGACCAGTTTATGAATACGGCCCTAAGTCACGCTTATTTCTTACACCGCGTTGTTATTTTTATAAGCGCTTATTGTTTATTGAAAGTTTTCGATTTCAACAGTCGATTGAATGGCGTCGAAATGTTTTAGCAACGTTTTTAAACGCCATTGATATTCAAATTGATTTATGGCTTTTACTGAGAACTGTTAGCAGTTGAAAGCTTTGTTTTAAGTTCTAAAAATAGTTTGAGAGCGATAAAGTTTCGCGCGTTATAAATTCCACAGGTCAAATAAATGTCAAAGACGGAAATACGAAAAAAATGGGACAGTTAATATATCCACATAATGATTTTTTGTATGACCATACACTAAAAATATATATTTTTATTATTTATTGCCAGCCTTCTATATTTTTCTCATTAGAGTGGATTCATCAAAACTCAATTTATCATTTTATTCAACATTCGTACGTTTTATTTTCTAAATTTATCCCCTTCCCGATACCGCGCGTGTTGCCTTTTTAAATATTAAAGGGGTTGCCACACGTCAGAAATAACGCCGGAGTTTGCGATTTATTCTACCACAGCCTTTATTGTTAAAATATGTCATTGTACTCACTTCTATTGTGTGTATTTATGTATCTATACAACGGTGTAAAATATATTACACTCTCATTTGGTATTTAACAAAAACAAATGCCTGCTTTTGGTGAATTTTAGAACTTTGGTTTTTTAATAAAAAAAAAATCATAAAGATTACGCTATTAATAAAAGGGCCATTACAGGTTTACAATTAAGCACCAAAAAATCTACGCCATGTCCATTTTTTACGGTAGTAATGAAGCCCAACAATGTAAATTCTGGGGCAAGAGTTACATTCAAAATAAGTTTTTCAAAAGTTAATTTACATTACAGGTAAAGCCTAGTCTAACTATAAACCGTCCGATCTGCCTGACGCAATTCCTCCAGGCTTGATAAATCAGCGCAGCTCCACCCACCAATAAACAAAAGCTCCATTTTCCCGCCATTTGCGTAAAGGGCGCGCCCCTATATAACTCTATTAGACCCCATAATCGCCATCAAGTATTAGCCCGACCCCAATAAGTCAGAACAACCGATAAAGACGGCCTTAAACTAAAATAAACAGATGATCCGCCGCTATAAAGGTGTGGTCCTCCCCTAATGAGGACGGTTTATGGAGCCAGCTAGCATTTGTTTTATTACGTGCGCGCGCAACCCCTTGTGGGTTTAAAAGAAGTGACATTCCTTGTAAACGCTCAGTGTGCACGTGATAGCTAGCGTTCACGGAGCTTGTTTCGTTTAAAAACTGCGTCTACGGAAAGTGCAACTAGAGCTATTCCACCTTAGGTTTTAAACTAAGAGACAATTTAAATTTTTGAAAGTTTTTTTACACATTTCTTGTTGAGAATAAGAATAAAACAAAGTGAATCAGTTCTCATTTGGCAAAATTATTACGTAGCTTTTTTGTAATAGTGAATCGCGTTAGTTTATTACTTGGACAACATTCCATCGCGTATGCGTTTTTGGTTGAAATAACTTTCGCGGATGGATGGAATTGCTAGAATCCATTCCCCGGTCCATTTGGTTTGCGATGGCTTTTCGTCGATGTCGTCACCCGGGGAAACTTTTGGACTTTGGTAAGCGTTTTCATTTGTTATTGGAAGTTGTAAAACGAATATTTGAAGGTTTTCCCGCAAATACGTCGGGGTACATCATTTTTAATTAAAATTCTTTGTATTTTCCACATTTTCGGTGGTCGTTTAATTGGTTAAAGGACTTTACGCAATTTTAAACTTGGAATAATGATGGAAAGTATTAAATTTAAAACAGTTTGTACCTATATTAACAAGTATTTTTATAACATACCACGTAGGTAGTGCACGTCACTCAGACATTAAAAACTAGAGTTTTGAATGCTTAAATACTTTTGTAGCTGACTGTACATTTTTAAACAAGTCAATTGTGTTTATAATAGTGTCACGAAGTTTTAAATGTGGAAATTAGCTATGGTAATTATTTTAATAGGTAAATTGTTTTAGTACGCAATTGAAAGAATAACGTTACGCACGTACGGGTAAATCCCTTTGTCGTTTCCTGACACGTTACCCATGATAACTCTAGCAAATAACTATGATTTATATTTTCCTCCCTAAGTAGGTACGTATTGGTTGTTTTCTGAGTCATCTATTTACTAAAGTAAAAGGTAAGAAGTAAATCCTGTCAGATCTACTAGCACAAATTATAACCTCAAATACAAGAATATTGGAGAACAAACTTTTACAAAAAGTCACTAAACGTACCAAAAAAAAATGTTGAGCTAAGCAGGATGTATAATTAAGTAAGTAAATATTTATGAGAGTTAAATTAAAACTTTTTTTAATTTAGGCTAGAGGGCTGGTTGTTTTAGAAAAGTCATCAAAAAGTTGGTCTGGTTATTAGTTTTGCTATCAAGAACCTATGTATATCTCGGAAACAAAAAGGGCATACACAAGATCTTGAACACATTTCCTGGGTTCTAATTTTATTTTTGGTAAATTTATAATTTTCAAATATGCTGATATATTTAAAATGTTCTAATAGTTACATTTATAATTTACTACGTTTTGTTTTCTATTCCTTGGCAAAAGAGAGTAGCAAAAACATGGTGAAGAGAACGATCGTAAATAATATTATTTAGATAATACTGATTAAAAAGGCACTGAAGAATGTAGATCACAAATATTATATTTATTTTCTCCCTGATTATGAATATTTCACGAAAAAGCTTCAAAATAAACCGCACAATACCCTAAAAAAAATCGTATCCGAAATACGAGTACTTATTAAAAGTAGGTTGCGTGTAAAAATGGGTCGGCCCAAATTACTACCCATTACGGAAGAGTCCATTTTGTTCATTGAATTTAATGCGGAAAGGGTCAAGCGTGAGCCGGTGTTTAGGTTAAAGGGAACTATTCCGGCTTTATCCGGTAACATAAACGAAAATCCTGAATATTTCGGAAACGTTCGGTAGCAATGGACCTTCATTACATTTTTTTTAGGGTTCTGTACCCAAAGTTAGCCAGAGTTAAAGGGGGGCACTCATACAAAAAACATGTTTTTTTCGACGTTTTTTGCTCGACTGGTGAAATCGCAATAGGTAAAATAAATAAATAAATATATAAGAGACAATCTCACACAGTCCCAAACTAAGCTCTAGGCTTGTATTGGGTGAATTTCAGGGCGTTTCAACCGCCGTCATTAGTGTCACCAAATGTATTGACGAAACCAATGACACCTACCAGCAACTCCTGATGTAAACAGAAGCAGAACCGGGGATGTAGTTTCTATCAGCATCAGATGTTGCTGTAGTGTCATTGATTTCGTCAATATATTTGGTGACACTAATGACGGCGGTTGAAACGCCCTGAAATTCACCCTATTATGGGTACCAGGCGACGATATATGGTTAAAGAACTTTATTTCTCAAAAGAAATTATACATTTCACTTATTGAGAACATGCTATACATGATATACATACTTTTATAGAGAAATACATACTTAAATATATCACTATCTATTCCTTGTCTTGTACGGTGGTTCAAGAAGGGGTTCTTGTGCGAATCCGACTCGCACTTGACCGGTTTTTAAAGATATTTTGTGCAATTATCTTTCTTACACACTCGGTGCATGTGCAGTTTTTTTAGCGATGTTATTGTTATAAGTGATAACAAAATACCGTTTTTACATTTTTTTACGGGTTTCTATAGCAAATATTTTTTATTTGTTACAGGTATCACCATACGTTGAGGAAGAAAGCCTAATCTACTTTTATCGAGCACATAAAGCATCTCTCCTTTTAACCTTTAACGAGCTACGTGCGAAAGGGACGGATGGTTTATGTAAGCGATAAAATAAGTCTGAGTGCAAGTGTCAGGTAAAGTAACAAACGAAATATAAATACTCAGTAGATTTATATTTTGTTTTGTAACACTTTTTCTGTTACATTATATCCTATTGGTTACATAAAATTAGGTTATACACGTCACATTTAAAACACGGGAGCTGTTTAAAATTTTTACGGTTAATTTAAATTATTCCATTAAAGTTGAAAAAAAATATTTTTGTTTATATTTTCATATTCCTTTATATTTTGTTTCACTAAACGAGGGGTCAGTAGTACTTCTTTTTTTTTTCACTAAAAGTGCACGCCGCTGTGTCCACTACAGCTACATAAGTTATTCAAAGCAAGTTCATTAAAAAAGGGACTCACTCCAAATACTGCCCATACTCAACCAAGTCAACAAGTAACAATGATAGTTTGGAGTGTTGGCCAAACATTTGTCCAAAGAGTTAAGTGCCCGTGATGGGTATTTATATGATTTCTTGACCCGTTTTTGCACCGCGGGCACTCACGTCAAAGGTGATGGCTATTACTCTCCTTAGAAGGAGTCGCAAACATCGTTACGCTTAGCAAATGTTTGTTCACAATTTGTATGGAAGTTATTACAAATAGTGATAGGTAAGTAATATGTTTTGTTTGTATAAGGCGTTCTAGTCTCTAGTTTGGGTACATTTGTGTCTTTGTTTCGGAAATTTACACGGGAAGTACAGCTAATAAGTATTATATTTGTGCTTAATAAACTTTGAATTTTTAGTAGAATTTTGTGACTTATTTAAATTTACTTTATTAAAATGAAAAAGCAGATTTAAGAAAGAAAACCGTATAAACGAATGCTATTATTATACGCACCCCTTTGTTTTAAATTGTAATTATACTGTATTCTATTCTAATTAAATTGAATACATTATAAGTCACAAGTATTTGAATTGGTACTTTTTTGATCAATATATGTGAATTATATAGTTATGCTCTTTTAAACACAAGTATATAAAAATAAAAAGTGTTTTTTTTATATACCAGACACTTTTAATACATACTTCGCCATTAAATTAGGAAATTTTGACCACTTCAAGTACTAAAACTTTCTAAAAACGGCATACAATTTAACATTACCTATCTATTCATCAACATTGAACCAGCTAATAAGAAAACAGAGGCTTCAACTATTCCTTTGTAAATCCCAACATCAAAATAGCCAAAAATAATAGTTTCCTTCAAAGAAAGGCACTGAAACCCATTGTCTCGAATATTTTCGTTACGCCAATTAGTTCGGGCCGCGGGAGGCGATGAAAGAGCAGCCCTAAATAGTTGTGATAAAAGTATTACAAATTGGGTATTATTGGCCTTCGGCGCACATAAAGGGGAATCGCGAAGTTTGATGATACTTCATGATAAAATTGATAAAACATGGTCGAATCACTTGATTTTATTACTTACACAAAAAAAAAACTACTAGCTCCTTGCCTTTTGGACCGATTTTATTAATAGGGTGTCTTATGATCAGTCAAGAACTTACGAGTGTCAAACGCATGAAAATTATTAAGTTGCGTTATAATTGTCTCCAGTCGGATATAAGTTTTAACTTTTGTATTACCTTATCAACTCTACGAATAAATCCATTACATACGTAGCTACTAAATAAATTGAAATAAAAATAACGCTAACGCTGCCTCAATTAAATACCATCTCTAGAATATAAAGACAAAGCGAACTTTTTAAATCCCTATTATCCATAGAGTCCATAGAGAGCGTTGGAATCAAAGACAATCTAGAGGTAAAGGAGAAAGTCGGATTGCATTTTATATTGGATTTCCCAAGAGGCTATACGTTGGTATACAATGGAAATGGGATGGTATTAAAATAGCTGAAATATATTGAAATTGGTCGGTGAAAATAATTTAAATTATTTAGATAACGCTAACAATTACAAGTTAAGGTTATCTCACTTGCGACATTCATCGTAATTGTATAAATGACAATGATGGATTTGATTTATTAATCCATTATTTTGGCCGGGAGCCGAACAAGATTAAAAGCTAACAAATATAACACTGCAAATAATTAATATTTATTATAATGTAACATATTTTGTAGTTTCTTATTCTAAAATATAGAAGATATAAAAAAGTTATTTAAAAAGAAAGCAATATAAAAAAGTTATTAAGTATTTATTTATCTCCTTTATATACTTATTGTATTCTTTACATAATTAAGAACTAAAACTATTTTTAACTTGATACTGTTGTAATAAGAAAATTAAATTTCAGAGCTTATTAAAACATGATTTAATACGAATATTACGAACAAGCACTACTAAATGACAGAAAAGCTCGTTTGATTGTTAAACTTAAAAGCTTACACATTTATTGCATAAGCTTTTACATTTATTAGGCTATAAAGCACAAACGTTAACGTCAAAGTGTAAAACATTGTTCCTGTCCGAAAAAACCTTGTCTACGTGTTTAATGCCAATGTGTAAAATGTCAAGTAGAAACACAAAATATCTCGTTACTAGATTTTTTATGATCGGGTATGAACGTCTAAATCTTGGAATGTTTGTCTCACTCACACGCAATGATGGACCAAGCGTTTAATAAAAAGTGAATGTTTTACTGTTTTCAAATAATGTTTCTAACATGTACGATGAATTTATTAGCCAATTTAAGCATATTTTGTTTAACAATAAGTTTCGGTTTTTAACTCAGTAAAAACATTTTTTTTTATTATTGCAAGTGCAATTATTCAGTAATTGTAACAGTTATACTTTAGTTAATTCCTAAAGCAGGTAATCTATATAGTAGGTAGATAAAAATTTTAAACAGACACACTTTCCGATTTATACATCAAACGAATGATATATATATCAAGATTTAATTAATGAATATGCCAAAATTCTCTTATATTTTTATAAAACGTTATCGCATAAAGATATTATCCATACATTCCATTAGAAAAATTATAATCCCGTATAAACGAGGCCGCCTCACTCAGCGTAAAGAAACTTGAGTGTGTGCCAAAAAATATTAATCTTACGTCCCAAAATACATTTAATGTGAGATCGATCCGTTGCGTTTACATACTGCGGCGGTTTAAGCAATACGCTGAAAGCGTTTACTGAATTAAAAAAAAATAGGAAGACAGAAACATTTCTTTTAAACCAGTACAGAAACACGAAAAGTAGGACGAGTTTAATTAAAAAATAACTAGGTACATAACGTTAAAAAGGGCCTCTTTCAGTATTATGCCGCGACAGGCCGCGCTTAGAGGAGTTTTTGTTTTGAAGTAGTTTATGTGGTAAAGCATTTTAAGGCCCATTGACAGCGGTTGTGAAAGTATCTTGCTTTATTTGTATGTAAAGTGAATATACTGCGTTTATGCGTATAACGCACTTATAGTATACTAAATCCTATTATACGTATATTACCGTTAGGACACGAATATTGTGCCAATAAGGTCGTAACGTATGCTGCAAGTGTAATCAAAATTCAACTTACTTAGGTACTTATTTAATAAATCGAAATATGGGTTATATTATTGAATAGGGCAAATCTTAACTCAGGTTAAAACCTTGTAACTTGCTCCACACATGAATGACGCCGACGCGGCGATGTCTGGCGCATGTCCGTCAAACCCGTCGGCGCCTGCGCACGCTCACAAACAGTTATCGCCTCACTGTTTATCGAACTAAGGCTTGTTTTTCCTTGAGTACGCCGTGAAATTTCGGCTACTGTACTGTTATTTAAAATGTTGCTACTTGATATCACTACGTACATTTGCGATCCGGTTTTAGATTAGTTAAACATATTGCACTTGGATCTGAGTTTTTCTGTATTCAGTGCCCAGAACACGATAAGGGGTCAATTTTGTACAAAAATCGAGGCGATTGGTTGTTCAACATCATAAATAAGTAATCACTTTTGTACCTTCAACTGCACTAAAATGTTATATTTAATTTTATATTTTACCGATTATTTAATGGAAAAGTAGTTTTTATTATTTTTGTAAGTTTTGCCCCCTGACATGTATTATTATTTTGCGGGTAATTACGTCGTAAAAAGTATGAGCAATGTGCCCTACGTGAGGTTCCAAAATCATGTTTACCTATTTACATTTTTATAGAGCTTTGTAAACTAACCTTAAAACCTATACTTACCCAAGAACCACCAATGAAATATATTTTTTCAAAATAAATACTACCGATGACAGGACCTACGGATAAACACACAGACAGACAGACGGAAAAAGAGTTAAAAATACATAGCATTTTACACAAAAGTTTTTTTTTCCTTTTTATCTTACAGTTTAATTCCATTGTATAAACAGACATGGCAAAACTAAAATGCTCCCTACAGTCTACAGTATCTTCCGTCCCCTGAAAATATCCTAAACGAACTGAAACTTTGTTAAAATACGAGTATAACTTCGCAACGCTATAATAAAGTACGAACATTCTTCACATAAATGAACACTTAGTGAACTAAAGTCGTCCATTAGTCGTTCGCTCTCATAAATTGTTGATTAACCTAATTTTTATCATCTAGCTCCCGGTCCATTATATCTCGAGACGCCGTTTTGATTTTGCTACGGTTAAAATTGAAACGAGAATAAAAGTTCAAGTATTTTTTTAACTCTTTACCCTTCCTTTGGTTTCGCGCAATAGAAAATATAGCTCTTAAGAGAATGATGATGATCCAGTTATGATAACACAACCCCAAAACACACTTTTGCATTAACAACAATCACTAGTATATGTCAAAAGTAAAAACATGTAAACACGAAGGACAAGAGAATTAATGAGCAAACCTACGCACGGAACCGAAATTGCTCAGTTGAGGGTTCAGCCCTGTAATTAAGGGTTGCGGATCCCTAACATTAAGGTGCTCATTCGAGCAACTTTTCTCGACAATTTTTAATCCGGCACATAGCGTCTCGTCCTATCTCATGAAATTAAACGGACGGAATTCTATGCGGATGAAGTCGCGGGCAAAAGCCAATGATAACATAACTATTTGAACCTGCCTTATAGAGATAGTTTTATTTGGTAAATCGCGAAATGTTTTTTTTCAAATGAATACAGTTTAGTCGTACCAGAAAGTCAAGCAGTTGACAGAGGGAGAGGGAGAGAGAGAGAGAGAGATACGGTTTAGTACTCATTTAAGAATAGGTTTTATTGAATGCAAAGATTTCGATGTACAATTACAGGGTGTCCCAGAACTTGACTTAAACAATACAGCATAAGACTGCTTTTCCACCAGATATAAGCTAAGCTGCATAGCTAAGGATATGTTGATATCCGCCAATTAAGATCGTTTATTTTCATAGTTTAGCTTAGCTTAGCATTGGTGGAAACGGGAAGCTTTGACCTCGCTCACCGCTTATCTACCTCGCACAACTCTGGTGGAAAAACAGCCTAAGAAAGCCGCTTTTATTTCAATATGTTACTTTAGGAGTTAATGTAATTTGTGCCGGAAAAAGTAATAGTTTCCAAAGGAAAAGTCGCGTTGACACCGAATTTAACTAACTCATGTTTAGTTTGAGCTGTAACCATGTTGGGTT
The DNA here is from genome assembly GCA_963241965.1 of Tortrix viridana. Lineage (NCBI taxonomy): Eukaryota > Metazoa > Arthropoda > Insecta > Lepidoptera > Tortricidae > Tortrix > Tortrix viridana. Next base: position 4,206,442 of record OY725196.1, on the reverse strand, counting down.
TCTTTACACACACATGCACACGCACAAAAATCTTCTTTTTCCATTGCAAGATGTGATAAGAACGTCTTCACCGTAGGCACATCCAATACCAACCTTTTTAAAGTCATATTGATCACAAAAGCGTTATACAAGTACATCTTTAACCTGCATCAAATAAAATTCAATTCAGCCTAACATAAAACGCGATATATGTATAAAATGATTGAGCGGAGTTTCCATGGCACCCAAAGGTGTGTTCGAAATTTAATAATGTTAGAGAAAATCTGGTCACCATCGCAAGCTCGTATCTCATTGATAAAGAAACACGGAATTTGAACCTTATTATTACTGTAGTAGGGTTTCCTTCAAGTTTTGGTTACATACGTATTTGTGAAAATAACCAGTAGAAATACATTTCCTTTTCTGGGCTCAACGACATATGGAGGGAACGTATGAATGAACGAATGAATTGAATAATGGCTTAGGAATGAATAAAAATATGGTATTACTCACGTATTACTGCATAATAGAATGGAAAATAGAATTAATTAAGTATGGACTATGGAAGCATATGGAATCATTTATGAGTATATGAGTAAGCAGATGGTACTTATTTTTTTTTTTAAATAATTTCCTGGGTAAGCAGTACTAAATGATTGTTAAGACATTTTGGTTTTTCCTGATTATGACATTATATTTTAATGTTGTACGACATATTAACGACTAACGAGGCTTGACGGAAAACGCCTTGAAATCTACTTTGGGCGGTCAAATGAAAAAATATGGGGTCTGAAAATAATGTCCGATATTAATTCATGTGACCTGCACACACCTGCGAAGCAAATTGACGGTGTGTGCGAAGTTCCCAATCCGCACTGGGCCCGCGTGGGAACTAATAGCTCGAACCCTCTCATTGTGAGTGGAGGCCTGTGCCCAGCAGTGGGACGTATATAAGCTGGATAGGATTAATTTGTGTGATTATTTAAACGGAGGAGGGAAATTAAGAACTTTTGGATACTATAAGAAAAACATGTTTCTAAATTATAGGTACTGTAAGTATTTCCAATACACGAAGTCGCGCCCCACCACTCAAATTTATATATCGGTTACGGCAATGTTCGTAAAATTAATAAGGGTATCCGACTAGACTACCAGAAACTAACATTATTATAATATACATACTTATATACAAAAACATTAAATACCCAAGAACAAATACTTGTGCTCATTATAACAATATTTGCCCATAGATACCGGGAGTCGAACCTAGCTAGCTTCGTAGGCAGCACTACCAACGCTAACAAATTAAAGACTATCACTTACTAATTGTACTAAGTGCCCCATGCTATCATACTAACTGGCCATTAATCTAAATCCGAAGGCTATACGATGATAAACCTTGAATGCCCACTATTGCAATTTGTATGGATGTTTGACACACAATGGCGTCACTGGGCAGCAATGAATTTACCAACAAATTGAACAAACGAGGTCGGGGAATAGCTGCACTCTTTACGATGGAACTGATAAGTTGATTGAATTAAATAGCCATATTGGATAAAGCAATTTGCCGTTCATTTTATTAAAAAGCAACACAGACAAGTCGGCCTTACGGCCAAGGATTTAAATTGGCCTAATCGAAACATTTAAAAAAATTACACTTTTCCAAAGATAACTTTGCGATTTCCATAGTATATAATATTATTAAGAATATTCATATAGATTTATAATATTATTAAGAATATTCATACATTAAAAAGTCTATCTTTATAGTATATCAATACTATCAATGTAACCTTTCGTGAATTTATTTTTCTCGTATTTTTTGCTCAGCTTTTTATTAATTTTAATACATTCTACCAATGAAATATAAATGATTCCCTAAAGTTAGTTAAAGCTAAATTGCCCACATACGACGGACATACTTAAGTGAATGCGATGGGAATTGCTATTGGTTAATTTAATTAACTTCTATCAGTATCCTTCAACGCCAACTTAAATCAATATAGACTTTATTACCTACGAATTAGAAGCTTTCACAATCGTATTTTAGTAAACAGCTATGGTAGTAAATACAAATGCAACTAGGTTTATTAAAAGTGGACTTTAATATCTAGGCAGTAAATGTGTTGATAAACGCATGTAAATAATTAACAAATATTAAGTACGTCACGCGAGCTAGACCAAGAGTTGATGGTGAAAATGTTGCCTTTTTTCCATGGTTTTTAATTATTTGTATATATTGTTCGTACGTACCTATAAGCTAATTTGTGTAAAAACTGTGATTTATTTTTTAATTCTTAGTTAATTCTGAAAGGTTTTAGAAAAAAATACTTCTGGTATAGTTACTTACTTCGGAATTACCTAATAAAATAAATTATAAGGCATAATGTCCGATACTGGAAGGATAGATGTACAACATGGCGACGATGATAAATGTGAGCATAAGCATAACTAAAAAGCTAATTCGGTAAAAAAAAAACTACTGTAATCGCTCAAGAAAGTGTAATACAGACGACGGTTTAATTATTTTCTTTGAGCACTAAATGAAAACAAAGGATTTCTTTTCCAACGAATATACTGTGTCCTAAAAGAACTAGCATCCTATTTTTCTCTAAGCGCTGCTGTTAATTTCTTCTTTGTAGCTTGAGCAGTTTTTTTATGCCGAGAGATTCATACATTCTACAGGCTACTTCTAATCATTATTCCGTGTTAATAAAATAAGAATAATCGGTTTTTTACAATGCAAAAAAATTTTATTTATGAAAAACTATTTTTTTGTCTTGGTAATTTTTTAAAATGTCATTCAACAACTCAGGCCTAGCCTAGTTTATGTCACAAGAAATTGTAAAGTGTGATTATCCTTAACAGTATTTATTAAGTTTTATATTATAATATCAACGTATCAGTATCAACTGTCTCAATTAAGTTTGGTATTTGAAGTTAAATCTTAAACAAAGAAATCTATCTCTTCTTGAACTTATAGCATTTATATAAACACTGTATTAAAATTGAATTTACGTAATCTAATACTAATGTATATTTAGTGCGATGTAATTATGATATTCAAAAAATATTTCACCTAAAAAGTTGTTAAACTCTTTAAGAAACTTGCTAAGCTTGCTTCAAAAATATTGCGAGATAAAATATTTATTTAAACAAGATACCGAAATCGAAGTTAAAGTTGAAATAGCCCTCTACGCAACCCCTTTCAGTTAATCTCAGGGCGATTGAGAGATATTTTGCATGAACGCGTAGAAAATTGTTCCTAAGCGCATACAAAGAGAGTAAAGAAAGATTCCGTAAGTCACGCCAAGTCAAATAAAACCTTCGAGCGCAAACTCAAACAAAAGCTTAGAAAAGAGATAAAACTTTCCCCTATCCGATGTTATTTCGATTCGTACAACGTTCAAGCGAAATTGTTTTTGAAAAGATTAATAGAGTGCGGTTTCCGGGAGATACGGCCAATCCTTCGGGTTCATACCAAACGCCTTCGCATCAGACCGGCCTAGCAATTTTTTTCAACTAGGAAATAAACTTGTTTGAATGTATGTACATTTCCAGTTAGAATTGCAACATAATATTTATCTCTAGATCAACACTAGTAGATTACAAATAATTTGCTGTATGTGTCAAACCAGGTAACCTATTGTCTGCTCATTTAATGACGTATGTTGTATTATAATTGACAGATATTTTTTATGAAATTCTGCTACGTTTTAGTTGGTATTCCAGTGTGAGTTGACAAAATAACTACTTCTGGCCGGCTAGCACAAGTTGTCCTCGACTACTTTGTCGCTTGGATCTCTCGTTCCAACTAATTCGTAACGATAGAGACGCACTGACCGACAAGCGAGAAAATACAAGATGTGCTAGCTGCTCTAGTCAGTCCAATCGCTGCATTTCTCAAAAGCTTCGCATAGCTGTACGGATAGTATGCACCCAACTTGACTTTGTTAGCTAAATGGTTTTGCTATTTACAAGAAGTTACAATTAACTTTAACCTTTCATTTGTTACGTGTCTTATACACAACTTAAAACTATGTTTTACTTTGCTAAAATAAGGCGTGACTTTTCAACTGTTGATAAAGAGCTAAATTCTATGACAAATTACAGACTAAAAAACTGCGTTACTCCCGAACTATGACGGCTTTTATTACAATATAAATGAATAGAGATGGCCATCCATAAAAGGGCGGGTGCGGTAATAGTCGGCGCTTAGTCATGCCACAGTCATACATCTGTATGTATACATACATACTTCTGTATGGCTGCACTTTGTAGGTGTATCGATCGCCGGTACAGCATTGGTTTGTAATACAATTAATTAAACCATTATTAGTTTGTGGGAACTGTGGTTAGGTTGTTAATGAATCATTTTAATGAATGAATTATACTTTTTAAATAATATCTATTAAAATAGATTGCCTTGAGCTACGTTTTACGAGTTTTTTTTTTTGTAAATTATATTTTGTGAACGTATTAGGGCGTACGCTTGGCGGGTCTGTATTGAAAAATTGTATTTTTTGCGTGCAACGGATTTTTGTATGAAAACATCCGGAGCGAGTAATTAGCGTACGCTCTTAGAAATCAACTGCTCGGCGCTGGTCTATGTTTTATCATCATTATCATCATCACGTCAGGCGAAATGCGTCCACTGCTGGACATAGGCCTTCCCCAAGGATCCTCCACCATGATCAGTCCTTTGCTTCTCGCATCTAGCTGCTATCGCTGGTACTACGTGAGATATCCTATGACCACCTATAGACACATCATGAGCCACCGTTTTTGTCAGCTTTTGAGCGCACCAAATTTAAGTCCACTTGGATAAAGTGAATTAGTTTAATAGTCACGTGCAAGATTTAAATCTAGCATACTAACAAACAGGTACAAAACATAATTGAAAGTAATTTTATGATTCATCAAACGATTATCTAATTATGAATAAAACTATGATACTGTTCGCGGAAGAGCGTGGGATAAAATATTCTAGCTGGCAGAAATAATTACTTATTTGCCAAGAGTTGAGATTTGCGCACGCGTGATTCTTTTAATGCTACCTATATCGGATTATGCAAACCGTTGAAAATCGATTCGGTAACAGCCTTGTTATTTCAGATTTCAAATAATTTTTAGACACGCTGAGGTTCAATAGTGTTTTGTACATTATTATTTAATAAACAATCTAATCCTTAAATAAATAATAAGAATATGTGGGTGTTAATAATGTTAGATTATTTTTCAATCAGTATATGTATGGAGCATCGAATTGACTTATTCTACTGCACTGTGGGCTAAATTATCAAAACATACTAAGAAGTTACAATTTCCTATATATATCATGAAAATTGGGTTCACTAATGTTTTACCGAAAAACGTTTCACAAACTGATTCATTTCACAAAAATATAATTTCGCAAATCGCTTTTTTTATGAAATTGTAAATAACTCAGGATTTTTATGAAACTAACCTAACCTATATGGTTCTGCACGATGGTTCTGAAATAAATCCTGAAATATTTACAGTTTCAGAAAAAAAAGCGGTTTTAAAGACAGGCTACCTGAAAATTGACATGATAGGTAAATTAAAACGTTTAAAATATTTATGACAACAATATTATTTCATCATAAATATTTACCCTTACTTCAGCGTGAACACGGAAATACTGCCCTGCAGAAAAACGCAGTAAGTGTAATGCCTGGGCCACACCGGATGCGTTGCGTAGACGTGCACGTTTGCGTTCGCGTTCCACTGCGTTGTATAGTATGAATCCTCACATGAGGATGCAGCTATACAATGCAGTGGAACGCGAACGCGCATGTGCACGTCTACGCAACGCATCCGGTGTGGCCCAGGCTTAAATCGGCCACTTAGATTGATCAACTGCAACAACCAACTCCAACCAACCAACCAATCTGTATGAGATCAAAAAAGTGGCCGTGGCGCACTTAGGTACTGCGTTTTAAATCTGCAGGGCAGAATAGCTAATCGCATCGTCAAAACAGACTTTTTATATTTAGTTAGTTTGTAAACATCTTAACTTTCGATTATTGCTGAGCGGCGTTTCATCATTGATCATTTCTACCTGTTAATGGAAGTGATACCGCATTATTAATGATCTAAGATTCCCAAGTCTTCAAGAATATTCCGCTAATTTCCCGCGTTTAATGGAATAAATTATCCCACTTCAAGCTTATTAATGAACTTAATAAAATCCTATAGAATTTCTAATGCGTCCTAATTCTTAATCTTTCAGCTTCAGTCACACTCTTTATAGCATTAGGATTTCTGCAAATTTTGCTAATTCGATTTATTTCTTACTATCTTTATCTATTGTTTTGTTACCATAAGTATTAAAAAATATTATTTTTAGTTTGTATCACTATCAAGGGAAACACATTTAAATTGAGTCTGATCTATCGTTGAATTTTTTTTCGCGTTTCGATTGACACGAGTACAACTAGACTGCTTATTACTCTATTTTACTAGGTATCACGATAAAACTGCAACTGTTGCCTTAATTTTGTTAAAAAGTAATGTAAAATGTTATTCTTTCCTTATCTGCGGAAAAACTAACCGCCCTATGACATGAGCTTTCTCCCCTCTCCCTGTCGTTTATCACGCGTTCCCGCCATTAATTGACAGCTGTCAAACGCGAGGTTTTCGCGCCGTTTCGCCGCCATGCTTGTTTGTCATAATGATGTAGATTTTGAGTTAAGATTATGTCTCAGCGTAATAAAATGTTTTTATAGGTTTTTCTTTTTGTTTTATGCCAGTATTGACGGCTTGTTAGGCGTGTTTTATGTCTCTGTGTTTGAGTACTAAAATACCGTACCGTACCGTACCGTTATTGATAGGAAATATCCGGTGATATTCATTTTAGGAGATTTGACGTTTTTACGTTTGACGTTTTTGACGGACCTAGTGTTTGGAAAAAGAAATACACGAACTTTAATAGTTAAAGCTCCCGCTCACGTTGTTTTTCATCTGTTGTCTCTTTCCGACCTAACTAGTTTGTGTCCATCTTTGTCAGATTCTATCAAACAATGTTAAATACTTTATTTGGAATTTGTTCTTTATATGGGTAAGTGCGCCTTTGTAAGTACATCCCTATTTTGTAAATGAATATTATTTTTTGTTTCGTGTTTAAATACATACACCATGAAATATGTATTTATCAATTTACTCTATTGATGATTGACGAACGACAATCAAGAAGACACTTATAAAGACATTAAAAATTAATAAAGAAGAATGCCAAAGAAGAAAGAAGAAAGAAGAGTCTGGTACACTGATGGGCCTGAATTTGTTGCTCGAACCTGTGTTATACTAGGTGAGCAAACTTTCAGGTGTGTTAGTGCCGGCTTGTCTACTGTTCCAGAAGATTCTAGAAGATTCTAGAAAGAACGCAACATTATCTTGCGGATCTTTAACAAAATATTATTTAAGTTTATCTGTGTATTGACTGTTTATTTGTATGCTAAAAGAAAACGTCAATTGAATTTTAGTTGATGAAGTGGGTATGTCACTTTGATTCGAACTACATTTTTAAGCCATAAGTGAAGGTGTTAAGTCACAATTTAATTCGCAACCTCTGGAATACATACCCCCTTCATCCACTCACGTCTTCATATATCCCTAAGTTAATTTTCGTCAATCTAGCTTTCTACGATTTCTACCGAACACGTAAAGTTTTTAAAACTTCTTAGAACTCCAGTTGCTTTGATAGCAACATGTGTACTTGAAGTAAAGAAGAGTCTTAGCCTAAATTTCCTCTTATTTTATGTTATATTTAGCTCAAATCTTGCAAGTTACTTTTGAACTAGTTCCCAGTGGAATGGGCTGCAATTTAAAGATAAAGATAAAGAAAGGTTGATCTCCGCTGTACTTAAAGTAGACCTACCGACTTTGGATTCGTTAGTTTGGTCTCGGTAAGCTTTTGCTTCAGCTTTTTCTTCTGCTCCTGCTTCTGCTTCTGCTGACTGTGAAAAAAGTACAGTTGTGTACTTGCAACAAAAACTTTTCTCAAAAAAATAATTTTAACAGAAACTTAATTACCTTGTCGATTTGGTACGAGTATGTGTAACTTCCATTTGTATCTAAAGACATCAAGATTCATTCATCATCACCAAGTTCTTCAAAAGGAATGTTTGAATAACATAATATGTGTATAGCCACGTTGGCAAATTGAACCGATCTCCAGGTATCCTTGATGCAACTTTCGAATCGCATTTCAACGCACAATTATTGCAATTTCGCAAGATGAGGAGAGATCCGTGTTTGCGATCTCAAATTGAAATTTGGATTAGGAATAAGATGCTGCGTCTTACTAAATCTCGTAGGTTACGTACGCCTAGTGTTATCAGAAGTCAGTATTGTTCCTGACATATGGAAATGGGTGCGGCAGAAATATGGAAATGTCAGGCGGGATTTACATAACATGCCACCTTTTTTAAATTTATAACGTGTCTGAAAAATAATGAACGTACTCTTTAAATTTAAAATATTTATAAGGAACTTAACCGACATTCTCTTTGTTTAATTATATGAATACTGTATTTATTAATTTATGTATTCTTCGTTATTATTATATTTGATCAGCACAAAATCTACAGTTAAAGAATTTGGTCAGCATGAAATGTTTTTGTCGGCAAAAAATAAATAACAGGCCGCAACACATGCTTCATAAATTAAATACCTATTATAAGAAAATTACTAAATATTCGATCAGCCACTGCAACGCTGTTCAAAACATTCAAACCCTTAGTCCATCGCTAAAACCTCACATACTTACTTCGTATAATCCAGGACAAAATAATTTATTTCAAGGAACCCTGCTTTTATCCAATAAGCTCACCCAACTGAGCGCAAAAATTAAGGGTCATGTCAAGTACCCTCGAGTTTCTTCGAGTGCGGTCGACGCCAGAGATTGTGACTTACCCACATATTAAAAGATTTGGTATGGTCTGTCAAAATTTTCATTTCCGATACAAGCGTTTTTTCTGATTCATCAACTGCTTATCCTACTTCCTACTTACTAATATTATAAATGTGAAAGTTTGTACGCATGTTTGGGTCATACACGACCGCAGAAACAAAAGTTGTCTCTCCTGTTCCAGAAAGTTAAGGACTTTTTTGGTTTAAGATATTATATCCGCGTAATGGGAGCCCGGTGTAGTTTTCGGCCTGTGTCAAAATTATATTCGAGTTAAAAACTCCCAAGTCGTTAACTATTAGGAACAGAAGGGACAATGTTGAACCTAAATCTGTATACCCGTTTGGAAGTTTGAGTTTCAATGACGCCTAAACCGCTGCACGGATTTTAATGAAATTTAGTATTTAGACAGTGTTTGCTCTGGATTTACACACAATACTTTTTATCCCGGAAGACTTGATACTTTCATCAGTAGATAGGTCTAATGGAAAAATTAAACGACTTTTAGGCGGACGGAGTTGCGGGAAAAGGCTAGTACAGACTAACTGAACGAGTTTACCGGTGAGTTATCTTCCGCTTCCATTATCAAATCATCGCAGTAATGCCTACTAAAATTCAACGTCGGGTACTTCGCCCCGAAGCTGAATAGTTTTGTTATATTCTGATCAATATGGTGCACGTATACTGCAACCAACACTAGTGGGTTGTCCCCTCGTTTTGCAGACACTCATTTAACCGAATGTGTCGTTTCACCAATTTTCATTTCATTGAAAGATAATTTCTGCTGAAACCTTATTGTTTTCAGGTTATCTTAAGCATGGGTTACGTAGATTAGGTTAGGTTTGACCTGTGACCACAAAAAAAATTGTAACTCCTGCACGTTGAAATGAAAATTCGGCGAAGTAAAACATGAAATTAGTGTCGCCGATTCAAGGGTAAACCGGATTGTACCACTACCTTCTCACACCGGGGAAGCTCCTTTCGGAAGTGTCGGATACACCATCGGATAACGTATCTAAATAAAGAATCATTGCATCTATTCACTATCTGCGACCGCCTGATCGTATCATATTTATCTTCGCTCAAATCCCGCCATATTTGCGTAGAAACATGTCAGGCTGCAGCGGACAATGCTATCTAAACGCATTTCTCATCACGCTGGCTGCATTACGGATATGTTCTCCGCCGTGCCGTTGCGTCCAGCTGTAAATCAGCGTAGTTACGAGTACATTTTACTGGGTGATTCTCATAAATGTCTTACTTATTTCAATTCGTCGACGAATTATTAACTGGTGACCCTAAGTTTTCCCGTCAGAGCATATTCACATTTAAGTGAGTATTTTTTTTAATTTTGTCGCTGTTATCGTCTCGACAAATCATTTATTTTCGGCCAAAGCGATAGAAAGCGAAATCTGATTTGCTGACCTGAAATCCGGTTCTTTGGATTTTTTGTGTCAATGTTTCATTTGGAGAAAGAAGAGGTGGCGATTTGATTAATCTTTAATTTTAATGAATCCTGATCGTATAATTTTTTCCTGACAAATGATGAAAATTTCTGACATGTCAGGAAAATTCCATCTGGTAACCACCGAAAGTTCTCCCCACATTTGTTTAAGCGCCGATCCGGGTCAAACAATGCATTTTCGCTCTTATTGCATAGACATAACTCTTTTTCTGACCGGCTTCAAATTCGATTCCGTGTCGATAGATGTAGGGAGACCATTAGTCGGGTGTAACAAAACTGTACCTAATTTCCGTTAATTTTCAGCGTTTAGTTAGAAAATATAAACATTTTTTTTTTTATTAGTTTACAAGAGATTTATTTTAAAATGAGTAATTCCGATGATGGCTGCTTTTAAGATAAACGGGCTTTTTCTCTTTAAAACCTCGTAAACCGCGATTTATGAAGACTTTTTTAATCGCTTGGTACTTATTGGACTACTTTCAAAAGCTATATGAAACTGACTCGAAACGTTAAGAAGAACATTTAAATGTAGAAGCTTTTACTTGAGTAATGATTTCGAAATTCATCAAATATGAAGCATTTATTTCTTAGGAGTAAAAGCTTATTAAGTACCTTTATTTATTCATACATTCATACGACACATCGGTCAAAATTTTGCATGTCAAATTGACGACTGAACACTTGTGACATTTAAAAAAAATATTTTAATACCTTGTATACGTATTCTTGCATATAAATAGGTACATTACTATACACTACTTATAAATAAATACATACTGCCCATTGTACATACATACTTGAATAACAATCCGCGGATATAAATGAACCAATATACGTCACCTGAAAGAGTTACATCGGAAGATGCTTATAACTCTATGGTTTTGAGTCCAAACCAGCACTGTAGAAGAACCAGCAGTAATAGAAGCACAATCATGGTGGTAGAATTCATGGTGAATCAGTATTAGCCGTAGTCTAGCAGTAAATATTGCTGCAAATGCGTGTCTTAATTCGTGGTATCATGTGGTATAATGAGACAATGGCCGAGGCTTTAAAATAATTTACGCTAAATAATATTTGTAGAAACGCTTCATTTAATCTTCTTTCTAAAGATGTAATAAATAAATTACATCTATAGACACAGGGATATTCAAAATGATATAGAGGAATCCACAAATGGGACAGTTCACAAACTCGAGCGTTTCTTCATTAACTGATGTAGGTAGTGTCGGAGCGGCGGGACGCAGTTATGGGTTAGAGTAAGCACATCGAGCTCGCTCCAAACCATAACTGCGTCCCGTTGCGCCGACACGATATCGATCAATGAAGCTCATTAAAAATTTGATGTTTTTTTACTTTTTGTTCATAACTTCCCGCAAGTACAATGTTTGTAATGACTTCTAATGATTCCTACTATCTTTTTGTCCTCACAGCTACTGTGACGTAATATAAGTTTTGCTTGACTGAAAGAGACACTAAGGCCGCACCCGGCTTAATATTGATTTACGTGATAATCGCTACACGTAATACATGCGAGGCTAAACGTAGAGGTGTGGCCCAACACTACATTAGTGTGCTATATGAGACGGACTTGAAGGCAAATAGATTTATAAGAAAATATTTAAAAACTAGCGCTCGCCTTCACTTATACACCAAACAAAAAAATTTGGACGCTACCTCAGCGCTTCGTTGTTAGCAGTTGCATTTTACGTAAAGTTAACGAATAAAAAATGTCAAAAAGTACCTATGGAATTGTCATGAATACACGAACGCACGAAAGTTTATGTCAATCCTATACATTTCCTTTCCTTCGTAAATGTTCGCAGAATGCAATTTCCCTAGGCCCACAGGCCTTTACATATTAGGGAAAACAGTTTAGTTACGGATTCCGGGACGTGTGACGAAATTGCATTATCTAATTCCGTCTTCCCCTATCTGCCACCCACCAAGGAACTAGATGGGCGGGGATCCCATCTAGTTACACGGTGTAAAATTGACAGTCAGTATCTACTGGAACCATTGTCCCCATGCGAAAATGACCTTAGACGACCAATCCTAACTTTTAATAACCTAACCTAACCTTACCTCAAAACTAAAACCCGAATGGCAACGAGTATGACGCACCCTTATAACTTTTCTAGCCTATGACACTCGCACTTTAATAAATTAAAAAAAAATAATCAGGGACAATCTCACACAAATTGACCTAGTCCCAAACTAAGCTCTAGCTTGTACTATGGGTACCAGGCAACGATATACATACTTATATAGAGAAATACATACTTAAATATATAGGAACAAATACTCGCGCTCATCACACAAATATTTGCCCATACCGGGATTCGAACCCGGGACCGCTAGCTTCGTAGGCAGGGTCACTACCAACTAGGCTAACTGCGTCGTCAAAAACTTACGAGTCATGACTAGTTATGACACCCCATTTATTAAAATCGGTCCAACAGTGTAGGAGCTAGAGTGGAACATCCGATTTTCGGTCACATACATAATAATATGTAGAAGAAGAAGAAGAAGAAGAAAAAACATTTATTCGTGACAAATATAAGCAAAGGACAGAAAAATACACACAGAAAGAATGTAGTCACGATATGGTCCCAACTCAGCGTAATGCCGGCATTAAAGTCGGCGCTGGTCTTCCGTTGGAACCATCAACATACATGCTTATATACGTACATACATACATAGACTGTTAACACTTCTGTTTGCTTCGCTTAGTCTGGTAAAAAGTACTGTCAATCGACAATTACATATTTTAAAAATGTACAGTCTGTAAAAAATCTTCAATAGAAATTAGACTTTATAAATAAATGCGAAAGTGCGTTTGTTTATTTATTCCGTCTTCACGGTGCAACGTACCTAGCAACTGAACGTGTGCAATAGGGATGACTGATTTTTGTTTTTGCTTTAATAAAAATTCATTTATGTAACCAACAGTTTTTTAAATAACTATAAAAATATCCAAGATATAAGCTATAAAAGATTTGTTTCTATCTATTTCTAGCAAAACAGAATTTAACATGGAGTTTATATGGCTGTTGTGAACGCTGACGTCACATTCCATGTCAGATCTGTCTAATTAGTAGTTGGTTTTCAAATTTTGTTAAGATTTTCGATAAAAAAAATTATACATATTCCCTATTTTAGAGATAGTATACAGTCCAGTGACAGACGTAGGGTAACGTACTTGTTATTCAGGAAAATTGTCAATTTCCAAGGACATAAAATCATTTTCTGTGCAGACGAAGCTAGTTATTAAATAAACTTAATTGCAACGTTAATAACGGAAGGATGGATACAGACAAAATAATTAAAAAGCAATGAACTGATTCCAAATTATTGAGGAGTTCAGTTAATTTTCCATGGACTCTATGACCAGATCTTGATGAAAGGAGAATGCCAGAATCTCTATACAACTTTACCCCATGATGTGCACAAGTGCCGTATGGAACAATATAACGATGGTTCATTACTGATAGCAGAATATATGTTTTTAAGCCTATAAAACTGCAGGTTTATGTGTAAATCGAAAAGTACGTAATGATTACTTTTACCTAATTATTTGGAATAAAACAGCAACTGTCAGCTCAGCGCACCTACTAAGTCAACTCTCAGTAATATGATATTATCTGTAAAACAAACCTGTTGTAAAGAACTCCATGTTGCGAGAAGAATCCGTATCAGTTCCTCTGGTATCATGGATACAACATGCCGTTGTCTCCTGTCAGGTGACAATTTATGCACCTTAATATCGAAAACCAAATCGCAAGCAAATAATCGAAATCCGTTGGTATCACTACAAAGTCAACAAGTTAGCCTAAATCAAAATCCGTAATCCGAGCAATAGTCGTCATTAGAGAAAAACAATAATAAAAAGTAAGCAGAAGGCACAGCGCAGGCACCAAGTAAACACGAAATTGTGAATAATAATTACCAATATTACAGGGCTACCCGTAAAAAATTAAGGATAACCTCTACACTAAACAGGATATGGATTGATTTACTTATTTTAAATGATTTCTAAACCTGCAGTTTTACAGAAAAACAAATAATAATAAAATAGTTTAAAATTCACGTATTTTATTTCGATTCGTTTCATATCTTTGCACAAACCACTTTGAGTTATAAACTGTCCAATAAAAAAGAATAATTTAAATCGGTCCACTATGATTATTTTTTTTTTTATATGAAAGGGAAGCAAACGAGCATGCGGGTTACCTGATGGGAGGTAACCACCAGCGCCCGTGAACACGGCAACTCAAGAAGAGTCGTTGGTCCGTTGCCGGCCTTTTAGGGAAATGAACGCTCTTCACTTGAAGGCCCTCGTGTCATAACTGGCCGGAAATACTGCCGAGGGAGTTGGTTTCACGTTTTACCGTACGAGGCAAAAGGTGCCTATTGGCGGAGATGCTGCATAACATATACACAATATACAGTCCAATTGGCTGAGTTAGTTTTTTGGAAGATATGTAAATTATATTTTTTTTCGATAATCGTCATTCTAAAGATCAAGGAACTGCGGCTCTTTTATTTTTATTTCCTCTAATATTTTAGAAATATTTTTTTTAGTTATTAAGTTGACATTTGTAAACTTTAATGACCGACAAACTTGTTGCCTTCGTACTTAATGAGAAACAAAAAAAAACTGTCACTTCTATATCTGTCATTGTCAAGTCAAATCAAAAGTAAACAAACGATCTTTAGGATGACGACTATCAAAAAAAAAAAAATTTACATCTCTTCCAAAAACTTTACTTACCCAATTGATAACCTTCTTTTTGAAGTCGGTTGAAAACTACCTAAATGGCCATATCTGCGCAGCTTTCCATAAAAACATGCAATAGTATTTAATGTTCTGCGGATATTTCATATGTATACTGAAAATATACTTCCTGAAGGTAATGTCGAATCGGCACAAAATGAGCGAACTCATCATATAGGGCGTAGCCCGCGAAACGTGCCGCAATAAAATCGGGACAGATTAAAAAAACCTGCCGTCAGAGAGATATGGTTTGACAAGGCTTTAACCGAAAATGGATAACATGTCATGGAGCAATTTGCAGTACAAAAAGGACGATTACAAAAAAAAGACAAACGAGCTAATGGTTTCAGTTTTTGAGCATTGCTTTGGACGTACCGAAGGGTAATTCATCGCAATTTGGGTGACCCAAAAAACCCCTAATTCTTCATACGTACCCTTAAAAGCTGTGCTTCTAATTAAAAAATGTTTAAGAATAGACCATTTTAAGAAACTAATCTCATCTTTTTATGTGTTTTATGGCTTATGTTCTTTATTCATTCATAGTAAATGGTACGTTGCGCCCGTTGATGTCTTTTGGTTAAAATACTTTAAATGTCAAACCAAATGCCAAAGATACCAATATTGTCAAGAACCTGACATTTTAAGGGTGATTCCTATCTTCCACACCTGCTCACCCAAGATTTCCATAGTACCTAAGGAAGATGGGAGTCATCCCATTTTAATAGCCTATTCCATGAAATTATTTTTGAACGGCCATACATTGTAAAACATTACCCTCCTTGAACAGTATCAAATATGGTTAATTAAGATGCAGAAATATGATCGCTTTGGAAAAATTAAAATACTTAGGACATTATTTACTGAGACTCCAACGGTGGACTCCGATCTAGGCTCAGCCTGTATCTTAAGTTGAAATCAACAGTTAGACAAGGACAAAGACGTCTAAGCATTAAATGGAGTTAAAAGCCTTATTACACTTTTCAATTTGTAGGAATCCAATTTAAGCTTTCGTCAAACAGCGGGCGGGGCGGGACGGCGACGCGGCGCGGGCGCGACGTGATCAGTTGTACAACTGACTTTTCAACTCTATTTCGATACTGTTAAGGTCCAAAAGTGACGAACCTTTTTTTACCCTGACTATACATGACATGTATAGTAATAGGTTTAAGAAGTTGTAATCGCAAATAGGAACAAATATTCTGTATTCCCGGAATCCTATAACCTTGGTGTTTTCAAGGCAGTGAAACGGCATTTTCAGGGTATGCCTGTATTATCTGTGACCTTGTCACTTAACATCAGGTGAGGTGAGACTGAGGTCAAAGGCAAACCCATTTCTGATTAAAAAAATTCTAAACCATTGTAGATATGAATAGGTATAAAGGTTTGGTGTTTTGATATACAGGGTTTTAATATTATGATTAAAATAACAGCCCAAATGAAACTAGTATACTTTACATGCCTTTTCCGCAACTTTAAATATAACAAAGGAAGCCTTTAATAATTGCATATAAAACTACCGTATGTCACCCGCTATAACATTTCAATCCCAAATCGGGTCACAGAGGCGATAAACTGCAGGGATATACATATAATGTTATATTTTCATTCATAATACGTACGGGTTACGGCGTGCCGTCTTGCTTTATCGCTGCAGTTAAAACGGCATAGATTAAAAGTTGGGAGCAGTCTTGGAGAGGAGACACGAGAAAGGTATAAACATATTTCATGATACGAAGATGCCTCAGAGAGACGCCGGTTTAGAGGTTTGTGATAAAGTTTTGTTAAAAATTCAACATTGACATTGTTCGAAATAATATATAATTTTCTATATACTATACTTTTCTATACTCGTAAATAAAAAAAATATATTAAATATGAGGAGACAATCTCACACAAATTAACGTAGTCCCAAACTATTCCCTAGGCTTGTATTATGAGTACGTACTAGACAACGATAAACATACATATATAATTTTTTTTTATTAAAATCGGTCCGGCAAAAACCGTACAGTCGAATTCTCACTCCTTTTTTGAAGTCGGTTAAGGTTGAATAAGCGAGAGTAAGTTTTTAAATTAGAAATAGTAGATACATTTATCAACAGAGTAAAAAATACCATTTTGTTTCATTCAGTCTTCTTTCACTTCCATGTTATTTGTGTCACGTACTTAAATAATGGTTTATAGTTTGTTTCTATGAATCAAATCGTGTAATACTGTTTAACATTACCCTCACGACTTAACCTCCAAATAGGGCGGTCTATGGTGACATAGCATGGCACTGCGCACCCGCAGTTTTATTAACTACCGTGACACGATGTGCCTACCGATATTTACTACCAATATTACACTGGAAACTAATTATTTCACGCAATAATTTTTCCTTGACGCATTTGGGTAGTTATGGGTTTTCAAATGTTAGAAGAGTAGTTAGCCACGATACAGGCCAAGCCTAGTGTGGCTATCGTTGTATGCATGGATATGTTTATATTGGACTTGAATAATAAAATTTCTTATTTCTTAGTAGCGTAAAACGGTGAATAGTAAAGTATTTCCTAGATATGAAGTCAAATTATACTGCAGCTTGGTAAACTACTAAAATGCCACACGAATATTTTGGTAGAAAAGTGCTCCAATTCAAGGTGTCAGACGAGATCGTTTATATGTAGCTGTGTTTTCAGTAAAATTAATAACTTGACCAAGTTATGAGAAAAGAGGCTTGTAATTTCCTGAAACAGATTGTATTGTATTGCTTTGGCTGCTGCTCGAAAATGCATCTAACGCCCTTGAATACACATTTGGTGCCAAGCACCTAACATCATTGTCCATTTTGTATGTAAATTTGAGGGTCTGGCGGTGAAATCGTCAAGGGACTGCCATTCCAGGGTGTTCAAGCGTTCTTCGTTACTGAGACGAGAAATCCCGGCACAAAAACACCAAAACCATAAAAAATAAGCAGCCGCCAATCAATGCATAACCTTCCCCGTCACCAGAAGTCGCGTCAAGCGTAAAGTCACTACTCACGTCCTATTAAGCAAATAGGCATCAAAAGTCTGCAGACCGTCTGTTTTTATATTCTTTGGGTCATTTTACGAGTACGGAGCCCTCGTTCTTGAGGGGTGACAATAAAAATACCGGGAGGGTTTCTTTAATAATATGGCTGCAATGGATGCCGTAATGCGCGGTCAGTGCGGGTCATATGGTTTAGCGGGTAGTATAAATCTGAATAATATGCGAATTGTTTTGGAGGGGAGGGCTTTGAGTGGTGTTCGATCGATGTTGGTTTCTGACGTGGCGATTAACATACCGACGGTGGTGCGGCTAACTAGGCGAGGGTGGGTTTGTCTCTTTGGTTTCTACCAAAGAGACACATGATTATTTTTTGCTTTAATAAAAAGTCATTCATACGTAATAAACAGTAGAGAATTTTTTTTTCGAATAACTATAAAAGTAACCAGGTATAAGCCAAAGATTTATTTCTATCTCTTTCTAGTAAAACAGAATTTAACACGGAGTTTATATGGCCGTAGTGCACGCCAACGTCACATTCATATCTCTCTGTCTAATTAGTAGTTTTATGCTTATATTATCCGTAATTTTTGGCAGATTTAAATTTTAATTTCGCATTTTGCCATCTCTTAGGGCCTGGCCCCATGCGTCCACGGCACGGCGACGGCACGGCGTCACGGTGCCGTGAACGGTGCGACGGTACGGCGTCACGGCGCCGTGTACGGTGCGCCGGCACGGCGCCGTGTATGCTGCCGCGTGCCGTCCTCTAACTAAAAAGCGGCTAAACAATAAGGCGGCGTATGAAGTTTAGCCGCCTTCCTTTTAGTTTGAGGACGGTAGTATGGCGCGCCGGCACGGCGTCGTGCCGTGTGCGGTGCACGGCGCACCACTCGGTAGTTTTGGTTTTGCTGTTGCTTATTACGCACGCATTTGCAACAAGCATCGTTTCAAAAATACAGTTTTTATCTTGATATGGACCATGAAAGACGTATTCTCCTGCTCCTACTACTGAAACAAAAACTACCGAGTGGTGCGCCGTGCGCCGGTGCGGTGTACCGCACACGGCACCGTGACGCCGTACCGTCGCACGGCGGCGGCACCGCGCCGTTATACGGCGTACGGCGCCGTGCCGTGGGCATGGGGCCAGGCCCTTACGGTATTTTCGTATATTGTTAAGAAATGCCATTAAAAAGTTATGCATATTCCCTATTATCGAAATGTTAACCTCGTTTGGACGCATCCTCTTTTTATTACCCGCGTAAAGAATGCCAATGCATGAAGAGTAGGTATAACTGTAATACATATAGGTGTAACAAACCACTGTTCAATAAAATACCGTTTTTAGGGCCTGACCCCTAGCACAATGCAAGTGAAAAAGTATTGAAAATCGAAAAAAAATGTTAACTCTACATTACATTACAAAATATGTTTATTTTGAGCGGATCTATCCTAAGCTACCACTTGTATGACTGGCCGCTCACTTAAATAATGACAACATTTTTACCCAAACTCCTTTAAATTTAAATTCTAATCTTATTTACGGGTCGTTTTCAAAAAAAAATTACATAGTTAAAGGCTTAACGAAAACAAAATCACGATCGCGTCCTTTGTGTAACGAAAGCTAGTAACACAAACTATAGGGGTAACTTCGTTACACAAAGAAATCAATTAAGTTTTGTTTTAATTAAAGCCCTTAACTGTGTACATTTTTTGAAAACGACCCGTATATGGGTAATACCTGAAATAAAGTCTTACAAACAGTTATTTCATTGAACGGGGTTTGTGTATATAGCATGTTGCCTAAAATTAGCAAAATCCTACAAAATTCATCTTATCAAGAGTATGAATAAATTAAACTTTTACAGCACTATTTAATTGTATTTTACCCAAGAAGCTCGCACCCGGCGCTGTATTCCGCACCTGCGCGGGCAGGGAGAATTTATTCCGCACCCAGTTTGGCAGCTTCCCGACTCGTAATTATTCGGGAGATTAAGTGGCAACGCTGGCAACACTGTTGAGGAAATTTAAATGAATCACTAGAGAATTGCCGCGTTGTGTGTAGTGGTAAGATAACACAAGGGACCGCTGAAATTACTGACAGTTTTTAGGATTCCGTACCCGAAGGGCGCCCAACGGGACCCTATTAATATGCCTACGCTGTCCGTCCGCCCGTCTGTCTGTCTGTCTGTCTGTCCTAACCTAACTATAAAGAGCTGTGTCTTTTGAACCGTAATAGATGGCGGGGTATTTTTTTTTAGAATATGTATGCAGAACCATAAAGAAGATGTAGAGGTCTACCAACCTCTAGGTACACTACACTGAATTATATACACATATTTAGGTTCTATGTTTGTTATTTGTTATGTTAATGCCGCTATTAGCCAGTTAATACTAATGCAAATCTACCTAAGTTACTTACTTTTTATCACTTTATAATGTCTCCTCCATAATCATTAGATTTTCCATGTTTTCCTGTAAACCATTGACAAAACATATTCCGCGAAAAATGCAAAACAATAAAAACGTCATGTGCAAGCGCACCGCACATTATGCAACTCTGGCACGCACACACTCAATCCATTCATATCACGGGCAGTGATGTCAGCTGAGTGGATGCAAAGTTATGACTCACACGCATTGTTTTGTCACATGACCGATTTGAGTAAATGCTGTTCTGTTATTAAAGCGGTTTGAGTCGAACATCCTAAACCGTTTAAGCAGTTAATCACTTCAAGAAAGCAATTTTTTTTTTTAGGTAGAGGAAGCATATGACATCACCTGAAAAAAACTGGTCACAGCTGCCCATAACTTCCTGACACCAGTAGAGCAATCGCAGATGCTGTGTCTACCTTCGGACAAAAGAATACTCGTCTTTGAAAGGCTAGGGTCCTAATCGTAGCGGTGTGGATTTTTGGGTTTATGTCGTGTCGTAGACTTCCACGACACGACGTCGCATCATGACACGAGTCGTCGCATCGTGCCACGACGCGACGTCGATACCTTTTCACTTTTTCCTATAAAAATGCCACCTCTGTGCTTTCAATCCACGAAGGCGCGCCCCGCCACTCAAAGAAATTAACTTTGCGCGGTTGCGTCAGTCAAATGTATTTACGTAAAATTATACAGGGTGTCTGGGCATCGGTGTCGGAGCCTTTAGTGTCATGTAGGGCGATCAATTTTATCGACAAATCAACCCTCTTAACCCCTCCTAAAGCTGCCTTTCCATAGAAGCGGAGACGAGCGGTGCGGAGAGGAGCTGTGTAGGAATCGACCAATCACATTGGTTGTAATCCACATCTCGTCTTCACTTGACTGTTTCCATTTTTAATTTGCACACACCCGTACTTCGTGGACAAAAAATATCTCTTAAGAGGGGTGATTTGTCGATAAAATTGATCGCCCTTCATGACATTAAAGGCTCGACACCGATGCCCTGTATACTGCGGGCCTATTATGGTCGTGATTATCGATGTGGATAAACGTGGATGAAACATCTAGCACTTTCTAACCAATATGTACGTGCGAGAGTGACGGATTCTTTATCCTCGCGATAAAGGCATATACTGGAGCTTGGGCGCGACTTAGTGGATTGGAATACCTATGTATGCCGCAAGTAGAGACGTCGTCATAAATAAAGGAGTTTCCTATTTTACAACCTTTTAAAACCGCCTTTTACAGCCTTAAAACCACCGAGCTAAAAGCTACTACGCCGTTGGGTATCATTCCTAGTAAATATAAATGCGTCTGTCTGTTTGTGTCTTTTACAGCTACGAGTACACAAGTGAAGCGATTTCAATACATTTTGAATCATACAGACAAGGACATAGTGTTTTAAATATCAAGGGACAATCTCACAGAAATGTATCTAGTCCCAAACTGAGCTCTAGGCTTGTACTCTGCCCTGCTAAGCTAAAATGCGATATCTCAGACAAAACTGCTGTAGAAATGGCTACCTCATTACTAACAGGAGAGGACTGAATCTGCTATGGCTATTGGATTTGAGATATCACCTTTTAGCTTAGGACGGCAGTACTATGGTTACTAGACAACGATAAACATACTTATATAGAGAAATACATACTAAAATACATAGAAAACATCCATGACTCAGGAACAAATACTCGCGCTCATCACACAAATATTTCGGGATTCGAATCGAAATTGTCGAGGAAACGATACAACAGTTTCTATGCGGACGAAATCGCGGGCAAAATCTAGTTTTATATAAATTCCATGTGTGTTACGTAAAGCAAAAACAATAGTGGCCATGTATTGCTGTTTTATTGTTTTAGTTCATTGTCGCTCGCCTTTTGTAGTAAAACGTAGCAATCTGTTCACCAATATGGCTAATGTAACGAACGACTATTGTACAACTTAGTTAAAATGGATTTGTTTTAATGCACACGAACTAAACTATCTGGAGTTGTAAATAAACTATTTAGGAGCTAGTACAGCTTGTCTATTACAGTTTATTTGGAGATTTAGGAGAGACATTATCTTACCTTATTACCTCAAGTTTGTAAAAGATTCTGCCTTATTTGTGACGTTCTCAATATAAAGGGACCTTATGGAGGCAGGCGGTTACGCTGTTTTTAGAACTGTTACCATATTATTCGTATAGTTACAAGAATAAGAAGAGCGTAACTGACTTAATCCATAAGGTCCCTTTATATTGAGAATGTCACATTTTATTTCATCTTGGTCATTGCAGCCCCCGTAATTATGGTCGAGCTCAATTGCGGTGGACAAGTGGATAATGCATCCGTCACTCTTGCACTTACGCAATGGTCAGAAAGTGACAGAATGTTTTATCCATGTTTATCTACCACCCACCCGTAGGTCCGCAGACAGTGAAAATGGATAGGCAAATAAACACAGTGATTTCAAATTCTCGGAATCAGCTGTATGCTAAAAAAAAACGCACAGTACCTAATGGGGTTAGTTACAAACGAGGTCCAATTAAAAATGGCGTAGCGCTGGATTTGGTAGGACCGAGTTGATGAACTGGGTTCAAGGTACAAGTTTTATTTAACTTCACATTTGTATATCTGTGTGTACATACATACAATCATACCTGCATACACACTTATATACACATACGTACAGTTCGCCATCAAATATATCTGTACATATCAGAGTGGTCAAAAATATCTGAACATGCACTCTAACGCCTTGACAATAGAGTCGTGTTCAGATATTTGTGAGCACCTTGTTTGCTGCAATATATATGATGGCGACTGTACTTGCATATGTTTAGTTTAAAAATTGCAACCAAGATCCGAACCACTTATAGGGTGTACGAGAACACGATAGCCCCGCCGTGTTTGGATTCGTGGGACATGTCAGGACAGATAGCAGCGATATAAGCAGATTATGACTGAAAATTGTACATTCGGCGACAAAACGAACATTTTGAGAGAAACTTATTAATGTCAGACTTTTATGACCAAAAAGTCAAATAATCAAAATTATGAAAGCCATCTAGGAGAGATATTTAGGTCAACCAAGCTGATGGTTCCAAGAGCAAGTTTAATTGTGTTTCAGATAACATATTTAGTGATATATCTAACGTTTTGTTAGGCTCGTATGTACAGATGCTCATTACAACAACCACACTCTTGCTAGAATCACTCTTTTTTTCAATGAAGTTTCAAAATGTACACATTGTACATATATTTACCAACAACAATACTTACAGTACCCCAAAAAAATAATAGTTAGCACTTTAAGCATTTTAGCACCTTGTCATGATGAAAATATAGAATAACGAGTACGATTTATACGATGTTTTCAATCCCCGGATAAAATTATCTGACAGTTAAAGTTGCTTTAAAGAGTGCTAAAATGTATTTGACAGATTACCAAGGTTTTATCGTGCTCAACGTTTTTTTGCTGATTTTACCTTTATAAAACAATATCAAGAGAACACTAGCGAAATAACTTTCTTTAAATTGGAAAGGCAGACAAGTCAAGACTGGTTTTTAAAATGCCATTTGTCTGTCTGTCTGTTCACGACTCAGTAACTCGGACGTGACCGTATACTTCTCATAATAATGACAATAGAATCGTAAGAAATACGCTTGTGGCTCGTTATTAGTTAAAGCTACCTTTGAATAACAATTCTAAGAATTAATACAATCATAATGTACTTACCCGACGGAGTGAAGCCAAAAGAAGGGTAATGATTTTAGCAGTCTATGTATGTATGTATGTTAACAAAAATCGGATGTTTTCTAACTCCAAAACTATTCGACCGATTTTAATAAATGGGGTATATGATTCTTTAAATTGTGTGAGTGTAGGCGTAGTAAAAATAGTAAGGATGCGTCATACCAGTCTTTTAGTTTGCGACTTTTGAATTATATTATAGCTTAACTTTTTTTATTAGTTAGTTCAGCGAGGAAATGCAAAAAGCATCATCGGCAGTCGGCACAACGCCGCAGGAGCCATTTCTTTAGATTTCGTTTAGTTTTAGTATGAACAAGCGACCCGCCCTCGCTTCGCTCCGGATACTATACATACAGAGGGACAGACGGCGGGAAGCGACCTTGTTTTATACTATGTCATACTATGTAGTGATTATCTTGGGTTGGCAATGAATTCATTAAATTTTGTAGACATATTAACCTAATCATACATTTGAAAATCAATTGGATGCTGTTTTTTTTCTATGAAAATAAATATTCTAATTTGTTCAAGTAATTTTTAGTACAAAATGTCAGTTATATGAGAATAGCAAGCTTGGATATGAAAATAGAATAAGATCTTTTTTCTATGCCGGGAAAGAGACAATCGACAGCGATGTAGAAGCTAATAATTTACCCTATCGCTTAGACAATATCTAATATTAAACTAGTCTAAGAACCGATCAAGAAGAGATCGTAAAGCGCTTAGCACAGTCTCTTCGAGCACTACGTCGGCAGTTAAAACTTCAAACAGAAACAATAAAACTGGCTTTTTGTTACGGATCTCTAAAATCAGTGGGGGCGTCGACCCGCTTGCCTTCGAGTCATCTGATCGGATGCAGGTTTCCATTGTTATACGCCACGAGTATTAGATCCCACGCAGACTACATACTCGTACCTACATACGGGTCGATTTGGTTTTGTCTCCACAAATGTTGTAAAAACAAATAAGGGCAAAAGAATCTGCAGTCTCTCTGCCAAAACTTTTAAAACCGAGACTAAAATATAAATGTAATAAAAATATCTACTTTAAAATAGGTATGGTTTGCTCTTCATGCTCCCAATACCCTTAGGACTGCTCTAATTAATAGTGACAGACAGAAATCTAACTCAAGTCTTAAAGTTCGCGTGGACTCTAGGGATTTAGTTCTACAAGTCAGGAGCTACATAGATATGTATTTAATTTAACTGAAATAATTGTGGCTTTCCACAACCACCTTGATAGAAATTATTACTATTATTACGTGTTATCACTAAAAAGCTGTCTGAAATAGTCGCAATTATATTATGTATATGTATTTCCAGTAAATTTCGTGTCCGTAAAGTATGTTGTAAGCAGCTGGTGTAAGTATTTTAAATTTTTTATCTTATTATCTTTACTTTGTTTACGTGCGTCATTAATAGGCAAGTGATTAAACAGGGCCCTACGCCAATCTGATTTCATGTTTATTATTAAGAAAAAATACTGTTTTTCTATCATTTCAATACAACTGGTCAACTAAAAAGTCAAACTGAACTAGTACCTAACAAAAGTTCCGTCTCGTCAACCTTATCCGTCACTTTCTCGTGACACAATGGAGTCGCGCCGTCACGTAAGAGCGCTTCGAACAATTACTTTAGTTCAATAGTCCACATTTACGAGCGATGGATTCGAGGCCGACGGTAATGCGTGACGCCAGTATTCTCTAACGATACAAAAGCGAGCTCTTTGAGGTGCCAACATAACATGACCTCCTGGAATCACATGCAACGTATGGCGACGGGTGTCGATTAAGCTGGGCATAGCACTGTAGGCCGAGACAAAGATTGTATTCAGCGCGAACGCTGACGCAGAGTGATCGTGTTTAGGACCCCACGGACAGTCAGTCGACATTAGCCTGTCAGTTCGTCATACTGCCCTGCTAAAGTAAAAGGCAGTTTTTTTACACAAAACCACTGTAGCAATTGCAACCTTATTACCCAGTAATGAGGTTGCAATTTTTACAGTAGTGTTGAGTAAAAAACTGCCTTACCTTAGCAGGGTAGCGTATTAGAACATATACTATCAGTTTCTCTAAAGGTTTCATGCATTTCTTCACAGATCTTGGACGGCAGGCCGACTGACAGGCTTGGGACTGCAGGGAAACTGTTATTTTAACGGATCCTTTAGAGCAATAAAATTAAAGAGTCTGGTCTACTCATATTGGAAATATGGTCGTGACTTATCCTGAAGCGTGATCTCACCTTGCCACAGGTATTTTTTGGGAAAATATAAAAGTTGTCTGGTTTAGTTGAATTATTGTTTATGACAAATTGTAATCTTGGCCGAAATGCATACTCTAGCATATAAAGGGACCTTATGGAGGAAGGCAGTTACGCTCTTCTTATATTCTTGTAACTATACGAATACTATGGTAACAGTTCTAAAAATGGCATAACCGCCTGCCTCCATAAGGTCCCTTTATAATGAGAACGTCACATATTGCCGATAAGGCTACTTTCCGCAACCTTTGCAACAATATAATATATGTATGTTATTCAGAACCTAGACTCTTTCATTAAGAATTCTGTATAAATAATTTAAATACCTACTAGGAATAAAATGAAATTGCCATGAGAAAATCTCGTGTCCGTAAACTATATAAATCATTTGTAGGTAAATGCATTCATTATTATAATAAATTAGAGTTTAGAGTTACCCATTCTAACACTTAAAAATTACTTGAAAAAGTCCTTGATGTCTAAAGCGTACTATAGGGTCGAGGACTATCTAACGGACAAAAATGCTTGGCCTAAACCAGAAAATTAGAAATTTTTTCTTCCTCATAAATAATTCATAAATATCATGTAAATGCTGTATCTTGTCTAGGGGACACGGTTTAGTTTTGTATAATACTAGAAAAAGTAGTATTATTGTCATAAGACTCAAGCTTTATTAAAAAAAAATTACTTACTGTTGACTTTCTTGCGGCGGCGCTTCTTCTCAACAGTGGTCTTCTCTTGGGAAGCGCTGGTAGATTTTGACGTGTAAAGCGTGTGCTAGACGGTTTCAAACCAGTGGTTTCAAACCGTCTAGCACACGCTTAAAAGTGCCCGTGCGGCCTATATACTTACTGAATAATTATATTTTATCTTTTAACAATATTGATACCAATTATAACTAAAACTAAATAATTCCTACATTATTACATTGTATCCTGTTTAGCAAACAATTAAACCTAAAATAACCACTAATAAATTTATAAATTGCATAAACAAATTCACGCGCTAATTCTAAATGTCATAAAGCTGACATTTGCGCGACAGCGCTGATTGGTACACTCAGCGGCGAAATGCTCGTAAATGTCAAAGCGTCGCTAGCGAGATTAAAATGTCACTGTTATTTTGTTAGATGTATTGGTACAGTCGACGACAGAAAGATGTATACACTTTTGGACCTTATTACAATGGAACAAGGTGAAAAAGTGTAAACATCTTTCTGTCCTCGACTGTACCTAGCGGTTTAGTCGGTAGAGTAGCATAGTATAGATAGCGTTCGTTCGTAAAAAAAGGTCGAATCCGCTTTAAAAAAGGTTGGCAATTTTTTAAAAGAAAAATATTTCAGGTTTGTTCATATGAAAAGTCGGTATGAATCGGGATTGAAACTTTGAGAAAGTATGATTAGTAAATTACTTATGAATAGTGAAGTTATAACGTAGTCACAATAGGTTCACGGGGTAAGAAAAAAAGATGTATAGAGGAAAGAACTATTTTTTCATCACAAATTCAGGCAGAATTATAAAAAAAATATTATGATCACCACATGACAGGACAGGCAAAGCCTAGTGTGGGGACAATTATTTTTGAAAATGTTCAATGATTTTTTAGTAAATAAAATATTTTTATTTATTTATATAATATCTCATTATAGGCTGGCGGTGCCGTTTGGCACCCTATATCGTATGAATTTGTGCCATATGTACAGTACATTAAAAATCAAAGTAAATTTCAATAATCAAACAATTCAGCCTATAATGGGTTATAATCATGTTAATACCATTCTGTCCCCGCCCAGGGACCGGCCCGCTATCCCTTTCAATGGGTTTTGTATGGGTTTTTCGTTAGGATTTACTTACCAAACCCTCTGCCCGTCAAAACCCTTTAAATGTGGTTTTAAAGCGCTATTTCCAAACGATAGCCCATTCTATTAAGCGCTAACCAATAACCCTTACTAAACCCTTTAAAAAAGGTTACTAGTTTATACGCAATTTTAGACCTTTTGTAGACTTCATAAAACACCTTGCGTCCCGTTCGAACCAAGTAAACAGCCCATTCAACTAAGCGCTAACCCAATACCCTTATAAAACCCTTATTAGTTTACACATTACCGACCGCGTATCGTTTGAAGTTACCGCGCGGAGTGGCAAAAGATCTATACGGTTCGATTTTCTATGGCACACGTTTGTGATTGGCTGGTACAAAAGGGAAAGCTTTATAATAAGCGCTTAAATCGTTAGGGAAACCCTTTCATAGGGATAGCAAGGTGAATCAGTTACCAGTTACCAATTTCAAAGGGCTACCCTTATCGTTGGGTCTTCATTCGATAAGGGAAAGTCAATCGTATTGGTTGCCAATTGAAATGGGTGAGCAAATCCACTGGGCTAGCTATTTCAAAGGGAAGCCCTTTGAAAGGCTTTTCCCGATGAAAGGGTTGTCCGGTCCCTGGACTCCCCGCAGACTAATAATCCGTAGCAAAGAATATCGTCGATGACTTGACTTCGTAAGACTTTTTCTCGGAATATACATCCAAAGAGGCAAAGGGTCCTATTTCCGTTTCCGTAGGCGTTAGGAAACTGAAGTTTGCAAACAAAATTGAATTACACAGAAATGCAATTCTCGAGCTTGTTGCTATTTTGAACTGAATCCGGACAATCTTCGTTAGGAAATAAGCGAAGCACTTAAATCTTAAAATGAACTATGCCGACCTATTAGTAGTTATTAGGTAGGCGGCGGTGGTAACATGCAAGATGTAGGTAGCTTTGAGTAATTTTTATCGACTTCGGGCACGCACCATTTAAATTTAAATTCACAGTCACATAACTTCGAATGACATTTTTAATATTTTGGTGGTTTTAAATTAAAGATTTATTTTCTAATACACAAAAAAAAAACATTTTAAAAAGAATAAAACAAACCATTTATATACTCGTAAAACTACCGTATACAAGTTAATTTAAAATAAACGTATGGAATTTGAACAATTAAGGATGATTCATGTTACACTTACGATTTTTGAATATGTTGTAAATATTATGAAAAACTAGGTTTGTACGTATTCTTGGAAAGTAACAAATAAAAAACATAAAAACCATTAACACATTAAAAAAGCCGGTCAAGTGCGAGTCGGACTCGCGCACCGAGGGTTCCGCACAAACTTATAGGCATGTAAATAGTTCGTAAAACACGGGAATACAATATAAACAAAGTCCAGTATAAACTGACACACAATAAGTATGCACTTTAGTACTTAGTGAGTTTCAGCTTATACTGGGCTAATTTTTTATGTGATGTAACTACAAATTAACGGTTTTCGGATTTTTTCCTTTACTTGTGCTATGAGACATAGCTTCTTGCAAAATTTCATGATTCTAAGTCAACGGGAAGTACCCTATAGGTTTTGATTCCCTTGAGATTCCCTTCAATATTCGGCATAAACGGCCGTATCTTTTAATTGCGTTGACTTAGATGTTTGATTGTTACACTGATCCAAGGGACGGCAGACTTATGTATTTGATATTAATTTCAACTTGATACCTCCACGCGTTCCTGAGAAAAAGGGTCTTGACAGACACACAGACAGACGGACAACAAAGTGATCCTATAAGGGTTCCGTTTTTTTCTTTGAGGTACGGAACCCTAAAAATCGTGGAAATCGGACTTGTTTTAGAGGGTGAGAACCGTTACTGCCCGGAGCTAAAGTATGGAAAAATATTGACAGCTACGCGACGCGATTTCAATTCAATTCAATTAATTTTTTACGTCAAGTAACAAAACTCATAATTATATCTATATACATTCAGTCAACAAAGTATCGGGAATGGATGATTTGTTTATGGTTCCAAATTCAAATTTTTGTTTTTTTTGTTGTTGTTAGATTGGCACAACTGTTTTCTATTTTGGCGCGGAGTTTGAGTTACATCTGTTATTTATATTAAATACAGTGCTGTTTTTAGTTATATCATATCTAGTGTGTATTGCGAATTTCATAATGGACAAAAAAATTGAACAAAGAGTTTGTCTTAAATTTTGCATCGCCAATGGAATTTCGTGTTCGGAGTCACTGAAAATGTTACAGAAGGCTTACGGTGATTCGACTTTATCAAAAACACGTGTTTATGAGTGGTACAAAGCGTTCAAAAGCGGTCGAGATGTGATGGAAGATTTGCCTCGCTCTGGTAGGCCATCAACGTCTGCAACTGAAGTTAACATCGCAAAAGTGAAGGAAATAGTGACTGAAAATCCTCATTCAACTTTGAGAGAGATAGCCGCCGAACTTTCTGTATCTCACGAGTCGATCCGTACTATTTTAACTAATCATTTGGGTATGAAACATGTTACCGCTCGGCTAGTCCCAAAAGACCTGAATTTTCTCCAAAAACTCAATCGCATGAGAGTCGCTGAGGACATGCTAGAACGAGTCAATTCCGACCCAACATTCATGAAACGCATTGTTACTGGTGACGAGACGTGGGTTTACGAGTTTGACATGCAAACTAGTCAACAAGCTTCGGAGTGGCGCCTTCCAACTGAACCGAAACCGAAGAAACCACGCCAAAGTCGATCAAAAGTCAAAGTCATGTTGACTGTTTTCTTTGACTATCGCGGTGTTGTGCACTCGGAATTCTTGCCGGAAGGTCAAACGGTAAATAAAGAATATTATTTGAGCGTTATGCGGCATTTAAGAGAGCAAATTCGACGAAAAAGGCCAGATTTGTGGAATGAAAATTCTTGGATTTTGCACCACGATAATGCGCCTTCGCACAAGGCCATCATTGTGAAAGAATTTTTGACCAAACACTCAACAAATACCATCGAGCAACCACCATATTCACCAGATATGGCTCCTGCCGACTTCTTTCTTTTTCCTAAACTCAAATTACCACTTCGTGGCACCCGTTTTCAATCGGTAGAAGACATAAAGGAGAATTCGCGCCGAGAACTGAATTCAATTCCGGAAACAGCGTTTAAAAAATGTTTTGATGATTGGATTATTCGTTGGCGTAAGTGTATCGTTTCTGAAGGAGCATACTTTGAAGGTGATAAAATAAATTTGGATGATTAACAAACAGTTTGTGTATTATTGATCTTTTCCCGGTACTTTCTTGACAGAGTAGTATACACAGAAAACAGCAATAAACAAATTAAATTAAAAATGAAATATGCATGTCGCAATAAAAATTAGATTAAACAATAATCAATAAAACCAACCTCAGCGTCGCCTCACCTCTTACGTGCCGTAAGGAACTTCCTTCCAAAATTAAATAGATGAAAGCTTCCAGAGCTCGTAACTCCTAAAAGGTCCAACGGCTTTTCACCATACTTAGCTAAGAACACTCCTAGTATTAAGTCTTCTTTCAAACACATAAAAAAAACAATTGAAATCGGTCCATCGGTTCGGGAGCTACGATGCCAGACAGATACACAAACACACAGATACACACATTGAACTTATAACACCCCTCTTCTTGCGTAGGGGGTTAAAAATAATTAACGTGAATTCCCTACCTGTTTAAGGCACTCACATTACTCTTCGCAACATCGGCCTACTTTCGACCCAAGGTTCGTAAAAATTCGCACGTAGAGCCCATAAGCTGTAAACGAGAGTTAATTAACGCGACATTAACTAATTATGGCATTAACTAGGAGCCTTCGTCGTGAAATCGAGGGATCTGCGTAGTTACTGCCATCTCAGGGTCGATATCAAAGAGATTGATGGTAGTTAAGGACTTAATTAAAAAACGGAAACTTTTACATTGCTAGCTTATCCCCACGACTCCGTCCGCGTTGACGCGGTTAGCCTAGTTGGTAGTGACCCTGCCTACGAAGCTAGCGGTCCCGGGTTCGAATCCCGGTATGGACAAATATTTGTGTGATGAGCGCGAGTATTTGTTCCTGAGTCATGGATGTTTTCTATGTATTTAAGTATGTATTTCTCTATATAAGTATGTTTATCGTTGTCTAGTACCCATAGTACAAGCCTAGAGCTTAGTTTGGGACTAGGTCAATTTGTGTGAGATTGTCCCCTGATATTTATTTATTTTTTATTATATGAATAATCAGGCATCTGTTTTCATTCTCAAGTGGTAACATTATTTCTTGTTCAGCAGCTTTACAGGCCTCAGCTGTAGTTTAGTGGTAATAGGACATTGTGCAAGGTTCTTCCAGATCGCAACCACCATCTCACCTACTAACCTGCCGCCATGCATCAGTGTTCGCATTGTTGTGTTCCCGTGTGATGGTAAGATAGCTGGTAAAATAACTAGCAGGTCCATCTCGGTCCCCAGAGTTGGCAACGCATTTGTGATATTGCAGTAGGGTACCTGACTGACAGGTCAAATCAGATACTTTTTATGAAGTGCCAAAACGATAGCTTGTATGGAGATGAAGTACTTACATATGACGTCATAATCTGTGGTCGACATATAAGGCCATACTCTAAGGTTTCTGCTAATTTAAAAAACTAAAAATAACACAAAAATATGTGTTTGGGGAGTGGCATTTCGTGTTTAGTTTAAATTAATTAATTTCCATAATGTCCATGGTCTTTAGAGATCATTTACCATGGCCCGTGTCTTTGCCTTTTCCATGCCTAAAAAACCGGCCAAGCGCGAGTCTGACTCGCACACGAAGGGTTCCGTACCATCATACAAGATTTAATACTATGTACTTTTTAATTACTTTCGTAAAAGAAACAAGTTAAGCGCTATAACAATATGCGAAGTAGGTAATTGTCTAAATTCATTATTCCCCTTTATTTAGGGACCCCCTTTTATTTTTAATTTAATTTATATTTTATTATTTGATATAAAATCATAGTGGCAACAGAGATACAAACTCTGTGAAAAGTTCAACAGTCTATCTATTACGGTTCACGAGATACGCCCGCGGAGTGACAACATTTAATAAAATCACGCTTTTTGTATGGGAGCCCCTTTAATTTTAAATTTTATTTTATTTTTATTATTTGTTGTTATAGTGGCAATTAAATTGAACACTCTGTGAAAATTTCAACTGTCTACCTGTTACGGTTCATGAGATACAGCCGGATTTAACAAAAAAATCTTGAATGGGCCCTATAATTTTTAATTTCATTTCATTTTTATTATTTGTTGCTATAGCGGCAATAGACATACACATTCTGTGAAAATTCCAACTGTGTACCTATTTCGGTTCATAAGATACAGCCCGGCGACAGACAGACGGACGGACAGCGGAGGCTTAGTAACAGGGTTCCGTTTGGCACCCTTCGGGTACGGAACCCTAAAAAGTAATCCGCAACACCGACCATATGCGCAAGTATAACCACTGAACCGAAATAAATTTAACGGCTAGCGTCGGAAGTGAGTTTATGTTCGCTCTAATAGTGGAAAACGAAGCAGGTATGAATCGCCACCGTCACGAAAATAGACGGGTTCCGTTGGGGGTGCAAGGTGGAGGAAAGAGCGGGGTGGGAAAATCCGAGGGCGTGATTTAACTTTTACAGAACGCGAGCAAATGAAAGATACTTGACAGGAGCGCCATAATCTACGTAAAGAACTGACACGCGAGACTATCGCCCCGCGACCGATGCGACACGTGCTTTATAACACTTTGAAAGTGTATGGTGCCGCTTTCTTGGTTAATGGCCGACGATTGAGCGAACTTCTCACACTATATATTGTCAAATAATTATTAGAATAGGTGCTTTCCTATCACTCTGGTTCACTCTGGTACTTGAATAAAAAATTAATTAATTTCAGTGGACAATCTCACACAACCTAGTCCCAAACTAAGCTCGAGGCTTGTACTACTGTTACTAGGCAACGATAAACATCTTATATAGAGAAATATATGCTTTACATAGAATCATCCAGGACTCAGGAACTAATACTCAAGCTCACCACAAAAAAAAAAATACCCTGGTTTTCAGGAAAGGAGGGTAGGCCTTTGCCCAGCACACTAACACAGGCCAAAAAAAAACTGTCGGCAGGGTCACTACCAACTAGGCTAACCGCGTCATCAACTTGAAATAAGTACTTACTACTTATTGCGTATTGTGTGCTTTGGAGCATTCTGGTTAGAACAGTCGACTACAAAGAGATGTATCCACTTTTTCACCTTATTGCATTGTAATAAGGTTCAAAGGCTTTGTAGTCGACTGTACTTAAAAATATTATTTTAAAGTCCCTCGTCACTGAAAACTAATGTGATACATAATTAATAGAGCAAACAGGAAATACCGCATCACATTGTCACAATTACCTGGTGATGGTGAAAATGACAGTAAGTTTATGACTTGCACCATAACATAAGACAACGCCCAGAGAGAGCCGCACCCTGCACACAACGTGGCAAATGGTTCACCGCTTCCGAGGAAATCTCTACCACTACCACTTATCAAAATCATTGTTACTTGTATTTTACCTAATTAAATTCAGCTTGTGAAACAAAGCTGTACTGTTGATCCCACGTAAAGTGTAACTGAAAATATTAAGAATACATTGCACATATCAATGATATATAGCATAGCTATGAAATATAAAGTCTGCGATAATAACATTTTGAAAATCATGAACGCTGCCGGAACACTTATAATATATTTCCTGCCAAACTAACAAACCATACCAATCTGCAATATTAAAATGAAAATCAGGTAGAATGCTGAATGTGTGCTATGTGTGTTTAGCAGGAAATATTTGCAATTGTGTAAAAAAACATGTAAAAAAACTTACTGCCGAAGACACAATAAAAGCTTTCTACAAAACTAATTTAAGGTCATATTTAAAGTCAACTTACCAAAACAAAAGAAAGCTTTGGTCTTACACCAATGGGACTAACAACGCACGAAGGTCATGTATGCACCAATATCACATCAGACATAAACGCTACCGCTTGTGCATACCTCTGTACGCCTGCGACTTGTACCACGCCCCAAAAGCTACGCCCAGAGACGCTAAGGTGCGGCCTGCATACAACGTGGTACTAATGGATTGCTTTTGTATTCTTTTATAGCTAACAGGGGTACTTTGTTACCTATAGGTAATGGGCTTAGATTTCTTTTTATTCCACTGTCCTATTTCACTGGTTTAACAGAAGTGCTATTATCACATCATTTCACATCAAAGTAATAATTATAAAACGATCGTGTGTGTCAGTATGTTTGTAATTCCTTCACGCTGAAACGGCTGGACGGATTTGAATAATTGGAATGGAAAGCTTATACCCAGGGTAACACATAGCCTACCTTTATCCCGAAAATAAACCAATGTTCCCGTGGGATGGGAAAATTGCTAATTATATGCGGACGAAGACGCGGGCAGAAGCTGCTAGTTTATAATCATTACTTACTTACTTGAAACAGGGTTTACCCTTATATTGATAAATCAAAAAATCTTCAATTAAATTATTGATGTAACCTACCTACTTTTGATTGATAATTTTTTATAATAATATTAATAAAAAAAAAAATTATCATAACCGCCATGATGGTTTTGTCGTGACGTCACATGACTGAACACAAAACAAAGAATACCTACCTACAAATTGAGGAAATACTAGAGTATCCAGAAAAAAAATTGAATATCTTTCAGGAAAAAACAAACTACAATTGAAATTTTATTGTAAGTTACCCTGGTTTTCCTTGCAACTTTTGATATATTTTATCACCGTACGTTTGCTACGAATTACTTAATAATGTTAAAGAACACATCATTTCATCACATTTCCTATGTATAGTTACTACATAAAATACCTGCGTGCTATGCGTGCTATCCTTCGATTGCTATTTAGCGTTATCACTAAATTAACAGCAAAATCACACGAAATCTAACTTGGCCACATACTGTGTTTTAGGTTGCCTAGCAACGGAATAACAAGATGCTTCGCATTTTGAAATCACTTTCCCAGTCACCAAAACTAACGCAATCGAACACCACGCGTTCTAAATTTGTTATTTAAAAATTTATAAACAAAAGACGGAAAAGAAAAGAATTTCCTTTTAAAAAGTTTTTGAGCAGTGGTGTTTGATTGGAACGGTTTATGTTTTAATTTTTAATTGTTGTGTTCAGCGAAAAATGAGTCGATAATGGCTGACCTTAACATTCAGAATGGTGCAATGTTATTGATTGGAGTGTGAAGCGTCGAAACTAGAGCAGGTGAGACATTTAGCTCGTTCTATTAGTGCCTCTTGAAGGTTATCTTTACATAAGTGTAAAAAGTTGCTTCGTAATGACAATAGTTTTCAATGTTACCAATTGAAATAAATATTTACATGCGTACGAATAGGTTTTATTTTCACAGAAAAAATAAATAGTCGTTAATAGAATTTAAATTCAATAATTACTCAAATACTTACTTCACTACAATTAATCGCTATGCCAAGACAATTTTTTTTTTAAATTTAGATACTTATTAGCTTTGCATTCTGCTCGTTACCTTACTACCTTGGGCATTAAAAGTTCATGAAGCGCATTGACGTCAAAGAAGTGAAGTTATAAACTGCCTTGGCCATCGAAAGAAAGGTGAAAGTTATCGAATGCTGGGGGCTGGAACTTCTCACCATCGAGACTTGACGTGGAATGAGTATTGATATTATGTTGACGACATAACGTACCAATGCAGACAAACTGTCATAAAACAGTTATGCAGGGCTTTTGTTTATTTATAATTTTGTTGATTGGTTTAATAAATAAATAAATAATAATAATAATAATAATGCAGTAGGTACATTATAAAGAACGTGATACTATAGTTGAAACGCTTCGGAAGCTTTTCTCTCTCGGCCGCTCAGTTCATCGTGTTAGGGCCCTACTATCAGTTTCTCGTACGATACATTTTCTTCATAGATAGCCGGCAGCCCGTCGGACATATTTGGGACTGCCGGTGGACTGTTTAGTCTGTGTTGCCCTTAAGTTCCGTGTCTGTTCATAAAGGGATCCCTTCTTTTGCCATAATTTAATTTGCCATAATTTTCATTTTCTCGAAGATTTTTTTCTTCATTTCAAGATTAAGTATTTAAAAGATCAGGAACCCATTAGGTTAGGTTAGGTTTATTTTATAACAATCCTGAAATAAGCCTTTGTGTCAAATGATGATTATGGCAAAGGATACATTATGGCATATGAATTTATGACAAACAATAGAGACCCGTTCATAAGATTCAAAAACACGTCTACGTCAAAGGTTTCCCGCGACCTTGGCAAGTAAGTACTCCTAAGTTGCTCGCCCCCGTCAACAGTTTGTATTTACTTTAATTAAGTTCCAATCAGATCCGCGCCCGCATCTTTGGCTGCCTTTGCTCAATTAACTTCTATAAGGCTATATTAATTTATACGCGCCAGTATAGTCGTTAACCCACGACGCAAAAACAGGGGTGTTATAAGATTAACGCGTGTACCTGTCTTGTCTGAGGCATCGTAGCTCCCAAACGGATGGACCGATTTCTATTTAGTTTTCATGGTTAAAAAGGTGGCTCGATTGAGATTGTTTTTAGCTTGGTTTGATGAAAATCCGTTGGGTCATTTAAGAGTTATGAGCTCTTAAAGTAGGGGTTCCGATTTTGTCGGGGGTTTATCTTGATTTTAAAGTTAAATAATAAAAGGATAATGAGCGCCCCCGTAGCTAGCGGCGTCAGTTTCGAGCCTCAGTAAGGGCCTGGCCACGACTTTGCGCGATCGGCTGAGCGGCGAGCGAATTTTTTTAATACATTGCGTGTAACGTCAACTAACCGCTGCGCGGTGAGCGTCTCGACCGAGCAATGAGGACAGAATTCGCTCGCTGCCGCCATCGCCACTCAGTCATGGTATCTGTCCTTATTCGTGGATGTTTTCTGTGTACCTATGTTTAGGTATTTTTTCTCTGTATATGTAAGTAGGTATATTTACCGTTGTCTAATACCATAGTATGTAGTCGGGTCATACACAGTCACAGAAACAAAAGTTGTCTCTCCTGTTCCAGAAAGTTAAGGATTTTGAAACCAAATTTTTCGGGTTAGGATATATCCGCGTAATGGGAGTCAGTGGTGTAGTTTTGGCCTTAAATTATATGAGTTAAAAACCCCCACGTCGTTAACTTTTAGGAACAGAAGGGACAATGTTGAACCTAACTCTGTGTATGACCCAGTCACCATAAAGTACATCGGAGCAGACGAGGTACTTAAAAATATCTAACTTCAACTTTATTGTTAAAGGCGTTAGGGCGTGTTTAGATATTTTCGAGTCGCTTGTCTGCGATATATTTACCAAGCCTAGAGTTGAGTTGTTTAAGACTTAGTTAATTTGTGTAAAATTGTCCTTTGACATTTATTTTTATTGCATGCGTATACGTGCGTATAAGCACGTCCAAGTAGATGACAATCGCTAACGATGTCCGTCCCACGGCGCACAGAGGTTTCGTTCACGTGTGTGTTTATTTTCTGCTAAACCTCGGTTGTGTTGATTTTAACACTACACCCACACTGCCGTCCATAACCAAAAAGCACTAAGCTGATCGCAATTCTCAATAGTTTTACGCCTAGTGTACGATGTAGTTTAGGTCCGTTTACGCAGATATTATGTTTACAATTTTGTATGATGCTAGAATAAGTAGTATCATTGTCATAATTTTATTACAAAAGCCGGTCAAGTGCGAGTCGGACTCGCGCACCGAGGGTTCCGCACAAACTTGTAGGCATGTAAATAGTTCGTAAATCACGGGAATACAATATAAACAATGTCCAGTATAAACTGACACGCAATAAGTATGCACTTTAGTACTTAGTGAGTGTCAGCTTATACTGGGCTCACTTTTTATGTGATGTAACTACAAATTAACGGTTTTCGGATTTTTCCCTTTACTTGTGCTATAAGACATAGCTTCTTGCAAAATTTCATGATTCTAAGTCAACGGGAAGTACCCTATAGGTTTTGATTCCCTTGAGATTCCCTTCAATATGCGGCATATACGGCCGTATCTTTCGATTGCGTTGACTTAGATGTTTGATTTTTTCACTGATCCAAGGGACTGCAGACTTATGTATTTGTTATTAATTTCAACTTGATACCTCCACGCGTTCCTGAGAAAAAGGCTCTTGACAGACACACAGACAGACAACAAAGTGATCCTATAAGGGTTCCGTTTTTTTCTTTAAGGTACGGAACCCTAAAAATGACTAACTGTTGAGTTTCTTGCGGAGCCTGGAGCTTCTTCTCAGCAGTCTCTTCTTGGGAAGCGCTGGTATATTTTGACGTGTAAAAGAGCCCGTGCGGCCTGCTTACTGAATAAATATCTTTTATCTTTTTATGTTTATCTTTATTTACGAATGGCTGTGGTATTCGTGTGAGCGGCCCGGAAACCTTCCATGTTATTGGTACACCAATGCACCAATACAATAAAACTATTTAATGGGGTAGTAGGTAACTATTATAGTAACTATTTAATGTCAAAGCTGTCAACCGATACTCGCTGCGCTCGTGCCAGGACACGGCCTTACGCCCGTTAAATTAGACAATGTTATTACGCGTAAAATTTGTTGCATAAATTAACAGTACCTAATTGTATGTACACATTTACTTGTTGGTATGGTATAGTATGGTATTTATTTCTTAAAGTAAATTTACATATACATTGCATGTCATGTTAAGGTACAGTAAGATACATTAAGATCGTCAAATAAGTATGCAAACAAATAATAACATTATCAATATTAAAAAATATCAATAATAATGATAATATACACGGATACAAGTAATATGTCAAAAGTTAAAGAATAAAACACTAATATACAATTACAAACAACAGTCACAACTTAAACCCCTTCTAGACGGTCGGGTGGTTGGGCCAACCGAGAAGGACGCAGCTATCTGTCAGAATGAGATAGTAATATTTACATCTCGTTCCTACAAATAGCTGCATCCCTCTCGGTTGGCCCAACCACCCGACCGTCTAGAAGGGGTATTAAGGTCCATATACTCATTTACCGAGTATAATGGATTGTCCAACAAAATGTTTTTTAGCCGGCGACCAAATGCTTCGTCAGATGGTTCATTTTTGAGGTCAGAAGGTATCTACCTTCTGACCTCAAAAATGACCTAGCATCTGCTAGGAGGTAGAAGGTAGGTGTTACATTTTAAACAAAATGGTTTATAATAAAAACACGAATATTAAAATAATAACGAAGTTTTCTCAAATAATGTGTAACTTCGCGTGTAATTCGTTTTTAACGTCTACAAACACTTACCTTCTCATGGGAATTATAACAATTTCAGTGGTGTGTATACGCAAGTATACCTATAATCTAACTCCTAGCTATGCATAGCTTGATTTCTTGTTTGTATGTTTGTTTGTTTCTTGTCTATTCGGTAATCTATTTTAGAACTAAGTAGACGATAATGTAATAGCATGATACCATATATTAATCCGAAAAAAATATTTTCCTCCAAATAATTTTCTACGTACACTAATAGGTACTTACAAAGTTTAATTCATATAGCCGGGGTTTCCAACAAAATTTATAGGTACTTTACGTGTGTCTATTCAGTAACAATGTCTTCGCAGTTTTTACTGCACTTTACTGCATTAAAACTGCAGGAAACATAGTGTTTAACTAATCATTAACGGCCTCGCATTTCCGCCACTCGCCACATGTTACATTTGCAAATGACTACACAAGTGATTTGGAAGTGGGCGAACACCCACACACACCAGTAAAACAAATGGGAAACAGAACAGAACCTGCCGCCAAGCCGCAGTGATTGCACTGTTGTGTTTCCGAGAGCCGGTTAAATATGGTAGTCCAAATCGAAAGGGACCTTATCGCGGCAGGCGGTTACGCCTTTTTCACACGACTGTTGTATTAATGACAAGGCAATGAAAACTATAACAGCGTATGCGCCCGCCGCCATAAGGGCCCTTT
This sequence comes from Tortrix viridana, assembly GCA_963241965.1. Lineage (NCBI taxonomy): Eukaryota > Metazoa > Arthropoda > Insecta > Lepidoptera > Tortricidae > Tortrix > Tortrix viridana. The sequence goes on along the minus strand of OY725196.1, from coordinate 4,164,991 downwards.
GGATTTGGACGACCACAAACTACTAACTTAGGAAAGGAACTACTCCTTCTTAGCCAAATGGCACTATGGATGGGTTCTTTGTAGCTTATTCCTACATTGTAAATCAGCCTAAATTAAGGTTTCCTGTAGGAATTTTTTGCTTCCCCTCACGCCTCCCCCTTTGGAGCTGCCACTGTCTTAGCCGCCAGGGTATGCAAACCCTGAAGCTTAAGAGATACAACAACTTCTGAGCCCACTTTCAGCAGGCTTAGCATGCATACACGAGATAAAATTTGACAGGTCCTAGGGAAATTAATACATCTATTCCATATTTTAACGTAAAATTTAACGCTTAAGGTTTAAAATAAAAGTGTCCCGTCTTGATAAAATCGCTTTAAAAAAAGTGAAAATTGCTATAGTCGCTTAGTAATAAAAGATAATAAAAGTCAGGGCGAGACACTTTTATTCTAAACCTTAAACGTTAAGTCTTACATTAGAATATGGAATAGGTATTTATTTTAGCATCTGTCAAATTTTATCTCGTCCATGCATGTTAAGCCCGCAGGGGCTTCTACATAACATATTCAAAATCCAGATTTGTGACTCATTCCGATTGCGAGCTAGAGATCGGTAACAATAACGACAGACGGACAGCAGAGCGACAGCAATAACGCTCCGTTTTGCGTTGGGCCTCTATCCCATATTGTATTAGCCTATCTTGCTTAGATATCGTAATTAAATTGTTAACGTTACGAGAGCTCTTATGCACTTGACAGTAAGAGCTGTCATAACGATGACGTTATGGTTACGATATCGAAGCAATATGGGCTAAATCGAAGCAGAATAAACACCCGAGTACGGCGCGGCACCCTAAAAAGGTAACCTAATGCCGCAGCCACATATGCGGCATTCGGCGAATATTCGTGTTGGCATCTCTGTTTTACTTTACGTTTATAAAAAGGACGGAAGGATATTCGCCGAATGCCGCATATGTGGGTGCGGCTTTCCACACGATAGCGTGACACAAAAGATCAAATTAGCCCGATGCAGCTTGCACTAATCTCGCAACAAGCTTTTCCAATCTCATCAGAAGCTTATCAGCGCAGTAAAAATCGCGTGAGCTTATCAAAGCTGGCTGAAAGCTTTTATCAGCCTATCTTCAACCCTCAATGGCGTGGTGGGCAGGTAAATTTAGCAACACGCGCAAATTAGCGATAAAGTTAGCCGAATTAATTTATTGAGGATTTGAAAGATTTGCTTATCGACTGTGATTGATAATGTTACCATGGTATATTGTACAATTTGACATTTTTTTTACTTTTTTTTTATATTTAGGTACCTATATCCAGCAGAGAGATAATTTCTATAGTACATTGTTTCTGAGGCTGGTAAGCACACAATAGATAGACGAGTCATAAGGCTGCCTCTCCATAGAAGCGGAGACGAGCCGTGCGGAGAGGAGCCGTGTAGGAATCGACCAATCACATTGGTTGTAATCCACATCTCGTCTCCGCTCCGCTTCAATGGAAACAGTCAAGCGGAGACGAGACGTGGATTACAACAAATGTGATTGGTCGATTCTTACACAACTCCTCTCCGCTCCGCTCGTCTCCGCTTCTATGGAAAGGCAGCCTTAAAGTAATCTAGTGTACGAATTCTATTGCCCTTTCCGTCATAGATAATATGTATAGTGCTTTTCACAAGTACTGCGAGGAAAATCAAAATCTATTCATATATAATAGGTATATTTTACTTGATAATAATGTGACATATTATGTACGTATGTAAACTCTTTATTTGCACAAAAACAGGTTGACAAATTAATATGTACACAGAAAAGAAATTAAAATAATGTACAAAGGCGAACTTATCCCTTTAAGGGATCTCTTCCAGTTAACCTTGACCGAGAAAAGAGGAATATTAATAGTTATTTATTATACAAGTGTGCAAAGTCGTATTTTAACCGCGAGTGTGGAATTGAAACACGAGCTCGCGAATGGATTCTAAGGTTGAACTACGAGCTACCGAACGGATTCGATGGTTGAACCACGAGCGGAGCGAGTGGTTCGAAAATAGAAACCTGAGCGAAGCGAGTAGTTTAAAAATAGAATCCTGAGCTTAGCGAGTGTTGCAACACACGAGACGTAAAATAACTTTGCAGATCTGTGGCGTACAATGGGAGAGGTATATATGCCTAGCAGACTACTATAGGTTGAAGATTACGATAAAAACTTTTATTTTCCAATGATCACCAGCCGCCATGGACGACCGGACCGTGGACCTGATCTTCTCCGGCTCCCTCAAGCTGCTGCCGCCGGTCAGCTCCAAGATCGTGAGGATCTTCACCAGCTCCACCTTTACAGGTAAGCTGTATTGTCTAAGCAAAATTGAAGACGTTCAATATAAATATCACTTGTTTCAGTAAGTGACAAATCACCTAGGTACAGTTCGAGGACAGAAAGATGTTTACATTTTGGACCTTATTACAATGGAATAAGGTGAAAAAGTGTAAACATCTTTCTGTCCTCGACTGCACACATGAAACCATGACCATCTACAATATTGTTTACACATTGTAACCCACTGATTTCTGGTGAGAACTCAAACTAGCGAGGGGCAGGGCGTGGCCAAGTCTACTATTAGCTACATCTGCGGAACACGATTCGGTATTAGACATATTAATAGTAGAGACGGCCATTACAGGTGTTCTTGCAAGCCATGAGGAGTTAAATTTTACGACTCGGTTTAGTGCTTGTACTGGAATAGCATCTGAGCATTAAACATGGGAGCTACAAAATGTGGCTCGCAGTCCATTAGACTGGGACACGCAAATAGCACGGAAGTTTAAAGTAAAACGATCTGGAAACTCACTGGAGGATAGTCAAGGATTTAACTGGAATTAGTGCCAAACAGGGAGGGCAACCGGGACGACATCCCAGCCCAACGAGAATTAAAAAAAAGTTTAATCTATTTGGAAAATAATGAAGGGCCACTTCTTTGTTACCGCAGGGCCTCCAGACCTCTTAATCCCAATCCTCGGGTAAGGTCCATGACCAGCCAGTGATGGTGGTTTAGTGATAGGACCTAGTACAGGGTCCGTCAGGTTATCATCATCTTACCCGGTACCCACTGTCTTATGCTGCCAAGCAGAAGTGTTCGTTTAGTTGATTCCGATGTGGAGACAAGACAGCTGGTGAAATAACTAGCATCAAGGCATTCCATTTTAGACCTGGACCCGTACTATGGTCACCTTTATCACGGTAGATAAGGCTGGATAAAGCATCCGTCCCTCTCGCACTTACATAATGGTCAGAAAGTGACAGATGTTTTATCCACGTTTATCCATATGATTAACACGCCCATAATAGCTCCGCATAACGTATTACCAATTTTGAATTTAAAAATGTCCATTGGCCTCAGAACTTAGGGGCTCTTTTCACGAAAGCTTGTAGGTTGTAGGTATTACAAGAGGAAATTTCATTCCAACAATATGAAATAAAAAGAGGCTTCTGCTTGTAATACAAGTAACAAGGTTTCGTGAAATAGGCCATAGGCATGGCCTGAGTAATCGTTTGCGTTAGCTATGACTAAAGTAGAGTATATGATGATAAAGATTTGATTTATTGAGCACGTAACTTCTTATGTTATCTTTAGGTTAAATATTGTATTTGCATGTGTGACGCAAGCTTACGTCTGTCGCGTCAGCCGCTTATGTCAATTCCATATTTTTTTTCAGTTTTCGAACAGCGCAAGCGTAGTGCTGGTTTTCATAGGAAACGCTCCGGAAGAGGTCACTAGTTTATAAATAATCTATTAATAGGTACATTTAGAAATCAATGAATAAAATTGTTAGAAGGCCTATGTCAAACTAAACTGAACATTCTACACACTAACAAGCGAAAACAAGTACAACCATGTTTTAAACTGAACAACAGCTACTATTCTCTCAAAACAAAGAACTTTGTAAACCTTTTCAGCGCTGAGCTCAAAATGGACAGAGAAAACTTTCAAATTATTTTCAGCGGGGAGTTACGCCAGGGGAGCGGGAGGGTTATTATAGACCATTTTTAATTAACGCTATTATCAGATAGTGGGTTGCCAGATTTAATTCGCGTGGACTGAATTTTAATTCGATACTTGGTTTGGGGAAAATTATGTTGGGATGGAGTTTTAAGGCTGAAAATAAATGGGTATCGATTTCGGGCTTCGTTTTTGTTAGTGCTTAGCTTGACAGGGTGGATTTTGATATAAGAATTTAAGAAGAAATTTGAAAGTTAAGTGAAAAAACATTATAACAGTAACCCGGTAACACATCGTAAAGGTTTTCTGTAAATAAAATAAAGAAAAGATTGATATCTTGAACACTGAAGACTAAACCGAATCTGGTTGTTTAGTATACCTAAAGTATATACTTAGGTATAGCCTTTGCAACTCTCTGGCACTCCAGCTATCTCTGTGTAAAAAAATCACCTCGATTCGTTGCTTTGTTGTTACGTGAAAGAAGGATAAATAAACAAAAACACTGTCGTATTAATAGGTAACATAGTGAGCGTATTGTAAAAAAATAAGTTCCTCGAGACTGTTACTGTCCACATCGTGTATCTACCATGTCAAAAGTTGTGCCTCGAGGGGCTAGCAACTTGCTCGTGACTAACTTATTTGTCCCTCAGTTCGTCTCTCACTAGTGAACAACAGCAAGTTGCGCTAGCTTGTCACTTGTCACTGTCACCCCTTATCCGCATATACCTCTACTCTTCTTTACAGTTAAAATATCCTTAAAAATTAAAAACGTTTCGAAATTAATGTTTTGCAACTCTATAGCGTATAAACCATTTCATGATTCTATTTTAATCCTTTTTTTTTCGTTCTTATTTTAGTCCGAAGTGTTGCTTGTCTTAAAACTATTTCACCTAATTATTTTACCTTTCAGTGTTGATACTTACAATAGGACGCTGTTACGCAAAAATGTGTCAACCCACAATTATTTAGCAATAAAATGTCAACCTACAGTATCCATCATGTGAGTTAATATTTTATTGCTAACTTATTATGGGTTAACTCATTTTTGCATAACAGCGTCCATTAAACCAGTAGTCTTGCCTAACCGCAAGTATTTTTGGAAATCCTAATAAGTTTTTGATGCAACTGAAAAGCTATTTAGCGCAAATGATAATTTGGATCCTGGATATACTTGAACAAAAAATGATAGTTCAAATAATTAATTCCACAGTTTTATACATTTATATTCTGTATTATTTCGGTCCGTTTTCCTTCTGAATTCTGAAATTCTTTAAGGATATTCCTCTTTTTCTCAGTATACATTATACTCTTCCACTGTTGAATATAATATGCATCTCCCATGGATTTCAATTTTCATAGGTCTATGCAAAGTACAAATAAGCCAAAGTTAGAGCAAATTACACCCATTCAGAAAAAAAACTGTGTAATTTTTTTCAAATGCCCTGTTGAATTTTCGTTTTTATGTATCCCAAACGAACTTTGGCTGGAAAAGTGTAACAACATAAAACTGAAGGAAAAGTCGGAACTGCCTCGTGGCAGAAACCGCTGTCGAGATCGATTGGAAAGTTTGAACCCGCCTGTACTTACTTTCTATAAAATATAAGGGTTCCGGTTTTTTTTAATTGAGGTACGGAACCCTAAAAAGGCACAATTGTTAAAAAAAACTCAATTTTATGTTCAATTTTACCAGTAGCTGGGGAAGGTTGAAACTACTTCACCTTTGATGTTGGAGATATGCTCTTTTTACTTAAGAGATCAGTGTAGCGCTTGGTCTCTAATAGGCTTTAACATTCGCTAGAGTTTGCGTTTAAAATTTGCAAAGTGAAAATTATGTCACTTAATCTGGGTTCTGCACAATGTAGATTGATAAGCGCAGTTGCGCAAACGTTTACGAATTTAATGTCACCCTTATTTGCGTGCTGTCACTTTCTAGCTTGGTGAATAAGAATGTGACAGATGTAAAAATAAGTGCAAATGGGTGTCAAAAATGTTATGATTGACACAAAGTATTTATGTTCTAAATAGCATAGTAACCGGCCCTTGTTATAACTGCATATTTGTGCGAAAGGTTACGTAACACCATGGTTGCGTGTGGGCGCGTGACGCCGGTCAGCGAATAACCAACGACCACCGCGGCTGCGGAATGTAGGAGTAAGCACGGACGCGGGACTCGAGACTGTTTGGCCCTTTCGGTATAACTTGGATTCTATAACGGGAACACTCACTATACAATCTGAACCTATTTAAAGCTAGGGTGAATAGGCATCTTCTGGGTGAGCTCGCTACATCGTAGACTGAATCTTCGTCCTCCAAGGGCGGGAGTTGGTCAAGAGCAAACCCATTATCATAAAAAAAAAAAAAATCAAACACTCATTAAAATCAGGAGGAAATCGATTCCAAACTAAGCTCTTGCTTATGGTATGGACGCTAGACGACGAGAGCCATAGAAGAGAAAATAATAAATACTTATAGAATAATAAAAACAGGAAGACAAAGGAACATCAAAATGATGGATTGCGTTCTTCCACCGTGCGTTTCACCAGGCACTTTTTGCCTCGTACGGTGACACTGTGGAACCAACTCCCTTCTGCGGTATTTCTGGCCAGTTATGACATGGGGGCCTTCAAGAAAAGAGCGTTCATCTCCCTACAAGGCCGGCAACGTACCGACAACTCTGTAACCCGCAAGCTCGTTTGCCTCCCTCTCTTATAAAAAAAAAAATAACAAATACTCGCGCTCGTCAATCTCATCATACAAAATATACAGTGTGTTACAAAAATACCCGTCAAGAAGGAGGTTAAATGGTCCCTTGTAAAGTCCATTGACAATGTATGAAAACCTTAGCATGACTTTATGAGATGACAGCTTACTAGGGTTGCATTATTTTTGGCTTTGATTTTTTACGGGTTATTTTGTACGTTGTATTTGCCATTACCGATACAACTAAAATAACAGTCATTTAACAGCTACACCATTTCTTGACCAGTAAAAAGTTCAGCGGGCCTAGTTATGGACGTGTCACTGTCTACCTAGTACCTATATACATAAGTGCGAGAGTGACGAATGATTTATCCACACTTATCGATCACGATAAAGACGACCATAATGCGGGCAGTACTTTCGATCTTATTAAATATATTTGTATATATAAATTCCAGATACGACGATGGAGCGAAACACTCTGATGGCGAAGTGCTATCCGCGCATCAAGGACTACTGCCGGGAAAAGCACGGTCTGGAGTTCCAGGTAAGCTCATCATAGCTTTGTAGATCTAATCCTATCTATACTAGATAATATTATAAAGAGGAGAATTTTGTTTGTATGTTTGGAGGAGGTAATCTCCTAAACTAACTAATCATCCGGTTTCAAAATTATTTCACTTATATTTAGGGCTTTCAGGGTTGGCATAGGCTATATTTTAACTTACATTAACTCTGAATCAAAGATAATGATATTCATATGTATACTAATGTAGCAAAATAATTATTTTAGAAAAATATACAACTTCCAGATAACTATAACTCTGGTTCGTTCATCGTAACCACAAAAGGGCCCCGAAAACCCAAACAGTTTTAAGAAATGTGAACTTCAACCATTATGCAGGTTCAATTGCCCTCATTTCAGCCACAAACTCGCCTCCTCCATTATGGATCCGTTATGAAGTCGCAGGTGGTTTTTAAAAGAAAACCGATATCGAATTAAGGGGTAGTACAGTCAAGTGAAAAAAGAAGTTTTAAACGGCTTAAAAAAACCAGTCAAGTGCGAGTCGGACTCGTATTTAAGTCCGTATTTCAAAAATATCTACACCTTTTTATGTACTTTAATCCGTATGCAATAAAGTCTGTTTTGAGTTGCCTAAATTTAACACAAATTTTCAAAGTTTTTTAGTTATTTCTCAAAAACTGTAAATTTTGAACAGTTTATTTTATTTTTCCCGTAAAATATTTTTTTAGATTTTATAGTAGTTGCCGAGAAAAACTGCTGTGACATACAGACGGACGGACGGACGGACAAACGACGAAGTCTCAACATAAGGGTTCCTTTTTTACCATTTTTGTGGTTGTTTTATTTTATTTGTTTTTGTTTTTAAATATTTCAGAGCAAATTTCGATCAGGAATGTCAAAAATAGTATGAAATTTCTAAAATTTGATGTGACATTAACTAATGGGAGTTTATTAAACCGAGACTAACGGTCGCACTCAGAGACGTCAATTAACTTTTAAGTTTGATTAAAGTTGCTGCTGTCACTTTCTTTGCTATAGCAATAGAAATACGCAGCAACTTTAATCAAACTTAAAAATTAATTGACGTCTCTGAGTCATAAAGTCACTTTTACTCGTATAGTGGTCTAGAAATCAAATTATTATTGGGCAACTGTACGTTGGCAAACAGTTACTAGGGCTTCATATAGGTACAGTCGAGGACAGAAAGATGTTTACACTTTTTCACCTTATTCCATTGTAATAAGGTCCAAAAGTGTAAACATCTTTCTGTCCTCGACTATACCTAATTCAAGGCTTGTTTTTGAAATAAGTAATTGAAAAGTATTAAGTCTATTTATGAGTGTGGCATCCTTTCGCAATCACGGAAATAACGCAAAGATCAACGTTTTTCTGAACTTTTCCCGGATTTTTATTAATATTCATTTTAATGCGCGCTTCCCCGAATATCGGCGATTGATTATTTTCCTAGGCCGTAAAACATAACGTCTTCCGCCGATTCGAATTCAGTTTCATTTAAGTTAAGGGAGAGCTTATTATTACATTTAATTTTTGCTACATTTTAATAATCTCGCACTTGCGCACTGCCGTCCCGGTCTCAAAATATAATCACCGCGAAATTTTCTTTAACACTATATCGACACATCCTAAGTTAAAGTGTCTATCTGCCCGATACACTGTTATACTACTATAGCATTTTTGTAATCAACGGTATCGACTTTATCATGTACAAAAAAAAAAAAAAAAAGGTGACCAGAACATATTTTTATCTTAGGGTGTGTCGAGATAGGCAGTAAGTATGACCCTGATACAAAGGCTTCATTGATATTCATTTTACGGGAATTTACACAGTACATATCAATGATCGTGGTCATTAGCTACTCTGCAATTTATCCGGGGGAAGTCCCTGACATTAAACTTATACGTTGACACAGCAAATTAATCCGTCCGTTGGGTCAAGATATTATGGTTATCGATTATAAAACAATGATAACTTTAGGCCCAATGTGTCTATAGCCAAGCGGCACTCGTTTCTACAAATGTATAAATTATTTTATTAAAATATTGGCAAAACCGCTCTTTTTACCCGACTGCCAAAGAAGGAGGGTAATGTTTTTTTGACCTGTATGTATGTATGTTTATTTGTTCCCTTGTAGAGCCTGAACGGACGGGCCGATTTCGACAAACGAGGTGTCATTAGATTCGTCTTCGGGTCGACAGTATCACTGAGAACTTTAATGTCAACAAAAAATCAAAATGGCGGTCCTAAAAATATGCCTTGGTTCCTAAAATACATAAATATCAAAATATGCAGTTGGGATTTAAAAGCTTGCTTTTTATCAACTTGTTACGGCTTCATGAAATAAGATGGAACATTCCAGTATCCCCTTAAGAGCCAGTGGCATTATCCAGTCCTTAATATTTCTGTCCCATTTTTCCCGGTACCCGATTACGCATCGATCCCGGTGACTTCCAAATTAATCCCGGATAAAGATTGCTCAATTTTTTATTTTGTTAACTCAGTTTTCTTTGAAATTCAAATGAGATTTTTTCCGTGAAACACCAAATTACACTTGAAATGTTTTATAAAATCAAAATAATGGCCAAAGCGAAAACTGTCACTTTGTTGTTATAAATATCAAACTGAACATCAACTCCCAAATTAAGCACTGGGTAGCTATTAGACAACGATATTCTTAAACTAAATAGACAGAAAACATCCATCATATAAATATTTGGGACTGCTAGCTTCGTAGACATGGCACACTTCTAACCACTTAGAAACGTGTCATATTAATTATATTCTCTCTCCTTCTCTATATTTCTATTAGAGAGCGACAAGTAAACAAACCCTCAATCAGTATTTACTAATTTCAGTACCAAATTGTATGATTTACAAAAAGTAATAGGCTCATTTGTTTTAAAATCTTTGCAGGAAATGTATGAAATCATACAAGAAACCAATATCGGCCGGCGGACTTAGTCTGTGTGGCCCTTTAGGTACTGGATGTATTAACGCCCGATTCAAACAAGCTCACAGCCTGACCGCCAAGCCCAAACGTAATTCCATTATTAAAAACAAAGCGTCTATTAATACTGCGCGCGCACGTGCGTCCGCTTCCGGCGGCGCATGCGCCCGTGTTTACAAGTGCTGGGCTATTTGTGAAAGTTTAGAAAATACCCACCAAGTACAGTTGGACAGTGAATATTTTAGAACCTTGTCATTTTTATAAAGAACATTTGCGAGCATACGTCGTTGCCAGACAGTTCTACTCTTAAAATTTGATTTATAACCAACATCTGTCTCTTGTGCTGATGTGGCACTAAAGTAAAAATTACTAATGTCAACTCCAGGTAGTGGACATGCGCTGGGGCGTGCGAGATGAAGCCACGGACGACCACATGACCACGGAACTGTGCATGCGGGAGATCAGGAACTGCCAGCGGCTGTCCATGGGGCCTAACTTCGTCGTGTTCCTCGGACAGAAGTATGGCTACAGGTAAGCAGTTTATTTATTTATTTAAAAACAATAATAGGCTTACAGCGTATGGCCAACACGCCCATTATGCTAGTTTACAGTAAGAAGCTTAATACTATAACAGGAACTAATTATACAGAAACGACAATACAGATAAGAAAAAAAGAAAACAACACTTGTATCAAATAATTAAAGAAGTCCTAAAAATTTGTAAACATTAAATAACAAAGTCTGCCAGCGACCGGCAAATACGTCAGCATCCTGGAGCTCGGAGAGCAGCGCGTTCATGAGCGCTATTGCGCGGGCGGTGGGCGCGTTCTTCGCGCGCTGCGTGCGGAACCCTGCCAGAGCCGCGAACAGCGGATGGCGGCGGCGCGCTCCAGCTTGCACGTACTGCTCGGGGACAAATAGGCGGATTCGCTCAAGAGTAACTGGGTTGTCCACTTTGCCTTGCAAGAGAGAACAGTAATGCACTAATAGGTGCATTTTCCGCCTGGAATCCAAGCTGCTCAGTCCGACCATGCCCTGTACAAAGAGCGAGGGATATAAGAAAGGATAGTAGCCGAACTCCCTTTTGTATAGGTACCTTGCAAATCTGCGCTGGACTCGTTCCAAGAGAAGGGAGTACTTTGTTTCGATCGGGTCCCAAACAACGCAGTTGTGCTCTAACTTGCTTCGGACAAATGCGTTGTACAAGATATGTGCGACCTTTAGATTTTTAAATTGCGCTGCAGTTCGCATAATGAAACCCAAAGCCTTACTCGCATCTTTGAAGATCGAGACAATGTGCGGAAGAAAATCGAGCTTCACGTCAAGATGCAGACCCAGATCGCAGACGCTTTGAACGCGTTTCAACGGGACGCCACCTACGCAATATTTGGCTTCTATTGGTGTTTTCGATCTGGTAAAGGTGATGACTTTGCATTTATCGACATTAAAGGCCAAATTATTAATGTGGGTCCAACACGCAACTGCGTTAATATCGCATTGCAGGGCATCGCAGTCGGCGACCTTGTCGATAGCTAAGAGCAGTTTTAAATCGTCAGCAAAGAGGAGACATTTTGCATTATTTACGACTGTAGGAAGATCGTTAATCATAATGAGGAACAAGGTCGGCCCAAGCGTACTGCCCTGGCTCACACCAGATCTAGTATAATACTCCTTTGACGTACAACCTGACACCTGAACGAATTGCTTCCGATCACTCAAATAACTCGCAAGCAGCTTTAATAAATCGGCCGAAAAACCAAAGTTGTACAGCTTACGAAGTAGCACATCGTTATCGACCAAGTCAAATGCCTTTTTCAGGTCAAAAAATGCGGCGTCTACCTGTTTGGATCGATCCATATATTCATAGGCGTAGTCGACTAAGTTTACACTGTTTGTGCAAGTAGACCTTCCAGCACGAAATCCGTGCCAGCAGTTAACACATTGTAAAGCTATTTGCTACCGTTCCTTTACTCAGTCTTTACCCAAGTCTCCCAGGTAGACCTATCAAAAGATGGACGACCTGGTTACGATCCTTTGGGAAAGATCTATTGGCTAATATGATGAATGAAATAATGTTGCTGATGATGATATTGATAATTATGATGAGAATGATAATGATAACCATATTGATGATAGTGATGATGAATTCCAGACCGATACCGACGTACGTGCTATCATCAGAGCTGCAGATGCTGCGCGACGAGCTCGCGGCGGGCGGAGTAGACGTGATCCTGTTCGACACGTGGTACAAGAAGGACTCCAACGCGGTGCCGCCGGTGTCCGTGCTGCAGCCGATATCCTCGATATTGATTAATTTTAATAACAAGGTATTCAACATAGTATACTGTTTATTATGCCTTTTCTACGATACCACACAATTTCACATGAAAAATTACGAATAATAATAGTTCCATATTTGCCATTCAGCTTAAGGTATTTTAACCTTTTGTGAAACTAGCTCATCGAGCATGTCCCTATTTACATGAAGACCTACCATTTGACCCAGTCTTTAATTGATATAATACAACACAGGGACTTCTGGCTTTTCTAGAGGGTTCCAAAACTACAAGCGGAAGATCAGGCTGTTTGGTGGGACACGCTTGGCAAGATGCAGAAACTGTTTCGAAAGGCTTCGCTGCAACTCTTCAGTTCTGGCAAGATGGATAAGGAAGCTATGCATAACTATTTCATGTCTGGTAAGCTTACGGTTTGCAGTTTAACAAGTAGAAAGTAACTTGATAATTAGGAAAATTTTCACGTATTTAAGACCGATCAGCGATTGATCTAACTCACCTGATAGTACCTAAGTGACGATGAAGTCAATGGTGGTTTAATAGCAACCTGTTTGGCAGGCACCCACATTACCTGCATCTCTGGAAAAACAGATGAAGATGGCTCTTTTATCTTCTTTACCATGTCGCAACAAAACATCCAGGTTTTTTCAAGGCTGTGTTGAATATTCAATTTTGTATGAAACCACTCTGTATTCCTCCGCACTATATTCATTAACTATTTTTTGATGTTTTTTATAGCTTTTCTAGAGAAACCCTCCAATTTACCGCGATGAATAGTAATCTATGATAGTTTTCGGGCTATAATCTATCTCTGTACTAAATTTCACGACGATCGGTTGAGGACTTGAACCTTGGAAACGTTACAAACAACAAACACTTTCGCATTTATAATATTAGTGAGGATGTGTTTGACACCTTTTGTCACCAGTTACGGAGCGTGAGGTAATAAACGGAGTACTCAACGTCAAGAACACGAAGAACCACTGTCTAGCCTACGTGCGGTACATCAACAACATCAACCTCCAGAACCTGAAGAAGGCTAGCAACTTCGTGGACATCCTCAACAGGTCCTTGGACAACGAGGCTTCGAAGCTACTGGCGGATTTGAGGGACAACAGACTACCGAATAAGATTGAGACTACTAATATACAAAAGTAAGTAACCCGTATCTCAGACTTTATACTCATGTAAAAAGAAATATGAGTCAGACATTGTGATAAACATTTATATGTCTATGATATTATATATTACAATCTAACGTAAAAAATGTGCATTTGATTGCACAGGTACACAGTTGAGTGGATCGGGCGGGAAGGTCTGGACAACGAGACCCACGGGGAATATCTGAACCACTTCATCTCGCACTTCTACAAGAACATCATTAAGCTTGTTGACAGGTTAGTAAATACAATCACTAACACATACATCCATGTATTAATGAACCTATGATATAAGGTCTCCGTACAAAGCAATTTGACTGAGCTGCTCATATACATTATTCGATGATACTGAACAACTAAGGCAATTCTCAGCCCAATTAGGCCCTGCCCACTCCGCGCTTTAGGTGTGAAGCTACAAGTACGGGTTTGTATCACTCAGTGAGACTTTTGTATAGGCTGGGTTGCCCGTGATTCCTTCGAATAAATACAAATTATACCTTAACGCTGTTTTGTTAGGAAGAGCGCCTTCTGTACTTGTACTATTATTTGTGACGTTCTCAATATAAAGGAACCTTATGGGGGCAGGCGGTTACGCCGTTTTTAGAACTGTTACCATAGTATTCGTATAGTTACAAGAATAAGAAGAGCGTAACTGCCTTTCCTCCATAAGGTCCCTATATATTGAGAACGTCACATTTATTCTGTGGCCCAGTCAAGCTGATTTTAGTAATCAAATGACTTTACCTTCAGAGCAATGCGTAAAGAAGATAGCAGTGCCCAGGGGCAGATCGTCACAGAGATCCTACAGCACCTTCACGCCTGCAACAACTCTGTGAAGGTGTTTCACGGGAGGGAAGACGACCTCAAGTTCGTCGAGAACTACATGAAGAATGGATCGGATAAACCACTGGTTTTGTATGGAGAAGGTGAATTTGTTTTAATATGTTTTGATATTTTATGCATAATCGGTGATTTTAACATCAGGCGTAAAGTCTAGTCTGTGGCCGAATTACTTCTGCTTTTTTTAGACAACGGATGTGCAATAATGTGCTATGGGGTCCTCTATTTTTCTCTGTGGACTTAACAAGAATGAAAGAAGACTAAATAGCCCTAGTGAATCACTCAGTTTTTTTTTATCTGAGTACTTGTTCAGTCGAAAGCTGTTAACTTTCTTAACTTTCTTAATTGGTTTAAATTTCTTTAATAGTTACGGTTTATCTTAGGTGGTTGTGGTAAAACTAGCCTGCTGTCCAAGAGTTCAGCGACATCTTTGGACACCTGGTTTGCGGACCTTCGTCCCACAAACATCATCAGATTCCTTGGCACCACGCCTGACTCCAGTGCTCTTACACCTACGCTCATCTCAATCAGTCAACAGGTCAGTATAGCGGAACGTTCTTTACTGACAGTTATTTTTTCGTTTTCTCCGTGCCTGCTATTTTAAACTTTCAAAAGCACGTGTTATTTCCGGCTTATGTCTGGAAAGTTAGTTAGGGGTTGAAATTGTATAATGTATTTCGATGGTGTCTCAATAACTACCGAAAGACAATCCAAGCTTTAAACTCGACAAACGGTCGCTGCTTTTTACGCGACTGCCAAAAGAGGGTAAAATGTTAACGCGAAGACCTTCATCAAATTTCACGATCTCTTTTGCAATGTTTGCAGCCGTATCTTTTATTATTATTCTTTTGAGTTTACTCCGCAGATATCATACAACTTCGCACTCCCATTCGAAAGCATCCCTGACGATCTGGTTCCCCTAACGGCTCATTTCAAGCAGCTGCTGACGTTGGCCACGGCCCAGCAGCCGTTGCTGCTGTTCTTGGATTCTGTGGACCAGTTGACGGGGATAGGGACAGAGAATAATAAGGTGTCATGGCTGCCGACGAGGTTGCCTCCGCATTGTAAGGTACGATATCATGCTGTTTAGTTGTATATAATGGTTGGTATTTTAGTCTAATGCTAGAAATTTTATAGAGCATGGTAATTTTAAGTTCGGCTTGACTTTCGGCCGGCTTGCTATAGTTAATTAGGGTTCCGTACCAAAATGGTAAAAAAGTAACCCTTATGGTGAGGCTTCGTTATCTGTCTGTCTGTCTGTATGTCACAGCAGTTCTTGAAATTTGGCTTGCCCGCATCTGTTTTTAGTAAAAAAAAATATGAAATTAATTTTATAAATAATTGAAAAGGGAGCTATAATGGGGGGGGGGGGGGGGGGGTTGATTATTAAAGAAATTTGATTATTGCAAGTGGGGTGTCATATGAAAGGGCTCAATTTGCACCTATTTTTTTATAATTTTCCGCGACGTACTTTTTGATTTATAACCAAAAAATTACAAAAATTACCGTTCCCCCCTCCCCCTTATCTCCGTAGTTTATGAACCGAAAAATCTGAAAAATACCTAACTTATAGATAATCACGATATAACGGTATATACTTTTACGATTATTATTGGATACCCAATTGGTATCCTGAAAATAAAACAAAAATAATACAATTCTAAAGCTATTTGTATTATTTTTCGCCGAATTTTCATTTCATCGACAGTCATTTCCACGTGCAGGAGTTATAATTTTTTTGTGGTCACAGGTCTAACCTAACCTAACCTACGTAACTCATGCTTAAGATAACTTGAAAATAATAAGGTTTCAGCAGAATTTAGTTTTCGATGAAATGATATTCGGTGAAATGAGTGTCTGCAAAACAACGGGACACCCACTCTTACCATCAACTGGCTTGTGCGCTTGTTTTCTTTCTTCATGCTTTACATTTTTTTCACAAGAAAATCTATAACTTCCTTTTCCTCGTACTTAAGATAATAGTGACTTGTGCGTGTGAGGAGGCGAATCCCGTTGTATCAAAGGAATACGACGTACTCAGGCGCATGATCGACTCCGAAGAGAACTTTCTTGAAGTGACGGCCTTGGGCGAAGACTTGGCTATGCAAGTACTTAAGTAAGTACTTTTTAAAGCTTAAATCAATAGCTGACATTATTATCATGACATCGTATATAAATAGAACCCTGTCGCACAAAGGCAATAATACATTTTGGCACAATTTCATTTGATAGGGTTCTATGGTGACTCATCAATCAAAGTTGTTGACTATTCACCAAGTATACATCTATTTATTATTAACATAATTGGCTAAATGTCTTCCAGGTTATGGATGGCATCTGCTGCAAGAGATTTATCTAATTATCAATGGCGATTAGTGTCTAACGCTATTGGCGCATGTTCTTTGCCAATCTTCGTGAAACTGGTATTCGCAGAGGTAACATTTAAATTTTCTGTGTTAGGTACTTTATTTTTCAATGCTCTTTAACTTGAATATAATTTTTCACATTTTGCATCAAAATTGTTGGTTGATCAAAGAAAATTGTAAAAGTTTATCTATATTGGCTTCAGGTCTGCAGATGGAGAAGCTACACGAAACCGCAGGATACTCATCTTGCATCCACAGTCATGGACTCTATTATGATGCTCTTTGAAAGAATTGAAAAACAGGTTAGAAGTTTCTTCTTTTATCCTCGCCTATCTGTATCTTGCACTTCTACTTCTCTCTGACCCGCTCTCATATGCTATATCTGAGTCTTACTGATGTCACCTGGACCTCAAGGTCTTTTTCATTATTGTTGTTCTGTAGTTATCTGTGCACTTTACTCTAGTATTTTCGATTGTGATTTTCAAAATGAGGATATTCACTATTATTATCATTGTCATCATGCTTTTCCTCAGCACGGCCGTCTTTTGGTGTTCCACGCTCTGGCATACATTACAGCAGCTCGCAGTGGTCTCTCGGAGACGGAGCTTGAGGACTTGATCTCTCTGGACGACAGAGTGCTAGATGATGTGTACCAGTACCATCTGCCGCCAGTTAGGAGGATACCGCCTCTGCTGTGGACTAGGTGAGAGGTACAGAGGATTTACGAGTGGCAAGTATCACGCTTACCTACTGTTTAAACTGAAGACATTTATAAATGGAAATGTGTTCACTATGAAACAAAGAACTATGGTTTTGACACTGTACTCGTGTGATTTCATTAATAAATGAGTAGTACAATTTTAGTTCATAATGTGTGTGTAATATATTAACATTTAGATTTTTTTTTATAAGAGAGGGAGAGTATAATAATTTGTATAATAACTAAGAAATATGAAACATTTTGAATGTCAAAATAAATGTATTGAATTAACTTGTTCCCCTCAAAAATATTTCCCCAAAGTTCGCGGTTAATTAGTAATTAATTAATTTCATTAAGTTATAACTTTAGGTTAAGTAGTTCAGTGAGCCAGAAGAAGTAGTGTATGTATAGGTTAGTGGTTAATTAACAAAGTCAATAGCCACTATGATTTCAAATCCTCAAACACTAATGATTCTTCACTTTTTACAATATTTCCAGGATTCGCAATGACCTGCCCAACTACCTCTCGGAGCGAGAAGCCGGCGGCGTGTCGGTGATGAACTGGTACCACCGGCAGTTCCGCGATACCGCGCGCGAGCGCTACTTCAAGAACATGAACATGGCCATGTACTTCCACTCCATGATCGCTGATTACTACCTGGGTAACAGAACGGTCGAAATACTATCCATTAGTAGTTTTAGCACACACCCTGAAAAGTTTTCCAACTTCCACCTAAGATAGGGATAGAGATTTGATAAGAAACAGAGAAATATAACTAAAGTTTAGCCAATCAAAGTCCTGCCAAATTGAAAAGGTGGCAACTGACTTGTAACATTTCAGTGTAATACATTACACTGCGTGTGATACATAACACCGAAATCGCCATCTAAAGAATTTGGAATATGGAAAACATTCTTTCGGCCTGATAATATGCCGTTTATCTTGGTAACGAAATTAGCACTTATCAAATCTTAAAAGAGCTTTGTAAAAAAGCAAGCGAAAGAACAGTACAAACCGAAAACCCGAAAGAACTAGCGTAGACATTAGATGCATTGTACATATTTATCAGTCGAAAGACACCTTGTCTTTATCTTTATTTTGGACAAAGGCCTTCCCCAAGGATCTCCACGACACGGTCGGTTTTGTGCTACTCGCATTCTCATCGGTCTTTCACGATTTTTATTAGATCATTGGTTCACCTTGAGTATATATAACTAGCGACCCGCCCTCGCTTCGCTCCGGGTAATACATAAACCTTCCGTGAAAAATTATGTAACTGAAGGTGAAAACCGCATTAAAATCCGTTGCGTAGTTTGAAAGATCTAAGCGTACATACATACAAAGGGACGGCAGGAACCGACTTTGTTTTATACTATGTAGCGATATTTATATTATCTCTCTATTCTCGTCCAAAATTTTTCCTTGGTTCCTTTTGTTGTAAAAGGCCAAATTGTCCAGGTATCTGGGGTGGGGGAGTGCCCAAGCCCTTCAAGTACACGGAGATCCAGCGGCACCGGTTCAACCTGGCGGACCGCGAGGGCGTGGCCGACAGGAAGGTGCCCCTGCAGCCTCTCGTCTTTGTTTCTGCTGAAGGGGATATTAAGAGATATAATTTGCGAAAGGTAAGCTTTACACCTATATCGATATAATAAATGCATAGGGAGTTTTCATAGCTACACTTATAGAAATACAGCAAAGTAACAATACCGGAATGGAATATTTACTTAGTGTCTTACGGCCACACTCAGAGACGTCAATTAACTTTTAAGTCTGATTCATGTTGCTGCTGTCACCTTTTTTTGCTATAGCAATAGAATAAGACGCAGCACCATTAATCAAACTTAAATATTAATTGACGTCTCTGAGTGCGGCAGTTAAGTAAACATTTATAAAGGTGGTAAAGTCGACTGACCAAGTGATATTTACCCAACGAATGTTTGTAGTATTTGTAGTTTAACGAAACTTAATTGAAATTATTATTATTACCTCACCTCGACATTTCGATCTTGTTGCAACGATGTCTGCGGGTGGTTCAAGTTTTTTGAACTTCGCTGTGGCATACGTTATATGTCTGAGGTGCTTTTTCATTAGTTAGTAGCACTATCATTTTGTATCTGTGGTGACATTTATTTTTCTGTTTATTTGTAGTTTGGTGAGCTGCCGTTCCACCTGGTCCGCTCCAAACGCTTCGCGGACCTGTACGCCGAGGTTCTGTTCAACTACGAGTGGCTGCACGCCAAGCTGAACTGCTGCCCGCTGCAGGCTGTGCTGGCTGACTTCGAGGACTCCAAGCTGCACGTTCATAAGGATGCTGTCAGGTATTTATTGATAATGCGTGATATATAGCTTTGTGCTACTGGTCGACCAAATATAGGTATCCTTATTTGCTAGCATATTTTGGTAGCTTTAATAAACATAGATGTGGGTCAATTTCAACATTTGTGATTTTCGTCTCATTTCGGTGTAATTTTTAAGTTTTGTATATTTCTGAACGTTTTTCATTTTAAATTACGCATTGAAATATATTCTAGACGTAATGTTAAGGGGCACGCTATATCATGAATAGTTTATGAGATATACGAGATAGAATATTTCATGACACACTGGAATGATTAATATACACCGAAATGATAAATACCCACTGGAATGATAGAAAATACCCACTGGAATGATAGAAAAGACCCACAGAAATGAGATCTTATCCACCGGAATGAAAAAGTTAATAATCTAAGTGAAGCTACTTTTGTATCATTCCGGTTTTGCTTATCATTCCAGTGGGTTATTCATACACCGGAAACATCGGAATGAGAACATGGGAATGAGAAAAACTGAACAAAAATATTATTTAAAAAAAACGGAGTCCTCTTTTCTGGAGTAACGTTAGTTTACTAACGTTACTCCAGAAGGCAGAAACACGACGTACGTGTTGTATATTAATCTTAAATAAAACAAATAAAAAACACCAAAAATAAATCGAACGTCGGAATGAGGTTTTTTTTTGTACCCACCCCACCGAAACCAAATACTTACCTTTATATCTGATCGACATAAATGCGCACAGCACAACTGCTCGTACCAAACTCTTGCGTGTGACTAACTCTAGGAGTGCGCGGGAGATGGGTTGCGTATATATTGAAGCTTAGCAGATATAACGCACAGAATATTTGTCCTTGGTAATGAGAACGTTTCTCCGGACAAACGTATTTACTCGTACCAGACGGTATGTGTAATAGATTTAAAAAAGTAAGGGCTTCTTTTTGTACATTGACTATATAGTATTTAAACTAAGGTAAACGTTTTTCATAATCATAAATAGTATTCAATTTATTCCATGTTTTGCAATCAAAACGGGGTTGCGGACAGCCCACCGTGATGAGAAAAGAGGTCTTTATTTTTTTTTTTTATTATTATTTATATTGTTATTTTAATTCTAATTATTGCCCAAACTAGGCTACTGCGTGAAGTTTACAGAAAAAAATAGCAGTTTAATATTTAAACTTTGCTCACCCACGTTTTCAGCTCCGCCACCTTAAATTATTGCTTGGGAAATTGACCCATGTAATATATTGCTGATCAAAATATTTGTAGCCTAGCCAAGTGACATTCCGCGTTTTTTAACGACTGCAGAAATCAAAGAAGTTGTATAAGATTAACGTAAGCTGTGTTCGCCTGTGTCATTCCATACATTTTGACAGATTCCTAGTCGTTAGCTTTCGTACAATGCAACTTGGGTAGACCACTTGGTTCGTTTGATAGTAGAAATTAGGACAGA
The DNA here is from genome assembly GCA_963241965.1 of Tortrix viridana. Taxonomy (NCBI): domain Eukaryota; kingdom Metazoa; phylum Arthropoda; class Insecta; order Lepidoptera; family Tortricidae; genus Tortrix; species Tortrix viridana. The sequence goes on along the minus strand of OY725196.1, from coordinate 4,143,667 downwards.
ACCTTTCTTTCTCTTTACTTTAATAACGAATCCTTCAAACATTTACTACCCCCTCTTTATAGGGAACTAATGCTAGTAGCGGACGCTCTACGGCTCGGCGGAGCGATCCTGGGCACCTATCCCGACATGCTGGCTCCTCAGCTGGTCGGCCGCCTGCTGCCCGAAGCCCCGCAGAACCCTGCGGTGGCATCCTTGCTAAAGCAGTGCCATGATAAAGGGAAGAATCACTGTGCGTTGCTGCCATCACATCATTGTCTGCACACGCCTGGAGGACCGTTGAAGGTGCGGGTTTTTAAATAAATCCAAGTTTTTTTTTTATGTTTACTCAGGGCCTTTTTTCTACATTGTTTTACCCATCTTCCATCCACATAAGATTAATTACGTTAGGGTGAATCTTAACTACAATAATATAGTATATAATACAGTAGAATCAAAGTGTGCTTAAATGAATTAGAATAGAGCTCCTGAGAGATACCATGGATTGGATCGCTATGTATGGTAGTTTGTCATTGTCTTGATTTTGGTATTTAATTTCTTCTTCAGTATTCCTTGGAAGGCCATCAGTTCGCCGTATTCGCGTTCCGTCTCTCGTCCGACAAGCGTTACGTGGTCTCCATCTCCAGCCGCGTCATATCCTGGGACCTGTCCACTTCAGACCTCGCCCGCGACCTGTGTCCACAGCTCGAGGGTATCATGCAGAATCTGGAATTATCACCAGACAATAAGTGGGCTGCAGCGTCTACCAATAATTCTGTGGTGAGGAAATTAACCTGCCATAAAACTATTATCTTTGAAGAACGCGTTTCTGAAAACAAAATTTAGTAAATTTAGTACCTATCGCGTAACAGGGATTAACTTTAATAATACTATACAATAAGCGCAGAAGGTTTTATTTGCATAGTTATTTTAATTTCTGTATTTGTTCCAGTCAATGCTGCTAAATATGCTTACCAGTGAATACGTAACCATTGAAAATCCTTTGAATGAAGGTGAGTGCCATTCGAATTCTACTGTTAATAGCCCTTACATTATAATACTCGTATTACGTAATATAATTGCTATTCAAGTCACAACCTTTTAGAACGAGTGAACTACTTTTTCTACGCTTTGTTTGGGAGTGAATGATGGTAAACATGGACCTTGACTCCAGTGCTTGTCGCTTGTAGCAACTAAAACTGTAAAACCAGGTTTCCTTGATGAGCCATCTACTTCATAGCAATAGGATAGGAAATTGCAATCATCATCACTATCATCAGCCTATACTAATCCACTGCTGACACTGCTGGACAGACCTCTCCCAATTGCCATTGTCATCCAAATCTTGCCAGCCACCTTCTGAAGATTGTGGCTCTACCGACGGATTTTGCAAACACAGTCCTAAAGGTTAAATCTATATTTCCAGGGGAAACGGTCCGCGGTGTAGCAGTACTGAATCACCACATGTTTATCTACGGCCCCAACTCCTGGGTGCGGTACAACATGCGTGGGGAGCACCAGGAGACGCTTCCAGTTCCAGACCCTGGGGCATACGATGACGTCACGTGGGAGATACTCTGTAGGCACTGTGATACATGATAAGAAATATTAAATACCTGTCTTAAATTAAATTATTCTAAAACTACTGAAATATTGTCTAAAACTTGCATTTACTCGACACATTATATTCCATAGTAAGACGCAAAATAGCTGATCTTATCAATAAGTAACATAAGTTCTTGTCCGTTAAAAGAATTAATTTTCCTTATTCATGCATGGAATTCAAACAAAGTCCAAAAAGACATCATACCTACTTAAATTATGCTTTATATAAATTATTTTAGTTACTTAATTGTCTTTCAGATCTACGTTCTACCTACTACTTACTCAAAATGTTGTTATAATATCTTTCTACATATATATATTTCTATAAAGCTCTCGAACTTTTTTTCCATACCAGCCATGGAGTTTCGAGACCTGGACAACTTCCAGCTGATAATGTGGAGCGGCGACCTGGACGAAGACCGGCTGCTGGTCCACTTACGCAAGGACGGGGAGTGGGTGCAGCCCCTGCGCTGCCGGGGAGCGCTGGCCTTCAACAAGACCTGGAACCGGATCTACACCAGTGACTCGGACAGAGGGTACCAGGTACAAGATCATAAAACATAAAATAAACTTGACTTGTTATTGACTTCCAATTCGCTCTTCGGTGGTCCGATTTGGTCTCGCAGATAACCAAGCTAGCCAACCATTCCAAATAACTGGTTTTTTAAGACGGATTCTTACCTGTTAGATAACCAGCTTGGATTTGGTAGTCTACGGAGAATAACTCTTTCTTCCCAGGTAACTGGTTTTACAATAGGAACAAAAGTCTCCAGGTAGATAACCGGCTTAGAGCTGCGGGCCTAATATGGCCGTGTTTATCGCGTGACAAAGCGTGGATAAAGCATCCGTCACTTTCTGACACGTATATAAGCGCGAGAGTGACGGATGCTTTATCCACGTTTTGTCACGCGATAAACGCGACCATATTAGCCCCGCTGGTAGTCTACTGGTAATAAATATGTTTTCCTAATCAACTATTTTAAAGGGAATATTTTTAACTTATCGGTGGTTGTTTTTGACATTGGATATAGGTTAAACCATTTTGTTTTAAAGGAGACGAATAAAGATTAACTTACTTTATACTATTGTCATCAGGTAACGCGTGTTACTAATAATTAGAATTCCTTCATCAAGAAAGTATAATCACGGGCGTGGATGACAAACACGTTGATTAAATTGGAACTTAAAACGCATTCCTTTTCACTAAGTTTAAGTGAGGCTCATTCCCAGCACTATGGTATATGTATTTTAGTCTGATAAGGCCGTTTTTATTCATAACATTTAATTCATTTATCGACAGATATCAATTTTTGAGCTAAACGAAGAAGACCACTGCTGGGTTAAGGTTGAAGAGCTGCAGCATAAAGAAACGGATACGGCTGAAGGGATGCTGCAATTGAAGCGGGGGAAACGAGATAGGATGCTTCTAGGTAAGGCATAGTTACTTTATTTAACACCTACTCTGCAATTGATTGGTAATTGAATAAATCAAACAATTTACTTTCTTTTCTTATTCTTTATCTACGATTTATCTACACTGACGCTAATATATCGAGCTGATAAGGTATGTCATGAGTTTGTTTCACAGTTTATTACAATAAATAAGTAATTCATTTTGCATATGTGCAGCTACCACAACGTACAGTTTTGTGGTATGGGACTTTGACAACACTATTCCGAGGGAAAATCACGTGGAAGAATACAAGAAAAAGAAAAAGAATGAGGAAGAAAAAAAAGAGGAAGAGGACGAGGTACTCAGTAATTATGAAAATAACCATCAGTTCATTTAACATGTCATAAAATAATTATGTCATTTCCTCTCTCTTCCTAACCTTATATTTTCTTCTAGCTTTTAATAATGGTATTAGCAAAGACTTAAAAATCTTTTATTAATTTTATTCTACCAGGAAGAAAAAGTGGATGAACCTGAAAAAGACAGAAGCCTTGAAGGCATAGTACTGAAGCTGCCGCATATGATCAGGAATATCTCTACTAAGATGACTCTCTCTAACTCTTTCATGATCAGCAACAACAACACTTATGCCGTAGCTGGAGTGAGGTACGATGACGATACATATCATCACATAATGAACTATCAGAATCACCATTAATTTTACTAACCTTGTGCGGTCATATTATTCGGTGTTTGTCATTAAAATGTCAACCCATTGTTCAAAAGGACTTAATTGCTCATTTTGGTACCAAATAATCTAGAAGCATTTATCCTAGTAGGTACTTATGTATTTAGTGTAGTTATGTACATTATAATCACCAGGGCAGAGGTAAAACTGAATAGAAGAGTGCATAATTGGTACAATAAAAGAACTGGTCCAGGATCTTTAGACTTCCACGCAGGAAGTACGCAGTATTTTATTTTTCTTATTGAACCTTTCAGAAAAAGCTTATACGTCTGGAGTTTAGAAACCACTAAACTCATAAAAGTCTTAGACGCGCATTTCGGTCGAATAGTCCAATTGGAACCCTTGACCATGGGCACTTGGAACAACGTGATCACCTCCTCTATCGACAGAACTGTCAAGATCTGGAACATCGACAACATATTCGAACAGGTCCATAAGATCGATCGGCAGGAACTACCTATTGAATCTATCAGGTAATTGTATACGGCAATATAAGAACGATATTTTACAAAAAATAATGTTATTTAACCTTTTAAACACCACGGTATAGTATTTTTGTTTTTGTTGGCCACGTCTTCTTAAGAGAAACAATGGGCGATGCCTCCAACTAAACACAGAAATACTGTATAATGCAATTGCACGTGCCATAGCGTCAGGACGTCATACGCCGTCGCAAAATATATGTAGCGAAGTGTAGGTACTCTATTGACAGTTGGGCGTCTGCGGCACAAAATCTGTCGACTTGTCTTGCCAATTGTGGCGGAAAGGTAATAAAGAAACCGGAAATATATTATTGGGACTGAAACAGTTCCTGTGATTAGTTTAGTTATGTAATAAAGATAATCGCCGGTAAAAGCTTGTCATAAATTGTCGTAAGATGTAAGATAAATTATAACCAATGTTTTATGGCATGGCGAAAGCAAACCAATGCACATGCCGCCTGATGGCAATGACCCGAGGCCCTGCAAATGCGATGCCAACCCTGTAAACTAAGATGTAATGCCTCTGTGGTACAATCATATATTTTGTTATTCTAGCCTGGCCCGAGACAAACAGCTAGCTGTGACAGTGACCCGCAGCTGCTGGGGCCTGTGGGACACGAGTAGCGGGCGGCTGCTGGCGCAGCTGGCTGACGCGCCGCTCGGGGCCATCGTCACCCACGCCGTGGTCACCCCCGGCGGGGAGAACGTCGTCACGGCCGAGTCCGGGAACGTGGTCATCTGGGACACTCCTGAGAAACAGGTTAGCTTTGGCTAGAAGACGATGTTTCCTAGGTTTTCTACGAGGATTTTTATAGGAGAATTATTTGCAAAAAATATGTGAAATTTATAACTTGAGGTTTTTGATGCGATGATAATTTAAAAAATTGTAAGGGCGGCGACGCGATATCCCAGTTTGTGGAAGAAAACGCTTTATTGTGCTATAATGATTGAGAATAGAAAGAAAGAAAGAGAGACATTTATTCGCAACAACAACACACTAAAATAATAATTTAAAATAACACAAAAAGGAAAGAGTCAGTCATAGTCAGTCATAGTAGCAAATTGTTGCGAAACGGACCCAGCTCAGCATGTGTTGGCTGTGAAGCCAACGCTTTTTTTCCACTGGGCCCGCTCGGTGAAGAGAATTAGAGGGGCTATGAGCCTACGGAAGCTTGAATAAGACTAATCGTACAATAAATTTGTGAGAGTGGGTCAAACTCGATTCAAGAGCTTTATGACTACATCATTTCTGTGCCTCTAATTGACATTTTTAAAGTTTGATAAATACCCGCATGAAACATTATTTAATACGTATTGCTACATAATGTGACAGACACATCTCGCTTTAGTTTGACTTTTTTATTGCCAAAACCAATAACAAATAGAAGCCTTGTTCTCTAAAGCCGAACTTACTCAAGGAGAGAAATACGCTTATTGTTTCCTTATTTGCCAAAACTTCACACACGCTGATAAACTATGTGATTCTCAACGTTCTATCATCTTGCAGGTGATCTTCAAAGAAGAGCAAAAGGGCGTAAAACAGATCCTCTTCCTCGAGGATGGCTTGAAGTTCGTCACCATCTCCATGAAGGTGCCCACTGATAACGTGGATAATGTGGCTATGGCTAATATCATCGCTAGGACTATTCCTGGTAAACTGACTGAATTTACTACTAACGCTCAAAGAAACTTAAAACTACTGAAGGGAAATAAATCTGATGAGCAGAAAAAAAATAATTGACATACAGCACTACACTCGATCAACGTTTTTACATTTAAAATGAACATAAAAAAACGCCGCGTAATTAAAGACATGAGAAAATTCCCTTTTATTCCTAAATTACCAAAAGCTGCCAAATAAAAGTGACCATTGCAGAAATCTTACAACTATAAGATTGACGTAAGCCCTCAAATCCTAACAAATTCGACCAATCTCTTACACCTTCAATTTCCAGACGGCGAAAGGATCTACAACGTAGAATACGAGGTGAGAGGAACCGGGTACCGTGCGGCCGTGGTCTCTGCGGACGAGCACCACCTGGTAGCCCCAGGACTCGACAAGTCTCACAGGGACTGTTTGCATGTGTTCCATTCTAGGACTGGGGCTAGGTTGCATAGGTGGGTACCATGTTTATTAAGAAAGAAATGGCTAATTTACAATAACATCTTACTAAAAATCTGTTAAGTGATACATGAATGATACAAGACTCAAGAGTTTCTTATACATGAATGATAAAACATCCTGCATCTACGACATTTACTAGATTCCATAGGTCCTCTAAAAATAATTTTTCATCGCTGTTTTATGATCTCTACTTTAATTGTCTAACGGCCGCACTCTGAGACGTCAATTAACTTTTTAGTTTGATTAAAATTGCTGATGTCACTTTCTTTGCTATAGCAATAGAATAAGACGCAGCAACTTTAATCAAACTTTAAAATTAATTAACGTCTCTGAGTGCGGCAGTTAATGTCTTTATGTTATGTCTTATTTTTAACATATTTTTTACGAATACTCGGGAACAAAGAGCTCTGGTCAAAAACATAAACCTGAATATCTCAAAAATTACTTAGGAACGCTAGATTATTCAAATAAAAAGATTAAAACTATTAAAATTTGTTGGTTACTAATACAACGTAATTGTATCAAAAAGGCTGTAAACGATGTTTTGATAATTGAACTAAGATTTCACTGCATCTGTTTTTGTTTTGTATAAATCTTGTCTCTTTTTTAGGATCCCGATAAAGAACAGCGGCGTTAAAGATATGCAGTCGATCGTGGCGCTGCCCCACAAGCCCAACTGGGTGGCTGTGGTCGGCAACGACAAGGCTGGCATCCTGGACATCAAGACGAAAAGACTTGTCAGGTCAGTGAACCCTTGAAATAACTTGTTGAATTTATAGCCACTTATCAAGAATAAATGAGATAGTAAAAAAGCTTTTATATTATAAACGTTTTATATTAACAACGTGAAAATCTCCTAAAAAAATCTATAATATAAGTAATAAAAAGACTACCCAACTTTCTCCGCTGGCACAACAACAACGCGTACAACGTACATCACTTTACCATATAATTAATTGATATGGTAATGCTGCTGCAAAGCAGCATACTGTAAACTAGCTTATCAGCTTAGCTGCAGCAGATGCTGAGCAGAGTCCGGTTTGACTTTATACAACAGCAAATTTCCCTTTTTATTGTGTAATGTAAGAAGATGAATTCCTCAACGATTTAAAATGTAGCAGCATAGCATTTATCCTCCGGACTACTAGGTAGGAACCTAATCTGCTGCCCTAAATTTTCCAAAATAAATCAGCCTGTTTCAAAAATCAAAATACATAGTCCACCAATTTTCTTTCTAGGTTCGTCCCTCGTTGGAACGGTGCATGCACCCGTGACGGTAAAACTGGCCTATGCGCGCCAACTCGAGGTGGTCTCGATCTGATAGAGCTGAAGAGAGGAACCTCCGTCCAGCCACTCATCTACCGTGCAGCTGAAGGAGTCTTCTCCATCATCACCATGTTCAGCTCTACGGACCAATACGTCTTCTATTATCATAGCGGCAGGAAGACGTTGAGAGTTTTCAGGTATATACTCTGGCTGATTAATATAACATAGTGGAAACATTTTCTCCAAGTAGAAACTGAAGGAGTCTTCTTCATCCTCACTATTATTCATTTCTACGGAACAATACATCTTCTATTATCATAGCGGCTAAAAGGCACTGAGGGTTTTCAGAAATAAACTCTACTATTTCTACAATCTTAGTGTAGCCACATTTACCGACAAACTGAGGGAGTCCCTCCATCATTACTATTTTCAGTTCTACAGAACAAAACGTCTTCTACTACCACATTGGAAGAAAATTGTTACTAAGAATGTGATGAAATTCAATTTGGTTTAGTTTCATATTACTTATGTCAGCTGTGTAAGGTGTTTGCTGCGTAATAGGTCTGCTGCTGATCCCTTGCCACTCGCGTACCCTGAGCGTATACTAAGCGTCCGCATTGTAGATTAGTAAATCTTGATTTATGTAACAGCTGTACACTGCGGATTTGACTTAGGCAAATTCAGGAATCTATACTAGAGATATCCCAATCAAAGAACTCCCAATAAACTCAATCAGTTAATTTTCTCAACTCTGTTCCTACTTATTACAGGACCATAGACGGAAAAGTAGTAGCAGAATACCGGGCCCCAGCGGAAGTCACTGGAGTAGCAAGCGCACACAGAGGAAGAGCCCTGGCAATAGCATCGCAAGATGGCTGCCTCACCGTGCTTAACATTGTAGATCCTTATGAGTAGACTCTTTTCTTCAACCAATTCAATCAATCTTCAAATTTAGGTAGACACATTTCTGAAAAATGTCATTTACAGTTTATCAAAAGTCAATGTTAAGTTGGTACATAGACTTTTGACAAACAGTAAAGGACATTTTACAGAAACGTGTCTACCTAAACTTTTAGGTATTACAAAAATCATGTCATCGTAAAATTATATGAAAATAAATGGTAAGAGAAAAATGATACCTCGATACATGCTTCCTTTTTAATAGATATCAGAAAGAAACATATTTCGTGACATAGTTTATTATATTTTAGACAAACTTTGAAGTGATAGTATAGAATAAGCTTCGAAGCTGAAGAATAGCAGAACTTATGCTCTTTCTTAAATCCAGATTGCCTTCACAGTATACTAACCCATTTAAAACAATTAAGTTTAAGGGAGATTCAGGAGTTCCTTGTAGGAAGGAAAGTCAGGTATTTTATTCAAAAATTGAAGGCAATTACGTAGCAGCAGTCTTACTTTTAAAGATGAGGTGATAGTTTTCATAACGGACGTCAACCAGCTTTAAACTAAACTTGAAACTTCAACGTTTTACCCGACTACCTATGAAGGAGCGTAATGTTCTTGACTCAAACGATTGTAAGCTGAGGAATTTTAAACTAGATCTATGCCGTTCTTGGGAACTCGAGGGAATGAGGACGCGTTTTTTATATGAAGAATCTTGAGAACAGCTTATCTCTTACTCTGAACTCTTAAAGACGTAGAATATTAAAAGAATTGAAAGTATAATGTCTGTGTAGGGTTATAATGTTTAAGTAGGTATTGTAGGAGTGGAAAAAAATCGGCTGTGATATGAAAGTAGAAACGCGAGGTTTGAGGATTGTATTGTAAGTAGGTTTTGTTTCTAGTCAGTTAAAGTAGAAGAAAAAAATATGAACTAAGCTAAATGTTCTTAGGTGCACCATTTTTTGACTCCTTGAACAATAGTGATATAATCATTATTTGCAGCATTTACTATGGAAAGTATAAATCATTGTAAGAAAACCAAATATACAATTAAAAATATTTATTGAGCTCACTAATAAATATTTCACGTATTCATTTTCTTTTCTTTATAATACTTAACCTGCACATACTTAACCTGAACGTATATTTATGGTACTTTGTCACTTTAACATGGACTCTTAAGTTAACAATCGGAATTTATTAACATACCAGTTAAAGTGAAAAAGCACTTAATTACTTATATACTAAGTTCAGCTATGCTATTCTGTTAACATCGTCGTTCGGTTCGACTGAATAGAGCTGAACGACGATGCGTTAACAGAATAATATAGCTGATACGAATAAAAAGTTTAAGTCACTCGGAGAGTACGTTTTGCAATTACACGATATTTACCCATTATAAGTAACATTTTTATACAAAAACAAAATGTAAAAAAACCTTTTTTACACAGCCAAGTGTAGCTTCAGAGTTAAAATAAAGTTATGTTGTAATACGATTGCCCTTGGCGAAACAAGTGTTTTTTTTAATTAGGTACAGCCCGTGAGCACTTAGAATAGGATTCGAGTTTGTACTTCTCTCGCATATGCTCTTATGCGAGTCTAGCCGACTTTATCCGAATCCGAATCCTATTCTAAGTGCCCACGGGCTGTATTGCGTAATAGAAACATGTGTTTTTATGACACTGAAGTTTATTGGTGTTGAACGAAACTGAAATCCATTCCACCGAATCCGTTTTCCTGTTCCTATGATCCTTTACATTTTTAACGCCTGCGACACGAATGATGGTTTTTCAGCTGTCCCTGGCATTGAAAAAGATTAAAAAGTAGTATTTACAACTTAAAAACAGCCGACTCAATTCTTTGCTTTGTCATAAATAAGGTCTCATTAAGAATAAGAGTTTCATGACTGATGCATGCTGATCTCTAAGTAGAACAGTCTAGAACTCATATTCCGACACATGTATGTAAAGCTTGGCAACTGCAATGCCTCCAAAGGTCTCCCCACTGTACAGCTCCATAGACAACTCCAGTTCGATGGTCTGCGGGCCTTCGAGAGAGCGGACCAGCGACACACTGGCCTGGTTTCCTGTCTGGGTTAACCTGCAGAAAGATTTTTTAATAAAGCCAAACTGCCCTGATCCTGATTGCATATCTAATCCAGTTGGTAAAATAACTGCAGTGTTTTACTAACAGTATCCATAAGGATCAAAGATAAAGAATTTCTAAATATACTCCTGCACTCTTTTGCGAGCTGGACTGTCAATTTTATAGCTTGACCGCCATAAAGGACAGTGTTTTTATGACCGAGCGCATCTGCAACACCAGGAGAGGAACCGTGGCACCACTTTGAACTTTTTTTGCCAGCTATAAGTGCCGGGATCCAAAATTCCTTCTCCGTTTCCACTCTTTCTCTACAAATTATTTAAGCTCCATTTTATTCATTATCCTATGAATCTTCTCGCTTCAAAAGCCTCAAAAGTACTTACAAGAACGCCTTAATGTCTGCCCTCTCCTGCACGGTGGGCGGAGCATTGACGTCTTTAAGGACCAGCTCGAACCGCTCCTTGGCGTTCGGCCACGACGGGCCTCGCATCACGAACAAGTTCACCTAAGTGGAGAAGAAGGGAATAATCAACATATCGGTAAGTGCGGGTTACTTAGACCTTGGGGGGCAACTTTGGACAAGGCCGATAGCTTTGTGCAGACTGCTCTTTTGCATTTAAACCAGGCAGCGACGGCCCACCTGCGGGCTTAACATTCATGCACGAGATAAAATTTGACAGGTCCAGGTACATCTATTCAATATTCAAACGTAAGACTTAAAGCTTAAGGTTTAAATAAAAGTGTCTTGTCCTGACTTTTATTACCTTTTATTACTAAGCGACTATTGAGATTTTCACATTTTTATAGCGATTTTATCAAGACGGGACACTTATTTTAAACCTTAAGCGTTAAGCGAATAGATATAACATTCATTTCCCTAGCACCTGTCAAATTTTATCTAGTCCTTGCATGCTAGGGGGCCTGATGGAAAGTGGTTACCGCTGTCTATGGGCATTAGCGACACCAGGGGCGATACTCATGAGTTGTGTACTGGTACAAACTGCTTGTTTTATCAGTTTTTTTTTCTTTGTTCGGGATTATTAAAACAGTATTACCTTATTTTCAGGAATGTAAAGTTTGGAGACGAAGGTTATGAAGTGGTAGGAGTATTTTGATGGCTGGTGCGCGCATTCCCAGTCATTTGGGTGGCACACTTTCTCTATCTTCGTGCAGCGACTGAAAGAGATAGAATGACTTAATTCCAGAACGATTCATCCAATTTCACTCAGAATAAAGCTATTTATGCCATGACAAAAATTACAATTTTGTGTATTCTTAACCTTAATATTTTGGGTAAAAGTGGTAAAAACCACAAAAAATTAACTCTAATGTGGAATTTGCTAATTTGAAAACCCAATTTCTAAAAGTTTTAGTCAATATTTTGTAAGCGAAAAAAAATCTATAACACAACACCACCGCCGACGCATTCTTCACAACAAACAGCGTTTGGAGTAAAATCATTTTTATACTTTTGAAAGTGTTGACTAGGTCTACGAGTATGTGATCGCCAAATGCGTCCGCTTCGTTCGACTCTGAGATACCTAGTTGATTTCTGGGCAAAAAGCCTTTAGGCCAAATACATACTTCTTGCTCTCGAGCCGGTATCCAGGAGGACAGACGATTTTCTGGCACCGGTGGCTGCCACGAGTGTTCAGGCAGATATTGCTGATACCGCCATACATGCCAGTGGCGCAGGAGTTCTCGCCCGTCTCACACTCGTCGATATCTGATGATAATGGAGCTTATAATGGCTGTATTTTTTTATGGAAAAGTACAGACGAGCAAGTCACCTAATGGTAAGTGACCCACCGTGACCCATACCGAAGAGTGTCTGATTTTTAAGGAAATTTGACCTAATTTTGACACTGATGATGAAATAAGGGACGCATATAAAGCTTAAAGCTGGAGCCAGGTCATAATTATTTAGGGAGTTAGTGGTCTACTGGCTTTAGGTGATCGTGATCGCAAGATACCAAGATTTTCTAACTTTCTAATGCTTACGGTGAAGGAAACACATTATTAGGAATTTGTTAAAAGGTTAATTGAAGAAGATTCTACAAAGTCGAAGTGTACCTATATATGTGAGGAGTTATCTGGATAATTAGAATTAAGAGGATTGTGAGTTGTGAGTCCATACAAACGGCAAACGTTTTCCACCCCCTAAATGACCGATAACCGATTTCGACCAATTTTTGGTATGTGGTCAGGTGGAACAAAAACTATGTCCGTACGTTTCGTTTTTTCAATATTATGAATAAATTTCAATTTATTCCCGTTTTATTGTTTTCATACAAATTAATTTCGAACATAATCTCTTTTTAATTAATTCTATATCGCTGTTGGTTCACAGTTCTCTTAAGGCAGGTTCTTTTTGGCATGGTAGTCTAGAAAGGCAGCCTTGTGTCTTACTCTCGAGCTTCAAAAATGTTGTCAGTTCCCAAATACAAATGCTATATTCATAAGGCTTACCAATGCAGCTTCTCTTGTCTTCCGAGAGCCTGTATCCTTGCGGGCAAGTACAGCGGTAGCTCCCAGGCTCGTTGAGGCAGCGCCCGAAGCACAGCAGCTTGGTTTTGAACTCGGTACACTCATTGACATCTGAACAAGTCCTGGCACAGCAAAAATATATGGCTGAAGAAAGGCTACATCGAAAGAAATATCCAAGCTACGTACAGTCTAAGCTTAACCAAAATTTTACTTAATAATATCTCACGTGTTCTTATGCCTCTATTAATCAGATATGTTTGAGCCCAGAACTATATTGATAGTGACTGTTCAGTCACTAGCAATATTGTATTAAGTATCCAAAATAGACCACAGAGTTTCTGACACGTACACGACTAGAGAAAATTTGAGCACAATGTTGGATGAAATATTATTGGTGGTGACAGTACTTAATCATTTAGCGGGTTGTAAGGTGCTTGGTTTAGGTTGTTGTCCTATTCTCCAAATATCTCATCCACGACACAGCGATTTTCAGTGAAAAGCAATTTTATTATTAACTGACTTCAAAAAAAAAGGAGGAGGTTCTCAATTCGATTGTACGTTGCTTTTTTTTTTTTGTATGTTTGTTACGCGATTACTCCGTCAATTCTAGACCAACTTTAAAAATTCTTTTTTTGTTAGAAAGGGTATACTTTCGAGGTGGTCCCATTGTCACCAAATCAGAATCTGATAATGGAATCCATGAGAAATCGAGGGAACTCCTCAAAAGTTATAGACACACATACTGCGATTTTGGTATTACCTGCAAGACCTTAAGAAATTGCATTACAAAAGCACTTCTTGGCGAAGAGGAACTGATGATGAAGACCAGAGGTGACCACCGGAACTGCTTAGTCGTAAGTGGTAGACGCCAGCAATGAGCGTTCTTTATTAAGAATATGAACCTAGTTTTATACTCATTATAACACATATAGTGAAGTGCAACTGATGGTGAAGTACCGGGAGAACTCCTCAATGATTAACGGCCCTGCATCTTGGGCAGCGACATTTTGTTAAGGGTGATGAAAGATTGGTATTAGGCTATTGTTTCTTAATGTGATGTTTATGTGCTTTAGTTTATGACATAATAATATTAGGCGCATCACTAAAAAGCGAAAAAAAAAATTTTAACAAAAAAATAAGACCGTCTTCAAAAACCTACTAAAAAGTGTTAAATAAAAACCAGCCTCCTAGGAGTCCTAGGAATAGCCTATTTAGTGCCTAATAGGAACATAGAATATATCGAAGTCGGTGGCAAGAATCATGGTGTCATTGCTACTGTGTTTACCTACTTGACACCGGCTTGGATATATTCTATGTACCTATTAGGCACTAAATAGGCTATTCCTAGGACTCCTAGGAGGCTGGTTTTTATTTAACGCTTTTTAGTAGGTTTTTGAAGATGGTTTTATTTTTTTGTTAAAATTTTTTTTAGTACCTGTTGTCTGAATTGAGCCGGTAACCTCGGTGGCAGGAGCACCGGTACCCGCCCCACACGTTGTTACAGCGCTGCTCGCACAGGGACCCTGCCGGTGACTCCGTGCACTCGTCTACATCTACGCAGACCTATTCAAAACAGATATCTTCGTATAGTGTTTTCAATCTACGACGTCCCGCCTTTCATTTTTTATTCATTGCAACCGTGCAACGTCATTTTGATTTGTGGTGAGTGCTATCGTGGAGTGAAGACACTATAGCAGGTTGTCGGTAGTCAGTAATCAACGGTCAGTATAGTAGCAAGAAGATGAAGAAGAATGTGTTTGTCAAATAAATGTTTTGAGTTTGAGTTTGAGTTTGAATATATGATATGAAGATAATGATAAGATAGAATCATGGGGAACTCTTCTTAAGCCGAAATGGAGATAACATTTGGGTTGAGCAATTTATGAATAAAAAAATCTATCAGATTTCTAAAACTCTTATTCTGTTTGATATACAAAGGAGTAAACTCACACTGGTTTCTTAATAAGTATGGTTTTCTCAAGCTTCTGTCCATCTATACGCCCTCTATTTGCGTTATATTCCCCTACAGTTTGGTATTTATAGGCACCAGGTCCTGTGGCCCCACTATAAGAATCAACGTTCTAGCTACGTTATCTGCATCTGTTTTGTCCTATTTAGCATTATAAGAGAAAGGGATATGGGCATCCTACTATGTAAAATAATTAAAAAAACTTGTCCTTAAATATAAGAAAGACGATTAATTTACACAGACATGAAACAAATTTTAAAACTTACCTTATCATTGGCTGGTGCGGCTCTAAATCCGGTGTGGCACCTGCATTGATATGAACCAAGAGTATTCACGCAATCCGCATGCTCCGAGCATATTGACTGAAAGAAGAAAGGTTTATTGTCGAAAGGAATCAAGAATAGCAAGATATCAATGAATGTCTTCTTTCTAACACAATATTACACACACGCATACGCTATTTACTTTTTATAGTAATAATTTAATGTTACTATTTTATGCTACGTTTGGAACCCTCACGATGGGCCACAAGAGATTAAAATTAAACCGTCACTAGGTGCCCTAACAATCAGCCAAATAAAATTCGTTAGGTTAAATCTGAGCTAGAGACGGCCCACTTAGCGACAAGCTTTCTGTTTACACCCCGCATAGAAACTATTACTACAACTACATTATCCTACTAAAGACGCACGACGTTGCTCTGTTATGCTAGGCTAGGGCGCCTGCCACACCATGCGTTTACTTCTTATTGTCACACCACTATAAGTCGCGCCGTCCAATTTAACTTGTGCCAGTGTGCCTAAGCCTAACATTGTCAGTAACTAACCTGACTTCCAGCCAGTTGGCATTCATCCACATCCTCGCACTGGTGATCCCCGACCAGACGATGGCCTAGCGGGCAGCTGCAGGTGTATCCGCCAGGGAAATTGGTGCAGAGCTGCTGCTGGCCGCACCTCGCTTCACCCGTCAAGCATTCGTTAATATCTGCAGGAAATTAAATAGTTTTAGCACCGTAGATTGGACTTTTTAATGCAATGACGTGTAAATTTTTAACTTATTGATATTTGTGAGTAGAGAGGCCAAGGCCGCACACCATTGATCTGGTGGTCGAACATTGAAAGTGATCTCAAGAAAGCACAACTGGCTGTGTATTGGCTTTGCGTAGAAAAGTGACGACATAGGTAGTCTAATCTCCAAATAAAGGAAAGGTTGTAAGATTTCGTACTATTCTGAGTGTTAATTATTCTTCGTAATTTGCAGTTTAATTGTTTATATTAGCTTTTATACTACCTTCGCAAATATTGTCCCTCCCGAGTCTGTATCCCCATTGGCAGGACATTGTCTGGCTATTGCCTTGTCCCGTCACAGTAGGCTCCACAAACCTTGTGGGTGGGTTTTCATGTGAAATCACGTGGTCAACTTGCGGGTATTCTAGAAGAAAACGTTTGATAGTTAAATTGTAAGTTCTTAAGACCAGGACTGTGGTCATTTAGGTTCCTTTTTGAATGGCATATAACATTTTTGACGGGCCATTTTGCTAATCTGAACATTTTTGAAAGAATTAAAGTGTTCCGGAATGGGAGTAAGTAAGACTCTTAGAATGTCTATGGGCCTCAGAGCCTATGCATAATCAAGTAGCCTGTGTGCTCATTAGCCTTCTCCATAATATAAGAAATGCGTACAGCAACAAAATTCACTTGTACTGCAGCCACGCTCTTCAAGTTTACAGCAAAAGTTCTCAATACCCTCAAAACCTAACTAAGTAATAACTTCTGAGAGAATCTTTGGAGTTGCTCTGCTTACCTGGTTCATTGCCATAGCCGGGTGGGATCAGCTGACTGCTCCGCGCAGGCACACAGCGGTGCCGAGTAGCGTCCAGTACCCAGTGGGGGGGGCACTCGCACCGGTACCCCCCATCCGTGTTGATGCACATCTCTACGTCCGCGCAGTTGGCTTGCCCATTCAGACATTCGTTCACATCTGTGGACCAAGAGATTGTCTTCGCTTAAGACATACAGAGCCATAGTCCAAGCATACAAAGTTCATACAAAGTTCATACAAGTTAATCCAATATTGAATATCTTGGCTCTGAATTTATTAGTTAATAGGATCATGAAGGAGGCATATGTATTGTTTATTAAGTATAGTATAGTATGCTGAGAAAAAGGAAAAAACTTTCGAAAAACATTTATTTTGTAAAATGTGAATGTCTTGTTTTGCTCTCTACTTTTTTAAGCATATTTTGTATATTGAAACTAAATTATTTCACCAAAAACCATCGAAGCTTAATATACTTATACATTGCACTAAGAATTGTAAATGACAACCGTACATGACCGTACCCTTTAAATAAATATTACGTAGCAAAATGACAGTTATCCAGATAAACCATTGACCAGCGAAGATATAAAGTGACTTCTTTTACCGCTCACAAATTATTTCATCAAGTACTTTCAGCTAGCTGATTTAATAAATGAGTAATGTTTTACAATATTTTTGTAGTAAGTAGAATAGGAGGATAGGAGTAGTGAATATGGATAATCGAGGAGTTACCTTCGCACTTATTCGTGGTGGAGTTGTGATGATATCCCACGTCACACAGGTTGCGCGGGCGGAAGGGCCGCCTGGTGGTGCCACGATTGTTGTGTGAACCCCAAAATTTGCGATCTGCGAAACAGTACCAGTTTATACTATTCCTTTGATCGCGACTCGTGAAGTGGTAGAGCGAATGGCAAATCCAATGTCGGGATTAACCGGTTATTCTGATCTTTATGTGAATTTTCATTGTCTTTACTAAACCACGTTAACTTAGATGTTTGCGAAACACAACCATGTATAGAGTTAAGTAGATATCTTTAACACTCACATGGGTCAAACTCAGTCGTGGTTACTGGTGTGGTCCTGGTGTTCGGGGCAGGGGTAGTGGTGATGAGGGTACATTCGCCTGTCGCCAGTTCCCGGCGGTACCCGGCGCTGCAGTCGCAAACGTATGCACCCATGGTGTTGCGGCAGGTTTCTGTTTGGGAGCAGGAGTGAACACCGATAGCGCATTCGTCAATATCTGAAAGGAGTACAAAAGTGTTGGTTGTTTGACAGGTATTTTATTAGGTTTTGTGCATGGGGCATGTAATCAAGAGATCACGGTATGGTAAGGGACGTACAAATTCAAGCTAACGACTATTTGGTAAAATCTGGTAAGTCATCAGCGGGCTTAACATGCATGCACGAGATAAAATTTTACAGGTGCTAGGGAAATGAATACATCTATTCCATATTCTAACGTAAGATTTTATCAAGACGGGACACTTATTTTAAACCTTAAGCGTTAAGTCTTACGTTAGAATATTAATAGATGTATTCATTTCCCTAACATCTGTCAAATTTTGTCTCTTGCATGCATGCTAGAGGGCCAGGGGTTAGAAAATTTAACGACAAATGGGTTTGGGTGGATATTGACACAGATAAATCTAAGCGTTCACTTGCAATAAGCACTTTGGCAAAATATTACATTACAAGTTATTTTAAGATTCTTAAAATTGCTCGTAGATCCCATACAATATTGAATATTTGAGATTAATTTCGTCTTTGGATACTTACCAAAGCAAGCACCGTAAGAGTCCACCTCGAATCCAACTTGACAGTCAACTGGTCTTTCGTTGATCCTAGTCCACTCATTTTCCGGAACATTATTTGTATCAACAAACACTGACCCGTCTCTTTTTCTTTCAGCGTTTACAGTCGCAGTAGTCTGGTTGCTTTGGTCGACATAAACTATTCTAGGACTCGAGTTTGTAGATCGATCAGTGGCCTCGGGATGCTGCGGTATTTCTGGCCTTTGAGTGTCAATGGGTATATGTAAAGGAGTTTGCGGTATTTGTGGTTCGATGACAGGCGCTTCTGGTTGCCTTGGAGGTTCACTTGGTTGATAATAATTAGGACTTGGTCTTTCGGTTTCTCTTGGTTGCTCTGGCTCCTGAGGTTTTACTGATTCTCGCGGCTGCTCTGGCTCTCTAGGCCATTCAGGTTCTATTGGCCTCTCAGGTTCCCTTGGTTTTGGCTCTCTAGGTCTCTCTGGTTCTGTTGGTTGTTCTGGTGCCCTAGGTTGTTCGGGTTCCACAGGTCTTTCTGGTTCTTGACTAGTCTCATAATAAGTCGACGGTGTTAGCGCCGGATTACGTGGGTCTATTCTTGGAGTATCTGAGCCTGCGTGGTTGAAGTAGACATTGTTGTCTTCAGGACGTCTATCTTCTGGTCTTGCTGGTGGTGTAGTGGGTTGGGTGGGACGCGTGCTGGGAGTTGTTATGGATTCAGACCTTGGTGTCGTAGTTGTTGGTGGGTCTGGTCTTGCAGCAGGTGGGTTCGGTTGTGATTGTGTTTCATTTTCTTCCTCTCTGAAAATATTGTTATCAGCATTATCTATAAAAATAATGTTTCTTATTTTGCTCGATGTGTAAGAATTTTAATTTTAAGAATTTTGGACGCTCGGTATGTTTCACCATATATACTCACTCGTCGTAGTAGTATTCGTACTCAGGCGTTGTGGTGCTAGGGTGAACGATCTCACATCGGAAAGATCCGGGGATGTTGACGCACTTGACCTGAGGTCCTCTATGGGGGCAATCATCTATGCCGAGAGCACATTCATCTATGTCTGCAAAGGAACGGGATTTTTGGTTTTATGTTCAGAGAGCGCAACTTGCCCCAACTTATTATTAGTCGCTCTTTTGTTAGTCTAGACCAAAAAAGATACACTGAGCGACCAGCAAGAGTAGTTAATTAAATATTAAGCTCGTGTTTCAAATCTCAACTAGCCTCGAACTAGAAATTTTCGTCGTCTCATCAAAATTCACCAAGTTCACCAAGATTTGATTCTTCAAATTGTCACAAATATCAACAAGAATGTGGCCTGTAATTAAACTGTTACAGAAACAAATATTTTATTCGTAATAACATATTAAGTATAAAAAATATTGCAAGGATTCTACAAATATTACAGTTACAATAGAAACACATAATTTGATTATAGTGTATTTTTCCGGCTATGATGTATGGAGTCGGTCATCCTGATCAGTAAACATTAATAATTTACCTTCGCACATTCCCGTGGTGTGCTGCAGGGTGTATCCTGTGCCACACGACGCTATTCTGACGCACAAGAAAGATCCCACAGTGTTGTCGCACCGCTGGGACCGCGGCAGGCAGTTGTGGCGGTCTGTCGCGCACTCGTTTAAATCTATAAACAAACACTTATTACCATTTATTTTAAAGCGGGTATCTATTGGTATTCTTATTATTTTATTTATTTATTTAATCTTTACTGTACAAAAATATAAAAAATAGTACAACAGGTGAACTTCTTAATGCCTAATGGCATTCGAGAGAATCAACAGAAACACCAGTAATTGACCTTTGGATAAATCAGAAAATTGTTACTTTATTGATTATTGCCTGCTTCAAGCGACATCTCTTGCTATATATATTGTTGTTGTATCGAGGTAATGTACTTAATCGTAACACTAGAGCAATAAAGAGTTTACATACATACATACATACTAGAGGGCGCTTACGACACTGGAGACGCCAGTCTAGCGTACAAGGAATTTCCTCTTAATAAATAAATAACGATCGCTTCTTAGAAACATAGCGCTGGTAAATTCACTTAACAGCACGTTAGTCACCATTCATTTTAGAAAATAGGCCAGATTATATTAACCCAATAAAAATGATGCAGCTAAAAGAATGCTCAGCTTACCCACGCAGGCGCCGGTGGTGACGTCAATTTCAAACCCGCGCTTGCAGCGGCACTCGTGGCTGCCGTTCGTGTTCAGGCAGTTCTGGTGCTGGTCGCAGAGGTGTGTGCCTTCGACGCACTCGTCGATATCTATACGGAAAATTTACTCTTACCGCTTCCGCTTAAAAAAATGGATACTTCTTTTGTTTTTACAAAAGTACTTATAGTGGCAATAACACGAGCCTCTCCAGGCGTCGACTCAATACTAGGGAATTATGATTTTAACTCTTGTGTTACAGAAAAAAATTGATATAGTTCGGCACAAAATGAACTTACTGCTAGTGAACATGACCAAATTTTAGTCCAAAAACTACTACATATTTTGGTGGTTTCCACTAGAAAATATTGTAGTTCCATCTGTCACCACATCAAACTTTTGGAAAGCTACCTATGCGACGGAAACCAAGAAGCGAGAATAAGTAACTGCACTTTAATGATAGGTTATCGTTATAATTTAACTTTTAGGAATAAGATCAAACCTTCGCTTGACTCAAATCGTGTTTTGAATGTGAAATTAAGTGTATTATTTTGGTTACACCATTTTGTCATACCCATCTCCATTGACTAGCTTTGCAAATACTTTATTGATGCACTTACCTTCACAAATCGCTGAACCTTTTCTTAACCGCATACCATCTGGGCAATTTTTTCTAAAAATCACAAATTATTCTTGAAAAAAGCACGAAATTTGGTTTATTTTGTCAAAGATAAGATAAGTAGATTAACTTACGCCGGTTTCGCTCGGCAGTCGTACAGACCCAAAAGATTGACGCACGCCAGACCTCCGCAGGCGTCGGGGTTATCTTCACATTCGTTTATATCTGGAATAAAATATAACGATACATTACACCAATTTTTTACATATCACGTCAAAACACAAAAAAATATATCCCATTATTTTTGTCTCGGAGAACTTAAATAAGCTTACAATAAAAGTTCTGATACCAATGGATGGACATTTGCAATGTCTCTCTCTACGCAATTATAACTTCTCGGACTCCCCTGTTTAGTCCTTCACACCGAATCTACGAGTACAGTGTGAAACTGTAATCACTGCTGTCGTTCAATCGGTGTAAGCAATCTAAACAGACAATGCGCTAGATCCTAAGTATCATCCGAAAAACCTTCATGTTAGGTGAAAGACTACCACCACTAAACATAGGTAGACCTCCTTCAAGGTGGCCCCTACACTATCTACATCCACCAGATTACCTCACCCATTTCCACATCCTTAACTTTGTTTATATATACTCGTAACTTCTTTGTTCAAAGGCACAAGTTTGAACTTACAGAAAATTTTACGCGCCTATATATCTCTATTATGAGCAATTGGACCTCTAAGAATTATGCAGGGAATGCAAGAAACGTACCTTCGCACTTGTTGGTGGCGGGGTCGATCTTGAACCCCGGTGGGCAGTACTTGGACGAGCGGTCCTGGCAGTAAAAGGAGCCGCGCGTGTTGATGCAAAACTGCGAGAGCTGGTTGCAGTCATCGTTGTGGGTGGCACACTCGTCTATGTCTGCAAATTTCGTAGGTTGCGTGAGAGCTTCATAGACAATAATCAGGCAAATTGATCATCAATAATGTATAATTTTTAACGCTTTTTAACTGCAAAAAGTGTTCAATTCGTAATAATGTGTCTATTAAGGGTTTATGAAACAAAACAAAGAAAAGAACGTTTATTCTGTGTTACATGCAGCACCACGAGAGAAAAATAGAGATGAATAATAATAACAAAATAAATAACAAAATTGAACTCTTATATGAACAGAAATAAAACTAAATAAGGTGTTATAAGCCCCACCGAAAGCCAAGTGAGAGTTGGAGTAGCAGTTAGCAGGTTATGCAAGTCATTACGTTTAAATGAACATGAATAGAGCTACAGTCGCACTTTCATGTATTTATTACACAAATTCTATTATTATTATTCCTTTTTTATGCACTCCACAGCAGAAAGTCACTTTGCGTGTATACACTTCATACTCATAAACTACAATTTTTTTGGACGGGAATAATAGGAGACTTAACTACCTTCGCACTCTTCATCCCGACCAGCTCGGAACCCAGCAGGACACCTGTCTTCAGCTGGAGGTCGAGGCCTGTTGGCCAGGTTGGAAGGGTCACCGACGACTCCGCTACATTTGTACGCTCCTATCGTGTTCTCGCAGAGATACGACGGGCATGGCGGATTCGGATGGAGGCATTCGTTTATATCTGGAAAATAACTTATTCTCATAACACTTATGTAGTGAAATACACAAGATAGGATGAAGAGCACCTAAAGTTTTTAGACGCTTGGTGTCGATCACACACACTATCGAAATAAGTCAAAATAACACTAACCCATACCTACAGGACGCATCAATTCGCTTAACCGTAAGTTCAATTGCAAAAAAGTTGTTCTTAAGAGTAACGATAAGTGTTATTTCCCATGAATCACTTTAGTTTTCGAAATGCCTTAAGACTTACCATCACAAGCATGGTTGACAGAGTTCCTCGAGAACCCGGCTGGACATGATCCTCTCTCGACGGTTCCATGACTCCTCACAGGAATGCACTTAAATGAGCCGTGCACGTTGAAGCACTGCGTCCCGGGGAGACACACCGGCGGGTTTAACGAGCACTCGTCGATATCTGGAAAGAAGAGGGACAGTAACTACCGAACAAGTTGAGAAGAGAGCAGTTTTGCCTTAAAACATCTGCTCATATATAAATTAATAAACAAATAAATATGGTAATGTCCTGCAGCGCGACGCATGTTGTGTAATTTATACCACACCGTTGAATTTTCTCTATTCTATCATTTGACAGGTTTGTAGCATTTGGTAGCTAATAAATAGGTTAAAAGTAGCTCTTGAGACAGCAAAATACAAAAACACAGCTAATTTAAACGACACTCACATAATATGTGTGTTTCGCTACAGGTACCATCGAGCTGGTATAATGGGTATCTCTAGGAAGGTACTGCTCAAATTGCTAATACGAGTAATAAGTAGTTTCAACTGGTTTTGATTTCACTTACTTTTAAAAATAGCGAGTCAGGTATAATCATCAGTGATAGAAGACAGTTAGGCAACAAAGCGTGTCATAATATTACCTTTTTAATAACTTATGTAGCCTACCATTTATACTTTTATATCACTCTCCTAAATAGGATAGCCTGTAAGGATAATTGTGTGTATTTAAATAAATAAATAAAAATCAGAATGTTTCTAGTGGTTTCATCGAATTCTACAGGAACTGTGGCCGTAAGGCTTACCTTGACAGCTCTTCCCGTCAGCCATGAGCTCGTATCCTCGCCTGCAGGAGCATTTGATCTCGGCGTCGCCGTTGTCGTTACACTTATGGTGGCATGGGTTGCGAGGCTTGCATCTATTCTTCTCCACCTGTGTTTGAGGAGAGATGTGTCATCAACGCTCTCATTAATATCTTCTGGTTCTATGTTCTTAGTAGTAAAATGCGCGCAAAAATTAATATAATAAAAAAGTCATCATAAATTAAATATTTGAGTTTAAAGTATTATAAACACTTACTAATTTGTTTAAACTTTATTGCACAAACTGACTTAATGCCTTAAGGCATTCTCTACCAGTCAACCAACAGGCCAAACAAAAACATGTCGAGGTTGTTGCTATTTTTAAAGAAACCAGTTTTTAAAATTCTATAAATAAAATGTAAATGTCTGTTAGTATACTACAATAAAATACACTATTTTACAATACACTAATGCATATGAATGCATACATACACTTAATAATATAATAACTAATAAACAAGTACCTACTATACCAACATTATGCAGAGTCTTAATCCTGTAAATTATCATGAAAATACTTGCGCAACATACACTTAAAAGACAGTTTGATCTGAGCCCTTAGCCAAGATGGCCATCGCTAACTAGCGTTTCATCACGTGGCTCTTCGTATGAGTGACGCGATTGGTTTAAAAACGAAACGGATAGAAACGCTAGTTACCGATGGCCATTATGGCTAAGAGTTCTGAGCTAGCCTTATTCGAAGCGGCAGTGCATTCCAAATACAGGTCAAAAGATAGGTATCTCTATTTTTACTTTAAGGCATAATATAATTTTTCCTAGACTAAAAACAAGATTTGTCCAGATTGTTCTGCATAAAAGTCGTTTCAACATTTTGAAAAAAGGCAGAGCCAATACTACAACTCCAAAAAAATTAATATGTCACTTTAGCAATTAAGAAACAAGGAGTGAAACGAAGTTTTTCAACGACGGTAAAAGATTGAGTCATTCAGACACATAAGGTAGAGAGAGTCACTATAAGATCAGGAACCTGAAAAGGCTATTTATCTAGAAGTTCGGAACCTGTTATAGGTCTGCTCTAAGCGGGAAGGCTTAAACGGCCAAATTTATCTTATATGAGACGTTCTCAATATAAAGGGACCTTATGGCGGAAGGCAGTTACGCTCTTCTTATTCTTGTAACTATACGAATATTATGGTCACACTTCTAAAAATGTCGTAACCGCCTGCCTCCATAAGGTCCCTTTATATTAAGAACGTCACATATATACTTTAATCTATCTTAAAATGAGATAAAATACCGCTCTGCAGTTCTTTCCATCAGCCATAAGCATGTAGCCGGGATTGCACTGGCACTTGTATGACCCCGGCACCGGGATGCAGTGGTGGGCACACAACTCGTTCGGGGCGTATTCCTCGCATAGTGAAGATCGGACTGAAAATATCGTGCTGAAGTTTAAAACTATACTTACGTCAAGACGCGTCAGATATGACGACTTGAAATTTACTTTGATGCGTCGTATAATTTTGCAAAATATTTTATGGTTTTTTAATGATAAGCAAAGATGCCAAGCTTCGCTTTGTGTAACTTGTATTACGTAGATGATAACATTTTGTACTAAATACTTCAACCACATTGAATCCAAAAAGACGCGGTTGTTATCAACGTTATCATTATCATTTAGCTGAAACAAAGTCGGAACTACTCTGAACATTGGTAATAAGGATAACTGACCAGTCTCATTCCTGGAAACTGACGTCGTCCCTGACGTTAGTGGTTCTTCGTGCCTCCCTTCGTTATGATCAGCAGTTCTCTACAAGATAAGTAATATATTCGTTTCAGTCACTAAACATCTTAAGCTTCAGAGAGCCAAGCACGAGCATGTTTCTCTGAACTCTATCTTAATTAATAGGTTTCTACCTTCAGATTTCAGAACAAAATGCCCAAGTCTTATAACTAATTCTGGCATTCTAACATTCTACCGGATGGAACCACTAATGGACCATTGATTTGGGAAAATAGTCAGCCATGGATGTGATATATGTTATCAGAAACAAATAAAGATATTTTCTATTTCTATTTCTATTAGTAAAAGACCTGTCAAAGACACTATCGCTATTATAAATAATTATAATACATGTCATTATTGTTAACCCCGCGTAAATAAGTATCCCAGGTCTTCCGTTCACCTTTTAACTTTGTTTTGGGTATGGTCTTCTATGTAAACCCTAATCAGAAGTCGGGCCCGTCCCGTATTATGAACTGTACAGTGTACAGCCGAATTCAAATATATGTACACACTTTTGCACCTTATTTCAAAGGCGCAAAATTGTTTACATATCTTTGAACTTGACTGTACAAACCTGTCAAATAGGTACGGAAGCGGAAGGACAAAGTTATATGACTGCTATTACTGTTCCTTTTACTGCCTCGAACTTGCCAGGTTTTGATAAATCATGATACATGATGAAGTTCAGGTCTGTTCAGGGCTATATGGGTACTAACTTAACCTCATTTGGACATTTGACTGCTAATTATTAATTACCACACAGCACTGTCTGAACGCGTCGCCAGCCAGTAATTCTTCTGCGACGCTCCCCGCCGGCCGCGCGTCGCATGCGCCCGCGCCGCGCGCCGCCATCTCTGTCCCTCTCTTGCATTCATTACAGCACATCTGAGAAAAAGACAGAAAATGTAACCTGGGTTAGGTTAGGTTATTTTTTAGTTTGCCTTACAGTAAAGGTCATAAGAAAGCTTTAGTGCTCATTCCTAATATAAAACTGTGGATAGATAAGGTTGTTTCGGATTAAACTTTGACGTTTGCTCTGTTGTAGGTATTCCGGCGTAGAATTGAAGACTCCCAGTGTAGAGACTAGCACAAAAGTCTTACTTAGTCCTCTCCTCGAGGTTGTCAAAAATGTCCATAGGCCTCAGCTATGTTATTCTGTTAACACAAACGTCAACCAGTTCTACTCAGCCGATGAATAGCCGGCGAATTTACATCGTCCGTCAAAGTGGGTAAATGACATTCAACTGCCTGCACATTCATTTAGTCGCTGGTTTCACAGACGACCAGCTGTCAAACTAGCGACTAAATGAAAGTGCAGGCAGTTGAATGTCATTTACCCACCTTGACGGACGATGTCAATTCGCCGGATATTCATCGACTGAGTAGAACTGAATGACGTTGTTTTAACAGAATAACATAGCAGGGCCTCACCACTAACTCATTTTGTGAGCATAAGACGAAGTAAGGTAATCTGTGGCATAAGTAAGATTGCATTCTCCCTGTGGCATAAGTAAGATTGCATTCTCCACCATTAAAAATTTAAAACAACGGTAATTTTATCCCGCTTTAGTTAATAAAACCCTGGATTACCTACCATGTCTAATGATACTTTGTCAAATCTCATAGTGTATTTCTTTGTAATTAGGCACCTTTACTCTAATTAAGCTTATCATTACATTTATACTGACAATGACATAATTTCCGCAACATGTCCTTAATCTCCCTATTATTTGAATCAACATTACATCAGAATGCGCTCTTTTTAAAGCAAAAACGAAGTAAGTCTGGTCGGTCTACGCTTCAATTTTCAATTTTATTATTGTGCGTTCACGGGTTATATTGGAATATGGTTTTAATAGGAGTTGTAACTTTTGCTTAGATAGGGATTAATTATCATGCAAGAGCGATAAGAATCCCTAATTACCTAGTTGCGGTGTTTATTTAACCGATACTCGTAATAAGCGTCTGTTCATGCAGTATTCTGGGAACCTACTTTTTTGTGATAAGGAGAAAAAAAGTTGCAAATTTCGAAAAAAAATTGGAGACAAAAATATTGGTGCCTAATTATTGCTAACATTGGTCATTTGAGACCATGATCTTGTTATCTAAGATCTTCTTGAGGTAAGTATAATATTAAATTGAAACATCGATCATGAATTCTGAATAGGAATTTTCACATAAGTAAAATCATTTTTACATGTCAATCTTATTAAACTTTCCACTGATAACGGACAATTTTATTAATAATGTAAAAATAATATGCCTTCTGGGTGCGAATTATCTAAACTAAACCATCGACACGAAAAGAAGAATATGTAAAAATTTTAATAATCTCGTTTACTTTTCCAATATAGAATGGATACTGTCTGGAATGCTGTTATCTCTCTTATTGTACTTCTTAACAAACCGGAAAGATAATTTTGCTCACTAAGCTACCGTGTATAATACGAAGGTACTTACAACTCTTCTCTTTGTGCCTTTACGTTCTTTATCCACTGTTATTTTTAATACTTTCTTAAAGCTGCTTGCACCTAGGAGCTAACGCTAAGTACTTTTAGCTTTCTCAATTTGTAAAATACTACTAGTAAATTAACGACTAGTATTTCCATATCGTGTTAGGTTAAAGGCTATATAGGTCTTTAACCTTTTCTTACTGACGTGCACGCTTATCAGAGAAATGGCCCAAGTTGAACGAAACACCATCCAGTCTCTATTCAAGATCCGTTCCTACTACTTAATTTTTAGCACACGTGACGCAAACTGCAACGTTAGCGAAGTGGTGAACGTTGCCAAACTTCGCTCATGTCTGGCAACATCGACTTCGGTGTGTCGTGGTACACGATGTCGCCAGATATGTCAAGCGGAGTCGGTCGACTTCTACATCTACATATCAAACTGTCTCCATAGAAAAGATGTATTTATGTAATGTTAAAACCGGACAAACATGACCATAAGGAAGAGCACACGGATACCAATCATCCATTCAAAGAAATTGCAGATGAGTTCTCGGCATTTTAAGAAGAGAAGCCTGTGCCCGTTTACCTGTGCTGTGTTCAGGGTGCCGTCGCATTGCTGCGCGCTGGTCGCTACATCGATTCCAGTCTCACAATCCCTCTTCTTTCTGAAAGCAAAGTTATGTTTAGTCAATTTCTGTCAAAATTTTATTTTTGGGACAAGCTTTTGTTGCCCACTGTCCTTTTGTAGCTCTCATCATATGTTTGAGACCAAACTAAGGAGTCCCAAATCGGTGGGTCTACGTGCACAGCAGATATCCTATTGCCATCTTCCCACTGCATCGTCAGACCAGCTCTATGGTTTTTCACCAAAGTTACACAGGTATATTTCAACTCAATTAGACACCAGGAATTGGTTCAAATCTTGCTAGAAATATTGGGTGATTACCAATACTTTATCATCTGAACCTTTAGCGTCAGCATTCTGGGTCCTACACAGTCACAGAAACAAAAGCTGTCTCTCCTGTTCCAGAAAGTTAAGGGCTTTGAAACCAAATTTTTCGGGTTAGGATATATCCGCGTAATGGGAGTCTAGTGTAGTTTTGGCCTGTATCGAAATTATATGAGTTAAAAACTCCCACATCGTCAACTTTTAGGAACAGAAGGGACAATTTTGAACCTAACTCTGTGTATGACCCTTCTACAATTTTATTTTCTTCCAAACACGTGTGATTAAAAATTCTGTGCAATTGACCTCATTAAGAAGCCGACAAATTTCTGACATTTACGTTAATACATTTTTGTTCAAAACAAAACGAAGATAAGAATATGAATTGTTATGCGCGGAGTTTCCCGGAGACGGGAGGTTATCGATAGTTATTATTATTAAACAGTTAGTAAACATACGTAGACTTATCTTTGAGAATTTACAATTGAATAACCATTTTATCTGAGAAACTAGCAAACTACCAAGAGGATACATTTTCAAATTAATTAGTTAAAGTTAATTTAGAGATGTAGAAAAAAACCGGGCAAGTGCGAATCGGACTCGCGCACTGAGGGTTCCGTACACATTTGGCTGGTTTTTAGTATTTGTTGTTATTATAGAGGGTTTGTTCTTTATCATACCAAATTTGACGTTTGTATGTTTTACCGTTTTTATGATACAACAAAAATAAAAATACGTTGAAAACAAAACGTATGGGGAGGGTTTATTATTTCACTTTATTTTTTTTTATTTGTTAGTAAATCCGCCGTAATAACACATATTCTAAAAAAAAATCAACCCGCTATCTATTACGGTTCAAAAGATACAGCTCTTTATAGTTAGGACAGACGGACAGACGGACAGACGGACAAACGGACAGACGGACGGACGGACGTCGATTCCATACATTTTGTCGAATTTCGAAAATTGTGACCCCCTGGAGTGAACATTTTATTTGGGGTACATACTGGAAATATTGCTTGCAACAGTCGTCCATAGCCAGGATACAGAGAGAGCCAAACTGCGTCGGCACTGAGGGAGGTGATGATGAAGAACAGTCTTCGAGGGTATGCAGCCTGCCATACGCTGTGCCCTGGTTGCAGCACAGTTGCGTCGCGCTAGCCATCTCCTCGACGTAGGACCCTGAGAAATTATACACAGTTCATTATTATTTTTAATATCAAGGAAGCAATCTCACACAAATTGACTTAAAGACAACACAGACCGATATTAGAATAGATAGAATATGTATAATACAAAAACGTTTATTCTGCAGACACAACATCGTAAAACTACAACATCATAAAACTAGTTCATATTCTTATCACTTTTTCTTTTTACAAAGATAGACTTCTTTTTAGAAAGAAGAGCAATATTGTTGGCATGAGGTATCAGCCTAGCTGGTTTTCAGGGGAGCCAGGAGGTAGCTTGAGACAGCGTACTGTGATTTACATATACTGTGATTTAGGCAACGATAACCATACTTATAATAAAAAAAAATGTAGGGAGACACACGAAAAAAAAAGTAGGTACACAAGAAATGGCACAGATGTCTATGAGAATTAATGACAGTTTCATTCATATTCCGACCACTAGTATATATAGAAAAACATCCAAGAAACTTGAGGAGTCTGGTAGTGGGTATGCTAGGGCCTAATCGATACTGCGAAAAGTTGGACAGTGATGTTGAAGTAGATTGGTAATACAGGCCACAGGGTTCTAAATTGATCAAATAAGTTTGACGAGGCTATGATTTAGAGCTTAATATAGAAACAATGCAAAAGTTTTACAGGATAAACCACCACAATGTCTATCTATGATCGTTGTTCCATCTTTCGGAGCACTCAGAGATTATTAAACAAATTCATTGCTAACTTGTTATGCTAACTTTCTGACCCAGAAATTAAGGATAAACTGAATGAATACGTAAGTACTTTAATTACAATGTTCTTGATAATTATAAGCAACTGGTTTAAAGGTTTCTTATTAGTATTAATAGGTATAATTTATTTATTCTCTGTGTCTGTGACGTCTGTACTCCATATATTTTTTTAAAAACATTCCTCTATTTTTCCTGTAACAGCTGGAACATGTGGGTTTGCTGCTTTTAATGACCGAGCATTTTAGTTCGGGTCACTTGCTTAAGAGCTATTTCCAGCCCGATCTCAAATTGCCCCGGTTGGCAATCACCGTAGGTACTTGCCATTATAATCGCCAGATTTACGTAAAGAATATAACGATTGCATCAAATTATTTAGTAGAAAATTCTTCGTTTCGATTTGAATATGGAAAACTTACAAAGCGTTTTTATATTAGTGCAACATAATATTTTGACGGCCTACGTAAATTCGCCGGTTATTTTTCGTCGGTCGATGTGAAGGGCGAGATATTTAGCAGAATCACGTGGCAGGAAAAGAAGTTTCAATATAACTGTTCTCTAGTTTCTTGGTTTCAACCGCGGTTGGCATATTTTGTAGTAACCCTGCGCACGAAGCTAGTGGTCCCGAGTTCGATTTCCGTATGGGCAAATATCGCACCTCTATTGCAATAACGACTCTTTAGAACACAGAACACAGTTTAAAAAAAACGTTATTGCTGTAAAAAAACAATTGAATTTCAAAGTTGACTTTTTCTGCATTTACGTCGTTGTTGCATTAGAGGTTCGATATTATATTTGTGAGTTGAACGCGAGTATTAGTTATAAAACAAGAATAGAGTCATTTATTGGGACACACTTAACATATGATAACCTGAAAATACAGGTGGCAGTAAATTATACAGTAAGAAAACCAAATAACAATAAAAAATAATTAAAAAGTCTAAGTTGTAGGTAAGTCTAAGGAGTAGTTCCAAACTCAAATTTTGACGCACTACTTCGGCCGGAACTCTATCCTTGTAGTCCGAAATAAAATTATTGAGTTTGAATTTGAATGTACTCAAGAGCAATGAAAATGAGTCACAAATTTACGTAAATTAGTAAGTACAGTGACCCGTTCACTCTGAGTGTGTATTACATTATCTTGTTTAATGTAACGAATAGTGGGTGCAATATCTAAGAATATCTGCTCCAGATGATTGACCCACATCGCTGACATTGATGCATGTTCGTTAAGCATTGCACCCATCGCCGGCGTACGGTAAACTTAACCTCTTTACTTTAAGTGATTTATAGGCATTTGTGAAGAGTAAGTTAACTTTGAAGTTATGTAATAGGCAATTTTTTGTGTGATGCCGAGTATTTTGTTCCTGAGTCCCTGAGGTTTTCTACGTCTACCTATTTGTATTAAGTACATAATTATACCTATAGGTATAGGTATTTCTTACTCTATATAAGTATATTTATCGTCATCTAGTACTCATAGTACAAAGCTAGAGTTTAATTTGGGACGAGGTCAATTTGTGAGAGATTGTCCCTTATTATTTTGCATTGCATTATCGACTATCGTTATCTTTAGATTAATTATTAAGTTACCAAATCTAACAATTAAGTACCTACTTTATCTTTTTAGGGTTCCGTACCCGAAAGTTACCTTTTTAATGTAAGTTAGTCGTTAAGTTAATTTTACTGTAATTTTTTTTTTTTATTTAGTGAGTAAAAAGACACATTTTTAGACGGGTTTTTGTAAAGCTTACTTGTGTACAAATCAAAGCACACAAACTAATTAAACATATTATTTGAACCTTTACCAGATCTTGTTCCCAAAGACCCTTGATCGACTAACCTTACGAAATGACAATAAAATAACTAATCTACCAATCTGGGAGCTAGCGTGTGAACTCCGTGCAAATGATTTCCAGATGTCCCGGTCACATCTGTGGGGCAAGGATGTAAAAACCCGTGACCATTTTTTACAGCTAAGACCTTGAGTTCTAAAGTAAGTATCATACGAAAGAAGATGCTGCACACATGTTGGTCCATATTTGGGGCATTCTGACGTGATCTAGACACCGCAGTGTCCGGACAAGTTCGGAGAAAGTCGAACGACACTGCAGTGGGTTTACATGAACCCATTCAGGCCATATTTTCCATTCTCATAACAAATTTCCCAGTACAGCTAGGAAATTTTTACATATAACTTAAGCCTAACTTGGCAGTTTTCTATAGAGTATGCTACAGTATCATGTAATCTGGGGTATTTGAGAAAACTGGCAAGTTAGGGTTCAAAATGCATTACCTAGTCGCATCAAACCGGTTTGTCTGTCAACAGACCAGTTACTTACTTCTCTAAGGTCTTTAGGTTTAGGCTTAAATCTAGTGCCAAACTTGGCACATTTTTACCCGACTACCCAAAAAGGAGGTTTTTCGGCTGTATGTTTGTATGTTTGTTCTTCGTAACCTCCTGTAGGCTAAACGCCTTAATAGATTTTAAAGTGCGGGGTGACTTAATCGAGTGTTCTTAGCTTGGTTTGACGAAAATCCGTTAAGCCATTTAAAGTTATGTATGAGCACTGAAGGTAGATGTCCCGATTTTGCCGTGGATTTTTTAACTTGGCGTTTTTTAACGTGGATTTTTTTTAAGTTAGGTTAGTTATCCCGGAGTTAGACAGTTTCCGAGGAAGCAGCGATAAACGACTTCTAGGTGGACGGATTCGCGGGCAACAGCTAGTGAGAGGTACTATTTGTATGAGAGATTGCGCACTAGATACGAATTCCGTCATCCGATTTCTCATACAAATAGTAATACTTCTACTTCGGATCGACCTTCTCGAAAACGGATCGGACGTCGTGCGAAACCGCTCTGATGGTTAAAAATGCGGAACTGTGTGTTGTTCGTTGGTTTCGTCGGATTGGCGTGAAATATAAAAGATAAAGATAAAAGATAATTATTCAGTAAGTAGGCCGCACGGGCACTTTTACACGTCAAAATCTACCAGCGCTTCCCAAGAGGAGACCACTGCTGAGAAGAAGCGCCGCAAGAAACTCAACAGTTAGTCATTTTTTTAATAGAATTCACTTATGACAATGATACTACTTATTCTAGCATTATATAATATGGTACGCAGGTAGTTTATAGCCTGGATACAGACATAGGGCACTTTTATTCTGGTAAATTGGACAGGCCCTGAGGGAATAGCGATAAAGGATTTCTACGTGCACGGAGAAAAGCTAGTAAAGGCATAAAAGTGCACTTTGCTCGTTTCTTCAGATTTCTCAGTACCTTTAAACCCGAAACAATAAGTTGCATAAAAAAAAATAATGTTTAAGTAACTTTTCGTCGCTTCCCGCCGTCTGTCTCTTTGTATGTATGTACGCTTAGATCTTTCAAACTAGTATTTTATTTTAATGCGGTTTTCACCATTGGTTAGATAATTTTTCACGGAAGGGTTATATATGTAATAGTACCCGGAGCGAAGCGAGGGCGGGCCGCTAGTACAATCATAAATTAAGAAAGTAATTTTTGTTTCTGTCGATTAAGTAATAATTTTACCTTCTCATCCTGGCTGGGTATAGACAAAACATAAAAAGTATACTAAAACTCAATATCTCTGGCAATATACGAAATATCTACTACTCGTATTTAACTTTTTCGATGCTTGCATTTTCTAAATATATTTTTAAACAGAATTTTAGAATTTGAATTAAATTTGTATTTTAAAAGCTCTTCGCAA
This sequence comes from Tortrix viridana, assembly GCA_963241965.1. NCBI lineage: Eukaryota > Metazoa > Arthropoda > Insecta > Lepidoptera > Tortricidae > Tortrix > Tortrix viridana. The sequence continues at coordinate 4,108,704 of OY725196.1, read as the reverse complement.
CTAACATAAGGCATAAAATAAAACTAAACTGTAATAATTTTCTCACGTAATAAAAAATATATATACCTTCTTATGCTCATCCTTTAGATATTTCCGCAGCATTCAGCTATTAATTATATTTAAATATTATTAACGTCTTTAGTCATTTTAATTTAATTTACCCTTTACCATATTTACCGCTAAAACCGCACTAACTGCCGCCCTCAGAGACGTCAATTAATTTTTAATGTTTCATTAAAGTTGCTGCATCTTATTCTATTGCTATAGCAAAAAAGTGACAGCAGCAACTTTAATGAAACTTAAAAGTTAATTGACGTCTCTGATTGCGGCCGTAAATGCATTACGCTGAAACTTAACATCGAATGCAAACTCACCATACACCACTCTACACATCTGCACCAACACGCACACTATAACACTCTTCATTGTTACTATACACATACTTGAAACGATCGAGAAAGTTCTATTAATCCATTTCTTATAAGCAAAAGAACGCCGGTTTTGATTTTTAAATTAGGAACGATCCATGGATCCTGCGCAGGAGTGACCGCGGCGCGTGCGCGACTCAGTCTATTTCGGTCGCGCTCACACTGCAACGTCTCTGTCTTATCAAAGATTATGTAAACAGAGGGCATGTTTAGTTAAAACTGAATGTCTAGGAGATAATCGGACATTTTCTCTGCAGTCCATTGAGACATCGGCCCATCTCTATTATTATTAAGTAACATACAATATACGGGGTGGGCCCATTAGTAACATACTAATATTATACAGGGTGAGCCCATTAGCAACATACTAATATTATACGGGGTGAGCCCATTAGTAACATACTAATATTATACAGGGTGTGCCCATTAGCAACATACTAATATACAAGGTGAGCCCATTAGTAACATACTAATATACAAGGTGAGCCCATTAGTAACATACTAATGAACATTCCAAATGGGTCAGTGAGGGTAATCAGAAATCAGAAATGATTTATTTACATAGACACAGTATTGCGATGTTACAGTACATTATGTTTCATGTATCTAGCTTGCATGCAAGCGTGCAAATATATGTATAGCAGTCAATTAAAATGTCAAAAGAATAAAAAATAAATTAAAATAAACATAAGATGTCAAATTCAAGCAAAAGGTTAACATAATAGGTATATCACAATTATATAACTAAACTAACTAAAAACTACTATTAATTCTAACACTGGCGGTGGTCGAGATTACGCCTTTACGATGTAAAAAAAATAAATCTATAACTATATGAAATAGGGATATTTGCTCCTAAGTACCAAGGCTTCTTTATTTAAGAAAAACTGCATTCAAACGTTTAAAACTAACTCTCATACTCAACCGGGACTCGAACCCGCGCATTTCTGTTTATTATTTAAACAAGGTTACAAAACAAAATACGTTTCTGTGACCCTCCACATGAACAGATATAATAAAACAAATAGCGATACCCGACGGAACCCTTATAGGATCACTTTGTTGTCCGTCTGTCTGTCTGTCTGTGTATCTGTCAAGACCCTTTTTCTCAGGAACGCGTGAAGGTATCAAGTTGAAATTCATATCAAATACTTAGGTCTGCAATCCTTTGGATCAGTGACAAAATCAAACATCTAAGTCAACGCATCAAAAGATACGGCCGTTTATGCCGCATATTGAAGGGAATCTCAAGGGAATCAAAACCTATAGGGTACTTCCCGTTGACTTAGAATCATGAAATTTGGCAAGAAGCAATGTCTTATAGCACAAGTAAAGGAAAAAATCCAAAAAACTGTTAATTTGTAGTTACATCAAATAAAAAAAAAGTCCAATATAAACTGACACTCACTAAATACAAAAGTGCATACTTATTGCGTGTCAGCTTATACTGGACTTTGTTTATATTGTATTCCCGTGATTTACGAACTATTTACATGTCTACAAGTTTGTGCGGAACCCTCGGTGCGCGAGTCCGACTCGCATTTGACCGGCTTTTTTGTTTGAAAGGTGACTTAATCTTGTTCTTAGCTAAATTTGGTGAGAATCTGTTGGGCCAGTCGAGGACAGAAATATATTTACACTTTTGGACCTTATTACAATGGAATAAGGTGGAAAAGTGTAAACATCTTTCTGTCCTCGACTGGCCAAGTAAGTGTTACGAGCTCTGATAGGGGCTCCAATTTATCGGGAGATTTTTTTATTTAATAGTTATTGATTTAAGCAGCGACCACTGCACCTTACCCTAAACCTAACGAGAGGGACGCCGCAATACGTTAGATACGTATGGAGATATCTCCATCTCATTCCAACGCGTTGCGGCGTCCCTCTCGTTAGGGCTACGGTCAGGGTAGTGTAATATATACGCGCATTAGTGGTGCGGCACATGTCCGGTTGAAAACACTTAACTAAGTTTATTATTATAGTATTTTGTAGTAAATAGCTAAACTAAGTTTATATTATAGAATTTTGTCGTGAATGGATAAACTCCACAAGTTTTAATTACTGGAGATTAGAGACAATCGCAGACACTTCAATCTTTACGTCACTATTTCGGAATGATATCATACGTTATGTTTTTCAGTAAGTAGTATTATTTAGATTCTATTGTTTGATGTGGTGATAATAGTAGTTTATGTGACTGGTGCATAATGAGAGGCATTAAAATACGAGTGTGTGTTTATGAATTTCATAATAGCATCACACGAGTGTTTTAATGCCTAATTATGTACAGTTACATACACTATTTTATCTACATACATATTATAAGCTCTCTATGATGTGTTCAGGAACCGCATGTTACGACCAGGGACTGTAATACCGGTATAATTTGGATATCGATATCGGATATCGGTATAAATATCGATAATTAGGTATCGATTTATCGATATAGGTATCGATATATAATTTTCGATACATTAATATCGATATTTTTACTTACTTTACCAGTATCGGTACTGATACTAAAATACCGATATTATATCAATAATTAATTCCCCCTCGCATCCCGCGCCCTCCGAATCCTGCGTCATAACTAGGGATCGGAAATTCGGATGCTTTTATACCTAAACTTCGGCCTCAGTGCCTACACCGCGTTGATGTTAAGTAGTATGGAGGTGGACTCAATTTTGCTAATAAATTTCCCGGGATTTCCCGGAATGCCGGAAATTAAGATACATATACTCATACGTATTAAAGTATTTAAATAACATATTTTAGTTGTTTCTTTTTACAAAATATGTGTTTTGTTTGACTATCAGTACCTACACCATTCTTTAACATCAAACTAAATTATTCTTATGAAAACTAATGGTACTAACGTTAGTTTTTTTGTTAAATCACCTAATTAAAACAAATATAAATATAACTAAGTCATACAATTAGTCCGGTAGTCGTTGCTGGAATGTTCTATAGCTGTCTCTGTCTCGTTTTTGATCGCGACGATTCTGGAAGGTTCTCAGTATTGCTATCTCTTTATAATCATGCTATCTCTTTCACTCTTTTTGAAAATTCACCATATTCTCAAATGTACTTCAAAGGCCCATAAGGGGTCCTGAAAACGCCTGAAAACGGGTTTTCAAGTTATCGCGTAATCTGGCAGAGGGTGGCCTGAAACGGCCTGAAAACATGTTTCAGGCGCCTGAAAACAACGGCAACTTGGTCGAAATTTTAATAATCTGGTATGTGATAGAGCTACCTCTGAAACGGACTGAAAACTTGTTTCAGGCGCCTGAAAACAACGGCAACTTGGTTGAAATTTTGATAATCTGGTATATGATAGAGCTACCTCTGAAACGGACTGAAAACATGTTTGAGGCGCCTGAAAACAACGGCAACTTGGTTGAAATTTTGATAATCTGGTATATGATAGAGCTACCTCTGAAACGGACTGAAAGCATGTTTCAGGTGCCTGAAAACATTGGCAACTTGGTTGAAATTTTGATAATCTGGTATGTGATAGCTACCTCTGAAACGGCCTGAAAACATGTTTCAGGCGCCTGAAAACAACGGCAACTTGGTTGAAATTTTGATAATCTGGTATGTGATAGCTACCTCTGAAACGGCCTGAAAACATGTTTCAGGCGCCTGAAAACAACGGCAACTTAGTCGAAATTTTGATAAACTGATATGTGATAGAGCTACCTCTGAAACGGCCTGAAAACATGTTTCAGGCGCCTGAAAACAACGGCCACTTGGTCGAAATTTTGATAAACTGGTATGTGATAGAGCTACCTCTGAAACGGACTGAAAACATGTTTCAGGCGCCTGAAAACAACGGCAACTTGGTTGACATTTTGATAAATTCGTATGTGATAGAGCTACCTCTGAAACGGACTGAAACGATGTTTCAGCCTGCTGAAAACGCTTCCAAAGCACCAAAAATCACGATAACCAAATAACCTCACATTTGATATTATGTATGCCCGCGTAGAAGTCGTTTATCACTGCTCCCTCGGGAACTGCAATTTTCCGGAATAAAAAGTATCCTATGTATCCCCGGGACTCAAACTATCTCCATACTAATAAATTGTATATACCTTACTGAAGAAATAATTGATTCTCCATACAAACTTCCACCCCCCTCTTCACCCCCTTAAGGGATGATTTCCGGGATAAAAAGTATCATATGTCCTTTTCCGGGACTCAAACTATCTCTATACCAAATTTCATCTAAATCGGTTCAGCGGTTTAAGCGTGAAAAGGTAAAAGACAGAGAGACAGACAGACAGACAGATTCGCATTTATAGTATTAGTAAAGATAGTATAGATTGAAAAATGAAATGGTTTTAATTTGTTTGTTCGAGATATAGAATACCTAATAAGTACATACAAATGTAACAAAAGTAGTGGTCGATCGTTTTCTGATAAGAAAAGAATAAAGGAAACAGAAATTACATTAAAAAACATTTAAAAAAAAAGCAACATACAGACGAATTGAGAACCTCCTCCTTTTTTGAAGTCGGTTAAAAATTACATTGAATTGAGAAGACGTATCTGCCCCATACAAAAAATAAATGTTTTTACGTTGTATTTAATGTTTTTTTGTTATTATTATTCGCATAATAATATTGGTTTTTGTGTCTAAGCATAATAATATTTTTGTCTATAATGAGTGGTGATATCTAACAAAATATTTACACGGAAAGCCACTAAATTAGCAAAATACATGGCTCCGGTTATATATATACCCTTAAATGATAGAAAAAGTTAGTAATAAGTAGTATTTTGATAAAAATGTCATAAAACTATTTAAAAGTGTTAAAATACACTGATCAATTTGTATTTTTTTATAAGGAATCATTATTTACCACCATAAAATCGACCTTCCGGTATAATTTTGTGAATGATTTGCTTGCAACGTTTATATTTATTGTAATCAACAAGGAATGAAGAAAACTATAGCCAATTACGATTTTTAAATACGGAAATATGCAAAATGAAAACAATATTCTAGCTAATTGAATACCTATAAATGAGACATCCTTAATTATTTTTTCTGCGATTCATCTTGAATATTATAGATCAAATATGAAAAAAAAATGTTTATAATTATTTTTAACAAAATTTTCAGGATATTCTTAAATTTATTCATTTTTTTAAATAACTTATTAACTCATATTTAGTTGGATTATATTTTTTCCTAATTACTAGAATTATAATATATTCGATACACAAGAAAAATCAGCTATTATAAATTATTTCCGTTTCACCATACTAGCGTCCGTAAATTTCCTGGAGTATAACGTCAAAGAAACTGCTCGATCGATCGGCTCACGCGCCGCGCGTGGTAGGTACATTCCGTCCCTGACGAGCGGCGGGGGGGGGGGGGGGGGCGGTGGCGCGGCCGAGCGCGGAGCAGAGCACGGCGCGGCGCGCGACGTTGCCGTTCCACTCGTTCGAGCTGGCAATGTCGCGTAGGTATGTACCTATTAGTATCGGTACCAAGTATTGATAAAAGTATCGATATCTGTTTACCGATATTTAAGTTTACCGATACAATTATCGATATATTCGGGCAATATCGATATTGTTATCGATATTTTCTTAAAAATACCGATATGTCTCGGTTATCGATATACAGTCCCTGGTTACGACCGGCATAGCCGGCATTGATCAATTTATTATAATGTCAAAAATGGCGGCAACCGTAGTTTTTTTTTAATTCAGAGACAACCTAGAGTCGGCATCTACTATCATATCGTTCGATATCAAATTATCAAATAACATACGAGATTTGTCAAAATTGTATGCAATTGACATTTCATTTCGAATTAAATGTCATCTCGAATTATATTAGAATTGAGGTGTAATCAAATTGTTTTGTTTCTCAAAGATGTTCGAAATTTGAAACTCATAACTTTATCAAATTTTATATCGTTATAAGAACATTATGTTACTGCTACAGATAAGAAAATTATCATAGTAAAATTGATTGTTGTAATGCTGGTCATTGCCAACGGATTCTGAACGCATTATAGAGGACTTATAACATGTGTGTAGATAAATCACATTATTTATAGCCTGCTTTGTGTTAGTCTTCTGAGTGACCACTCGAGTTCAGCTATAAACGTTAGATCAACCGATAAAGGATTTTTTCCCAAAAATTGTCTAATGTCGGTTCGGGTATATTTTTAGGGTTCCGTACCAAAATGGTAAAAAAGGAACCCTTATGGTGAGACTTCGTTGTCTGTCTGTCACAGCAGTTTTTCTCAGCAACAAAACAAGCTATCAACTTGAAATTTGGCGTAGTTGTATAACTTGCTTTCCCGCATCTGTTTTTAGTAAAAAAAATATGAAATTAATTCTCGGGGTTATTAACTCTCGGGGTCTAGAATGGGGGATTGAAAAATTAAAGTGATTTGATTATAGCAAATGGGGTGTCATATAATACGAAAGGGCTCAATCTGCACATTTCAAAACATTTTCTTTATAATTTTCCGCGACGTACTTTTCGATTTATAACCAAAAATTTAACCTTAAATACGGAACCCTCGGTGCGCGAGTGCGACTCGCACTTGACCGGTTTTTTTTTTATATGACACCTTCATGTCACCTTTAACCCGAAGTAACCAACCTAGCCGCGCTTTCAATATTGGCAAAGAGCATCAAAACATAACACGTCTTTAACGACGTTTGCGAGGCGTTTGCCGTGGGCACGCGTTACTTTTTGGTGTGCCGGGTTCAATTTGCTTTGTTGTATTACAACACGCACGGGCCCGCGTTCAAAGCGTGTCGCGCCTGACACGCGTTTGGTGTGCCGGAACCTTAATGCCTGGGCCACACCGGATGCGTTGCGTAGACGTGCACGTGCGCGTTCGCGTTCCACTGCGTTGTATAGTATGAATCCTCACATGAGGATGCAGTTATACAATGCAGTGGAACGCGAACGCGCACGTGCACGTCTACGCAAAGCATCCGGTGTGGCCCAGGCTTAAATAATCAAGGTAATCGCGGTCTATGTCCCGTTGATATTTTGTCGAATGTAATCAACCGTGAATCATTAAATACCGTTATTTTCATATAAATTTAAGCTGATAAATGGTCGTGTCTGTTCCCACTTGCTCTCCGGGCCTCCCGCCGTACTCCGAGTAATGGGCGCCTCAGGACAAAGCGACTTGTCCTATACCGCTAAAGGGCTTAGGTTTTGTTTACAAAAAACTTATATTAACCCCAGCTTATAGTGGCATCTTATTTAAAATTTACCTTGTCAAAGCTCCTTTGAGCTTTGATTCAACTTGTTTAGTTAGTCTTCCGTTAATTCATTTACTTTTAGCTTTTGCCCGCGACTCCGTCCGCGTAGAAGTCGTTTATCGTGTATCCCTTGGGAACTATCAATTTTTCCGGGATAAAAACTATCCTATGTCCTTTCATCTAAATCGATTCAGCGGTTTAAGTGTGAAGAGGTAACAGACAGACAAGCAGACGAATTACCTTCGCATTTATAATATTAGTAGGCATGAGGGCGGGTATTTTGTTCCTAAGTCTTGGTTGTTTCTATGTATTTAAGTTTGTATTTATCTGTCTTATATGTTCTCTTTGTCTTACCCAAAGTACACTCAGCATCAAATATATTGTAACAGCCAAAGTGACCAAATAATTCGGAACACCATAAATTGTATATGGTGTGACGAACTATTTGGCCGCTTAGGCGGATACGATATGTGATGCTGACTGTACAAGTATAGAGCTTAATTTGGGAGTAGGTCAATTTGTGTGAGATTTTCTCCTAAAACGGCGTACCTATTTGAACACAGAGTAGGGCTTAATTTAACGTTAAAAAGTTGCTAACGTTACCCGCTGATCGACAGTTAACGTTAGTAAAATATATGCTTAAAATTTTGTTAATATATTTTAGCGTTATTTTTACCGGTAATTTGAGGTAACGTTAAAATCAAAGTATTGTTAATATTAAAGTTATTTTACAAACGCTATAAGCGTCCGTCATCCGCTTGATTTAAAATTATTTTTAATGGTATTTAACATTAATTTAACGGTAGTGAACGGTATTTTTATGAAATTACTGTTAAGTAACGTTATTTATTATGTTATCATATAGTAATTAACAAGCCTCGGGTTATTGTGAAAATTAACGGTAAAATTAACGTTAGTAAGTTATTATAACCAAATTACTGTACCAAATGACATTAAAATTATTCTGTTACCAAAGTATTTTTATGAAATTACCGTTTAGTAACGTTATCTAGTAACGTTAGCAAGCCCTGACACAGAGTTTACCAGCGAATCTACTGATAGATACACTATCAGTGATCGAATCAATTTATACTGACCTCTTGACATAGCAACGTTCGAAAGCGCAGATTATAAGCATGTTCGCCGATCGATTACCAGGAACTGATTATTTCCACGGCCGCACCCAGAGACGTCAATTAACTTTTAAGTTTAATTACCTAAAGTTGCTGCTGTCACTTTCATTGCTATAGCAATAGCAAGACGCAGCGACTTTAATCAAACTTAACTATTAATTGACGTCTATGAGTGCGGCATTTACACACCCCGTGTTATATGTTAGATAATTGGATGAAGCATCCGTCACTCTCGCACTTCCTGGTCAGAAAGTGATAGATGTTTTATCCACCTTTATACACATATAAACACAACTGGAACAGCCTCTGTTTATTTATTTTTTAATGTAATTGTTGATAGTTTTGTAATATCAAAGCCGCGTGTGGATGTCGACCCTAACGGCTTGGCTACGACTTTGGGCGGCGGTGGCGGCGAGCGAATTCTCTGTTCATTCCACGGTGGACACGTTCACCGTACAGCGGTTAATTGGCATTACACGTAATGTATTAGAAATCGCTTGCCGCGCCGCCGGCCGCGCAAGTCGTGGCCAGGCCGTAAGGTCGAGCGGTGTCAATGCGAAGTATTCTTGGAAGCAGTGTAATCTCTGTTATTTAAATATTTGTATCATTTGATTTAGTGCTTCCCGCTAGAAAGGACCCACTTCGAGTTTAAACGTGCAGATTCAAGTTTTATTAATCATTTTACTTTCTGGGAATTCGTAGTTTATTATATTGCAGATATTATCAGCGTATCTTGTTTTGTTTTGTGCATGATGTTGTGATAGTTAGTTTATTCCTATTGGTTAATATTACTTTGAATTCTATTTTGATTGCTCAAAGACCACTCAAAATATTTTAAAGAACTAAAACAGGGGTTTTTGAATACAGAAATCGATCCGTCAAGTTATCATCTTCGGATATTGGTTTGCTAACCAAACGATGCTTGGGCTGCTAACTAGGACACTTTTCTTTTAAACCTTAAGCGTTAAGTCTTACGTGAGAATATGGAATAGATGTATTAATTTCCCTAGCACTTGTCAAATTTTATCTGCATGCTACGGGGCCAGGAACAAATACCTACGCGAGCTCATCACACAAATGTTTGCTCTTTCAGGGAATCAAACCCTGGACCGCTAGTTTCGTAGGCAGCGTCTCAAAGTCAAAGAAAATATATATAATACCGTATCACAAACAGAGAGCACGTGTAAGAATATTTTGATGGTATCATTGATGTTACTAACCAAGTTTGGTATCCCAAGGTTACACATGGACATCAAGTTCCTTTAACAACAGTTTAACGACTGTTACTTCCTATTATAGCCTCTATATACCAACTTAATTTTACCGTTCAAAGTGTCACTGTTCTCATTTGTTTCTAACAAATTAGTATATGTTACTTTAGTTCTAATGTTTGCCAAGTTAGAAGTTAACTTTGTGCATCTTTAGTATCAATTTTGCAATAATCCGTCAAGGCGAGGTTACATCATTCTAGTAAAAAGGTGTGCGTTGGCGCATCGCCGCTAAAAGGTCCCAAACCTGATAATTAATAAATCAAACCTGGCACAGAACTGTAAAATTACGAAAATACACAGCTTATTTTGTCATTGTCGTCTATGCAAGTTAAAAACCACTTGTATATTTTTAAACCCGCCATTTTGGGGTAATTTACAAAAATATTGTACATAGTTAAGCGACGTTACGAGCTTAATTAAGGAAACAAACGAATATCATTTTTGTGTAACGAAAATTAACCTTATGAATGTATGAATAATTTTCGTTACACAAAAATGAAATTCGTTTGTTCTTTAATTGAGCCCGCTTAACTGGGTAAGTTTCCGGGCGTTTCAACCGCCGTCATTAGTGTCACCAATATATTGACGAAATCAATGACACTACAGCAACTTCTGATGCTGATAGAAACTACATCCCCGGTTCTGCTTCTGTTTACATCAGGAGTTGCTGTAGCGTCATTGATTGCGTCAATATATTGGTGACACTAATAACGGCGGTTGAAACGCCCGAAAATTCACCCAACTATGTACAATATTTTTGAGTTTTTTTTTTAAATTAAAGTAGGTACCCAGTGACACTCGCGGCGCGACTAGTTGAATAGTACCTACGAGTATACTGCTACTTTGTACCGACATTTCTCGGATTCGGATCGGCCGCAGTGCGGAACCACTCTTCATCACTACATAATACAAATTAACCTCCTGAGGCCTACGTCAAAATTTCGTTAGTTCGAAACAGAACCTTATGTCAGTCAACAAAAGTTAAAAGTCATTTTGACAATTGTCCTATATGTAGGCCGTTGGGCCTAAGGGCGGCTAGCACAAGTTGCCCGCGACTCGTTTGTCGCTCGGTAATCCCTCTCTACCTAGTCTGTAACGAAAGAGACGCACTGAGCGACAAGCGAGAAAATACAACTTGTGCTACCCGTGCCCGTGCCCGTAGAGGTTAAATTCCCCCGCCGCGGTGAGTTTGTGTTAGTTCGGGTCTAATCTCAGAAACTATTGTAAAGTTTTCACCAATAGAAAGAGGGTTTATCTAGGAAGGTTATATAGGCTTATTTATGAACTATATAGAGCTACCCATGCGAATCCGGGGCGCGTCGTTAGTATTATTTAAAGTAAATATGCTGTTATTGTCATCGTTGTGTCTGTGTGGGTGACAACGCCATAAAACACACCCGCACACTGACAGGTTATTAAGCCAACTGAGGAAGATTAACATGCGATGGTCTTACAAAACGTTCATTTTATTAGGGTTCCGTACCAAAATGGTAAGAAAGGAACCCTTATGGTGAGACTACTCCGATTTATGTCTGTCGGCAGTGTGTCTGCGACCTACGTCACAACAGTTTCCCTCAGCAAATTAATAAAGTTTATGAGACGAAAAAACAAAGATATATTTACATTTTATAATAGATAGTTTTTCAGAAATTAACAAAAATTTTGTAAAAATAAAATGGACATTAAAACATTTTCTTCGAACCTGATTCTATTGTTCTATTTTTAAATGGAACCCTCGGCGCGCGAGTCCGACTCAAACTTGACCATAGGACCGGTAATGGCATGAAGAAGAACGAGCATACAGTACTTCTGTTGTAAATGGGCTCTGAGGCTCCTGGTCACGTGTAATCCCGAAATTACGAATAATATTCGACGGTTGATTCCCGCCTTCCACTGCGAGCGGACCGGACTCCGTACGGGCATTTAGCTTAGATTACCTATCCATAAATCACCTATGTCACACGAATTTCATGATTTTTTGATCCCCTCCCCCGTCCTTGTCACAGGTGGTCACATTTGTGAGACCCCCTCTGGTGTGACGTCACATGCAATTTTACAGTTCCAAAATTTTAGATTTTGTCGTGAGACGTCGAAGCATGACTCCCAACTATTGTTACATTTGTTACACAATGTCAAACTTCGTTGACCTCCTCACCCCCAGCCTACTACAGTGACTTCGAAAGACTTGCTCGCGTTGGAAGCACAAAGTCACCGTTGTAAACTAAACGAGTCCGTACGGAGTTCGCTCCTCTCGCATTGGAAAGCGGGCACTACGAAATGCCTCTATGGTATGCATACTATGCATTCATTTCGGATTTTTGACGCCTTTGATATATTCAAGAATTTAGTACAAAATTAAAGAATCCATGGTTTATTAACTATTTAATGAAATAAATATTACGTTCAACACTACTCATCATATTATTATGGCAACACTTAAAATAGACATTAATTGAATGTATATCTGGCAACACAACGTTCTGATATGTAAAGGTATTTATGACAAATTACAAAAACTGCTAGCAAATAAACTGTAGGAATTCGAAATAACATTTATATAAACCGGTTCACATAATTTTAATTGACATAGTTTATGTCATAAATCGTTATGACATGTTATCGGTCGTTATGACTTAGATAAAAATAAAGTACATGACAATATGCAACTAAATTTAAATTTAAATCTTAAATATTATGTATATTTATATAGTATTTTAAATACATGGAAGCACATTTATCTTAAACAAGACTGTTAGCTAAGCTGAAAAAATGCTAATTTTTTAGTAAATATTGTCAATATTTTAGGTAAAGATTTTATAACAATTTCATAATGTGCGATTTCGGACTTCCATTTAAGGTTTTCCTACAAATTCCTATAATCTGAGGCTATTTGTTATATTTTACATCTTTATAGAATTTTATATTTCACCAGTAAGTAGTATAATCTGCTCTAAATTGACACCTTCAACCTATTTATATGGATTTTATAAACCTAGCGTAGGAGTAAATACATTTTATCCTACAATAAAATACATTTATATTTCATATAATTTCTAATAAACAACTACGAATGTTCACTATGTTTTTTATTTATTTATGAAATTGACGATTATAATTAGAGAAAAAGACTGTTTTAATTACATTGTAAGTTTACTAATTTGAACACAATTTAAGTTCTTTTGGTTTGAATTTTATTTTCTAATGTCACTCAACGATTTTAAATAGAACCTTATTCGTTGTCCTATTTTTGGCAGAAATTGATCCATTTGTTAGTGCCCTGTACACGTTTACTTTTGAGTTAGTATATAGTAAATGTTCTGTTTTCATAGAAAATCTACAGTAGATGTCATCTCAAATATATTTAAAGATATTTTGGTCTCTGGTGGAACACGAAATTTTTGGCAGTAATAAATCTTCACAAAAAATATAATTTGGTCCAAATTATTCAGAACAGCATAAAAGAGAACATGGCATTTATGTTAAACATTTCTACATTATTTATTTTATTTTTGTTACTTAAACAATCCAAAATACTGTAATAAAATTATTAAAGCTGAATAACCAAAATTGAGTATATAGGTAGAAAAAATAATAATAACATATAATTTACAATTTTATCTAATCCTATAAAAAAAATATATTTTTTAAGATTATATGAAACCAAATTACAAATAAGTGGCTTATAAATTTTGACCCTCAATCGTGTAAATATATGATTAAATACAGTTTCTATATTTATGAATACTATATAGGCACGTTTGTGCCCACGCCAAATAGGTATATAATCTTACAATATATTTTCTAAAACACACACGTTACGGATTAAAAAATTACGCGTCCTGTTGCGTTTATAATATTATTTTAAATACAATTTAAACATTTAAACTACTCACAAAACACCAATTTCAACTATATTGAACTCCTTTAAGGATAACATGATTAAATAGCTTGACACACACACATACAGGCATAAAAACTGGCATCATAGTCATAGATTAAACACAAAGTGCTAGTCTAGTATCTACTTCACATGTTTTTCTTTGGCACTGATATATCTCTGGTAAAATACATTTCAAAGAGTTATTTTAGCGATATTTGATAATAATTATAAATACGATTGAATACAAGTTTAAATACCATTTAGATTTATGGAAGACAATAATAGTAACAGAGTTATGAACAACGTCCCGTAACATATTTCCACTCATGCGAAATACTTAATTAAATATTAAACACAACCCCTAAATATAGAAATATAGCGTAAAAACTTATCATACATGAACGCATCGCAACGCACCCAAGTCAAAATTATAATTAAACTTAAAACTCAAATAATTATATAAATACTTTCGATTATTTAAAAACATTTTGAATCCGACTAGTTTTAGACATGAGTCTTTCGTAGCGGTATTATTTTACAAAACCTGTGCACACCGCAAGGTGTTCAAAAAATTGTGCGTAGATTTAGAATATACTCGATTCTCTTGACCGTTTTCGCATAGTTAAAAGTCAGATTAAAATTATATCAAACGAAATTATGACAAATCACAATGACGTCGCCTAAAACGGGAGGCTTAATTTGCGTGCGCGCCTTTCTTACACCAACATCTAGCGTCACGAGTCAAAGTTAACCGACCCAGATTAAGTCACTTTAATTTAAATCTTACTGCCAACTATACTAGGTTGAAATGCCGAAACGTCCCCTTGAGATCGTGGTCATAAGACTAGTTTTAAGCCTGGCCGTGCTTCTGAATCTCTTCGGCCTGCATCTTCGTTCGGAGGGCCGGGACGTCCTCCGGAATGCGCACGATTTTGTGGAATTTCTATAAATAAAGACAAAGTGATTTCAACATAAACTTCTAGATAACATTAATATCTTCAGAACTAACATGTATGATTAATGGCGATAGTCGACCATTAAAATGATGACAATTTTAAAGGCCGGTTAGATAAATGTGGAGCAGACAACATACAGATACGATAATACACATAAATTTCTAAATTAATGTTAAAAACGTTACTTTTGATAAATTTAAAATTAGTTAATTACTTACAGTCAACATCAAAAGTAGATACACACTTTTGTACCTTGTCGCTATACAGCCACGTTAGCAATGTCAAACAAGATTGTCAAATATGTTAATGCGATAAAGTACAAAAGTGAGTATCTACTTATGATGGATTATTTATTAATTTATTTTTTACGGAAAAATGAGGCAGACTAGCAGGCGGGTCACCCAATGGTAACATTTGTAACTGGTCATAAACACCCCTAACACCAGAGGAATCGCATGTGTGCTGCCGGCCTTAGAGAAAAGAGTAGGTTAGTTTTTTTAAGGTCGGGATCGGAAATATAGATGTCGAGAGTTGATTCTACAGAGAAAAGATGCGTGACACTTTTTTTTATTGCCTTACAAACAAACAGGCAGACGGCCAACCTGGTGGGAAGTGGTCACCGCCGCGTATGGACATTTGCAACACGCGTTGCCGGTCTCGAAGAAATTTAATGACACCCTTTTTAAAAAGCCCCATATCAAAATCTCAGCGGGAAGTTCATTCCAATTTCTTATAGTAGGTACGCGCTAGAAACGTTCTAGAGAACCGGTGCGTGGTTGAGCGCAGTGGCTCAAGGAAATAGGAATGAACGTCCCGCCGATGACGAGAAGTGCGATGGTAGAACGAAGCCACGTGAAGACACGTGATGACAATAATGTTCAGAGAACGTTAGTTTACCTCCGAAGTGGTCCCAGGCGTGACTCTCCACAGATACACCATGTACCCCGGGATGCACAGCATGCTGGAGAGCGCAGTGAACCAGCCGAAGGTGTGCGCCCACCAGGGGTACTCGTAGTTCATGTACTTGATCGGAGTCCACTGCACCAAGTTGAAGATGAACACGCTCTAGATGGAGAAGAGAAAGAAGATTTTAAAAGTGATCATCAATATCTTTAAATACGAGTAAGTACGAGTATCAGGGGGCAATCATACTCAAATTCTAGTCCATATCCAAAACAATATTTTTTTTTTAATAATGTTAACTTCTTTACAATGGTAATAATAATGTTTTTTAGCTGGATCCGAATTAATCTCATGATTTATTAGTTGAGTCTAATAATCTAAATAACTATAAAATGAACTTTAACTAAAAATATATCGTTTTAATAATACAAAAGGCTCAACCACTCACAATGCAAATAGCAGGCGTGAATCCGACCCAGCAGAACTTCCACCAGATAGTGGGGTAGTACCCGATCATCTCCTTGATGCCGTCGTAGAACCGGTTGACGCCGAAGGCCCACGAGATGGAGACGCACTCGAAGAAGATGAGGAACAGCAGGCAGAAGCCTGACACGGCGTAGGAGTCCAGGATTTGGAAGACGTACATACCGCCCTGGGTGTTATAATTCTTGACTTAGACACATTTGTATATAGTGGCGATTATTATTTTTTATAATATTCATAAATATTATAGTGTCAAAAGGCAATCAATATAAGATGATAACGTGTAAGAAGAATTAACCAATAATAATAATTTTTATTTTAGCATTTTTATTACCATTTTAATAGAAATTTTCTACAAATTCATCTATATCGATATCATTTTTGCGTACGAGAAATAAGTATCGAATGTCCAAATCCAGAACACGGAACATGTCAAATTTCATCTGAATTCATTCCATCGTTCATTCCTGTTTAAGTCACGAACAAAAATACAAACATCATAACAAACCTTTACATGAACAGGATTTCTCAAACACTTACCTCAGATATACAAGACAGTCCGACCAAATACGATATACCACAGGTAATCGCAATGAATATCTCCTTCCTTCTCCTGAGTAGCTTGGGCCACTCGTCGATGACGGCCGTTATGAAACCTTCCATGGTACAGAACTGGCTGTCCAGGCCGATGAGGAGCAGCATGAAGAAGAACAGGCAGGACCAGAGCGGAGCGCCCGGCAGTTGGAGCACCGCTGATGGATAAGCCAGGAAGGCTAGACCAGGACCTGGAATGATAATATTATTTTAATAATTATATTTTGCAATGCTGACGGGACAGGCCTCCCATTGGGTAAATCAACCATGGGTTAAGCGTCACGGGATATCTAGATATAGGAATGCGAGCGGTACAGGAACGATCGTGGTAAAGATATTTAGGGAAAACATATCAAGCAATGGCGTCAGCCTAAGCAAGTGCTGACGTGGTGACGCTGATGAGATGAATTTTATTTTCATTCATTATCATCAATATCAGCCCGTACTAGCCCATTGCTGGACAAAGACCTCTCCCAATGCACGCCACTGCTCCCGATCTTCAGCTTCTCTCATCCAACCTACACCGGCTAATCTGCGCATATCGTCGCTCCATCTTGCCACAGGGCGTCCCACACGACGTTTGCCGAGGCGCGTACTACACTCAAGAACACGATGGTTCCAACGGTCGTCGGTTCTGCGGCACACATGACCGGCCCACTGCCACTTCAGCTTGCTAATTCGGCGGGCTATGTCGGTTACTTTGGTTCTCTGTCGGATCATATCATTCCTAATGCGATCCTTCAGTGAGACTCCAAGCATAGCCCTTTCCATAGCGCGCTGAGCGACTTGAACTGGTGGACAAGTCGAGCCGTGAGTGTCCACGTTTCAGCCCCGTAGGTGATTACTGGTAAGACGCACTCATCAACAAAAAATATTTTCATTACTAAGAATTAATTTATTTCGTGACAACAACATGCATCGCCATAGTGTTTAAGATTTGTCGTATAAGTGACAGTTTTCTATAACGACGTGTACGTGTCTTGAGACAGACATCTTGCTTAACATCAGCCTCACTCTTTGATAAGCATACCTGAAGCAGCCACATCAGCCACGGGCCTTTGCTGCTCGTGAGCCATGAAGCCCACCACGGAGAATATCACGAACCCAGCGAACATCGAAGTGCTAGAGTTCACTGTGCACACTATCAGCGCGTCTCTGGAAGACAAGTAATGTGTTAAATGGGTGGCTGAACATTTTGCTCAGGAGTTCTAAATTTTACTTAAGCAAATTGATTTCATTTATTTGTTGAAATATTTTTCTATAGTCCCAAAGATAGGATAATCATAATAATGATATCTAAGGTAAGTTAAACATCAGCGTAGCTTTTCTTTCCATGACATACTAAAGCTGCAAATAGTGGTGAGTAGGTATAAACACAAAGGTGACCCATAAGCATAAGATTTAAAAAAGCAAATTCTGCTCGGCAGTTTTTTCGCCAAGAAAAGTGCAAACAATACTAACAGCAACCAAACAAAAACTTTGTTTGCAAAAGCAAGTAGCAAATAATGCAATTAGCTCTGTGTCGCCTTCATGATTTCTTTTTTGATTGATTGATAATGCTTGACATTATTTTCATCATCAGACAAGTTAACACACAGATACTCGCAACTAATTACACAGCACGAGAGACAATTTTGACGACGCTGAAACTGAGGCTTGTATTTCTAATAAAAAGATTAGGATTAAACTTAAGGATTGGGAAAGCAAATGCACTCTAAAGGTGGGTACAAATTTTTGAAATTTCATCGTAACATGGTTCAGTGACCGTGACAGTAACGCGTGTCAGTACCGGTTATCTGGACGGTATTTGTCACGCGAACAATGTGACTAATCCCTAGCGCTTACACTGTCTACATTTAGCGTAACAAGTCCTGTAGATGGCCACGCAGTCCGATCCGATGGAGCCGTGTAGTGTGGACCCACCTTAAGGATTGCAAATGTTTAACGAGCCTCAAGTGTCTTTTTACCATCAGGTGGACTGTGAGCTCATTTGCCTACTCGATACCATATAAAACCTAATAAGAAACCTACTTGTAAACGTTGTTGGTGAACTTGTTGTAGCTGCCCAGCGCGACCAGCGTGCCGAGCCCCAAGCCGTACGAGAAGAAGATCTGAGTGACTGCGTCGATCCACACCTCCGACTCCAGCAGCTTGGACATGTTGGGCATCACGTAGAACTTGATGCCCTCCATCGCGCCCGGCAGCGTTATTCCTGGGATGATTATTGAGACAAAGGAAATAGAATTTGTTTGTAAATGACGGTCTACGGAAGATACCAGATGTCAAACCAGTAGGGTTATCCTTTAAATATTTTACTGACGCTGCACCAAAGCTCGACCATGATCGAATTTATCGATACGCGGTTTATTTAAATAGCAGACCTTTAATTTAACGACTGACAAAATTAAAGAAAAATAATTTAAGAAAAAACGGCTACTAACCTCTGATCAATAAAATGGTGAGCAAGAAGTATGGGAACAGGGCAGTGAAGTAGACGACTTTGCCAGTCCAGCGCACGCCCTTCCAAATGCAGAAGTAGCAGAGCACCCACACGAGCAGCAGGGTTCCGGCCAGCTCCCAGCGGATGTTGCCGATGTTCTCGATGCCGCTGGAGATCTGGAGCGCGCGACGTCTGAGGGAAAGAGACGAGACATTAGATGATGGTTATTACTATATGGGTGAAATTCAGGGCGTTTCAACCGCCGTCATTAGTCTCACCAAATATATTGGACGAAATCAATGACACGTACCATCAACTGATGTAAACGGAAGCAGAACCGGGGATGTGTTTCTATCATCATCAGACGTTGCTGTAGTGTCATTGATTTCGTAAATATATTTGGTTTGCAATCATTATATTTGATCATCAAAAATTTTTACAGTTAAATTACTTTGTCATTACCTATTATTTTAATTATTTTGTCGGCAATAAATAAACAACAGGGCGCATCACTTGGCCTGCAACTAAATTTAATATTATCAACAAATTAATAAGTATTCGGTCAGCTTAAAATAATGTATATACGAGTATACATATATGTGACTGCTTAATAAATAATTGCGTGATAAAAAATAATTACTTGATCAGCAAAATTATTAATTGGTCAGCAAGATTACTCTGATAGTTAGCGGAAAATCAAGTTATAGTTGCTGACCAATATTTCACCGCAGACCAAAACGTCAATATTCTACCAACCGTTTAAATTATACTCTTTTTATTGTATTAGCCTTTTATTGTGTGCCAATGCTGAATAATGGTCTTCTCCTTGGGATTCCTCAATTCGCAATTCGCAGTCTGTGGTTAATACTTTTTTATTAGGCTAAGTCAAGGTCCCTCTGAAAACCAATGCCGCGAGCCCAATAGCGCGACGACTAGTACAGGCTATTATTTGAAAAATAAAAATTGTATTCATTTATTTGCATGTACTGATTTCAGTAGTATTGCATCGCACATAACACGACACTTTGAAAACAGATAGGTACAGTCAAGATCATAAATATGTGTACACGTTTAGCAGGTACTTACCTTTTCAGTTTAAACTACAGTTTGTACCAAAATGTACGCATATTTATGACCTTGACTGTACATAACTTATAACTTTATCGATTTATCATTTTATAAACTGCCGATTTCCGTTACTCCGAATATGAAAAAAAACAGCTCGAAAACAATGAACACACCAAATAATGGAAGTTATTTCAATTTACTTTCCAATTCAACGTAAATAACAAATGCGATTGTAAACAATCACGAATGAAATGACGCAAAAATAAACGTTTCCTCGAAACCCCCGTCCGCCCGAAAATCGATAAACCCTCATTAATTTCCGCTTCGAAGCGGAAAGCTGGAAAAATAATTAAGCATAATGAAATGTGTCGTAACTTAAGAAGACATATGCGATTTTCCGCGCGTTTACCATTCGTTGAGGGAGCTGGATGATCTTTATTCATTGGAGCAGTATTCCTAACGATGGTGCAGTGAAGCAGAGTTAATATGAAGTAACCAATGAATATAGCCGTGGTAGCCTAATAGTTTGACCTGCCGACTCTTAAGCTTAAGCTTTGGTGCTCGCAGGTGCTCGATACTGAAGATTCGGAAGGTGACCCTCAGATCCGCTTTAGTGTAAGTGACGTAAACAAAATATTACAGCAAATGAAGAGGGGAAAATCACCCGGTCACGACCGCTTGAGTGTTGAGCACTTGTTGTTTGCTGGGCCCCACCTGCCGCGAGTGCTAGCGATGTTTTTCAATTTTTGTATTTGCCACTCGTACCTACCGTCGCTCATGACAAAAACAATTGTGATACCTATAGTCAAAAATAAAACCGGAGACATATCTAACATAGCTAATTACAGGCCTATTTCGCTGGCAACCATTATAGCTAGGGTGCTCGACGGCTTGCTAAACGTACACCTAGACAAGTGTTTAAAATTACATGACGCACAGTTCGGCTTCCGAGCCGGCCTATCTACTGAAAGCGCAATTGTTTGTTTGAAACAGGCTGTCGAGTATTATACCCGCAGGAAAACACCTATTTATGCGTGTTTTTTAGATCTTTCCAAAGCCTTTGACCTCGTTAATTATAACCTACTGTGGAATAAACTTGATGAAGTGCAATTTCCCAGAGAGCTCACATGCATATTTAGGTGTTGGTATGCAAGCCAGCGAAACAGTGTCCGGTGGGGTGACGTGTTGTCGGATGAATATGGTTTAGAATGCGGGGTAAGGCAGGGAGGGCTCACCTCCCCTAAACTTTTTAATCTGTATATTGACGCCTTGATCGGTGAGCTTAGTAGTACACATGTTGGCTGTCACATAGACAGGGTTTGTTTTAATAATATAAGCTATGCTGATGACATGGTGCTGCTGAGCCCATCGGTCGGAGGTATAAGAATCTTACTAGAAAAGTGTGAATCCTATGCCCTTAAGCATAATTTAAAATATAACGTACTTAAGAGCGAGTATATGATCTTTAAAGCGGGACACAAGTGCCCATCGCATGTCCCACCCATTCGTTTGAATGGTGAGCAACTTAAAAGGGTTCATTCATTTAAATATCTTGGCCACTTGGTTACCGACGACCTGCGTGACGACGCAGACATTGAAAGGGAGCGCCGGGCATTAGCCGTCAGGGCCAATATGATAGCTCGCAGGTTCAGTCGGTGTACAGCGCAAGTTAAAATAACATTATTTCGAGCGTACTGTACATCGCTGTACACCTGCAGCCTGTGGACGAGGTACACGCAACGGGCTATAAATGCCATGCGTGTACAGTACAACGACGCGTTCAGGGTTCTGTTGCGGTTGCCGCGATACTGCAGTGCGTCGGGTATGTTCGCAGACGCGCGTGTGGACGGTTTCCACGCGACGCTGCGCAAGCGCTGCGCCGCGACGCTCTGCAGGGTGCGCGCCAGCCGCCACCGCCTCCTGACCGTCGTTGCTGAGAGATGGGACAGTGGCCTGATCAGGCACTGGTCCTCTCTCCATTTAAGTTTAGGTACTAACATAGTTATTTAAGGTATTTGTACTATTAACAATATATGGATCCTGGCTGTCTGAAATAAATGCATTTTATTTTTATTTTATTTTATTTTATTTTATTTTATTTTATTTTATTTTATTTTATTTTATTTATTTTTATTTAAGCAGAGGGTCGTGTTGATGAGCTTTACGGTGTAGGAAAACATCGTGAGGAAACCTGCACACACCAGCCCAGACCCAAACCCTCTCATTGTGAGTAGAGGCCTGTGCCCAGCAGTGGGACGTATATAGGCTGGATTATTATTATTATTATATTATTAACCAATTAACTGCGATTAATACAAATAAACATTTAATTTCCTGCATAATTTTACTATTAAATTTCATTTATTTAAGCTACACTTCATAGCCCTTTTCACTCTAATAATGATAAATATAAAAGTTATGAATATATTTATTGAACATACAAATAAAACTGCAGAATAAAATGATAGGTAAGACGCCACAATAATTATTTAAGAAACTGTGTCGCAGTTACCATTCCGAATCCTATAAAATTTTCGTTCAGCAATTGTGCAATTCTCTAACAGAAATAAGTCTGTTATCCCACGAAAACTTTCTTGTTTTATGCCCGGCCCGTTCCCAATTTTCGAGCCAAGATTTGGTTAAGTAAGTACTTCACTTTAAAACTTGTCATATTTTGTAAAAGGCAAAAGTTAAATTTTAACCAGAATTTAGTTACCACATAAGTCAGATAAGAGGACGATATAACGAAGTTGTTGGGCAATAACTGGATAAAGATAGCCCAAAATTGGGGAGAGTGGCATGCACATGAAAAGACCTACACAACAGAGGGTGATCAAGAAAAAAAGGGTGGGGAAGAAGATGAAGAAGAGGAAATTTACTTCGTGTACTCACTCCCAGAACTCCTTGACGGGGTCGGACAGCGCCACCTTGGTGACGTTATGGCCGTTGAGCACGCAGAACGTGGTTTCATTAGAAGAGGTCCAGCAGTTGAGGTTCTTGCGGTCGTAGGGATTCACGCAGGTGGCCGTGTTCCAGTAGTTGTCGCAGTTGCGCCAGGGGATCTCTGCAGCAACGAGTATAGAGAATTAGTAAAAAAAATTAAAGATATATTTTTTTTTATAAGTATTCGGCCATCATCATAGCGTTAAATTAACCGTTGCACTACTAATTATCATTTGATCGAATTAGCGACAGACGGTAAACAAACGGTCGATTTCAAAAAGCCTACTCTACAAAAATCTAAAAAGAGAGAAGAGAAGGAGAAAATTTCATCTTAATAAGCCGAACCTGATCGCATGGACATGAAGAAGTAGAAGATGGCCCAGGCGAGGATGACGATATAATAGACGTTCATCCAGCAGGACATGACAGCCGCCGCGTACCCGATGCCTGCGAACAAATGGAAATAGAGAAATGAAGTTGCAGTACTTCTTTACAATACCTATGTGTGGAGTAAACTAGAGCTGCCCTTCAAAAGTTAAAGGCAGTTAAAGAATACAAAGTTCATAATGCTCATACTGCATTTCGGTTTTGGAGGGCAGATAAAATGACGTACTCTGGACTACTGACTGACTACCCATGGCGCCAAATAAATAAATCTACCTCATGCTAAGGAAGTATTTGATTAAAACGAACATCGTGATGAGACTTAAGGGAAATACAATTGACTCCACTAAATAATTTTCCCCCGTTATTTTTACTCTCATAAGAGGAGTCTAACAATACTATGCTGACAACGTCACCACAGTATCTTATTACTTATTAATTTATATTCCAGTAGTATCTATTATAGGTAGGCACGATCTATAAAATTTCCTACTTAATCAAATGCGGTTCAAAAAATTGGCCCGGTTGATAACATTTCTATAAATATGTACTAACAAAAGCGGTATTACTTAATAAAATCTTGAGCGAAATACGAAAACCGTTTCAACCATGGTAATTTCACCGTCGGAAAAACTTGCACATGCGTCGAAATAATCTACCTACTGATTTTTATTGGATACTTTAAAATAAAACCCATGCAAATTTTTTCAAATCCCAATAATATCATACTCGTAGTTGCGATCCATTGCGGGTTATTGCGACGGGGGAATAACCACGGTTCGTAAAGGTACCACAGTTGACGGCACTTCAAGATTTTTGGAGTCATCTTCTAAATCTCATCATCTTAAACCCTTTTCACCTTAAACTTCAACTTTCCCAAAAACATTTAAAGTACCGACCATTTGTCCCAGATAACAGGACCCTTTCAGCGGTTTCCTCGAATTAAATACAATTTAGAAAACATTTGATAACAAAAGAGGACGGTCGTTTAAAATTTGAACACCGTATTTTACTCAATCGGATTGTAATAAAACGACCCTGATTCATTCAGATAAAGTTTAAATTTGAAAAATGAAGAAATTAATAAGATCTCTTCTGGAAATTGTAGCTCGTTTTGCTTTTATTCTTTTGTAAAAGTTACGTGTCACTTCCCTAAAATGAATGCATTTGTTTTCTCATTAAGTTATGATTTATGAATTTTGGCTGCAAATTATAAACGGGACATTCATTGGCTTTGGCACGGCATTAAAAGCTTTATTGTTAATAGCGGCATTAAAATTAAGTAGTCAACGGAATCATACATATTTTACCAATGGATGCGAGGCTCCCTGAAGGCCGTCGCCTATAGACATATTTCGGCAGGTACAGTCAAGGTTATAAAGATAGATACGTTCAGAGTGTCAAAAATATGTAACCACGACCTTATTACGGCGACATAAGATCGTGGTTACATATTTTTTAGGCTTTGGACGTATCTATGTTTATTACCTTGACTGTACGATGATGATGATTTTGTCATGTTCAAGTATTGGCAACCACTGTTTAGTAACACATTATACTATACATACGTCAATAATGAAGATTGTATTGCATGGTTTTTTGTAAGAAGAAGATAGAGATAATGCTAAATTTATTTGGAGGCAAGGCAGGCAAGTTATTTTTTATTTCAAAACTGTATGCACTTTATTTAACGTCGGTATTGTAATTCTATTAACTGTAAACTAAGTTTCATTTTATGTTTCTCCTTAAAACTTACTTAGCATTGTCTATTTATTACATTTCTTTAATCTAATGAAGTGAAGGCCTTATGAATTTTTTATCCCCCAAACAAAATTATCTGACAGTTAAAGTTACCACTTTTCTTTTCTTTGATGATGGAAAAGGACAGCTAAAATTTATTTTACAGATCTACAGATTGCAAAATCGGCTATTATTTACTTTATTGTTCTAGTAGTCCTCGAAGGTAATAAGAACAACAAATTAACACTAAGCACATAAATTATCTTTAACACAGATCTCAAATCTCTTACCTTTAAAAATGGGAGCAATCTTGAACACCCCCAAGCCACCGATGGTCAGCATCTGCCCCATGGCCAGCTCCATGAAGAACATAGGGATCCCCGCGAGGATGAGGGTGAGGAAGTAGGGGATGAGGAAGGCACCGCCGCCATTCTTGTAGCAGAGGTAGGGGAACCGCCAGACGTTGCCCAAGCCGATGGCCAGGCCGACTACGGAAAGGATGAAGTCGAGTTTGGAGGCCCAGGAGCCTCTTTCGGGGAGGTCGGATTTTATAGCGACGTCACTAGAACAAGGTAGTTGATTAGTGTTGGTGTTTTTTAAAGGGGAAAAAACGTAAAATTGACGGATGGAAATGCAGTTGCTTTGAAGTTTATACCCTATTATATAATAAATATAATTGTCATCTGAAAACCGCGGGCCGTTTTCACACTAGGTAACGAATTTTGAATAAAATTATTTTTAAAATTCGCTAGTGTGAACACGGCCTAGATTTTTCGGACGACAATTTTCTTTTATGATATAAATAAGGTATACATGTATGAGCAAATAAGAGTATATGATGGTAGCACTTCACTTTGATATTCGTCAAACGTTTTCGTTGCAACTCTTTCATTCGGTACGTCACATGAGAGAGATGTATGATCAATATTTGGCAAATATGTACTGCCAAGTGTAGTGACACCATAATGAGCCCGAGTTTTGTTCTTCAGTCTTGGACGTATTCTCTAAACCTTTAGAGACTACGACAATTTGTGTGAGATTGACTAAAGAAGGAAAAATACCTGGGTTTGGTGCTAGACCCTTGCGCGCTGAGCTCAATGTCATCTCGTGCTTCGTTCTTCGTGTCCATCTTCTCTTCTCTTCCGTTCTCTTCCAAAAGCAGTGACCAGTACTAATCGAGTCCTAGGCTTAGGGAAACTGTATTAACATGTTGGCTATGTTCGCAACAGTTCGGGAAGAGCGTTGTTGGTTTCTGGAACAAAGAAGAGTTTTATGAGTGCATTCGCAATATTAATTTTAAAACCTAAATAAATGTTTACCCTTGGTTTACCCTGATAATTACCCAACTTTTAGGTAAATACCTAAAAACTGGGTAATTACCCTGGGTTTATACCCTGTAATATTGTACGTAACCTACCGGGTAAATTGGGTAAATACTTTTTGGATATTTACATATACTACGGCATGTATGTAACAAAACGTTGAACGAAACGATAAAGCTAATATATAAATTAAAATATAATATAGGTAAAGATCACCCCCCGTTATTCAATAAACGCACAACAAACCTATTTTACTAAAAGTACCTATGCTTTGTCACTTTCTGTCAGATTCAAATGTCACAATGAAAGATAAGGCCACAGCATACTTCAAGCATACCTTAGTTATTGTGCGATTATGAATAAGAGGGCACGTCTTTAGCTACGCGTTTCTAAAAGTGTATATAAGCATGTACACATAGATAACAATCGGAAAATGTAATTTCTTACGTATAAAAATGAATCCCTGTTTCCCTTGGTCCCGGCATCACGCGTGAACGGCTGGACCGATTTCGCTAATTCTTTTTTTGTTGTGTTTGTTATTGTCAGGAGAAGAAATTGGATATTTCAACTTTTAGGGGGGGAAACGGGAGGGGGAACTATAACCGAAGCGAAGCGAGGGCGGGTCGCTATTCAGCATAAAAATGTTGTTGATTTGAACCCAAACATATTTTATTGTTTCAACTCGATCACTAAAAATCTATTTAAGAATAAGAATAAATTTATTGAGTAAAATAGTTAAAAGATTTGCATAATGCGATATATCCAATGGACCACAAACTAGGCTGGGCCTGTATCTTGGGACCCTGTGAGTCGGTGTTAAAATCTCCCAAGTCGTTAACTATTAGGACCAGAAGGGACAATGTTGAACCTAAATCTGTGTATAACCCATTTACATAATATGTATGTATGTATGTAAACTCCTTATATGTTTAGTTACTATGTGAATAATCCTAGAGCCGCCAGTTAAGTTGCGTCGAACATTAGTTTTAATTTTACGGCTTACCCATACAAGTGAAGTCAAGCTTTGCGGTCGTCATATGACGTCATTGAACATTTAAATGTTGCTGACACGTTGCTGATAAAGGATAGAAAATATAGCGTTTCTTTAAGGGGTAAAAACTAGTTTTAGCAGGATATATTTGGTTTACTAATGTTATTTCCTTGCTGTGGGCATTTTTTCTATTGAATACTGTGTTTTTACATTTTTTCCCGAAAAATATTATGATGAAATACGAAAATTTAAGTTAACATTCTGTATACACATTATTAGTAACGTAACGTATAAATCGTCTCCAAAACCAATACCACCTGAGCCCGTGACATGAATTTACGGCTAGCTTTGTCCTGACACGAATCTCGATATAATACGATACGCGATGTGTGAGAATTTATAGCGGATTCAGGGGTTATTTGATAAAAAGTTTTTCGATTTTGGGATGGGCGTGTAAATGACAGCTAGTTTCTATACGTTTGGATGGAATACAAGTATGGAATAGACCCAAACAACAACAGGATGGCTCATGAAAAGACGTTAATAAAGGTTGCAGATTATAAAAGTATCACGATAATCCGAGGTCATCACTACGTATTATAAATTAAAGTCCCCGCCGCGCGGAGTTGTGTTTGTTCGGGCCAATCTTAGAAACTACTCTACGAATTTTCATACGGTTTTCACTAATAGAAGTAGGGATTATTTATGAAGGTTGGTCGGGTACGCTAGTTAGGAATAAAAGCATAAATAAGTAAGTTATAAAAAATATAAAAACTAAAACTCTACTAACAATAAGAATGACTCACCCTTATGCTCTTTATACAGTCTATGATATTCACACGTTCCTAACTAATAGGATATAACCTTTATTAAAATCAGTCCAATAATTCAGGGGCTAGAAGAACATTCACATACACACATAGACAGTAAAACTCATTAAGTGGGTCATTATCAAATTTTGTGCAGGTAAACTTGTCCCAACCTAAAAAAAGTTGTTTCCGTTTACATTATCCATTTTCTGCGGTTATTTGAGTAAAATGATGAATGATTTACAGTCAGCTATACCACCACAATCCACCACAGATAGCACAGATAATTATTGATTCTCGGAATCGAAAAAAGATGCTTAGTATTTATGTAATATTTGTAATAATGCATGGTAACAGAGTGGTAGCTCCATACAAATAGTAACAGAGTGTTCTGCGCAAAATTTGAAAATGACCCAAGTATCTTCTTTTGGCTTACCGTAGTCGGCTAAAATAAATATAATGACTTAAGGAGCGCGGTGGAAAATATCAAATTTACCAAATTTATTTACGTAAGTAAACATAAATTAGAGTTACGCGTGCTAACTCTACATTTATACTATCAAAATCAAAACAAAATATTTATTCTGTAAATTGGCCACATACGGGCTCTTTTACACGTCGGTAATAGTTATAGAGTGAATCTACCTCTCTATGAATACCTCTCTATCTCTCTATGAATATTTATTTTCAATATCCATTCTTTCGAAGTGTTGTCACCTTAATCAAGTTGACGACATTCCACGTTGTTTGTCTTTTACTAATTTTATGGTTCCGTAGTCAAACAAAGGTCGTATGAACTTCAGTCTTATCACAGTCGTATTTTTCAGAAAGTAGATTATTATTAATAATATTTAGATATAGATCAATCATAGATAATAATGACCAGTATTTAATATATGTTGAACAATAAAAACCTACTTTACATGCAAAGTGCAAAAGGTTAGACAGTGAGGAAATCAAAAACATTATTTTTAAACAGTTTTTAGAAATGTTGCCTTGTTTTCGAAATACGCGGTTTCGAAAAATTAAGAATAAAACTAGATTGCTAGCACAAAACTAGATTAGTAGGTTTTATTTCAACCTAAACCCAGTTGTTATTTATTACCTACTGCTGGAATCATATCCGTTAGACTCTAAGGCTTAGAGCAAGACTAACTTCTGTCCGGTCCGTAGCAACATTTGTTATTCATTGGCCATATTATTATTATTTTTTTTAATTTTGCTATTTTTTTTTTAAATTAAGTATATATCTTTAGGGTAAATTTAATTGTACATTTTTAACAATGCTTATCTTGAAATAGTCCACTGAAAAGTGCGTTTTTTATGCAACAGAATTCATACTGTGGTCCTCAGTCCTCCATTAATAGAATAACGACGTTACTATGATTTAGATCGATCCACTCCATTACAAAAAGCTATTATCCTATTAATCCTTACTGGGTAGCAATTTAGAACGTTTTGCAACCAATACGGCGTATGCAAAACTGCAGTTATTTTCAATCTTACAAAAACTCATAGGAACTTAATTTTATAAAAACATAAACATTATACTTATTTGTAATGAAAAGTTTGGTCCTGTTTTCTTTTATTGATGCACCAGTGTCAATCCATGCAAAACGGTAGTTATAGACTACGTCAAAATATTATTTAAAAAAAAATATTAGGTTCTGCTGTGACTACCTTTTTCTGCATAATGTTTCTGTTAATACTCGTACAGTTACCACACAGGATTATTGAGCCACCATAGAACCCTGTCATAATGACAACGTCAAGTCACTCAAAAGAAATTACGTCAAAATTTTCCGTCGACATTCTGTGAGAGGGTTCTATAGTGGCTCAACAATCCCGTGTGATGACTGTACCTATTAAATTTATCAAAATTACATGTTTCTGATCGGATTATTTTAAGGTTATTCACTACAGTAATGTATCCGAGAAATAGTATGGAAGTTACTTTTGGACCCGCGTAATAAAATGTCAGTCATACAACAATAAAAATAAATCCAATTTCTAATGTTATCTTATCTCAAAGCCACTTTGTAATCACCGCGTCTGCAGTATCTTGAAAAAACCACTACAAAACCAGATATACACACCATAAAACCACAAAAAACTATAAAACACACTTACTTAAAAAATCACACACTCGTCAGCTACAAACACTATACACTTCCTCAGAAGCATTGTCAAACAAACACGTTCGAGTTTTAAAATGTCGAAAAACGCTCCCGAACTGTCAGTTGAGGCAAAATGGCGGTTGCGTGTAGCGCGGCCACATGCTTCGCTGCGAATGTGGATAGAACCGCTACCATCTCCAACTACGGTACGGGATACATGTGAACAGGGCAACTGTCAGAGATGGAAAGAATTTATGAGCA
The DNA here is from genome assembly GCA_963241965.1 of Tortrix viridana. Classification (NCBI taxonomy): domain Eukaryota; kingdom Metazoa; phylum Arthropoda; class Insecta; order Lepidoptera; family Tortricidae; genus Tortrix; species Tortrix viridana. The sequence continues at coordinate 4,077,733 of OY725196.1, read as the reverse complement.
TCGGTGGTTTGATTGGCCCCCTCCGGAAAAGAGGCGTCGATGAGACCTGACGCCCGGACGCTGCTATTACAGTACTGATATCATATGATTAATAGTACTTGCTTATGGTTCTATTTCAGCAGCGTAACAGCTAGAAGTCAGCCTTGAAAGACTTAATACAGCTTTATAGCAGCTTCTTTGCTTATCGTCACTTCAGAAGATAGGCAGCTACCCAGGTAACTATCCAGAAGCCGGAGTTCACCAGGGTGTTTTCCCACATTACCCTGTAGATTAGGTGTACACAGAGTAAATACCCAGGTATTTACCCAAAAAATGGGGATTCGTACGGTGGGTATATTGGATATTTACTATAGAACCCTGTCACAGAAAGCCAATGTTTAATTTTGTCGTAATTTATTTTTCGTTATTAAAGTACTTGGGTGTATCATCTTTCTTAATTCATGAAGAGGCGTGATTTTATTTTGCAGGTTTGCTTAAATGTACAGTCACGAACGTTGATTTGGGACCCATTTCAAAAAAATATTGCTGGAAGTTGTCAATGTCATTAGAGATGCCAAGTCATTTGTAACTTACAGGAAACTCCACCTTATTGCTGTAGAATGTCAGATAGACTTTGGACCTAAAGTGGGTCCAAAATTAAAGTTCGTGACTGTACGTTGCTTTTCAAAATACTCTAAGATATACACTCTGCCTAAATATCACAAGCAAAAAGAAACCCGGACTCAATAAAAGATGCCGCAAAACTTCAAAATTGTGCAACGTTTAGAATCGCAAAATATAGTCATTTCAGCCAAAGAACATAAAAATGTACTGCAATACAAATTTACTAACGATTGTTATTAAAATATTAATAGCTCCTATATTACAACAAAGTAAAATAATGATTATTTATATTCTACACCATTTTCTGTAATAGGTAGTAACGCTGATTTATGAGTCAATAGAGTGTTTAAGTTCCTTTACCTTTAAATATCCTTTCATTATATGTAGTTCCAAATCCCCAACTTGGTTACAAAACATTATTAAAGAGATGAAACTATAATACTCTCAAATCCCTTTAACTCCGTCTCCAATGGATTAACCGCGTCACTGTCCATGACACGCCTTGCGTATTCAAACTTAATACAATTTCTATTTCGGATACGAATACATAGCTAAACTTCTTATAACTTAATATAAGAACCTAATTTGTTTACTGCATACAGAACACGAATAATTCAACTAACGGCCGAACTCAGACGTCAAAGTTAACTTTTACGTTTGATTAAAGTTGCTGCTGTCACTTTCTTTGCTATCAATAGAATAAGTGCGGCAGTAAGACTTAAAGATAATTAAAAGCTTAGAAAAATATAAGATAGTTCAGAGTTAGATATAAATTGCAGATAAATTCTGAATTGTTATTCGGTGAGTTCGACTTTATCGCGTGATGTCCGGGATATTCGGGGCTAGTTGTTCAAGCTAGGATACCTAGTAAGCTAGTGACTGGCATATGGTCAGGCTGACAGACAGACAGACGAGACGACGAAACGAGAGGCAAGATAAATTTTCCGTTATTGTCATCTGACTACTGAACCCTAAATAGAGTTCCTGAAAGTTAGAACATAATATCTCAATAAAAAACTAGTTTACAAATAATTCTATTACAATATTTATTATTCTTATAATCTACTAACTGTCGATGCTGACCCTACTCCAAAAATGTCGTGTCAATTCGGTGTCAAGAGTCTACGTCAAAGAAGAATAGATTTCCGAAGGAAAAATATTCGGTGATAATATTCCATGGCTTCTTTTGTGATAATATTTTAGAGTTTGCCTTATATCGAGAGCCAAGGACTCTTATGTATTTAGTTAAGGGCGTCACACACGGAACTATAATATATATTATAGGTCGGTATATTACGATATATTTTCAGTACTAGTTGACAGACTCCACACACGCAACTATAATATATATTAATATATATTATAGCTCCGTGTGTGACGCGCATTATGTCTATGTGTGAGTCTCAGATTCGCTAATGTCATACTTTATGTTATGATATCTTGGTAGGTAACTTTTCATCTTCAGTTAAACTATTATCCAGTAAATTCTATGAAAATAAAAGGTGTGTAGGTAGGTATTTATTGACAGCATAATTATAAATGTCATTCTAGTTCTAAATCTATAACCATTTCGGAAAAATTAAAAGATGGCATTTTTTTTTATTCGTATTTTATAGCACATAATAGTTATATAATCACATTTTGAACGATTTATGGCTATAGCCGTCATGGTTGACAGCGTAAAATAGACCTAAGTGTATTTGAGGAAGGTAGACATTAGCTATGGTATACGGTGTCTTATATATTAGACTACGGCGGTCAAAAGGTTAATGGTTGTGTTGACGGTCGTATCGTACTATTTTATAGCTTAAGTATACATGGTTATTGGTTATTGCATCCATTCCCGTTAAGAGGTTATAAAAACAAATAAATAATACTCCAGCCTATATACGTCCCACTGCTGGGCACCGGCCTCCACTCACAATGAGAGGGGTTCGGGCTATAGTTCCCACGCAGGCCCAGTGCGGATTGGGAACTTCGCACACACCGTAAAATTGCTTTGCAGGTGTGTGCAGGTTTCCTCACGATGTTTTCCTTCAGCGAAAAGCTCATAGTAAATTTACAAATTATATTTCGCACATAAATTCCGAAAAAGTTAGAGGTGTTAGCCCGGATTCGAACACACGACCCTCTGCTTAAGAGTCGGCAGGTCAAACCATTAGGCTACCACGGGTTAAGAGGTTGTAGTTGAGATCAATTGCAATAATTTTGACCCTATAATGCATTATGCAAAAGTGAGCCGAATTTTTATATTGTAACGTATTCCCTGTTGACGATCCTTAATAAAATATATTTAATACCAAACTTATAGCTTTTAGGACGCAGTTAGCCTAGTTGGTAGTGACTGCCTACGAAGCTAGCGGTCCTGGGTTCGAATCCCGGTACCTATAGCCAAATATTTGTCTGATGATCGTGAGTATTTTGTTCCTGAGTCATGGATATTTTCTATGTATATAAATATATATTTCTCTATATGTACAAGTATGTATATCGTTGCCTATTACCCATACAAGCTTAGTTTAAGAATAGGACAATTTTCCGTGATATTTATTTACTTATTTATCCGTTACGATACGTCATTCCCCTGCGGCCTAGTGGAAACGCACTCTAAGTAGCTATTTCCTGCTACATACACAATTTCTGTTTATTGTTTTTCCCTTGGGGGCTTGACTTTTCTGGAAGCAAGATCCCGCATAGCCATGACCCATATACAGAACTTTAGCGACTTGAATTTTGTGACAGAAATACGATCATACAAGTACTCGTAAAGTCGAATGTTCTTGCGTCTTTGTGTATTAAGTCTTCGACGGAGCTTTGTCTGAGCGGCTAGCATATCTGGACAGCGTTTTGGAATAACGAATCAAGCGACGATTTATTTAGAAATAAAATGAAATTTTATCTATTGATACAAGGTTGACATTTGACCGTTAAATAATTAGCGGTTGATTCATTATTGCATAACGACATCCATCTTATATTTTCTCGCTTGTGGCTCAGTGCGTCTCAGTATCGCTATACACTAAATAAGAGTACTGTGAACCGACTGTAAAATCTAGCCTTATCATACAAACGGCGATAACGTTTTCCACCCCCTAAACGTTAACCGAATTCGACCAATTTTTGATAAGTGGTCAATCGGAACAAAAACTATGTCCGTACGTTTCGTTTTTTAAAATATTGATTAGTTATAAAGAGATTATGGCCGAAATTACTTTTGTATGAAAACAATAAAACGGGAATAAATCGAAATTTATTAATAATATTAAAAATAACGTAACGTACGGACATAGTTTTTGTTCGGACTGACACGGTATCAAAAATTCGTCGAAATTGGTTAACATTTAGGGGGTGGAAAACGTTATCGCCGTTTGTATGGAAAGCCGTCACCTCACAATCCTCTTAATTACTTATTTATCTATTCATTGTTTCATGTACAATACAGGATTGCAAGATGTTGAGACTTGAGGGTACAATAATATTAATAAGAGGGTAATATGAGGGCTTAGTAAAGTAGTTATATCGGTACATCATGTCAACAACTTAGATTTTAATTTGATATAATTATTAGGTACTTATTCTTATAAATTATATTATATGTCACTAGTAATTAACGTTATTTGTTAATTTGGTTGTTTTAGACCTCTACCTAAATTTGTAATTACCCGTAAGTCAATAATACTAATATACTATTAAAAATTACAATTTAAAATTATGATAATATGATTTTAACTATTATCATTTAAAAATTCTTCTATAGTATAATATAAAACATTTGTCAATTAAAATATTTTTGAGTAAGCAGACGTTTAAAATAATCGTTTTCTTCTTTTACTAAATTCTTAGGCCACTTGTTATATGGCTTATGGCTCTGAAATATGGGGATCATTAAAAAAATTAAAAAGGATATTTGAAATCCGAGCAATAAACAAGTCGCGGAGCTAACCGTCCGCGAATTTTGGAAGTCTTGCCACTACTTGCCAGGCATTGTGAACATTGCTGACAGTAAAGCGGTTGTGAATGATTGTTGCAATTTAATAACCCTATTTTATTTAAAATAAGAACAGAGTGTTCAACAATAGTCCACGGTCACTACCAGTGCCATCATGATCTTCATCATCATCATCTTAATTAAATTACATACATAAAGGTGGTGGTTACACCCATAAAACTGCATCTAATTATGAATTGGTTCCGTATATAAAAAAGACTGCCTAGAAGTAGAGCCTATTGCAAGAAAACATTAAAATTTAGTTTTAGTCCTAAAACCATATAAATGAAAGGTTGACAGTTCCATTATATTTTAACAACTATCCTAAACTTCAGAATAAAATTAAATTAATCTTGCTGAAAATTACCTAAATTATGACGTATTTCTATGTATTCTTCTTGGATCTCGAAATGCATTTATCACTTCAAAATACAACTTAAGCTCCAAAAACTTTGAAAACTAGTCCTCTAAGTTTTAAGGTACTTACATTTTTCCCGCGTCACAGCGTCGTAGCCTAACTAGACTTTTGGAGTTTGCAGCGTTGTAGCGTACCCGCGCGGGAAGAGACAGGGTGGCTGTGGACAAAGGATTCAAGGGTTGCACGGGATCCTGCGCGCATGCGCCGTGCGCCGCCCTATGCCACAGAGTAAAGAGCATTGTTATGTGTAGACGTGACACTTTGAATTATCGTCGTTATTCTCTTATATTGCAAAGATCGAGAAGCGGTGCCTGCACTTTAGCACAGCCGAGGTAATTAGAGTGGTTTTTTAGATTAGACTTCTAAATAACGGTCTAATGCGCTCACCTTTGTTTGAAAAAAGAAGACTTTAAGGCGAATACGTGTCACCACGACCGTCTTATCACGATTTTGATATTTCTTTACCTTGATATCTATTTATTTCACATAGCAAATAATTATGTGCAACATTGACGACATTTCTTCTGAATAAAAATACTTAACGTCTTTTCAATAATGTGTCCTTTCTGAAAAAACAATTCCCCATCCTTAAACCTGAGTACGTAGTAACCGATATCAACTCCAAAAACGCGACAACCGACAACTTAGATTAAACAAATCTTAATCTTATATTAAACGAGTAAAAATCTTTATAAAATGTCACTTACAATTTGAAAGTGTAACGACACCTCATTGTCGTAAAGTTTCAGAAATTATGGTTATAATTTTGGACCCTAGAGGGACGTGATAAGGTTTATATTGGGGGTAAAGAGAGATCAAACGACTAAGGTTACGTTAATGTTTTTGGTAGGTGCAATTTGTTGATGCAAAACCACGCTTCGAGGCTTTTGTGTAGATTAGAAATACCATACAGGGTGCGTACGAGTTCGGGGAATTAAATTATAGCAAGATCACAGGTGCTTGCTGTTCGGGTGAAATATTTTTAGTTTGGTATATGAAAATTTAAGAAAATGTTACATTAAACGAAATTATAATGATAAGAATAGTGAGGATGTTTGTAGGTTTGTTTGTCTTTCAATCGTGCTGATTGACAGACAAACAGGCTGGACGAATGCGGATACATTTTAATCAACGATACTTGAATTGATTTTTCAATGTACAACCTCTAAATTTGTCATCACCTTCATTAAAACAAAATTGTTAGTCAGGTTATACACAGATTTAGGTTCAGCATTGTCCCTTCTGTTCCTAATAGTTAACAAGGGAGTATTTAACTCATATAATTTCGACACAGGCCAAAACTACACCGGGCTCCCATTACGCGGATATATCTTAAACCAAAAAAGTTGGTTTCAAAGTCCTTAACTTTCTGGAACAGGAGAGACGACTTTTGTTTCTGCGGTCGTGTATGACCCAGTCACGGCACGATATCAAATGTCATAATGCAAAAAAGTACACGATTACTTAAGGAAAGTGAGCTAATAACTCACTGGCGTTTCCCTCCGCATTTTCAGATCTGGATTTTAAGGTCGGGAAAATAATAGGTATGCCTTGTATGGATCCATTTATAATGAAACAGGTAAATTTAGAAGTTTTACATTGAAAAATCAATTTATATTGTATGAAACAATTAAGATTTTTTTAGCTAGTAGAACAAAAAAAGTTCCATTTGAAGAGTACATCCGATATTACATTTAAAACTTCAAACTCGTAGGCACCCTGTATATGTATATATGTATGTATATATTGTTTGTAAACCCAAAACATAATATGACAAGTTCGTGTTCGTGTTCGCCCTCTCAAACGGTTCTCAAGTTGAAGAGATATCCCTAATATCTCTTCAACTTGAGAACCCTTTCAGATGTTATTATTATGTTATATAGTGCTTAATAAAACACATTAGATACCCTCAAAGACCGATGTAGCATTTAAAGGATTAGAATTAACATTTAATACCTTTGTAAATGTAGTATTTATACTGTATGTTAGATGAGTATTTTACAAGCTTTTATCTGGCTTAGGGCCTGTTTCACAATCGACAAGTAAATTCATCTGTCAGTTAAAGATAGCCCGCTCCTTGTTTATTTTCGAGTATAAGAAAGGGAAAGGACTAAATTTATTTGACACAATAAGGTTTCAGCAGAAAATAGCTTTCGACAAAATGAAATTCGGTGAAACGACACATTCGATGAAATGAGTGTCTGCACAACAAGAGGACACGGGAATGGACGTAAGCGCCGGACGCGTCTGGCAGTTTACGTCAATCCTATACTTTTTCTTTGATTAGGTACGGGGTACGGCTACGGTAACGTTCGCAGAATATGTACTATAGCTAAAGACAGCTGCGCGCGCGCGCGCACTCGCTATTCTCAATCGTATAGCCATAATTAGGGCTCGTGTACACGGTGCCGCCACCGCGCCGCCGCCGCCGCGGCTTCGCGCTATGTACACGGTGCCGCCGCCGCGCCGCCGCGCCATGTACACGAGACGGCCAATGATATGTATGGATGGCGGAGCGGCGGCGGCGCGGCGGCGGTGCGGCGGCGGCACCGTGTACACGAGCCCGTGCGGCGGCGGGCTTTACGCGTCTCGTGTACATAGCGCGGCAGCGCGGCGGGGGCGCGCGAGCCCGTACACGAGCCCTTACATGTAATATGTTATGGTGATTAAGGATGTTGGTTGGCCTTTTCTATCGCATTAGGTGTATAGGTATAACCTTTAATGATAGAATATGTTGATGAAAAAAAAAAAAGTTAAAATGTATAGAATTGACATGAGCACCCGACGCGATCGTCCGTTAGTTTACGTCAATTGTATATTAATTACGTATATTGATTACGGTGGCCATTTTTCACAGAATGCAGCTTGTCTAGGCCAGCTGGTATGTCGGACGTCAATGTATACGTATTTGTGTGAATCATGTTGGCGGACAACTATTTATAAGAGCGTCAAATCGTTTGAGGAACGCCGCCTTACAACCTTAGAAGTAAAACGCCTGAGCCCTTATCCAAGATGCCCATCGCTAACTAGCGTTTCTATTCGTTTAGTTTTTAAACGTTTGCCACCTGTAACCTGTAATGTGACATGCAAAAAACTATTTATATTCTATTCTAAACCAATCTCGTCACTGGTAGATCACGTCATACGGAGAGTCACGTGATCTACCAGTGACGCGATTGGTTTAATAACGAAACGGATAGAAACGCTAGTTAGCGATGAGCATCTTGGCTAAGGGCCCTATTCCGTAAGGAAAGGCCTTCCTAAGCCTACCTACGCGTACACCCTACAACTCGGCCGGCCAACCCTACCGCCACACATGCCAAAGGGTGTTCAAGACCCAGTTCGGTCTGGCGAGCCACATCAGAGCTCGTGATAGGAGAAATCCATAATTTCTGGGGTCGCTAAATCTATGAGGAGGACTATATTATTCATTTATTTTATTTTAATAACCGGTTATTTTACTCTACTCATAGCATCAACTCCCTAGCTCCCCAGTATTACTCCCGGGAAGATTATGCGTTCAAGTTCGACCTGTATCGATCCTGTGACCCAGTTCCCGTTGCACTAGGACGCGGCCGTGCCCGCGGCTCCGTAAGGCGTCGGGTGCCGTAGTGTAGCCAGACGTTGGGCTTCATTGTGTTACCGTAGAGCCGTGGAAATAATCTGTCTTACTGGAATGTTTTCTGTTTGTTTTTATAAAAAAGTTAGAAAAGTATATACAAAAAGTAGTTTAATAATGTTTTGCAAATAATTTGGAATCGTATCGTTGTAGATATTTTCATTTCGCAAAAAGGTACGTAAAATGACAGATCTTTACCACAGAGCAACTTTTTGAAAATCCATTCTGAAATAAATCAATGTAATAGTTAATAGAAAAGAAATAATTTTTGTATTTTTTACCAAATAACTACAGCCTTTGCTAAGAATAGGATTAGTTTCCGCAGGCAATGATAACCTTTTGCTACGAAAACTTGAAATCGCTCCACAGCTGCCAACATGGCGACCAAGTTTGTTAATTAATATTAGGAAACTGCGTTAATTATGTCCCTCCCCAAAATTGGGTCACCCTAGATAACAAAGTTTAAAAATATCATTAATCCCTGTAACAGACATTTTGTTGATAAAAAAAAATTGACGAATTGTTTTAGTTACTGTTAAGAGAATTTGACGAAGCTTGCCGATAACCATTCTTATGTAAAACGTCTTGAGGAAGCCTGTTGCTAATATCGACACCTCGCGGGGATCAATTGGCGTAAAAGCCAAATTAGCGATTTTAGCGAAATGGCTTTTACGCCAATAAAATTGATCCCCGAGGGAACGATATGTCTACCTGTATTTTTTGTGTGTGACGTGTAATAAAGAATATTTTTTACCTGTTTTTAAATATTATTCTGTTTTAGGTTTTGTGGTACATAGGAATAAATTGTAAATGATCAAAACACTCGCTTTACCCGCAACTTCGTCCGCGAAGAGGTCGTTTATCACAATTGTCATTTATCTCTCGGCAGCTCGGTAGCTTTATTACAAGTTACAAGATAAAACGTATTCTATGTGACTAGCTCCAATGATTGTATTTACATATTATATTTATCGCACCTTCAGAATGAAAGTGACCTAATCCAAAATGTTTAGATTTTGAATTAGGTCTCTATAACTATAATTTTATGACTCGAAGTAGAAAACTAACATTTTGTATTAGGTATGTCACTTTCATTCTAAAGGTGCGTTGCGTTATGCTATAATTTCATACTACATTCCTTATAAATCGTATTAAATTTCTGCATGGTTTTAGCAACCCTTGTCTTTTCACCAAATTCCTTCCTTTATAACCGGAGCAGACCGAAGCGTCTAAGAGGATTTTAGTTTATCATAATATGTACTAGGTACATTAAATAATCGTAAAAATCGCATTTTGTATAGACATTTTCAGACTCACGATCCTCTTAAAGCAGCAAGTGCTCTAGTGTGTTAGTAACGCGCAGGAGAGACTTGAAACAATTTTTTCTGTCGCCTTAAGGGCCTGGCCACGACTTTGCGCGACCGGCGAGCGAATTTTGTAATACATTCAGTCAACAAAGTATCGGGAATGGATGATTTGTTTATGGTTCCAAATTCAAATTTTTGTTTTTTTTGTTGTTGTTAGATTGGCACAACTGTTTTCTATTTTGGCGCGGAGTTTGAGTTGCATCTGTTATTTATATTAAATACAGTGCTGTTTTTAGTTATATCATATCTAGTGTGTATTGCGAATTTCATAATGGACAAAAACATTGAACAAAGATTTTGTCTTAAATTTTGCATCGCCAATGGAATTTCGTGTTCGGAGTCACTGAAAATGTTACAGAAGGCTTACGGTGATTCGACTTTACCAAAAACACGTGTTTATGAGTGGTACAAAGCGTTCAAAAGCGGTCGAGATGTGATGGAAGATTTGCCTCGCTCTGGTAGGCCATCAACGTCTGCAACTGAAGTTAACATCGCAAAAGTGAAGGAAATAGTGACTGAAAATCCTCATTCAACTTTGAGAGAGATAGCCGCCGAACTTTCTGTATCTCACGAGTCGATCCGTACTATTTTAACTAATCATTTGGGTATGAAACATGTTACCGCTCGGCTAGTCCCAAAAGACCTGAATTTTCTTCAAAAACTCAATCGCATGAGAGTCGCTGAGGACATGCTAGAACGAGTCAATTCCGACCCAACATTCATGAAACGCATTGTTACTGGTGACGAGACGTGGGTTTACGAGTTTGACATGCAAACTAGTCAACAAGCTTCGGAGTGGCGCCTTCCAACTGAACCGAAACCGAAGAAACCACGCCAAAGTCGATCAAAAGTCAAAGTCATGTTGACTGTTTTCTTTGACTATCGCGGTGTTGTGCACTCGGAATTCTTGCCGGAAGGTCAAACGGTAAATAAAGAATATTATTTGAGCGTTATGCGGCATTTAAGAGAGCAAATTCGACGAAAAAGGCCAGATTTGTGGAATGAAAATTCTTGGATTTTGCACCACGATAATGCGCCTTCGCACAAGGCCATCATTGTGAAAGAATTTTTGACCAAACACTCAACAAATACCATCGAGCAACCACCATATTCACCAGATATGGCTCCTGCCGACTTCTTTCTTTTTCCTAAACTCAAATTACCACTTCGTGGCACCCGTTTTCAATCGGTAGAAGACATAAAGGAGAATTCGCGCCGAGAACTGAATTCAATTCCGGAAACAGCGTTTAAAAAATGTTTTGATGATTGGATTATTCGTTGGCGTAAGTGTATCGTTTCTGAAGGAGCATACTTTGAAGGTGATAAAATAAATTTGGATGATTAACAAACAGTTTGTGTATTATTGATCTTTTCCCGGTACTTTCTTGACAGAGTAGTACATTGCGCGTAACGTCAACTAACCGCTGCGCGGTGAGCGTCTCGACCGAGCGATGAAGAGGGAATTCGCTCGCCGCCGCGCCGCTCAAAGTCGTGGCCATAAGTGCCTTCTTATGAGACCAATTTGAGAACTCGATGTTGATCGAGTCTATTTTGAGTATAAATTAGGGCGCGTGGCACCGAATGCGTTGAAGAAGCCTGTTTTAGCAGACTTCATAGACTTCTTCTTCTTCTTTATTTCTTATCCTATTGAGTACAATGCTTTCTTTTGAGCCCAAAAGATATCAAATCCGAGAACTCGATTTCGGGTCTATTTTGCGTGTTGATCGAGGCGTGTGGCACCGAATGCGTTAAAGAACTACGTGCTAGTGTACTGGTGCGCAAGGAAGACTTCTAGGACTTGCTCTTTTTCTATTACCCCATTGAGTGCCCAATTTAAGATATCAAATCCGAGGACTCGATGATGAGTCCACTTTGCGTACAAATTAGGGTATGTGGCACCGGAATGCGATCAAGAAGCCTGTGCTAGTGTGCTGGTAGCGCGCAGGGGAGACGCTCTCCCACGGGAGCGCTCGCGTCCGGCCGGATGGCGCGGTTCCTGCGCTTGCGCACGGTATAGCGTCGAGTGATATATCACGGGATATCTTACGTTTAATGATTTATCATTGAAGTGCCACGGCTGGACGAAGAGGTTCCATGGATCGCCACAACTATTGGTCTTAACATGGTTTCAGTGCAAGAAGTCTAAAAAATCCTTCGGATTCGGGTAAAGTCGATTAGACTCGCATAAGAGCGTATGAGAGCGAGTGAGACAGAAGTACAAACCCGAAGGACGTTAAGAGTCAAGAGCTACACTGTAAAAAGAACCTTAGAACTAAATTGGAATCCTTAATTTTTATTAGTCCTAACGCGTCGTAAGTCTGAATTATGTATCATTTATCGTAAAGCAATTTTAGCCTGTTTTTTTACTCTTTAGTATTTAGGTACAACTCTAACCAGCCAGGGATTTCTGGAAAACCCAAAAAGTTGTCTCTGATCGAAAATAGAGCAAAATAGGTCAAGAGCAAACCCATTATCAATAAAAAAAAATAATATTTAGAACGAAGAATGAACTTCCGATTTTTAAGATAGACGTATATCCAGATATACGTATGTACGGGGCATCTTTTCTTTTAGCCTTGGTGATGGTCTCTTTTTGGGAAGCTTTAGCAATAAATAGTTTATTTTTACTTGTAACATCTAATAAACAACTTTATATTCGACAAATTAGGAATTACAAAGCGTAGATAAACGATAGCTAAATGCTTTCGTTATCTAATCTAATTATTTCCGAGTCGTGGATATTCTTTATTTCAGTATTAATTTCTCTTAATTAGGTGCATGATCGTTATACAACCCTAGAGCTTAGGACTAAGTGCGGAGTTCACCAACAAATTAAACAGATGATTAGAGGTTTGAAGGCTATTATTGTATTGACTAACAGCCGATTAAGAGTTAACAGTCCATCGAATTGAAATAGAAATAGAAACATTTATTCGACGTTCACAAGAAAAAAAACAAAGATTACAGATTATAAAAGAATGGCAACACACACAGATACCAAAATTAAACAGTAACGGTGCAGTTACACGGGCAACCCTTCGAGCAATAATTGCTCGTCAACCATAGCTTCTCTTACTCTAATTTCTTAAGATAGAACGAGACACGACACGGCCATAGACGGCCGGCTAAAAATTGCCGAAAAAAGTTGCTCGTGCAACTGCAACTTACCGAAGGAAAGGAATAAGGATAAATTGGTTGGTGAAATCCGATAAGTAGGTCAATTTGTGAGAGATCCCCCGTTATTTTTTTGAATATCTCGACACATGTCCCCGGCCGGCAGACCGTGCGAGCGCGCGCCTGGTGTTCACACCTAGCGGGAAGCTGTTGCGCGTCGGAAGCGGCATGTGAACGCTTCCTACGGGCAACTACAGACGAGCAACTTTCGCGGCGTATAGGTGTGAACACACCTAGTCGAAGTAACCTATTACTAACTCCTCCTAATAATCCTAATATTCATATCTAGTTCAAGTAAGTTACTTAGTATAATTATAGTTCTAATTTTTTTAAGTTATAAGTTCCTTTTTAGGGCTCCGGGCCAAAATGGTAAAAAAGGAACCCTTATGGTGAGACTTCGTTGTTGGCATAGCTGTATAACTTGCTTGCTCGCATCTGTTTTTAGTAAAAAAAATATGAAATTAATTTTATAAATATTTGAAAAGGGGTCTAGAATGGGGGGTAGAAAAATGAAAGTGATTTGATTATAGCAAGTGGGGTGTCATATGAAAGGGCTCGACCTGCACATTTCAAAACAATTTTTTTATAATTTTCCGTGGCGTACTTTTTGATTTATAACCGAAAATGTTCTAAAAATGACCGTTCTCCCCCTTAACTCCGAAGTTTATGAACCGAAAAATCTGAAAAATGTCTTACTTATAGACTTATATTTTACGGAAAACATAAAACGAAGTGTTCAAAATGTATAGTTTTAGAGAAATTGACAAAAAACTTTGAAAATGTGTGTTAAATTTAGACAACTCAAAATAGACCTTATATTGCATACGAATGAAAGTAGGTATATAAAAAGGTATATTTTTGAAGTACGTACTTAAATACGGAACCCTCGGTACGCGAGTCCGACTCGAACTTGACCGGCTTTTTTTCTTTTGTGATAAAGTAAAAAAGCCGGTCAAATTCGAGTCGGACTCGCGCACCGAGGGTTCCGTATATAAGTCCGTACTTCAAAAATATACCTTTTTATATACTTTAATTCGTATACAATACGGTCTATTTTGAGATGCCTAAAATTAACACTCATAGTTTTTCAAAAATCACGGGTTAGCAGTCGCCCAACTCACCTAGTGAGAATGATGGCAGTCGGAAGTAGCCCATTAAGCTGTTAACCGCAAGGTTGACATGATATATTGTATTTCTACAAAATTATCTAAAACTCAGTAAATAAATAAATTAATATCAGGGGACAATCTCACACAAACTAACCTAGTCCCAATAGCTCTAGGCTTCCTAAACAACGATAAACATAGTTATATAGAGACATACTTAAATACATAGAAAACATCCAAGACTCAGAAACAAATACTCACGCTCATCACACAAATACTAGCCCATACCGGAATTCAAACCTGGGACCGCTAGCTTCGTAGGCAGAGTCACTTAACAACTAGACTAACCAGAACCTTTTCAAAGTTATCCTGTGACACTAGTCACAGTTAAGCAGTCACTCAACTCACCTTGTAACAATGGGGCGGCGGGGGCAGTCGAGAATGGCCCATTTAGCCCTTAGAAGCGAGCGACTCAAAGGAGCCCTTTATATTCGGTAACTGCCTATGAAATTTCATTGCTCTTATCGTTTTTGAAGACAACTTAATACCTATCTATAGTCGTTAGGCCACGATAGGCTCAATACAAAAGGTTTAACTGCCGCACTCAGAGACGTCCATTAATTTTCAAGTTTCACTAAAGTTGCTGCGTCTTATTCTATTGCTATAGCAAAGAAAGTGACAGCAGCTACTTTAATGAAACTTGAAAGTTAATTGACGTCTCTGAGTGGATTTGATGATTAAAACGTTTGAATATAAATACTGAAATAACAAACAATAGTTTTGCTTAAATACTTGTATTGAGAAATACACAGAAAACATCCAAAATTCAGGAACAAACACTTGCGCTCATCAAATTACATATTTGCCCTTCCCGGGAATCGAAACCGTATCACAAATCGACTCAACCTGCACGTTCCGGTTTTACCGCCCAATATATTTTTAGGTGTACAAAAACGTCACTCACTTAATACAATCATTGATTGACAGTTCGGGTGCCATCGTATTCCGATTGAGATCCGAGTTTTCCCGAAGGAAAATCATTTTGCACTACATGTGTACCTATTTATGCGTTGCTGAAAAAATGTGATATGATATCAAACACGTTGGCGCGATGTAGGTAACTGACGCCTAGCGCCATCTACCTTTCAATTGTTTATCTTCGTAAAGTTTAAAGCTATTCGTCACTAGATGGCGTATGCGACCTTACATTTAAAATTATACTGGGTTATCGCATAAAAATAATTTTCGGAAACTGCAATAGGGTGTTTCGAAATTTTACATAAATAATACTTGAGAAGAGGTTTTATTCTTATGTTTCGTATTTCCAGTTGTATTTATAAAATATCAGAGTTCCTTATTGTCCCGACAAGGACAGGTATAACATTTTCCATGTCAGTCTCCGTGTAAAGGTGCCAATTTCTATGGAAATCTGTTAAGATGCTTCACCACGAAAATGGAACATACAAACATTGGCGCATAGGATAATAAACAAGGAATATCCCCTTCAAACAAATCTCTAGGTCCGGCATTAAAGCAGTGCGTTGTCTAGGTCTAGTCTAGGCTAGGTATTCTAATTATTATTATCTATCTCGTGTCGGATTTTGGGGTGTTATGCACTAATGTCATCACTAATTAACTTGTCAGCTGTTACGGTTCACAAAAAAGAAAATGTAATCCGGTTCGAAGGACCACACATATCAGGTGCTCATAATAAAATTTTAACATGTGACAATAAGTCCATGTAATTCAAAGCATAGGTCAAGACACGTAATAAAACAACTATTACAATAAATTAATACTTATTTATTCATGGCAACAGAGTACATTTCCAAGCATGATTTTTGTTAACCTTTTAACCGCCGTTGACATCAAATCTGATCTCATAAGGAAAAATTGGCATTGCACATGGGACCTTCTTTATAAACCCACAGGGTTCTATTTGCTTCTGTGAATAATTCGCAGATGCGTCTTTTTTTCTTAGGAGGGCAGAAATATCCAGTTCATTTCGCCGGCGTCTTATATTTAAGACAACATTTTCATTCTTTTGAGCAAGGGTATTCTATTTCTATTTACAGTGTTTAGAAATTATTGCAACCACTACATAGGTTTGTGTAATTTTGTATAGGTGGCGACACTGGCAGGTCCGATGAAAAATTCTTGGCGGTAAAACGGTTAGGCCCCGCGCCGGTTGGCCGGCCGGCTCTGTTCTGTCTCCACAAACTTTTTTGTAATGTGCGGGGAAGGTCTCCTACAATGGCGAGCTGACGACGTCGCATTTTTTCTAAGATATTAAAATCAAATAGAGATTTAAAACATCAGAAATAAACCGCATCAACAAAATCGGTCGAGTTGAACTAATATATCACTTAATAACGGATCCATGCGGACGAAGTCACGGGGTATCCATTTGTTGTATACCAAAACCTTCTCCAGAATGTAACAAATAATGTTCTGAAAACCGCATAAAAATCGGTTCAGCCAAACGCGAGATAATCGCGGACAAACATACATACAAACATACGGGTCAAACTGAGAATCTCCCTTTTTTTGAAGTCTGTTAAAAACTAAAATAAATGTGACGTCGCCAGCGCAACTTTCGTAAGAAGCCGCTCGACAAAATAGGTTATTTGATATTTCTTTCCTAACAATCACAGTAGTCTTTAAGAATGTTCTAGAAGCTTTTTAGTCGTTCGTTTGTTTTTTGTTATTTGGCAGGCACGGGCTTGGGGCGGCCGTCGCGCGTGAGGCGCAGATGCACGAGCCGCACGTGCGTGGCCAGCACGCCGGCCTGGCTGAACTGCGCCGGGCAGCGCGCGCACTGGTACGGCCGCTCGCCCGTGTGCGTGCGGATGTGCCCCTTCAGCACCTGGTTGCGCTGCGGACACAGATCGCCTGAGCGTGCGCCGAGGCGGCCGACGCCGTTGACGCTGGCAACGCAGATATAGGGTGAAATCACATCTATCAGCATCGAATCGCATTTAGCTGGATCATTTTGGACACACTATACGCATCGAAAGCTGCTAAAGGGTGCTATCGCATGCTTTTGTCTCCTTGCTTTATCATGAATGAGTATTCTTCAATATGTAAAATGGATAGCTACACTTATACGCATTTAATGCTGAAGCTGAATCGATGCGGAAGAGTGAATTGATGCGGACGCATCTTCATACAAAATTACGTTTTTGTATTACAAAATGCGATTCGATGCTGATAGATGTGACTTCACCCATACTGTCTGTCTTGCTCTGCAGCTCTTTGTAGATGGGGGACAGATTCTGCCATGCGCTGCATGGAACTGCGTCGCCTGCGTCTCAGCATACGCTGGCTGATTGTTGTTTTTATGGATTGGTGTTTTTTGGAGCGCGTTATGAGCGGTGAAAGAATTTAATTAGTTGCATTTTTTACTATGCCGAAATAAAGTGTCAACCCTTTTTCAGCTTTTTATGAACCACAAATGCATATTTAGTTACAAATGCAACCTTAGTACCTACACCACGGGATTGTTGAGCCACTTACTAACATTCTTAATTCGGTCGGATTGTCAAATCGTACACGGTATATTACCATTGGAAATTGTCGATGTTACTATGTTAAATAAATACCCAATATGCCAATAACTTGTACAATTATGGATATGTATTTTACTTTTTGTTTAAACATCTAGATTGGAGCAGCATGAAAACTGGTTAAACAACACAAAGGATTTCATCGATGTTTATATACTATAACGGATAAACAGTAATGCCCTTACTAATAAACGTTGAGTAACCGCTGAGTAGTTATACCATGTTTTGTCCTTATCTGTCGAATTCAAATGTCACAATGACAGATAAGGACAAAGCATGGTATAACTACTCAGCGGTTACTCAATGTTTATTAGTAAGGGCATTAATACTCACGACTATAAGCCGGAACGATCCGACATGTTTCAGACTCGTTAGGAGTCCTTCATCACGGGATGAGTGCGTTCACGACGGCGTTGCGTTATAATTGTGAGTTATAACTCCGTGCATGGCGTGAATAAGTTGATAACTCGTCAAAAAAGCAAGAAGTAATTTAAACCTTATGCAGTCTATTCTAAATACAAATTTCCTTAAGTTTACATCTCGACTTATCAACTTATTCACGCCGTCCACGGAACTATACCTAGAGATTTTTCTAGCACGTACGACGTGTTGTTAGTGCTTGACATAATGAAAACATCGACAATTCTGTTATCGATAAATACCACTTCAACGTCATGGAGAACCACAGATATTTGTAAAACATTAATAAATTGATAGTTTTGTTATTATTATTAATTTATTTTAAAACGCACCACATTGTTATATTATATGAATCATATGACATGATTGTAATTGTTTTTCTTGATGAAATGATTTCGCTATTTTCTTATTAGGTACTTTAATGAGTTCCAGGACATTGTGAATATTTTCTTAATAACTATATAATGATGTTAAATACTCGTATACTTGCGTGAATTTCAGGGCGTTTCAACTGCCGTCATTAATGTCACCAAATATATGACGAAATCAATAACACCTACCAGCAACTCCTGATGTAAACAGATGCAGAACCGGGGATGTAGTTTCTATCAGCATCCGAAGTTGCTGTAGTGTCATTGATTTCGTCAATATATTTGGTGACACTAATGACGGCGGTTGAAACGCCCTGAAATTCACCCATTTACTCTATGACGTTGAAATGGTGGTTATCGATAACAGGTTTATCGATATTATTATGTAAAGCACTAACCACGTTGTTTCTGCTAGAAAAATATCTAGGTTTAGTTACAACCTTTGATCCGTTATATTGAATCACGTGTGAGGTTAGTTTTAACGTCACTAGTGATGTATGTATACGTACGTCAAACACTTTGTCGCACATGGGGCACGGGTACTTGAGCGGCCGCTTGAACCCCTCGTGCGCCAGACGCCGGTGCTCGTTCAGCGACCAGCCGTTCACGTACGCCTGCGCAGCCAACGGTGCCGTGTACTTAAATAATCGCACCTTTATAATGAAAGTGACCCAATTCCAAAATGAAACGGACTATATACACATCTACACACATATATATGCATACATAGCACTCGAGGAGGCATTTTGCGGGCACGTCAGTTAGTAAGGTTTACAAATAAATCAATTAATTTACTAGTATTCAAGTATTTATACTTAGTACTTAGAATTTGTACCTACCTGGTATTTATTTATACTAGGTGCAGCGTGATGTCATGTCGTGATAAGATAACATTAAAATAAAATAAATATACATAAAATGTCTAGAGAGTTGACTGCCCAAAACTTATAAATAATATTAATAATAATATTCGCATAATGTGAGAGCAGTGTGTAGTAAGAAGCAGATTGTTTCAGTTTATGTTTAGTACTTGTTTAAATAACTGTTGTAGCGTTACCGCCACATGCGCCGCGATATTTATCGTTAAAATTTTATCGCAGCTTTTGGTTTTATTTTTGTCTGAGATATAAAGCCTCTTGGGTTTGATGCTGGTTGGCTAGACCGTTTAGCCAAATACAAGACTGGTTATATTCATCGTATTGGTTTGAAATTTGAATTTTAGTAGTTCGGTTCGCGAATGTTTCTTGTCATTACCGTACAACGTCCCGACGAGACAGCATCTCAACGTGTTGAAAATACATATCCATTTTTAATTTGAGCAGTTGTGAATATCATCAGTTCCTGAATATCTCTCAGAAGGCCGCTTATTACCTGGATTAAGCGGGTAAGTATTTTAGACTTCGGTCGATTCGCTAGGTGGTGTTTTTTTAGGCCTAGTAGTTTATTTGTACTTTTATTTCAGCGGTTCCCCCGGGCGGCGCATTTGACCGTTTCCCTGCCGTTCCGATTTGACCCATGCAGCGGTGCGTGTTGAAGCAGTCGAGATTCCTGCCTTCGGAGTTCTGCCGGTTCGCCCGATCAGCGATGGTTGCCTAGAGGGACTCACCACCGCGCAATAAGGTCGCCCTACTTACTCAATTACTTAAGTAGCAAAATTTGTTATCAAATAACTCTTTACTCAAACGGTTCGTTTAAGAAGTCTCTACGTTATCAAATTTAATTGTTGCCTAGCCGAAAGACAGATGGAAACAAGCAGGTCAACTTAATAACAGTAATTTTAACTAATATGTAACTTAATTTACTAATATTCAAAATGGCCCTTTTGAAATCTTAATTTGAATTAGAACATACTCTAATAATTTAGGATTATTTTTCTTAACCACTGCCTTTTATCTCTGCAAGATTGTACGTTTTATTTATGACCGCATAACATGTTTAATCTTTTTTTGAACTATGTTAGATTAAGTTTCCATTTCGGTTTATCTCATAACAAATTTATTTGAGTAATTCTACCGGGACCTTGTACGTGTAATATTTTTGATTCCATTTTATGTTGAATATTTTTTATACCAATTCTAAATTTGTTTTGTGTGTTTTCGTCTTTTTTAGGATTAAATAATTATTCGTCAATAACCGCGTTTTACTTTTTAGTCTTGGAGGCCAAAATTATACGTTATAAGCACTCCTAACGGATGTGTTTGTTTGTGTAAGCAATTGTTCGCCCTTAGCCAGGGAACAGTTGTTTATACAACACTGTATAGTATTAATAACTTTTTTTGTGACTATAACTATTTCAAGACCCAACTCTACAGTGAAAATATTACCGTAAACCTTGAATATACGTTCGGCTCCTATACCACTTTAACGTACAGTATAATTACCAAAGTGTAATACTAATGTACTAGGTATTACAATACAATACAATACAATAACTCTTTATTGAACACCACATACAGCAAGAACAACCCAAATAAAAAATATAAATATTATAGTATAAATACCAGGTAGCTACAAATACTAAGTATAAATACTTCTCCCCGACATCTCGTAAATTAATTGACTTTTTTGTAAACCTTACTAACTGACGTGCCCGCAAAATGCCTCCTCGAGTGCTATGTACGTATATATGTATAAGATAATAAAGTAAGCCTATTGGTAGATTGTTCCCGCCTCGCACAGCTCTGGCCTAATACTGTTACACTGGCTTTTACCTTATTACACTGGCTTTTACCTTATCACACTGGTCGCACTGGAACGGTTTGATGTTCAAATGCACTCTGTTGGTATGTCTGTCCAGGTCGCGCCGGATCGCAAACCGCTTGTCGCAGTGTTCGCAAGGTAGGCTGGAAGAGACAAAAATACACTAGTTCACACTGAAACTATACGATTGTTACTGTGTACAGTCGTAGAGCAAAATGTGCATGTGTGATTATATATTCCTATTTATTGTTACAAAAATAAAATAAATATCTTACGGTAGTTCTCTATAGCTGATGTGAGGTGAAGCTGTCTTCAAATGATGTTTTAATATCGACGCCGACTTGAAACTCCTGAAAGCCCAATATTCTTGCTTATCAATACCGACTAAAAAAATATCAGGGACACACTCTCACAAAAACATATCAGGGATCTCACACAAATTGACCAAGTTCCAAACTAAGCTCTAGGCTTGTACTATGGATACCAGGCAACGATTAATACATACTAGATAAATACATACTTAAATATATAGAAAACGCTCGCACTCATCACACAAATATTTGCCCATACCGGGATTCAAACCCGGGACCACTAGCTTCGTGGGCAAGGTTACTACCAACTAGGCTAGGCTAGAAAATAAACAAGAAGAGGGCTATCTTTAACTGACAGATGAATTTACTTGTCGATTGTGAAACAGGTTCTTAAGTAGTTAAAATAATTTTAGGTAATAGTTTTAAGTTGCATAACATTGCATAACGTTATTTGCATGTCTTTAAAGTATACTAGGGATACTTTAAAGAACATCTTATATAATAAATATCCAAAGAATAATTTATTACGAACTGAGTAAATCTTCTACTGATTATTTGTTCGACTGGCCAGTACCATTATGCACGTTCACCACTTGTACTTGTTTTTGTGTAATCCTAATATTATAATAGTAAAAGTTTATATGGATGTACGTGTTCCAATCATGCCTAAACCGCTGAACGTGTGAGGATGAATATTGGCACACAGATGGTCCTTACCTTGAATCGACACATAGAATACTTATTATCCCGGAAAATGTTATAATTGCCGATTGAAAAGCGATAAAGGATTAAGGCGGTTTTTCCACAGAAACGGAGACGAGCGGTGCGGAGAGGAGCCGTGTAGGAATCGACCAATCACATTGGTTGTAATCCACATCTCGTCTCCGCTCCGCTTCAATGGAAACAGTCAAGCGGAGACGAGATGTGGATTACAACCAATGTGATTGGTCGACTCCTGCACAGCTCCTCTCCGCTTCAATGGAAAGGCAGCCTTACGCGGGCGGGGTGTCGCACAACAGCTGGTGAGTAATGGTAGCATTTACTTGTCGCACTCGACGCAGTAGTAGTCCTTGTTGGGCGAGTGCTTGGCGCGGTGCACGGCGAGCTGCGAGGGCGCGCGGAACGCCTTCCCGCACTCCGCGCACGCGAGCGGCTTGCGCGCCGCGCCGGCCGACACCTCCGCCGGGTGCTGGCTACAACACAACACAAACCTAAACGCGGAAAAAATACTAGATTGTACAACAAGTGCATAAAACGCACCATTTTACGCGAGACGTTTATCCATCCAAGCGAGCTTGCAAGCGAGGTTTGATATAAAGTCAAGTGTTAAATGGGTTTTATGGTTATATTTTGTACACTCTACTTTTCACTTCGATTGCGGGGAAATGAAACAGCAACATGATAAAAAAAAAAAAAAAAAAAGCGACGAAATAAAAATTATAAGTTTATTTAATGAAGCTTTATTGTGTACTTTGGCTGTTGGTATCCTTGCCTTGCTCTTAAAATACTAACGAAACGAAATAAAGAGGTTATTCTAGTTAAAGTTGTTAAAGTTGTTCGTGTGGCTGTTGGACCGATTGCCTAGGTCATCGACGAAGATTTTACTTTATGCACTAGAGCATAAGAAGCTACTTTATGTCGCTTACGCACGACATAAAGACGAACTTTTAGAGCATGAGAAGTGAAAAATCATATATGTTACTGACAAATTAAAATATCTGGTCACAAATGTTAATAATCCGATCCTGAACGATTCGGCCACAGCGACTGGGATCCGACTATTTAGAGCGTCGCTCGTGAGCTCTATGATGACTGACATAGCCGATTTTTGCATTAAATGTTCGACCACATTCGACGCAAGCCAGCACCCCTCCGATATAATTGTATTGGATGGCCGCAGGTGTACGGGCCTTGAGCTCGTCTCGCTTTACATCGAGCTCCTCTCGTCTCTTCCTTTCGAACTCGGACACTTTAGTGCTCACTGTATGCCTCCAAGACGGCCAGTCTACTGCCATTGCCTCCCACTGTGACGGGTCGATGTCACACCGCTTCACAATTGTTATTATTGTTTCACAAATATTATAATATTAATAAAAGCAAGAACACTCACACAATCATATGCGCTTTGAGCACGTCTTTGTTTGCGTACGACTTGTTGCAATACGCGCACGTCACGCGCCTGTGTGTGTGCACGTTGGATATGTGCTTCCGCCACGACACGCGCCGTCTGCAACCAAACATCTAATAAATCGACACCTGGAAATACTGGATTATTTTTTTCAGTGATCCTTTGCCAGTTCTCGTTCTGAAGTTAGAAGTGTCGTTTGAATTCTGTGTTACAGGGCCTCCCTACGAGGCTGACATACACACGTACCTATATGTGAAGAAAGCCTTCATCTATACTAATATTATAAACAGATAAAATTTGTATGTTTGGATGTAGGAGATAAACTCTGAAACTACTCATCCGATTTCGAAATTTTTTACACCAATATTTAGAATGGACTTTCAGAGTGGACATAGGCTGTTCTTATTAACTGAAGCGAAGCGAAGGCGGAACGCTAGTAAATAATAATATTGAATAAAATGTATGTGACTAACTTGAAGCTCTTGGCACAGTGCGGGCAGCTGTGCTTGAAGACGGTGTGGAAGGCGAAGTAGTGGTCCTTCACCGTCACGCGGCTCACGCGCGCCAGCCCGCACGCGCCGCAGCGGTACCGGCTGGGGGCAACATTACATCATCATCATCACCGTCAGCCGGAAGACGGCCACTGCTGGACATAGCTTCTCCAAGGATCTTTGACGTTGACGCGTTGAACCTTACAGACGAAACAAACGCTTTTGCACTTTATAATATTGTTAAGAGCGTGTTTTAGTTTTTACAAATAACAAAATCTGGCAACCGGAAACCGTTGTTTAAACCGTATAGCATATGTCAATTAATTTACATTTCACTATTACATTTTTTTTTCAATTTTTGTATGGAACCCTATAAAAATCATTCTACATTTTTTACTCAACTTTTCCAATTTCAATTTTTATTCAAAATGAATACGTACACTTCGTGGTATCTTTTGTGGCTGATCAGCTTGTCCTCTGTGCTCATCCGCTGCTTACAGATATCGCATTCATAGTCACCATTGCTCTGAAATCAACAAACAGTACTACTTATTTTAATTATTGATATTATTTAAATTCGAGCCGCAACTTAACAGCACATATGTTAGTCTTATGTTTAATACCAGCGATAAACTAACGCTGTTTTTGGTGTCGAAGCCTTTAACAGCCCGAAAAGTTCACGCGCGACCGTCCGGCGGGGGGACAGACGTCAGCGGAGGCGAGGCGTCTAGCATTAGCGGGGGTGGGCGGTGTAGCGTATGAACCTTCTATAATGCATATCTATAATTTACTACAGTTAAAAGAACCATAATAATTCTTACCGCGTTGTGTTTTTCTAAGTGTTTATCGTAACTCTCCTTGAAAGTGAATCCTTTTAGACAATCCTCGCATTTGTATGTGGACGCCACGTATCGATTATCTAATGCTTGTCTCGCTCGCTCCTCTAGGCACTGCTCTCGCGTTATGTATACCGTTTCGATGTTGCATGCGCCTTAAACAATAAGGCATACATTCAAGGTCAAATCATATTGCATATTGTCAAGTTCCAAGAAAGGCAAAGGCATAAATTCGAGATCACTATCAAGTTCAAGGTCAAATCACTTTACCAAGTAAGGCGGAAGTATAAATTCAAGGTCATATTGCATTGTCAAGCTTAGTCAAATCATTTTACCAAGTAAGGCGGAGGTATAAATTCAAGGTCATATTACATTATCAAGTTCAAGGTCAAATCTATTTGTTATGATAAATCAGTCATAAGTTCACAGACAAATTACAACAAATCTTGAAAATATTGTTGCTTCACATTGCACGGCTGCATTAAATGTAACATGGACCTCTGTAAAGGCCATTTGTCCTTGTTCTTGAAACTTGAAGGTCAAACTAATTTGATAAAGTTTAATTCATATATAAAAGGATGAATATTCAATAAAATACATTTATGTATCCAACAACACAATACAAAAATGGACAAAAAATATGAGTGAAAACATACAAAGTATCAACATTTATAAACAGAAAAAAATAAAATGTTAATTATATGTAAGATACCTGATGGAAATTCATCTTCTTGTTCTGTTTTGACTTGAATTTCCTCGCGTTGATTATTTTTTCCCTTTTTTTTCTTATATTTGCCTCTTTTCCAGCTTTTTTTTAGTCGTTTTAGGTCAATTACCTCCACATCCACTTCTTTCTTTAATAAGGCTTTTAAAGGGAAGTCTTCATCTTTCACAAATGATCCTTGGAAATCTGTAAAAAACAATATGATTAAAATTTTAAAATAATCTAGTTAGATTAAAGCACGAGTATAAACAACATACATAGAAATAAATTCCTTTTTTTGAAGTTGGTTAAAAAATGAATGAAAAAGTGAATTCCTCACTATGTATTTTTCAATGTGTTGATTTTTTTTTTCAGATTTAGTTTTAGTGTCCCACTGCTGGCCAAAGCTCCCCTCTTTTCCGCTATGTGTTGAATTATGAATAATAAAATATTCTGATTATATTTTCAACAAAGTAGGTATATACTTATTTGCAAATTCCAACTTCTCTATTAAATAAATGAAAACTTGTAAAAAATGCTACTTACCAATATCATCATCAACATAATCATCATCACCATTTTCTTCCTCCTTCATCTCCTGTTTAACAGACACCCGACTGTTACCGGTAACAGAGGATGACTCTTCTGTACTTGACTCATTGATTCCTAGTTCTATACTGTCTAGACATACAGTGGTTAGCTCACGAAGAGGTCGCATTTGAGTGCGAGTGAATTGTAATAATGTCTGCGACTCTGTTTTCTGTGGGATTTTAATAAATTAACATGATTTAAAGTGTTTTTAATAACTATTCATACAAAAATGCACACAGTAACAAAATATATTGGTAAATTTAACCCAAAGAACTCTAGTCATTGTCATAGTCATTTATTTAGTATTACAAGTCTGATACTAACATAATTATTATTAGCTAAGGTCATATTATGAGCTCTTAAATTCCAGTTGGTGAAAGGGATAAAGCTATAGGAGTCATATAACTCTGTCACTTGCAGTTATAATACGGTCTCTGTTCTAAGTCATCATATAAAATTGATTTAATTGACACGATGTCACATTGGGCATTTCATGGGTAAAAATGTGGAGCCCTAGATGATGCATGTTGTTGTGAACCCATTAAAAGTAAATGTTAATAAATCCTGGACCTTTTTGTGAAAGTGTAAAGAAGTGACAAAACACACACTACTCAAATAAAAGAGTATGTTAAAAGTTTTTTAACTTACACTATTGAATTTTTCCAACAGCATATGATTGCTCTGGACGTTTTGTATGAAAAGCTCAGCTTGTTGCAATGCCCGTTTACACAGGTAGCATAAAAACAATTTGTCAACCTGAAAAAACCAATATTATATATATTGTACCATATAATTGTAAACACCGTTAGTTTATAATAAATCTCGCAATATTGTAAACTGCCGGCAAGATAGATTATAAACTAAGGGGATAGATTATAACCTAACCTAACCTAACCTAACCTAACCACATTCTTACGGTAACATATATCGACGGGTCTCTGACTGTAATAGTAATGAATTGACATTTAGCCCCTGGAATGGATAGGTATGCTCAAAATTTAAATTAAATTATATTTTTTTTACTAGGTATATCATAAATCGAAATCTGAGAGACACTTGCTAATTTTTTCACCTCTCACATACGAGACGTTAACTAACCCCTCGTATGTGAGAGGAAAAAAAAATACCAAGTTCTAGTCTCTTCAGATCAGGATGTAGTCAAAAAAAATAAAATATAAAAATTAATACAAAAAGATATTCAACATTTGGTCAGGATCTTTAACAAACACAAACGAAAGGTTAAATCTTCATACCTGTAATACAATCTTTAGTGCTGATTTCTCTAAGCTAAAGCAATAGATTGTGTTTTCCTCCTTTCTGGTTAGACACCCAAAGCAACACTGATTTAGTTCCATATTTGTACAAGGTACTATTAAACTAGTTTAGTAAAGAACAAAAGCTGAATTCGATTACTACATTACGCAATAAAACTAAGAAATATCCTATTCATTACTGCCGTCATTGTCGAAAACATCGAAAACAAACGAAATGGGTCAAGTCGAATCACAGAATCACAGATTATAAGGCAGAGTTGCCAACTTCTGATAGAGCTTTACCCCTGAACCGGTCGAAATACTCTTAAAACTGAAACAAAATACTATAATCCCTCAAATAAAAAATTGGTAAGTAAAGACAATATATTATAACATCAGTATTAACCAATCAGAATAATTTGTCGCGTCGTAACTTGATCCTTGCTTGATGATAGCGCCCAAGATCACGTTTTTCAATATTTAGCTTTCGACCCAGTGTTCTTCAGCAAGAACAAAAAATAAACTATTTAATAAAACATTTTGACTAGTCAGCTGACTGACAATGTTTTGTATGGGAGGGTCGATTTTTTTTCGCGATTTCGGGGTTGGTCCCATAGTGAAAGTTGGTCAGTACGACTTACTGATTTAACCCCTAAAATTTGCACACTGACTAAAAAATAACCATATAGGTATACAAGTTTTTGTAAGAAAAACCCCATTTATTTTTCATGATAAAACAAATGTTAGGTATTAGAATTAAAATGTATGGACAGGAATTTATTTTGTTCCGATACAGGAGGGCTGTATATATACATATGGAAAAGCTATATCTGGGCCACGCATTAAGTTAAGTTAATTGTTCCGTGAGAAGAACAAAGAGCGTTAGGAGACTATTACAACTTTTACCCATTTTTGTGTTATTGATTTTGCACCTTAAGGCGCGTCACACACGGAGCTATAATATTATATTATAGGTCGGTATATTACGATATATTTTCCGTACTAGTTGACAAACTCCACACACGCAGCTATAATATATATTAATATAAATTATAGCTGCGTGTGTGGAGTCCGTCAAATAGTACGGAAAATATACATAAACTATACGAAAATATATCGTAAGATGCCTTGCTAAAATATATGTATATTAATATACAAAATATATATTATAGCTCCGTGCGTGTGTGACGCGCTTAATGCATATCGAGCACAATTATTTTTGTACTTATAGTAATTAATCAATAACAACATTTTAATTCCACTGAAAAATACGACGGGTCTCTGATTCAACCTCGTATATGAAAATTTATGAAATTGGAATATCTACTTAGGACGTGTACCTAACTAAAATGGATATTCGGATTTCGTAAAATTTCATATACGAGGTTGAGTCAGAGACCCGTCGAATACCCTTTAAATATTATCCCCGAAAAAATCTGAATAGCCATGTACAATTATGAATAATACTCCTAAATTTAGGGGGAAGACCGCGAAGCTGCCAAGCTTATAAGGGTACCTATCTAATTGACTTTTTGGCGGGAAGTCAAACTAGGCGTACGCTTAAAATGTTCTCTGAATTTTAATTCCTTATTATTTGTGTAAATATAAAGTGTTCGTGTGTAAATAGTACATTTGTAAATAGTGCTTAGTGTAAATACATCATGGGGGTCAATAGCGACGGGGAAGACCCCGTCGAACAAGTATCTGCAGGGTCTACACCTACAGGGGGAACTAAGAGACGAAAGTTGACTCCAACTTCTGGTGAACTAAACTATAAAGTGTTTGTGAAACAGAATTATAAGAGACTTTTTCCAGAAACCCGCAGCGTTGATTGTGTGGTTTATGTTGAGTCGCAAGAACAAGAAAAGCTTGGTAATAAAAACCCAATAGCACTGACAAACATATTTACGGAAAATGTAAAAGGAATCGCAGGCGTACACAGAGTTAATGCCTATAAGATCGGAGTGACATTTAGGAAGCCTGCCCCGGCAAATAGTTTCCTAAAAATGGACAGCTTTCTTAACAAGTAGGGTAGATTCGCCAGTTCTCGACCTATTAGTGGAGTTGTCAAGTTCAGGAAGAAATTAAAAATGGCTTTAATATGAATCAATGATTTAAAAAAATATGTACATACTCGTTATATAGTCTATTTTCATTAACCATGTTTTATTTTCAAATAAGAGCTAGGGATTATTATAGAAAAATCAATAAAGCCAAAAATGCCGATTTCACCAGTTCTCGACCGAAATTTCCAGTTTTAGACTATGTGTTCGCCAGTTCTCGACCGTTAGTAGAGCTGGCTTGTAAATCAAGAAAAAAATATATAAATATTTATTTTAACAATAAAAAAACGACTGAACGTACTCTTGTATACTCTACTTTAATATGTTTTTTTAAATATTTTTTATTAAGAGCTAAAACATTAAAACAGTTGTTAGTAAAAACAAGCATATAATGACAATAAAATGAAACACAATCACCATATGTCTATCTCTGATTTATTAAAAGGTTTTTATAAATTTTAAAATAACTAACAATTGTTTTAAGCACACAATATCACTTGTCTTTAAATGTGCCTAATATTTGGCAGTACTTGTCAAGAACATAAGTAACAACATAATAAAACATAATCAAAAATGTCTTCTGGATAGATTATACGTGGGGCATACTGAAAGTTTCTGGAACTGGCCACTTACAATAAATAAAGTAATAAAGCAATAACAGAATTTGAAAATGGAACTCTCTATGAACATATTACTTTTCAATTTACGAGACTGTCATTTGTTTTTTCAATTTGGCGGGGTTCAGAGAATTGTGTGTCGCTATTATAATGAAACTCGTGAAAATTTTCACTCAATGATTTTTTACGATTTTCGCTGCGGCTCAAGTCAACAAGAGAGTTGCCAGAGACTTCAACTGGCGTTTAATGATGAAGCCCCATCTCGTAGCTCTGTGTATTCGTGGTTCGAAGAATTTAGACGTGGACGAGATCATCTCCATGACGATGTACGTGAAGGTCGGCCGGTGACTGCGGTAACTGAAACTAATGTCGATACCGTACGACAACTAATTGAGACAGCCAAAAAAGACCTGTAAGCAAATTCATACTGTATTAGGCATAGGAATGAGTCAAGTGCAAAACATTTTGTATGAGCAACTGAAGGTTCGGAAGCTTTGCACTCGATGGATACCGCATGATTTAACGGAAGACCAGAAACGACTGCGTGTAGAGTGGTGCCGAAAAGTTATACATAAGTTTAATGGAGTAGAGTCATTGGCTGTCTATAATATTGTAACAGGTGACGAAACCTGGGTGTATTATTTCGAACCGGAAAGAAAAAGCCAGTCGGCAGAATGGGTCTTTCCTTTTGAAGAGTTGCCAATAAAAGTTAAAAAGAGCTGGAGCACTGGCAAAAAAATGGTTGCATCTTTCTTCGGAATAACTGGACATTATGTAACAGTGTCGCTTGAAAATCAAAGAACAGTCACTGCAAATTGGTATGTAAACAATTGCATGCCCAGTGTCTTAGAAAAGCGCCCTCGCAGTCATGTCATCCTTCATCACGATAACGCGTCCGCACATTCCGCTAAGAGAACGAATGCGTATTTGAAGGCTTCAAATGTGGAACTGATGACGCATCCGCCGTACAGTCCGAACCTCGCACCTTGCGACTTCTTTTTATTCCCAAGAATAAAAGATAAACTTAAGAGGTTTACGATTCTCAAGCTCAGAAGCGAGCGAAAGCAGCCACCATGCCAGTACAATTACAGGAACACTCAGACCCCATACCCATAAAGAGAGGAGTATGCCAAGGAGACGTAATCTCGCCAAAATTGTTTACGAATGCCCTTGAGGACGTGTTCAAAACGACAAACTGGTATGGGAAAGGCACAAATGTAGATGGTGTATATCTAAACCACCTGCGGTACGCGGACGACATCGTCATCATTGCAGAAAACGTACTGGACCTGCAACTAATGCTGCAAGAGTTGCACCACGCATCTCTAAAGATTGGGTTGCAAATGAACATGGAGAAAACTAAGGTGATGGCCACAGCCGAGTTCAGCCGACTCATCCCGAAACCCTGTCGCGCTGAATACCCAATCTGCAAGTGACTGAGTATGTGTACTTGGGGCAGAAGATCAGTCTCGGATACGACTCTATGCTGTCGGAGATTCAGAGAAGAATACAACTGGGGTGGGCTGCTTTTGGAAAACTGCGGAATGTGTTCCAGTCATATACCCCAGTCACTGAAGACGAAAGTGTATAACCAGTGCGTGCTACCAGCCATGACATATGCGTGCGAAACATGGCCACCCACAGTACAGCTGATAAACAAGCTCAAGATCGCACAAAGGGCCATGGAGCGCATCATGCTCGGTATATCTCTTCACGACAAAGTTCGAAACGGAACTATTCGCCAACGCACCAGAGTGATGGATATTGGCCAGCGCGTTGCCAAATTAAAATGGGCCTGGGCAGGACATATGTGTCGCCGAAATGATGGGATATGGAGCAAACGCATCTTGGAGTGGCGACCTCGCTCAAAGAGAGGAGTCGGCCGGCCCCCGGCAAGATAGTCAGATGACATCAGCTCAACTGCTGGCCCAGTTTGGGGGAGATCCACTGCAAATCGGGCCCAATGGAGGAAAATTGGAGAGGCGTATGCCCAACGGTGGGCGCAGATGCGCTGAGGAAGAAGAAGAAGAAGCTCAGAAGTGGTAGTGAATGCATGCCAAGAAGCCGTTGATATATTATATTTTTTAGTATTTGGA
Organism: Tortrix viridana; assembly: GCA_963241965.1. Taxonomy (NCBI): domain Eukaryota; kingdom Metazoa; phylum Arthropoda; class Insecta; order Lepidoptera; family Tortricidae; genus Tortrix; species Tortrix viridana. The sequence goes on along the minus strand of OY725196.1, from coordinate 4,045,312 downwards.
CTAGTATCCGTTTAAAGAGTAGGCTTTGAGGTATTTGTTGCAATTTCAGGTTAATAAGCGCTTTTACCAATATTCAATCCTACGGTCGAAAACAAGCACATCTTTATGACGTGAGCCATTTTTCGACTGCAAATTATTAATTTTTAAAAAATTAGGGACCTTGTTAGAATAATAATTACAACAAAAATACAATGTGAAATGCATTTTAAACTATTTTTGCAAGAAAATAATAATTTAGATAAACTTTCGTTAGTGCATTTTTTATATAAATAGGGCAGTCGAAAACTGGCACACTCTGATTGCATGTACCGTTTTCGACCAAGAGGGGTTTTCGTCACGTGGTATTTTTTTTAAACGTTTGAAATAATCCGGTCGAGAATTGGCTGTGTCAATACTAGTGTCCATAACATTCAAATTCATAAATTAGATTCAGTGATATCTCTAATATTATGACAAAAAAGATTCATCCTTATTGAACATGACCACGCTAGTTTTCGACCGCACGGTCGAGAAGTGGATTTTCTAAGAAAACGATATACCAGTTCCCGACCTCTTAATTTTATTTGGTTTCCATGAAAAAAATAAGTATAAATTGTTTTCATAAAATGCTATGGTTTATAATTTAACTAAACAAATAAAAAACAAACCATAAAACACAAAATTTCAATTAAAAACTTACCCTGAACTCTGCGGCTCCTCACTAATTTTTTTTTATAAATCACACGTTATGACGCGTTCCTTACGAAGCACAGACTACTGTATTTTTTTGGTCAGTAACCTGTTACACACAGGCTTTTTGTCTTTGTGTGCGTACTTCCGAACTATTTGGGGTTGCCTCAGTAATTTTTTTGTGTTTGTAATTCGGTCAGTATAGCTATTTTATATCGATTTTCAAGAACAGTCCGTCAAAAAGTCGAGAACTGGCGTCGGTCGGCGAACTGGCGAATCTACCCTACAAGTTAAAAGCTTTCATTCCCGCATATATGACAGAAACAACTGGGGTCATCCGGTATGTCCCCAAAGACATGACTAATGAAGAAATTTATAAAAACATCAGTTGCGACAACGAGGTGATCTCAATTAAGAGATTTATGAGAAAAGTAGAAGGAAAATTGGTCCCATTGGGCACTGTGGCAGTGACATTCGCTGCGACCTCGCTGCCGCAGTTCGCTTACATAAAACTCTTCAGGTACCCTGTACACACATACATACCTCCGCTGGTGCAATGTTATAAATGTTTGAAATTTAACCATTCAGCAAAATCCTGCCGAGGTACACAAATGTGTTCTTCATGTGCGGGACAGCACTCTTATAAGGAATGTGACACAGAAGTCATTATGTGTTTAAACTGCAGCGGGAATCACCTGGCCATATCCAGAGATTGCCCGGTGAAAAAACAAAAAATTGAAGAAAAGAAAAACAAACACCTCAATAGATCATATGCCACTGTGGTGAGTATGCCATCTAAATTGTCTGACCCCAAAGCGTTTCCTAATTTGAATAAGCCAAACAATATATCAAACTCTCAACTCCAGCTAGAAAAAAGTTCTCACAGAGAATTCGATGCCAATCAAATAATTGGCAATGAAATAATTATAAATGCAATAGTTAAGTCTCTTGTAGCACTTGGCAACAGTAGTGACAACACTCCAATCACAAACAAGAAAATAAAGGAAATATTATTAGCAAATTTAATTTAATTGTATGGACACCTATTTAAATGTAGCACAATTTAATATACAAAGTTTACAAAGCAAAAAAGCCTTATTGACAAATTTTCTATCTGAACAAAATGTTGACATATGTCTATTAAATGAGACATGGCTTAGGAACACTAGTAACATTCCAAATATTACATCATATAATTTTATTTACAAAAACTCAAAAAACACTCATAATGGAGTAGGTATGTTCATAAAACAGAACTTAAGATATAACATTGTAAATACACCTTTTTATGAATCAGTTCAAAATATCTGTATTTCAATAGAAACATCTGTTGGTAAATTATCCATTCTGTGTGTATATTGTCCTCCTAACAGTAGCCGATTTGATACAAGTAAAATGAAAAAGTTGTTACAGGAAATTCCTAAACCATGTCTCATTATGGGAGATTTTAATGCACACCATATTTTGTTTGGTTGTTATACAAATAACAGCAGAGGTAATAGCCTTTATAATCTTATAGATGAGTTTGATCTGTGTGTGCTGAACGACGGCAGCCCAACCACTGTTTCATATCCTAATAGGAATCCATCTGCAATTGATATAGCTTTCGTCAGTCCCAACATAGCTCCTCTCTGTGAGTGGTATGTCCATGGTGATCCAATGGGCAGTTATCATTATCCCACTCTAGTAGTTGTAAATGTGCAGCCTTCAGTGTATGAGATGCGTTCTGTGGAAGATAAATATGTTTATAGTAGAGCAGATTGGTCAAAATTTCATTTGCTATCTGAAAATAGTTTTTCAAACTTAGATATAGAAAATACACAGCCTCTTGAATTGTACAATAGTTTTGTAAATATATTGTATGATATCAGGAATGAAACCATCCCTAAGCAAAAGCCAAAGAAAACTTTTCAAGTATTAAGAAAACCAGCTCCTTGGTGGAACCAAAAATGTGATGACGCAGTTAAAAAATCAAAAGATGCTCTTCGAGCATATAAGGATTGTCCGACAATCCCTAATTATATCAATTATAAAAAATGTGACGCTAAAAAGAAAATTATTTTAAAGGAAGAAAGAGTGGATTCGTGGCACACATTATGTAGTAGTTTTAATAGAATGACACCTGTTTCTAGGATATGGGACTATATTAAAAGATTTAAAAGGATTGGCAGTTGTCGAAACAGGTATTTGAATGATAACTGGGTTCCAAGTTTTTTAGACAAGTTAACTGATTCATCACAATTGGACGAGGAAAGCTTAAATGATTTATTAGAGCAATCTGTTCAAAATGAAATTAATTGTTTTCTCAATGACAACTTTACACTGAATGAACTGCACATTTCACTCAAGAGTAGGAAGGATACAACTCCAGGGATGGACAGCATACCATATATTATGATCCAAAAATTACATCCAAATGCTCAAAAAATATTATTGGACATCTATAACAAGCTTTGGAATAATTCAATTATACCAGAATCATGGAAAACTCAATGTGTTATTCCCATATTAAAACCAAATAAGCCTGCAAATAATGCATCATCTTATAGGCCTATTTCTCTATCTTCATGTCTAGGTAAAATTTTTGAGAATATGCTGAAGTTACGTCTTGAATACTTTGCTGAATCACAGAACAAGCTACCAGATATGCAGTTTGGGTTTAGAAAAGGTAAAAGTTGCTCTGAAAGCTTTGTATCTTTTATTGCAGACATCAAAAAAGCCAAGCTTAGTCACTCTAATGTCATATGTGTATTTTTAGATGTGAAAGGTGCATTTGACAATGTAAATATTGAATGTCTGGTTCGCGTGTTACATGAAATTGGTGTACCAAGTAAAACTTTAATTTGGATTTACAAATTTTTACACAACAGGACTCTTTTTGTTAAATTTAATAATAATCTACATGGCCCTAGGTTTGTCAATAAAGGAACAATGCAGGGAGCTACGCTGTCACCTCTGTTGTATAATCTGTATACATCTCAAATCCTTAATTATGTAAATACATCACAAGTTAAAATTTTACAGTTTGCCGATGACTTGCTTTTATACAGTGAAAATCAAAATTTGAATATAGCTATCTATAACATGAATGCAGCATTAGATCAATTAAAAAAGTATTATAGCGACCTTTTAAAATTGGAAATCAGCTCTGAAAAGAGTTCAGTATTAGTATTCAGTAAAGACCCATTTGCCCAATCTAATGTAGAAATTACTTATGGTAGGAGTGTTATTCCTATTGTCCAACATCATAAATTTTTAGGTATCATAATTGATGATAAATTGAAATTTGATAAGCACATAAACTATATTAGCCAGAATGCTATGAAAAGCATAAATGTCCTAAGATCTCTAGCAGGCACTTTCTGGGGATCTGATCCCAAAACCCTTAGCATGCTGTATAAAAGCATAGTCAGGAGTCATTTTGATTACAGTAGTTTGGCTTACATGAATGCTAGTAGCACTTTATTAAGAAAACTTGATGTGATTCAAAATATAGGTTTGAGAGTAATCAGTGGAGCTATGCGCTCTACTCCTATCAATTCTATGGAAATTGAGAATTGCATACCTCCATTGTCTCTGCGTCGTTTACATCTGGCTGAGAAATTTTGTTTGAAGGAGTTAGCATCTAACAATAAAGTGGTCTTAGATAATATATTGTATCCCTCAGAGATTTCTCAGTTAGCTGAAGTATCCAATATCTCGGCTAATACTCTTGTGTCAGGAACCTTGCCTGAAATCCAAACCATAATGACACTTGTTAAAAATTTGACTAAAGATATTTGCATCTATGATAAATGGCCAATTTATAATTGCCCTTATAATACATTACTCAATTTTCTAGATATAAAATGTCACTTAGATTCTGTACACAATAAACAAGATTTTTTGGAATTTTTGTATAACAAGACAGGTCACTATATCATCTATACAGATGGTTCTAAAACTGAGAATGAAGTTAAAGCAGCTTATTATGATCCACAAATGAAATGTACAAAATGTATAAAATTAGATAGTAATTGTAGCATATTCACTGCAGAGAGCTATGCCATATTAATAGCTTTAAAATTTATATATAGTCATGTAAACAATGTAAATATACTAATAGTTACAGATTCTAAAAGTGTATTGTCAACTTTAAGCAACAGCAATTTAGAATTTAAATTAAATTATATTATATATGAAATTAAAGATATGTTGCAAGGTTTGGCTGCTACTAAAAACATAGAGTTTGTTTGGGTCCCATCACACAGTGGCATATATGGTAATGAGGTAGTAGATGGAGCGACTCGTCAGACACATGATGAGGACCATACGGCGATTGTTAAAGTACCATTTACCGACTTCAGCACGTTATTTAATAGACTATCGCGAAACCTGTGGGAAGAATATTGGAGAATTTCTGTACATAGTAAAGGTAAATGGTACGCAGACATACAGCGAGACTTACCGACAAAACCTTGGTATAACCGATTTAGATATTGTGGCAGGAAGTTTGTGACCACACTCAATCGCCTACGATACGGGCATTGTTTATTCCCGGCTCACTTGAACCGGCTGAATTTGCGTGGCGACAGCAGATGCGACCATTGTGATTTTGAAATCGCGGATTTAGAGCATATTTTTTATAACTGTCAGACATTTGAAGCGCAACGTGCAAACTTAACAAGTGAGGTGTATGAAATTAGTAAAAGTGTTCCCCGCCGCACTCAAGATCTTTTATCTAATTTAGATTATTTTGTTTCTATATATAAGTTTATTGTGAATACTGTACGAAAAATTTAAACATTTTAAGATTAGATATAAGTATATATAAGTTAGTAATTTCTGTTTGTATTATACTCTGTATTTTAACATGATTTCGACTGAAGGACTAGTATCCATGGTCACGAATAAATTAAAAAAAAAAAAAAAAAAAAAACCTATCTAATTGACAATACAAACCAAATCTTAGATGTTGACAGTTCTGTCAACATTTAAGAGACGTTTTTTAATTAAATATTAACTTTATACTTGCTTTGTTTACCTTTTTTCCGTGGGAATAAAAATTCAGGTATATGTAGTTCTGTGACAATAATCACAATAATAGGGATAGGTATTACGATTCTTGTGTATTTACTGGGTAACTTTATACCAAAACGCAACTGTCATACATAAATGTCATAATTATAACCTCAAAATAATTGTAAACAAACCGGGGAAGAAGTCATGTCCACCGGAGGAAAAGCTCCAGAAACAGGCGTTGGAGCGCCACAATGCCAGTTCTTCGTGCAACGGAAGAAACGGCTGTGCCGTATGACGGTGAAGCCAGGGCGCCAGTACTGCGGGGAGCACGAGCCACAGCCTAAAAGTGAAACTGGGGAGGTTCGTTAACGTCATCAGCTCTTTTCACAAAAAGCCCTTATTTTTTTATATGACGTCTCAAGGGTCTCCTCTTTTTTGTTCTGCAGGGATCAAAGTTTGAATACGAAAGTAGACAGGGTGCCATATGGAAGGAGACACATGACATATTGCCATATGGAAACTTTCAGGACCCTTATTCTACTGTCTTTACCCCATTGCTACTTATTATAGATTACTATTGCAATCGTATTGTTTGTGACACTGCCGCCTTACTGCCAAGTTAATAAGAGCTATCATAATGTTAACAATACAATAACAGTAGGGATAAAGACGGTGCAATATAAGGCCCCAGCTTCTGTACTCATTAGCCTTTTTTTAAAGCTTGCTCATTTTTTTTCAGGTAGACAAAAGAATACCCTGTCCAAATGATCCCAAACAGTAAGTTATATATTTGCAAGATTTTTGCTAAACATCTATACACTGCTATTATAATTGAAAAATCTGTTTACCTTAAAATTTTTACTTTCCAGCACCTGCTATATGAGTAAATTGGAGAAGCATCTTACGATCTGCAATGCACGGCGCACCAAACAACCAGCATACATTGTGGAAAATATAAACGCCCCCGAAGCTGTAGAAATTTGTCCAAGAAAGCCTCTCGGTTCCATACCGAGAGAGGATGTTGTTAAGCTAATTGATAAAGTTAACCACCTATATGCAAGTAAGCATTTTAATTTATTTACAAAATATTGGATCAATACAGGAATGTGAAAAGTAAGGAAGCCACTTAATTTAGACATTCTTGTTAATATCCATATCTGGGGCTCCAGAACCTAAACTTGTTACATAATCCACAACAGCATCTGTACAGCATACTGAAGCTAGACCTCCGTCACTCTATACAACAAAGTAATTCGCGCTCATTATGTCCTTTCTTAATTCCCCCTCCACAACTGTTGTCCATGCATGCTATACGCCAAAATGCACCTATTCACGCGCGCTTAAGATATTTCTCTGACCGTTGTCGGGCGACACCAATAAATTTGTTTCTTCACAAAGGTTGGCAACTGTTGTAAATAAATTAATTTACAGATATTATTAGGTATGATAAGCACGAATTTTTTATCTAATGTGTTAATCTAAAACTAAATGTTTATAAAACAATGAACTCACTCCAAATTATTAGTCCCATTGATTTTCCATGAGTTCCGCAACCCACAACCAGATCATGACGAAATTCTATTTTGCCTGCTTCTACAACCATACAAATCACAAAAGATTCTTGGCCACATATATTTCGGCACTGTGTGTAGGTCTCGAAAATGAAAGTGACACTATTTTGATGCTATTCTCAGAGTACCTGGAGGACCACATAAAGCCCGAACCACCTGAACCAATTCATCACACCGTAGTCCCTGAGTTCGACGCCCCGGACCGCGCCGAGACTTCCCGGCGGCATCTGCGGCAGACCTCGGCGCTGCTGTGGATCGTGGAGCGGGAGGGGCTCGTGAGAGACAACACGTGCTACGTGGAGCTTGGTGCGGGAAAGGGTAAGAAGATAGGGGGTGCAAATCAATAAAAATCGCAGTAGTTTTGTGCAGTAAGCGCCCATGTAAGATGAGCAATTGGGTCAATCAACTTTTTGATGTACCTCGTTGCCATGGTTACGTCTCCTGGGTCACTCGTTAAAACTATACATTTAAAGGATATAAATGTACATTACATTACTTTTTGTGGTAATTATTAGCCCATTCTTTTGTGGGCTTTCTTCTAAGCATGTTAGTAGTATATATTATAAACATCTTTCTATGAAACACTATCACTGTTGTCTCCTGGCTTACTGGAGAGAATAACAACAACAAAAAGTTGATCGACCCAATTACACAAAAAAATCTGCATGGCCGGATCTAAGTGTAACCAAGAGGGCTTATCTGCATTAGATAAGATAGCTCTAAGAGGGTTGACCTGTTGGCTTACAGGACAGTTATCGTACTACGCGTGTCACGCGTGGTGCGGCGCGCGCGCCGGCCGCGTGCTGGCCGTCGACCGCGCGCCGCTGCGGCACAAGCGGGACAACAAGCTGCGCTCCGCGCCGCCCGCGCAGCTCAGCCGGGCGCCCAGCGGAGACAGGGACGAACATAGTGGACTTAATGAAGGTGGCAGTGATATTAATGATCACTCCAGTATTCCTTTAAATACACCCGATGTAGTTGAAGTCGGTATCAAAAAGGTCAATGACGAAGCAGCTGATAATGGATCTAATGGTAAAGACCTTGATACCACAATGACTGATGATCAAGGGAATCATGTGAAGAGTGAGAGGACCGAGATTGGAGCTGAGGTGGCGACGCGTCTTCGCGCAGATCTAGCGCATTTAGCGCTGGAAGCTGTGCCGACCGTAGCTGAAAGCGCTGGTGTCGTAGGAATCGCCAAGCATCTATGCGGGGTTGCTACAGGTATGGTTCATGTTTTAAATTGTTTTGAATGATGTCGAAAACGAATTGCGTCCTCTCGCTCGCATAAATAACCAGTCTCCATTAAAGCCTGAGATTTTTATTAAAAAATGGATCATGTTACCAATGTCACTCCGAAAAACACCCTCATCTTTTTATTTCAAGTATGGCTGACTATGATTATGTCATGCTTTTAAGTACGCCTTGACTCCTGGTCCCTCAGATTACGCGTTGCGGTGCGTGGCGGCGCCGGGGGTTGCGGAGAAGACGCACGGCGCGGTGCTGGCCACTTGCTGCCACCACCGCTGCGAGCGGGCCCTCTACGTCGGCAACGCCCAACTGCAGGTAACCACATCTGGACTGTTAGCACAAGTTGTAACATGTTTGTCACATGTATCCCTTTCTAATTAGTCTGTAACGATAGAGTCGCAGTGAACGACATCTGAAAAAAATAAAGAACCGCTTTGGTTCAGATTATAATACCCCAAGACCCCAACAAGTATGTGCGCGGCTGTCCCTACCCACAAAACTTCTTTTTGTCAAGCAAGCCGTAGTTTAGGCACATTGCGTAAACTTAAAAAAAAAATATATATATAAAATAGCCTTTATTCGCTGATCAATATTGACTTATATAACAGTTGCATCTAACGTTACACACTACCATCAGCAGATCGTGATGGATCAGGTTGTCCGGCGACATAGGCCTCCTTAAATTTTTGCAATCTGGTGTCTATTTCTAGCCATCTGGCGCCATCCATTTTGGAAGATCGTCTTGTCACCTCATTACCTGTCACCCCGTCCTCTCTTACCATCCCTAGGGTACCGCAAGGGTTGCGTAAACTCACCTACTCCAAAGGTCCGATTTTCGTGTGTCGTCTAATTTGTAACCTTAAATTATTTCAAGCAAAATGTATGTGCATGTTTTAATTTCACAGGAACTAGGAATAGACGCTGATGAATTCAACATAATGCTTGGCATTGTGTCATGGGCGACCTGCGGCGACGGGCGCAGCCGCGAGCGTCGGCAGCAGGAACTGGCTTCGGAGCCCGATGCCAACCCTGACCGGATCCAAGGGGTACTAGTAACCCAGGGGGCACTGGGGGCCCAGGGTCCGAAGTACCCAGCCAATCAGGAGGAACGAGAGGCAGTTGGGAGGAAAGCGAAAGCTCTATTGGACTGGGGAAGAGTACTGTGGTTGAGGGAGCGCGGGTTCGAAGCTCGGCTGTGCTATTACGTGTCGAGGGATGTTTCGCTGGAGAATGTGTGTCTTGTGGCTAGAAAGCGGTGACTTTTGTAAAAAAGAGGGCAAAATGCAGTAATAAGCTAATTAGATGTCAATCAAGGTAATACAAGGTGATTGATTGAGTAATATAATAAGTATATAATCCTTGTAGAGATTATAATGTTTTATTATAAATGAGCAATCACGCTGTAATATACGTAATGATGTCTAGATGCTAGAAACGATTTTGACGAGTGAACATGCTTTCCTTAACTAGACTAGACAAATGCTGAATTGAGCTTCTGGTAGGTAATTTATAATTACAAAGTATTATCGTAATGTTTTGTAATAAAGTAATATGGAAATTATATATTGCGTTTAATTTTCAAATTTTTCTTCGGATAATGTAGCTTGCTAACAATGTAATGTTGGAAAAATCAGTTTAATTAAAATATAAATACCTTTATTGATTATAATAGAAAGTAATATTTTTTCAGACATCAGCAATTGCCATTCCACTATAACTGCAAAGTTTCACTTCACTTGGAAACATAATGAAGTTTTATAATATTATGTAATACATCTTTTCAAGGCAAATGGGTAATTTTTTTTATTAAGTTAAATAAAATGGCTTAAATATCTTTCGTAGTTTAATGCAGATTACAAAATATCAAGAACACAGTCTCTGGTGTGTCTCCAGTAGAGCGCGGGTCGCGAATGTTTTTTCACATTTGGTGCAATTTTTCGAACTTCCGTTGTGATGTCTGAAATAAAGTGTTTAATGGTGCTTAAAACAAAACAACTTTGGTACTCGATTTCCAATAAAAAAACAATCTACTAACGATAAACTCCTTGAAGCCGGACGAGTCATAGTACAGTCAGCATCAAATAGAGGAGCAGCGAGTGGCCAAATACGAGTATATTGCAACACATCTTTATCACATAAGCATGCTTAATTCATCATCATCATCATCATCATCATCATCATCATCATCATCAGCCTATAGTAGTCCACTGCTGGACATAGGCCTCCCCCAATGAGCGCCATAGCGCCCTGTCTTCAGCTTGCCGCATCCAGCATGCTTAATTATTTTAAATAAATCTGGCTGCTAGCTTAAATTAAAATCGACTTCAAAGATCGTATACATTGATATTTACTAGTGAATCCTACTCCATATCCTACTGTTGGGTTAAGTTATTATAAGACTGGTGCTGCGCCTCAGCATGAGTCTCAGTCGAATACAGGAGTTGTTGAACGCACGTTTTTTTCTCTCGCCGATTCCCTAACCTCACAATTAACACCTACTAATATTATAAATATGAAAGTTTGTATGGATGTTTGGATGTTTCAATCACGACTCAACGGCTACGGCACAAAGATAGTAATTTTGGATTGAAGGAAAACTGATGGACTTCCACGCGAGCGGAGTCGCGGGCTAAAGCTAGTCAAAGCCTGAATTTCCATAGAAGCGGAGACGAGGGGAGCGGAGAGTTACAACCAATGTGATTGGTCGATTCCTACACGGCTCCTCTCCGCACCGCTCGTCCCCGCTTCTATGGAGAGGCAGCCTAATGGGAGCACTTCACTTTGCTATTATTTGCCAGATATTTTCGTTGCGTCTATCATCCGGTATGTCAAAGTTTGTCATTTTGAATTTCTCATTGAATGAGAGAAATGTAAGATCAATGTTTGGCAAATAGTGCCACGTGTAGTGCCAACATAATAATTATAAACAATAGTTGTAGGAAGGAAGTAAACCTTAACACGCACTTACCGAGCCGCGTGCCTGAGCAAGGCGCTTCTCTGTGTGTACTGCTTCCCGCACGCGTCGCATGCGTGTGCGCGCTCGCCTGTGTGCGTGATCAGGTGCAGCTTTAGGTTGCACTTCTTCGAGAAGCTTTTGTCACACGATCTGGAAAAAAGGGTATTTGGTTCAATATATAGGGTCTTGGTAAAGTGCATATATTCAAATGAGAGATTAAAATAAATTTTATCGACGATAAAAAAAACCATTTTTTTTTAATTAGTTTTATTTGTTATGGCTCTTGAAAAAAAAAATTTCGCAACTGTGTACCACATGCAAACAAATTTTTCGTCGATATAATTGAATTTAATGTCACTCATTTGAATATGTGCACTTTACCAAGACTCATCCTGTATTTGAGCGCAACACTTGGACAGCAACTAAATTTAAAATGATCGGCACATCTGACATCAATAAATATTCAGTCGGCATAAAATATTGTCTGCTAAATAAATAATTGCGATAGTGATACAAATTAAATATTTGGTCCGTAAAATTATTAATCGGTCAGCAAGTTAGTATAGATCAATTTAGGTTATGTTAGGTCCGTGCTGTGCCAGGCCCGAACGGCCAAACTACCCGGAACAGAAGCAGCGGGCTTCGTCGACTTTCTCATGGAAGTTATTGAGTTAAGAGAAAAGCTCATTATCTCACACAATGCAGCAGATATGTATAATTGGCTTACCAATCGATTTAAAATGGCCATAGGTTATTAATTGCTGTTCAAGGTTTGATATTTTAGGTGACCGTAGTCATATTCATTTATTTCTCAATAGCCATACAGTACGGCAAAAACATACGCAAACGTACTGAGATCATATGTAGCATACCAATTTACTATAGTTGCTGACCAAATGTATTTTTCTGCTGACCAAACCGTCAATATTCTGCCAACCGTTTAAAGGATACCCAAAAAACCGATCATCAAAAAATTTCTTCATAAAAAACTGTAATTTTTGATGTGATTTGAGACGGGCATGTCGGCCAAGATCAATTAATTAATAATACCCTTATAATAATTAATAATACATTCCTTCCTTACTACTTAAGTAGATGAACTCACGTGCACTTAAAAGGCCTGATCCCCAGATGCATCCACCGATGTGTCTTCAGCTGTTCAGAGCTTGCCAAGGTCTTCCCGCATAGGTCGCAGAGCAGACTGGACGTGATTCCGTGCTCCTGGAAATATAATAAATAAATAATAGTAATAAATATCGAGGAACAATGTTACACAAATTGAGCTAGCCCCAGACTAGGCTCTAGGCTCGTGTTACTGGTACTAGACAACGATAAACGTACATAAATGTACATTTCCAGGACGTCAGCGATGGCCGTATAGATATGGCTTCAACAGTTCATATGTACTTATATTATATATATATATATAAATATAGGCTATATGTAAATTCTTAATCACATTATACAGGAAATTCAGATTTATTCTGTGTATTTATAAATTAGACTGCACCTTTAAATGTATGGTGAGGGCATTCATAGTTCCGCAAGGTTTGGAACACTGCACGCAGACATAGCGTTCTACAGATGATGCATCAGGATGAACTGCACTTCGGTGAGATGTTAAATATCTAAACAAAACATAAGAGTAATGTAATGAACTAATTTTCAAAGGTAGGATTGATTTTCATTGAAAATAAGATGTGAAAAGTTGTTACAGGTGAATTTACTGGCCAAAGGCTGCTTAATGAAATCTCAAAACCTACCAATTTCCAGTCAGTGACAGGGAAAGAGTAGGAGTCGTATAATTTGCCCTTCTCACTGCGAGAATTTTGTCAGGTTTTAACAGTATACATAATACGGCCTTAATAGGCTCAATAGTTACACATCTAGAATATCAAGTCAAAATTTGCATCTCAATTACTTGCATTTCTTTCTTTAAATTTATGATTGTTTACAGACCCACAACATCGATTTTTCTAGTATATAAAAGTTTGTGAGTAAATACTAAACCTACCTGTCCATATGAAATCCCATGCCACAAACATTGCATACAAAAGGTTTAACTCCCTTGTGAATGTTCTGGTGCTGTTCGTACCATGTTCTCACTTGAAAGCTTTTGTCGCAGGTTTCACATTTATACTGAAAACAGTGCATTATTATAGTAATATACATAATTATTGAATTGCTTTTTTCCATTTGTTCATCATTACAAATTATAAAACCAAAGTACCACAAAATATGAGTCTGCCAGTTCATGATTAATTTTCAGGATGGCTTTGGCATATAATTCATTAATATGTTCATGGTGTACCTTGAAGTCCTTTTTATGCCGGCTCTCATGATTCTTCAGGGCTCCAGAGTACACTGTAGTGAACCCACAGCCAAAGGAGCATGCCAATTTGGTGCCATCGTGGGCTCTGGTATGCCTGATGATTTCTGAGACAGTCTTGTATGTTCTACCTGTAAGTAACATTGTTCAAATTATCTCTTTATCAATTTAACTCTATTGAAATTGAGAGTTGTTAAGTAAAAGAAGTGTTTGTACTTCAGTTTTGAGTTGAGAGGGTTAAACAGCTGGTATAATGACTAGGACAGAGGTAGAACATCTCAGAAATTAGGTGATTGCAAGAGTCCATAAGCAAGTTGACAGTTAAGAATCAAAAATCCTTACTGCCATCTGGCCAAGTGAAGTAGAATTTTGAATCTCAATTAAAAAGTCATTTATACAAAACATTTACATGAAATTAGGAAAAAAAATGTATAGTTGTTGTTAATTTTGTTAACTTGTATGTTAAGTTTTCTTGAATAGAAAGAAAGAAAAAGTTTATTCAGCTATATACACATAAAACAACAAAGAAGTACATAAGAACGGTGAAGAAATGGCTACTGCCTCAGTAACATGTCATGAATAACTTTGTGATGCTGATTGGCTGAATAAGGGGAAGGTAGTCTGTGAACTTGTTTGCTTTTCATGTAATTAAGAATACTTTCACTCACCAATAAATAAATAAGTATCAGGAGACAATCTCACACAAATTGACCTAGTCCCAAACTAAGCTAGGCTTGTACTATGGGTACTAGGCAAAGATAAACATACTTATATATAGAAATACATACTTAAATACATAGAAAACATCCATAACTCAGGAACAAATACTCGCGCTCATCACAGAAATATTTGCCCATACCAGGATTCGAACCCGGGACCGCTAGGTTTGTAGGCAGGGTCACAACCACGTCGTAAAAATAATGATAAATTCTTAGTAATTTGAAGTAAGTAATTTCATGGTCTTTACAGAGTTGGACAGAAAATTTTTCAGAAGTAAAACAGTGGTATGGATCAATGGTGCACCCTGCTACTTGATTACATTAATTGACATAACCATGCATGCAGCACCAATTAGTATCAAGGTATAATGTTGTAATAGGAAAATGTAAATGAATCTAGTCTTGAAAAGTTATAATATGAGTTTCAGAAAGATGTTAAAAAAAAATAAACTTACTGCAAATTTTGCAATGAAATCTTTCATCAGTATGTACTTCATTATGTCTAATCATTTTCCTCTTATTATCATATGTTTTATCACATCTATCACATTTTAACAGCATTTTTCCATCTTCCATAACTAGTGTGTAGGCAGTTTCCTTGTTCTTTTTGCTCTTATGTACTTCGTTATAATGGTTTACTAATGTATTATGTTTATCAAATTTCTCAAAACATGTGAGGCATTTAAATTTGAAATCAATTGTTTTTATAACATGTTCAGATTGTTTATGTTCTTCACTTTCTTCTTGTTTGATTTCCAAAAAAGGTTCGATTTCTGGTGTATATTCTGTGTCATTATCCATATCTATCACCTCCTCTGTTTTTATCTCTTTAGAAGTACTTTCATTTTCTACTACATGGTCTACAATTTCTTTAGCATGTTCAATATCTTGTGTATCTGTTCCCTTTTTGATTCCTTTTTTTATTTCTTCATAAAAACTTTTAAAGGACTCTGGATCTAGGCTTAACTGACTCAGAAGTAATTCTTCATTTTTTTGCACTTGCAAACGAAATTCATTGAATTCATTCAGCTTATTGATACATTTAGAGCAAATTTGTGTAGGGAACTGATTGTTAGATGAACTCTATAAAACAATGACACACATTTAATCAATTTTGTTAAATGACAAAACCAGCAAGAAATTTAAAATTATTTGCATAGATAGTACTACATTCTCGTTTTAGTAGAATTCTCCTACAGATAATTTAATTACGCTATTTTTGCTACTATAAGTTTTAAGTTAGTGTCATTAAAATAATGTTAATCGTTATCAAAAGTTTTATTCCGCCCAACTTACTTGTATAAAATTCAAAACAATTCTCAAGGAAGCATCGCAATCACTTAAAGAAGTCATATTTTGCGTAGAATATGATAAACAAAGTCTGCAAGTTCCGTTCATTGTGGTATTTAATTTAAATCACATTCGGAAGAATAAAGAAAACAAACAAAAAACGTAAACATCCAACGCTCGCCTACTGAACTAAACGTCATAACGTCAACGTCAAGTATTTTTTTCAGTTTTCTCATGTTTCGGATACTTGCTGTTTAGTCAATTGGAATATCTGACCAAGTAGATGAAACAAGTAATCCGAGCCGAGCAGTTTTGTTTTCATAATTCATTATTTTTTTAATTTCGTGCCTCAAAAGTTCAAAACTTAGCACAAAAGGCAAGGGCCTCGCAAAGATCTGCCGCCCGGAGCCTCGTAATGGTCAAGGCCGCCGTTGAATCTGTGAATATAATAATATAAATGCATTGTTGGCAATAAGTAAATAACAAAAAACCCTAACTTTACTCTTCTCGGGCAGCTATTGAACCATTGGAAATTTACCAATACTACTCGTATGGTTTTTTTTTATTTACTTACCTACATTCCTAAATATTTTTAGGGTATCTGACTTAGACCATTTTGATCATAATTCAAGCATCGGTTCATATGTTAATACGTATACATAGTAGGTAATGACCCGCGGGAGGACCAATAATACTGGATACGGCGTTTACGTTCTACAAGTTGCTTGCGGGTAGAGGTCAATAGGCTGGCATGTACAGCTCAGCGACGAACTCACCTTTACTTCTTTTAAAGTCTTGGAGCAGGCAAACGAGGGCACAAGCCACCTGCGGGCTGGTCGTGTTTATCACGTGGATAAACGTGGATAAAACATCTGTCACTGTCTGACCAATGGGTAAGTGCGAGCGTGACGAATGCTTTATCCACACTCCACGCGATAAAGGCGGCCTTATACGTGTCCTGTGGGCTTAACGTGCAAGCACGAGATAAACTTTGACAGGTGCTAGGAAATAAATAGATCTATGATCTATTCCATATTCTAACCTAAGACTTAACGCTTAAGGTTTACAATAAGTGTCTCGTCCTGATTTTTATTACTAAGCGACTATTGCGATTTTCAAATTTTTATAGCGATTTTATCAAGACGGGACACTATTATTTTAAACCTTAAGCGTTTAATCTTACGTTAGAATATGTGTATGCATGCTAAGCCCGCTGGTGGTAGGTTAGTGCAATGGCACAGATTACCTTACTTCGTAACAGATACACCACTCCTCAAAGTACATCCGGTATTAGCCTACCGTTTTCTGACCTTTGGACACCTGTGGAACGGACTTATCGAAACGGGCTGCCAGCGATGTTGCCACGCCGCGCCGGCACGCATTCAAGTGTGACGGTGCTAGGTGGCGCTGGCGCCACGCGGACCGCGCGGTCATTCGGTCGCTAGCACGTGTTGTGATCATTGACGTACTACTTACTTATTTAATCTTGGTTTAATTTTATTCGTGAAGTTGAAGTTGTATATTAGGTATTAGCGTTAGTGTAGTAGTTAAGTTCAAAATGGTGAATCTTGCATACTGAGCGGTTAATGAATAATAAGAAAAATAATCAAAAACAATCATTTATCACAGTTCCAGCTAACGAAAAAAGGTGAGTTTAATATTATGTAATGATATAAAATGATATATTAATTTGTAATACATGATATATTAATTTGTAATACAAAGTGGAGTGGACTTAAGCCACGCGTTAGGCACCTATTAGATCAATTGCTTGTACAACATATTTACTTTGGGTTTCATGGTTATTTAAATAGGTTTCTATGTTTTCATTCTATAGTTTTACATTCAACGACGTTTTACACACATTTTATCGTACCCACGTTGTTTTACTTACGAGTGAATATGCATAGAAGATACCCCCAAAAAAAAACATATTTTATTGGCCGCTTTGTGCGCACGAAAGTATTTAATTTTATTTTTATCGTAATGTTGACAACCCTAATTTGATCGTGACGACGCAATTGATACACTTAGCGCGAGCGCGTAAGGTCCTTTCTAGCGCGCACGCTCGCAGTACACGTATTAACAAACGTAAGTATAAAAAGCTATATGCGCGTTCTAATTGTAGGTTTTATCATTTTCTATGAGAGTGGTGGTAGCCTGGCAATGGGCTAGTGAGCCCATTAGCAGTCTCAAAACCGCCAACCTTGAGGATTGAGACGTATTGCCTCTATGCTGATCATTTTCGCCGGTTGTCCAACACCCACACCTAAACACAATAATGCGAACACTTCTGCTTAGCGGCAAGTCAAAGGGTAAGATGGTGTTAGCGATTCGGAGTAACTCGGACGAACCCTGCAAAGGTTACCACCACGAAATCAACGCCTTAAAAACATTACTGCTTGGCTCTGCGTCAGACTGATCGAACAAATGGGTGACTCCACGAGCGTTTCAACCGCCGTCAGTCCCCTGATCGCATTAAAGTCGAAATTTCTGTAGCTTTGGATGCCATTTTCGGTTATTGTAAAGAGTGCCCTAACTTCTACAAAATAACCTAAAATTGCATCCAAAGCTACAGAAATTTTGACTTTAATGCGATCAAGGGACTGACGGCGGTTGAAACGCTCGTGGAATCACCCAAATAGGCAAATAGGTATTTAAAACTGAGAAGGAACTAAATAAAACAAAATAAATAAATTCCCGAATGTTCTGCCTAATTGTGACAATGAATCACTGCTTAGGGGTTGAGGTTATTCGATTAGTAATGATCAAAATTCTTTTTAATCTGCTTTGTAAATACCAGAGTGATAGCATTCAAGGGAATATCGGCTTCCGCGCGATAACAACGCAAGCGCATCCTGGGCACAGAGTAGGTAGAATATATAGAGTGGACACAGTGCGTGTGATAAATATTGTAAGTGCATACAGGGATGAAGACTCTGAGATGCTCTGCTTGTAACTGACGGAGTTATTTAAAAATGCATCAACATACAAAGATTTTGAGAGCACAATGTAAGCGCCTGTGGTCCTAAGATGACTTTACACATGTTTAACTTAGATATCAGTGCATTCCTTCTTGTGACACTAGTTAGATAAATAAAACTGGACTTACGGAAAAATTATCCTTGTTGCAGTAATTTACAGCTACAGGTGTACACTTGTGTACAATATTTAGATTATTGCTTGACCAAAGCAAACACATTTAAAATAAATTTTATTTTATCAAAAAAATATGTTAGGCTATTATGACGAGCCTAATAAAAAAATGATCCATGAGCACGTTAAAACTACGCTAGATCTAGATTTATTCTTCGCTTGCCTGGCCCTGCTTAAGACGTACCGCTGTATTATAGGCATTCTAACATAAGACCTTAAGAGTCACCTGACGTTCAGAGTCATCTCTTAACTCACTCCCTGTCTCTGAATGGAACTTGCCTGGTTTTAAGAGCTTAATACGGCATTTGGCCGAGTTGATACTTGATATATGTACTCGTATAACACAAACGAGAGTTGCATGCCTACGTGTCCTCTCTAGTGAAATTACTCATTGTCATTCATTCTTTGGTTTAACAAATTGCATGATTTATAATTGTCGTTGTAATGTCGCTTTAGTCAGTCAGTCTAGTCCCGAATGTGAACTCGTTAGGATATAAATATATAGTTTATATATAGTTTAAGTTTACTATTGTTTTTAAAATGTCGATAATATTGTTTATGTTGTTGTTTTGTTTTGTGCCTATGCCTTCAGTGTCCACAGTTCGACTTCGTGAGTATTTATTTATAATTCACTTATGTATCGTTTCGATTTATAATTGATATTTTAGTTTAGATGAAGTACCTCTTTAAATTAAATTCAAACTTCAAAATTTAAAAAAACCGGCCAAGTGCGAGTCGACTCGCGCACGAACGGTTCCGTAGGTACCACGTACTTACAAGACAGATAAGAGATACGATTGTTAAGATCTCGCAAAAAATGCCGAAAAAATCACGTTCCTTGTATGGGAGCCCCCTTTTATTTTTATTTTTGTTATTTTTTGTCGTGGCAATAGAAATACACACTGTGAAAATTTCAACTGTCTACTATTACGGTTCATGAGATACAGCCCCCTGACAGACAGACGGTCGGACAGCGGAGGCTTAGTAATAGCGTTCCGTTGGCACCCTTTGGGTACGGATCCCTAAAAAGCATCTTGATGGATAGACGACAGACCGAATACCAGTTGCAGAGAAAAGTAACCCCTGCGGGCTTAGCATGCATGCAGGAGGCATGCAATTTGACAGGTGCTATATAGGGAAATTAAATCATCTATTCCATATTAATTAATTATAAGGTTTTAAATAAAAGTGTCCGGTGTTGATAAAACCGCTATAAAAAAGTGAACGTCCTAGTCGCTAAAAGCGGGGTTAACATGCATGCACGAGATAAAATTTGACAGGTGCTAGGGAAATAAATACATTTATTCCATATTCTAACGTAAGACTTAACGCTTAAGATCTTACGTTAGAATATGGAATAGACGAATTCATTACCCTAACACCTGTCAAATTGTATCTCCTGCATGCATGCTAGGGGCCCTGTGGTGCATAACTTTACCTGCACATTCGAACACCTAAGAGTTTAAGAGGTGTAATAACCTACAGACAGAATCAAATTGTTTCCAAATCAACGATTCATCTATCTAGAGCTATACTTACGAATCTGGGAGGGCCTGTCTGCACAAGAAAAGACGAAAGCTAGATGCTATTGTATCTATGTCAAATTGACGCGGTAAATTAAATCGTAAGAAATATCTTAAAGTTTGATTTATAACCTAAATAAATAAAATAAATAAAATAATAGGTGAGATGTACAAAAGTGATACTAAGGTTCTGTTTTTTTCGTAGGTATCTGGTAAGGAACCCTAAACACCAACAATAAAATGTATTTTTTAAAATAAATAATGGTTTTCCCCTTTAATTGACTCTATTTTTTTATTTTGTAAATCGGGCTCGGAAAAGAGCAACAATCACAATATTTATACACTACCTACCTCCCTGTAAATAAACGAATGCAATCGGAGGATATTTTCCCCAACACTGCTCGGAAATACACATTTTATCAAGTGGTCTGATTTGCGGTCTCATAACAAAACAGACACACACATTACTAAAGAATGTCACTGCAGTCCTGGCCTCAGGACAACAATGCAATCGATAAGTCCAATCAAGATACGCCATTTCGTTTTCTAAAATTATAGCAGGTACGTAGTTTTAGGTCCTTATTCACCTCGCTCTCTCGGAAAAGCCTTATTTGTCGCGTTGTTGAAATTCTGCGTGAAAAGATCCACTTTGCCCGCTAGCGTGGAAAAGTATTTCGTGTTGTGGTTGAGTTGAAGTAGAGACTGGAGGGGTGCGGCAGAAACTGATATGACGCTCGTGAAATTGTTTTTCTTGCACCTTGTAATTTTCTCGCTTCGTTGATATGAAAAATTGTGTGTTTCTCACGGCATCGCGGCATTCAAGCCGGACCAACTTAAGCTAATAATAGAATTCGTCAAGATTTATAAAATTACGTTTAGAAGCTGCTACCATCCGCTACCTTATCATATAAATAAATAGAAATACAAGCTTATAAGTAGAAGAGAATGTAAAATTATCTATTTATCAAACGTAGAACACAAGGAGAAACATTTCTTACATACTTAGTCGTACTATGATTAAAAGAAAGAGGAAGGAAAATTGCAGGAAGTTGGTTACTCTATCTTCTTTAGTGGCACAGGGATAACAACCAAGCGACGCTACTAGATAGTAATAACTAGGTACTAGGAAGTCCATGTGCACGCAGGCTATGAGACGGTAATGACTACTAGGAAGTCTCTATCCCTCCCACAAAAAATCCAACCGTAGGTAAATAAAAAACGTTTACTTATCGGCCGGACGGTCTGTCCTCTCGGCGAACTTCCGTCGACCCAGGAAGCGAGCGACACTGGAAAAATGTATTATCGAAATCAAAAAAACAAATTTAATCACACAGAAACAAGCAAAACCACGCAAACTGTGGCAATTCGCATACCTAAACATTTTGAGGGTTTTGTTACGTTTCCTTCTATGGGCTAACTGCCGCACTTGACGTCAATTAAGTTTTAAGTTTCATTAAAGTTGCTGCGTCTTATTCTATTGCTATAGCAAAGAAAGTGACATCAGCTACTTTAATGAAACTTAAAACTTAATTGACGTCTCTGAGTGCGGCAGTAAGAGTTTCCTCATAAGTTAAGTGGAGTGAAAAATTTTGTGGGTCACTCGGGAGCAAAGTAATTCTCCTCAGCTCCTCTAAAAGGCTTTCTTTGTAATTATGGGCCTCGTTTCCTGAAATAAAGGTTATTATTATTATCTGTCGCTCCTTCCTCCAAATCCTTCGCTTGGTCTGAATTTAATACCAGCACTCGCGACGACAACTTTGCAGCCCATAACAAATAAGTAGGTATTTCGTCTTGGGTAGCGCTTATATCCTTTGCTACATATGTTCAAAATTATACATAAGAGAGCCTGCGTCAATTTTATCTACTAAAGAAGAATTCGTTTCGTTCTGAATTCAATATATCGCCACTATCTACGATTACTGTTAAGTACCATTTTTTTTAGAACGGACATGGAATGGACTCCGAGTGCTGTCCAACTGTTTATCTGTTCTGAAACAGATGGGAGCAGGAACCTTCGCTAGTCAGAGAGGTTCTGTAAGCTGAAGAACATTTTTTTCGAATATAATGGAACTGTGGATGTTTACGACACTTTCTAGGCACCGATCCGACGTTCTCCCCGCGCTGCCCCATCCCCCGGCTGGCGCACGGACGCGTGCGGCTGAGGCAGCGCGGACGCATGATCCGCTTCGTCTGCGACCCATACTACGAGCTGGTGGGGCACCGGTACGCCACGTGCCGGGAGAACGGCTGGGACGAGCCCACACCCACCTGTGTCCGTGAGTTTCGCTGTCGTATATTATAGCTGTAGCCCGTGACTATGTCCGCGTTAACTGTCCCACGGGAATAATGATTTTTTCGTGGTAAACCCATTCGTGGTAGTCCGTGGTAGATCCATTGCTTTGCGGATTGCACCCAACGACTCTCTGCAACCTTTATTAAGTGGACTACTGTGTGCTGAGATGAAGATGGAGAAAACAATCCAGCACACAGCCCACGTGATGGTAAATGGGCTCTGCGGACCATACATATTCCTCCTTGCAATCGCAATCTCAAATTCGTACGATCATTACCAAAGTCTAACATCCATTGACTCTTCTCTTGTTCCAGGGCACAGTCCGACCTGTGTTGAGCCCTCAATAGACAACGGGGTGGTGATTCCCTCCCATCATGACGCCTGGCTCATGTTCTTCTGTATGCCACAGTACAAGCTGAACGGAACCCCAGTTCTATACTGCGACGGGATTAATTGGAACGGGACAGCACCGACTTGCGTTCGGGGTAAGCTTTTAACTGCACCTATTCTTTTTTTGAGAAATAGAAGTGAGATCTAGGCTGGATTACGTTATGGTACGGTAGGGAGAATAGTTCACGATGCTTTTTCTAGAATCTAACATATGTTTAATCACCCTGCATACTCAGGTACTTGTGCTGCTGCCTTAAATAATGATGGTCGTTGTTATCTCTAACAGAAACTGCCGAAGCGCAGTTGAGCTGCAACTTCGAGCAAGAAGACCTGTGCGGCTGGCGGCAGGATGATACCCATGATTTTGATTGGAAGAGGCATAATATGAAGACTCCAAGCTTTTTCGCATTCACGGGACCTTCCTTCGATCACACCTATGGGAACGCTAGTGCAGGTATATATATTTAAACATTTTAATCTTGTACTGATTTCACCATACGATGTTAAATGTTAATCGACTGTTTTGACAGCTGTTAACACTCTAATCATCTGTTAAGTGTATTCTTTCTTTACTTCCACATCTTTGTGAGTCCATGTTGAGTTGAGATCACATCGCATGCTTTACGTAACTGTCAGGAAACATGTTCCGTGTTTCAGTGTTTTCAGTTACATCACCTATGCTTTTTCTATAGACTAGTGGTCGAAATATCTGCTTCAAGACCTTAACTCCTTGTCTCCAGGTTACTACATGTACATAGAGAGCTCTTCAAGGAGTAACAACGACACGGCTCGGCTCATATCACCGATGTACAGCGCCAACCTGACCCAAGACGGATGCTTCTCTCTCTTCTACCACATGTATGGCAAGTAAGTTGACAACGGTTAATGGGCGTTGGTCTTAATGCAGTCCAGCATCTGGACCGAGAAAACAAATCGGCGCGGAGTGGTTTTTATATCCATGATAAATTCAGACAGAGAACAATGTGATAATTTCCGCTCCATATGTGTCTATAGCGTTCATTGAGCGGTTGAACTATCAACTTTACTAGCTTCCGGGACTCTGATAGGCAATTCCACCCTGAGGACTCCCAAGTAGAAGAAACCCGAGAAATACCTGGCCCTTTAAACCTCTAACTTTTTGTTTTCTAGAATATAAAGGTTACCTTAACTATAGCTCTAAAACTTTTTTCTTCAGGTTCATCGGTGGATTAAGAGTATACCAAGTACCAGAGAACTCGCGGCAAATCGTGAACTCGAGCGAGATTGAGAAGCAGGAAAACCTCCTGTTCGAGAAGTGGGGTAATCTGGGAGACACTTGGTTTAGAAACGTCTCCACACTGAGAAATACAAACAGCGATTTCCAAGTAAGTTGGGAATAATCAGATGCAATAAAAAAATGCACATCGTGTTGTGGATCATTGTGGATTGCCATTCTATATAGCTAAATCAAGTGGCCATAACCAAAAACTGTACATCATGGCGTTATAAAAATAAGAAACATAAAATTATTTTCTTCTTCTTCTTCAAGAAGAAAATAATTTTATGTTTCTAATTTTTATAACTCCATCAGACGTCTACGTCTTACTATATTGAGTACAGCTGCCCTCAGCTGTGTTCAATATAGTAGTAAGACGTAGACGTCATACTTTTCCCCGCGACGTTATTCGCGTATCTACACCTCGTTTAAGTACTAAAACTATTTTTTTTCCGTTATGTCATGGAAAAGGTAAACAAGCAGAAAAGCCCTGTCTGATGGATGATCTGAGGGCCCCGAGATATATTGACATTACAGATAGAACTTAAAGTCTGATCGACAGTTAACGTTAGCAAAATATATCGTAAAAATTTTGTTAATATATTTTAGCGTTATTTTTACCGGTAAATTGAGGTAACGTTAAAAGCAAAGTATTGTTAATATAAACGTTATTTTACGAGCGTTATCCGCGTCCGTCATCCGCTTGATTTAACATTATTTTAAACAGTATTTAACTTTAATTTAACGGTAGTTAATGGTATTTTTATGAAATTACCGTTAAATAAAAGTTTATTATGTTATCATCTAGTAATTAACAAGCCGCGGGCTATTGTTAAAATTAACGGTAAAATTAACGTTAGTAAGTTAACATTATAATAAAATTACTGTACCAAATAACATTAAAATTTATACCGTTACCAAAGTATTTTTATAAAATAATCGTTAAGTAACGTTATTTATTATGTTATCTAGTAACGTTAACAAGCCCTGGTCAGAACTGTCCTAAACTGACAAGCTCCAGATAGCGAAATTAATAGAAGTATGCGACTCCTATAGCTTTATTCCTTTCACTGACTGGATCTTCGCAAGTTTTAAGAGCTCAAAATCACACCCTTTTCCTAGGACCAGTTATTTGTATGTCTGTGTGTTTGTGTACAATCGAGGACAGAAAGATGTTTACACTTTTTCACCTTATTCCATTGTAATAAGGTTCAAAAGTGTTAACATCTTTCTGTCCTTGACTGTACAAGTCAGTGTAAAGTACAGATCTCTTATGGCAATATTCAGTTACAAATATGTATTATGATTACCTTAACTTCTAGAATTTTTCTCACCACTGACCAGTATATCCTGATCCGTTCTCAGATAGTGATCGAGGGCATCCGTGGCGCAAGCTTCACCAGTGACATCGCCATTGATGACGTGGCCATCCTTCAGGGTGGCCAGTGCGTAGACGCAAGCAATACGGCGGTTACACCACCAGAATTGAGATGTGAGTGAAATCATTTTTAAACCGGTTAAATATATCAAGAGGTTCTCAATTTCACCCATTACTTATATATACCGATTGGGAGAATTTTAGCCAGGATTCCCTGTGTTTATTCATAATTTTTCTAGTTAAATACTTAATAAGACATTCGGCCTTTGGCTGAAGCAATTCAAAATAAAAATTTCTAATTTAAGGTATAAAATAATTCTCTGGAGGATATGAACTTGACCTGCTTAAGATTAGGCAATTAAAAGAAGAGAAATTTGAGTTCACATTACATTATTTCAAAATTTAACCTATTAGTAGGAGATAGAGAAACTAAATACTGTCAGTCCTAAAAGATAAAAAAGATAAATAGTAAAAATAATAAAATAATAAAATCATTTATTAACAGGCAATTGACCCAAAAATAAAATATGTTTATTCAGTAGTCTTTAAAATCTACCAACGACTCCGTCTATTGTGTAAGTGGTATGTAGTTTATATCTAGATTTAAATAACAAGTTGATCTTTTAAATTTAAAAAGTACTTACTTATTGAGTAAGATGACTATTTTTCAGACATTGTTATACATAGAAAAAAAATAGTTTTTCGTTTACCTATACTTGTCAAAAAATCCTGACTTTTTAATATTCCTGCCGCATCCCTGACAAATGACCAAAATTCCTGACATGTAAAGAAAAATCCTGACATCTGATGACACTGTTTTAAAACATCCGTGTGTGTGGATATAGTGGATACGTGCATGGGGCGCTGTGACGTCACGGGCCCGCCCACGCCCGCGCTGCGCTGCGGCTGCTCCCTGTCCTGCGCGTACGCAGACACCTGCTGCCCCGACTTCATCGAGCTCTGCGTCTTCGGCGCTTGTGAGTTTCGCTTTCATTTCATTTTATAGGATACTAGCGACCGACTCGACCGACTCCGCACGGGTAGAGCATATACGCATCTAAACCTTAATGATTAACTGCCGCACTCAGAGACGTCAATTAATTTTTAAGTTTCACTAAAGTTGCTGCGTTTTATTTTATTGTTATAGCAATGAAAGTGACAGCAGCTACTTTAATGAAACTTAAAACTTAATTGACGTCTCTGAGTGCGGCCGTTATACACTTAAACCTTCCTGTGAATCACTCCGACCATTGGTGAAAACCATATGAAAATCCGTTCAGTAGTTTTTGAGTTTATCGCGTTCAGACAGACAGACAGACGCGGCGGGGGGACTATGTTTTATAATATGTAGTGACAGATGGTCGGCGTCGTCCGACTAGCGTCTGGGGCATTCCATGCCAAACGGACAGGTAAAAAATGTTGATGATTCAGATTTCAGTAATATTTTAGTATGTTATGCCTATACAGGTTCTCAACCTACACAATCAATATTTTTACACTGTGATATATACTTAGTAAGCGATTTAGATTATTATAAAGCGCACCATTCATACTAACGCTCATAAAATTGTAAAAATTTGTAAATAAACCTATTGATTTTTAACATTATTATGTTGTATTATTCATATTTTTAAGAAAAATAAGGTAAGTAATTATAAAATCAAAACTTTCTGTAAACTGTTACTAACAGGCGGCAAGCGTGGCCCGGCGCCTGCCGCTGCGCTCTGGCTTTGTAACTGGTCTAGCTCCTAAACGACTCCCGGGCCCATTATAAAAATTGGCAAGGATTATTGATATACTATGACCTACTTTAAGAAAAAAAATGAGAAAAATTAAAGTGAATTAAGTTTGAGAAAATCGAGTTTAAAATATAAAAACATTTTTTTTTTCGAAAATTTTTTTACACTTTCTAAAAATGTCGTAAGGAAGCTCATTAAATGAAGTATAACATTCATATATTCATTTTTTTGTATTTATATTTTAAAACTTGCTTTTTGGGACTACAAATTGTGCATTCCTGCTGTAGAGTCAAAACTATATTAACCTCTAAATCGCTTACTCTATATCACAGTGTAAAAATACTGATTGTGTAGGTTGAGGACCTGTATAGGCATAACATACTAAAATATAACTGAAATCTGAAACATCAACATTTTTTACCTGTCCGTTTGGCATGGAATGCCCCGTCTGTCAAGCATGCGCGTTCTTCTAACGTTGACCAACAAGCTTCTCCATCATTCAGCTGCTGCGTGGGTGCAGGTTTTGTTCCTGAATCTTGAATATTTTCTATTTATTTATATATGTATTTCTGTTTGTCGTTACCTAGTACCCATAGTACAAGCCTAGCTTAGTTTGGGACTAGGTCAATAAGTGTGAAACTGTCCTATAGTATATATATTTTATCCCATGATATTTAATTAAATTCTGTTTCAGCTACTTCAATAGATGACGATGACGACTACCCCACACTGCCCCCGTCGACCACCCCTACCACAACTACCCCCCCTACCACAACGACCACCACAACGACCACCTCAACTACCACGACCCCGCGCGCTCCGACCCGCCCCCCGCCCGCGCCCGTCACCAACCCTAACGTAACAACTACTACACCCCCGCCTCCAACCAAACCTACGACTACTACTATTAAACCGACAACGAAACCGATTACGACTACGAAATCATTGACGACTACAAAGTCGACAACTAAAGCGCCTGTGCGGACGACGCCGAGACAGTCAGCTGATACGGAAAGCAGGCACCACGATATTGAAGATCAAAAAGTTGTTCAAGAAAAATCTGAATGTAAGCAATTTAATACAATTAAACTTAAAATAACATCTAATGCTACGTTTACACGCTTGCCGAGACTGGCAAACGTCCACAAGGTCCAAGTGCCGTGTAAATGCGTCGCAAGCCCTTGTCGCTAGCTTCCTTTGACCTTTTAAAACACCCCGTTCACACGCTTGTGCTTGTGGAAGTTTGCCAAGTCTCAGCAAGAGTGTAAACGTATCATAAAGCTTCAAGAAAGATTCCGGTGAAAAGAACCTCCTTTTCTGAACTCGGTTAAAATTCTGAGGAGTGTGAAGTGAAGAATAGATAACAATTTTCATCAACCCTCTATTACCAAAGTCTTGTATTAAGTAGAGCTTTGTTTTTTTTTAAATGGCCCAAAAAGACAAACTACTTAGCACCTGATGGTTGGCATTAGAGATCCAATAGACATTTGTAATCTTGAGACTACTCTCTTAATGCAAATACCTACTGCAATCCTTGCGAATGCGTAGCCAACCTTTTATTTGGCAAAAATAAAAAAGTCGGGTGTTCTAACCTCTTTTCATTTTTAAACAGCATAAAAAAATTGCAACAAAAAAATATAAAAAAGTGAACGTTATGCCAAATAAGGGGACCCCAAGACCAAGATGGAATGCCTCTCCGCTATCATATCACCAGTTCTCTTATCCCTACACCGAAACACAACAACGTGAACACTGCTGTTTGGGTGTAGATTAAAGGCTAAGGTAGCGATTCAGGCAGACCCTGCACAGGGTTCCTAAAATAAAACGAAAACTAAATCGTTTATTGAACAGTTGAAGGCCAGTCTGTATCGTGGTGCCACACAAAATCACCATACCAATTTACTCAGCGCGCGCACAATGCGCTTTTGTTTTGTATTAAATTCTAATAAATAATAAATTACCACCTCTAGCTCACCACCTCCTACCACCACTAGACTTGTGTAGGGTTCTCCCCTTGATGTATTACTTTGTTATTTCAGCATCGGGTTCAACAGCAGCACTGGTGTCGCTGCTCCTGCTGGCAGTGTGTCTGGCGGCGGCGGCGCTGTACGCGGGGCGCAGCGCGCGCGGGCGGGCGGCGCTGGCGCGGCTGCGCGCGCGCCGGGCCGGCGACACGGAGGTCAGGTTCCTCACACGGGACCACGATTAAATGATATGAGATTCATGTGGTGTTTTTTTTATTCTGATGGGGTTATATTTTAGCTCTTGGCAAAAAATTCGAGTAAGGGCCTTTCAGAATCGACAAGTAGAAGGTAAAGGGAAAAATGTATCTGTCGGATATGCTTTACTTGACGATTGTGAAACGCGGCAAGTAGTAATAATGACGTGCAACCTAAATTAACAATCAACACTATTAGTATATACTGTGTTGTTAGGCATTCAATGACACCTACAGTACCTACGCCCTTGCTAAGGCCCATGCTACACGAGCGGTTCTCCCGCCGCAGGATTCCGAATTTCTTTTGTTTGGGAAACCGCACAGTGCAGATTCCGTCCTACTACGTTCATAGAAAATTGTGTCTGCTGCGGCATAAATGTGGATTCCCACGGTGGGAGAAACCGCTCGTGTAGTATTGGGCCTTAGTCTTCATTCTGAGGGCCTAGTTAAAGGTGGACATTCACGGTCAGTTAAACTGATCAGTTGAACTGACGTACATCCGAAAACTGACCGTGAATGTGAAATCTTAAGTTGAAATTATACGAACTCAAGGTCAGCTTCTGGATGTACGTCAGTTAACTGATCAGTTTAACTGACCGTGAATGTCCACCTTAGTTTTGCAACGTTTTTTACGTCTCGATCGCGTTTGCGTTTATAGTTGGAGAGCCGACTGCAAAATTTCGTACCGACTTGATACCGCGATGAAATGCACAATGGTTTCCCATAAAAGTGATGGTAACTCCGAATTTGATAGTCTGTCACGGCGGAACTTGCCGAAAGTAAAAAAAAACAAAGTCATTTCTGGTGTGAAAAAGGGGGCGTTACGCGTTACTTTACTTTCGTTAGTTTACTTTTTACTTTCGCCACTTTACTAGCGTTACTTTAATTTACTTTCATCAAACTTTAACTTAAAAGTTAAAGTTTCAATAGAATAAGATGCAGCAACTTTAATGAAACTTAAAAATTATTTGACGTCTCTATATGAGTAAGCTTGCCGTAACTTACGGTCGCAACGGTCACTTATTTTTAGTGGTTTCAAACCACGAAGGCGTTCCGTCACTTAAATTGATATTATACGGTTGTGTTTTTAGGGTTCCGTAGTCAACAAGAACCCTTACAGTTTCGCCATGTCCGTATGTCCGTCTGTCCGCGGCTCAAAGATTATTGGTCCTACAAAGCTGTAATTTGGCATGGTTATACCTACATATTAATCACGCCGACAAAGTTGTAAAATTAAAGAATCAAAGAACATTGTGTTATATTATTCGTACGCTCGACCGACGACGTCAACGTAGGAGAAAATCAAGCCAGGCTGCCTTTCCACTGAGGCAGAGACGAGCGGAGATGTGTGGCGTACTATACAAATTTGATACATTCGTCTCCGCTTGACTGTTTCTATTGAAGTGGAGCGGAGACGAGAACCAACGTGATTGGTCGATTCCTACACGTCTCCTCTCCGCTCCGCTCATTTCCTGCCTGTGGAAAGGCAGTCTAAGCGTACGCCCTACAACGTCAGCTTTTGTAAAACGCTGTTTTATCGCCTCGATAGTTCTTAGTTTTATATTAAATGTATGTTCGTAACGTAAGGTATATGTAATAAGCTTCGTTGACTAAAATGAAAGGTTCTGATGGCATAGCTAAGATGCATTATGCTAACCTAACGATTGTTGAAACTAGGCAAAATGAAATTCACATAGGTAACCGGCTGACACGACTGATCGTCGATCGTAAAGTAATTCATCTTACCTAAGGCCCGTATTTGTATTAAAATAAAACATCTCGATGCTCTTAACATTCTTAACTCAATTTAATAGTGGTCTCTAAAGAGGCTATCCCCTCGCTGCGTGCACGCACCCGCGCCATTACTTCCAAATTCCAAAATTGGAATTTCGCTAGCTCCGTCACTTTCTCTCGAGTTAGGTACGAACGTTGCGCGAAACGGGAAAAGACGGGGCATCCAGTGTTTTGAATTATTTTTTTTGGAGCTGCACAGTATCAGGAGTGTCACCAGTACCACTGCCACTAAACATATGGCAAGGACGAGCAGTGACACTAACACCGCTGAGTAGCTGGACGCTGAAATAAGAAGAAGAAAACATTTATTCACAACAACGAACACAGTAAGAAATTAAAATAACATAAAGGTATACAGCAAAGTTGTCGTGAAACGGTCCCAACTCAGCTTGTGCTGGCTGTAGAGCCAACGCTGGTCTTCCGTTGAGGCCGCTCGGTGAGAACACGGGAGGTGGCACAAAAAATACATTTACATTTCAAGTGTCAGACAAAACACAAAACAGCAATAGCAAAAAAAAGGAAAATTAAAGAAAAACAACAAAAAGCAACAGGCAGGTAGGTGATTGTGTACAGACTTCTTAATTAGTAATTATAAGCTATGTCTACACCTGTGCGCTTTCATGTTCAACTTGCGCTGTCAACTTTCAATTCGTCATTCGTCAAGCGCATGCAATACGAGGGTGACACTGAATCTTCAATAAAATCCAATGTTTTGACTTTATCTTCCGCCATTTTATTTGCAAAATGTTGCACGTCAACCCAACGGTGACGGATCAGCGTGCGCTACGGGTATGCGCTGCTATCAAACCAGTTTGAGCGCGTGCGTTATTGCATGCGCCGTGGTTGCAGAGCAATGCGTCAGAGGAAATAAGAAATAATAGCTTATGTGGCTGTTAAAGTCTTCAGGGATTTCTATTAGACTAGGATCATCTTTGAAGAAGTAGAATGGAAGAAGCAAATCATGTAACAGTTGAGGTAACAACGTTTTCAAAGCATTTTGACTGCTTTGGCTGTTTTGCCTGTCACCATTGCGAAATTTGAACCGGAAGTACGGTAAAGAAAAAGGTGCCGCCCATAGAAAAAATTTCGTCATACATTTAGTGAATCGTTGTTCCGGTACCCTAAAAGAGGTCCGATTGTTATGGTGGACAATAATACAGTCATGGTAACCCAAAGTTTTCTTCCCTCCAGCTTTATTATCTTTCTCCGCCATCTTGGAAAAACTGTCATTTTGTCGAGTTTTTTGCCTGTAGGTACTGTCTTTAAAGTTAATTCTAGTCATGATTCTACAATATAGTAGATCACAAAATTTGCTGTAACTTTTGGGTTTAAATAATTTTGTAATCATCAATGGAGAGCTAACGTCGAAAATTGCTACTTTTGTCCAGTTTTCCTCCCATATTTACGTTTTAGTGTATTTTGAGAACTTCCTCCTTGAAGTCTAGAAATTGTTACTTATCTATTCCTGATTCTATCTCCTCGTTAGTCTTTATTTCCATTTTAAATAATAATAATATTAAAGTTTAATTCGATGAAATACTTACGTTCATCTTTTTTGTCCGAGTCTGACTTGCCCGGGGTCTGCACAGGCGCTTTCGTTGTCAAAGTAATCGTCGACGATTTAGTAGTAGTCGAAGTCGGCTTTGTTGTCGGTTTACTAGTGCTAGTAGTCGTAGGTTTGGAGGTGGGCGGTTGTGTAACAGTTGTTGGATCGGTCCTGTTGCCAAGCACGGCGGGCGGGGGCACGCGCGGGGTGGGGGGAGCGGGGGGGGTCGTACTCGTGCGCGGAGTAGTCGTCGTGGTTGTGGTGGTGGATGAAGTCACAGGGTTGGTAGACGACGGAGTTTCGGAATCTTCCAAATATGTTGCTGAAATAGAAGATATATATCGATTTGACTTACTTGAAAATGGAATGAATAAAATTGTATAATAAATAACACTTTGGTCATCCATTTATGTATTTAAATGGTGAATTGACTAGCGTAGAGGCAAGTGTGTGTATTGGTAAAATCATTATTTTGTACGAAAAATAAGTAATTGGCAGTTGATAAAAAATAGTTACCTGTACCCTCAATTTAAGTTCTGGATGCTTATAATTTAATTGGATTAAAAACCTACTTACTCTCAGTTGTTGCGTCAGCGACAGTTTGACCCTCATTGGCTCTGCTTGCGTTGCCCGAGTCGGACCTCGGGGTCGTCGGTTCGCTTGTCACATTTATGTTTTCATGCGAGTTCGTAGTCGTAGTCGGTCTCGTGGTAAGCGGCACAACAGTTTTTCCGGTCGCTTGGCTTGAAGCCGTCTCGTTCCTCGTCGGCGGGGGGGCGCGCGGGGTTGTACTGGTTGTACTCGTGCGCGGAGTAGTTGTGGTTGTGGATGTAGTTGTAGACGTAGAAGGGTTGGAGTGGAGTAGAGTGGAGTGGAGGGAAGGAGTGGCGGTGGTTGGTGGTGGAACTATATTAAAAGGCATCAATTAATTACTATTTTAATGTCCAATGATATCAGCATAATTGTTAATCAGCATAATATTAATGTGCATACTAGTTCAATCCTAAAGCTTAGTTTGGGGCTAGGTTAATTAGTATGAGATTCCCCTCCCCCCCCTAATAATTGAATATGAATATTTTGCATAGTAGGGTAAACAGTCCCATAGTTGGCACCCTATCAATTATTCTGCCCTGCTAATGTAAAAGGCGGTATTTTACACAGAACTACTGTAATATTTGCAACCTACTTACTGGGTAATAAGGTTGCAATTGCTACAGTAGTTTTGTGTAAAATACTGCCTTTTACCTTAGCACTCTTAGCAGGGCAGTATTGGTATCGTGCACTTTATTTCAAGTCAATAAAGGTGATAATAATACAATCACTGGGCGCTTTATAACTGGTATTTCGGATGCCAATCAATTTGTTTTACCCTGTAGGTACCTAGTATATAATACTCAGAATAATTTAGGTATGTACAGTCGCCATCATATATATTGCAGCAAACAAGGTGCTCACAAATATCTGAACACGACTCTATTGTCAAGGCGTTAGAGTGCATGTTCAGATATTTTTGACCACTCTGATATGTACTTAGCATATATACTTACTTACTTTAATTTTTTTTTAATCTAATTGATTTCTTTCTTTATAAGTGCACAGTGCTGCTAGAAATTTAAATTATTGAGAAAGATTCGTAGCTACTCACAACCAAAGACGCACAGTTCGTAGAAGTCGGGGCAGCAATTCTCGTTCTGAATGCATTCGACCTCGCAGCCACAGCCCGGCCCCGGCAGGGACTGGTCGGAAAAAGCGCAGCGTCCGCTGCACGTCTCCACTGTAACACGCGGAATGTTATTTATTCAAATAAGTCATTAACCATACTCACTGACACGCCGCCGCGACTCGCGCGCGAACAAATAGGGATCGCGCGCAGCCAGCCGCCTGCGACTAGAGCCGCTTGTGCCCGGTTCCTATATCCAAACCGCGGATAGATTAGGATACCTCTAGTTAAAATTTTACATTTGCCACGTACATGTGTCAAATTTGAATTTTAAGTAACCTTATCCATCCGCAGTTTGAATATAGGAACCTTTGAAATTAAGCCAAAAAAGCCGGTCAAGTGCGAGTCGGACTCGCGCACCGAGGGTTCCGCACAAACTTGTAGGCAGGCATGTAAATAGTTCGTAAATCACGGGAATACAATATAAACAAAGTCCAGTATAAAGTGACACGCTATAAGTATGCACTTTCGTACTTAGTGAGTGTCAGTTTATACTGGTCTTTTTTTATCTGATGTAACTACAAATTAACGGTTTTCGGATTTTTTCCTTAACTTGTGCTATAATGACATTGCTTCTTGCCAAATTTCATGTCAAGTCAACCGGAAGTATCCTATAGGTTTTGATTCCCTTAAGATTCCCGTCAATATGCGGCATAAACGGCCGTATCTTTTGATTGCGTTGACTTAGATGTTAAATTTTTTCACTGATCCAAGGGATTGCAGACTTAAGTATTTTATATGAATTTCAACTTGATACCTCCACGCGTTCCTGAGAAAAAGGGTCTTGACAGACACACAGACAGACAGACAGGTGGACAACAAAGTGATCCTGTAAGGATTCCGTTTTTTTAATTTGAGGTACGGAACCCTAAAAATGGAGATTTGCAGGACGTAAAAGTCATTGAGGAGTTCCGGTATCTACGGTCTTTATCATCAGTTCCACGTTCCACTCCACCAAATGACGCTTTTGAATTTTTACAGAAAATACCGAATCAATTTATTTTCATTGAAATCCTTTCTAGGGTGAAATTAAAAAAAAAGTGTATATAGTTAAGGACTGTTAAGGACTTAAGTGAACCGTTTCTTAGCGTCTTTCCCTAACATTCCTTAACTTTCTCAGTTTTGTAACGAAAATTAGTCATACATTTGTATCGTTAATTTTCGTTAGGAAACTAAGAAAGTTGCCGTTTTTTCGCTTTAGTCCTTAACAGTCCTTAACTATGTACACTTTTTTTGAACTTCACTCCACAACCGAGGGCTCGAGGGCCGAGGGTAGGTATGTAAACAGTTCGTAAATCACGGGAATCGAGTCACGAAGGGTTTTTCCTATTTTTCCGAGTTTTCCCTTGGAGCTGTGAAAAAATCAAACTTCTAAGTCAACGCAATCAAAAGACGCCGTTTATGCCGCATATTCAAGGGAATCTCAAGGCAATCAAAACATATAGGGTACTTCCCGTTTACTTAGAATCATGAAATTTGGCAAGAAGCAATGTCTTATATCACAAGTAAAGGGAGAAATCCGAAAACCGTTAATTTGTAGATGTAACTACACATAAAAAATAAAGTCCAGTATAAGCTGACACTCACTAAGTACGAGAGTGCATAAACGTGTATGCAGCATAAACGGCCGTATCTTTTGATTGCGTTGACTTAGAAGTTTTATTTTTTAAAAGCTCCAAGGGATTGCAGACTTGAGAATTTGATATGAATTTCGACTTGATACCTCCACACGTTCCTGAAAAAAAGGGTCTTGACAGATAGACAAACAGACAGACGGACAACGAAGTGATCCTATAAAGGTTCCTTTTTCCTTTTGAGGTACAGAACCCTAAAAAAAACATACATACATTTGAACTCGGGTGGTGTAACAGCAGTAGCAATAGCTTCTCTGCACTGGTCACCCTGAAGGACAGCCACGTCATCAATTGCGATGTCGCTGGTGAAGCTTGATCCGCGGATACCCTCGATTACTATCTGAAATAGGGATCAGGATATTTTGGTCAGCGTTGAAGCTTGATGTATGGACTTTTCTAAGGCTTACGACCGCTAAATACCCCACACTATACGAGGCATAGCTTACGATTGGCTAAGTACGTGTACTCAAGTAACCGTAATGAGTGTACTAAAATGCGTAAGATCATTAATAGTGTTACTAAAATATATTTTTTGACTAATAATAACCGAATAGAGTTATAATAATCGAGGAGTACCCCAAGGAAGCAGTTTGGGGCACTTTCTATTACTTTTATACATAATGCCCTTTCTGAAACTACCAATGAATGTATATTATTTGCTGTTGACGCCACAATGATATTAAAATAAAATTGTGTGTAATTGTTAATTTTTAATAAGGTGGGTATAATAACACTTTGAGAAAAAAATTGCTACAAAGGAACGATAAAACCAAAGCTATCTATATCAATAAAACCAAAACTAATCAATCTAAAACCGGTGGAATAAATACTTTAAACTCAACCACCAATGTTAATTAAGTATAAATAGTTGACGCCACGATATTTTTGGTATCGTTTTGTTTTTGCACATTTAAGTATTTTTACACCACCACGTCTTTTAACTTACTAAAGTATTTGTTAAAATAAAAAAACCTAGAGTTAAGCATAATAAATAAATAAAAATGTGTTCCTATTAACTTGAACCCTAAATTACTATAACAATAAATTAAGAAGTTTAATGTGTTAACACAGACTCACAAGGAAATGACTCTATGGTAAGCAATTTTGTTTGTGACTGACTGACTCTAGCGGAAAGTTAACACCTTTAAGCTGGCTTCGAAGTTAAACCGTGTAACGGGCCAACCTTTATGTTGATTACATTTTTTATGACCTGGAAAGGCAAACGAACATACGCCGTATATAACCATCCCCACCCCGCTAACTTACTTGAAAATCGCTTCTATTAGTATTTTTCAGTGTGGAGACGCTTCTAAACCAAGTGTCTCCCAGATTACCCCACTTCTCGAACAGGAGGTGATCCTGCTTCTCAGCCTCGCTCAAGTGCACGATTTGCCGCGAAGTCTCTGGTACTTGGTATACTCTTAATCCACCGATGGACCTGGAGAAAAGGTCAAGTTTAAGGATAACAATTCAGACAATCTTTTTTATAGAATACGAAGAGTTAGAGCTTTACCGCTGCGCTCGGAGACGATACAATTAAATTGAATGCTTGACAAAGTGACGTGTTGTCTTATTCTACTGCTATAGCAAAGAAAGTGACAGCAGCAACTTTAATGAAACTTAAAAGATAATTGACGTCTCTGAGTGCGGCCGTTAGACGACGTAAGCTAACTTATGGTCGCCTCAGTCACTTATTTAGTGCTCAATCCACGAAGGCGCCCCGTCACTCAAATTGATATTATACGGCGTTTTTAGGGTTCCGTAGTCAACAAGAACCCTTATAGTTTCGCCATGTCCGTCTGACCGTCTGTTCGTGGCTTAACTCAGAAATTCTTGGTAATACAAATCTGTAATTCTGAGTGCGGCAAGTCTGCCTGCCGACCAGAATCTATTCATTAAATAAATGTATGAAATTGTTAAAGAATCTGATAGTCTGTTCATATAGGATGAACCGATAGGCCAATATCGACCAGCGTACCTACTGTTAGTCTGTGTTATGCCCTTTAGGCGAGTGGAGTTGAGGCCAATTTGGTGTTGCGGTAACTGCTCACAATCAGGTGGACCGCATATATGTAGGGACCGGAACCGCTTACCATTAAATGGGTTTTCGATAGGGTATTTGATAGACTTGTTTTTACAAACCCCAAGGATGCACTAAGCCTATCATCGACTTAGTCCAATGAAAGGGCAACCAAACGATACAGTTAATTTGACTAAGCGCTAACCCAAACTCAATACCCTATCATCTGTTACCCTTTTTAAACTTAATCGAACGGTTTCAAGCTGTTTTAATCTCTATGCGCAAGTATTTCGACTTATTATTGCACTACCTAACAATTGAATGGGTAGTGGCTAGACAGGAGATCGTCCGAATGCGCAAAAAAAAGAGAGACGATCAATAGGGTAATACCCAGCTTAATATTAAACTACCGAAACCCTAATGAACTTGGTAAGCTCTATGGAAGGGGTTAACTAGTTCAAAGGGGTTCCCCTAACGTTAAGGTAACACAACCACAGGGTAACCACATCGATTGGGTAACCAAATGATTGGGTTACCCTATCGATATGGTTAATCAAATGAAGGGGATTTCCGGTCCCTGTATATAGCCACCGAGACGGTATTAATAATTGTCGATGCATATCAAACTTTCAAATTTGAGTCGTGGTTCGTAACAAATAAAACTTAAATTGCATTTTGATCTTCTATGGATTTAACTAAGTTTGATATTGTATCGACATTTATTAAAGGACCATTGTCAACTTACTTGCCATACATGTGGTAGTAGAGAGAGAAGCAGCCGTCTTGGCTCAGGTTGGCGCTGTACATCGGTGATATGAGCCGAGCCGTGTCGTTGTTATCCCTTGAAGAGCTCTCAATGTACATGTAGTAACCTGGAAAAGGGGTCATAAGGAGTAGGAAGTTCTAAAAGCACGTGTTTAAGCCTCAGAAGAGAAAATATTAAGTATAGAAGATGAATGTGAATTTATAAATTTTGAACTTTGTTTCCTGACAGTTGAAAGCCATGCATTATACAGGCTGTCCCGCGATAAAGTGCACTAACGAATAAGGGTGAAACTACATCTGATTTTATCAGAAAAAAAAATTAAACAATTTTTTTTTTCAATTTTGCATAGCATTTACAGTAATTATGAGTGTAAAACCCCATATTTTTTTTTAAATTATTTTATTTTCCGTGATAAAATCACATGTACCTATAACCCTTATTCGTTTGTGCACTTTATCGCGGGACCCCCTGTAGGTATTGTAGAACCAAGCCGATACTGCGCCCTTAGTCCATAGACACCCTGTCTATGTTGATATGTTTAAAAAGGTCTTATACCTACCTGCGCCAGAGTTTCCAAAGGTGTGATCGTAGGAAGGTCCTGTGGAAACGAAGTTGCTCGGTGTCTGTTTATTATGCCTTGTCCAATCAAAATCATGTCTGTCATCCTGCCGCCAGCCGCACAGGTCTTCTTGCTCGAAGTTGCAGCTCAACTGCTGCGCTTGAGCAGTTTCTGTGAGAGATAACAAAGACAACACATTACATCATCTTCATATTTAGCCCTTAATTTGGCTTGTCAAAAAACCATATAGATGATGACCAAAGCACTGTAGGTTAAATTCTTACCAGAAACGCAAGTCGGTATCGTCCCATTCCAAGATATTCCGTCGCAGTATAGCTCGGGAGATCCGACCAGCCTGAATCCGGACAGGCAAAAAAACTGGAGCCAGGCGTCGTTGTAATGGGGCCACACTGAACCGTATTCTATCGAGGGCACAGGACAGCCATCGCTAGGACCTGGAATGGAAGAAGAATCAGCTACCTAAGATGTGAATATCTTGCAGAGATATCCAATTTTTTATCCTATTTGTTAAACGGCACTGACATAAAAATAACCAAATTTAATAACTTCTTATCTAGCTTTAGTTTATCACAGGCAATCACAGCTAGTAACTAAGAGACGAGCCAGACGCTGCTTGACGTAGTTAATACTGACATGCGCGCAACTACCATCGCAGTAGAGCATGTAGGCACTCTTTATGGCCACTGCCTAGTAGTTTGTGAGTTTAAAGTTAAACGTGACAAACAAAAGCCCTAATTCATAACCTTCAGGCCAATTAAAAATACATACATACTTTACAGTGACTTTGCAAAGTGTGAGCTGGGACTTGATGTCCAAGTCGGGAGACGTGAATCATATTGTCAACACTCTGAACCAACATATAACTACTTTATTTGACTTGCATGCGCCTAAAAAGGCTATAAAGTCAACTATAGTTAAAGTCCGCTCTTACCCCTGGATAACGGACACGGTAAAGATAATGATGCGATTGCGTGATAATAAATAAATAAAAAAAAAAAAAAAAAAAAAAAATAATGATAAAGCTGTGACGAAAACGAGTGAAAAAAAGTATATACCTTAAATCTGTTGTCAATCAAGCACTTTTCAATGAAAAATCTGCCTATTTTAAATATAATATAAATAATAAAATACATGACCCAAAATTGTTGTGATATAATCTTAAATCTACCATATTATCTAAAAGTTATACCGAAATACCCACTAGCTTTAGTGATCGAAATACATAACCCCACTTTCTGAACTTGCCGGGCACTTCAGATATCCGTATTTCACAGCTGACTGCGTTTTTCATTTAGATTCAACAGGTTCGGACAAACTTATCAAAATTATTAGAAGTTTAAAATCAAACGCTGAAGGCTGTGATGACATTAATTTGAACATGCTTATGATACATGTACTACATTACATACATAATACATACCATATAGACGTAATCAGAGATTTAAAAGTAACCTACCTAAAAAGCTTAATCTGTCAGAACTCAAAGACCTTAGACCAATCAGCATATTACCATGTTTGTCTAAAATTAAGTATAGAAAAAGCCGTGTGCCTACAATTAACTGACTACCTTGAAAATAATAACATTTTGCCAGATGTACAATCAGGGTTTAGGAGAGGGCGGAGTACAGTGTCTGCCTTACTTGACGTCACGGTCGTAGTACATAATCGATATCAATATGTCAAACTTAATCTTAATGATGGTTCGTCACGATTATCGGAAAAGTTGGCCCTCTCTAGAGGAGTACCGCAGGGGTCAATCCTCGGCCCGATCTTATTTATTTTATACTATTCCGCTGACATTAAGACACACATCACAAATTGCAAGTTACGCAGATGATATACAAGTGTACATCTCATCTAAACCAACCGACATTGATATTGCAATAGAAAAACTTAACATTGATCTCTCGAGAATAGCTACTTGGGCCGCAGAAAACTGTTTATTACTAAACCCACTCAAAACTAAATATCTCATCTTTCGCAGTAAACAACAGCTGGCCATCCTGGCCTGGCCTGCCTGGCCTGTAGGAATCGACCAATCACATTGGTAGTAATCCACATCTCGTCTCCATTCCGCTTCAATGGAAACAGTCAAGCGGAGACGAGATGTGGATTACAACCAACGTGATTGGTCGATTCCTACATAGCTCCTCTCCGCGCCGCTCGTCTCCGCTTCTATGGAAAGGCAGCCTTAAACGGTGATAGAGCCTGGCTCGGCACAGATCGGCTCGGTTCGGCTAAGTTCAAACACTTACGGACACAGATGGGCGTAGGGTGGTCCCAGCCTTGCGCCTCGCACGTGGCGTACTGATGCCCCACCAGCTGGAAGTACGGGTGGCATGAGAAGCGGGCCACGCGCCCCATATTCCGGAGCTGGACCCGTCCATGCGCAGGCCGGGATGGTAAACGGCACCGCACCCGGGAGACTGAAAAGATAAAGAAGATGTATTTTTGGCATGGGGAACATAAACGAACCCATGGG
Source organism: Tortrix viridana (assembly GCA_963241965.1). NCBI lineage: Eukaryota > Metazoa > Arthropoda > Insecta > Lepidoptera > Tortricidae > Tortrix > Tortrix viridana. The sequence continues at coordinate 4,003,032 of OY725196.1, read as the reverse complement.
TCACCGATACATAGCAACTTAAATAAAATAATATATATAAATACATAGCCACTTAAAATAAGAGAGCACGATTACGAGCATTATTCTCGCTTAATTGCTTTTTAATTTGTTTAAATTAGGTATATGTTTAGGGAATCACGTCGAGAGAATAATGGATTTCATTTCATCACAGTAAGTAATAGCGTAAACCTAGTAAGTATATTTAGTATCGTATGTTTCGGATAATACACAAAGATGCCCCATATATCGTTATACGCAAAAAAACTCCTCCTCTAAGTTTAACTGCTGTATTGTTATACAGTGGAATACGGACAGACCACGGACAGACATACAGACAGACATGCCGACATGGATCACGACGAAACTAGAAGGATTCCGTTTTTGCCTCTTACGGCCGGTAAGGAACTCTTAAAAGGGAGGGCCCCGTGCCGATGTACAGTTCGCCATCAAATATATCTGTACATATCAGAGTGGTCAAAAATATCTAAACATGTACTCTAACGCCTTGACAATAGAGTCGTGTTGGCAATATATATGATGGCGACTGTACAGTGTCACCATAGTCCATAAGCCCCCTGTCATAATGACAGTATCAAGTCGCGAGGAAATAATTAGATAATCATAATCATCCTTTCGAGGCATGCTCTCTCGGGAACTGCTTAAGAATTGGACCTTTTGAGAAATGGTTATTCTAGATAGTGGTCAATTTGGCAACCGGCCATTAAAGATGGTCATTCTGGGGCGTGGTCATTCACCGTCATTCGGACATGTGGTCACTTTGGGAATTATCGGGAAGTCATTAATGCCCTGAAATGACTAATGTATATAGACGACTTTATCTAAAACATTCAAATTTTTGTTAGACTTGTTAGCGCTGTGATCCACAAAACGCAATGTTAAAGTTAGATTGGACCTAATTACTTAGTAACATAAATAAATTAATAAAAAATATCAGGGGACAATCTCACACAAAATGACCTAGTTAATTAATTAGGCAACAATAAACATACTTACACCTACATATAGAGAAATATATACTTGAATAAACATGGAAAACATCCAAAGTAACAAAAATAAAAAAGCACCTCCATAAAAGTTTACTCACCAGCTTCCATAGGCACAGGAACTAAACATAACAACAACATAAATAATATTTTCATTTTACACTTAAATTACGAATAAAATATATATTTTGATCCTAACGAGTTCGCATTCAGGATTAGACTGACTGGCTAACTAAAGCATATTAACGACAATTATAAACTTTATATTTTTAAATCATGACATGTTATTTGATAAATCAAAAATTGAACAATGAGTAAATATTGCTAGATGGGACACGTAGGTATGAAGCATCATTATTAACTATAGGTATTCTCTTGGATAACTTCATCGCTCATTTGTCTAACTTGACCCGTGTTAGTAGTGTACCCAGCGGGCTTAACATGCAAGCACGAGATAAAATTTGACAGGTGCTAGAGAAATTAATACATTTATTCCATATTCTAACGTAAGATTTAACGCTTAAGGTTTAAAATAAAAGTGTGCAGAGGTAAACTTAACTGATCGAGTGCTTACGAGAAAAACTGTCACTATATAGGGAGAAAGACTAGAAGTTATTTTTAATAAATGTTGGTCTGCCTAGGCGGACCGTTTAGTATAATCGTTTTAAACTTCAATGCCTAACTCATTCATTATTTTGTCATCAATAAGACTCACTTTTCCATAACTGTACCTACACAACGTTTCCAACGGTGCCCGTATAAACTACGTGTCTCGACCTTGGTTTTATTCTTGGTCGAAAAGGCCTACATCCGCATAATGCCTACGAGTGCGCGGTATATACGCAATCCATTGCAAGCAAATCATGCGAGTCTTTATCCTCATAGGCACTTATAACAGTTACAAAGGCTATGGCCCGTGTCCACTCTTGATAGGTATATTATACTCTATGGCTAGGATGCGCCTACGCAGCTTTCGCGCGGAAGCCGATATTCCCCTGAACGTTATCAGCCTGGTATTTACTGCGCGGATTGACAAGTGATTCATTTGGGTAATATATATTTGGAAATTAGGTAACATATTTATTTATATTCTAATATTACACTTTATAATATAATACTAGCTGTCCGCCCGCGACTTCGTCTGCGGAGAGTCAGTAATTTCGTTAAAAAGTAGGTAAGTACAAATAAAATTTTCATTAAGTACGTATCATAAAGGGACAGACTTTCCAAAAAAATAGTAATGTTTTCTAGCATTTGTTCGCTTTTTAGTGTTTGTTTAATTATTATGTGATTATTTATTGTATATGCAGCACATATACACTACATTCATGCCATTAAGTAATGCTTATTGCCAATTCTTCATCACTCTTGACAAAATGGGGCTATCCAATATATTCCCTGCATATTAATGCATGGACATTAATCGTTGAAGAACTCTCCTGCAATTTGGCGAAACTTCCATTTCACCACATTCATTAGGGGCTGTTCATTTATTACGTAAGACAATTTTAACCAATTTCTGACCCCCCTCCCCCTACGTAAGAAAAAATAAGACTTGGATGAACCCCCTCCCTCCTTTTTAATCTTACGTAAGATCTGTATCTACCAAAATTGCAGAGAAAAAGTAGCAAAAATATACAAACGCTTAAATTTGTGCTTGCTTTTGTGATCTTACGTAAAAACATCCTACGCCCATGTAAGAAAAAATAAGACTTGTTCAGACCCCCTCCCCCCAAATCGTCTTACATAGTAATAAATAAACAGCCCCTTACAAATGATGGGCAAAAGTAGCGTGTTGTGAAATACTTATTATTAAGGAGTTCCGATGGTCTGGTCATTAATTTCACTTAACCAAATAGTGCTTTTGGAATGTAAATGTTCTTACAGAAGTTTGAAAATCGCTGTAGGGGTCCTTTAAATGTTTGAAGGGTGCCGTCAATTTACCTGGGATTCCATTATAAGAAAACTCGTATTTTATATTTAGTAGTCTAGAAACCAATTTTCATATATCTAACTTCAATAATAACAAAACTCTCTTACAAATTGCCACCCCCATTGTCACCCCCTTAGGAGTAGAGTTTCCAAAATCACCGAAAGTACTCTTGGTCTGTAAGCAGTAGCTTTAACACTAACTTCATTAACTTCAAAAATGTCTTCATTCCCATTAAAACTTTCACTTCCAATTTCACCCACTTAGGAATAGTTTTTCGGAAATCACCAAACGTTTTATTTTTTATTTGTTAACAGTGCCTTTTATACCATTTTCCACGTTTTTAACTTCAAGAATGACCAAACCCCCTTACAAATTTTAACCCCCCATTTCAGCCCCTTAGGAGAAGTTAATTCAAAATAACTGAAAGTGTTTTTTTATTATTTCTTAATAGTAGCGAATATACCAATTTCCACGTTTCTAACTTCAAAATTTACCGAACTCCTATACAAATGTCTACCCCTCCTTTCACCTTTTTAAGGGTAGATGTTTCCAAGCACGCCAAAAGTAATATTTTTTATTTGTTGACAGACCTTTATACCAATTTCCACGTTTCTCACTTAAAAATTGACAAAACTCTCATACAAATTACCACCTCCCATTTCATCCCTTTAGGGGTAGTTAGTCCAAAATAGTCGAAAGTGGTATTTTTTATTTGTATACAGTAGCCTAAATACCAATTTTCACGTTTCTAACTTTAAAAACAACCAAACTCCATTATAAACTTTAACCCCCCATTTCATCCTCTAAGGGGTAGTTTATCCAAAATCGCCAAAAATTTTTTTTTTGTTAACCTATAAGTATACCAAATTCCACGTTTCTAACTTCAAGAATGACCAAACTCCCATAAAAATATTAGCCCCCATTTCATTACCTTAGGGGTAGTTTATCCAAAATCACCGTAAGTAGTGTTTTTTATTTGATAACAGTATTCCTATAGCAATTTCCACGTTTCTAACTTGAAAAACGACCAAACTCCCATACAAACTTTAACCCCCCCCTTTCCACCCCTTAGGGGTAGTTTATCCAAAATCGCCGAAAGTTGTTTTTTTCATTTGTGATTTTAAGTATATGTAGCAAGTTTCAAAGGTCAAACTTCATTGGTTTTTATTTTATAGTTGTTTGAATTCCAGTAATTTGAAACATAAAACCCTCTTTTTTGCGTTTTTGGATGAGATTTAAAAAAAACTATAAAACCGGTATTTCTTTATTTTTATTAATAAGTATTTATTCTGAGTTTCATGATCCTAGAACAATCTAAATTTGTTTTTCCATACAAACTTTACCCCCTCCTTTTACTCCCTTCTTCTAACATTTTCCAAAATTTCTATAGCCTAAATGTTATTCTGATATTATATAAATAGATTTATGAAAATTTCATCATTATCCGTCCAGTAGTTTTTACGTGATGCTCAGTCAAACAAACAAACAAACAAACAAACAAGAATTTTAAAAATGGTTTTAATATGTTCAGTTACTTATTATAAATCGCCCTGATCAGTTTTTTTTTTTTAAATCTTCAATGTACAGACTTTTTGGTCTTAACGATTTTATTATATGTATAGATTACATTTTGACGACGCGGTTAGCCTAGTTAGTAGTGATCCTGCCTACGAAGCTAGCGGTCCCAGGTTCGAATCCCAGTATGGGTAAATATATGTGTGATGAGCGCGAGTATTTGTTCCTGAGTCATGGATCTTTTCTATGTATTTCTCTATATAAGTATGTTTATCGTTGTCTAGTACCCGTAGTACAAGCCTAGAGCTTAGTTTGGGGCTAGGTCAATTTGTGAGATTGTCCTCTGATATTTGGGTGAATATCAGATTTGGGCCGGAAAATACTAATTTCTATGGCGCATTTTTTTTTCGATATTTCCACTATAATGAATAACATACCTGGTTAAGGACTCAAATCCACGTAAATGTATGTAATTCTCCATATTTTACTCCAGGATTTTTCTTGTTTTAGCATTTGAAAAAAAAAGCATAGCCAAAGAAATTAGGATAGCTCCAAAGAAATTAGAAATATGCCAAAGAAATTAGGAATATACTATACTTGCACCAAAGATCTTAAAATAATTTTATGAATTTTACAATGAAGCTAGATTTTGCTTTATTTTTAAACATTATGACGTAAATCCTGATTATAAAAAAAAAACTTCTGGTCGTGTTAAATAAAACAAATAAACAACAATAAAAAATAAAATAATAAAATAAAAATAAATAAAAGCTAAATCTAAAAAAAAAAACAGTGTATTTTGAAAACATTATATTTATTAACTTTTATCATATTTTTACAATTTAAAATCAGTGTGCTTTATCGCGGTGCAAAGGAACAACTTTTATTATTATAATTATACTTAAGTACTAACTTAATGTCAGTCTTGTAACAAATATGGTCGAAAAAAATAAAATATAATAAGTACTTAACTATTATTTTTTATCAGTATGCATGCATACAATAGGTTATTCTCACGTATATATTTTTTTTCGCTTTACGTTTGTGATAACTTTGTCTTTGCTTCTGTGTAAATTCTGCGTCGTACATTCATTTCTGATTTTCTACAAACGTTTCCGCTCAGTAATTCTCTTCTTTGCAATCTTCCTTCTTTAGTCTGCTTTTTTATTTTTGAATCACTGGTATTTTTAGTTTTTTCAGTGTTAGAAATTTGATTCTTTGGTTTCAGCTTCATAGCTTCATAGCTGACTTTTTTTTCTGCGTGGCATTATTTATTTTGTGAATCTGTAAACAAATAAATACATCATAATATATACAGGGTTATTAGTAATTCGGCGTATTCCTTTCCGAAGGGTAAAATGGAGCTCATTTGAAGCAAAAAAGGTCATGTAATATTGATGGTTCTCTCCGAATATTGATAGTTTTCGGATATTGACCATTTAATTTTTAAAACTTGTATGATTTTTTTTTGTTAAATAAACAAACTTATAAATAAATTTAAAAATAAAACATATAAATATAAACAAATATTATATTTTTTCAGTTATCAAATGACGTATATAAATAGTTAAAAATCAAGGATATTAAATGATGATGCTGTAACTAAATTTGGGTAGAGAAAATTTTCTTAGGAACTGTATTTTTTTTATTTCAGATAAAATTTTCGGTGATTTTATTACATGCAATTTTCACTGCAAATATGCTCTTTTTTTATGCATCGAATAAAGTTATTGGTTAGTCGATGCTGTATAAAGTGATTTTCAAAAAAAATATTGAAAAATTTGCTCCCCAGATTTAGTTACGGCATCATAATTTGTAATGTCCTTGATTTTTTAAAATATTTTATACAATATTTGATAGATGATAAATCAAGGAAGTTATTATAATTCATGCCTGCTACATGTCATACATTTATTTTTAGGAAATCAAGTTAATTTAGCAAAAAAATAAAATTCATACCAATTTTAAAAATTAAATGTTCTATATCTAAGAAACTACCAATATTTGGATAGGGACTACATGACCTTTTTTGCTGCAAATTAGCCCTACTTTACTCCCCTGAAAGGAATACGTCGTATTACCAATAACACTGTAGATATTGAAGTACAATACAATAAAATACAATATTTTTTCTAATTTCATTGGACTAATCTAATTTCTTTGGCACTAGATGCCAAAGAAAACCGAAGAAATTAGTGCCAGAGAAATTACAAAAGCACACAAAATATTTTTTTATCTTTAAGTATAAAACTTTTATTTTTATTTAACAAATAAATATGTCGTAATTTGTAGCATGCATTCACTAAAAAATTATAAAAAAATTTAACACATATTTAGGCTTTAATTTGGTTACCGAAGAAATTAGGCACTTACCCGATAAAATCCGTAAACAGCGATTAAAAAAAATCTGTTGCAATACACGTATACTTTAGCACATGTCCACTCACAGCTCCGGCTAGCTGGTGGCTAAATGGATGCAGAACCTCAGGTGGGGAAGGTTCACGTAGTAAACAATGCGATGCGAGATCGGACAAAACGGCCAAAGAAATTAGGTGTTTTTAGCTCGGACAAAATTCTTTTAACTGTAACTTTTGATTAGATTACTCTAAAAATATAATATTTATACCAACAATTAGATCAACATTAATAAATACAGGAAATATAACACGAGGGGTAAATTTAGAAAGAAATAGTAAAATTTCAAGTGTTCCAAAAAAAAAACACAGTGGTGGACGCGCCAAAGAGCTTAGATTTTTGAGTTTCAATTTTTTTTAAATAGCTTCCCTATAAAAAAACTGCTATTTTTATGAATGGAAAAGTTGTGTCTTAGATTAATCTCTACCCAAAAAAAAAATCAACCCTTCAAGTTTAACATAAAGGAAATAAACATGGGTGGACACGTCGAAAATATGAAATTTGATATTCACCCATTTATTATTTATTTATTTATATTATATTTTATTCTTCCGTTTATAAACGATACGGTTTAAGTCCCAGAACAGACGGTGAAACGCAACTGCGACGAAACTGTAACTTCTATAGTTTCAAACTAGTTTCGACGTGTGGGGTTTCATATAGGAGTCTATGGCATAAACTCAAATGAAACTCAAAAGTAACTAGAAGTTGCAGTTTCGTTGCAGTTGCGTTTCACGTCTGTTCTAGGCCTAACTTAAGGATTTTCGAAAACTGTTAAAATGTATAGTATTGACATAGTAAGCGCCCGACGCGATAGATCTTCAGTTTTTTTAAGACAATCCTATACATTTTTGGTACTGAAAATTGTTATGTTACCTAGCCTACATGCATTAGCAAACTCCACACCTGTGCGCTTTCATGTCCATCTTGCGTCTTCCTCTAAATGCGCACGATCAAGCCGGACTAAAGTACATTTAGTTCCTACGGAAAATATGAATGGAACGTTAGCTATGTCTACACCTGTGCGCTTTCAAGTTCAACTTGCCCTTTCCTGTGATGCATGCCTCTGCAACCACAGCGCATGCAATAACGAATGCGCTCAAACTGGTTTGATATAAGCGCATACCCGTAGCGCACGCTGATCCGTCACCATTGGGTTGACGTGCAACATTTTGCAAATAAAATGGCGGAAGATAAAGTCAAAACATTGGATTTTATTGAAGATTCAGTGTCTCCCTCGTTTTGCATGCACTTGACGCCAGACGCATTCCAAGTTGAAAGCGCAAGTTGAACATAAAAGCGCATAGGTGTGGACATAGCTGTTGAGTTCTTTTTAGGGTTCCGACCAAAATGGTAAAAACTGCTGCCTGTCTGTCTGTCACAGCAGTTTTTCTCAGCAACTACAAAAGCTATCAACTTGAAATTTGGCATAGTTGTATAACTTGCTTGCCCGCATCTGATTTTAGTAAAAACAAATGAAACTAATTTTTAAAATAATTTAAAAGAGGTCTAGAATGGGGAGTTGAAAAATGAAAGTGATTTGATTATAGCAAGTGGGGTGTCATATGAAAGGGTTCAATCTGCATATTTCAAAACTATGTTTTTATAATTTTATTTTTGTGTTAGAAATCCAGAAAATGTTCATTACTTATACCGGTAGTATTTCAAAGAGTTAGTACCAATTTCACTATACGACTGTTACCCCCTTACTAATAAACGTTGAGTAACGGCTGAGTAGTTATACAATGCTTTGTCCTTATCTGTCATTGTGACATTTGAATTCGACAGATAAGGACAAAGCATTGTATAACTACTCAGCCGTTACTCAACGTTTATTAGTAAGGGGGTTAGTATATACCTATATTCTGACAGCTGTTAACCCTCTAATCGCCTGGTAAGTGATTGGTGAAATCCTGGCCATGCGGTTTGTAGCCGGGGGCCGTCCTCTATAATAATATAATTTATAGCACGAAAAAACAAAAAAAACCGTCAACCCTTATAGTTACATATCATACAATTATATGAGAGACAAAAAGAGAATCTCTAACTGGCTTCGTTTATGTAGATCCTTTAGTCGCATGTGGTCCCGTTCGCAATTTGTCCCGTTCGCAATTCGTCCCGTTTGCTATTCGTCCCGTTCGCAATTCGTCCCGTTTGCAAATCGTCCCATTCGCACCTCGTCCCATTCGCAATTCGTCCCGTTAGCAAATCGTCCCACAATTAAAATTATTATTAATATTAATATTATTATTAATATTATTATTAAATAATGTTATTATTTTGCCGAAGTGTTCCGATTTTAATTTATTTGTTATTGAATTACTCGTAAATTTGAATAATTATATAATTATAAATATATAAAAACATATATAATTACATAAAGAGAGAAGTCCTGGATTGACTGACTGAATGACTGCAACTGACATATTGCAATAGGGGCAAATTGCGGATGGGGCGAGGTGCATTTGCGGGACGATTTGCTAAAGGGACGAATTGCGAACGGGACGAAGTGCGTTTACGGGACGAATTGCGTTTACGGGACGATTTGCTAACGGGACGAATTGCGAACGGGACGAAGTGCGAATGGGACGAGGTGCGTTTACGGGACGATATGCTAAGAGGACGAATTACAAACGGGACAAATTGCAAACGGGACGACATGTGACTAAAGGGTTTTAAATCCCCAAATCACGTCAACACGTCGTAACATTTAGCTTATAAATGAATAAAGCCATTCTCTTAACTTCGAAGGCTTCAAATATTTTTAAGACTAAGTACCAATTTCACCATACTATGTTAAATGTTAATCTACGGTTAGTTCATACATTTTGACAGCTGTTAAGGCTCTAATCGTCTGTTAAGTGGTTGGTGAAATCTGACATAAGGGTTCTTGTCCACAAGGCACGAGCTACACGTCGCCATCTGTCGGTAGCAGCCGTGGACCCTTCGGGCGCAGCCGTCGACGCGTCAGTCAAGTGTCGGAGACTAGCGGCAACGTGGCGGCAACTGTAAGCGTCGCTAACTCGCTAGCCGCTATCGGTCGACGGCTGCCGCCGACAGATGGCGACAGCTACGGTAAACTCGTCGAATTCCGTGACTCGCTCAATTCCGTGGTAGCAGCCGTAGCAGGTCTATAATCCAACGTAGAACCCTTCTTATTAGAATCTCTTTTTCTATTGCATCTAGGAACTTAAATACGACCTTAGACTTTTAGATAGGCTACGGCAAATAAATAAAGGGTGTATTTTAGGTCCCAGATTCGACCTGCAGGGTTCTATGGCGGATTATAGAACTGCTGCCACGGAGTTGAGCGAGTCACGGAATTCGACGAGTTTACTATAGGTATATCGTATATATCAAGTCATCATTATAGGCGTACACTTAACTTAGAGCCTTGACAAACAGGGGCACCGTGTCATGCATTCATATAGTCTATAAATTTACTTCAATGCTTACTCTATGAATCATAGAGTAAGCATTGAAGTTAATGAATAAAATTTCGTAAAAGCTATCAAATTACATATTTTCGACTGGCAACACCAGTATGGCTAGTATAGCAACATCGAGCGGAAGCGCGGGCCAATACGAACGGTGACCTCGATTCTTCCGTACCCTATGTTCCCAATGTCGCGCGGCATGAGGGCGCAGCCTTCGCCTCCTTACCTTATCACAATATCGACCCGCCAGCCGCCATTTGCGCGCATGCGCAAAAATATGCGGAACAACTGACGTTTCTACTAACTAGCCAGTAACACAGCAAAAATTCTACGAACCTGTAAATAAAACTGTAAATATTCCAAATTTAAAATAGTGCTTACACAACTGTGATTCGAACAATTTGTAACAAATTCAAATGACTCCAGCCCCGTGATTGGCCGTTAAACGCGCGGAAAAGGGTAAGTCATTTTTTCAAGTTTTACTAGCGCAATTTTTAATTGAATTATTCTTTTTCTGTTTACGTAACGTTTAAAATTGGATTAATCTGGCTTTGTTTTAGAAATAGACTGTTTTGAACTCTTCTACGGGCATTTATGTAACGGGTGTGTTATGTCTGTATTATGTTATGGATATATTCGAGTTTTTAGGTTGGTATTTGTTTTAGTAACCACTTGACTTTCACGGTTTGTGATACAGGATGCTGATAAAAACTTAATTAATTCTTTATCAAGGTTTTCATGGTAATAAAATGCGGGATTCTTTATCCAAGGCCTAAGTAAGCGTGATAATATTTTTGGTCTTAAATGTTTTTAGTTAAGGCTAAACAGCTAGTTACTTCATATTTTATATTCCTGCCGTAACAAAGACTCTAAAAGTAGTTCTCTCGGCACAGTATAGTATCCCGAAAATGGGCAAATATTCGGAGCTCCGGAAGCATTTGAATTATTTATAGACCGCTACTTCAGGTTTAAATGCGGAACGGGGAAACAAACATGAAAGGCGATCTTTCCCGCGATTTTACCTTCTATGTTCAAGATTATTAAGACGGTTTGGAATCAGAATGAAGCACGGTTTGAATTTAATTGAAAGCCAAATATTATCTATTGAAATAAAGTAAATGAACAAAGTGACTTGAAGACTACTCGGATTATTAGTCACGTAAAACTTGTCTTATACTAATATGTAGGTATATTTGTACTCACGCGTTCTCGAAGACGGCTCTAACGATTTCGATGAAAATTGCGACGTGGGGGTCTACGGGGGCGAAAATTCAATCTAGCTAGGTCTCATATCTGGGAAAATTCGTTTTCCCCGTATTTTCACGCAAAAAAAATCCCGCGCTATATGGTTCGTTATTTCGGGGCGGCCGCCACCGTCTAAATAGACTGGTGGTTAGAGCGTTGGCCTACCACGCAAAGACTGCGGGTTCGAACCCCATCGTTTTTTTTCCCTTTTATTTTCCGTTTTTTTTTGTTTTTGTATAGAAAATCTATGAAAATTCGGTTTCAACCCGAGCGACACCGCTCGTTCTCCCAGGTACCTACTCTCTTCTTATAAGACTTTACCATCGCATCGCATCGCATTTATAATATAAGTAGGGATTCAAATTTAAATCTTGATTTAATGGAACACTTTAAAACTTTCTAATGGAACCCCATAGACATGAAAACATTGAGTGGCTATGTCCTATGTCATACCTACTCGACACTAATGTGACACACATCGACGCAATGCTATATTTGTGTCCTCGACTGTACCTGAGGACAGAAAGATATATACACTTTTGGACCTTATTACAATGGAATAAGGTGAAAAAGTGTAAATATCTTCCTGTTCATATTGAGAACGTCACAAATGTTTTACACGGGGCATGTTCTGTCCTGTCCTCAAAAAGGTAGTTCGAGTTCGCCTTTGGCGGTATTTGTTCCTGTAACAATCCCAAAGATAAGGGAAATACTCCTGTCTTATGTTATAAATGAAATAACATTTCGGGATTGTTGTTTTAGTCAGAAAATAAAGTTAAGATCTTTGCAAAAAACTCATAGTTAATCGTGAAACCACGTGTACACCGGTCGCTTGTCTTTATTAATAAGAAGTATTTACAACACAACTGTCGCACGTTACAAGTAGGTAGAATAGTAATTTATATGATATTTTGTTACGTATTAAAAAAATACTAATAGTTCGTTTTTCCATCTTTCGCACGCATTTCAATACCTAACGGGAGCGTGATATACCAAGGACCGAAAAAACCGTTTCTCGGCTTAAGCCTTTGAACGGCGTTAGTCGTACATTGTGTACCCAGTGAACTTGCTTACCGATTCAACCGGTATCCCTTACATTTGACTAGCCCTTTCGAAGGGGTAACCCTTTTATTTATTACATAGTAACCAGCTTTTAAAGCGCTTAGCCTATATGGCTTTCCCTTTCAACTGCTTTCCTGTTCATTTAACTAACTCTTTCTTGCGAATCGCACGCGCACAGTGTAAACATAAGTATACATGTATTCTTGTAAGCGCCCGCCACTACTCTCGAATCCATGCTATATAATTTTTAACTTTATGAGTTTATGTTAAGGCATAATTAGCCCGCAATATATCGTTAGCATTGGCGGCGGCGGCGCGGATAGGTACCTCAATGCAACCGAGGTCTAACTACTTTATGTGTTATAATTATAAGACAGATATAATACTTGCTTGAAAGCTGAAAACCCCTTCATAAGGCTTACCTATACGAAAGGGTTTGAATTGGCCGTTGGAACGCTGTCATATGTACGAAATCACCTTCAAACCCAATATGAATGGGTTATTCTTTCGCGGGATAGCGCTTAAAAAGCAAATTGAACGGCTTTTAATGCTGAACGGGTTTCGTTAGTAAAACCTTATCAAAACCCCTTCAAAAACCCCTTGAAGGGGATAGCGGACCGGTCCCTGATACCTACGCTACTTTTTGCCCTGGAAAATCATACTGTTTCTGAGCGAACAGCAATTAACGAAATAAATAATATACTCGTAGGTACTAACATAACCCCGCCAAAGTACTTCCAGTCTGTTTCTAATTATTTAAATAAATAAATAAATATTACGGGACAATTTCAGAGCAATTGACCTAGTCCCAAATGTCTGACAAATTGGCAAAACGCGTACATTCAAACTATTATGGCAATTCGCCATCTTCATAAAAAAATCCACTTCCATCGCAAGCTCGATCTACCCAATAAGCTTACAGGAATGAGCACATATTATATGCGGACAAGCAACAATTGAGACAAAATATATCTACATAAATTTATTTTATAACTCTACATAGTAGGTACCTAAACATACATACATTCCTATTCATACAAAATATATATGAATATAATGTTTGTATGTTAGGAGCATCCCCACTGAGAGCATTCGCGTGTAACGAGCAGTCGGCGTCGAATATTCGACTGGTGCGGACATTGAGTCGAGCGTACAAAGCTTACAAATTATTGAAAATATTGCTCGTTTACAAATGCTCGGGTAAGAATGCTCTGTGAGGACGCTCCTTTATGTATGTATGTAAAAAATTTTACGAAACGAACAAAAAAATAACAGAACTCAAAAAAAAATTATAAACACCAAAGAGTGTCTACAAAGGCGAACTTACTTATACCATTTTATTATCTCTAAATATATGTAGGTATATACATTGCGGGGAACATACTTATCCTTTCATTGTGCCTGAAGTATATTCTTATTTCAATTGTATACGCATGTACTTTATCGCCGCTAATGAGAGCACCCACGGCTTCCGTTCTACCAGAGATACATACAATATCAAAAGGTCACACCAGCTACTCTGCAAAGTTTGTGTTAAGGGCCTTCTCAACGGGCCACATTTTTCTGCAATTAATAACCGGCAATATAAGGGCATCTTGTTCTGGCATACGCAGTTAGAGAATGACAGCTATTGTTGCCGGCTACAATTGCAGAAAAATGTGGTCCGTTCAGAAGCCACTAGTGTTTTAAGTTACCTAAACAGAAATATCGTTCGTTGTGGAAACCCTTGGGGAAGGCCTTTGTCCAGCAGTGGACGTCTTGCGGCTGATAATGATGATGATGATGAAACAGAAATAATCACCCTGTAAGTACCTATTTATGCGGGGCATTTTAAATAGAGATCCTCGAGTCCAGTGCGGATTGGATACGTTACACGCAGTCACTTATCAGGCATTATATTAAAATTTTAAATATAGTCACAACAACACTGACAGAAAAAACCGGTCAAGTGCGAGTCGGACTCGCGCACCGAGGGTTCCGTATTTAAGTATGTACTTCAAAAATTTACCTTTTTATGTACCTACTTTAATTGTTTGCAATAAGATCCATTCACGGAAAATTATAAAAAAAATAGTTTTGAAATATGCAAATTGAGCCCTTTTATATTACAACCCATTTTTTATAATCAAATCACTTTCATTTTTATTTTTTTTACTAAAAACAGATGCGGGCAAGCAAGTTATAAGCTATGTCCACACCAGTGCGCTTTCATGTTCATCTTGCGCTATCACCTTTCAATTCATCTTGCGTCAAGCGCATGCAATACGAGGGTGACACTGAATCTTCAATAAAATCTAATGTTTTGACTTTATCTTCCGCCATTTTATTTGCAAAATGTTGCACGTCATCCCAACGTTGACGGATCAACGTGCGCTACGGGCATGCAGAGTAATGCGTCAGAGGAAAATGCAAGATGAACGTGAAAGCGCTCTGGTGTAGACATAGCTATACAACTATGCCAAATTTCAAGTTGATAGCTTGTGTAGTTGCTGAGAAAAATTGCTGTGACATACAGACCGACAGACAACGAAGTCTCACCATAAGGGTTCCTTTTAGGAGTACGGAACCCTAAAAACGACAAAAAACGACAATATAGCGACATAAAAAGTCGCGCGTTCGTGAAACGCGCCGTTTGCATCGCCAAAAAAAAAGCCACCGCTAATGTATTTATATTTCAGAAGTATTGAAGTGCATTCAAAATCAGCGACGTCAATGCAAAGTATTATCTCTTTGGTCAATGTCTAATGACCCCTCTTGGCAGACGCTCGTAGATAAAGGTCAGGGTTGACATCCCACGCGGCAGAAACTTCCATCATTGCGAAATAATCTAGCTACTCGTAGGCGGTGGAAAAGCGAAAATGTATTTATTTTGAATGGATTGGAACGCCTACTGGAAAAACGCCCGTTATTAAACAACTAGACTCCCAATTAGACGGCCGTGTTTCGTCGATGAAATCTGATACCAAAGTAAAAATTCACTAGTTAATTTATTACTTAACTCTAGTAGGTACTAAAATGTTGTGGGACCACTTAAGTCCGCTGACAAACAGACATACACTACATAAAATCTCGATGACCACTTTTTATTGCAAAAGCAAAAGAAAAGTGAATATTCGGGCGTTTCAACCGCCTCATTACCATTCGCAATATATTGACGAAATCAATGACACCTACCAGCAACTTCTGATACTAATAAGGGAGATGGTAATGAGGCGGTTGAAACGCCCGAATATTCACCCAAATATCCATACCCCATAAAACTTTAAAAGTCGAAAAGAAATTCGTCTTCCGTAGAAAAAAATTAACAATTGTAAGTACACTTGTAAAGTTTCGTGGGAAAGGGCATCCCATTTCTGCGCAATTGCTTTTTATGGTACAGTCAAGGTCATAAATATGTATACACTTTATTACCTTGTCACTTTAATCTCTGTGACATTCATATATGGCAGTTTAAGCATGACATTAAATAGACAAGGTACTAAAATGTATACATATTTATGACCTTGACTGTACCTACCTGGGAGACCGGCGAGCGTCGTCGCTCGGATCGAAACCGAATTTTCACCGATTTTCTATACAAAAAAACATAAAGAAAACAAAAAAACCGGCCCATAGCTGGGATTCGAACCCGAAGTCTTTGTGTAGTAGGCCTCTACGCTCTAACCATCAGTCTATCCAGACGGCGGCAGCCACCCCAAAATTACGAACCACATTGCGCGGGAAACCTTTTTGCGTGAAAATACGAGGAAAATGAATTTTCCCAGACACGAAACCTAGCTAGATCGATTTTTCGCCCTCGTAAAACCCTATATTGCAAATTTCATCGAAATAATAATCTCAGACTCCGTAATAAATTTCACCAAGAAACGACTCTAATCAGCGGTATCCGTGAAAGTCACAAATCATGAAATTGGGAACAATCCCCTAAAGATTTCCCCCGGGCTATCTGCCTACCCCATAACCAAATAATGGCAGTTTAAATAAATGGGTTAGTTAAATTACGCACTAGACGAATATTTTGCGATAATCGACGCGTCGCGTGTTAGCAGAGTGGATTTGTGGTCTAAGGGACGGGATGTAGAGTTTTTTCTCGTAGTCATTCTGACATGTTTTCCTGCAAAACTACGCAGATATTTTATATTATTTTTACAGTGTTATATAATGCTATAATAAGTACCTACCTAGTAAGTATCATTGTAATTTTTTATTTAAAAATGACTAACTGTTGAGTTTCTTGCGGCGCTTCTTCTCAGCAGTGGTGCCAGTGATCCCCACTTGGGAAGCGCTGGTAGATTTTGACGTGTAAAAGTGCCCGTGCGGCCTACTTACTGAATAAATATCTATCTTTTTTTTATCTTTTTTATAATAATTTATATTTTTTCGGGAAAAAAGTATCTTATGTCCTTCTGCGGGACACAAACTATCTCCCACCAAATCTCATCGAAATCGGTTCATCAGTTTAGCAGTGAAAGCGTAACAAACATAATATTAGTATACTCGTAGATGTCCACCCTAAATGTCCATTCTAAATATATTGGTGAAAGAATTCTCTAAATCGGATAAGTAGATTCGGAGATTACCTTTCCTACATCCAAACATACAAACTTTACCTCTTTATAAATATTATAATTTATAATGTAGATAAAGATTAATTAACCCAGTGACATTTGAGATGTTGTAAAAAAACTAACGAACCGCCTCCCAGTTTTGTCTCTACAGGGAAACAAATTGGCACAAATACCCTAATTCAACATAATACAGGCTTTAAACATTACCTTCATTTTTGGCGATCGGATAAAAACATCCCCTTTTGCTTATACTTGCAACTTATTGCTCACTTATCTCCATTACTTAGGAGCCCTCCAATTTGGCACAGAAAGAATGTCCCTAATTGTACAACATTAAGTTTCATTGGAGTGGATAATTTAGTGGCTCAACTTGCACGGTCGACTGCTTTAGTAAATACTTATTTTTATAAAAATAAATAAATAAATATCAGGGGCAACCTCGCACAAATTGACCTAGTCATAAACTAAGCTCTAGAAGGCTCGTACTATGGGTACCAGGCAACGATAAACATACATACATATATAGAGAAATACATACTTAAATATACATAGAAAACATCCATGACTATCAGGATCAATACTCGCGCTCATTACACATATCACATCATCACATCATACCGGGTTTCGAACCCGGGACCACTAGCTTCGTAGGCAGGGTCACTACCAACTAGGGCCTACTTACTACTTAGGCTAACCGCGTCGTCAACGTGTTGACAGGTTTACTCAGAGTATCTATTTTTTAACCATGTTTTTCGAGTGAAATATTTATATAATGTCCTTCCCCAGGATATAATCTATCTCCTCGACAAAAAGCAAGCGCTGGTAGATTTTGACGTGTAAAAGTGTCCGTGCGGCCTACTTAAGTACTGAATAAATATCTTTTATCTTTTTTTAAATTCGTTAAGGCTGTACAGCCGTTTTGCTGTGAAAAGGTAACAAAAAAAAACAAGTAACTTTCGCATATTTTCGTCAAGTTCTGGGTACACCCTGTAGGTATGTTATGTCTGTTTCTTTATGACCTCCTGTAGACTAAACGACTTGGCCAATTTTAAAGTATTCGGTACATCGTGGTTGATCGTGGAGGTTTAAAGTGAAATATGATCGCCAGATTTTCATAAATAAGCGCGGGCGCGGGTCGGGCGGGCGTATCGCCGTTACATTGCGCGCTCTGTGAGAAGGCCTATCGAAGAATGCGTGTATTACGAATAATGTAACGGCAATACGCCCGCACCCGACCCGCGCCCGCGCTGTTTTACGCTTTAACACAGAGACGAGAAACAAAATAAAATTCAGCCAAATAATTTTAACAGAAAAGCGGCATTTTAAAATAAATGTGACGTTCTCAATATAAAGCCTTATGGAAGAAGTCAGTTACGCTGTTTTTATTCTTGTAACTATACGAATACTATGGTAACAGTTCTAAAAAACGGCGTAACCGCCTGCCTCCATAAGGTCCCTTTATATTGAGAATGTCACACACAAATGTCTATCTTAGCCGAAAAGATCCGTCAAAGTAACCTTCAAGTAATAGTGCCGTATTATTAACAATATAAATAGCAACGTTTCAGCGTACGATTTTTCCACATTACTTCCTACATAATTAATTACACATAAGTTCCATTATAACCTATAATTTGCCCGTCACGCCATCTATTACCAGAGTAATAAGAAACGCATAAACTGGGTCACATATTGGTTATAGCATAGTCATGGCTGTTCATTTCATTAAGGAAGTGGAAAAATGCAAGCGCCCAAGGTCTTGCGTGCCACATAGTGCTGTGAAAATATCCAGGAGTCTAACTAGTCATGTAATGAAAGAACGTAAATTAACTAGCAACACGGAATGGAATGGAAACACGTTAGGAAAACTTTAGACTGTGTTCATATAGGCGAACAGTGAGCGGCTGACTGTCCGCCTGGCTGACTCTGATGCTGGCCACACTAACGGTCAACGTCAATGCCTATAAACGCCATCCGAAGCAGAAACGGTACGCGACTGAGGAAAGGATCTATCTAGTTGAGATTGATCCCACTAATAAATGTGACGTTCTCAATATAATGGGACCTTATGGAGGAAGGCAGTTACGATCTTCTTATTCTTGTAACTATACGAATACTATGGTAACAGTTCTAAAAACGGCGTAACCGCCTGCCTCCATAAGGTCCTTTTATATTGAGAATGTCACAAATAATAATAATAAAACTTAATTATTATAGATATTATATTAACTTGACTACATTCTATATTATATTAACTACTCTCTCTCACTCTATCTTAATTTAAGAGCTCTGCTCTTGTCGGCGGAGCAATTTCCATTCCTCTCTCCTCTCTGCCAGCTCCTTGACCTCTTTATACGACACGACCTGCACCTTCTCCTTAATTTGCTCCATGTAGCTTCTTCTTGGTCTTCCTCTCCCTCTCCTGCCTTCAATCTTTCCCTCTATAATGTTTTTGATAAGCTTGTCGTGCCGCAATAAATGGCCAATCATCCCTCCTCTTCTGTTCATACATTCTATATTATATTAACTTGACTACATTTTTTTTGAGTTTATTTCTCTGTCCTTTGCTGATATTTGTCACGAATAAATGTTTTTCTTTCTTTCTTTCTTTTTTAATGATAAATATTTAAATATTGGTTATGTTTACACAGAACTAATATTATTACACATTTGACTGAACTAGGATGATCCTGTTGTTCAGGCAATGATAAACTTGTTACATAGTACTTAAAAAATATAAAAGATAAAAAAAGATAAAATATATTTATTCAGTAAGTAGGCCGCACGGGCACTTTTACACGTCAAAAACTACCAGCGCTTCCCAAGAGGAGACCACTGCTGAGAAGAAGCGCCGCAAGAAACTCGACAGTTAGTCATTCTTAATTAGTAGTAATATTATAAATATGAAAGGTTTGTATGAATGTTCGCATAAACGGCTAAACGGATTTGGATGAGATTTGGCACACGAATAGACCATATCCTGGATTGACACATAGGATAGTTTTTATCCCGGAAAATTACATAGTTCCCGAGGGAAAAGCGATAAACGACTGCCTCTATTCATACGCCCATTTCGCGAAAATGTCATATAATATACAGGGTGTCCCAATATCAGTAACCCACATTGACACCGGAGGTAGACCAGCCTAAGACGGACCGAACCAGACGCTTTTTTTTTCTTTGCTTTTTTTTATATTTTTTTTACTTTTGATTTTGTTTTAATGGATTGGAAATGCGTAACGCATTGTCCCCACACCGAACCAGCCTAACATGATCCAGTACAAACTTTAAACTGGCATATCTCGAAAACCATGCGACTTTTACTGAGGTCTTGTTAGGCTGGTTCGGTCCGTCTTAGGCTGGTCTACCTCCGGTGTCAATGTGGGTTACTGATATTGGGACTCCCTGTAGATATTTACAAGCTCATCGATATATCTAGTCAAAGTAATCAATAATTTCTGTCCAAAGCCCCGTTTGGCCGTGATAGACAACGCATAAAAATAATTATCGCGTTACAAAAGCAAGTGCATCAGACTGAACGACGGTTACTTGAATAATTCTACTTCAATCCACTCTGCCACTTTCCATTAGTTTCGATAACAACCGAGGCGAGTCTAAAACCTCGGCCCGACTTAGCGCCAGTACAGTACTGTGGGTCCCCGACGGAACTGCTCTCGTGGAAAACTACTCGGAAGTTAAAGTAAGTTTTAATGCGTTTTGCAGAAGGCTAAGGTCATCAGATACAAATGTTTGTCCAAAAATTTTATACCGAAGTCAACTTTTTAGGGTTCCGTACTAAAAAGGTAAAAAAGGAACCCTTATGTTGAGACTTCGTTGTCTGTCTGTCTATCTGTATGTCACAGCAGTTTTTCTCAGCAACTACACAAGCTATCACCTTGAAAGTTGGCATATTTTATCGATTGCGATTTTAACACGGAAAAAATAAAAATTAAACAAAAATATATTTTTTAATTTTGCATAATAATAATTATTTTTTCACCATCAGTTAGATAATTTTTCACGGAAGATGTCGGCGGGCGGGTCGCTAGTTATATTATAAAACATTGTCTGTCTGCAGATAGTAATTATCCTGGACAATCGATTTCTATGCGAACGGCAAAAACTAGTAAATGCCCAGACTATGCCAGACCGCCGCTATATTACTGTAATATGCAGATATATGAATATGTTATGATTATGTAAATACTTCTGATTTGAATATTTAGAGCCGCCAGCCAAGGCTAACTTAATCCAGGGGCAGATATTATATGACGGTGGAAACGGGGGTTTATTATATCAATACTAGTTTCTGCCCGCGACTTCGTCCGCGTAGAAGTCGCTAATCGCTGCTCCCTCGGGAACTGTCAATTTTTTTCATAAAAAGTACTATTCGAGACTATAATCTATCTCTGTGCCAAATTTCATCCAGATCTATTCAGCCGTTCTGGCGTGATCGAGCAACAAACATCCATACATCCAAACTGTCATATTTATAACATTATTAGGATTAATTTGCCCACATCTGGGCATATTTGCTCGTACAAAAGCGTATATAGGATGGAAAGAAAGTCGTGAAAAAAATGTAATTCGTGGATTAGAAACATGTCATGTTCTACCAACATTATGAAAAGTCAATTGCTAACTGTTATTATTGGGGCCCGTGGCTGACTACTATGAAATTTATGTAAGTAGTGACATTGTTATATTTTTATTTAAAAATTACTAACTGTTGAGTCTCTTGCGGCGCTTCTTCTCAGCAGTGGTCTCCTCTTGGGAAGCGCTGGTAGATTTTGACGTGTAAAAGTGCCCGTGCGGCCTACTTACTGAATAAATATCTTTTATCTTATCTTATCTGTATCTGTAATCATACAACATAACAGAGAGTAAAGTTTTTATTTGTGTATTTAAAGTTAATTAGTTGCGTCTGTCCCAAAAGTATAATTCCACAAAACTTGTTTCTGATGTTTCTGTATTTCTAATATTTTGAATTTTCAAATTAAATGTCTGATTGTGTTAATCTCTTGTTTCAACCGCTCTCATTCCCCTGGTCGCATTAATGTCGAAATTCCTGTAGCTTTGGATGCTATTTTCGGTTGTCGTGTAGAATGCCCCAACTTCTAGTTACAAATAATCTACAGGAAATTCGACATTAATGCGAACAGGGGAATGAAACACTTAGAGAATTACCCATTAATGTTTTGTGCTAAAACTCTAATGTCACTATAATGTAATATAATTGTATTTTTGTTATATTGTGTATAGTAAATAAAACCAACATTTTCTTACCAATATATTTAATTTAACTAATCCCAGCACTATTTTCCAACAATGCACTCGTAATTCTCTCAACCTTCTCCTCCGCATCATTCAAAATAACATCGTCCAATTCACACATTCTCTTGTACAAAGCGTAGGTCACCGTGGTAGATGTCTGAAGCTTTTTGACACTGTCAACTAGGTCCGTCAAATTAGGCTTGCCTCGGAGAAACTCAATGTCTTCATTGGACAGAATGCTGTAGTCAATTCGAAGCTTGTCAGATTTCTTCAGCATCCTCAGTTGCCTGTAAATTTTTTTTATTAAGTATCAAGCCAAGATACCAGCTATCAAGTAATATCTATCTTATCTTATTATTATCTTATGGCAAGTATCAAGTATCAAAGTACTAAAGTATCTGGCTCCATGATAATTGCAACGAACCCATGGAACAAATGACTGTAGTTTTGCAGAAAACATCTAAAGCAGATTTGTTTTACCATACAATAGATTGTCTATGCAGTTCATAATTTATGTATAGTATAAAAAATATTGTGGAGGAAGATGGCTCTGGTCAA
The DNA here is from genome assembly GCA_963241965.1 of Tortrix viridana. Lineage (NCBI taxonomy): Eukaryota > Metazoa > Arthropoda > Insecta > Lepidoptera > Tortricidae > Tortrix > Tortrix viridana. The sequence continues at coordinate 3,980,021 of OY725196.1, read as the reverse complement.
TTGATATAAAGCCATGTCATTCAATGGTCAAATTTAAATGACAATAAGAAACAAAATAGTAATTGTATTATGCATACAAACATTCCAGTTGTTGGCCAACTGTTGAAACAATGAAACAATTATTAATATGGAAAACTATACCAAAACGGCACAGTCGACGTCAAAGATATATTTAAAATTTTTCACCTTACTCCATTGAAACAAGGTTCAAATATGCAAAATTGCAAACATATCTTTGATGTCAACTGTAGAAGAAACTATTAATTAAAAAACTTCACTATTATGAAAGTTGTAGGCTTTGTATAAATACTTCACTTTCATCACTCTGGAACATTATTAATTGTAACACTTACAGTTCAGCATCATGCAGGACACCTCTGCGATTCTGAACTTCTTTTTTCCATTGCTCTTTCTCACTTAGCAGTTGTGCAAGGTATCTGCAATAAAGATAAGAATATTTAAGTCACTTTTGTGGGTCCAATCCCTGGGATGTTGGCAATTTTAGTCTTTTCATACATTTATGTGGCAAGGATGTATCCCTGTGAGGCCTAAGAATCTGGTATAAAGTAAAGCAAATAAAGTAAAGTTAACAATTGTATGGTACTTATAGAATAGAACGAAACACTTTGAAATTACAGTTTTAGCATTTGTTTAACACAAAAAAATTGGCATACATACTGATTGAGATGTTTATCATCTCTGTCATCCTGAGTGTCGTCATCATCAATGTCCATCGTAGGTTCAGGCACTAAGCAGACAAATTAAAAAGTTATTATAAAGCATTTTAAACCTATAACTATACCTATTAACTTTATCAACAATGTTTACACCATAGCGTCACTTTACGGTAACACTCATGCACTGAATCGATTATAATTACAAATATTACATAAATTATGCGGTTACAATACCGATGCTTCTGCGCTCAAAAAAACTCGAACGCCGCCGCCGCTGCGGCGGTGACTCCGCGGAATTTTCCACGTTACAATTATCCGCGTTATTATCAGTTAAGGTATTCATATTTTATTTATTTACCGAATTAAATTCTCAATATTTTGAATACAAACAATTCGAAATAGAACGTTCGTTGACACTTGAAACTTGCACGGAATTTGACACGCCACACGCAGTGTTGCTAGCAGTAACGCCGCGAGCGCGCAACGATCTCGGCGAGCTCGTTGCTCGCTCGCGGCGAACTCGCTGCGCCCTCGCCTCGCTTTAAACTGGCCCGCAAATTGCCAGTGTGATAACGCTCTAAGTGTTAGGAGCTATTTATTTATTTATTTAATCTTTATTGCACAAAAATACAGAGTACAAAAGGTGAACTTAATGGCATTCTCTACCAGTTGACCTTTGGGCAAGCTAGGACATTTATCCATGCCATTAGAGCACTTAACGTACGTAAATACAAATTCAAAATGTCTATGGTGCAGAAACCCCCTAGGGTGTACCCATTACCAAAACAAGGCGTCCATTACGAAAAATAACCCAAACCATAAACAAAAATGTTTCAGCATTAAGCCCTTTGCCAGGTAAGCTAGAGAACTGTTAAATACAGAAAGTTCACTTTTAAGAAAGGCCACTGCAGATTTAAGTTTTTTTGTGTGTAAAGTTATTTTATTATATATTTACAAGGACTGATAATTCGCACCACCGATTATCATAAAACTTAGTAAACATTACATGGAATATAAACTATATGGTTTTCTATTTGTAAGCTCAAGTAAAAATCCGGTCAAGTGTGAATCGGACTCGCGCATCGAGGGTTCCGTACCGCTCAACTCACACTTGGCCGGTTATTTATTGTTTTTCTTTAGGGTTTGCATTATTAATCGCACCAAATTTAACTCTTGCATGTTGTTTTTACGATAGAACAAAATAACGTTGATCAAAATCGTTTATTTTTTATTGAATTTTATTTTGACTATTTGTTGTTATAGCGGCAATAGAAATTCACACTCAGCAGTGTGAAGGACGAAACTTTAATAGAATTCTCTGTTAACGTTTCGTCCTTCACATCCCGACAGACGGACGGACAGCGGATCCGCTGAGCTTCGAGGCTTAGTAATATTATAGGGTTCCGTTGGCACCCTTTGGGTACGGAACCCTAAAAACGCATTGCTATCGTTCAACCAGTTATGCGGTGGCACCCAGACGGACACACACACAGAAATAATACTTGCCTATTTGTGGCGGAAGGAATTAAAAAAACCGATCAAGTGCGAATCGGACTCGATTTGTCGTTTTTCTATAGGGTTTGTGCTATGCATAATCATACATAATTTGACGCTTGTGTGTATTACCGTTTTTACGATAGAACAAATACAAAAAACGTTTCTTGTATGGGGATTCCCCACTTTTTTACTTTTTGACTTTTTTATTATTTGCTAGAAAATCCGCCGGTCGCGCAAAGTCGTGGCCCTAAAGATATGATTTAACGGTCAATCTTGCACATGTTTTTAAGTATAAAGAATACATAGCTGCAATATATTATTATAATTTAATACTCATTAATGTTTCTTATCGTAATAAGAAATATTTAAATAACTAAATGTGAAAAGTTGACACAATTTTCAATGTCGAGTTTGAAGCACTTAAAAACATGTGCAAGTTTGACCACTTATCGGAAAATAAAAACAAAGTATAATAGTATCAAATTTATTTATTCCATTCGTTCACAGGGTTACCAGTGAAAAACGTAATTGTGACAGGTTGTCGTTTTGCCAAAAAAATGGGTTGCCAATCCTATTTTTTTTAAATTTGCCGCTATTTTCCATTGCCAACTTATACTGGCCAGACTCTATATCAGATATTCTGCAAAAAAATCAACGGGCTAACCGTAAAAGTACGGTTCAAAAGATACAGCTCTTTAAAATTAGGACAGACGGACGGACGGACAGCGTAGGCTTATTAATAGGGTCCCGTTAAGCACCCTTCGGGTACGGAACCCTAAAAATTAAATATATTATAGACCGAACCCTCTGTTTCGAGTTAATTCCCAGCCCTTATAATTGAATTGGGTTGCAAGCACGACCGCCATTTGCGCACAAAGTTAATTACATTAAGAATACTAATCATTTTATGAGCTGTTGAGTTCTCGCTCAAGTGGAATTCAACGTTTTCGCTTATAACAGTTTAAACCTCTACTATACACACCTAGTACTACTGCTATGTATGCATACCTGCCTATACAAAATGTAAAATGTATTCAATTTCTTCTTAAGTAGGTACATATTTTGTTTACGTTGTTCACGAGTTCTATTGACGGTGACTATACTATTTGTAAATTGAAGGGATGGCGAAGGGTTGCATTTAATTTATTTTTTATTTCACAATATTTTTAATCTCCTAAGGTCGGAGTTCACCAACAGTTAAACAGGCGATTAGAGGTCTGACGGCTGTCAAAATGTATTGACTAACAGCCGATTAGGATTTAACAGTCCGTTAAATTGGTTGGTGAACTCCGACCTAAGTTAAAAGTTTGTCGAGTTTAACAGCCAGTCTATCCTTAGCAAGTGCTCAGTAAGGAATCGTATAGTATTTTGGTTTTTCGTTGTTCTCCTTAAGAAAATGTCCGTTCAATCAGAAATGGGTGGCTAATTCTTCGAGCGTTTCAACCGCCCCCATTCCCGTGGCCGCATTAATGTCGAAATTCCTGTAGCTTTGGAAGCATTTTCAGTTAAATTTTATAGAAGTCAAGGCACTCTGCAAGATAACCGAAAATAGCATCCAAAGCTACAGAAATTTTGAATGAGGGCGGTTGAAACGCTCGAAGAATTAGATAGGTACTACATAACTAACAACTCCTCCAACAAAGGACTATTGGCGTAATGGCGTAATAGTGTCCAGCCGTGACATTCTCTTGAATTCTTGAGCTCTTCGACGAAAAGGCATCCAAGGGTAACTTAGATTGCCAAACTCCAGCGAATGAAAGGCATAGAGCTATAGAACTCGACATGTCTCTGTCTATTTCAATCCCAGGAACATTCAGGTCTTGACAGCTCATACGGCCTCGGTAGGTACAGTAAAGAGCGTGATACACGATTTCAAACCATGGTTTTAAACCAAGAGACCTTGGTAGAAGCGAGCGGTTTCAAACAAGCCCGTTTGTTTGATATCCGCCAAGGGCGTTTAAGGCCTCCGAAATTCGGTTTAAAACCACTGTCTACATGGTTTTAAACCGTTGTTGAAACCGTGTAGCCCACGCGTAATAAGTAGTCGAAAATGTGAAAAATACCAACCGTATTTATTTTTGATGTGGAGTCACATTCAGTTTATTGCTTATTGCATGCGTGCAGTAAAAGTACCATTCCTCCTCATTAAGCAGGTAATGCCATCATTTTAGAGGTACCCCAACCCTGAGGTCGGGTCGGGTATCAAATAGTGTCGCAAACGAGATGGGAACGAATGGGCGCTCCCTAGCGGCTGTTGCGTGAAAATAGCGCTAATAATGTAATAATAATAACTAAAAATCATAGTATATTACTTAATAGAAGATGCGGTTACTATACTCCGACGGGGCTTTGAATATCGAAGTTAGGAGTTACGTTAGGTCCGACCCTTTCTTTTGAATTAGTCACGCTCACGAATGACAAGTGATGGGATGGGTGGGACTCCGATGTTTCAAATAAGCGCTAATACATAGTTGGCGTGACACCGGAATCAGCGAATCAACAGACCTACACTTGTGTTATTGCTATTAATAATTTTGACAACATTACTTAGATACCTATTCAACGTGTATTTTTTATGGCTTCGATATCTTTTAGCCAATTACATCGTGTATTTTTTATGAGTAGGTACGTGATTTACCCCCTTATTCTTATGAACAACACAACTTACAACAAAACCTATTTTAGTAAAAGTATGCTTTGTCACTTTCTGTCAGATTCAAATGTCACAATGAAAGATAAGGACATACCATACTTCAAGCCTGCTCTAATCTATAATATAAGGTATGTATTTATGTATGGCCCTGAAAATAAATGATTTTGATTTGATTTGTAGTCGAGATAAATCTTTTACAGGCATTAATTAGCCCCCGTATTATGGTCGTCTTTATCGCGGTGGATAAGTGTGGATAAAGCATCCGTCCCTCTCACACTTACATACTGGTCAGAAAGTGACACTTATAAATAAATATCGGCCGTAGATAAAGTTATAGTTTATCTATTTTATCTATACGCGATATGATATACAACGCCCACGTCATTCATGCCAGACCCTTCGGGCACTTCCTCCCGGGAGCAGACTAGGTATGTCTGATGAAGCTACGTTCCCGGCCATTTGTAAGATAGGGTTTTTATTAACACAAATGAAACTATTATTTAATTTCTTTGAGTCTCAAAAAGTCTATCATCAGTGCATCTAGCAAGGCTAACGACTTAGACCATTTATTATAATCTCTAAGGCTAACGAAGATAAAATCTAACCCTTTGGTTGGGACCCTTCGGATACGGAACCCTAAAATGAACTCGAGTCAAAACAAGATCAGGGCCCTGAGCCAAGATGCCCATCGCTAACTAGCGTTTCTATCCGTTTCGTTTTTAAACCAATCGCGTCACTGGTAGATCACGTCATACGAAGAGTCACGTGATCTACGAGTGACGCGATTGGTTTAAAAATGAAACGAATAGAAACGCTAGTTACGTAATACATCTTGGCTAAGGGCCAAGTCCTTTTAAATAAAATTTTATACTTACAATGGGTTTATTTTATTGTTTATCAACCGTCAAATTTTATCTTGGTTAGCCATTACGCGTGTAAACGAGTAGGTCTTTATGTCACTAAAGAAAGCTGATTCTCATTTAAGTCCATGCCTTTTCAATCCTTAGTGCAATCGTTTTGCTACCACTTGCCTTCGCGTGCAGAAATGGGAATATGTAGACCTGGGGCCTGGGGACCTTCAGGAAGGGGAATCTGTAGACTTGGGAATCTGCAGAAATGGGAATCTGTAGACATGGGAAAAATCGCTTATTTAAATTAAGACAATGTGCTTGTTACAGAAGCTAAGCCAGTATGATCGACCCCAGCTCTTCGGAGGAGGACAGCGATGACGACCATAAGAAGCAGCCCTCCAACAAACTACAGCCTGGTAAGGACGTCATTTGACCCACATGTGGCCACATTATCAGCAGTGATCGGAATAGGTAGAGTATATTTACCTAAACTTGACGCTTGTTCATTCATACGTGAGTGAGATGGGAACACATTATTGAATGAACATGCATCAAGTTTAGGTAAATATACTCTACCTATTCCGATCACTGATTATCAGTTATCGTAATCATATCACATCATCATCAAAAGAGCGGTGATTCCCTTAAACATCTCGGTGATGATAACCGTCTCGTGTGAGTTGTGCGTGCTCGAAGGCATAAGAAGAATTAGGTACATAATGAATTTGTTTGCATGTTTTGACGAAACAGCTTGGCCAAAATTGGCAGGGCTGTCTTCACAAAACATGGAACTTTCGGTTAGATATCCATGTGGAACCGTCGGTACCAGTGATATCTACATACTGTATGAGTAAGTATGTGTGGTAGAGGTCTGTGTTATAGGGTCGCATGGCTACGAGTACCTAAATACTGTAACTGTTTCTAATTCTTCTTTGTTCTTCTTCTTTAGTTTATAGATATCCAACGTACCAACTACATCTATTGTGAGTACTTACTCGTATCTTAGATTAATTATTTTGCGCAACGTGCGATTCTTCCTGTGCAGATCAGTATTCGCACTTGTATTCCTTATAATTATAAATATACAAAGAATACTAAAATCTATTTGATGCATACAATGCGGCATTGCAGACTCGTGGAGATCTTCAAATAAATGATGATGATTCAGCCCCGAAATACAATTATCGTCAAATTGATTAATTTCTTCCACAGTCGCTCCTCCGGGGTCGTTGGCTGGAGGGCGACCCTCGGTGCGCGGCAAGCCGGAGCTGCCTCGCGGCTCCACGGCGGGTCTTCCAGGTAACTACAAACACATTGCTGCCTTCCAAAGTAAAGTTAGTATGTGCATACCATACTAATATTCTTTTGGACGGTAGAAAATGTAATTTACTCTCTTCTCAAAGGCCAGCAATGCATATTTTAATGTGATTCCTCTCTATAATTAGAGGGTGCTATACTGGGTGTTTTTTTATTCGTCTAAAAAATTTTGGGGATTAAATCAGTAAGTCATACTGACCAACTTTCACTATGGGACCAACCCCGAAATCGCGAAAAAAAAAATTTACTCCCCCATACAAAGCCCATCGTCAGCTGACTAGCCAAAATGTATGGGATGTTCAAATTTCGGGGTTGGTCCCATAGTGAAAGTTGGTCAGTATGACTTACTGATTTAACCCCCAAAATTTTTTAGACGAATAAAACAACACCCAGTATAGTCGGCGGCGAACCGCTGACTAGTTTGCCATCAATAGCATAAAAAATAATTGAAAGAGTTCTTTGCGTAATTGGTACAAGTTGAATTTTGCGAGAGTTTTCATATAACAACTGCAGAAACCAAAGAACAGTTAAGGATTGCTTGTATTTAAGTAGTTTATAATGTAACTTTGTTTAAATATTATATTTTATAAATATTTTCGAACTCAACAATCTAACTTCAGATATTTTTTTTACAAACTGCAATTAAAACAATGTACCTACGTCATTCGTTCCGTATTAAAACTTTTTCAATTAGCTGGACGGATTCCGCGGTTTGCTCCTATTCTACTTCGGCACTTGTGACAGAGCCACGGAGTTATCGGAAAATGTACTTCGTTAAATTGATGACGAATTTGTTCTGTTGGAAACTTTACATCGTTTTCTAATTTGACATATTTAGTGATAGTAGCTACTGATGGTTACGTGATGGTAAGATCACATTACTTAAGAGAAGAAAGAGAAGGAGTAAAAGATTTAGGATGTGACTATGTCTCAATCATACACACAGACACACAACTCATCGTTATTACTTATTACCTAATTATACTACTTATCCCGAAAATCGGAGGACGAAATCATAGACAAAATATATAACGAAAGAAGAATATACTTAAGTATACGAGTGGGTATCATTATTTTATAAAACACTTGTCGTTTCCGACTAAGGCCATTTAACCCTTTCCATGTCCATATAGGTCCAAGTCCCCTAACAACAGCGCCTCATGCCGCCCCCCTCCACCCCGCCACCCGCCAGAGGGAGGCTGCGGCGTTAGCACCCCCACCACACGCGTAAGTAACACAGTACATTAAAAATAATATCACTCACGACCATTTCGTGTCACGAAACATTATAGAAGTACTTGCTAATAGTAATAAGCTTAATAATGAAGTTCACAATTAACATAATAACAATAATTACCTAAATTCTGAATTGAATATTACTACAGTAGATATAGTTGCAATTGTAGTGCTTAGAGACGTAGATCACACATTGACATATTCGTTTGCACATACTGAGAATCCCCGCCTCAAAATATAGTAATATAAAGCGGAGGTTTCGCTTCAAACCACTAAATTAAAACACTAAAAATAAAACTAAGCAGGTGTCACAGGTAGTCGTAACTCAATTTAGTCGACGATACGGAACAACAAAATTTTGAATGTTGATTTTGGAAAAACAGTATCAGAATCCTTTAGCCAAACTGAATCTACCTAATTGGTGTGACTTCTTTAACACAAGAGTTATGAATGCAGTCGCTCCACTCTGATAACCAAACCAGCTAAGCCAGAGTTATTATTTATTAATACCCTGAAAATCGGGAAACAGCGTACCCCAAAAACTCAACTTTACCCCCTTTTAAAAATTCTCAATATGCGCATACACTTGGCATTTACATTGACAACTTAATACTATAGATCGTGTAGATCGTTTTTGCGCAGGACCTCGACGGGGAGCGCGAGCTCGGGGGAGGCGCCAGCGCCGTCGCCGAGTCCTTCCGGCGCCAGCCACTCTGACAAGGACCCTGATCCTCAGGTAGGGAGACTAGGGAGGGAGGGCTAAGGAGGGCTAACCTAATCCTTAGGTTAAGTTTAGTGCTGAGTTTAAATATGGGTCAAGATAGATAAAGAAAGAGAGAGATATCCAAAATACAAATTTCCAAATTCTGAAAGCGCAGTCTTAATCTAGATTTGGACCTGATTGCGAGAAAAAGAAGACCCAGAAATCTTAACTTGTAGCACAAGTCCAAACAAATCATTGTTCTCTCATTAACGCAAGCGGGTTGAGCAGCGCTGGCGCTGGGGCGTTTTGCGCGTTGGAATGAAAAAGATTTCTCTTCACTAACTTGTTTGTTGACTGTCTATTGGGTTATCTTCTTCCTCCCTATCCTTTCTTCCTTATCCTCTATCATACAAGAAAATCATCTACTTGAGACTTGAGACAAGTTCAGGTTTCAGATGTCTCTCTGGCTTTATCCATTTCGTGTAAAATCTGTCATTGAATGAGTCTAGCTCAAAAAATAATCATACATTTTTTCCAGGAAAAGATCGAAAAGTTAGAGGAAGACAAGAAACGTCGATTACAACTTTACGTGTTCGTGTCACGATGCATCGCGCACCCTTTCAATGCAAAGCAGCCCACTGACATGACGCGGCGTCACACCAAGTTGACTCCACACCAGCTAGAGACCATACAGGCGCGGTTTCAGGTCAGCACCACGTGATTTTTGAAGACACTTTTTGTGTAGACGATTTCTTACAACTTATTAATGATGGCCTCCATCACCATCCCAGAGGAATCCATCGACAGTACAGCGACCTGACAAAAATCGACATTCAACAAATTATTTGTCATGATATTTCCATATCAGTTCAAGTTTCAACCAGTATTCTTTAGGAATATGTATATTCCAACCAATGATGGTAAATTAAAAAGAAAACAGTTGAAGCCGTACGAATGAGTTCCCTATCTATATTCTCATTAAAACAACACAATTATAGTTTATTAAGTTAGACAATCCCTTTTTTATTCAACGCATAACTAATTCACAGACTTTATAGTGTATATGTACTTAGCAATACTTTTTAGAAATAAATACGAATAAATTCCAAACTTCAGGCATTCCTCAAAGGCGAGACCCAGATTTTGGCTGACGAAGCATTTCAGAACGCGGTCCAGTCATACCACGACGTGTTCCTAAAGTCGGAGCGGGTAGAACAGATGGTCAGGTCCGGTGCCTGCAGCCACCACGACTTCCGAGAGGTCTTCAGAAACAACATTGAGAAAAGAGTCAGGTTTGAGAACTTGCATCATTCATATTTTTTTTTGTATCGTTATTTATACTTGTAGTGTCATCTACCTACTACAAGTTTATTTTAGGTTTCATGCTATCTTTTTGTTTTGTAGCTATCTGCACATTTTCCTTGAAATTAATAATACATTTATACTATTGACTTGAATCTACTAAACACAATGTTACAAAGTTGTTCCTAAATTTGATACTCCTGAATTTCACTAAGAATTTCCAACTACTCTCATTGGCACCGTTTCTCAGGTCTTTGCCAGAAATTGATGGATTAAGTAAAGAAACAGTCCTAACATCTTGGCTAGCCAAATTCGACTGTATCATGAAAGGAACAGGTAAGTGTACTTCTTTATCTTAATTACAATCGTAACGCTGTGGTTCACTAAAGGGTCAATAGCACCAACATTATAGTTGATAACATCTATCCTAAATACTTATCGTTTGCCTGAAACAGTAAAAATTTGGTTAATTTCGTTACTAATTGTAATTTAACCTGAAACGCTGTTTTATGAAGTTCAATAACTTTAGTTCACCGTGTTAGTAAGTAACATACTTTCTAACTTCTATGAAAATAACGTTGGCTCATTTCTGGCAGAACATTGTTGCTATAAAATTGCTAAAGTGACTTTTCAGTGTAGCCACAGCGATGTGAATGAACTTGAACCGGATTGAAAAGCATGAGTGTTTGCATCAGTGGTTGAAAAAAAAACGCTTCTGTATGCAAAAGCCTTTGGTTGTTTGTAATGAAAGTGTGCTCTCATCGGTAGCAGGTGTATGTCCTTAGAATCATTAGTCAGTACAATTTAAACTGATATCAGTACTGACTTGACGTAACATTCTTTACAATGACATTTCATTACAGTTGCGAGGAACATTGTTATCATTGTTATTGACGCCATTACCTACTGAACAAATTGACTCCTCAAGATTGACTAAAACTAAAAAGTCATGAACCTACTGCCTGATTGCGTCAGTGTCGTCATCAGATCAGTGTATGATGCAACCAAACGATTATAAAGGGTTTTTAAATGGAATTGTGATACTTACTTAATTATTTTTAAAAATAATAATTATTGAATGTTGTTAACTTAAAAATAATACCTCGTTTTATGCTGTAAGTGGCCCAATTTCATTTCTACCTACGATAAAGTATGATGATTTGTAGTTATCCTATGTTGACTAAAATTGGTATTTATCAATTAAAGTACCTATTAAAACATTTCCAAAATAAAAACACACACAGGCAAAACAACACTCATACTTCTAAAACTTTAATCATCAAACGTATTTAAGGTAAATAATTCCCATCATTGTGTTTGTTCTGTAGATATTATATGTAAATCAAACTCAGAGTCTGTATTTCAGCAAAATCCACGTTATTTAAAGCCGTTATCACGGATAGTTAAGTTGTTGATTGATTAGACATTATTATCTAAAACTAGTTAAAAAGCTTAGTGCAGATTTGCTGAATATTGTCCCTGAACTCGACGTATCTAAAACTGTGTGTCGCCTGCGTCTGTCTCACTCTTTGTGTTTCTTTCCCTTTCTCTCACGACATGTCTCTCTCACAATCCCAGGAATAACAGGTATCACTCGACTGTTCATTGTTTTCTGCTCTTTCTAGCTTATGTCACGTGTGATTGCTTGATATTTTGATGTTTACTGGTACTTAGATGCTGCTTGTCCGCTTTAATGTCTTCATTAATAATTCCGTCTACATATATTAACGAAACGATCTCTGTCAAAGGTTTTACCTTTAACATTCATAATGTTTTATTCATTCAGACATTAAAGCGGACTTTTGCCATACGACTGTTCTGTATAACTTTGTACAATATCTCAAAGACTTTATTTGCATGTTTAAATATTGTACATACACTGGAAACAACCATTAACATTTTCTTTATCTTAAGCCTCAAGCTTTTGCTTGAGCTTGGGTCGCAAGCTTTGAACATAATATATTACAAACTTTTAACACAGCACTTTATAGCACCTATTATTAAATCCGAACACAAAGCTTTTCCAAAGCACAGCTCCTGCAGTGTGCATCTGTGCTTTGGTATTAAGTATTTGGTATTAACATTTACATGGATGATCTAATCTCGTGGATTTTAATAAATTTTTGTTTTGGAAAGTTACACTTATTTTACAAATCGTACATTAAATCGATCTATTTTTATTTATAATCTGCTCAATACCTACGCAATTTATTTTAATAAAATATTTTACCTTTAAATATTATCACACACCTTTACTTTTTTGTAATTACTCTTTACCAAATTTGATGAAATTCTCACATAATCTAAACAATTTAAAAATCACTTTTCATTGATATCTTTACTTTAGATTGCTTTTTCATACTTCCTTGATAACAAATTTAACTTTTCATAAGCATTTTAACAAGATTTGTTATTTTGGGCTTACTATTAAAACACCCTTTCAAAATTTAGGATCTTGGGTAAGTAAAAGATTGTAAAATGTTGTAATTACTAATCTCTTCTCAAAAATAGAATTAACTAAAATACCTGACGTTGACTTTTAATATTTAAAGAAGTTCAATTAACTAATACGTACAGAAGTTCAATTGTAAAAGTATGATTACCTGCATTTTTGTCATCTTCATCGAGATTGTCAACTATAAAAGAAAACTGTTTTATTTTTTCACTTTCAGCTTGTCCAGGATAAATCTGTTCACATGCATAACTGACTTTGACTTTGACCCAGGGGTCCTCGGCGATGACGACTCCAAGCGGCCGTCACGGGCGCAACAGCAGAGTCTCAATGCTGAGTGCATCCTCAGCAAAGAACAGCTCTACGACATGTTCCAACAGATCCTGGGCGTCAAGAAGTTTGAACACCAGTTGCTGTTTAACGCGCTACTTGTGAGTAAAATATTAAATTCGATAACCTTGGAAAAGGGTGGCATTATCGATGGTATTTTTTAATTAATATGACTGTAGGTTTTTGTACCTATAGATAGAGAAAAAGTAATGCACAATCTCAGTATTTCTTTAAGACTAAAGGCATTCAACCCTTAAATTTCTTGAAAATGAGCATAAGACTCATATATTGAATGTTGAAAAAAATCTTTCTTATTGCAACTCTACATTGAAAAATACATTAGTTAGTGTATACCTGCATTCCAAATTTCAATTTTATGTCCACCACCAGTTTAGGCTGTACGTTTTATGTCAGTCAGTCACAGAAGATTTTTATATTATATCACATTTTAACTTAAGCACTAGTTTCATTTTAAGAATCTTTACCAGTGAGTAGCTTGATATTAAATATTTATAAAAAACTAAAAAATTATACCCCTACTAAAACGGTACCTATTATTGAAATTTTAAAGATTTTCACACTTGTTTTATAGCTGGACTCTGCAGATGAACAAGCAGCTGCGATCAGAAGAGAGCTGGATGGAAGAATGCAGAAAGTCAACGAGATGGAAAGGGTAAGGGAATTTAATTTCGCAAGCGTTGCTGTTGTAAATTTGACGTTGGCTTACACAAAAATACATGAACACAACAGAAAAAAATTCAAGCTTTTTCTACCTTAGCTTTGTTATGTGTAGTTCGTAAGACAAATTCCAATTTATTTTACAGAATCGCAAGCTTATGCCGAAGTTCGTCCTTAAAGAGATGGAGTCTCTATATATCGAGGAGCTCAAGTCTTCCATCAACCTTCTGATGGCCAACCTGGAGTCCCTGCCTGTCTCCAAGGGCGGGGCTGACTCCAAATACGGCCTCCATAAAATCAAGCGGTATAATCACAGGTCAGTTCGATGGGAATTTGGGGATTTCAGGAATCTCTTGAATGATTTCCACGATAGTTTTTGAGTCATGAAATCATTACATAGATCTTAGCTTAATGTTTGACCTGTTAAAAGATAGCAATATTGCCAATATTTTAAATTTTTATTTAAAATTTACAAATTAAGCTGGTATTCTCGATATTGATAGCTAATAAACTAATTATGCAATAGAACATGATTTTTGTATGAATGATAAAAACTATCGTGGGAGATACGGAACTCTGTGGCAAGTTGCATTTACTGATTGCAATAAATGGAATCCCTATATCTAATGCCATCTACTTAAGAGCAATCCCTAATTTTATATATGTTTTTATAAAGTATCTGAATGCAACTCGTCTCGCTTATCTGATTTCACAAAAACTGATTACTGAGTTATAAGAATAACTGATAAGTTTAAGATTGAGGAGTAAGATTTTAACCCATTAACTCTATTGAGATTTAATTTCATTCTCTATGAAGACGTAAGTAGTAGCACCTAAACTTCGATTTCTTCATTTATTTGATAATTTGAAATTTGGTTGAAATTTTACTCCAATATAAATGTTGTGGCCTCTGTGTTCATTACATCTGTGTGTTGTTTCTGAATCAGTAGTAACAAATTGATTAAATAAAAAATATATTCGTGACTTCGTCTACCCTTTGTGTTAACTAACAATAAGTTGATGTCTTGAAAATGTACAAGAACAAAAATATTAGATATTTGGCTGTAGGTAAATCTACCTCACTGTTTCAATTCCCCTTCACACTTAGTTGGTTTCTCTTTACCTGGATGCAACGTCATTACATTACACTTCACTAAAACTTAGCCCTGTTTATTTGGTAGACGTTCATCCAGTCTTACATTATCTTTGTACCTACTTGTTCATTTTTTCTTCTATTTTTTTGTTCCCTGGCACAAAACTGGATATTAATGAAGGAAGTACAAGTAATGAGTACATAATTGTTAATTTTGAGCACGTGTCTTGTGTAGCAGGACCCTACACCCGCCCGGCCTCAAAATGTTCCTTTGGTTGTCATTGGGCCACTGTAGTAATAGATCATAGACTAGATAGAGCCTCCCATAGAAGCTAACGTGGTCTAACTAATAAAATGACAACAAAGGATAATATAAAAGCTTCCACTATACAGCCAAAAGATTTCAAGCTTATAGTTTTTTTATATAGTAGACCCAATTTTTGATATAGCAGCTACGGTCACGAAGATAGATTTAGAGTAACAGTAGAAATCGAATAAGTTTTTGCTAAAACACATTGCTTACTTTTGAAAAATTAAATGATTAAATAAAGAGCTTTTCTAGATATTTTTCCAACATAAAATAGCTACTCACGGTATTATAAGCATTAAATCGGTTTCGGTCTGCCTTGTTTCCAGATACAGAGCTTAAACTCATTTAAATTAATTAAAAATATCACCAACATTCAACAAAATATGACACGTTTTGTATCTATTGTTTTTTTTTCTACTCTATCACATATTTGATTATTACGCTTTTTATATATAAAACCACAGCTTTCCTTTTTAATTTACTTCACCATTTCTACTTTGATAAAATAAGATTTGTTAGGAATCCGGTAATTTATAAGTTAGGCGGTATTAAAGACAGCAAACGCTTCCTCTAGGACTATAAAGATATTTGCTTAGTGCTGATAGGCTTCGCTTTTTTCACTATTATTTTGATTCATATAGCTTTTATTATTGTTAATATGCAAAATTTCTACATCAGGCTGATCTTGTTCCTGGTCGATTTAACCTAAATATTTATTATTCTTTATTATTTTATTTTATACTTACGTATACTTAAATTCGGACATTTGCATCGTTTTTTGCATATTAACAATTATAGTCACCCTTATTTCACGTAGTTTAGCTATAGTTATCTCAATAGAAAGTAATGTTCCCTTCTGTTGTGCTTAATCATTCTTGGTATCGGTGATGGTTCCATTGTATGCCACCATGCATTCGTCCTAACTTACACGTGAATGTTTGTCCAAACCTGTAACTTTATCACTTGGTGATTGGGATACCATTATTATATTGTATATATCATTAATATCCTCATGAATCTTGGTTTGTCTGTTTACATTGATGATATACTTGGATTTTGATGATGCTGGTTGGTTTATGATGATTAGATCAAATGCAGGACCCGACCCGAGTCCAAGGTTGAGTAAGCAGCTGTGTTTCAGATCGCAAGGCTCTCTGGCCAACAAGTTGACAGGCGAGGGAGACGGCGGTGATGTAGATGCGCAGCTCACAAAAATGGATGTTGTACTCACTTTCCAAATTGAGGTAAACAAGGAGACAGATGAAGATCTGAAAATGTTTAGACTAGCCGAAAGGCGTCTCCTATTTTTGGAATTGGAATTGGAATAACGGCTTTATTAAATGGCATTAATTTGGCTGGTCATGACATAATATGATTTTATGAGTTTAGCAATAAATGGAATTGAATTGACTCAAAGTAATTAGCCCATAAGCAATATCATAAGTATACTCGTAGTCGTCCTCTCGCATTTTTGCCATGTCCTTACGGGGCGTCACATATATACTCGTACCTCTGTATCTGTTCCATCTGTTGTTTTGTGTAATGTGGCATGCAATAAATATTTTGACTTTTGACTTTTTAAAGGAAAAGATTAGATAAAATTAATATTCTTATTCTGTTTTCATATTCGTGTTTACGTTATACCATCATCTACTTATATATATTTTTAATTAAACATATTTCAGCACAATGTTTTAAAATTGGTGTTGTTTGGTTTAAAATTGTTTAAAACACAAATTAAGGTGTTGTATTTAAATGTATTTTAGGTGGTAGTAATGGAGGTAAAGGGTCTAAAGTCGTTAGCGCCGAACAGAATAGTGTATTGTACTATGGAAGTGGAGGGGGGTGACAAACTGCAGACCGATCAGGCAGAGGCCTCCAAGCCGATGTAAGTACAGAAAATAATAAATTACGTACTACTACTTTTCCTAATCACCGGGCCATATGGTTAAATGTGATTCATAAATAAATAAATAAATATGAGGGGACAATCTCACAAAAATTGACCTTGTCCCAAACTAAGCTCTATGCTTGTACTATGGCTACCAGGCAAGCTGCTTTTAAATATTGATGTTGGCGATGATAGTGATGATGCTATATTGACAGATTAGGTAAAGTTAATCTTAAACCAGATATTACTGTTATTTTGGCTTCCAGGTGGGACACCCAAGGAGACTTCAGCACCACGCAACCCCTTCCAGCTGTCAAAGTGAAGCTATACACCGAAAACCCTGGCGTATTGGCGTTAGAAGACAAGGAGCTGGGGAAGGTGACACTGCGACCCACTCCGTTATCTAGTAAGGTAATGAAGTCTTTTGAGATCAGGTTTAATGTCTCGCTATAAGGCGTCCTTATTTAGTAGTGTTCTTTGCAAGTGTAAGGTTCGATAATATCTTGAAAATAAACGTTTACTTATTCATTTATGGATTCAGCTTATTGACATTATTGGCCCTGAATTTGCATTACCTTCATCTGCACTTTTTTGTGAGATGATTGTGCCAATGCTTTTGTTAGTTACATGCTGAGAGACACAGACGGTAGTAAATTGGTTATTTTTGTAGGCTCCCGAATGGCATCGCATGACAGTGCCCAAGAACCTCCCCGACCAGGATCTGAGGATCAAGATCGCGTGTCGGATGGACAAGCCGCTGAATATGAAGCATTGCGGGTGAGATGCTAGACCAAGCGTAACAACAGTCGGCTTAAAAGGCTGATAGCGTCACGATTGTATCATCACCACCATTATAATGTCAGCTGAAAACCATCTACTAAGTCCTTCTTACATTAAAATAGAATTCAAAGTCAACGTTGCATTAAGTATAATGCCATAATGCCACAAGGATGACAAGAGGATGTGACTATGTGCATAGTGATCACTACTGTGTGACTTGACATTGAATATTAACACCACAGAGGCTGATCGCAATCGAGTCCTTCTTCTTCTTCTTTTTAAAGATCTTCTTCTTTTTAAAGAAAATAGATCAAGCAGCCGCTCAGTGAGCCAACAAATAAAATAAATATAATCTTAAAACCGGCTAGGCACTTTCTATCGGCCATAACAGTACTCGAAAATTACTACTTCTCATTCTCTTCAATGATTCGCTAGTTAAAACGAGAAACCTCTTCAAACTCGTCAAATACTGTTTCAGCTACCTGCACGTGATCGGCAAGAACGTGTGGCGCAAGTGGAAGCGCCGGTACATGGTGCTAGTGCAAGTCAGCCAGTACACCTTCGCGCTCTGCTCCTACAAGGATAAGAAGTCGGAGCCGGCTGAGATGATGCAGCTGGATGGGTTCACAGTCGATTACATTGAGCTCGCTAGCGGTGAGAATCTCAATGTTATTTCTGAATTCTGGTTCGTTTTATTCAAGAAGTTTCTAAATTTTTGTGGTTCTTTTTCTGTTCCGCGGAGGAAAGACAAGTCTAGGGTGTCCAAAGTCCATACAGGTGGCGTTCCACACATTCTCCACATATCAATGATAGGTATATTGTCTAGTCTCTTACCATCGTCTTTAATGATGGTGGTTGTTTCCAGTGAAACCGAAATTTTGACGATGTCCTTTATATATGATGCTTAAATACCTGATGAAGGGGAAAATTTTCAATAAATATTCCCGGAGCTTCTCACTTGTTCATAATAGGAAATGAGTTAAAAACACTGTTTTTGTTATGTTTTCTATACTAAAAAAATATTTTGTTTTTCAGCCCAGCTTATGGTTGGACAAGGTAAGTTATTTCCAAAATTATATCCGATCTAGCGTCTATCATTGATTTGCTACGCGTTCATTTTGTACATTAATGCCCGAAATCGCAAGTTCTTGACCTACTAATTGGAATCCTGTTAAAAACCCAAGTAAACCGTTAAATGATGGAACGTTTCAGAACTGGAAGGCGCCAAGAACTTCATGAACGCCGTCCGCGATGGCGAGTCGGTGCTGATGGGCGTGGGCGATGAGAACGAGTGCCACCTGTGGGTCATGGCGCTGTACCGCGCCACCGGCCAGAGCCACAAGCCCACGCCGCCCACCACCTCCGACACGCACCATAAGATCATGGGAGGTACGGTACCATGGGCAACCTTGGAAGCCTGTTCTTGATTACACTTAGATGCCTATCCATCCATCTTATCCTTTAACCTACCGCCGCATTCGCAACTAACGAAGAGGCATTCCATTTTAGTCCTCAGGGTTAGTAACTGATTTGCAGTTTTAGGATTGCAGCTTGAGATGGTTGTCTCGAGATTGCAAATGTCTATGGGTCTCCGATCCCACTTACAATTAGGTGACCGTTCCTTTGTCTTCTTCATGCCATAAAAAATGCTACTCGGCTTTGAAGTCTGACTGCACAAAATTGAAACTGAATTAAATCCGTTAATTATGAACTTGAGAACCAAAGTGATCCAAGTCCAAATGCAGTACAAAACTGATCAAGCCCATCATATTTCGTTAAAACTGTCTCCATTCTTGTTCCTCCTCCAATATCCCTGTGTTGGTGTCGCATCAAAGATAACTGGACTTGTGTGCCAGATGCAGACAAGGCGCGCAAGCATGGCATGGAGGACTACATCCAGGCAGACCCCTGCCAGTACGACCACCATCAGCTGTTCTGCACGTTGCAGTCGCTCACGCTCAAGTATCGGCTTCAGGACCCGTATTGTTCACTGGTACGTGCAAGGAGTCTTTTGTCTTTGAATCTTCGTCTTAGATGTGCCTACTTGAACTATTCTGAATAATATTACTTTAAATTTATATTACAATTGTTAGCATGGAAAACAGACGTTTTTGTTGAATTCATCTTCGTTATCGGTTAGTAGAATTAGAGTGCAGCGCATATGAGCGATAAAAGACCATAGTCATAGTCATTTATTCAGTAACAATATACATTGCATTTGAAACCAATTAATTATAATTAAACATTAAAACAATAATAACAATAGCAGTAACCCCAAAATAAAATCAATAATTGGTACTTATAACTACATATTATCAAAATATCAACATATCAATAATAAATTAAAGTAAAATAAATAATTACAGTGTCAAGCATGTCAAATATATTATGTCAAATAAATTCTATATCAATTCAATTTATTGCTATTGCTATTCTGACAAAACTCCTCCACCGAGTAGTAAACACTTCTTTAGCAAAAAAGCTTTCAGTTTCCTCTTGAACAGGCTCAGGCTCGTGACTGACTTCAATTCCGAGGGTAACCTATTAAAGAGAGCAATTGACTGATAACCCGCAGAGTGCTTGACAACCTTGAGTTTTGTATTAATTGTTTGTGGTAAGTCCATTCTTCTAGTTGCCAGGCGCTTTTGTCTTTCTCCTGTTGTTTCAATACAGTTAAGGTGTTTGACTAAATCACCAAGAACTACCAGTATATATAAACTTGGAACTGTAAGGATCTCTAAATCAGAAAAATAAGTTTTACACGATGTAGTCTGAGGTATTCTAGCCATGGTCCTGATCGCTCTTTTTTGGGCTACAAAGGCGGACTTCATGTTATAAAGATAACTGTTTCCCCAGAATTTTATGCTGTACCTTTATTTTGATTCAACCAGAGCATAGTACATCATTTTTAATTGAGACGGTTTTACCTCTTCCCTTAGACTTCTCAACGCGTAGCAGGCAGAGTTTATAGAGTTTGCTACAGATGTCAGCTCATTTTTCCACTTTAAACTTGAGTCAATCCATACACCAAGAAATTTGACTGAATCCACTTCTTGAATGCTCACGCCATTTGATGAAACTTGCAGACCATCCTTGTGTCTAGAAGTGGTTTTAAAGAGTAAGGCATTGGTCTTGGAGCAATTTAGTTTTAGGTTATTTGTGCTGAACCACGTGTTTAGAGCTTTTAGGGTGAAGTTGACTCTGTCATTAAGTTCTACAATATTCTCCGCCGATATGATAGCGTTGGTATCATCAGCAAAAACCACGAGTTTCGTATCGTGAGCTACTTTACTTATATACGATATTAGGTCATTTATAAAAATAATGAAAAATATAGGACCCAATATGGATTCTTGTGGGACTTCTCTCTCTATTTTGACTACTCTAGATCTATGAACGGTTTCTACGGTATCTTGAACCCATTTTATTTCAACAAACTGTTTCCTGTTTTCCAGATACGACCGAAAGAGAGTTAATATTTTGCCTCTAATCCCATAATGTTCCATTTTTCCAAGTAAAATGCTATGGTCAACGGTATCAAAAGCGGAGCTCGAATCGAGGAACAAGCCCGCTACTTTCTTTTTGTTATTGAGTTGAGAGACAATATCCCCTATCAATGTAGTTATCGCATCATTTGTGCTCCTGCTTTTTTGATAGCCGTACTGCCTCTCGTCCAATATATTATTGAAATTGAGATGTTTCATTAGTCTGTCCTTCATGAGTCTTTCCAAGAGTTTAGATAGCGTCGGCAGGAGAGAGATTGGTCGGTAGTTATTTGCATCCCTTTTAGACCCTTTTTTATAAACGGGCAGGACCCTAGCTACCTTGAGCTGGTCAGGGAAGGTACCGGTCTCAAAACATTTATTGAAGAAATGCACTAATGACACCGCGAGTATGTCAATGTTTTCCTTGATGACAGATATGGGAATCTCATCGTATCCACTCGAAGCTTTAGGTTTAAAATTTTTCACTGTGTATTACCTCGGCCTCATTTACCGGGTCAATCTCCATGTCATTTTGTAGCCTTGTTACGTAAGCTCGCAACAAAACAGTGCTTCCCCCGCGGTATCCTTCGTGCATCTAGCTTGAGAAAAATTTTTCTAAGAAGATGGCACTTACTTCGCTGGAGCCATTTACTAAATTTGTTGACTCATTCCAAGGATCTACCATCAAATGCAGATTTTCCCTTGTTTGTTTAATACCTTTGTTACGATGTTTGTTGACGATCTTCCATATTTCCTTCGCCGAATCTTTCGCCTTTTCTATCTGAGCCTGAACTGCTAGTTTTTTAGCGTTTCTAATGACTCGCTTGAAGATCGTGACATATCTTTTCCTGTAATTTCCTATCGAGTCAGATATAGAAGACTTGTGGGTTGTTAGGACGCGCTTCATTGTGCTTGAGACTCTAATACCCGTCGTTACCCATTTTATTGCAGTCTTGTTGCTCGATGGCCAACAGCCTTTTTAAGTCTTGGCAGGGACTATCTCTTTGTAATTTTCTCTAAAAACTCTTTTCTTGCCAAACATTTCTAGTAATTTATAATCAATAATGTTACAGTGTTTTTTTAGATTATTTTTACGTATATACATTGACGCAACAGTGCTAAGTTAATTTTATCAAAATTGCGGGGCGCACCTTCGTATATTGCAGGGTGTAAAGCCAAAACTTTCCAATCTTATAACCATTACCCACCCATATTAATACACATTTTCTCCAGTCACGTTTCACTTTTGAACCTCGTAGCCTTTCCAACAATATTTTTTCTCAAATCTTCCAGGGTTGGTTCTCCCCAGGCCAAGTGTTCGTTTTGGACGAGTACTGCGCACGCTATGGAGTCCGGGGCTGCTTCCGCCACCTCTGCTACCTCTCCGATCTCCTGGACGTTGCCGAGAGCGCCTCGCAGACCGTGGACCCGACCCTCATGCATTACTCCTTCGCCTTCTGCGCCAGTCACGTCCATGGCAACAGGTGAGTTAACATCTTCTTTAATAATGATAGTACGTTCAGATATAAATTTTATAATCATTAAATACTTTGAAAATTGATATATAGAATTGGAACTAATGAGAAAATTAAAGATCAAATTTTACAAATTGGACTTCAAAATAAGTTATGAATATAACGAACGTTCAACAGCAGTAATAACCTAAAGTAACCAAGATTAAATTTATTGTAACGATCTTTTGTATAATAGAAGGGACTTACCTTAACGATGAGAATTAAAACCCTTTGTTAAAATGCTGATGATAATTTGCAGTTCGAATACATGTGCAGTGTATAAAATACTTATTGCATATAAGGACTAAAATTTGCCTGTTAGTGGTTTAGAATTAGATGTTTAGATTGGTGTGCCCCAGGGTTCTATACTTAGTCCCATATATAACAATCAGTATATTAAATCGTTAGACAGAGCTGTCATCGATTATCTGATATTCTAATCAGCTGATTTTGTTCCATGGAGAGTTTTTTAAGAAGCTAAAAACTTATTTCTTTCTATGAATGACAGGTAAAAAATGATCGAAGACAGCTCATTCCCTTATAGTCAACACATAAATGTGCCTATACACCAAATTCGCTTTCTATGTACGGAACTATTAGATGGTCCCATGAATTCTCATCTATTGTAATATACTGGATATGTGTGCTTAATACTAAATGTGACCTGCTTTCCCTTACTAATATTTTCTGTTTCCGGACTCGTGGAGTTGGCAGTACCATCCTTTATGGAGATAGACACAGCTTTTTTTTCATTCAACTTTGAATTAAGTTCTGATTTGTGGTTCTCATAAAACCAACCTTGTGTAAAACTTCAAAAGAACTTCACACTAATAATCAGTTTAGAAAAAGTAAAGACAAATAAAAATCACTTCTATAACACTGTTATTGTGAATATCAGTACACAGGTGTTATCAGTGTCTACAGCCTGTCTGATAACAACGGCTGCCAGGTCAACAGTCCTCCTATCCTGCTTGAGCCCTACTAGAGTAAGCCCCACACGCAAGTGGTTCACAGTACGGCCACGTTGCCTGGCAGGCCCGACGGCGTGGGCAGCATCACGGTGCAGGAGAAGGAAAAGTTCGCGGAGATCAAGGACCGACTGAAAGCATTGCTGCAGCATCAGATCACCAACTTCAGATACGCGTTCCCGTTTGGAAGGCCCGAAGGAGCGCTGAAGGTAAGAAACTAACTTCTCACGTATTGGAGATGTAAAGGATGCGTTAGTTTTTAAGTCTGTGCAAAGTCCATGGAAGAATACAAGGATAAAGCAATACATACAGGATCCAGGATTCGGTTCGGGGGGAGAGGGTTCCTAAAATACCAAAATACGATTTTTTATGACGCTGGGACATGGTCACTGATCCAAATGGTAAATAATATTCATAAGGATACTTTTAATAATATCATAGCATATACATTAAACTATTATTATTGTGAAGTAGTAACACCTATGGATGTATCTGTATATCTGGAATAAATGTTATTTGAATTTGAATTAAACTTGTAACAAGAATCAGAGGAGTCGCATGACCCCCATTTTCCCCCCCTGGATCTGGACCCAGCTTGAGAAGAATCTAATAAAGTGCAACTAACTGTGTTCTTGACATCATATCCCTGACTACCTATCGATTCGACCGCAGCTCTGCTCTTCACATTTTTGGCATGTTCCAGGCAACGCTATCCCTGTTAGAGCGAGTACTGATGAAAGACGTGGTGACACCAGTGGCCCCGGAGGAAGTCAGGGCCATGATTCAGACCAGCTTGGAGAATGCGGCATTGCTCAACTACACTCAACTAAGCCAGAAAGCCAATATCGAAGGTAATCATGTCGTCAATGTAGACATCGATTTAAGGAACCATAGTGTAATTTTAGGGTATGTAGTTAAAATAATTTAGAGCCGATTTTTTATTTTGTTCTGTTCTCTCTTTCTATCATATGACACAGAAAAGGATAGTGATAACTTTCACCGTCAATAATTTTATCTGGGGATTGAAAAAATCTGCCCTTATTGGCGAGAATTTTATTAACTATTTACCAGTACTTATTCAATCTGTTCCGAATACTTAATGTTACTTTGGTAACAAACTGAATTGAAAATTGACTACTCATATTCAGAGGACTTGAGAGGTGAAACGATGGTGACACCAGCAAAGAAGTTGGAAGACCTGATCCATTTAGCGGAGCTCTGCGTAGACCTGCTGCAACAGAACGAAGAGCACTACGCGGAGGTAATATACCTTTAATACATATTGTTACTTATAGAAAGCCGTGGGATGCAGTTTTTGGAGTAAAATAAAACAATACAAATCAACTATGGAAATGCTAAAGAGAAACTTTATTAGTTAAAGTTATTTTGCTCCAAAATATTTGCTAACAGTGTCTATGTCTATCCTGAATGTCGTGATTTCTATTTCGGTAAAACTTTTTAAGACGTTAAAACAATCAAGAGCAGAAGTTTTTTACTTTAATTAAATTTCTACTTAGGAAGTTTTGCCTTACTAAGATCAGTGTTCACTGAAAAATAGCACCCTATCTCCTGTCGCTGTTAGTGTGGAGAATGACGAGGCAATATTATTTGTATTTATATCAATAAACTGAAAATATCGATTTCTATATGTCAAATTTTCTCGTATATCTTCAGTTTAAACAGTACATGACGAAGTTCTTATTTTTCGGGAGCGGAACCTTGGCAACAACATAAGTTTGTGATTCTTCTCCAGATAACGCAAAATTTTCCTTAAATTTTCCGTCATCGTTGTGTACTTGTTTTAGTTTATCCCACAAAGGTTCTTTATTTTCCTCAATTATTTTATGTGGCTTTGTCGTCAAGTGAGTATTCATTACTTCACTTTGCGATGTTGGATGTAAGCTAAGTAATCTATTTAACTTTTTATATCCCACTTCTATCTTATCTTTATTTCTCCGCAGGTTTATAACACAAAACCGGACTCTAGCGGTCAACCAAATGTAACTACTCATAATATGATTGAATGCTCGACGCTGATCAAATCACTTGTCAGTTTGTTCACTCGATCTTCTTGGTCATACTTCACTTGATTGGTTTGATCACAAATTTTAAAAGGAGTAGACTTTAAATATTTTATAGTTGAGATGAGACACGCTTGAGCAATCATAGATGTCAATAGTGACTATAAAGAAACGTTGCATGTATCGATCGAGAATGGAACAAATAGTGCAACACTTAAAACGAGTTCTATAACTTTTCATTCTGGGCCCAAAATATCAAAATTTATTGTTTTTTTTTTATCACCAAATAAAATAATTGGCAGGGTTATACGAAACAACGTCTAAAATGAAAAGTGTTTCACAAAATTCTGAACAGTCTACTCCATTAATCCAAATATTACTTTACACAACATTACTTAGACAGCTTCGAAACAGAACATTGTAGGGCGTACAGTACATTAAGCACATTTACAGAAAATTCTTGCTTCAGTAGAACGCTGTTCTTTAGAAATAACGCTTGCACCAGCTCAAAGTACATTATGTGGTAAATTAAATCATTGAGATAATTAGAACATTAACAGCAACGTATGATGCACATTGATCATCAACTAAAACATTAGGTTAAAACACTTCAATTTACGGCTTTTTTAGCATCGAAATCAAAACGTAGATAGATCGCCTTTGTTTATTCCATTAAGTATGTGATATTAAGTATAAGGTATTTGTGCATGTTTTATTTTTAGCTCACTTAAGTCTAGAATTCCTAAAACATTTGCATTTTGAACCGATGTAAATATAAATGCAATGTTTTGGTAAAACACATTTTTGGTAAGCAATTTATAACTACAAAATAAATATTATGAATACGGAATTTTAACTTAGTCACTTCTTTGTAGCTTGACCGACCGACGACACAAAGACGGCCATACTGTGGTGTGCAGGATACGGGGTGGGCGGGTGGAATTAAATATCAAAGTGAGCTTTTGATAGCAAAACGACGTGATGATTGTGCCCTGCCTCTTCCCGCAAACCAACGGGATGGTCGCTTTTATAACGGTCAAGTTATCACAGGTCTCAATTTGCCAATTTTGCATTTTTAAAACAAAATATCAGATGACGATATTCCAATCCATGCACAATTTGTGAAGCATGGTTTTATATCCGCCAATGCTACATTGCAGTTTGTCAATGTCCCCTATTACACTTCCTATTGATCACAACATTTTGGACTTCTTTTGAATCTGCAGGTTTTATAAACCAATTCATTCCTGTTTCATCTGATTCATCTCCACCAACATAAGTTCTACCTTTTCCCCATCCAGGCGTTTGCGTGGTTCTCCGAGTTACTAGTGGAACATGCTGAGATTTTCTGGGCCCTGTTTGGTGTCGACATGGACCGCGTGTTGGCGGAACAGCCTCCTGACACTTGGGATTCCTTCCCACTGTTCCAGATATTAAACGACTACTTGAGAACTGATGGTAATTTTACAATTACGTTAATATCAAAAATAGCTGCTATCTTTACTTGGGACAAAAGACTGTACTTGGCATCAAGTATCTGAAATTTCATGTATAAGTACGTCAAGGGGGCTGTGGGAAAACGATATTTTAGAAAGCGTATAAGATTTATTTCTTTTTAATTTGAGATTATTTGGTGAACCTAGTATTCTTTAATTGAAAACACTTTACCTCCAAGCTTACCTTAAGGAAGACCTTCACCCATAACTATCTTTCAACAGAAAACCTAAAAGGCGGTAGATTTCACGAGCATCTTCGAGACACCTTTGCACCCCTTGTCGTGCGATATGTAGACCTTATGGAGTCCTCCATAGCACAGAGCTTGCACAAGGGCTTTGAAAAGGAACGATGGGAAATCAAAGGGTAAGCAACTAAGCGCAAAGCGGACTTCTTTGGGATTCGGTGTTGCAATTTGCTTTATACGAAGATTGCGTGCGAGCCTATTAATTCTTGCCGTTTGTCATGACAACTTCTGTTTTAAGTAGTCTATATGACTTGTCAGAGTTTATGTAAATAATTCCCTCATATCCACACGTCAAACTTTGTGTTATTTAAGTATATAATATCAAGGTTAGCATTTTAAAAAACGCCGTACTCGTGATTAATTAATGAGTAAAACTTAAAGACTTGTTCATTTTTCTAATTTAGGTATATGTATAAATCTGCCAGATATATTTAATATGTACTTTTTATTATTATTGTGTGCTTTAGCGTAAAATATTATTTTTCAACAGCAACGGCTGTTCAACGAGCGAAGAGCTGTTCTGGAAGCTGGACGCTCTCCAGTGCTTCATCCGCGACCTGCACTGGCCGGAGCCGGAGTTCCGCTCGCACTTAGAGCAGCGGCTCAAGCTGATGGCCAGCGATATGATGGAGACCTGCATCCAGCGCACCGAGACCTCCTTCCAGGTATAGTTAACGTTATAAGGATATCATAAGGGTAATTCTTCGAGCGTTTCAACCACTCTCATTCCTTTGGTCGCATTAATGTCGAAACTCTTGTAGCGTTGGATGCTATTGGCGGTTATCTTGTAGAATGCCCTGACTTCGACAAAATAACTGAAAACGCTGTCCTAATCGCGACCAGGGGAATGAGAGCGGTTAAAACGCTCGAAGAATTACCCATAATACATTAAAGTTAAACATTGTGTTCCTTATTTAGGTATACTATAATCGGCGCACGCATCAGAACTATCTACTGGAGCTCTATATTATGTCAAAAAATACTGTAAAAACTGGATCTTATTGGAGAGGGCATCTGTCGGGTGAGCTAGTTTAGCATAAGTAGTAAAATATGATGGACCGTTTGTTGTAGTCCTGGCTGAAGAAGAGCATAACGTTCATGTCGACGGACTACATCCTGCCGGCGGAGACGTGCGCCATGGTCAACGTAGCGCTCGACGCTAAGAACCAGGCGCTCAAGCTCTGCGCCGTCGAGGGCGTCGACATTGTAAGTCGTATCGTATGATTATTGGTTATAATCCAAATTATGAACCATTTCTTCGTCGTTTCCTCATCAGCCTAAGGCAGACCTCTCTAAAAGACGGCTGCCTTTGACCTAGGCTTATCCTAAATAAAGGCAACGAGGTATCACCTGAGGGGGTGGGTTTGGGAATCTTAGGGCCGTATTAATAAACTCATCTTGACTGTGATACCCGTCTCAAGACACGTCTTAAGTAAACGTCAAACCTTAGAAAACTGTAATTTTTGACGTACTTTGTAACGAGCCTCTCAGCCAAGATCAGATTATTAAAATGGCCCTTAGGGTCCCCCTTCTAATGAAATCTTAGGTGGTTCTATTGAATAAAGATCCAGCCAGCTCTTTGCTGAGCCTAATACGTGCAGACGGAGTATTGAAAGGGATAAGATCCCCTATGTTTAAGACTGAAAATGTATAGGCAAAGATAGATCACACTATGCCAAGTTACCACAGTTGATAATTAATTTCAAGATCCACATAACAAACCCTGTTCCGCAGTACCAGTACCACGCGAAGATGGACGCGCAGATCGATGCTTGCATGCTCGCGATGGCCACTGGCATGACCACCCGACTCTCTGCTGTGTTGGAAGCCACGCTTGCCAAGATCGCGCGGTTCGACGAAGGGAGGTAAGGGGTTCGTTACGGGGTTTTGAAAGTGGGTCTCGCGCTGAATACTATTCATCAGTCATCCACTGCCTTATTACAGTCATTTCATTCATCATCATTCGGCCTTCTGTCAAATTTTCTTCACGTGCGGTGTATGGACTAGGGTTACGCATCGGGCATATAGCGCGCTGCGCGTCCTGTACAACGACGCGTTCAGGATGCTGTTCGGGCTGCCGCGATATTGTAGTGGCTCAGTGATGTTTGCCTCGGTACGGACTGATGGCTTCCACGCAATCATGAGGAAGCGAAGCGCGCCGCTGGTCCGTGGCAGCCGCCCCGCACGCGCAGCCCCCGGGCGCCGGCGTGCTGCATTGTGTTCATGTGTTGTTGTATCACTAACCATAATATTAACATTCCGTATTTACTAACCCTATGGATGTATAGTCCGAAATAAATGAATTTGTATTATTGGCTAGAGACCATTTACTAACTTACGCACGCACAAACTCTTTTTTTTTATATTTACAATTAATAATTTCATTTTCCTATCGTATGTATAATCACCATCCAGACTATATAGTATTGTTGAAGGCGTTAAAGCGTATACAGATATTTTTGAGTACTTTTTATACTCTAATATATTTGACGGAGACTGTAATGACGCGCTAATTCTGCTCCTTAAATTTGTTTGTTATTTTCAGTTTAATTGGCTCCATCCTAACTATAGCCAACGTGTCGGGCTCTGGCAAAGACATCGGCCAAGGATACGTCAACTTTATGAGGAATTCTATGGACCAAATCAGATCGAAGGTAAGACTTTTCAAGTCAATTGTTTCACTTTGCCTTGAGAACGATATCTCTGTGTTAGATTACGATTTTGCTTATTGTCCTTGTTGTATGGCATCAACAATACCTAGCCTGGCACGTAATCTGGCGCAGGTGACGGACGAGCTGTGGATCCTGCAGCTGTTCGAGCAGTGGTACGGCATCCAGGTGGCGCTGCTGGCCGCGTGGCTGGCCGAGCGCCCCGCGCTGCACCCGCAGCAGGTCGCCTGCCTCTCCATCATACTCAAGGTACTGCTCCGTATCCCTCCTCAGGGTTTACAGTATTTAGTCTTAACATTGCCAATGTCTATGGGCATCAGAGCCTACTTACCAGGTCGACTGGGGTACTCATGCAATAAAAAGATGGGACCGGTAATGAAGAAGCGTAAGGAAGTACTGCACTTTAGAACGCTGAGCGCCGACATTATGGACTATCATCAGCATCATCATATCAGTCAAAAGATGTCACTAATGGACATAGACCTTTTCCAAGGATCTTCACGTGGCGGCGGTTTTCGGCGGACTTACATCTATCAGATGCCATATTATGAAATGTTAAAAAAGAGGCGGATAGCAGTCTTAATATATTTCCGCCTGAAAATAAATTTTTCACTGTTTGGAACTTTGCAGGTTACAACATAAAACACACTGGTTCTAAGTAACCACATTCGACCTACTGACATTTGTATCTAATTTTGCAACGTCCTGTTAGTTCTGAATGTGGCTCTAAATTGCCATGTTGTCTCCAGAAAATGTACAGCGACTTCGAGCTGCAAGGCGTCATTGACGACAAGCTGAACTCGAAAGTGTACCAGAACGTTGCGTCCAGAATGCACACGGAGGAAGCTACCTGCAGTTTACTCTTGGCGCAACAAGACAATGGGTGAGCTTTGCTTCCTTACAGGATCCCACTAGTGGGGGAAACTGCCCTATTGTTGGTTAGTAGCCTAACCCAAGTTCCGCTTGAGAAGGGGTCATGACCGTTGTTTCAAGTTTAATATTAACCACGTGCGGTGAGCGTCTCGACCGTGCAATGTAGAGAGAGAGTTCGCTCGCCGCCGCCGCCCCCACTCAAAGCCGTGGCCACCAAGCAAAGCGTTGGAAAAGCAAACCGCGAAACAATTCTGGACAACACGTACATCTAGCTCTACTGTTCTGTTTACCTTGATTTTTACTTCCAGAGGAGACGAGGGTTCTGAAGAAGGCTCGAGGAGCGGCAAGTCCAAACTAGAGGCGCTTACTGAAGAAGCCAAACTTGGCAACGTGACTGCTGTCGTTGGGAAGGTAATCAGCTAAGCAAATAACTACTTTTACATTGTTGTACCTTCCACGTTCTTAACGGAAACAGGTGTAAAATAATACATATTAGAGTCATTTAGGTATATGCTGGTTTAAAGAATCCTCCGTATTTTAAACTCAGCGACGATCAAATGGATAATTATTATATAAATACCTACGGGAGTTTACGGTATAATCCGGGATTTTCCCGATTAATGTTTACTTCTATGTGACCAGTTAAACAGTACCAGATACTACTAAACATATTTTTTAGGTTGGCAACATCTTTGGGCGCGGGATCGGCGAGCTGTCAACGAAATTGGGCGGTGCTTCGAACTGGTTCTAGCGCCCTAAACGCGTTTTATTATTTGCCTATATCGATGTCGTAAGATGAGTTTCCATGCTGCTTTTAGTTACTGCAAATTACTGACAATAAATCCCATTTTTATCAGCCGGGAGTAATATTTTTGGGCTGGTAACACTTACACATTCTGTTAATAACCCCAATTTGAAAAAAAAGTGTTACCATATTGTTTCTAAACTGCAAAAATGCGACAAGAAGTTGTATGACTTAAATCTTTAATAAATAATGCTTTTCACTCCAGTTAAAAATGGAATTTAGTAAAAGTTTTATAAGGATTTGCTACTAACCCTGTCATTGTATATTCCGGCGACGAATAATAATTAATATATGCTGACAGTTTTGAGTAGCTTTTCCTGATAGCAGTAATCGAAAGCTTAACTGTTCTGTGATGACGAAATAATCTTCGTTTTGCTTTCAACATTTGAATTTAGAACTTTTGCCATTTTGGAAATGAAGTACTTTATAAATGACATCTTACACGCTAGGATTATAGATACTTACTTATAAGTGGCCAGTCGCATAGCTTAGTGTGATTTAGTAGGTATAGAAATTATTTTATAAAAAGGCTTTATTGTGTACAGTTAGGATCACTGTTTATTCGATACCATGTAATAGGTGTGTATATTAAGAGTAGTATTTGATAACACGATTGATAACAATAATGAAAAAATACGAATGCATAATTAAACACATGCTACAATAAGAAAACATATCGCTTTGGCAAAATATATTTTATTTGTTGTAAATTACGATTATTATGGCGGCGTTATAATCCGTTATTTACAAAATATATATTATCATAAAGGTAAAATGTAATGATTTATTTGAGAATAAGGAATGCGAGTGCACGAAGATTGCTTTATCCTTTTTTATCCTACCAAATGATTTGAATTCAATAATTTATTTCAAATGTTGCCACATTGACTTATTAATTTTCTTTACCTTCTTCCTCTCGAGTGAAGTAGCACGATCAAGCAGTGTGAAGTTTTCAATGCAACTCTTTCTATACCTACTTCAAGAAAACATATTTTTCTAATTCACTTCGTAATTCACTTTTTACATTATTTATTTATTCTAGCTCTAATCTAATGTTTACCTCAAATAAAACTTTTGAATGCATTCTTATAAAAATATAAAGGCGCGAGAATCGTATTTTTGCTAAACTTACATAATGTTGCCAGTTATTCCATTATTATCCTATTACGGGGTAAAAATGTTTTTATAAAAATGCATGATTAAATTGAAAGTTAGTCACTGTTTGCTATAGTACTATTTCTCTATAGTTTAATGCTCTAATCGATTAAATATCTAGTGACTACACTTTACCTTGACTTAGTCATCAAAATAACTATTTATAAATGAATATGTATAACATTATAGGTATTTGTTGACAAAATAATATTCTTCTACGCTAAACACCTTACAAATTTTAATCTAGGTAAAAATTTAAAGCTCTTAGATAAAATGTAACTTAATACATAATAGCGAGTAGTCGCTAAACAGAGACGCCTTATTATCGTTGGGGACGGCTTGGGAAGGACCGCGAAGAGTACGTTTGAGTCCTGTTTCTTGATTTTTTTCAGATTCTTTGCCATTCATGACTATCACTAGGCTCCTTGACACGCGATTTGATACAAACGTATCTGTGGAAGTACCGCTAAAAATAAATAATGCATAAAATAATAAGGGGACGTTAGTTTCAGTAATACCTAGCTTGAATAGTAAGGACTGTATTATTAACTGATTTTGAGTTAGATGCACGTTTAAAAACACGTCGTAGAAAATTTCAAGTTATTAAAAACTGTAATTCCAGACTAATCGAGGGACGTGCATTTTCCTCTAGATCTGTGTATTAATACGGCTCTAAGGTTAAGGAGCTTGGATAATTTAGCAAGCGACGTACCTATTGAATTTACTTCCTTAGGTAGGGATATTATGCCCTAGTGAAACCATCTAAAACTTCAGTGGCGTAGAGGAAAGTGAAACTTTAGTTACTATTATATAGTCTTCTTGCTACATTTTGTTCCACTTGTCAAAGTCTATAATTATTTATTAAATAAATTTGTTATTTACAGTCTTTACAGAATTGACCAAAGTCATGCACTCAAAAATAAATTATTGAAATTATAACGACCATTTAACTAGTGACAAAGTGAAAAGTACTGTCATTCTTAAAATTAGGACGTTTTAAGACTCATTCGCTTTAAGCAAAATCCTATGAATTATCATGCGAATGTAACATGTACAAAATAACAACAAGGTACTAAATACTTGTAAGGAATGACAGTACCACTATTTATTAGAACTGTAATAGCACAGTAAATAATCGAAACTAGATAATGTAGAAATCATTAATCAAAGTATGAAACGTAGAGGGGCTATAATTATATTACTAACTTATTTACGTATTAAATAAGTTTGATTTTTAATTGATCCGTTGAATTTGCTGTGTATTTGATGACTCCACCTTGTCTCTTTAGTGTTTAGAACGCATGACTTCAATTCATCCCGCGCTTACGTTTTAATGAAGAGAAGCTAGTAATTAAAAAATAAAAGCTATTAAATACAAGTTTTAAGACATCCAAAAGCCATAAAAACGGCACAAAAAGCAATTTATGAATGAAATTCCAATTAATTGAAAAACCGCAGCCTACAATTACATTATATTTGGGCTTTCGGTATTCTGAAATACTCCTATCGGTAAATTCACAATATACAAAATGTTTACGTTAGCTTGTCGTATGTTTAACAGAACAATGTGTCTTAGTATTCGTTTACGTTCCGACAGCATGATAACTCTGTAAAGGGAACGAGGTTGGTTCACTTTCGCGAACCACTGACTCATCACCGGTCATTCAATTTAATGTTAAACACTTTAGTGTAGCAAAAGTTCGTTTCATTTCAGAAGTAGTTCTATGAATTTGTTTCCTTAAGCCTTCCTGCGTAATAAAAGTTGTACCTAGTTCCAAAGAATAAAAACAAACAATAGCAAAATTAGCAAAGGTTAGTAACAAGGTACCTTCACAACCGTCGGTTGTGCCGTTAAATAGGTGGGTAAGGTGTCTTGCAGGAAAATTAAAAATATAAGCCAGGTGAACTATGGTAGTTAGAATACTAATGATGGGTTTCTCTATATTAAAACCATTAAGCCTAAAGAAGCGCTACATATATGTTTCCATGATAAATTTGGTTTCATGCGTTCTTTGCACATTCCAAATTATTTATCTAAGATTTAACCTAGTAATTTGGAAACGAGCTCAATCAAAAGGATACATGTAGTGTCTAAGTGCATAATAATATTGTGCCGACTGAAGATGTAAGTAGAAACTTGCTTATGATGTATAATTTCGCCACGATATGGTCAAGACCCAATATGGCGTCTTAATGTAAATCTGTAAACAATTGTGCCTATGAAACTTAAGAATACTATTGAACCTGACAACACTGTTATGGTCGTTAAATCTTCCATTAAAAATGGTGGTAAACTCGTAAAAACCACAATGTTTTTTCGTCCTTGTTTGTAAGATCTACTGGATTTAATGAGGGGCGAAAAGAACACAATGCGAAAGTATCGAAACGTCTAGTAATTCTGTGAGTTAGACGACGTATAAATGCTTGTGTGGTTTTAAAGGCAATGCTGTCAGGTTTAACTGATTTATGAAAAACTCAGACTTAAAAGTGAGTCATTTTATCAACGTCATATTGGGTCTGACGCTTTGAATGCCACAGAGTGTATCGCGATGTAAGGGGATACAATAAAAAATATTTACAATAAAATGTTTACTGTTTATATTGTCTTTTTTGTGTAAAAAAGCCAGGTAAAATGCAGTTCCTACCTAAGTACAGAGATGGATTCTGTTTTCTTTTATGGTGTATATGTGAATTGTAAGTGTTTTCTTTTTCATAATTTTATTAGACATGTCTGTACGTAACCACTTTCTGGGTTAGCAAGCCCATAATATGACCCGCAACTGGAACTATATTTACTCGTAATATCATTTTACTAGATTGCAGCCGCATGATTGATAGTTTTTATAGAATTTTTTTATAGCTACAGCCGCAATTAAGCATCATTGACATTTCAAACCCGTTATCCACCTAATCCAAATAAATAGGTATTCTGTCATTTTACTAAACAAAGTTTCACAAACTGATTCATTTCACAAACAAATCATTTGGCAAACTGCTTTTTTTCTGAAACTAAATATTTCAGGATTTATTTCAGGACCATCATGTAAAAGCCGATAGGTTATGTTAGGTTAGTTTTATAAAAACCCTGAAATATTTAGTTTCGGAAAAAATGCGGGTTACCAAATAATATGTTTGTAAAATGAATCAGTGTGTAAAACGTTTTTTGGTAAAACATTAGTGAACCAAATAAAGAATATAATAAAAAGTAAAAAATATATATCTTAGATTAGGTATTGTGCCACAAACCTGTTGTGGCAAGCCAACAAAAAAAAAATATCTTTCTAAAATTATGAACCTATAAACTTTCAGTGCCGCCAGTTAATGGATGTAGGTACATATTTGTGTTTTTTACTGCAGACTACACATAACATGGGTGCGTTGAACCTATTTCGCCGACTACAAAGCCTATTGTTCACTAAAAATACTTTACTACTTATTACAAGTAAATGTTTATCTGCTTAGGTATAAAAAATTTATCGGGTCACATTAGGAACAACACAAATAAAAAAAAATAAAAAAAAAGAATAATAATAACAATTATAAACATTACTTCACATAAAATATTCCTGAATATTGAGTATACCTATGTATGAAAACGAGCAAACGAAATTAAAACAAAATGATAAAAAAAAACCATTTATAGCGCAACACATTTTACTCGCACAAGGAATATTAAAACACCTAATCTAAACCGAACTACGATCTGTCTGTAAAACCTGACTCTCTCTATTTACATTACAGAAGCCCGCAAATTTGAAATGTATTAATTACTTCTCTATCCGCGTTTTATCGAAATAGTGACTAAATTGAATTTAAAAATACCGCAGAGTACAAAGTAATCAGTGCATTGGTTCCTAGTCACCGGTCCGTGAATGTGAGTACGACCGCTCTGGACCGCAATACGTGCCAACGAGGATTTTTAAATATTTGACCTATTTTTAGTCACCGCTAATAATAATTAGAAAAGGTAACGTGAACCTCTCAGCTGGCAAAGAATTTCGTGTGAAATGTTGAGTTGTAGGGAGTTTATAATACATACCCTGGCAGCACTGTTCCCTTACTAGAACACAGTTAATATTGAATATAACGATCAACATACGGTGACGAACTTATGTAAAAGCTAAATCGTATTTAATTATATTATTTAATCATGATATTGACGATTTCTAAATTATTTTCCAATGAAATGTAATTACAAAAGTCAGTAGTAGGGAGAAAAGTTTCACAACACGGCAACACCAGTTCAAAAAAGTTTGACATATCGCAGTAAAGTGGTGTGGACAGTGAACGTGCGTGTAATTTTTAGTAAATTATTATTTTTATGTAGTGTTATTAAGGAAAAAAAGGTAAGTTTTTCACTTAAACATTGTCTTTTTAACACATAGTTAAATGAACATTGGCCTAATTAAGTTGTATTTGTGAATTTATTGCGTTAACATGAATCGTTACCGGAAATGCTTGTTACTTACTTAGGGCTTTATTTTTAAAAAGAAAAAAGTTGAAATAAAAGTTATTATGGGCATTTCGATGTTATTACGTCGGCGTGCGGTGTGTGTGGTGATTTCGCGTCCCATTTTGGCAGGAATTGCGAAAGACTTAATAAATACGATATTTGTGAATCTTAAAATAGGTGTAGGTACTTACTGGGATAATTGGCAAAGTTGTAATGAGTAGAAATGTGTCAGTTCAGTAGGTGAGGGTTACCTGTATATAGAATGTTCACCTTAGCCTAGTAGGTAATTAGAGATGTTTCTCCTCAAATTATTTTTTCAAGTTCATTATGTGTTATTCTTGAACCTTAATTTTAGTAGTGTCTGGCATCTTTTTGAGTACATTTACGAGCTCGATAATTTATTTGTCATTAATTTTCGGCGTTTCATTATTTACTGAATAAGATTTTACTTTGTGAATTCTATATTTTATTTTATTTATGTCATTAGTATGATTATTAGATTAGATTTTATTAGATTCCTATTAGTTGTGAAATATTTTTCAAAAATGTCTAGTAATTTTCTAACTGCAATAATTTGAAAATTACAATCAGACTCTTATTTGTTGGTAGAATGGATATCCATAGACTTAACGATTTTTTTTAAAATGAACAAGCACTCAAAGGCTCTAACAAAGATAAGGCTCAAATCAAGCCATTAGGCTGTCACATTCTCTGGGTTAAAATTTTCTCCTGATAAGATATTATACTAATTACCTACAGTAACAATACAAATACAAACCATTACTTGTTAGTTCAAATGATCACAGGTTTAAATATTTGTCAGAGTTGTATCCCTGTCATCATTCTCACCTTTAGAATTAAAGTGACCTAATAACAAAATTTTTATATTTTGAATTAGGTCTCTATAATAATAACTTTGACTCAAAGTAGAAAATTTAACATTTTGTATTAGGTCACTAATTCTAAAGGTGTGATTATACTAGTTGTTTCATTTAGTATCACTGGCTGTCTGTTTCAAACCCTTATTTCACTAAATTAGGAATGTTATAATAAAAAAAAACATATTGAAGTAGATATCTCAATTCAATTCTTAATGTTGAGAAGGGGCTGTGGGCAAAGACTGAGAAGTATTTAATTAAACTATTTACAAGATATCCATACCAAAACTGTGAATAGATTAAATTAAATTAAATTAAATTAAATTATTTTTATTAACCATAAACACATTACAATACCATAGGTTTCTGTCAGACTCCAAACTAGGCTGACCCTGTATCTTGGACGCCTGCGAGCGCGATTAACAAATTTAATTAGACAGTAATTCTTATTGCTAAATGTGGACATAAACACTTAAGATAGAACTAACTATATTTTATATTGCAAGCTTTTATTTGCCTATTATTTATAAATTATTTAGTTAGTCTACATAAGGGAGTCTTGCTAGTCAATTTTAAACCAGTTTTCATTATCAGTCTGGGATGAAGTTTAGGATCCATGTAAACAGTGGAGTAGCTTGTCCTAGACAGGCCCTGTATTATAAATTGATGGGGCCCTTCTACCTTCTGCGGCTTTTTGCTTATGCACATTCAGGGCCCCTGTAGCCCGAGAGCCCCGTTTCTTTGATATGGCTGAAAATATTTTTACTCAATTTTTTTTTATAGTAACATGTTGTAGGTATACCAGTTCAGTTAGTGGCTTCTAGAGGCGTATTCTTCTTAAGGCGCCATCTACTGTCAGAGGTCAACTGCCATTAAAACCATCTACTTTGAATACTGCTGCTTGGAACAGAGATCTGAAGCTTAAATTAAATTAAATTAAAGAGGCGTAATTTAAACTGCCAAGCTGCCAAGTTCCATGGAAGGGACAGAGTTATAACAGTCACATAGCTCTTTCTCTTTTCTGCTTGGACATTGGCAATTGGAAATGCAAGTGCATTGTTTACTAGCCTAGTTTTTAGTGACCCTGTTTATGAAGCTAGGGGTCACCGGTTTGATACCTGACATGGGCATATATCTGTGTGATAAGAGCGAGTATTTGATCCCGAGACTTAGATGTTATCTATTTATACATGTTTTATTCTCTATATAAATGTGTATATCATGTCTAGTATGTACAAGCTTAGAGCTTAGTTTGAGACTAAATCAATTAGTGTTAATTGTCCCCTGATATTTATTAACCTATATACCTACCTACCTATTTATAATACAGCCTCAATGCTATTAAAAATGATTTTATTATAAGTAGAATACTTTTACTGGTGTTAAACAGTAATTAATGTGTTATCATATAATATTTTAAGCTTTTCAATATCAAACCTTTGATTCAAATACTTTAGGTTGAAATTATTATTTTTATCTTGTCACATAGATGCTTTGTATTTTTACTGACTTGGAAATATCTCCAAAATTCATTTACTAAGGCTCATTATTAAAACAAGCTGAGAATCGCCGAGTTCTCATAATTGTTATGAGAAATATCTTACTACAATGTTAATTGAAAACAGGAACATTATTGTTAAATTGACATCTTGTATGAATCCAATTAGGCATAACTTTAAAAATGAATTTACTGTAAATGTGAATGGCAGAACTTTTCAAAGCCCGACAGCAAGTTTTTATTTTTAATTGATTGATATAAAATACTGGGTGTTTTTTTATTAGTCTAAAAATTTTTGGGGGTTAAATCAGTAAGTCACACTGACCAACTTTCACTACGGGACCAACCTCGAAATCGCGAAAAAAAATTTGACCCTCCCATACAAAACATCGTCAGCTGACTAGCCAAAATGTATGGGATGGTCAATTTTTTTTTCGCGATTTCGGGGTTGGTCCCATAGTGAAAGTTGGTCAGTATGACTTACTGATTTAACCCTCAAAAATTTTTAGACGAATAAAAAAACATCCTGTATAGACGACAATATGAAAAACTTGCTGTCGGTATTTTATATGTTGGGTTAACATCCATGTTATAATACCTATTTAAACATTGTTTGTTGTATGGGGAATAGGCCCCACACAAGTTGCAGTGTATATTAATGAAACATACTCGTAATATCGAAAAATCCCCTCTTATTCCTTGCCTACATCATAAAGGTTCACAGAGGTTCCCCTGTGCAAAATTTCAGCTTTCTAGGTCCAAGGGTTTATCAGTCAGTGAGTCAGGCCTTCTCTTTTTACCCGACTACGGCGAAGCAAAGGAAGGGTAATTATATAAATAAATAATAAATATCAGGGGACAATCTCACACAAATTGACCTAGTCCCAAACTAAGCTCTAGGCTTGTACTATGGGTACTAGACAACGATAAACGATTAATGTAACTGTTTCTAGTGAGTCCAAAAAAATTGTCTCCTTTGTATCCGAAAGTAAAGATCTTTTATTATTTTATATATTTTTTCTCTTTTGATATATATATTTTTTTTGTTATAATTATGTGAAAGCGTTTTCTCTATGTAATCTAATATATGGGTTGGATAATACAGGTTGTTTTCAAAGCGGTACGAGTAAAGAGCGTCACACACGGAGCTATAATATGCATTTTGGTATATTAGTTTATATTAAAGCAAGGCATCTTACGATACATTTTCGCATATTTTAGGTATATTTTTAGTACTAGACGATGGATGAGTCTGTCAACTAGTAAGGAAAATATATCGTAATATACCTACCGTGCTATAATATATATTATAGCTCCGTCTGTGACGCGCTTTTTTAAATAGTTTGGTACGAAACTTTTAATTCTCTAATAGGTAAGTACTTTTAATCCACAGTTTTTACTCATTTTAGAGAAACGTACTAAAACTGCGATGGAATTTTTAACTCCTACTTATTTGGGGTACCTAGGTACCCATAGCTTAGGGTAGGGATAAGTTATTTTATTATATACCAGCAGTGGACGTGTTTCAGTCAAATAGGTTAGGTACCTATTGGTGTTTCACTTTTAGGACAGAATTAAAAACTTAAAAAGCAAATGTACATCATTTAAAGTGTATTTAAACTGCAGCTGCATATAACCTGGTCAAGACGCAAGATAATTGGTTAGATTGGTCGGCGATTGAGTTAGCTGTGTCTGTAAACATTCATTATACGGCCAAATCGGCCGCCATGGCCGCTAACTTTGGTTTAAGTATAACAATAATGTTTATATTGATAGGTGTATTATCAGGTCAAAGTACATGCTACGAACTATTTGGTGTAGTGTAACAGGTGGTAAGTATAGGAATATGCTTTTACAAAGTAATTACATACATAATTATTTTTATTTCATCTCCATTTCCAGTAAACGGAAGGGAAGGAGGGGACAAGATATGGTCATGTACCCGTAAAATTCCATTTGACGTGATAGGTATTTATATTATTATCGAAAACTATTTTCGCTTCGGTTAAAGTTCCTCCTCCTAGAAAAAATGGATACTACCTATTTCAACTTTAAGGGGAGAACCCCTTAAAGTTGAAATATCAATTTTTTCTCTTCATAAGAACCTTCCTCGGACTTCAAGGAATATTTGAAAAAAAAAAAACAGCCGAATTGGCCAAGCCGTTCTCAAGTTATGGCGTGACCAAGGGATTCATTTTTATACATAAGTATGAGTATACGTAGGTAGTAAGGTTCAAACGTTTCCGGCCTGAACTATAAAATGAAGGATAAATCTCGAAATCGAAAGATTGAAAAAATCGGCTTGATGATGATGAATTTCTGAAATTTAAATTATGTAGTATGAATAATAATATATCAACAAGTAAACTGGGATTGTTTCAACTAGGTATAGATAATTCAAGACAATATTATTTATTATTAAAATATTGCTAATACATTACCTCGATTGTTTTGCCTTACGACCTCATTACTGAGTCATAGTTCAACGTAGTCAAAATAAAGACGTTCGAAAGATCGGTGATTTAGTCGACCGGGTTATATTGCGTGTTACTTTTCATACCTACCTAGTTAAAATCATAAAGAAAACGAAAGCACCATAAACTTTTAGATTATCGTATTTGATCAGATTCAGTGCCTTAAGCTCCAAATCGGGTCCAGTTTATATGGAAAAACTGGAGCCTGGAACTGGTACGCTCCCTGCCATAAACAAGCCATTATACGTAATTTGTACACCCAAGCGTGTCAGCGGCGTTCAATATGTTCCGGCTATAAACTGTTGTTTTCCGCTATGGCAAGGTGTCAAATCGTTCGTGGGTATTTATATTTAGCGGTGCTAAAGACTGGTAGTTTATATGATTTATATGGGGAGCGATTTCGTTGGATTCGGTAGTGCTACTAGCCAAGTTTTAATATTTTCTTAAATTGTGAAAATCTCATTGACACTACTTTATTGTACAAAAAGTACAACTCATCCGCCAACAGCAAGCAGTGCCTCAACATTTAAAACTTTCGTTGCTGATTGAACCTCGTAAGTCCTTTGTTTTTTTTTTAAAGCAGTAGTCCTAACTACCAAATGTACTGTACCAAGTACATACCTACTAATAAAAGTGAACCTAAAGGTGAGATTTGTACTTGTGCAAGTACGCGGGGACTTACGAGGTTAATCTAAGTCACTTTAATATAACTAGCGGCACCAGATGTACAAATGTACGGGGTCTGATTATAACTATGTACTATAATACTATAATGTTCAGGTATAATAAAAGTATGAAGTGCATTGTTTAAGAATGAATCTCATTCCATTAGTCCGATGACCACGAATGCTTTCCTCATGACATCACCACCTTCTCAGAAACGTCGACCATTCTCAAGTTTTTGTTAAGAACACGTCGTGTCTTTATCAATGGCGACTTTTTTTACTACTGATCGATCCTTACCCCGACTCTTGAGCTCACCAGAGATATTTGGATTATCGAAGTTTACCTGCGTTGTACAAATATGGTTCTAAGATTTACCCCGACTCAGTGTTGGTTGATTGCCTGGTAATTCTGTATTTTGACGTTGACGAGTGATAAGAGACACGGAATCATTGTCGCGTCTGTCGGTTGCGTCCTGTTTTTGTTT
Organism: Tortrix viridana; assembly: GCA_963241965.1. Lineage (NCBI taxonomy): Eukaryota > Metazoa > Arthropoda > Insecta > Lepidoptera > Tortricidae > Tortrix > Tortrix viridana. Next base: position 3,936,567 of record OY725196.1, on the reverse strand, counting down.
CTTTTCGGAGAGTCACAAGAACGGAAAAGTTAATTTAGTGTACCGTTATCCATTGCTCGAGCCAAATTTTTTGCACTTGGCGACATTTTTTGTGATTAGACTGATTAGGTAATTTTTTCTAGCTGACATGAATTTTGGTTAGGATTTTCTAATGGTTAGGTTAAAATCGTGAAATATTCGAACCAATTTATGTTTAGTTAAGTTGGCTTGATGACAAAAATTAAAATCAAAATCAAAATATTTATTCAGTAAAGAAAACTTATCGTGATTCTACTAATAATTAATATACTTACGTTTACTTTTTGGTCACTAGCATTAACACACGCACCTTAATTTGCATTTAGTTTGTTTGTAGTTGGACTGAAATTTGAATATTGCATCATCGGCAAACACTATCAAGTTTTAATCTAAATAAACCATACGTCGCTGTTCAAGTTCCGTTTTAGGGCCCGCATGCCCTCCGGCTAGAGCCGCTGAGCGTTTATGCAATAAAAAAGAAAGTGACTTCATCATCCTTAAAGTGCAAGAGTGAATTCTGGTTGCATAACGTCATCGCGGGGACGGGCGACTTAACGAAGGTGTACTTTTACCCTTAAAAATGTTAAACACTAAGGTATAATTAAATGTACTAAGTTCAGAAATAAGTGGGACAAAGGCGGAAATTTGGTGTTAAGTAATTGCCCAAAAGATTCCACAAGGATCGGGGATAATGATTTATGGACTGTTTAAACGCATTCGCCGTCAATGACGAAACTTAACATAACGAACGTTTTAGCTACGAATGTAAGTACTACCTAAACTGTAAATAATGAAGTGAACAAATTTAAATCTACGCCCTGCTCTCAAAAAAATTAAGTACTCATATTTCGACGGTCCCTACGTACAATCCCGTATGTGGTGAAATTTTACATATTCAGTTATGTTACTTTACGGAGGGACCGTCGATTTGCGCAAAGCGGTCGAATGAATCAGACATGTTTTTGTCTTTACATATAGGTAAGGAAACCGTTGTTTTTCCTCGTATGTGATTTTTACTTTTCAGTTTCTTTCCAGACTGCCTTTACATCAGTAGGTTACGAGTAACTACTAGCAAGTACCTAAGGTTCCAAAGCAAAAGGGGACAGGACTGTATAACTTCCAAAATTGACGAGTTAGTTTTATAATAATGTACTCGTAATGAAATGAACCCTGTGATATGAGGAATTTATTAACAACATCAACATATATATATTCGAATAGAACAGCAGTTGTTGAAAATGGAACCCAGTCGAATTAGATAGGTGCTGTCAAAGTAAGGAGTGCCTAAGAGCTTTTTTAGGTCCATTACTTTTCTTTGTGTGTTACACATTAATACCAATAACTAACATCTCATCTAAAATGGTCCTATAGTTAAGTGAGTTCAATCTCTTGAAGTCATCGTGCATTGGCATCCGACCTGTTTTCCCCCTGAATGCACTGTCGAGGACGAAAGATGTTTACACTTTTTCACCTTGTCCCATTGTAATAAGGACCAAATGTACGAGTATATGTAAACAACACGAAACATTGTACACATTCCTCGACACTTGCGAAACTCCGGTCTATTAGCATCCCGACCTACTTTTCAGCGGTGACAGCTTTTTTTTACAAGGTCGCATGACAATTGCTCTTGAGACGTAATTACTGAAATTCAAGCGGTTTTTTAGGGTTGCATAGTCAAGTTCGCCTTTGTACTTAAATTTTTCGATGTCATTGTATTATTTACTTATACTTTTTGTGCAGTAAAGAGTTTACATACATAGTTTCGCCATGTCTGTTCGTCCGTCCGTCTGTCTGTCCGCGGTTAAATTCGGGGGCTCTTGGTACTACAAAGATGTAATTTGGCATAGTTATACATTTAAATTACGCCAACAAAGTTGTAAAATAAAATGTTGAAAAATATTTTTTTCCCTCCCATTGTAAAGCAAAGGTTTTTTTACATTATAACATCGAGTGAGGAATCATTGGATAGTTCTTAAAAAATCATTATGGATATTTTATTATATTTTTTTAGATTTGGGGGACCGTTTAGGAAATATTAAACTCGAAAAGTGTCACGTTCGCTAGAGTTGCGCGTCCCCAACCCCAAAACTACAAGTAATAAAAATCGAGAAAATATCTTAAATAACGAATTTAAAAGGAAAACTATCACGACTAAGTAGACTTTATTCGTTCTTGAGTTAAAGACGATTAAATTGTTTATACCTACCGAAAATCAGCTAAAAATAACTTTAACTAGAAAATATATTTATGTTTATTTTTCGAAGTTGTTGTTTGTGTTTGTAAGAATGGCGACGGAACCCTACACTGAGCATGGTCCGACATGCTCTTGCCCGGTTTTTTTGTAAATACGAAGCGTTTTTTTAACAATGTGTCAATCATGTTGAGATTCACGACGGTAACAGCGTCCTATTTTAAATGTAGCCATTTTAACCTAGACAAGGTGATTCTCCCTGTTTTGTGACTCAACTCTGTTTGACACTAATTTCAAAACGCTTTGCTGTTTGAATAGTTGTGCGGTAGTCTTTCTAAAGGTTCTATTCACGGTCAGTTAAACTGATCAGTTGAACTGACGTACATCCAAAAACTGACCGTGAATGTGAAATCTTAAGTTGAAATTATACGAACTCAAAATTAGCTTCTGGATGTACGTCAGTTAACTGATCAGGTTAACTGACCGTGAATGTCCACCTTAAGATTTGAATGATTTGCCCGGGATGGCTTTGGTTTGGTCAGAGAGGTGTGGAATTCCAGGAAGGGGACCTTTGACCAGCAGCGGGTCGTAACTCTTAACTCAAACTCACAATATTTATTTGACAAACACACTGCAACACAATATGCATAGTTCAACTTTATAACAGAAAACCATGAACAGCCTAGTGAAATTATTACGCTATTATTTAGGTTCTCCGCGCTAATTCATTCAGTATAATTTATCTGATCGGAATTTAACTGTATTGATTAGAACACGACCTAAGGATCCTAAAAACAGTTCAAATCAAATTAATAGTGACCTCGAGGCGATACGTTCCTGGGTGGAAAAGTTTGGGCTGAAAGTTAACACCAATAAGTCGCAGGCGATTGTCATTGGCAGCCTTCACTTTATTGCCAAATTGTCAGGGGTAGTGGTACCCAACGTTCTCTATGACGGGATTCCGATCCCTTTTTCCTCCACTGTCAAAAACTTGGGTATCACCATAGACCAGACATTATCATGGTCAGCCCATATTAACAATGTCAGTCGCAAGCTCACGGTATACTCTGTAAAGTTATGGAACGGGATACCGCTAAGTTTAAGGCAATCTCCTTCTGTCAATTCACTCAAAGGGAATTTTTTTTAAATATGGCTGGATGAGTAAAGTACTTTTAACTTCTCTAGATCATTCAAGTAAGCATATATACATATATGGGAACACCCAAATATTCCGAAATATTTTTTTCCGAATATTCATTTGTCTGAATTTTCATTTTTCCGAAATCTATGTTATGCTAGAGCTATTTATAATTAAAAACATATTTGAATCGCTATACGTAGGTTAGGTTAGGTTTAATTTAAGTGTGATATCAAAAAATAGTCTTCATTAAAAAAATTGCATTCGGAATTATGAAAATTCGAGATTTCAATCAATTCGGAATTATGACTCTTCGGTTATATAATTATTTTAAGACTGGTGTTAAAAATCACCTTACGAGACTTGACACGGCTCTGTCTAAAAATCGGGGAAGCCTCTTACAAGTATTACGTAGAGTCGTGTGTGGTCAATGCCACAGCGGCCGGTGTCGGGTGGCACAATGATACGTTCGGTTATGCAGCTCGTGTGCCTCGACATTGGTATTAATATAGATCTCTACCTTTTGTCTGACATCCCCAGTGCTAATCTGCCCTGCTAAGCAAAATGGCGCTATCTCAGACAATTTCCTGTAGCAATTGCAACCTCATTATTAACAGGGGAGGACTGGATCTGCTTTGGCTATTTTTGAGATACCGCTTTTTAGCTTAGGAGGGCAGAAATATAGTGCAATTTTCTATACCCATTATCTATGTGCTTCTACATGATTCAAGCCGCGCCTCTGACAATCCGATTTATTCTATTAGTAAGGATTTACACTGCTATCATTAGTTTGTAGATCATAAAGATCCCGTAAGTTCTCACGTCATATTCTATTTGGTTCTATGTTTTTTTGGGCTTTGACGACATAATAACCATTAATACTGATAATGTTAAATTCCCGATGTTTTCAACATAAGGATTCAGAATAAAACACATCATAAGGTTCTAACTACTAATTATACCGCTCCTATATTTATTAGATAATAAATATTACACCATACTTTAGCATAATCCCAGTAAATTGCTTGAATCCTTTGATCTCGGCACATAACGAGCATTCCGTGTAGTGCAAAGAAGAGATAGCCTAAAGTCGGTATGGCTATCGAGATGAGACGTGCTTTAAAAGTAACACAATACTGCCATATTCTTATTTAGGCCCATACTAATACTAGCTAGAAGTTAATTTACGTATCTCTTACTTCTTCCTCGTTTCCTCGTGACTGAGGACACGACGCATTTGGTGGTTCCATAACTCTCATAGATTGTGTGTCTAAAACTCCAAAATTTTATCTAACTAAAAGCGTTCATTGTCCTCAACACGCGTAATAATAAATATGAAATGAAATACCGTATTTTCGAATCCGTTGTTAATCCAGTATTTTAATAATCTTGCCAAAAGTCAGAGTTAAAAGATTACGAACTATTTCCGACCAAATAATAATGTTTCACAAAGGTCTATAGATCATACGAAACGATAGTTGTGGATCATACGAAATGTCTACACAAATAACTAGTCATAACCACGTCACCTGCCGGCCTGTAAATGTCTCAATTGGCCAAAATAGCCCTTCGCTGTTAACTCACCCAACACCAGGAAACGGCCTAAAACGACATACGTATATTCTCACTGAGAAGTGGTACAGCATTGTCCGCTATGACATAACCAGGCGGGCTAAAATTAACCAATCACAGCCGGGCGCATCGGTGCAGGTAAGTGTTGCCACACGAGAAAATGCACCCCGATTTTCGGGTATTGAACTCGATTTGAATTATGACATGGCTGGTATGCTTGCAGTTGTATTTTGAGCCGGGATGGCTGCCAAGTACTCAGGTGGGAAGTGTGATGTCAATTACGGAATACCTTTCCGGCACTGTTTTGACTTAAATTATTAGTTATGTAATTTATTTGATGTTAATCCTGTAAGTGGGTTGTAATACTATAACACGCTCGTATTGATCTTACATTGTTGTTAACTAGACGACATTTTGTTACAGCCATGTTGCTATTCTGTTGATATTAACTTGACCCATCTGGCTGCACCAATGCGAAATGTCGCAAGTTTTTGACCCACTTTAAAGAATCCGATTTTAAATTTAGCGTTGCAACGCTGATTCGATATCAATGTCAGCAAAAATATCAGTCTTAAGCTGACGTTTAAGGCGATGCAGCAGTATTTGTGCCATGTTCTTAATTGTACAGTTCTGTGCGCGACAATCAACTAGGATTGTTAATTGGATTCACAGCATACATTGACGTTATAAATCTTTTAATTTAAAATGTCTTAATTTGTCTTTGTCCGAACGGAGATGTTATCTTTACTATAAATTGCTATGTCAGAAATATAAGGCTTACCTTAATAGCTTGCTCCAAATCACAATGGAAGAATAATCTAGTAAGAAATCTGCTTTAAGACAATTATTTATGTTCTGACGAGTGATGGAAACGAAAAACCTCGTTATGAATGCCAAAAATACTTTGGTTATTACTAACATTCCATAGTTAGTTAACTAATAATGCAATATATTGTATATCCAAAAAACAAATAATTAAACTGAGACTTAAAGCTAATACTTGGAAAAATAAAACAAACTCAATAAAACTATCTACATTTGTTCCAAAACTCCACAATAAAGAAGTACAATTTTTATACTAAGTGAAGTTAAATAAAAGCATGTAAAAAGAGCAAGATTAGGAGAGCATTGTAACAATCAAGGAATAAAGATTACCTATTATTTTAATGATATTAGGAGCATGCGATGGTTTAGGATCGCATTTCATTTCTTAGTAACTAACAAAAGCACGATTAATGTACGATTAAGCAAATTTAAAAATCTGTCTCCTAAATTTCGAGAGGATTAGTTGGGTTGTGCCGTAAAAGTAATTAATTATCAACAAAATAATATTTACAAATGCATGCTCTTTGGAAAGGTTTTACTTGGTTCTGTAAGTTCTGTGACCGGCCTTAACTTTACATTTCAAAGACGACGATGATTTTTGTCTCCTCTATTTTGAGGGAAATATAGGTTTGTTGTAGAAATGGCTCCACGTGCCAAGAATCCGCCGGCAGTTTATACGTGTTCAGTGTTGGTTGTTTTCGCAATGTTCAGCGGTATATTGAGAAACGTTTTGGGCAAATTAAAACGTTTTGAGAAGGTTACATACGCCATCAAAATATTTTCCATGTAATATGTACTAGTATAGGGTATATCTGTAGACGCAATAACGACTGCGTAGAATGAGATTATCGCTGCGCTGATTCCTTGAAAAAATATCAAATTTTACCGATGTAATATCATCTCAGCTGTATAACTATATATCTTTGTCCAAAATTCTGTCAATTTGTTGATCTGTTGTGACAGAAACGAGGGAAATAAAATAAACTTATAAATATTCGCATTTTGCTTGCCCTGGTACGAAGAACGATGCATCTTTTGTTTCTTGGAAATAATAATAATTTCATGGAAAAAAGCGAAATAAACTCTTCCTATAACAGAACGGCGCGACTGTAGAGAGAGTGGCTTTAATAATATCTACATCCTAAAAATGGACGTAAATCGAATTCTGAAGAAGTCTTTGTAATTCAAATAATAATAATTAATGAAATCAAATATTCTCAGCCCTTCACGTCGTTCGTCATATCGCTTTAAATAATAATTCGTTCTGGAAAACAATTTCGAAGATGTTCGTATTAAGAACCCACGTGAATCGAAATAATTTCTCTCTACTGGAATCTTCAGAATACCTCTCACACCCACTTTGCCCCAAAGAAACATTGGCACAGTGCACAGATTGACTGAAATAATTGTGATGCCTCAGGGCTCTATACTTGGACGTTCACTTTTGCTCTTTTGATGTTGGATTTTGAGTTTATCTATGGCATACAAACATCTATCATTCTAACTAGTATTTTTTTGATAGCCTGATAATTTTACTGTAGTACCTACCATTTTGAAGTTTTTTTTCTTAATTTATATTGGACTGCGGTGCGGATTGATGTAGCATTTGTTATTTGTGACCTTGATAATGGCGCGTTAGGAACGGATAAGGTTAATCTTATTATTAATGCTTCCTTAATGTGTCGCACAGTAAGAATGCCTTAGTAATGTTATTGGCTTGGGAGAACCCAGTTGTATGCAGTTTAGGTGGCAACGCTGATCAGAAGATCGGCGTTGTCAACTGCATCGTAAATGAATATACGATGTCTTCATAACCTTTTTAACTCCTGAATTCAACTTTAGGTAGACGTTGACATCTCACTAAACTTTATGGAAATCTGTTTGAAGTAATGTAGCTACTTTACTGTTAGTATTCTGTGTTGTGCGCTGTGGTAAACATCGCGAATGTATTTTGAAATGTATACGAGCCGCGAACGTACCTATTGCGAGTGTAAATAGCTGGGCGATGGACCCTTGTACGGAATTCGCGGGATAAACTAGTCTTCTACTAAAATGTTGCGTAAACAAGTTGAAAATGCTAGATATTTCTTAAACAACCGGTAAACATTCCACTTCATCTGTTATTCATAATAATTTATCTCAATTTGTGGATATAGCAGGGGAAGACAATAAAAACACCTCTAAAAGCACTGTATGTATGTCGATCTTTAATTTACTGGTAAAAGCTGGTCATAGCTCTATTCGGTCGTAGTTCTAGATTCTAGACGCAGTCTTCATCATTCCAACCATATCATTACGTTAAAAGTTGTTTACAAAAAAACTCCATTAACTACAGGATTAGTATTTTAAATCCTTCAGTAGTTTGTCAGTCAATTATTAACAGAGCGTTAATATCATTTTGAAATCTGAGCTACAAGAACAACAGAATTGATCTATTTCGATCGACCGGCAATGTCACGGAAAGGTGGGACGTCTACCCGAAAACACGCATCGGGATCAAGTCGATAGTGCCCATGTTCGGTAGTTTGAGCTTCTGTAAACATACATCATGAACCATGTTCCCGAATCAAAACTCTGTCTGTTCAAAACAGACACGGTACTGAATATTAGAAGTTGTTTAAAATTGTCTTACGTAATAAATGAAAAAATCGGGTGACAGAAATGGAGATATCGAACGTAATTCCGAACTTCCATTTTCAGAGGGCCTCTGAAATTGGTAAACATTTCTGTATAATTATTAGTCTTAGAATTTCTTAGAAAGACCGTAGGTCGAGACCAAACATAACTTACCGTCTTTGAACTGATAATATAAAATTTCAAGTTAGATTGGTGGTTGTGATGTTTTGTAACATAAATACACATACCTCAAATTAATCTACGTATAGATTGATGTTCTCAATCGAACCTTGCCATGACCGTTGATGTGAGTAACCTACATCCATAACAGAGATCATGGCGTTACCTACCATAATTTCGCGGAAGACCGACTGCCCCAAATTATACGGGATTCTCGAATACCAAACATAAATCTTACTATAAATATAGAGTTAAATGCGAACGACCTGCGCGTATCTTTGTAACGTTCTTTTTAATATCCCATGGCACAGATTGGGATTGAGATTGTTTGGCTCCATTCAGGTCTACAGAAGTTGTTGATCTTCTATACTATGAAAGTAGTATAGAGATAGAATCCTTAGGGATCCAAATGATCCTTTCGAAGTCTTTATGGAATCAGAGGTAACATCTCCAATTGATATAATTATATTTCACTAACACGAAACATTGTGTTTGTTAAAATATCTAAACATATATTTAGGACAAAAATTGGGGTTTCATTTCAGTTCCGAGAGTTTATTATTAAGTATGGAGTACCACAGGGATATGCTTTGGGACTTCCGTTTTTGATTATTTATATAACAAACGAAGGATTTTTTCTCCTACCATATACGTGCTACCTTCCTAATTATGGCTGTCATAGTTATAACGCAACACCTAATATTTTTAATGTCTAATACCTAAGTATATTGTTTTTAACTTTAGCTACACTTTTTCTTGAAATCCTCAATCCAATCGCCTGCAAAGATCAAAAATGTACTTCATATTAAACTTATTTAATTTTACCGTCACGATTCCTCAATTCCTGAATTCTTCCATGGAAACAGACGTTGATGTAACAAACGTTGCCCAACGGGTTTTAATGGAAGGAAAACAGTGTCGTGTTACGTTTTGTTAATTGGGACGCGTATATATAGAAAATTGACTCTTTCCTTGCCATGCTCTTGTCGGGACGCTTCGACAGGCTATTAACTGACTTGATAAATAACCATTTATTTCGACGATCGTGGCATGGGTGGTCAAAATGGTTCCTACAAATTATATGATATTTGAATATTCCCAATTCCTCCCATTTTGTGTTTTATACTGGAAACTACTAGGATTTTTTAACGCCTGTTATTTTAGTGAATATAGCAATAAAACTCCCAGAGAATAGATGTCAGTCTTTGAATGCAGATGACATTATGGCCAAAATAACTAAATACTGCCCTTTTTAAGAACGACTTGTCATTCAGTGCCGGTGTTACACCTGGGGGGGTCAAAATAATATACAAACGCTGGTTAGTGGCAGCGAATGTATTAAGAGCGTCAGCGTGTGTTATTATTTTTGATCACTTCGGATTCGGACCATCGCCTATTGCTGCTGAGTGTATAATGAAATAGACATTTATAAACAAATTAGTTGTACTAAGATGTTACTCCTATTTATTATCCAAACTCAATACCGACTATTTCCTGTCGAGCGGACAGATTGGATTTACATTTGCTTTTTATTACTGTTTTATGTTAGCTAGCTTCTTCACGTTCGTTTACGATAACTTCTGACTCTTCATAAAAATACGGTTCTAAGGACCATTCTCGTTAACTTAAGTAACCTTGAGTAACTTATTGATCGCTTGAGTGTTCTATTCACTGTAACTATTCACGATAGCTTAGAGCCATATTAATAATCTAATCTCGATTGAGATGCTCGTAAAGACGCATCAGAGTCTTAAAACGGGCGTCTTACTCAAGATCAATTAATTGCCTTTAGTCATACTCTTACTTACTTCTCCGGCGCAACAACCCAGGGTGTGTTTTGGCCTCCGACACGAGTTCCCGCCGCTGGTTAGCCAGGTCTCACGAGTCGGCACGAGCAGCTTGCAATTATACTAGATAGGTATACGAAATTACCGTAGTTTTCCACCTTTTGCTTTGTTACCTCGTCTTTCAGATCTTGTATTTAGTTTAGTCTTGTTAGTTTTGATTAAATTGCAACAGGAATGTTAGACCGGTTTCAATCAAAAATCAAGCTATTTTGTTTTGACATGTTTGAATTGTAGTGGCCAACGTTGCTGGCTCAATTCGTTATCCCAACTCTATGTTTACCCAGTCCCCATAAACTTTGCCCACCTAACACTATTACGATCGTAAATCTATATATAACTCACACACGCTTAATGTGACCGTCCAAATCAAAAACGACCTTATGGCATTTGGCGTTTACGCTGTTTGGATCATTTTTGCCATGATATTTGAATAATAACTGTGACAAGAATGGCGTAACCACCTGTCGACGTATGATCTCTTTTATTTTGGATGGTCACGTATGTATAAGTAGGATACCCGCCCACACGAAAAGCACGTCATTTCACAAAATCTGCAGAATGATTCAATGCAGAATAAATAAAGTTTGCTCATATTTTGTGTATAAAAGATGCGTTATTTGGGATATGTAAACATTCTGTTTGTGCCGGCCAAGAAGCAAAGTCTTGAGAAATTTTCGAAAATGTTTATCGCTTTACCATGTTCATACGGTAGTTTTCATTTTAATTTTGTTATTTATGTTTAACTTATATTATAATTCACAAGTGTGTGTTATTTGTCATTTTATTACGTCTAAACATACCAACGGATAGACCTCGTTTCTACATGGAGTGGGATGCTATCAAATTTGCGATCATAATTATCTTTCTTGTACTATCTATATTGAAGTAGGATATTTGTGTAGCTCAAGCCTAATGCGACGTTAGGTACCTGCGATTCAACCTTGGTTATTTAACGCTGCCGAAATCGTATGCCTACCGCCGCAAAATGCCTTGTTGGATCGCCGGTTTAGTTTCTCAAAAGAATAATTAATATCTTAGCGCGGTTTTTTCCTCATTACTTGCTTGTGTATACGAACAGCATCCCTTCAAATATGGCGGTGCTATCAATTTATTATTACGATGGATGTGAGTAATGCAGAGGTGTTTGTTGTGGAAACATGTGCGTCACAGTAGCGTGCAGAAATAGGGATCTAACAGAGAAATAAACTTTTTATTAGAGCGAAGTTACATCAAGAAATATACGTATTTCAATTGTTTTGGGCCCTTTACACTCTAGCTGATACCATCCTCCCAAAACGTAATAATTGTAAAGAAGTGTTTAATAAATAAGACAAGTGTTCTGCTTATGTTGGCTTACGAACTATGTTTGTTTTTATTTAGTTAAATGCCTAAACAAATGAAGTATAATCATAATAACGACACTAAGGGTAAAGGGTAAATAGGACCCATCGATATATAGAACGTTTGGCCAATAATATTGATGAACCCTCTTTTTTCCAGAGCACAAGATGGCAATGGCTACAGCGACGGTCACGGCCACGATGGAGTCTTCCCAGACCCTGATCCAGTCGGAGTCCAGGGTCCAAAGGACGTACCAGGACGTGCAGGTCTCTGAGCAACGGCAGGTCAAGAAGAAGAAGTCCATGCGAAGACATAAGGATGAGGGGACGATTTCCGTGGTGGGTGGGATTTCGTTTGTTTTATTAGTGTAGTTTCTCATTCTTAGGGAATGACTTGGTCCGGAAGCGGACGTCTTTTGGCTATGATGATGATAGGTGATGATTTCGATCATGTTTACCTTTCTTACACATTCAGTTCCTCCCGATGTTTGTCTTTCAACACCGAGTGACGCTCGTAATGAAGATTTTTTATGTACTATTTTTCCTACGAGTCATCACATTTTAAGAAGTGTAAGTGGGGTAGGTCAAATAATTTATGAAAATTATGTGTCCATGATGTATATGCATATTAGAATAGGTACTAAATTGAATTTTTAACGCTACTAATTAAATTATATGAGCTGTCAGCAAGTAATTCCATCAGTAGCTAATGAAAAGTTAGTGACGAAACTTTCGATCTTAGGACTTATCTCTGTATCACTAAAGTCTAAAAACTAATTAACGATTCCAATCAAAATACAATCGTAGTTTCTATATCACTTATGACGCTCTTGTCACCATCCAAATTGGTACTGTATTCCCCTCAGTTACGGGTGTTTTAGCAAAGATTGAATTGGGTAACATACGGGTAGAAAAGTAACATGTCGTTAGCTAAATCTGACGCGGGCAGTGGAGCGAGAAAATTCCTCCAGAATAGCACGCGATTGCGACTGGTGATTAATTAGTGAATTTAAATTTGTACACCGACTGATTGAAGTAAATAATAAATATATAATTAATCTCTGCTTTCTCGCGGCTTGAACTTAGACAGTTTTGCACACTAGGTTTTATATGTCTGTTGACTTGTTTCAGTCTTTCTCAGACCGCTGTATTTTTTTACAAAGAACTGTATATGTTTCTATCTGCATTAAAATTTGGAACCCAGCATTGAATGCGTCAAATAGCATTTTTACTAAACAAATGCACGTGGGTATAAGAGCCCCAAACTTTGAGCCCGCGTACGGCACGAGGATGAACTATGTAGTGGGAAACAGCTGCCTATTGTTCTCTCGCTTCTCGCCAAGTCTTTATCACGCAGTCGCGCCGCGCACATTCATCCTATAAATTCAAGAAGTAGCCACGAGTTTCAAGATAAATTTCCCTTTAAAAAAATATCCTAAATTTATTTTCTTCCAGTCAAAAAGCTCCTCGAAGCTGCACAAAAAGATGCAAGCTGCGGACGAAAACCCTCAGTGCGAGAAGTGCTCTCGGCCGGTGTATGCCATGGAGCGCGTGAAGGCAGAAAAAAGAGCGTGGCATAAGGAGTGCTTCCGCTGTGTGCAATGCAACAAGCAGCTCACGTAAGTTTGGTTTTTGCTATTACAATGTACGTCGGGAATGTTCGGTTATCTTCGGAAATTTTGAGCGATGGATTAATGTTATTTTAATAAGTAGCTTCGGTTTCAACCGTACTAAAAATAGCGGCTTCAAATGGATCCATTATTGAATTCTACATTATAATTCTAAAACTATCTACATTCCCATAAACAACAGAAGCTTTATCTAAATTCTGTTCTACGCGACGGGTTACACTCTATCCAACAATTATCTATTTACTTGTGAGATTATTAGAGCTCGGTAATAATTACATTAGGATAAGTTATCTCCGCCTTATCTCTTAGTGCTTCCCTTTCGTCGATACTTATACGAGGACACCCTGAGGGATGCTTTTATCACTATCATCGTCATCATCATAACTTTAGACCTTCGCTCTTGTCGGTGCAATGTAAACAATTCGTTCATATTTTTACCCGACTGATTTGCTATGTTCTGACACGACTTTCCTCTGTATCATTATAGGAAATAAAACGAAAAATGCAGTACATTAATAGATTTATTGTATTTCTTGATAGTGTGGAGACATACCAGAGCGACCACACCACTCTATACTGCAAACCGCACTTCAAACAGCTCTTCGAACCCAAACCCGTGGACGGAGACGACCAGCCTGACGGTTTGTACTTCTCTATCATTATCGTCATTATTACCTTCATTGACTTGATCATCAGCTAAATGATTACCCTTTTCTATATAATATTCTCATTAACCATTGTTATCATAACTATCTTATGTTGATCATGAATCGTCATTATTTTCGACGCGATAGTCTAGATTAACAACACCATTGCCACTTTCAATTGTTTCAATACGGTGTTTCGTATTGTCAATATCATCACCATTATTACTGTCTCTATTCTACCATCATTTACATGGTGCTCTTCATGATACCTTTCGTTGTCACTAATTGACTAATCGTCATCATTGAAATATTTTGTTTTTTTTTCACTATGAACTTATTTGTTCGACATAATGTCAACGGGATGTAAACCGCGATTATCTTGATTATTTAATGAGCTCCCGATATTTCAACGCAGTTAAGTACAGTCGAGAATAGAAATATGTATACACTATTGGACCTTATTACAATGGAACAAGGTGAAAAAGTGTAAACATATTTCTGTCCTCGACTGTACATGCGCCATGGTGATCATGGCGCATGGCCGTGGCCGCATGGCCGTGAGGATATACTACCTATTCACGGATACCATAAAGAAAATGATAAGAAATATAAGAAGTTCAGAATTAAATGCAAAAATTACAAATATTTAACATAAGTCGCTTCTACCTTCATTTATTCTGTTTGTTTTACATACACATCATCATTCATCATCATTTCAGCCGAAAGACGTCCACTGCTGGACATAGGCCTCCCCCAAGGTTTGCCAAAACGACCGGTCCTGCGACGCTTGCATTCATCGGTTTCCCGCAATCTTAACCATGTCATCGGTCCACCTTGTTAGAAGTCTGCCCACGCTGCGTCTTCCGGTACGCGAACGCCACTCGAGAACTCTTCGGCCGCAACTGCCATCTGTTCTGCGAGCAATGTGCCCCGCCCACTACCACTTAATTCTTAAGGCTATGTCGGTGACTTTGGTTGTCGTCCGGATCTCCTCATTCCTGATTCGATCACGCAGAGATATTCCCAGCATATCCCTCTCCATTGCCCTTTGAGTGACCTTGAGCCGGATTCGAAACTGTTACATATCTACACACGATAAAATAATGTATTTGTCAACAACTAATTAAAGTGTTGTCGAATTTACGTAAATGAATCATTACGTAAAATAATTGTTGGGTCGTTGCTCATTATTGAATGTTATATTTAGTTTATCCTCAATATGCAGTCGGAGTGGTGGTGATTTGAAACAATTTATTTTTTTCAATATGGAGGATATTGGTATGTTAATAATATTTAATTATTAAATCTGTTCTGTTCTTAATTTGGCAAATATAAGAAATTCCACGTCATTATCAAAAATGTTTCATTTCAATGGTTTCGTAATCGTCTTTAATATAGAAATAAAACCTTCTGTAACTTAATGGTAAATTAAAGTCATGGTGAGTTTTAACCCGACTGCGTAAAACCAAAAGGGGGTATTGTGTTTAAACTGTCAATGTTACTTTAATGCCCGATCGGTTTTACAACTAGGGTATACCAATCATAAAATATTATTTGTAGAAACTGTACAAGTAGATGTCTATTTTTCCAATTGGGCGTAAAATTCAATTTGAACTTTTTTTTAACACATAAATTAGCTTCACTTGTAATTATGTTGTAAAATATGATTTTAACCTATTTCTAATTGGAAATTGAAATTTGAAATTATTTATTTGCAAGAACATACTCAGGTGTACGCACGCGATCTGAGTGCAGTCGGGGTATGAGGTGGGGCGTCCCCCCGCCGCCGACCCCTCGCCTCGCTCGCCTGTAGTGTAGCGCCGTGCTGACCTTGATGTCGCTCGCTCGCATTCCTCACACCTGCACTCAGATCGCGCGCGTATTATGGGTATTGACGGATTGACTTGAAACATTGCATACTTATGTGATTCCGATGACAATGCAATATGGCATCGCGCTGGTATACGATGGGTACGGAAGGTGGTCACGGGAACTCCTCAATAGCTAATAGCAGATCCTCGAGTTTGGACACTTTTGACTCGTCTATAATTTTATCATCAATGTATAAAGTACACTCGGCAACGAAGTTAATTATTACGCTTTTCAATATGTTTTTGTTTTGCTTGCAGCGGCGGCCCCCAAGAAACACCAGATGATAATTTGCGAGAGCAACCCCATCGAGCTACCGCCAGACGTCGCTAGAGGTAAAACAAAACTTATTTGCCTGCCATTAACTTATATTAACGGGAATAAATAAGGAGGAGGAAAAACTGCATCAAGACTACACCACACACATACACTCACACTTCGACCATATACAGGATGTCCCAATATCGGTAGGCCACATTGACACTGGAGGCCACATTGACCAGCCTAAGACGGACCGAACCAGAATTTTTTTTCTCGTAGTGGAAATGCGTTACGCATTGTCCCCAAACCAGCCTAACATGACTTTAGTAAAAATCGCATGGTTTTCTAGATTTGCCACTTTAAAGTTTTTTTCCAGTACAAACTTTGAACTGGCATATGTCGAAAACCATGCGACTTTTACTGAGGTCATGTTAGGCTGGTTCGGTACCTCTTAAGCTGACCTACCTCCGGTGTCAATGTCGCCTACCGATTTTAAGATTTTGGTTTAGCGGTACGAGTGGTATGATGTCGAACGTGTAGTAACGCCATTTTTTTAGGTCACCTATACTATACTAATATTATAAAGAGTATTATTGTATGTTTTTTTGTAATCGATAATCGATAAACTCTGAAACTACTGAACCGATTTAAAAAATTATTTCACCATTATAAAGCGACTTTATATACGTATATAAGTAACATAGGTTACATTTTTTTAGGCTCTATTTTGACTTACATTACCGAAGTGAAGCGAGGGCAGTCGGTAGTTTATTATGCACTGGCTATGATGGTAGAGTCGTTAATCTTTTGAACTTTCAAAGTGATTGTAATTCCCTTGTACTGCGCGGTATCACCGTCTGTCTGTCAATACCCTTTTTCTCAGGAACGCGTGGAGGTATCAAGTTGAAATTAACATCAAATACCCAAGTCTGCAATCCCTTGGAGTTGTGAATAAATCAAACTTCTAAGTTAGCCGTTTAAGCTGCATATTTTCATATTTTGACACTCGCAAGGGAATCAAAACCTATAGGGTACTTCCCATTGATCTAGAATCATGAAATTTGGCAAGAAGCAATGTCTTATATATAGCACAAGTAAAGGGAAATATCCGAAAATCGTAAATTTGTAGTTACATCACAAAAAAAATACATACCTACAAGTTTTTAAGAAACCTGGGATCGCACTTGGCGGGTTTTTAACCCCCGACGCAAAAAGAGAGGGGTGTTATAAGTTTAACGTGTCTGTCTGTGTATCTGTGGTATCGTAGCTCCCAAGCGGATGAACCGATTTTCGTTTAGTTTTTTTTGTGTCATAGATAATTTTATCCCAAGTGTACTTAGCCATGTTTCATGAAAATCTGTTCAGCCGTTTGAAGATCATCAGCTCTTTTCTAGTTGATGAGGGGATCTGGTTTTTTAATTCTTGAAATCTTCTAGTGACGACGTCCCTCCAGTGAAAATGTACGTGCTTGGAGCCCGTTAAAGGTTTTGCTCATTGCTCAGAGGGTTTTTAGGCGCTGATGTCGGCGGTTTTTAACTCGGTTAGGTTATTATTGCTTACCTGGTTGATTCAGTGGTTCAGTTAAAACATTCCAGCTGCATTCCTATCTTTGACATTTTCCTTGTTCATGTAGTAGGCATGGGCAAATATTTAATATATGTGTGATGCGCACGAGTGTTTGTTCCTGAGTTAGATGATCTATATGTGTATATATTGGGTATTTCTCAAAATAAGTGTGCATGACGGTCACTAACTATTCTTTAACTGGACACTTATTTTGAGAAATATTGATTGTATTTCTCTATATAACTATGTTTTATCGTTACTTAGTGAGATTAAATTAATAAATTATAGTCTATAAACTTTCTTGATAATCCCTGTTTCTATTGATGAAAACCGCATGAAAATCCGTTCAGTAGTTTCTGAGTTTATTAGCCCGAACAAACACAAACTTGGCGCGGCGGGGGAATTTAATTTATAATAAGTACGGATATAATTTGTCGGGAGACGAAGTGTCGGCAGGCCTTCCACAAGATGGACCGACGATCTGATAAAGGTCGCGGGAAACCGCTGGATGACAGCAGCAGAGGACCGGTCGTTGTGGAAAACCTTGGGGAAGGCCTTTGTGTCCAGCAGTGGACGTCTTGCGGCTGATAATGATGATGATGATAATTTGTCCTCAGCATCAGATAAACCAGACCTCGGTCTAGAAGAGCTGTCCCAACTGGACGTGAAATCCCGTTTCGAGGTGTTTGAGAACAAGAACAGGGCGGAGGAGCCCGCGCCGCTCGAGCCGCGCGCGCCGCGGGAGCGGAGCACCGCGCTGCTCTCCAAGCTGGCCAAGTAAGTGCACGGAGCACAGCCCGGATGTCGGGCGGGGGAACCAAGGCTCCAACAATAAAAAAAAAAAAACCATCCGATAAAGAAATCGTTTATTTGGAAGATGATTAGGGGCCTCCACTCCTTTGTTGCCCCAGCGGGCTTAACACGCTTCACGAGATAAAATTAGACGGGTGCTAGGGAAACGAATACACCTATTCCATATTCTAACGTAAGACTGAACGCTTAAGGTTTAAAATAAAAGTGTCTTATCCTGACTTTTATTGACTTTTAATAATAATAACAATGATACAAATAATAATTATAATAACTAATAATAACAATAATTTTTGACATGTAATATTTTGATATTATTAATAAACGAGTATGAGTATGAGTATTACCTTTTATTACTAAGTGACTATTGCGATTTTCGCATTTTTATAGCGATTTTATCAAGACTGGACACTTATTTTAAACCTTAAGCGTTAAGTCTTACGTTAGAATATGGAATATAAGTATTCATTTCCCTAGCACCTGTCAAATTTTATCTCGTGCCTGCATGCTAGGGGGCTAGGGCCTCCGAACCTCTAAATATGGCCCTGATGAAGTATTTCGTTAGATTAGGTTTTGGTTAGGTTCGCACCTTTACAATTATTATATAGCTATACACTCATCTTTTTGACGAATCACAATGACATCCCATTTATTAAAATCTGTCCAATAGTTTGGGAGCTAGAGTGGGACATCCGATTTTTGGTCACCTTTTGACCCTCTATAGCTTTGTTATATATATATAAATAGATTATAGATTATGCGTAATGTGACAGGTTACATTTGTATATGTGGAATAGGTATACGGAAGAGACGTACGAGTGGAGTGCAACTCGCACTAACTTGTGTTGTTTTGTTTTGTCGGATAATTTTCGTTAAGGTTTTGTTAACCAAATCGCATGTAATAAGGACTTAAATGCCCAAGTACCTACTCACGTATAAGGCGCGTTACAGACGGAGCTATAATATATATTATAGCACAGTATATTACGATATATATTCCATACTAGTTGACAGAGTCCACACATGCTGCTATAATATATATTAATATAAATTACTCTGTCAACTAGTACGGAAATAATACGAAAATATATCGTAAGATGCCGTGCTATAATATATATTAATATACCAAAATATATAGCTCCGTGTGTGACGCGCTTAACCTTGAAATGACGTCCGACCCCTTTCACTGTGCCATGAAACAATAATGTTCTTGACGATTAAAAAACATCTTATTGAAAAACTTCGGCTTTCTGTGGTCTCATATTACTTCATCTCTTAATTACCTTTTTTTACGCTCGAAAAGTTCCCTTTAAATTTCGACTTTATTATGTTAGGGATTAGATTGTAGTGTGGTTTCAATTCCCTGTGGTAGCTCACACGTGTTTCTATAGTTCGTTTTAATGATCTTGACAGTCAATAGGGCTTTCTTTTTATGTGTTTCAGACTTGCCGAATAGTACGGATTGATAGATATAAATTTTGTTGAACCTTAAAAAATAAAATAAAAACGGAATTCAAAACTTTACTTATCACGCTGATTACGATTTTATTTCGTTTGGTTAATAAATTATTTTTATCTTTTTTCTTTTATCGGTTTATTGATTAGCTTTTAAAAAAACGCAATGTTGCTATAAGTAAGCTTTGTTAAAATATAATATGAATACAAACTGATAAAAATATGCGACTTTCTAAATAACATTAATAAATACCTGCAATTTCTTTTCTGTAAATAATACCAACATTCAAAAGTATTTTTTATAATTCCCTGTCAACGATACGGATTGTTCCTTAATTTTCGAAGCCAAGTATCAAACTCGATTAGTCCCACCACAGCAACTTGCGTCAGAAGAGGCGTCGATTTCAAACATTCTATTTTGGAATCCCCTGGGAACATCGCTACTGGAATACAACACGGTTCTTACGCAGTGGACGATGTACATTGCTCGTTAACCTTGAATTTATTGATGAACACTAAAATATACCGTACAGGTAGTGACTGTTATACTATTACGCTGCTTTTAACCGACTTTGTTTTTGTGCTTTGTTGTTGAGGTAAGTATACCAAGAGACAACAAATCTTGTTTATTAGGTATGTTCTCCGGAACTATTTTTAATCAAACAAAAAGCAATGTATTCATCTGTATCTATTCATTCTCTGGTTATTTTGTGTAAGAGTACAGACGACTTTTTTTAAACAGATTCTTTACCAATCAGTTTTGCGGTTGAGTACAATAAACCGATTGAATTGTAGACTTTATGTCTTTGCTTAATGAAAGTGCTTTAATTTTGTCAGTGATATTATTAATTTTGTTGTGTTCAAGTTTTAAATTTGTTGTCATATATCGTTTAGCATCACAGTAGTCGGTCGCTTTGGGTGTTTTCTTTTTAAATATTAGCTTTGACGATGGTCCTGGGAGAAAGGTGATTTTTTTGCGAGTGTAAACGGATCTAATGTTTGTTTTTGAGCGGTTTCATGTGTTTGTGGTTTTTCCGTTAGTGGAAGTTAAATGTTGACTTTGGAAGTGGTTAAATTTAGATATTATGATAGTGTTTCGTGAACGATTCATTCAATAAAAGCTCAGAATAGGCGTGGTTCAGGGTGTTTAGATAAAAAAATGATATTAGTAGCCATTAAGTAATTTTAATATCTCTAGACATACGTGGTTTTACTAGGTAATTCTTGTTTTTTTTTTAATTGTACACCGTCAAATACTTTAAATAAGTGTCTACATAAACCAAAATTCTGACGCTGAATTGCATTTTTAACCGACTTTAAAAAAGGGAGAACGTCCTCTATTCGTTTTATTCAGTACTTTGATAGAATCTTCAATGAGTATGGATACGATATACGATACGACATCAAAAACTTCATATTTCCGTTTTCAAGTTTTCTTTTAATTTGACACCTGTCTACCTGACTTCACATAGATTTGAAAACATACGGTTAGAATCTTAGTTATTTATCCATATAAGACGAAGATTATACGTTATACGCTCTTTGGTTCCTCTCTGTTACTCATCCCGTCTCCAGGCTGTCTCTGGAGACCCGTGTCGTCAGCACGTTGATGTGGATGTGCTGTTTCAGGTTCAAGGCTAAGGGCATGGACGTGGGGGTGTCTGACGAGTACCTGAACGGCGTGCCGGTGGAGGCCAGCTCCAGCGAGCCGGAGGACGAAGGTGAGCTACCCACGTGCGCGGCACAGCGTTGCCAATTTGCCAATCCATCAATTAAAAAAAAAAAAAAACCTGCCTAATACGTCCCACTGCTGGGCGCAGGCCTCCACTCACAATGAGAGGGTTTGGGCTATAGTTCCCACGCGGGCCCAGTGCGGATTGGGAACTTCGCACACACCGTCAAATTGCTTTGCAGGTGAGTGCAAGTTTCCTCACGATGTTTTCCTTCACCGAAAAGCTCATGGTGAATTTACAAATTGTATTTCGCACATAAATTCCGAAAAACTTAGAGGTGCGAGCCCGGGTTCGAACCCTCGACCCTCTGCTTAAGAGTCGGCGGGTCAAACCATTAGGCTACCACGGCTTCCATCACTTATCTACAGTTAAAGATATAAAGGCCTTCGTCGTTGAAAAAAAAAAAAAGATATTTCATTATATCATCAAAAATTACCAAGCGTTGTGGCGATCCGAAGAGAACAACGAACAGCCAGCAGCTTTCGATTGATGTTATAAATAAACTAAACTATAGACTTGTTACATGAGTACTAAACAATGATTAACATGCTTATCTAAATAAATAAATACATGGCAAACATCCAAAATTCCTGCCCCTTACTGGGGCAGTCAATGGTATGATGGTAAATATAAGATTAAGGGTCTCTTATAGTATTTCTGAAGGACGCGGTTAGCCTAATGGGAAGACCTAGGTTGCCTATAAAGCCAGCAGTCGGGTTCGATCTTCGGTAAGAATTTATGTGATGAGCACTAGTATTTATTGGTGGGTCTTGGATATTTTTATATGTATCATAAGCAGGTCTTATAACCGGTTACAAATAAACCGGTTTTTATTTAGGTTAAACCGGTTAACTATTTAGGTTACGTTCGAATGAATTGATTTGGGAACGTAATTTCGAAGCGCTCCCTAACCGGTTACTCGGTGTTTGGATACGGGATCAATGACCGGCGACGGTAGCGCTGCCAATCAAATACTGCATACATCCTGTATTCTTAAGCGAACCAATCCTCTGTATTCTTAAGCGAGCGGTTCACCTTACTTACACGGAAGAAGCGCGTTCTAATCGGCAAATGGATTTGGTTCCCTGTTTACACCAAGATATTAACCGGTTTTAGAGCGATGTTCTTGCGAGCGTACACGGAGAAAAAAATATTCTACAATATTACCAGATTTTATTGTAGTTATGATTCTGGTGTAGGAAAACAGATTTCAGCTATTGTTAACAGATTTTATTTTAATGACAACAAGTCATATTTTTGTTAATACTAAAATATTCAAGTACACGAAAACTTTGATATTGTAGTGGTTACTATCTAATAGTTACAGAGTAAAATATGCATTTAGCGTCCAACAGGTTTTGTATACTACACAAAATTTGTTTCCTACGATACTAGGTAAATGGTAATAGGTACTAGAAATTATGTTGTACAGAAGTAGAATTTTATATTAATGTGTAAAAATGTGTGTATAGTTGTCACATATAATACAATATTCTGTTACACGGAACTAGATTTTTTTCTCCGTGTAACCTTTATTATGAGTTAGGTTCTCAAAGTGTGTCTCTAACCGGTACGGAAAATAAACCGGTTTTCAAGCCCTGATCAAGTATTTATTTTTCTCTGTATGTTTATAGTTATCTCGTACCGATAATACAAGCCTAGCTTAGTTCGGGACAAGGTCAATTTGAATAAAATTGACGAGTGATATATTTATTTGATACACAGACGAGGACTCCGTCCTGAAGAACTCGTACAAGCACAGCACCAACCGCGAGGCGCCCGTGTCGTTCGGCAACATGAGCGAGATCGTCGGCAAGTTCGAGGCGGGGCAGCGCGGCGCGGCGGCGCGCTCGCGCGAGCGCAAGCAGGAGATACAGAACATTCGCAGCCGGCTGTTCATGGTGCGCGCGCCGGCTCCACCGTGCATGCTCTTTCCACTTGCTTGCACAATATAATACCATGTGAAACGTTCAAACGGCGGACAGCTGGTTTACCCTTGAATCGCCGACACTCAATGTTTTACTTCGCTGAATTTTCATTTCATCGACAGGCATTTCCAGGTACCGACTATTCCCAGTTGTCCGCAGTGTGGACAATGGGGTGCGGACAACTGGGAATAGCCGTCAGGTACAGGAGTTATAATTTTTTGGTGGTCACAGGTCTAACCTAAGTTACCCATGCTTAAGATAACCTGAAAACAATAAGGTTTCCGCAGAAAATAGCTTTTAATGAAATGAGTGTCGGCAAAACAAGAGTACACGCGGACAGCTACATGATCTGGTCGAGGAATTCACTTTATCTCATCACCTTCTTACGTATACATAACGGCTTATGTTTCTGGCTATACGAAGAAATATTTAGAAAAAAAGTATATATATATCGTTAGGGTATTCAGCGTTTCTTTACTGGATAATGTGTACCTTGAATAGTCATCGTATTGACCCCAAACATTGTTGCAGGGCAAGCAGGCCAAAATAAAAGAGATGTACGAACAATCAGTAATGCAGAGCGAACAAGGTAATTTATCTTCCATTATTATATGCCCGATCCCTAAATTCAAAGTGCGGATTGATATGCACACTTCAGGTTAAAATCATATGTACAAAATGTCTCATATCCGCGTTCTTAATATTGGAAACTAGCGTAAGTTAATATTTTAAACATAAATTAATCCGTCCGTCATTTTCTTTCTTTAGGTAGATAATGTTACTAGTGACAAACAATATACTTGGCAATAGTTTCTCCGGGATTTGTACATTCTGTACGGCTAGCACAAGTTGTCCTTTTCTTACTTGGCTGTAACGATAGAGACGCACTGAGCGACAAACGAAATACAAGATGTGCTAGCCGGCCTGATTGGTCGTATTCTCACTTGAGTGGTAACGGTAACACTACCTTCAATCGTTTAGCGGTGACGTCAGCAGACAAGATCGCCCGCGAGCTCGAGCTGGACAGCGAGAAGTCGCGCGCCATCAAGCAACGGTTCGAGAGCGGGGACGTGTTCAACGACGAGAACGTGCCGCCGCGCCGCGACCTCGACGACCGCGCCGTCTTCAGCGAAGGTGCCATCATCATCGTTATCATCATTATTATCATTGTAGTCGCCGTTGTCGTCATATTCAACATTATCATAGTCATTATCATTATCATTGTCAATGGTAACATCAGCGGATAAGATAGTTAGTGAATTATAATTATCATTATTATTACTGTAGTCGTCGTTTTCGTCATATTCAACATTGTTGTCATCATTATCATTGTCAATGGTAACATCAGCGGATAAGATAGTAAGTGAATTATAGTTATCATTATTATTACTGTAGTCGTCGTTTTCGTCATATTCAACATTGATATCATCATTATCATTGTCAATGGTAACATCAGCGGATAAGATAGTAAGTGAATTATAGTTATCATTATTATTACTGTAGTCGTCGTTTTCGTCATATTCAACATTGATATCATCATTATCATTGTCAATGGTAACATCAGCGGATAAGATAGTAAGTGAATTATAATTATCATTATTATTACTGTAGTCGTCGTTTTCGTCATATTCAACATTGTCATCATCATTATCATTGTCAATGGTAACATCAGCGGATAGGATAGTAAGTGAATTATAATTATCATTTTTACTATAGTTATCGTCGTTTTTGTCATATTCAACATTGATATCATCATTATCACAGTCATCATCTTCTTCAGTGGTGACATCAGCGGATAAGTTCGCTCGTAAATTATCGATATCATCAGCGTTTAGGAAATGTGTTTAACAATAGAACGATGTCGGCAGGTATTGGCAAGAAGTCCCGCTCCATTTTCTTAGCGCTCGACGCGAACGCCAAGACCCTCACGCCCGCCTCGCCGCCGCCGCAGGACGCGCCCAAGAGGAAGGAAATCGTGAGTGGACTTCTACAAGCAGTACCTACTGTCCAAATAATTTTTTCACAATATTACATTGAGATTCTACTGACAAGACCGAACCTAAACTGAATCAAAAACCTACGTTTTTTGCTGAGACCTCATCGAAAACATCAGGAACATCGAAACAAAAGTGAATACTGACAGTACTCTTAATATTTCTGTAAAATATAAGATAAAAAAGAGAAAAGATATTCAGTAAGTAGGCCGCACTTACTTACACGTCAAAATCTACTAGCGCTTCCCAAGCGGAGACCACTGCTAAGAAGCGCCGCTAGAAACTCAACAGTTAGTCATTTTTTTAATAGAACTTACTTATGACAATGATACTACTTATTCTAGCATTATATAAAACTGTAAAAATAATATAAAATATCTACGTAGTTTTGCTGGAATTTATTATTATTTATTATTTATTTGTTTTTTTTGTATAATTTTTTTTTTTTTTTTTTATGTCAGAATGATTACGAGAAAAAAAATAATATATATAACACAAAACAGTTCCTGTCTTCCTACATAAACCGTGTCCCCTAGACAAGATAAGGCGTTTACATGATTTTTATGAGGTGCGTACGAGTAGTAAGCTATTGAAAATTAGTTAATTTTCTAATATGAATAAAAAAAAATTGTAAATCGAGAATAATAAATGCAAGTTCCAATCGGCAGCCGTTCGTGCCCAAGGACGTGGTGCGCGCGGCGGACCGGGTGGAGGAGGTGCACATCCAGACGGCGGACATCTCCGACCGGTTCAAGTTCTTCGAGACCTACCGGCCCGAGGACCGGCGCAAGGAGTTCCGCATGACGCCGCCCCCCCAGACGCAGGTACTCTTTCATCACGTCATCGGTTCCATTATTTTCATCATCACGGACGTTATTAGTTCATGGCCGATATTGTCGTCTTCAGCATTATTATCATAATTATAGTAATTTTCCAGCATCATGCTAGCAGCATTATCAGCACCGTGGTCATTATTATAATCTTCAACGTAATTATTATCAGCATCAGCGCGGTCAATTTGACGACGCGGTTAGCCTAGTTGGTAGTGACCCTGATGATGATGATGATGACGGATGGGGACGCCCGGCCGGAGCAGGCGGGCGGTCGATCGTTCCTACGGTCATTCCTCCCTGTTCCCCTTGGTTGAGCCGTAGGTTACTGGTCCGGCGACGCTCCCACCCAGCATGGATCCCATCTTCTTGTTTTCCTACAGAACAAAAGTACGTCCTGTAGGTTGATGCTTCTTAATGCCTCTGTCGACAGTTCGTCCTCCCCGAATGTGGTAGTGACTCTACCTACGAAGCTAGCGGTCCTGGGTTCGAATCTCAGTATGGGCAAATATTTGTGTGATGATCATGAGTATTCGTTCATGATTCTGGATGTTTTCCGTATATTTAAGTTTGCATTTCTCGTATGTTTATCGTTGTCTAGTACCCATAGTACAAGCCTAGAGCTTAGTTTGGGACTAGGTCAATTTGAGTGAGATAACTATTAATATTATCATTAGTAGCAGAATCATTAGCATTATGGTCATTATTATCAACCATGTTATTATCATTATCAATACTTTGTGTTTTTTCAACGTGAGTAGACTGGTTGACTTCTTTTTTTCCATGGTAATTATTATCATCATCATCGTGGTTATTGTTATCATATCATCATCAGCAGCATCTTTAATGTCATCAGCTTCTATCTCATCATTTTAACCCTTTCAGTGCGCATGACGCCACATTGGCCCACGCACTGAAAGAGTTAATAATGAATCATAATAATATAGATATAATTAGGCACAGTTGTAAGTGTAGTATTGCCGGCAGCGGGCGAAGTCCCCGTCGCCGGAGCTGTACCACGAGCCCAGTGTGGTGCGCAGCGCGGCGCCGGCGGGCGACGCGGCGCTGGCGGCCGGCCGGCACACGGCGCGCCGCATGATCGGCGTCTTCCGCCAGCTCGAGGACCACCAGTTCCGCCAGCCCGACCCGCAAGGTACCGCCTCGCAGTCGCGGGTCCACGGGGGTGGTCAGGTAGGTTATGACCACCCCCTTTTTCTCGTAGATACGAGGATCAGAAAAAGAACAGATTGAGAATTTCGGTGTTCGGTAGTTAGGTGACCACCTTCTAATCTGAAGGTTGAATCCGCGCCTGAGCGCTCAGCCACCACCTGGGCTGGCGCAGGTGACGACACAGAGCCAGCTGACGACCGTATGGATCAGATTAAACAGTTAAACTGATAATTGTTGTTGTTCCTTTCAACACCTGCAGCTTTTTATATCTGTTCCACGCAGAAACCGAACAATAAGTGAGGAGAGAAATCTAATAGTAACCGTGCCATCAATATTCGCTAGTATTTTACCTCAATCAGGGTAATTCTTCAACCGTTTCGACCTCTCTCATTCCCCTGGTCGCATTAATGTCGATTTTCCTGTAGATTATATGATAGCATTTTCAGTTATTATGTAGAAGTCAGGGCACTCTACAAGATAACCGAAAATAGCATACAACGCTACAGGAATTTCGACATTAAATTGTACTTCTTAATTATTTTATAGGCTATATATTGTGAATGTCGTGTACGCCTGTTATTGACATGCATATCAGACTCTTCTCTTATTATCTTAGCTATTGTAATTGTGTTAATATGTTTGTTGTTGGTGTACCTTATTTTATAAATAAATAAATAAATTAATACGACCAGGGGAATGAGAGCGGTTGAAACGCTCGAAGAATTACCCATCACTATTTGACTCAAAAGTAAATCTAAACCTCAGCCTTACCTTCTACCATTAGGTGAACTTTAAAGTAGGATTAATACCACTAGGTAAAGTCGCTTTATCGTCAATCTTATGCCAGCTCTTAGGTCTCGAGCGAATCCATTATACATGTATACCTAGCGGAAGGGAGTACCTACGTATACGTATGGCCAGTCGAGGACAGAAAGATGTATACACTTTTGGACCTTATTACAATGGAATAAGGTGAAAAAGTGTAAACATCTTTCTGTCCTCGACTGGCTAAAGAAGGATTCTAACCTAGTCCATTTTCAGGTCCCAAGCCCCTGAAGTGCTTCACCCCCCCTCCCCCCGGCGAAGACGCGCACCAGGGCGACTCCTCCGAGGAAGAGTACAGCGAGGACGACGAAGAAGACAGCGAGGACGAGCGTCAGAGGTACTACCTCGAGGCCAGAGAGGCCGACGAAGCGCTCAAACAGGTGACAAGGATTTTTAAATAATCTTCTGTAATTAATTAGTCGCTTTAACTTAACTTTTCCCCACGATGTCTACGCATACAACACAAAAAAAATTACACACGAATATTTTACTCAAGGTTCCTTACCAAAACACAGGTATTCTTTACTTAAAATACTTTCTTATGTTAATTATGTTTATAATTCTTACCTTCTTTATAATGCCTAAAATGAAAGACACTGGCGTATGTCTACCTACATGTTTGACGACGCGTTTAGCCTAGTCGGTAATCCTGCCTACGAAGCTAGCGGTCCCGGGTTCGAATCCCGGTATGGGCAAATATTTGTGTGATGAGCGCGAGTATTTGTACCTGAGTCATGGATGTTTTCTATTTAAGTATGTATTTCTCTATATAAGTAATGTTTATCGTTGTCTAGTACCCATAGTACAAGTCTAGAGCTTAGTTTGGGACTAGGTCAATTTGTGTGAGATTGTCCGTGATATTTATTTATTTATTTTATTTATGTCACAGCACTTTCTTAGCAATTATAAAGCTTGACCTTGAAATCTGGCTGGCTATATATAATTAATAGAAAAGGGGTTTAAAATAAAAACAGAGGCTTATTATTACAGCAGTACTGCTTTTTGTCTATTTGTGTGTGTATACAGGATGTCCCAATATCAATAGACCACATTGACACCGGAGGTAGGTCAGCTTAAGAGATACCGAACCACCCTAACATGACCTCAATAAAAGTCGCATGGTTTTCGAGATATGCCAGTTTAAAGTTTGTACTGGAAAATAACTTTAAACTGGCAAATCATGAAAACCATGTGATATTTACTAAGGTCATGTTAGGCTGGTTCGGTGTGGGGACAATGCGTAACGCATTTCCACTCCGTTAAAAAATAATAAAAAAAAAAAAAAAAGTGTGGTTCGGTCCATCTTATGCTGGTCAACCTCCAGTGTCAATGTGGTCTATTGATATTGGGACACCCTGTATGTGTTTCGTGTATCGCAGGCGCAGCAGTTGGCGCGCACGAAGAGCTTCCGCGACCGCTTCGAGCACTGGGCCGACAGCGAGCCGCCGCGCGCCGCCGTCGCCGTGCCGCGCGACGACGACGGCGAGTCGCAGCTCGAGACTGCCAAGAGGTGACAACACTAAACACACCCCACACAACTTCACTCCACTAACATGCCAGAGCCCTTAGCCAAGATGCCCATCGCTAACTAGCGTTTCTATTCGTTTCGTTTCTAAACCAATCGCGTCACTGGTAGATCACGTGACTCTCCGTATGACGTGATCTACCAATGACGCGATTGGTTTAAAAACTAAACGAATAGAAACGCTAGTTAGCGTAATGCATCTTGGCTAAGGGCTCTGTACGGCTAGTACAAATTACATTTTCTCGCTTGTCGCTCAGTTCGTCTCTTTCGTTGCAGCGTTGTTAGCATGCACGCACGAGATAAAATTGTATAGGTGCCAGGGAATTTCTTCTTAGGAGTAAAATAAACGTTATGTAAACCCATTTTTCTCCGTTACGACATTAAAAAAATCCAGTCCGTGTTTCGTTTTTAAATTTCTTTTTAAGATGTCTAGTTAATAAACAAAATTAGAAAACTTTATAAATCACGGTTAATTGTGCATGAAATTATCATAATTGTTTTTAAAAATGTATTTGTATTATTTTCTTACATTGTTTGAGAAAAGTATTTTAAAATACCTTGTCGGAAACTTATTTTGCCCACTTAATCAGGCAATTGCCTTTTTTCCGGGCCTCTACAATAATGTACTTGTTATGTCGCTTTGAAAACGTTCCGAAGTGGCCCAGCCCCCGTGTTATGGTCGCCTTTATCGCGGTGAATGTGTGGATGAAGCATACGTCACTCTCACACTTACTGGTCAGAAAGTGACAGCTGTTTTATCCACGTTTATCCAAATGATAAACACGACCATAATACGACGCGGTTAGCCTAGTTGGCAGTGACCCTGCCTACGAAACTAGCGGTTCCGGGTTCGAATCCCGGTATGGGCAAATATTTGTGTGATCGCGAGTATTTGTTTTTGTATTTAAGTATGAATTTCTCTATATAAGTATTTATATCGTTGCCTGATACCCATAGTACAGGCCTAGAGTTTAGTTTGGGACTAGGTCAATTTATGTGAGATTGTCCCTGATATTTATTTATAATCGCAGGAATCAAATCTGGATGTCTGTACGGTCAAGGACTTTAACTGTAAGGCGTGTATTGAAAACACTCGACCAATGCACATATAATGTTAACGAGTTGATTTGTTGCAGTTTGCGTGAAAAATTCGAGGCCATGAAGGGACAAGCGAACAACGTGTCGAAAACCTGCGTCCCTAATGTCAATAGATTTGTGGTAAGTTAATTTATTTAAACTTGTGCGAGTAATTGCAACGTTAAATTACACCACTACGGTTTATTCACGTACAGTGCGATAACGTCGATAACTCATACACGTATCAGATATTTTGAGCCCAATAATTGCTTGGATATTGCTGATTTGGAATTAAATCGATTTGTGTAAAATTGACCCTAAAAGGGGAGATCCAAAAAATAGCACACCTTTCACTTTTTCTTCAGATTTGGGAAAAAAATTGCACATTGGTCGGGACCACCATTCTGAACAAGAAAAATAGAATTCCTGATATGTCCCGAAAAAGATGTATGGAATTGTCCGTTTTGTTACCTAAATTCAATACATTTTATACATACAAACGCCGGCAACGTACCGACAACTCTTCTTGAGTTGTCGGTATTCATGGGCGGTGGTGATTACTTCCCATCAGGTAACCCGCATGCTCGTTAGCCTCCCTCTTATAAAAAAAAAAAAACATTTCTTGGTAACAAAACAGACAATTCCATACATCTTTTTGGGGACATATCACGAATTTCTATTTTTCTTATTCAGAATAGTGGTCCCAACCAACGTGCAATTTTTTTCCTAAATCTGAAGAAAAAGTGAAGTGTGCTATTTTTTTGAAACTCCCCAAATACATGAGACATACCATGTTTTATGTATTGAAAATATACATGAGACATATTATCATGTTTTATGTACTGAAAATTGATAAGGGCCGTTTAGATTCTATTGTAAAAATGAACTTGCTTTATTTTCAGTAACCATCGAAAGAGACCGGAACTGCCTTCGATTACCAAAGCCCTACGTTTTTAACCCTGTTTTAAAGTTGTAAAGTCTCTTATTGCCAATTGTAGGTATTTTAAGTTATGGTTGTAACCTAATATCAAATTTAGATTATAAATATATTTATACGTTTTATATTAAGGACTGAGGCCGGCCCCACCTACCGATTCTGTTCTGTTCTGCCTAGAACAGAACAGAAAAGAAATCGGAAGGCTAGAATCCGAATTCAATCCTTTTCTGTTCTGGTCTAGGTAGAACTAGTGATGTGCCGGCAGTAACTTACTCGTAACCAGTATAATACTGTTTGGTAAAATACCCAGTAATTTTCCAATGTTACCGGTAACATTACCAGAAGTTATAAGCGTAGCGATCAAGATTGTTGTTTGTTATTTGCATTTCTTGTCATTTTTACTTGTCGAACATATTGGAAATGTACACGCACATACTCTTATTACTCCTATCATATTATCTCACTTATTATTGTATCTTATGTCTCTTTTACTCATCCTGTCTAAAATTACACCAGCTATCTCTCAGAATGAGATAGTAATATATCCATTAATATTTTCAAGACTTGAAAATAATATTTCGCAACTGGGTACCACATGTAAACACAAAAAAAACAACATTTTTTTCGTCGATTAAATTTAATGTAATGTCTCTCATTTGAATATGTGCACTATAAGTAAAAGAACATAATATTATACGGTTTGTTTTACTTTGCCGGGACACTAAAGGAGTGCCTTAAAAGTTGATTCACTCAAATACATGATTCCCGGTAACATTGGTAAAATACCCGGTAATATTGAGTATTTTACTAGTAATATTGGTAATATACTTTTAGAGAAAACCTTCATTATTATTTTGGGCCTTAAATGTTTCATCTGTTGCTCATATAACTCAAACATGTGTATAAACATATGTTTATATATTCAAAGTTACCGTATATTACCGTTTATTGGGAATGTTACTGGTAAAATACTCGCTTTGAGTAAGTTACCGGTAAGGGCACATCACCAGGTAGAACAGAACAGAATCTGTAGGCCGTGGGGCCGGCCTGACAGTTTGCATTTCGAAGTGCCTTGAAGCGTGCAATATGGAGGCGTCGGCTCAAATTGTAGAGTACCAACATGACAATATTTTATAGCTCTATATTATTATATTATACAGGGTGTCCCAAAACTGACACGTCACAGTGACACTGGAGGTAGGTCAGCTCAAGAGGAGTCCAACCAACCTAACATGACCCCAGTAAAAGTGGCACGGTTTTTGACTTATTGTCGAATCAAAGTTTTTCATGAATTTTGACCGTTTCTAACATTATTAGTGCCAGTGTGCACTCCGAAAGGTGTCAAGGTTAGTTTTTTTTATGTGAACGGTAACATGAATTGTTAATTAAGGTTACAGAAATAGTATTTTATCCAAAAACTAAGTAAAATTAAAAAAAAATACTAGTTTAAATCATGAATTAATTTACAGCGAAACATTAATTTCGACTTTAACCACCAGTCGTGAAAAAAAATTACTAGAAAAGTAATGAGCAAATATCATTAAAATATTAAACATTTTATGCAGATTTAAAAATGGTATGATACATGTACCTTTTTGCAATAAAATAGGAATAAATCGGGCATCGAATGCCTCATAAAAATAAGTTAAGACTAGGGAATTTTCAATATCATTTCGTCGGATACAGAAATAAACTACCTGTAACTGTTTGCGGAATGCAAGAGATACTTACCCCCCTTTTTACCCGACTGACGAATAAAAGAATG
The DNA here is from genome assembly GCA_963241965.1 of Tortrix viridana. Lineage (NCBI taxonomy): Eukaryota > Metazoa > Arthropoda > Insecta > Lepidoptera > Tortricidae > Tortrix > Tortrix viridana. Next base: position 3,902,814 of record OY725196.1, on the reverse strand, counting down.
TTTATTAAGGATATCATTGAGTTCAAAGGAAATGAAATGCAGGTTGAAATTTAATTGATTTATTTAGATTTTACAACAGGTGCTCGAATTGCTGTCCTCCGACTTGTATGCATGCTTGACACCGTCTTTTAAAATTTCTTGTTAATTTCCTTAAATTAATTTCGGATATGTTTCGTGCTGCTTCGAACACACGCCGCCGTAGCTCCTCTTGGGACCTTATTGGTTTGGAGTAGACTTTATCTTTTAGGCATCCCCAATAATAAAAATCTAGTGGGTTAAGGTCCGGGGAACGCGGCGGCCATGCCACTGGTCCCAATCGGCCGATCCATCTTCTTGGGAATATCTCTGAGAGATGATTGCGGACATCGCGAGCGTAGTGTGCGGGGCAGCCATCTTGCTGGAACCACATCCTCATTCTGAGTGCGAGCGGTGTATCTTCAAGCAAAACTGGCAGATCGTTTTGTAAGAACTGCAGATAATTTTGCCCATTCAAAATGGCTGGCAACTCGACCGGTCCTATTATTTGGCCATTGAATATTCCCGTCCACAAATTAATTTTAAATTGGTGTTGGGACCGGTCTTCTCTTTTCTCGTGTGGGTTTTCAAGTTGCCAGCTATGAATGTTGTGGAGATTGAAATAGCCATCTCTTCTACACGTAGATTCGTCGCTCCACATGACTTCGTTGAAAAAGTTTTCATTTTCTCTCATTTTTTGCAGCATTTGTAGGCAAAATTCAACTCGAGGGGCGTAATCTGTCGAAAGAAGAGTTTGGACTCTTTGAATATGGTACGGATGATATTTGTTACGTTTCAAAATTCTCTGTGCTGAGGACTTAGGTACGCCAGTTCTTCGTTCCATGATTCGTAGTGAAATTTCTGGCTCTCTCCGTACCATATTTAAAACAACGTTGTGGTTAATAGTCTGGGGTCTTCCTCCAGCACCAACTTGTCCTGGCATTCTGCCGTTGCGATATGCATTAACAACTCTCAAAATCACTTCGTAATTCGTGGCATTACGATTGGCATATCTTTCATTGTACAATCGTGCAGCCAATCTTGCATTGTATGAGATATTTCCTCGATTCGTGACACGCCTAGTTTCTCCATAAATCATGTGCATGTCACTGAACTCACGATGGGTGTAATTGTTGCGATTTGCCATTGCAGTGAAGTAGTTCCACAAACGAGAAGAGTGCCGAGTCGTCGTTTCCGTTCCACAAGCCGTCCAAGTCAAAAAGAAATCAGAGTCCAGTTGAATGCCAAGTCGATTTGTTTAGGAACACAAAAACACGAAAGCAGAGAAGCAGAGAGAGCACAAGTGTTGCACGAAACGCAAGGTAACGAACTAATTAGGTTTAGCATTCCTGAATGCTTAGAGATAAGGATGAGGCAGATCTCAAGCTTGCCCCACTCCTGTTGTTTTCGAAGTGGGAAAATCCCAGGTAGCAGTCGCTTGTGCAACAAAGCGATGTTATGGTGACTCATTCTCCTGATAAGGATGTTCCATCTCTTTCTTTTAGACATTCCGCAAACAGTGAATGGGCGTTTATCCAGTCTGAGATATCTGACCGATTGCCGATTTCCTAGTTTTAACTTATTTTTAAGGGCATTATTATTGCAGAAAGGTACATGTATCATACCATTTTTAAATCTGCATAAAATGTTTAATATTTTAATGATATTTGCTCATTACTTTTCTAGTAATTTTTTTTCACGACTGGTGGTTAAAGTCGAAATTAATGTTTCGCTGTAAATTAATTCATGATTTAAACTAGTATTTTTTTTTAATTTTACTTAGTTTTTGGATAAAATACTATTTCTGTAACCTTAATTAACAATTCATGTTACCGTTCACATAAAAAAAACTAACCTTGACACCTTTCGGAGTGCACACTGGCACTAATAATGTTAGAAACGGTCAAAATTCATGAAAAACTTTGATTCGACAATAAGTCAAAAACCGTGCCACTTTTACTGGGGTCATGTTAGGTTGGTTGGACTCCTCTTGAGCTGACCTACCTCCAGTGTCACTGTGACGTGTCAGTTTTGGGACACCCTGTATTATGATGATGGGAGTATTCCCTAAATTTGAAAAGTCTCATTTATTTTAACCATAGATAAAATCTCCTTTTTTTTAAAACAAGGCGAGAAAAGATTGATTATATATTTTAATTCGGTTTGAACTTTTTTTTTTCGAATAAAAATGTGCATTATTATTTTTTGTAAGAAATAAAAAGTAAGTTTGTTCAATTTAAAATTGATTTTCTAATTGTTTAAATAAATGAGATTATTAATTAATGTAAATCATTCGGGAACATTGAAATCACCGAAATTATACGCATAGAACAATTGATCTGAAATCTAGTGACTTAATTTTATACCTTTATATTTCTCTTTTAACTCAATTAGTGTAATTATATTGTTTCTTAGAGATGAGAAGTCAATATGATATAAGTTTATATCGTAACTGACTCTTCGAATCGAAATTAAATGATTATTATTATTCCAATGTTATTGGCGCTTTTTTTTTATTCAAGTTGAAATATTATATAATTGATATTAAAAGTTCTTCATCTTGCCATATTTATTATCGAACACCATATTAATCATTAAGTTATATTTATAATTCGCGTCGCAATCCGTGCCATTCTCAATCAGTTAATTCATTTTTTCGCATGTTGTTTCAGTTTCTCGTTCGTTTAGGTAATTTTATTTTACGATCCGACTGATTACCGAATCTGTATTTATTGTTTGTACTTACGTTTTTCGATTTTTTTCAATTATATTTAGACACTTCGTTAGGTAAATAAACGATGTTAAAATGTATTTTTGTCTCATTTTATCCTTAAAAATACGTGTTAACCTTTTAACCACCAAGTGTAAATAATAATAAATAAGGTAAATTATGCACTCTTACAAGTGTTATTGAAAGGTTAAGATATATATCTTATTTGATATTCTCGGTGGTTAAAGGGCTAATCTTCATCAATATAAAAAAATATATTTGAGTTTGTGTGTATATGAGGCGCAACCTTTGGAACCACTGCACCTATATAAATTCTTTGACCATTTGAAAGGTACATTATATTACTCCAGGTGGACTACGTTTTAAACCAAGTGACCTTAGTAGAAGCGAGCGGCTACAGGGTTTCAAACAATCCCATTTGTTTGATATCTGCCAAGGGCGTATAAGGTCAACACTGTTTTAAACCACGTGTTTTACCGTTGTTTGAAACCGTGTAGCACGCGCTTTATTTAAACTGATACCAAGCGAGGGCGGGCTACTAGTACATAACGGAAGGATTACCGAAAATGTTGCCTAGACTGTCAATAAATAAAACCGCCGTTGGTTGTCAGGCCCATCACACAAAACTTTACAAATGCACAACGCGACAAAATTGTCAAAAGTTTTCTATTGAGAAACTATACAATTTTGTAAAATTATACACACCTAATGTTTTGTGTGATAGGTGCCGGGTCTTCGCACAACGTTGATTGGGCATTTATTAACAACCTAGGCCGTTAAAAGACTGAATAAAACCACCATATTTCTATTATAATCTAATTATTATTTTCAAAAAATATAGGAAACGTGAAACAATAAATTAACCGCCTAAACATAAATAAGATAAATATATCGATCACAATAGTGTTCGGCCCGCGAGGCCGTAGACCAACATCCACTCTACATAGACAATAATTCAACTCTTCCGACGATTTTTAATTTTAATTAATGCAAACATTGACAAATTTCATCGCCTCTAGCGAGAGTAGCAAGAATAAATAAAACAAGGACAAATAATATAATTTTATCACTATGGTTTTCTTCGACACATGAGTCAATATGTGACGTTCTCAGTATAAAGGGATCTTATGGTGGAAGGCAGTTACGCTCTTCTTGTTCTTGTAACTATACGAATACTATGGTAACAGTTCTAAAAACGGCGTAACCGCCTGCCTCCATAAGGTCCCTTTATATTGAGAACGTCACATATCACGGTGGGGTGGGGGTTATTATTCTAACCAACTTCTCTATCAATTCGTCGACGAATTACTAATCGGCGTGCTTCCGTTGTCCCTTGCTCCAGTCTAACTTGCTTACGTGCCCACTACGAGCTGCTTTGTCGGAAAAACCTGACTAAATACGAATAAAATGAACATGGTGAGTCAGGACGAGTTCACCGATGAAACTAAAAGACAACTCGTTGACGAGGAGGTTTAAGAGAATAACAACCCCATCCATCCCTCCCAGAGGATAGGAGGGCTCACCTTGTGGCGGTAAGGTTTTAATTCTTAGTTGTAGAGCTCGAGCGAGGTACCTATAATAATGTATCCTTGTCATTCTTGATATACCCGCAGTTGTTACATTTATTCAAGACAATTACAACTTTAATGGATCATTCAAGTTTGTCTCAACATAAACGTAACAACCTAACTTTCAACACCTAAAAATAAGTTAAATTCACACAATTCGTGCTTTAGAACTGTCTCTATTCACCATTGGTACAGAAATACGGAAGAAACACGACTGTTAGATGTCTCTATGCATGTATAGTTTAGATGTAGTTACTTTATTTCAAACTCTGTTTTGCCAAGTTGAAATTAATGATTTTTTCGAGTTGTCATCCTTTTTCCAAATTTCTGTATATTCTGGACCAATAAATGAACAAGAGAAATAACGATAAAATAATGTAAAGCCACTATGACAACTTCCATTAGCGAATATCAAAGGTATTATTCAATTTTAAACATCTGTGGCGGCAATTTTAATTTCAGCTTTACCTATAGAGAAATTAAATAAACAATGTACACGAACTATGTGAATTTCAAACTCTGATTCTGATTGAATGAATCTCCATTTCCACAAATAATGATATTTACTGAAAATTCATTCGATTCCCGATTTCTTCCAAAAGCAATCCTAACCAAATCACTCACGATTCATTCGTTGACTTAACCTATACAATAAAAATATACAAAATTTACATCTCAAGTGACAAAACTTAATTACAAGAACGCTAATCATATTTATATTTGAATATTTTAAAACTTTGAAGATTTTTATAATTTCACAGCTTTAAAAACAATCAATACTCTAATAACCCAATCACTGTCACACAAAAACCATTTTCCAATGGATTCTTTGCAACAGTGAATGGTTTAAAAAATAATTACCGTTCCCGCAACAGGGATACACGCAAGAAATAAACTTAAGTCTTTCGCATAAATGTTGCTCTTCTAATTACAGGTTTCTTATTTAACTGGACTGTGAGAGGCAAGTGTGGGTGCGGTTACTATTTTCTCTATTCGTTAATAATACTGTATCGTTAACTAAAGTACAATGACTTGTAAGAAAACGTAGCGACCGGGCGCAAGCTTCAGGACTTGAGAATTTTAAAATAATGTTTAAGATATTATTTTATAATAAAATATTTGGAGGAGTCTTTGTCCCCACACACGTGTAATAACGTAACGCATTTCTTGTGTTCTGCTCTATAAGACGTCATATAGTTGATTTTTAATTAAAGTGACGTCAAGTCGATCACTAGACGATCAATCGTTTAAAAAAAATACAAATGTTTTTAAAATTTGAAGATCCCTTTTTATTAGTAACACCCATAAGAAGCTTGCACGCGGATTTAAATATAAAAAAAACCTTTCATTTGAGACAACCTCGACGCAACCAAAAGTTGAGCAGTGATCAAATTATTTCATATATATTATGTCAAAAATCAGTTCCACACATAATTGCGTGATTTAATACGGAAAATTTGATGTCATATTTACAAGAATCTCTACGACCACTATGAAGTTGCTTTGGAATTTACATATATTTGGCCGAAATTGGGTGTATCAAACCATATTTAATGCAATGTTCATGCAATTTTGTTAAAAGAACTATTCAAAAGATGGTAGATCTTTTTTCTGAGATACTCCCCTGATATTTATTTATACTATTTGTCTATATTCGCTTTTGGGATGAAAAAAAGTCTTACTGTTAAAGGGATTTCTCATGGTGGTCACAAAAACTATAGAAAAAGCGGACTTATAAACTAAATATTAAAAAAAATCACAAAACTTTACCTACCCTTACTCTATCCGAATATATCTTTACTCTTAGTGCAGTTTTAGAAATATGTGTGGATATTTTTATCTCGTTAAAATTTATTATTATAATTTTCATTTAAAATTCTTTCAAAATCACAATCGCGACGCAGTGAAAAAGAAAAGGAAATTAAAATAAGAAAATCGAGACCAAATGGAAGCCACTTTTCTGTTAAACACACAAAACGAAACGAAACTTTCTTATTGATTTGGTTAACATAATAAAAAAAATACCAAGTAACATAAAAAAAAAACCTTTGTGGTTCAAAATAGTATACTTATTACGTCCATGGTAAAAATTAACAAATTTATTTTTTATATAAGTGTAAATTTACAACGCCAAACTTGCCACACTTCAGGCAAAAATCCAAGAAATCTAGACAAACTAGAAAAATAAAGTTTAAATTTTATGTGAGAGGAATCGGTCAAAGGTCGTCTTAGTGCTCGGCCCTTAAAGTCCGTCCCACTAGAATAGAGAGTATCGCCCGTGGATATAGGCCCATAGAGTTTGTATTTTAGTGGCACGGCGAGACTGTCGCCGCGGTTCTCTCGCCCGTGGAGACAGCCCTTAAGCGCGCCATATACGGTACGATCCGTCGCTTCGATCAATCTGAATAAAATACATGACGATCGATCGCTTCAAAAAAATACAAAATTGTTTAACGATATTGACATACACTATCGATTCGTCGATGTCGATCGGGCTTAAACGACGGATCGTAAACAAATCGATCGTATATCCGCAATCATGACTGGACCCGAGCGCTCCTTGGCAATGTGCGATAATAAGGAATCTACTTCTTTGACAGAGCTGTATTGATGTATTTATAAGAGCACATAACACATTATGCCCCATCTTGTTCTATTTACGATGTAGAAACAAAATGGACAAAATCAAATTGGAATAGAGTCAAAGGTAAATCATACGATTTATAATCTTCACTGGGTTATTTTTACAATAGACATGTTTATCAGGGCTATATTTGCTATGAACCACAAAGTAAAAAAATCACTGGTTTTAATTTAAAAAAAAATCTGCGCTTCACTCATTCTTTTCTTAGCCTCTACGAGACTCCTTAATCTAGTCTATTTAGTCTATTTACAGTATACCCTATGACTGGAAGCGGACTGGGCGCTCTACGACACAAGACGAGGGGAAATGCACCTTACTGCAAGGATTTAGGGATATTGTCATTTTTTACTGCTACAGTAATTCTAGTACTAAGTTATCATAAGAGAAGACTTCCGAAGGCAGTGATTGAAATTGAAGTGTTGGTAACAGTGATGGTTTTATCGTTAAAAATATTTTAACATTTATAAATTAACAATTATAATATGATCAAACATTTCAGACTCAACCGCTTCCTTCAAAATTTCACCATTTTCATGGTATTTGTGATCAAATGATACAATACTAGTAGAACAACAATGACTAAATATTTTCAAATTCACAATCGAAATCAACAGTTTTATTATTTATTTTAAATAGCTGCTATGGAAACCCAACAAATAACCATTTTCGATTGCATTTCGATGTCGGATAATACTGGTAGATACGTTTTTGTAATTCTTGGTATTTTGAAGTAACTAGAAACTGAGTAATAGGTACATAGGCAATTTTTTGAGCAATAATTGCCCGTCAACCATTGCTTAATTCTCTTACTCTAATTTCGTAAGATAGAAAACGAGACGCCCATAGATTGCCAGCTAAAAATTGCCGAGAAAAGTTGCTCATGTAAACTGTACCATTTACTTTATTTAGAACATGAACTACCATGAACTACAATAACGCACTGCCCTGCAATGTTAAACGCAGTAATTGCACCACAACCACCATATCTTGATCCCCTACAGATTGCCAGTTGTAAGTTTAAAATTCTGCAGAGCAGCGCACCAGACTTACGTCAGGCAAATAAAACTGAACTACTCAATACACAGCTTACCTTACTCCCCCTTAGTCTCGTCTCGCGTCGCACACTGTCCACTCACTTGCACTAATCGGGCGGCCGATTCACTATCTCTTTCTTCACCTCCACTTTGCTTTCTTTCTTATCTTTATGTTTATGCTCGTATTTCTTCTCATCTCTTCTGTGGTCTTTCCTGTGTTCTTTCTCTTTGTGGTCGCGAGGTCTGTCCGACTTGTGGTGACTCGATTTGTGTTTACTTGATGACGAATGTCGTCTATGATGATCATGTTTCTCTTTGTCAGACTTATCCCTATGTTTATCGTCTTTGTGTCTGTAGGCGTGATTTTTATCTGTAGAATCTGATCTTTCAACTTTGGGCGTTCCATCTGTTCTTTCTACTGCAGGTGTTACTTCTGTTCTCTCAATTTTTTTAGGTGTAGTTCCACCCGCTCTTTCTACTTTTGGTGCTGATCCTCCTGTGCTTTCTACTTTTGGTGTTCCATCTGTTCTTTCGACTTTCGGTGTTGCTTCTATTCTCTCTAATTTAGGTGTTGCTTCAGTCCTGTCTATTTTAGGTGTTGCCTCTTTCTCTACTGTCACAGTTTCAGCTCTTGCTACTTTAGATGTTCCGTCTGTCCTCTCCATACGATCTGCTCGGTCTTTCTTCTGCTTCTTCTCTTCTGGTTTCTCAATCTTGGTCTGCGAGTCCACGCTCTTTCTGCCGGCAGCTATCTTTAACGCAGGCTGTTCTTGGAACTTTGCGCTGAGCGCACGCATTTCGATGACGCCCGCTTTGTGTTTTGTTGTTGATGACTTTTTGGGTTCTGTAAAAATAAAAAATAAATGTCAGATGCCGAATACTAACAAAAACTATTCTAAGTAGTGCTTAATCCAAATTTAGGTGACTTTTTCATATGCACACATGAAAGTCAGTAAAAAGACTGACTTCTCAATAGACGTTCTGATTCATAAAAACATCGTCTCGCCTTCCAAGAAAGGTTCTGAACCTAATAGAAGGATTTTGATGATGACATATATAATTTAATGCATTGTGGTTAACCTCCAGATCATTTGGGACAATTTGTTTTGTCATCTCGGTGTTAGTTTTAATTTTAAGTTTTATAATGTTATATGTATGTAAGCTTGTAAGGTTATGGGCCTCGTTGCCTGAAATAAGGGTTTTTAATGTTATAGATAGTAAAATTCTAGATAAAACACCTGTCTCATTCTGACAAGTATGTAAGTGCGAGAGTAATGAGTCGTTCATTCCCCGCGCCACCGGTGGTGTAATGGATATGTACGCACCGGGCGCGCGCGGCGGCGGCTCGGGCGCGCGCTCCTCGGCCGGCGACGACGCCTCCGACGACGGGTAGTACTGCTTCAGCCGCAGGTGCCACGCTACACAACAACGCACAACTTTTAATAACACAATTCGATGCCGACTGGACTTCTAACACTGATGATAAACTATTTAAAGACCAGCCAAACCACGGAATAGAAAAAAACAGTGGTAGTGCCATGAGCTTCGCTATTAGACCCGTTGTCGCCCATACTCACACTATCATAAATACACCCACAATGAAATCTTGAAAATGATTGATCGAAGCATTTTATTTTAAAAAGGACAGTGATCCGTTAACCTTTTCGACGCCATGTCAAATAAAACTAGAGCTAATGTCAACCTTAATTCATACATACTCAGGTTTATTTTGCGTTGTCAACTGTGACGGATATTTCCGTTAACAATGGCGTTGAAAAAGTTAACATAATTTAAACTTTACCTCAATGCAGCGTTGTCGAAATTATATTACGCATTTTATGACGTACAGATATAAAACAACAAATTGGCTTACACAACAACGCATCAACGACCATCGATTAAGAAAGCAGTTTGGCTACTCGACACCAGGTGGCTACACTTTTCGACACCTAAGTGATGGATGTATTACGTAACTCACTGTACGCGTTATGTTGATAAAATATAGAATAATATAAAATATATATTAAAATATGTAGCAAATTTATTTCAAAATAATAATCATGTTTTACAGTACTTCTTGTTACAATCTTAATGTAACCTTAACATGTCACAGATATTGCAAATTAACCTTTTGACCGCCGCAGTCTGATATATAACATCCTAAGGCCCCTTGTACAATATAATGTTCATAATACGGTCATTGGAATAAAGACCCATTGCAAAGGAGATAGAGTGGAATTTCTTTTGTTTTATTTTACGCTGTCAACCATGACGGCTATAGTATCGTCTGCCATAGACGTTAACTTATATAAATAGGAGTGAAGAATAGACGATAGATGTAAGGAAGGATTTCAAACTTTGTTACCATAAGTAACTACCTTATCTAACTAATTCATTTGTCTACTCGTAGTATAGCGCAGGACTTATACTTGTACCTGGTAAATGTACAAATGACCCCACGAGACAGGTTGAGCCTAGTGTGGTGGTCATGGGTAATATATTTAAATGTGTAAAAATGTCTTGGCAAATAAACAATATTTTTTATTATTATTTTAAAGTGGTCAGCTCACCGACAGATGTGACGGCGGCGACCGTCCGGAACTGGTGGATGATGTTCCGGGGCAGGAAGTAAATGTCGTCAGAGCACAGCGGCAGCCGCGAGTAGCGCACGCCCTCGCGCCGCAACTGATTCAACTTCGCTTCTTCCAGCCTGCCAATACACGTGTATTATTTAAATAAATAATAACAATTCAAAAGTTAAGAACTAAATTCCGGCTAGCGACAGTTTAAACTTAAAAAAAAAATTGGAATCTAAAAGAGTAACAATGGGATAGGTCCTGCTAATATTATATTTTAACCCCCTTACTAATAAACGTTGAGTAACGGCTGAGTAGTTATACAATGCTTTGTCCTTATCTGTCGAATTCAAATGTCACAATGACAGATAAGGACAAAGCATTGTATAACTAACATTGTGTAAGGGGGTAAATGTGTAAGTTTGTATGGATGTTTGTTTCACGCCGAAGCGGCTGAACGGATTTGGATGAAAGCGTCTCCTGGATTGACACATAAGATATTATCGCGGGTTTTTATATAGTTTCTGGTAGAAAAGCGATAAGCGACATCCACGCGGACGGAGTTGCGGGCACAAGCTAGTACTTTATTGTAAGAAATTTGTCAGTGGGTTGTTAAACGGGTGCAACGTATAGTGGAACAGTCGGCGGGACTGACCAGGTGACGCACTGCGAGATGGGCGGCTCGTACAGGTCCAGCTGCAGCAGGCGCACCAGCTGGCGGAAGTCGCCGGCGTGGAAGGCCACCACGTCCTTCGTGATGCGCCCGCGGCCCTCGTCGCCGCTGCACTGGATGGCCTTCAGCACGCCTGCGGGAACCAATATTGTGATTATACAAGAGCATTTCTAAAAAAGTTTGTACATTTCATTCAACTCTCCGATTAAAAAAAAAATTTGTTAGGTAAGTTGGATAAATGAAACTAAGCAATTTTAAAATAATTTCCTAAAATAAAAAATGCACAATTTTTTTTCATTTTGTTACCAAAGTTCATACATTGTTGGTAACAAAATAGGAAGATTCTGTAATTTTTTTTAACATTTTGTAGAATTTATCTTAAAATTGCATAGTTTCATGCACGCAATCTATCTACATTTCATTTTAAATCGGAGCTTGTTTTTTTAAATCCTTAAAATTGTGCAAACTTTTTTAGAAATGCTCACAAATACATTTTTCAAAAATTACATCTTATGTCACACGAAGCCATATCGCTGTTTGAAGTTTTTAAATGGGTTGTTATGATGTTTCGAATTGGAATTTTATCAAAAATATATTTCGTACGACATGCTATGTATTGTTGCCAGCTGTACTTGTACTGCAGTGTGCGTGCGTGCGTGTGTATGCGTGTGTGTGTGTGCGCACTGACCGACGGCGGCGGTGGTGATGCGGTCGAGCCCGTGGCCCACGTGGTCGGCGTGCGCGCGCGTGCGGTCCTCGAACAGGAACTCGCGCGCCTCGCTGTAGCGCGGCAGGTACTGCAGGTTGCGCAGCTCGTTGATGCCCGTCCTGCAACACGAGTACAACTTGAGCACCGTGGACCCGGCGACCCTGCCTGAGGGATGGGTAGCATTGCGAGCGGCACTGACCGGCGCTTCTTGATGGGGCTCTTGCCGAGCTCGGCGGTGGGCACGAGCTGCTCGCCGGGCCGGATCCACAGGATGGGCCCGTCGTTGGACTCCTGGGGCTCCATCTCCACGGCCGACATCGGGCCCCACGGCATCGTCTAAACAGAATTACTCTTACCATTTAGTTACAACCAACATGAGATCGGGTAAGAGAGAAGTAATCACCCCAAGCTTGTTTTACGTGCTTTTTTTTATTGCCGACGACTGACAAACAGGCATACGGCCCACCTGATGGGATGTGTTCACTATTGTCTATGAACATTTGAAACACCAGAGGTGTCACCAATGCGTTGCCGGTCTCAAAGAAATTTAATGACACCCTTTTTAAAAAGCCCCATATTGTAGCGCATTGGGAAAATTACAGCGGAAAGGTTTATTCCAAATTCTTAAAGTACACGCCAGAAACGTTCTAGAGAACCGGCGCGTGGTTGAGCGCAGTGACTCGAGGAAGTGGGAATGAACATGCTGCCGAAGCGAGAAGGGCGATGGCAAAATGAAGCCGTTGGCACCAGTTCCTCGGAACACTCCCCATTGTACAGTCGGTAGAAAACGCAGAGAAATAAGGGTTTCAAAACAGTCTGAAAGTATGGGATCGTTGACAATGCGAACGGCACGTTTCTGGATGGAGTCGAAGGAGTCCTCCAGTCCAGAGATGTGAGCAGTACTCCATATGCGGTCTGACTTGCGCCTCGTAAAGCATATGGCAGAGTGTAAAGCGCAAGTGCAGAGTCCCTCGAAAATCCCGTATGAAGGTAGCTTCGAAAGAAGTGCCCGATGCCAGATCCGATCGAAGGCTGACAGTCAAAACTTCTTCCTTGCTCTCAATGGCTTCAACCCAACGGTGCGTTAAGTAGACCAGAAGATCCCCAGCTGGACGGCCATGACGGAAGTCATATTCGCGGTTGCTAATAAGCTGGTGATCCTCTAAGTATACCAGAAGCTGCTCGTTGATTATCGCTATAAAGTCACTCTTTGCACTTTCCAATAACGGGAAGAGGATTGCAGGGCCGGCCGGATTGACATCTACAACCCTGGGGCATCCATAATGACAATTAAAAAAAAAATGTATTTTTTTTATCTATTCACTCCACTTATTTTTTGTGCCAGGGCCACCAGACCTCTAAATCCGGCTCTGCCGGATTGTAATAGAAAATTTGATTTGAACATACAAACTAACACAAGTGAAGTTGGACTTTAAAGCGACTCGTACTTTTAGGGATGAAAATTCGTGGCCCAAATCGGTAGATGTATATTGCGCACTGACCAGGTTGAGGAAGGGGTTGGCGGCCAGCATGGCCAGCATGTCCGGGAAGTAGCCGCCCACCTCCTCGTGCACGGTGCCCACCAGCGAGATCTGGTGCAGCGGCCCGCTGCGGAACGTGCCCGCCGCGTACGACTGTTGCACCTGGAAACCGTTACTGCTGATAAAATACTATTTACGTTTTAATACAATTTTAAATTAAACTCACCTATTACTTACATTTCCGATTTGTGTTTCACCTAAAGGTTGACTGGTAGAAAATACTTGGTAGTATTCAGTCCGCCTTCTATAAACATTTTTTGTACAATAAAGTATAAATAAATGCAACTAAAAATGTCGATGCCCGGATGGTTATAGCTCTAAAACACCACTAGTCATTTCAGGGTTGGCATGGTTGTAATAATTAGCTCCTGTTACTTCATTTTGTTCTATTAATTGTAAGATATTTCGGCGAGAAGAAATACACCTTGCGATTTGTTAAGACAGACAAAATCGCTAATCAAAACGCGTAATTTAGTAGAACTCATGGTTAGGAAATGAACGTTAGTAAGAAGTGGTCCAGAAAAAAAGTAGCAAAGCGAGGACACACCGCGTTTATTTTTTTCCTGTTTTGTTGCTTTATTTTATCTTTGTATATTTGTGTCTTCTGTGTAGTGAATAAATGTCTTTCTTTCTTTCTTTCTTAAAGTACAACAGTTGTTTTTTGTTTTTCTGGGGTTCTGTCTGATACTTTTTGAACCTTGTATGACTTCAGTCCAGCACTCTCTTTAATCCGATGGACCGTAGACTTGTTACAACCCAACTAATCGGCGAGCTTTCGTTCGGACAAGTTACAGTTGGTCCTGTATGCAGCTTTGATCTTATTTGATTGTGTTTTGTCCTGAAACCCTTTTCTCCGACCGGACCCTGCTTTTTTATCAACAGTTGACCTCTGTCTGTAAGTCCACAAAATCTTACCTACTGTGGATCTGGGTATAGTTAAATGTTTGGCGACCTAAAATTGACTCCAGCCGGCGTTTTCTAGGTAGGTGCATATAATTAACTTAAGAAGAGTAACTTCAGATGCCGATATTTTTTTTTATTTTTAAATAAATCGAATAATTGCTACCATAAAATAACTTCTCGGTATGTTACGTGATAGATGTGAAACAAACAGTTTTTAAATTTTTCGTGAATTGATCAAAATTCAAAAAAGGTTCTTGCTACTTTTTTCCTGGACCACTTCGTAGATAGGCAGCATAAGTGTTGGAGGAATGTTTGGGCACAGTGGTTTACGAGTAAGTCTGACGGACCTGGTGGTGGTACCGGCTGATGGTGGTGGTCTCGATGTCGGAGGCGCGCGCCAGCACGCCGGCCTTCACGGTGAGGCCGGGCTGCGTGTCGGCCAGGTAGCGCAGCAGGCACGGGAACGCCGCGGCCGCGCCGCGCACCACGCCGCACACGAAGTGCGCCCAGCCGTCGCTGTCCTCCGAGAACACTAGCTGTAATTACACACACACTGTTACATTCACATATGTATTTAATGGTATATATCGACTTATAATAACTTTATTTATTTTATTTTATTTATTAAAATAGGAAGCCTCCATCCCAACATAAGTATTATGTTACAGATTTTCATTCTTATACTATTTTACCGTTACGTACAACATACTTATAGGCTAACTCAGCGTGCGTATAATTTATTTGCTTCTAATACATTACAATAACTGCATGTACAAGTTAATTACACACATGTTTATCTGTATGTCAATTTTATTTTATTTTACTAAGAAAATGCAGCAGCTATTTTCTTAAAATTTGGCATCACTTCACTACATATTATAAATTAAACTCCCCATAGTGTTTGTCCGGGCTTATCATAGAAAGTACTGAATGGATTTTCATACGGTTTTCACCAATAGAGAAGGACTATGTAGGAAGGTTTTATTTTATAGCCTATAATTTTAAGAACCCATGGCGGGGCGCTAGTCAATCAATCAAAATCTTTATTTGTATAAACATAGGTTATAAAATCGGTGTTGTATACAGTTTAGTGTAGTGGTGCAGTAATTGTATAACTTGCTTTTCCGACTATTATCGGTAAAAAATATCACACATCATAAATATTTTTACATGGCGGGTTTGCAAAATAAAAGGGAGATGCCTAATTTTCATATTCAATTTTTTTTTAATTTATGGCCAAACATTTCCAAAAAATCTCCCAAAATCTGTTCCCAAAACTCGCGCCGCTCAAAGAATTTTTAACTGTTGCAATGTTAGTGAGCAATCAATATAGAATAGGTAAAAAAACTTCAAGGCCCTTCTTGTATGTAGTAGTAAGACGCATTACTACATACAAGAAGGGCCTTAGTTAAGTTTTATACCTATAGTAGTCGTGATATGTATTGATCAGTAACAAGCAGGCTACCTCCTGCCCCTGCTCCCCCCGGGATCCGCTCATGGAGGTCCATATGCGCATGCTGCCGGTTTGCAGCGGGAGGCAGTACTAACCTTGAGGAACTCCTTGGCCAGCGACTCCTGCTGGCCGGCGCTGAGCATGTCCACGTCCCGCTGGTGCAGGTACACCACGCTGGCGCCGCCGTTCGGGTGCGTCTCCACCCGCATTAGCCTGGAATATTCAGAACATAGTAGGCTCGAGACGTTACAGCACATCAAATATTGGTACTATAGCTTAAAAATAAACTTATTTTTTTATTTCAGTGTCCATCCGTGGTACGGTTAGTTTTTTTTTTTACCAAAAGACCCACTATTGGACTAATTCCAGAATAAAAAACATGTTCGCAGACTAATAGATATTGACAATCACTACGGAAATTTCTCAAACACTGAAATGAAAGAAAATCGCTGGTCAAAATGGCAGAGAAAGAGTTCCCGATGTTCAATGGTATATCGTATATACAGG
Source organism: Tortrix viridana (assembly GCA_963241965.1). Classification (NCBI taxonomy): domain Eukaryota; kingdom Metazoa; phylum Arthropoda; class Insecta; order Lepidoptera; family Tortricidae; genus Tortrix; species Tortrix viridana. Next base: position 3,886,460 of record OY725196.1, on the reverse strand, counting down.
TGAGTCTTCATAAAGTGCACATATTAAAACTAGGGACATTAAATTAAATTTATCGACGAAAGAAATGATATTTTTTATTTCTATTATTTTATTTTTTATGACTCTTGAAAAAAATAAATATTTCGCCACCGTGTACCACATGTCAACACAAAAAATAAAAATAAAAAGAATTTTTTTTTTTTTGTCGATAAAATTTAATTTAATGTCCCTCATTTTAATATGTGCACTTTAAGCGTGTGCTATAGACGGTTTGAAACCACGGTTTCAAACCAAGTGACCTCGGTAGTTTGAAACCATGTAAAGAAAAGAAAGAAAAAGCATTTATTCAGTGACACATACAGCACCTAAGTACATAGAGTAAGTACAAAAGAGTAATAATACTAAACTAAATCACAATAGTGAGCTTAAATAATACCTACTACAAACTTAAAAGTAAAGAAAACTAAATAAGGTGCATGAGGTGACTAATTTCGCATGACCTTCAAACGCCCTTGCGAAATTTGGTTTGAAACCACTGTCTACATGGTTTTAAACTACCGAGGTGGTCAAACCGTCTAGCAAACGCTTTATAAAGACTCGCCCTGAATAGGGCAGGCATACCTGTGGTACTTGAGGTCCTTGACGGCGGGGCTCTCGGCCAGCGGCCCCCAGTGCGGCGGCGGCGGCGCGGCGCGGTCGCGGCGGCACTGCACGCCGATGGAGCAGCGCTTCACGCGCGCGCGCCGCCGGCACGTCTGGCACGACGACGACGACGCGTGGCGGAGGTTCGACGATCTGGGAAAGAGACGACATTGCCTTGAAAAGGGGAATGGGTGCATGTTTCACTGTTTATTTGTTCTTTTCTGTGATGTGATATTTGGTACAAATATAGGTTTATAGCGTAGATTAAAGCTTTCGGCACACCAAACGCGTGTCGTGAGCGACGCAGCACCCGGCACACCGCAGGCAGGCGGCAGCTTCAACGCGTTTCGAACGCGTGCCAGCGCTGCGCACGCCTCGCGCCGCGCTACCCGAGTTGTCTGCGGCGACTGCAGCGCGTCGCGTGCGCGAAGCAGTTCGAACGCGTGCCCGCCGCGGTCACGCGTTACTTTGGTGTGTCGGGTTCAATTTGCTTTGTTGTATTACAACATGCGTGGGCCCGCGTTCAAAGCGCGACGCGCCTGACACGCGTTTGGTGTGCCGAAAGCTTGAGATGTACATAGGGTGAGTACTGTTTATTTCTCGGAAAATCGAAAGAAAAGGAATGACAGTAAACTTCCGCACGGACGGAGTCGAGGGCCAAAGTAGTAATGGACATAATATTTGCGGTAATGTAGTGTCCATACTGAAACAACGATGTTTCCTCATCACTATTAAATTAAATTTATAACTGGCAACCACTACATGCCACACTAGTCCTTTAAACTATGGATTCTAATAAAGTACATAGCAACCACAATATTTCCAAGGGTTACTTGGATTTAATCTTGTTTTTATAACTAACACACTATGTAGCATTGTAGCACCTACACGACACATAGTAAGGTCAACCCAGGTAAACTGCCATAAATACAAGTGAAATTAATTGCAATTTTCACAGATTGATTTAAAGGTGCAGTTACACGGGCGATTTTTTAAGCAATTATTGCCCGGCGACAGTCACCAAACGTAACGGAGCGATTAGTGGAGCAATCTGGATCAATCTTCAAAAATTTCGTCAATTATTTCGGAAAAAAAAATTCTAATTGATCCATTTAATATGTGTTGCCCGTGTGGCTGGCAATAAACTGCCGATATATCCAAACAATTGGAAAATTCCTAGTTTATTTAACTTTCTCCATATCGCCCAATTCATACTGGAGCCATAATGGAGCAACAGTGCTCTGTATGGGGCAATATAGAAATTGCCGTGAGGCCGTGACGTCAAAATCGCTTGGTATTGTCGACAATTCAGCAATTTTAATCGCCCGTGTAACTGCACCTTAATATATCTTAAAAGCAATTTTGTTATAGTCTTTATTTTTTGAACTAAGCTTATCCACTTCTATGTTGGGTTAAATAATATGCTTACAGTGTTTTTAGATTTAATGAAGTAAAGTAAAAGACATCAGCCTTGCGTTTCTTTAATAACTGCTGCAAGCTTTGACCAAGTAATAATATAACACACCATCTTATGTAACATAACATCTTAGTACTTATTTAATTTCGCGTCTCAATCACAACTGTCGCTTATGAATGTTGTGTACAGTTATTGTTGAGTTGCAGACATGTAATTTATGATAAGCAGTGATCGGAATAGGTAGAGTATATTTACCGAAACTTGATGCATGTTCATTCAATAATGTGTTCCCATCTCACTCACGCATGAATGAACAAGCGTCAAGTTTAGGTAAATATACTCTACCTATTCCGATCACTGATGATAAGCAACCTATTTTTGTAATAATTTTAATGTAATTTGTTACTGTACCTTATTTATAAATAAATAAATAAATAAATAATATCGTATATCGTAATAATGTATATCGTTGCCTGGTACCCATAGTACAAGCCTAGAGCTTAGTTTGGGACTAGGTCAATTTGTGTGAGATTGTCCCTGATATTTATTTATAATAAATAAGAAAACTTCCTTAAAGTCGCAGGCGAATGCTAGTAATAAAATAAGACATCTATAAAATATATTAATACTCACTTTTCCTTTTCCCCCTCCTTTTCCTTCTCCTTGAACTTCTCTACTTTAACCCTTTCACTTCCAACTTTAACTTTAACATCCACCTTGTCCACACTCCTGCCGAGCGTCGCAAAAATCTGCGGAGACGACGCCCTCTCCTCCTTCACCTTAAATGGTAATTCTAGATTGCCATAACATGGCAACACCCTTCTTGGGGTAGGCTGGAACCTAATAGCCTTCATAGACAAACTGTAATGTTGCGCGGGCCGTCTCACAGATGATTCCAGAAGGACATTCTGTTGTGTCACTCTTGGATATTTATACTTAAACATGGACTGTCGAAAGTGCGCGTTGATGATCCGGAGTTGTCGCGACACCGATCCAAAGACTTTCTTCGTGACGTCATCGTTTGGAAATGACTTGTTTAGCTGCGTTTGCCTCCATGAAGCGTTAAGGCCACTGAAAGATACTGGCTGATTTTGGTTTAGGGATGATAGGCTGAAGTCTGCTTCAGCGATGTTGAAGAGAAGTGGGTTTTTGGCTGGCAGGGGTTTCTGGAGGACCTGGAGAGTGAGGCTAGCTGCGTCCCCGTACCCTCCAGAGTCGAAGACTGGCCAGAACTTGGTCAGTTTAGCGGGTTTGACGCTGTCGCCCCATAAGCAGAGCTCTTTGGAGTCTATGCTGCGTTTGCGCTTTTTACCTGGAAAGAACAAAACATCAATTTTAATTGCACCTATATCTAGTCTGTAACTTAGCTTGCAGTATTTAAAAAGTTTGTACGCTAAACTCTGCTAAGTCCATTTCGTTTGACACGCGATTATAATAATAACTAGCTTTTTGCCCGCGACTTCGTCCGCGTAGAAATCGTTTATCGCTATTCCCACGGGAACTGTAAATTTTTTCGGGATAAAAAGTATGTCCTTCCCCGGGACTCAAACTACATATCTCCAAACAAAATTTCATCTAAATTGGTTCAACGGTTTAAGTGTGAAAAGGTAACAGGCAGACAGACAGAGTTACTTTCGCATTTACATAAACGAATTTCTTCTTCTTCATTTATAATATTAATAGGGATAAGTATAGATGGCTAAAGCCAAGATTTCTCTATTTATATGAGTCAATCAACATTTTGTTGTTATTGTCCCATAAGCGAGGAGACAACAGAGATAGTGTTTCTTAGGAAAATGTTTATAATATTTACTACTACAATTCTTAGAAGAAAGGCCACAAAAGAATAGGTTTGTAATTGCCACAAAAAAATCAAGTAATGTAGATTTATATCCTTTAAATTTATAGTTAAGAGTGACCCAAGAGACATAACCGTGGCAATGGTGTACATCAAAAAGTTGATTGACCCAAATATGTTTCCCATTGCCCATTAGTCCCAGTACCCAAAGTAGATATGTAAGCCCATTGAAATGAATTAATGTAAAGGTGAATCATAATTTTTCCTACAGGTATTATAACAATTTTCTTTGATTTTCCTCTTTAATAGTTTCAAAATAATGTAAAATGAAATAATTAATGAATTTTACAAAATAATTTGTGATTTGTCAAAATAATTTGTGTGAACTAAATCAAAATCGGTTTATCTGTTACGGGGCAATTATTAAGTGTGGCAATATCGGCAATATCGCGTCCCATTTTGTAGTGTATTATACCATTTATTTTGCACACATGTTTTCGCCTTAGGGGAAGTCAAACTTGGAAATTTAAAACAAATATATCTTCTTTTTTGTAACAACAACGAAGAAGTAACAAGAAGAGTCAACATCACCTGGAAAAAGTTCTGGTCCCTGAAGGAAATTTGTAAAAGGAGACTACAGCCTTAATTTGAAAAAAGTTGTTTGCGACACCTGTCCTCTACCGTGCTTGGTCTATGGCTCTCAAACTTGGGTATATACTAACAAAATTAAAAATAAAATTCTATCAACCCAAAAGCATGCTGAAACTAAGGAAAGTGGACAAGATTAGACACTAGAAAATATGGGAAAAAACTAGTCACTGACGCTTTAACACACGCTCTAAGACTAAAGTGGAAATGGGCTGGCCACATTACACGCCTACAAGACAAAAGGTGGACCATACTAACCACAACTTGGCAAGGACCAGCTGGAAAAAAAAAGTCAGCAGACCACACATGAGATGGGCTGACGATATAGCATGAGTAGCTGGCAAGAACTGGTTAGGTAAAGAAGACAGGAGTAGAATGGATTGGAGGAGGCCTTTACCCAAAAAGGGATCTATAGCAACATACCTATAATCCAAAACTAAATAAACTCACAACATGCATACACTCACATAGACTATGGAAATAAAAGGCTTAATAAGTAATTATTAACAAGAATAATAATATTAAAACAATAATATTTTACGTTATTAAAAGAAACATGTGCGAATTTGACCATTATTATTCTATTGTAAAAACAAACTAGGTACATAGGATATATATATATATCTCACTCCATTATGCATTCATTCATTTGTTGCTAGCGCATAACGTTGCTGTAGACTGAATTTGTTATGTAGGTTAAGTTATGATTGTTATGTCTTCTTGTCTTATTTACTGTATAACTGGGTCCTGTAACACAGGGCATCCTAGCTCAGGGCCCAATACCACTGTTTCATGTACAAATGTGTTTATATTAAATAAATATTTTCATTTGCATTTTTTTTTTTACATATAGACATAATGGCGGTTAACAAAAGGAAACCTTTATACAAATACCCACATATTTACAAATTAACCTAGGTATATTGTCTTAATAAAAACCAAGTTAATGTAGAGGCAGAATATTAAAACAAATTATTTTACATATATGTAATGGGTCTGGATTCATATGTTAAACTTGGCCTAGCCCATTATCTAATCACATCATGTTTTTTAACATGGTTTTTCCAATCCATACCCACCTAAGTCATTAGTCCCTATGTATGTGGAAATAATCCATTAACATAATCATCTGTATTGAATACATTAGTATTTACTTACTTAAGGTTATTATGATTATAATTACATGCTTGGCATAAATGTTTATGAGATTTCACATTTATTTCCAGTTTTGATGGATTTAATAATTAAAAAAATACAAAAGAACTATTTCCATAAGATGGAACAGCACCACACAGGAACTTTAGGTAAATAAGTGCTTGAATATCAATCTCTACTCATTATATTTACAGCCTTATTTTATCATCAAAAAGTCAAATTAACATTGATTCAATTTTGTAAACACTTACGGCTGCACTCAGAGACGTTGATTAACTTTTAAATTTGATTAAAGTTGCTGCTGTTACTTTCTTTGCTATAGCAATAGAATAAGATGCAGCAACTTTAATAAAACTTGAAAATTAATTGATGTCTTTGAGTGCAGCAGTTAAGCCTGAAATCAATAAATATCAATATCATATTATGTCTTATATTAAGAACACACAAAGGCTGTCCACATCTACAATTCTTTGTACCTTTATAGTACATAAAGTTATTGATTCGAAAATTGATTTTGGTTATTTATGAGTAAGTTTTTTTTAAATATTGTAACTCTAACGGCCGCACTCAAAGACGTCAATTAACTTTTAAGTTTGATTAAAGTTGCTGCTGTCACTTTCTTTGCTATAGCAATAGAATAAGATGCAGCAACTTTAATCAAACTTAAAAATTAAGTAATTTCTTTGAGTGTGGCAGTAACATTCTAAATGCATATTTTAAATATTATAAGAACAAATATCATTGAAATATTGTTTAGCTAAGAAAATAAAATTTATTATGTAGGCCATTCTACTTTACTTTTTGATGCCTAAATAATTGAAACTATGTGAAAAGTTACTTGCTATGAAACTAAATTTCAATACAGAAATTAAAACTTAAATTTAGATTGATGTGGCCTGCTGCTGAAGCTATATGGTAGATATATGGGCATTTATACCACAAGAAATCCATATTTTAAGCTCAGGATCAGGTTTTCATTTTTAAACTAGCGACCTGCCCTTGCTTTGCTTCGGTTGAAGTTCCCCCTCCCATTTCTCCCCCTTAAGTTGAAATATCGAATTTTTGTCTTCCTCGGACTTCAAGGAATGTTTGAAAAAAAATATTTGCCAAATTGACCAGGCCATTCTCAACTTATGGCATGACCAAGGGAAATAGATTTATTTTTATATACAGGGTTTCCCGCGATAAAGTGCACAAACGAATAAGGGTCAAACTACATGTGATTTTGTCACAGAAAAAAAATTATTTCATTTATTTTTGTTTTGTTTTTTGTGATAAAATCACATGTTGAAACTACATGTTTGTGAAACTACCTAATTATTCGTTTGTGCACTTTATTGCAGGCCACCCTGTATATTGATATAACAATAGGAATTGTTAAGTACTGGAAATATTTGTAATAGAAAATAATAAAAATAACCCAATTCTTAGAAAACAAGTTAATAAACTTCTCTTAGTGAAACCCAGGCTTAGAGTATATTAAAACATGCTTTTTTAAAGAACAGGAGACAGTTAGCTATTAATTTGTTAACACATACATACACTTTACGCAATCTCTCACATTAGAATTTTCAGTGAGATGGATGTCTGTGATTTACAGGGATAACTTGCTAGTTTTGTAGAGAAATTACACAGCGAAACCAACTTAACATGTTATAATCAAATTCTTTGAATTGCTAAAGATGAAAAAGTCTTAACAGACAATAAAACAACATTTCCAGAATCTATGTACTATGTACCTATTAAGAAGTTGGTTAGAAACTGAGAGAAATAGTTAAGTCTTTTATAGATTGTGATGTGTAAAATTACCTATACATAATAGATACACATTATATTTATAATCAAATCATATACAGAGACAGGAACTCTTTTATTTTAAATGAGGGGTACGATTAGCAATAATACTGGATGGAATAAAATAAAGTAGGGAAAGGAAAAACAAATAATATGACCAACACAATGAGATAATTAAAAACAAGCTGACTTTTACCTTAGCAGATTTAGCTTAGCAGGGCAGTACTGCTGAATTGTGTATCGTGAATAATGATAATTGTATGGAAGTAGAAAGTCTTTGCTCAACACAAGGTCAAGCAATTGATGCAACATTGCAAATTCTATAGTAAATACACAAACAAGGAACAAATACGTTCTGCTTAACCTTGAAATATGCGTAATATCGTAAAAAAAACTTCTAAATATGCTGAAATGTTTATAAACAGTAATGACCTCTATTTGTGATGTAATTGTAAATTAACAAACTGATAGGTTACCAGTTTTCCCACCAAAATTTTGTACATAAACATGTACCTGTAACAGAGTAGAGGTGCTACGAGTGTTTTTACAGGAGTTTTATAATGTAATTGGCAAGTGCAGAGCATAGATGATTACCTTTTGGTTCGGATGGCGAGCCTTGTCTGGTTGACATAGTTGGATCATATCCCAATTTCGAAAGTTTTCGATAGTCGTGCGTCACCCGACGACGCTTAGTGGCTTCACCGGCGTCCGCCTCACTGTTAGCACCACAGTAATCTTCATCGAAATCGCAATGTTCACCAACTTTTACATGGGAATCCAGCGGGCCACTGGACGCCATTGTTTAGGACCAAACGTTGGTATCAACAAAACATACGCTTCTTTCGTCACTTAAATTACCATTCTACTAACAAATGACACACTAGCGACGTGGATAAAGTTAACAATCACACAGAAAGGCGAGAAACACATTAATTTAGGATAAAAAACAACTTGCGACGCCATTTACTGCTAACTCACACTTTTTTGTGGAGTTTTTCAACACGTACAAAATGTCGTATACCGTTTGAGGCACTAGTATTACATCTTACAGCCAGTTGTTGAAAAAAAATAATTAATTCAAATATTCGTATTGATCAATATAATAACAGACTTAATTATCTAAATAAACTGGATATATTGCCATAAAATATTTTTTAAAACAGAACTGAACTATAAATAACTAGTTGGCAGAGGGAAGCGACATCTATCATTTGTCATTTGTACTACTAAGAGTATGTTCAGAGGTATCTGAGTTTTTGTACTGCTTTACAGGAAACAATAATAGATGTCGCTATCAGTATTGAGTGCGCGAGGTATTCTTACTAACCTACTTGCGCAAGACAAAGAGGGTAATGCTTTAATATCACTCTTTTGTATGGGTAGGTACTATAAATGCTTTTGTGAAAAATTGTTTTTATTAATAGCTATGTCCTTCTGATTTCTTTACTTATTCTTATTTCATGTATTAAAAACTTACTCGTAAGCGAGGCATGTAAAAATTTAAAAACCTGACTGCTTTAAAAAATATCAGCTGAAAAGCTAAAAACAATCTAACGAATATACTTAACTTAAATGTTTGAAAAGGTACCTATCGCAGGTGGGGACTAGCAAATAGTCCAAGTGGTGCTCTTTAAGTGAAAATATAGTATTGGTAAGTAATTTATAAGTAATTTAATAATTAAGTATTTAAATTTGTACAACAAAATATATTTTCCAATTATTTGCTTGTCCCCGCCTGCAATACCTTTTCCAACATTTAAGTCAAGTATAAAAAAACAAAGTTCTTCATAATTATATAATTTCAGTTAGCCTAATTTTTATTACGCATAATATCAGTTTGCATAATATCCATATTGTCTAATCGTCTATTTGTCTAAGTATGTATAATAGTGTTTCTGAAAACTCTCAATTCTCAAATTATTTATAAAATGCAGATTCAGCTGCGGTGGTCACAATTAAACCAACGCTCTTCCCCGCTACGCTCGTCGTCGCACCTAACTTTAGTTTCCATTTATTCAGACTACAGTATAAAAAATATTTTGATAAACTTATGTATTTACAACATTTTATATAAATTGGGTACAAGAAAATTAGAATAAACAAAATATATATAAAACGTCAATAAGACTATATGTATTCCGATAAAATTATTATTATACTAAATAAATATGATCAAAAGTGATATTCGACAAATGGTTAATTATACGTAACGTTGTTAGGCAAAGAGAAATTAAACAAATAGTTGTTATATCAACCGAGGGATTACCAATAATTACATATTTAAATACTTATAAGTACATAGAAAACATCCAACACGCAGGAATAAAATACTCGCGCCTAAGACTTAACACACAAATATTTACCCTCGCAGAAATTCAAACCAGGGGCCGCTGGCTTCGTAGGCAAGGTTACCAACTAGGCCAACGTCGTCAACAGACTATATACTGCGCGAGAGAACATTCTCACTAGGCGTCATCAGTGGCGCGCAGAAACTCACGCGCAGAGCCGACTCGAGCTAGTGGACGGGTCCCCTATCCGGATAGGAATTCGGCCATAACAGGCTAAGGGAAGCTCATGACACTCACCCCCCCATGATACATGACACTCACGGCCCCTGGATCCTGGATCCAGGCTTGGGTTTCACGGGGGTCATGCTGCGTTCCCATTCAAACCACTGATGACCATGGCAAATGTCCCGGAAGTAAGCTTATCTATCCGCGGTTTGAATAGATTGGGAACAGTAGGGACCAGATATTGATCGACCTAGGCATACCTAATCATCATCGGCCACAGCAGTCCACTGCTGGACATAGGCCTCCCCCAATAGGTACGCGTATTTTGCCCTGTCTCCGGCCTGCTTCCAGCTTCTGCCAGCATCCTTTCGCAAATCATGTATCAAATACTAGCGACCCGCCCCGGCTTCGCACGGTTAGCATATACGTACCCGAACCTATGAATTATACACTTAAAGCTTCCACATGAATCACTCCGTCCATTGGTGAAAATCGTACGAAAGTCGGTTCAGTAGAGCTTATTACGTTCAGACAGACAGACAGACGAGGGAGGACTTTGTTTTATATAATGATGATGATGTTTTAGTGATGATGTAGTGAAGCTTATTCTATCAGATTAAATAATCAAATAAGTATAAACCAATGTAAAACTACCTCGATCCAACTCAATGCCGAAACGTGCTAAAATTGGCAAATAATAAATATGCAAAACATACAAACCCTGTGTATTGATAAATAATTATATCCTATACATACATACTTACACGTACGTTTTATTGATAGGTGTGTTCATTAGATATACTAATGTATTCAACAGTAAATAAATTTGGTGGCTCTAGTCCTCCATCCATTGCATACAAAATTATTACGTTGTTTTTTGTATTTTGCTATTCTTATTTTTTAGCATGTCTAGCGTTAGCGTTACAGCGAAATCTTAACATAGTGTAGTAGCTTAAATTACATCATAAAATTGAGTACTTATGCATGTTTTATCCTTATTTTATTTAAAAAATATCTGTTTGTTACAAAGCCAGCATCTAACTTATTAAAATTTGATAACTCACTGTTGGGTTTATGTCTCATCATATGTACTTCATCTAGTACTTAAGACATTACCATCAAGTGGCCTGTGGCCTTCTCCATGCCATAACAAAACTTTTAGAATAGAGACTTTTTAAACCCAGATACCACTTCTTGTCTAACCGCGTTCAGTGAACTCTTTTAAAAATGAACTATAGACAAACATCTATATCAAATGCCGGCACTTCACTTGGCTGATATTTGTCAATTATTGAAGTTGTATTGCATCTCTTTCATTCGATATGTCAAATGTAAGAGATGCAAGATCAATATTTGGCTAATATGGCCAAGTGTAGTGCCAGCAATACAATGACACTACGAGTGGACAATGATATGCCCGCATCAGCTCTACGCTGCTAGTACTTTACAAATAAATAAATAAATTAGAATAGTATACTATGGCTGCGAGACTATTATTACTTCTTGCGTAAGCGGCGATTCATAAATCCCTCGTATTTAGCAGTCGGGGTTCAATCCCACAAAAGAACCACTAAAATAAGACCTGCATTGAAAACCTTATCACGTTGGCAGATAGTCTAGTTTTGCTTAACTGGCGGCCATTTTTATTAGGATTTTGTGAAATAGAAGTATCTATAGTATTCCACGCACGCGATTAGCCGTGAATGACATAATTTGCAAAAGATAAGTACAGTCATCGACAAAATATACAGTGTGTCAATACAGTCAAGGGCAAAAATACTTTAAACTAAACTATCTTTTGCCCGCGACTCCGTCCGCGAAGAATCCCCCGGGAACTAATCCAGGGTTAATAATATCAAATTTGTCAAATTTCATGCAAATCTGTTCAGCTTTTTTGGCGTGATTGAAACACAAACATCCAGACATCCATACGAACTTTCCCGTATTTTATTTTAGTTTCGCGTAGTCAAGTATTAACTTGGCTGCGTTTATTAATATGAATACCTTGGTTAATACCTTGTGGTTAATAGTGTTAATACATAATACTTAGTGGTAGTAGGACCTCCGGATCGTTGCCACAATCTTATCCTATAACCTACCGCCAAGCCAGTGTTCGCATTATTGTGTTCCGGTGTGGGGATAAAACAACCGGTGACTGACTAGCGTAGAGGCATTAAAAAAAATATTTAGGGGGGGTAATACAATGTAAGGGTGAAGTTCAAAAAAAGTGTACATAGTTTAAGGACTGTTAAGGACTTAAGTGAAGAAACGGTAACTTTCTCAGTTTCGTAACGAAAATTAACGATACAAATGTATGGCATCACTAATTTTCGTTACGAACGAAACTGCGAAAGTTACCGTTACTTAGCGTCAGTCCCTAAAATTCCTTAACTTGCTCAGTTTCGTAACGAAAATTATTCATACATTTGTATCTTTAATTTTCGTTAAGAAACTGAGAAAGTTACCGTTTTTTCACTTAAGTCCTTAACAGTCCTTAACTATGTATAGATAGATACTTTTTTTTAATTTCACCCATAAGTAACTGTCTGTCTGTTTGTTACGCTTTTTGAACCGATTTTGATGGAATTTGGTATGGAGATAGTTTGACTCCCGGGGAAGGGCATAGGATACTTTTTATTCCGGAAAATTGGACAGTTTCTAAGGGAGCAGCGATAAATACTTCTATGCGGACGGAGTCGCGGGCAAAAAGGCAGGACCCACGGACCGGCGGTTGGATCTAAGAACATGGAAGGACGGTAAAGGATTATTCATCGTATTAGAACACAGACTATCAGTTTATCATATCATTTCATACACTTTCTTCATACCTCATAAAAATCATGTAAACGCTATATCTTGTCTAGGGGACACGGTTTATGTAGGAAGACATGTCGAAACTGTTTTATGTGGTTGCATATGTGTAGATATATTTATGTATATAATATATACGTATATGTATGTAATATTTTTTTTCTTGTATTCATTCTGACATGTTTTCTTGCAAAACTACGCAGATATTTTATATTATTTTTAGTTTTATATAATGCTAGAATAAGTAGTATCATTGTAATATTTTTATTTAAAAAATGACTAACTGTTGAGTTTCTTGCGGCGCTTCTTCTCAGCAGTGGTCTCCTCTTGGGAAGCGCTGGTAGATTTTGACGTGTAAAAGTGCCCGTGCGGCCTACTTACTGAATAAATATGTGACGTTCTCAATATAAAGGGACCTTATGGAGGAAGGCAGGTTACGCTCTCTTATTCTTGTAACTATACGAATACTATGGTAACAGTTCTAAAAACGGCGTAACCGCCTGCCTCCATAAGGTCCCTTTATATTGAGAACGTCACATATCCATTATAACCCAAGATTCGCAAATTCATTATTATTAATTAATAATATTACGATACTAAAACTTATCACAACTAGGTAAATAGACCTATAAAATGAATAAAAAAATATAGACCCGAATTACGTAAATAATCAACTAGCTAATAATTTAGCTAATTACCTTGCCTAATCTTAAAACCATATACGTGACATTTCCTCTTGTTATTTATAACAACCTAGCAACAACTTTATAAATTATGTTTGATTAATTTATTTACGCCCAAACACTGAATAACAAATTAATTGCAAAATTTATCTTAAGGTAAAATGTAAATAATATGTACAACTCAATAATCTTAACGAAATAATAAAATAAAAATACTTTACGAGATATGAACTAAACTACTACTCCACTTATTTAATATAATTATAAATTAACCATGGTAATGTTAAGTTGCAAGATAAACCAGAATTTATTAAAATTGTCTTCAAAAACGAGTAGAAATAAAATCTATTTCGTTGGTGTGATTTCTTTTAATTGTTATACTTTTCGATTTTATGGTCTTGGGACACCAAGCAATTGAATAAGTAATTCGGAGGATCTTCAAGAGTAATATTACGATTTATGTGTGTATGTGTGTTCCTAAAACTTAATTATATCTTCCTTAACGAATTGTTAGAGTCAGGGGCCCTTTGAATCAGATCTAACAGTTCGTCGGTCGATATTGGGCTTGACAGGCTTGCGTTCATAGTATTAGAACACAGTTCGTCTTAGTTCTCATTTAGTATCAGTTTATCTTAAGGTTTCTTGCATTTCTTCATAGATTTTGGACAGCAGGCGGACGGACTTGAGACTACCGGCCGCACACAGAGACGTCAATTAACTTTAAAGTTTGATTAAAGTTGCTGCTGTCACTTTCTTTGCTATAGCAATAGAATAAGACGCAGCAACTTTAATCATACTTAAAAATTAATTGAGTCTCTGAGTGCGGCAGTAAAACTGTTAGTCTATGGGACACATAATTTTATGGATTTTGAGATGGTTAGGTTAGTTTAGTGTTAAAATATATGATGCAACAATAATATACTTATAGTAAGATAAAGTAAAAAAAATATTGCTAGGTTAAATATTGTGCAATTTTAAATTTTAGCTGTAAAAATATGATATTGAGCTAACTATTCCTGAATTACTATAACTTGACTAGGCTACAGAATAGATAAATTACTACTACTACTAAATAATTAATAATTAGTACTAGGCTAAATTTAGAGGTCTCCAAACACTCAATGTCGTTTATTAATATTTTAGTATAATTTTGAGCCCGTTTTATTTCTGGATAAACTTATTGCCGATATTTATCACCCGCTTTCAATTTAAGAGATTTTTTTTACCGTACTTCCTTCTTATTTATTTTGATTAACTGTTACTTTAAGCTATAACGTTAACTAAAATACGAAGAGTCTAAAACTATTTACAAATTTAACCTTCCTTGTAAACAACTACCTACTTTTTAACGCCAATAAATCGTGAGATGCTTCCGGCTCTGCCTAAATAGAAAACCAGATTTATATTTGCACTTGAGTTTTGTCAGCGACTTCATCATCATAACTACTATGAGGTTTAAAAATAAAAATTATAAATACTTAGTTTGACAATACTTGAAAAACTCAGTAGCGTATCTATATAAATTTCCTGCTGTAATCATAAAAAAGAAGGCATTTGATTTAATGAGCGTAGTAAAAAAATACAGACGCGCCGTTTTAATTATTAGTTATATTCATGTTTGATCTAAACTACTCCAGCTTAATTAATTCGCATAAACAATGAGGCTTGACTTTGATACAAGGCAGAA
Organism: Tortrix viridana; assembly: GCA_963241965.1. Classification (NCBI taxonomy): domain Eukaryota; kingdom Metazoa; phylum Arthropoda; class Insecta; order Lepidoptera; family Tortricidae; genus Tortrix; species Tortrix viridana. The sequence goes on along the minus strand of OY725196.1, from coordinate 3,871,333 downwards.
TACTGAACTAAGTTAATCGGATAGGAACATCTATCTCCCTCCAACTAGTGCCATAGACAGAGCGTTTTGTTTGTAACAACACGCTATAACCTCTAAATAAAAATACATCGCAAAATCTATAGCCGACGCGACTGTTCCGCTCGCGTTCCACATTCGAAATAATAATTGTATTAAGGAAACATGAGCGCGGCGCATGTGTTTGTTTGTTTGTTTACCCGCCGGTGACGTCATATGTTTATTCTCGCGGGGAGACGAAGGCGGATCGGCGTAGGTACTGAGTTATAAATTATTTTTTTGGCAAGTTTGTGTTTATTTGCTAATCAAGTTAAGAGAATACTATATTATGTCGTTTATTTATTGTTTTTGGGGTGTTTTAGGTATGCAAATTATGCAATAAATCTCTAAGTAAAATTAAATACCTGCATTTAGAACTTAAAAGATCCTTAAAAAATCTGTTGATTAATAATTTTAAAGATTCAAATTGATGTTTGCTATTTCTTCTCTGTCTGTAACTTTGAGAAATATCTAACACTTTCCATAATATCTTTTCAAATCGCCACTAATCGTTTTATAGGAAGTGATCAAAATATCCCAATTGTATGAAGTCTATAAATTGTATAAAGAGCAAAAACATATTGTAGTTAATGCCATACAAAATGAGAAAATATATTTTTTCAGTAGTCATGTAGTATCTAAAATTAAGAACCCTAAAGTTCTTTGGAAAAACATCAAGCGACATTTTGCTGATTTTAAGAAAAAGGATCTTGATCTTCCCGTTCACTTGAAAGATCCAAATCACATCAATGCACACTTTCTGGATTTGTCTGTACACAACAAAGTCGGTCTTTCTCAGCTAACTTACTATGAACTCTGCCACTTTTAAACTAAAACCTATTTCAGAAGCGACGATATTAAATATCATTAGATCCATAAAAACTAATGCACAAGGCATTGACGGAACATCGATTGATATGTTGCTGTTAACTTTATTTATTTATTTAATCTTTATTGCACAAAAATACAAATTTGAGTACAAAAGGTGAACTTAATGCCTAATGGCATTCTCTATCAGTTGACCTTTGGGCAAGCAGAAAATTGTTGTAGGCGGTGCAATATTGTAACTTTACCACAAACTTTGCATGTTATAACTGCCATAGTTAATCAATCCATAGAGACTGGCGTCTTTCCGGATCCCTGGAAAGTGGCTATCGTCAAACCTATTCCTAAGAACAATCCGCCTACAGATTTCAAGGATTTGCGACTCGTTAGCATCTTACCTGTAATATCCAAAATCCTCGAAAAAGCCGTCTGTATGCAGGTGACTGCGTATTTAGAACAAAAAAATATCCTGCCACTTAGGCAGTCAGGTTTCAGGAAGAGACACAGCACAGCGAGTGCTCTTTTGGACGTTGTCGATGATATTTTGGCTGCGCAGAACGTAGGCGAGGGAACTGTTCTTGTGCTGCTGGACTTCTCGCGAGCGTTTGATACGATCAACACTACTCTCTTGCTGTCCAAATTCACTTATTACTGGTTTGACTGTGACCGTCAAGTGGTTTGCGAGCTATCTCAGCGAGCGTTCTCAGCTTGTTAATGTTGGGAATGCGGGTCTCTGATGCTTACCCTGTTGTCAGGGGAGTCCCCCAAGGGTCTATTTCAGGGCCGATCCTATTCATTTTATACAGCGCGGATATTATTGAGAGCATCCGGAACTGCAGATATCATCTATATACTGACGACCTCCAGCTGTATATTTCATTTTAGCCTAGCGATACGCAAAGAGCTGTGGACAAATTAAATCAGGATCTACTTAGAATCGCCGTTGGTCTGATAGGAATGGCCTGGCTTTAAATCCTTCCAAATCTTAGTATCTTATACTTGGCACAAAAATCTCAGGGATTTTTTTTTGTCCTGCAACCCCCAAGTATCCATGGTGAATGATCGTTTAGCTCTTGTGTCAGAAGCGCGGAACTTGGGTGTCCTGATGGACGGTATGCTTAAATTTGGGGTCATGTGCTAGAGGTGGTTCGTGAATGTTTCTATCGGTTAAAGGTTTTATATAGGGTCAGAAAGTATCTAAACGTAGATCTTCGTATTAAACAGTGTCACACTCTGATTCTATCTAAGTTAAATTATGCTGACACGGTTATTGGTGGATGCTTGCTGTCTCGAGACAAAAAGTTAATGCAACGCTTACAAAACGGTTGTGCAAGGTTTTCTACCCTATCCCAAAACGTGCACATGTCACACCTTACTTAAATAAAGACGGTCTGCTCATTGCTTTTTGGCATTGTTACACATCAACTACCACCATACTTGTATAATAAGCAAATAATTTCTAGCAAGCATAAGCGACAAGTCCTTCGCCTTATTTGCCCGAAACACAGGTCGGCTGCATTTCGTGGCAGGTTTCGCTATGCTGTCACGAAGTGCTGGAATAATATCCCGCCACCCATTAGGAACGCTAGTACATTGTTAACATTTAGGAAAGATTTAAAACTTAATTTAATCGAATTGTAAAAGTCATCAACATAGCCGTCCTGAAATGCTCTTAATTAGGCATTATTTCTAGTTTTTGTCCTCATTTTGTATAAACCATAATTATGTATTTCAATATTATCAACTATGTATCTATCTCTAATATCATTACGTCTTACTATAAAAACTACGCCGTATGATTACCCTCATATTTGATTAAAATAAATTATTTATCTAGACCGAACATATTTCACGTAACATCATGTGTCACTGAATGAATGCTTTTTCTTTCTTTATTTCTTCTAATATTACGTTATTATTGTTATTGCGAAAAAAAGTACCCTAGTAGCTCTAGGTGCCACTTTTCGGTATCGATATCGAAGTTACATGTAAATCATTATTAATAGACTATTAACATTTCGCAGGAACTATAACTATGAGATAGTGATTGCGAGGTGTCAAGCCAGCCGCGGTGCCCCTTGTTTACACACGCACACATCGCCGCCGCCGCACACACCGCCGCGCCCGTCGAGTCGCTTATTTAGGTATATTGTTGTTTATTTTATTCGGCGCTATGCTCCGACACGGCGAGCCTTTCGACTCAGTTTTAACGCGCACGTTTTATGAAACGACAACTATGCGTCGATGTTCGCTCGCTAAGAATAATTATTAATATCGGCAACGCTTCTAGCGACCGAAATATAAAAGCGGTTAATAAATTTGTGATTTTTTTATCGACAGAACAACTTTGTAAAATAGATCGTTCGGTTTTATTTATTATAATTTTTATAACCTATTCGCATGTCGTTCGCCGGTGCCGGTGCGAGTTGTCTCCGCGAATTTTAATAGCCGTTAATCATAGTTTATTTTTGCCGCGCAACGTGTGTTAATAATTGTGTTTGGACTTGTTTCTTTTTAGAACTGTACCTTAGTATCTATACGGAAAAGTGAATGAACAAAATAGAAGACATAAAATTTGCAAATAAATTTCACGTTTATAAAAACCGGTTCTAGTTTTGAACAATAAACGCAGCTCCGATTGTGCTCCAAATTAGAAGCTGTTTCGTTTGGCGCGAGATTTCAAAGTTTTAAAATTCGAAGGTTCGTTTTGGCGGGAATACGAGGTACTAACGGAGAAGTAGGCTGCACAGAAAGTTTGGAAAAGTGTTGAGTACACATTGGATGCTGGCGAGTGTTTTTTCAACGCGTTTTCGAGGCTAAGCGCTAGTTGTTTGAACAAGTGTGTTTTCTAATGGATTTATTTTGAGGTGAGTTTAAATTTACTTGTGTTGGTGTTTGTATTGTTTGTTCTTCGTGTTTTGTGTGAGTGCTCGCAGAGCCGGTGGCGGGAAACCGAATACCTAGCCGGTTTGCTGGATGTGTGCGTGTACAAACAACGGCTTAGTGTGTGTGTGCGACTTATTGTCACTTTGTTTAAGAGGGGAGACAAGGGAGAGGTTACTTGTCATGTATTTAGGCGAACACTAAAGTTGATGAGTAGACTTTTTAATTTAAAACAGTTAGCTGTTAAAAGGACGAAGCGATTATGTTTATCCGCGCACAATTGTTCGGATATACCTATCTTTAATTATTGATTTTCAATATCACGCCACCGCCGAATAATTTGCAAAGCAAACATTGCTTTTATGTCAACCGTTGTTTAATTTAAGATTTCACTCGGTTCACTTATCTAATTTACATAATCTAAAGCCAATGATGCCAAAGATTTAGATAGATAATAAGTACGATAAAACCGATTTAGATGTCTAAAAAGAACTAACCTAACCTCGATTTCTATGAATGCGTTCAATTTCAATCTTATTTACCCACTATCTTTTATATTTTAAAAATACCTAATAATATGAAAATTAAACTTCCTGGATAATTATTATAACCTATCAATGTAACACAAAATTCATATATGTTATTGTAAACTTACATCCTATTAGAATCTTGAATCATGATGATGACGTTCTTTTGATAAGAGCTTGAATCCAATGAAATAGAAGATAGAAGCTTTATTAATGATAGTGTTGTTTTTAAGTAGATATTTAATACGGATTCGATAAAAAAATTAATTGCGTAGGTACTACGTACTAACCATCGAAGAACTCTATTACCTACAATTTTCTTCTTCAAATTCCTCTCCGCTCCTGGAGGTTGACAGTCAGCTCCACATACAATGATTATCTGCTGTGCTGCACTTCAACCGTGGCGACGTCTGTCCAGTTCTTAAGTTCTCGAGACCTGATATAAATTGATGCCAACGCTTCTTTTCCCCTCAACTTGCTTGAAGCAGTTGGTATCGCTTTGTTACGGATAATGGACCAAGGGAGGCCAACTTCCTCTTTTGAACGGTTTGCAGTAGTTCACGGAGTAGGTATCTTTAAGGGTGAAGCCACACGAGCGTAATTTGGAGAGTTGTGAGTCGCGTAAATATCGCTATTCCATGCAAATGTCCGGTTCAATCAACAGTACCTATTCAGCAAAATCTTAAGTTAAGAAATGCAAATTTTTATTATTAATTACCGATTGACGTACCAACCAATAGGCTTAACACAAAATTCTCTAGAAAAGTTATACAATCATTATCAAACATAAACATTTTAATTTAAATCGTATCTCATTTAACGCAATTCTTAATTTTACTTAATTAAAATAAGACCCCATTTTGAAGTGAGGTCTTATTCTCTCTGTTTTTTGATCTTTGACCGGTTATCTAGTATTGTTGATCGAAGTAATTACCCCATTAAACGTACAAGCACTGATAATACATCATCATCATCATATCAGCCGAAAGACGTCTACTGCTGGACATAGGCCTTCCCCAAGGATCTCCACGACAGCCGGTTTGGAGCATACGAGTATACGCACATAATATACGATAATACATATAAATAATACGTATACGCACGCACGAAAATTGAGTACAGGAAATCTGAAACATTTTGGGAAAAACGTGTTGTAACACGTAATAAGTTAAAGTCTGTATTTTCCAGAACTTCAGGGAAGTTAGGCTGTATCATTAAACATTTTCAAAGGAATATAACAATAGAGAAAGGCGCGAACTAAGCAAACCTCGTGTTTGTTGTCCACACTCCTACCTGTACTACTATTTAACTGTAGTGTCAGGCTTTTAGTGCCTCTATGTATTTTGGCACAGGTATTATGCGAGCTGTGCGGAAAGAGGATAATTCAAAATTTCAGGATAATTCAATTGAAACATTCAGAACTCAGTTTCCGGGGAAAATTCTTGGCGTATTTCGTAGATAATCATGCACATAATACCAGAAAAAGAATCATTTATTTAATCACGTCCAGATTTTATTTACAAATCATTTTTTTGACCATTTAGGAGGGTAGCTCTAAATTTCTCTTAAAAACTATATGTGACTGAGATGTTTTATTGACTGTTCTAAGGTCTCTGTAGCATGGTGATCCCGAAACACAAATCTCTGGGAAAAAAAGTTGTGTTGCCTAATGACTCAACTTAGTTGAATTCCATTAGATATTTTTTGACTGCGGTAATTATTAAGCGAGAGATAGCCTTTTTAATTTAATTTTACCTATCCGTTTTATTTTTGCAGCAGTGAGCGTGTCTGTTTGATATACTTACTAATCTAAACCATATTTAATTTCTCTCGTTCTGACTTTAGCATGGAGATAAGTTGAGCTCTTGAGAAGGATAAAGAATGAAAAATAAAACAAATTACCTACTTATATATTTTAATTATTTATTTATGTATAAGCATACCAATGAAATATGTGCATGTTACTTTAAATAATACATTACATTCACATAATTCTCAGTACACGTCTATTTTTATCACGTCTTTAAAAGCAAGCTATATACTCGTAATATCACAATTTTTTTTAAATCAATAATTAACGAATTTATTAGTATAAGTTAGCTAGTGAATGATCATTATAAATAACATTCCATCAGTCCCATATTTATAAGAATTAATATAATCTGTCACGAACATTATTTAAAGCATTTGGTTTTCATCACGCTTCTTACATAACATGTATGTTATAATTATAATTATAAATATAACCCTCAGCCGGGCGAGACTGGGAAAGGCAAATAAAGGGGATGGAGTTACAAAAACAAGGGTCTCAAGACCCTAATGCTCGAGTTTTTTCTAATACCTCTATACTAAGAGCTTAGAATATGCATTATAACTTGATAAGCTTTTATTTGAAAATGTATTCAACCTTATAGATCTTTGTAAAGACCTGACATTTAATCTACACTAAGTAGTAATATTATAAAGAGGAAAGATTTGTATTTTCGTATTTTTGTAACGAATAAACTCAAAAACTACTCGACCGATTTCAAAAATTCTTTCACCTATAGAAAGCTACATTATCAGCGAGTTACATGGGTTGTAATTTATATTAAAAAAAATACGGATCCCTAAGAAAATTACAATAATGTAACCCAAGGTATCAAAAATTTGTCTATAACAGTAATTAAATATTGGGTGTGCGCTGCGAAAACTATTGATGATACATAAAATAATGTACTACATGTTTATGGTACTCATCGTTATCCACAAATAAACCCTTGAGGTTATATGTCCAGCTATTATAGTTAAGTCACAATAACAGTTTTTTGTAATTAATAATTCTTTCATCATTAGAAACTGCACTATCCAGAAGTACGTATAATAGGCTATATTATAACTTATTTGACGGAAGCGAAGCGAGGGCGGAAAGCTAGTAGTCCATAACTTGACAATTATTCAATTATGATTGATGAAATGATGAGTGATACTGAACTCGTCGTTATTTTCTATTTACCTACGTAATATTTATCCTACATAAGTATTTTATTTTTATATTTGCCTAGTATCCATAATTAAATCCTAGAGCTTAGGGACTAGGTCAAGTTGCGTACGATTGACCCCTGATGTTTATTTATTTACTTATTTACTTAAATCTGTATTTACTACTACGCTTACGCTTACGTTTATAATATTAGTATTAGTGAAGTAAATATAAATAAACACTACACGTGTTACATGTATAAAATATAGGCTTGGTTTAATTATAAATCTATTGTAAAACATACACAAAATAAAATAGCAACATAAGTGTCAATTAGATTTAATGTAAATAATATATTGACATAGGTCCACTCGAGGATGAACAGAGCGGCTCGTTATTTACAAAGATCATTTTATTTATCTATAAAGCTTCTTATTTAACGACTTGTAGTATTTTTTTTTTTGATAAAAATGCAATAAGAGGAAGGCCGTTAGATAAGACGCGAGTAAAGTTTAACATGTTTAGTTTTAGTAATAATAATGTCTTTGCAATTCTTGTCTTAGCTTGACATTGATGGGCCTGATGGAAATCTCTCAACATGAAACGACTGCTTGTGCAATATTGGCTATACAAAGGCTGTTGTATATGTTGTTTTAGTAATGTCTTAAGTTATCTTCAAAGTTGAAACAGTAGACAATTAATAACAATTTAAAAAGCAAATAAACATTACCGTTTGCTGCTCCACCAAGACTTCTATTAATGTTAGTATGATTCCGAAGTTTTAAACAGAATAATTTGAGGAATAATCTGAAAGTTTGAAATTTTGACAGACCAGTACATTGGATTAACAATTTGGGATAGTGGCTACGGATTTGGGGGTTAAAATAAAAATAGTCGCATTACAGCACTCATGCTCACTAGTTCTCGTCTAGTCTAGTCTAGATACTTTAGCTAGCTCAACATGTTTGAAGATAGCCGTGTTGATCATAGAAGATCTATCATTTCAATTACAAGTTTAATGGTTTATCTATAAGTTAGCAATGTCATCATCATCATCAGCCGCAAGACGTCCGCTGGACAAAGGCCTTCCCCAAGGTTTTCCACAACGCGGTCCTCTGCTGCTGTCATCCAGCGGTTTCCCGCGACCTTTATCAGATCGTCGGTCCACCTTGTGGAAGGCCTGCCGACACGTCGTCTCCCGGTTCGCGGTCGCCACTCTAGAACCTTTCCGCTCCAACGGCCATCGGTTCTACGAGCAAAGTGCCCCGTCCACTTCCACTTAAGGTTTTCTATTCGGTGAGCTATATCAGTTACTTTAGTTCTACTGCGGCAAGGAGACACCCCGCATAGCTCTTTCCATCGCCCTTTGAGTGACCTTGAGCCTTATTATGAGGCCCATTGTAAGCGACCATGTCTCAGATCCAAATGTCATCACTGGCAACACACACAATTTATTAAATTAGCAATATATTAGTTAATAATACCAAATAGTAATAATAAATAAATATCTCACACAAATTAACCTATTCCCGCACTAAGCTCTAGGCTTTTAGGTACTACAATATACTCGTAAGTTATATACTTATACATTGAAAACATTCAAGACTCGGGAATTAATACCCCTTCTATGCGGTCGGGTGGTTGGGCCAACCGAGAGGGATGCAGCTATTTATAGGAACGAGATGTAAATATTACTATCTCATTCTGACAGATAGCTGCGTCCTTCTCGGTTGGCCCAACCGCCCGACCGTATAGAAGGGGTATAATACTCGCGCTCACCACATTAATACCGGGAAACGAACCGGGACCACTTGATTCGCAGGCAGGGTCACTAACAACTAGTCTCGCCGCGTATATGGTTAGTTGCCATTCGTAATAGTAAAATTAAGCGGAAGGTTGATCATTAAGCATTTCCGCCTCACGTAAAAGATTTGCGATAGTCTTGTATAAAATTATAGTTTAACTTAACATAAAGGTTTGTAATTAATAAGAATACAGCAAGGGGAAGAACATACTACAAAAGGGTATATCTATACTGTATATGTAAAAAGTTAAACCCCAAGTTTCAATACACTGTATCCGCAAAGTATCACTGTGTGTCGATTAGTCGTGATCCAAAGAACCTCAATATGGCACTTGGTCAGTCATAGAAAAGGCGGAAACGAATTTGACAGTCGTATCGTCGAGCATACTCAAATACATATGACTCTGTAAACAACACCATAAATTGCGTTGGCCAAAACCGAGCGCTATTTAAACAAGACTTTTTAGGCAACTTAGCAACAAACAATGTACTATATCAACTATGTTTTTTGCCATACTTGTGTGCGCTGTTTATGTTTGCGTCAGTGTGTGCGTGTAGGCGTGACGGCCTGCGATAGTGTTATCGGTTCGAGCCTTGCAAAAATACACAACAAACATTCACAGTATATGTTGGAATTGTACATAATGTACAGGTGTGGTTGTTTTTAAATAAGGCATTGTTTCCCGATAGTGATCCAATATCCGCCTCGCTTAAACAAACTGGAGCTGGTGTTAATTGTTTTATATTTCTCTGCGGGTAAAAAAAACTTGCACGGGCACAATGTTGGTAAACTATTCTCGTTCTTCGTACAACTTGTCTATCCTTGAAGTGAAGGTTGAAAATGTTGACATTTTAAACGAAATTTTTGATTATCTTCAATGTCTATCTAATTTTATGCTGTCTATTTTATGTTAAAGTATCCTTTCTCTGGTATCATTTAATATGAGCCATTGTTATGACACAATTACAGCATTCGTCAAAAGTACGAAACCTGAGTCACCTAATTGACAAAACATTTACCGGAGTTTAGATAAAGTATACGCAAACAGTAGCCTTGCTTTATCTAGCATAATAACTAATGTCATAAACGCGAAAGCAGGCTTGATTATTACCATTTTGTTATTTATCATATACTTACCTACACATTTTAAGCACTGGGTAAGGACACGGCACGTAAAATAAATTTGTTATTTTTTTAATATTTTTTAGTGTAGGTACATGTTTTGGGTTCATACGGAGAGACGAGGAACTGACCTTGCCATCTGCTTCGATATGTTATTGCAAACTTTCCGGAAATAAGGCAGTGCGAAGGTTCCGTTTATCGCAACGTTGACAGTCGATGACGATACCGACAAGAAAAAAAAACAAAACAAATTGGGCCTATATTGATTCCCATAAAGTTAAAGTTTCGATTTCACTGCTGCTGGGCACAGGCCTCCTCACAATGAGAGGGTTCGGGCTATAGTTCCCACGCGGGCCCAGTGCGAATTGGGAACTTCGCACACACCGTCAAATTGCTTTGCAGGTGTGTGCAGGTTTCCTCACTATGTTTTCCTTCACCGAAAAGCTCATGGTAAATTCACAAATTATATTTCGCACATAAATTCCGAAAAACTTAGAGGTGCGAACCCACGACCCTCTGCTTAAGAGTCGGCAGGTCAACCATTCGGCTACCACAGCTTTTTCGGCCATTAGGCTACTTCGGCCCAAGTAAATGTCGAATCTCTATTTTAAAACCTTGTCGATTAGAATAAAATTATCATATAAATTTGAAAATGAATTTGATTTTTACTTTCTTTTTGGCACTGCTGCATATAGCATAATTGTAATGTCGCATCTGAAAACTTGGTCGATACACGGTTTCAGCACAAAATTGCGCCTTCCTAGTGATAAAACAAAACAACCTAAATAACGCTGCGGCCTCGAAATCTAAATAGCAGCTATCAGCTATGCTTCCGACCTCCTTTAGCTTCCTAACATTTGGCAGCACGCGTATCTGATTAAATACATCAAAAATGTGTAAACATAACAACAGATAAAACGTGAAACTTGTTCAAAACCTAGTTTCTATGAATATCAACCACCGATCGAATCCTAGCGGAAATTGTAAGAAATATGTAATCATTTGTGAGTCGTTCGAGCGTGACAAAGAAATAAAGGTGGGTTATTTATGGCTTGGAATACAGAATAAGAACCGCTTAAGATAATTAAGACAAATGCCTCGACTATCCTTTGAAGATGTAATTATGTCATGTGAAGTTTCGCATAATGTCATAAATAATACATTTTTAGAATTAGGTATACCAAAAATGTCAAAAATGTTTTAGTCTGACGCAATCTCGATTGTTAGCTACTAAGAAAGTAAGAAAGCAAAAACAAATGAAAAACATCTAAAAAGTATATCCGTCTGTCTGTCACTGCCGATGTCATACATTAAAGAAATAGTTAACTAAAATTTGCATACAGGTCTAATTATAAATCATGATTATTCAACAGAGGTACGTTATACTACAAACACTTAGGTCGTAGATAAGGTTTTTTGACATGTAACTATATTTTTTTTAGGTAAAAATCCGAGTTAAAAAAGTACCCTTTTTTGGACCTAACTGGGTGAAAACAAAAAAAGGCTCACTTTTGGTTGAAAACTTGTACGTACACTGACCGCTATCACTGCTCTTAAGTGTAAATAAAGGCTATCAATATGTATACTCTATGTGACTTGCACATCGCGTTATCAGTCTATCGAAAATGTTTTGTTTCGTTCTAGTGCTATCTTTATCTCGCTACGTACGTAAACATATTGCTTTTTCACAAACACTCCAGTTTTGTGACGTGGGTTCGATTTCTGGCATAATTATATTTATACTAGCAAAGGAGATAAGCGGCTGTTAAAATGTAAGTTACTTCAGTGATATGATTTCTGTAAATTATAGGTGTATAAGTACTTTAGGTCCAAAGTCATTCTGACATTCTACAGCAATAAGGTGGAGTTTCCTGTAAGTTACAAATGACTTGGCATCTCTAATGACATTGCAACTTCAAGCAATATTTTTTTTGAAATGGGTCCCAAATTAACGTTCGTGACTGCACTTACCAGGAATATAAAAAAAAAACCGGCCATATTGTGGACAAGACATGAACTATCTTTTTTATTGCATCTCAAAGTACATGTACGCAAATATTTTTGAAACTTTTTTTTTACTAACTGTGCTTTTTTGCAGCTTGTTGAAATCTATTTATACGTATGATGTAATCTAACTGTCCAAATTCCGAGGGTTTACGTTAAGTACAAAGAATATCCCATTATCCCATCAAATAGCCATGTGATTCTGTTAAACGTCTCGAGGTAATCTGTGCCTTCACATCAACCGACGAAGAACAACCGGCCAATTTACGTCGTCCGTCAAGGTGTGTAAATGACATGTCGCTGCCTGCAATTTCATTTAGTCGCTGGTGTCACCGATGAAACCGACGACTAAATGAAAGTGCAGGCAGTTAAATGTCATTTTTAATACAGAACTAGTGTTTTTCCCTTTTCAATTTTTTTAAATTTATTTTTGTTCCAATTCATGACTACTTTTTGATGAGTGTTAATATTAGTTTCCTTTAAACGTCGTAATCAACATAAAAACCTACTGTTAATGTAAGAATACGAAAAATATAAATATTTCATATTTTATTACTTACCTCTTCATCATTATAACACGTTTATTTTTTAATATTGAATATTGAAAAACCGTTCTTAATATGTTGTCTGAATGGAACGGAATAGTTGCCTGTCAAAATTTTTGACATTATGAAGAGGCGTTTTTTCTTACTGCAAGCATGTTGTAAGTTTCCAAAGGCAACATTCGATATTGTTTTTATAAATATACGTTACACAAATAATCGTAAATAACAATACTTAGGTAATAATAGTACAATGTTTTATATTTACATTGGTTTGTCTTATAGAACATGCATTTGAAAAAAAATCTTTCATTGAAGTGGGTTCAATAATAATAACAAAATCCAATGTCAAAAATGTTCACTGTGAAAGATCGAACTTACAACGACTTTGTTTACCAATCTTAAGTTGTTGTTGTTTTTCTTCTTTTTTAGCAACTGTATTAAAAAACGTCGTTCGATACACGTGCGGAAATGTCATTATTCACTCGTTCCGAATCTCGGAACTCATGACGTAACGAATGACATACTTTCCGCACTAGCATCGAAATGTACTATACATATCTTGATCGGTTCATTGAATTTTTTTTAAATATTTATGTATCCTGCCCACTTGTATTAGTAGGGGTCAGTAGATGAAACCGCTAACCGAGTATTATAAGACAAAATATCCGGTTAAACTTAACACACGGATTGTTTAGTTTTGACTAAAATAGCTGCGATCTAAACAACTCATGAGAATCAGATGCGTTACATAATTTTGTTTGTTACGAGGAAATGTAACAATGAGCGATGGGAAACCGGCCGCGTTTCTTAACGATAGTGAGGAGCTAGATTTATCATAGATTCGCCGAAAATGTACTTATTACACTCCTATTTAAATTCACGTTTGGGTCTTTCTATAAAAAAAAAAACAAAACAATTGAAGACACGAGTGCATGAAGGGGGTACTATGTATTAAAGACGTTGCAAGTCTTCACACCTTCATTCACGTCATAAAAAATTTAATCGAAGAAAGTGACATACCCCCTTCCTGAGTAGGAAGACGTGAGTACGTCATCAATCAGTTAGTCCAAATTATTGAAAGTTAATTTTGGAGTAATTTCAAATTTGGAATACATTATGTAAACGTTATTGTGATTATTAAGAACAGAACGGCCATATCATGAGTTATTATAACTCTGTCCCTTTCCGAACGTTCACGTATTTTGTGTAAGTACCTAAATTGATAATGAGCTCGTGCGCATAATCGACTAAAAGCGTGTGCTGTAGATATTGTGTCTCGTGTCGTGACAAAAACAACCCAACATGTTTACCAAAAACGTGCATTTTCCTTTTGGTAATGTCGCGGAGCCTGCCTTTATTTATTTTGGTTACTCCTTGGCACCTTTTCCGTCCTCCTCCATCTTCCAACATTTAAAAAATAATACGACTGCGCTAATGACCACAAATAGTGTAGATAATAATATTATAAGTTGCTTCTTTCAACCGTAACGTTTAATTTGGGGCACAGAGAAGGTAAACAGCATACAAATGGGCTCTGAGGGTCTACTGTAAGTTTTGCGACGGTTTACGTCTCGATCGCATTCGTGTAAAAGTGTCATAAATTGGCATGGAGCTGTCAAGCGCTAGGGGCGCTGTCACATTCATATTCCCATTACTTATGGGATGAATTTCAGGGCGTTTCAACCGCCGTCATTAGTGTCACCAAATATATTGACGAAATCAATGACACTACAGCAACTTCTGATGATGATAGAAACTACATCCCCGGTTCTGCTTCTGTTTACATCAGGAGTCGCAGGTAAGTGTCATTGATTTCGTCAATATATTTGGTGACACTAATGACGGCGATTGAAACGCCCTGAAATTCACCCTATGAGGGCTATCGCGCATCGATTTTTTCACTAGATGGCGCCTCTGGAAAGAGAGGTCTTTTTGACCACCAGTGCTCATATTCAAGGCAATGTCACTTCAAATTTTAACGGAGAGGCAGCCGCATGGCGAATGGTAATAGGTCTTGAAGTGATACCGAACCCCTCCGTACCGGCTGAATGGACCCCAAATGGACAGCCGGTACGGTACGGTATCACTTCAAGAGATTCAAGACCCAGATTACCTCTCGCCATGCGGTTCCTCTCCGGTGAACTTTGAAGTGCCATTGCCTTGAATATTACGCTGCTTGGCGTTATGTACGCGGGTAGGATGGTGGTGAGGATCCGGACAGACGCTGCAAATGCACAAGGTCTTACACTTGCACCAAAAAATTGTACCTATTTTTGTTTGAAAAATATCGCCACGCCTGTTCGCCGAAATATTTCGCCGACAACTTTGCCTATTATCGGCGAACAACTCTATATCTTTTACACTATTTGTTTGCGCATTGCACCAACACCAACGCCGTGCGAAAATGTCTTAATTTATGTTTCTTTTAGTAGATAAAATTGTTTAACGTTGTCTGTAAACACCAACTGTCGTGTACTAAAAACTGAGTAGGTAATTCTGTTTAGAAGACAAAAGGAAAATGGTTTCGCGGTGAGCGTGACAGATATTTTGAAAGACAATACAAAAGAGATATTGCTGATTAAGCATTTATAAAGAATTGAATTAAGCATTATAAATCTCTACTTTAGGGATTTTTAATTGTCTATGTAACTAATTATTGAAAATTTGACATAGCAACCATTTTAGGTTTGATGAAACAGGCGATGAAGGTATAGAATTCGTAAATTTAAAATATATAAATGGTGGTAGATATATCTTTTATAGTTGTGAAACCAAATAAGTTATAGTTCAAATGCCTCTTCACTTTAATTTCAAACCACGGGCCCATAGGCACTTTAATATTGGTCTACACTGCTACGACCAGCTCCACATCCATCTTTCTCTCTGGTGCCGCGACCAGGATTTCGCAAGTTTATGATTTATTTTATTTGTTTATTATTTTGGTAAGGTTACTAACCTTGGCAAAAAAGAGTATAACGCGGTGACATGTGGAACTAGGATGTTTTTAAGTGGTCACCACCTCTTTTAGATGCGATAGGATCAGGCTAAGACTTAAAAAAGTTACCAATATACTTTCAATAACAGCGCTCTCATTCGTGTTGTCAATGTATAGTTAAACTTTAATATAGGTTTGTCATTTTTACAGTCTTGACAGTCAGTAATTGAGAAACTTGTATAGATTCCTCCAGAGAGATTACTTTTGTTGGGTATTGATTAAATTCTGCATAAACCGGCGCCTCAAAACCTAGGTCCAAGTGATATCTCAAGCAACACAAAGTATTAGGAATCTGTATTCGATTTTTGTACATTAGATACGCTTATCACCTAACCGGGTTACATAAATAACGATCGATAAGTTGCCGTGTGATATGAAGATAAAGATTATGAATGCGCAAGTTTGTTGTTAGACAAATAAACAAATTACGTAGATATGTGGCTTTAGTTACTCTGCATGAGAGGTTTGGGAACATTTATTTAGATGACGGCAAGAGATATGAGTAATGTAATCATATGAATAAAGTGACAGCACGAATAAATAGTTGCTAGAGTAATTAAATATCACGCTTAGCTCTTAGCTCACAGGCTCTAGCCTGTGCACAAGTGTTTTTGGCCCTAGACCCCGGTGAAAAACTTGTTGAACGAAGACGATGTTGCCAGACATGTCGAGCGAAGTCCAGCAACGTTGCGCAACTTCGCTAGACATCGCTGGCGACACATGTCGCGGAACATTCGTCCCTAGTGAATCTCTGGTTTATGCCGATTTCCTGTAAGAGTGTGGACTAGGTTTTTTTTATGAGTGTAAACTTGTGAAAGACTGATGTACTGCAGAAGTTCTGTTTGTTCTGTTTGTTTCTTCGGGTTTTGTCGTATGTTGGTTGATATACCTATAGGTATACATACTAGGTATACCTATAATATGATATTAAAACGCTTTGGTTTGTGTTACTGTTGAGTAATAATTTGAAATAAACAAATGAATTATTATTATTGACGCTATTGTTAATCTTTGAAATCCAAAGAAGAGTATTTAGCGACACAACTGCCGTTACTACCATTTTCGATGATTTTGACGACGATAATGATATAATGATGTAAATTCTAACCTAACCAGAAACAGAAAAGAATGTTGTTAAGTTAAATTGTTATTTAATTGTTTCAATTATAATTATCTGCGGCGGTGTCTCTTTACGCTGTCCTGCTAAGGTAAAAGGCAGTATTTTACACAAAACTACTGTAATAATTGCAGCCTCATTACTGGGTAATAAGGTTGCAATTGCTACAGTAGTTTTGTGTACAATACTGCCTTTTACTTTAGCAGGGCACAGTGTTGTATTGTAAGCAACTCCGGAGTAAAGTTACTTTATCTGGTATAAGAAACGAATAAGATTGTGACTCAATCCTTTATCGCACCGTTGGCCAATTATGAAAAAAACTGATAAACTGATAACGACGACATACCCAATTTGCATATTGATTTGATAGGTGAGTCATTTTTGCAAGATCCTTGAAAACTGAAAAAGGGAATGCGAACGTCAATGTATTTGACATAAACATCAATCCGAAATAGGTACTACAACGCTGGCTATCAGCGTGTTATATACATATTTTAATTGGTGTTCTCAGTCAAAATAAAAATGAATAAGCAGCGATATACCCGGCCCAAATGAATATCTAAACATTTTTTAGACAAAGCGTAACGTAAGTAATATCAACATGAATTTTTACATCAAAACTGCAATCAATAAATAATTTTGGTAGGTATTTACCTAGTACCTACAAATGAGTTAAACACGTTAGCGAAAAGTTATCCCTTGTGTAAATCAAAATAATAATAACCAAGTATCAAGACGAATTTACCCTCACTTCGTGGTGTTGCTATATTAAAACTTTGAAAAACTTACGGTTTTTTTTTCTACATAGTTAGCTTTGCCAGAATAACATTGTGAATTCATCTCTGAGTGCTTATAGGGAATGAAAAACTCAGAAAAAAAGGTATCTTGTAATGAACCTGCATCGAGATTCGGTGATGATGACTTGTTTCATGAGTTCATGGCGCTGTGGTCTGATAAATCGTTTGAGAGTTAAGGCAGAGCGCTCCGAATCCCTTGAATGCAGTTATCAGATAAGGTAATAAACGTCACTTTCTATTGTCAAATTAGTCACCGAAACCCAACACAGATGCATCACAACACAAGTCACAAACTGTTTACCTAGCAATGAGATGTGATTGTTATTAGTAACCAATATTATATGGCTTTTGTCCGGCTCGGTGTTTTTTTAACTTCCCTTTAACAGGAGCATCGTGTGGAGTTAAGAACGGCCACCTTACCTTAATCTCATACAGATTGCCCGTTGTTCAAAGTTGGAGATCAATCTAAAGCGGCCGATTTGCACTTACGTGTTTTAAATTTGCAGAGCAGCATTATTCCGACCCTATCCCAAACTGAAGCCAGTGTGCCCTAATTAGAATGGCCAGTAGGTACAAAGGATCAGTCTGGAATTATAATATGATTGGTCGGAAAATAAAGAAAAGTGACAATTACACCCAGTTGCACAAGCGGTCATTAGCACTGATGTCCCATTAGAACACTTTGTTTCACTTTCTAATTCGGCAAGGCACAAAGTGATATCAAATCAAATAGTAAATTAATAGTGATGGTGAACTCTAGACTAGATCTGTCTGTTCGGATCTGCTCAGAACTTCAGTCAGTTGAATTGTCTCAATAACCGGACTTTACCTTGATGGCCAACTTGTTACAAGCGCTAGGACGATGAAAGAAAGATGTTAAATTACATTTAATAAAGAGAGTAAAGAGATAAGCAATAAAAATAATAAATAAAGGCTTTCTTAATCGGTAACCTTGTTTTTCTTATTTCTTTACATTATCTAACTTTTATTCAAATGTTAACTTAGTGAAAGCAATCAGAATTCAAAATTCGAATCCCCAATTTATTTGTTTCCACGTACAAAACAACCAGCCAGTATCAGTACAAAAAAGAGAATTTATTACCGACTTGGGTGAGAAAACAACAACATTTTTGTGTACCGTCCTCCACGAAGCCGGCTGTGAAAACACACGCACACAAGCACGCACGCACACACAAAACAAACCAGGAAACGTCTAGCGAAAAACAAACAAGGGTCTTTTGTGTTGTGTAAACAATTGGCTGTATGCAACAGGCATGACGCGGTCTCGACGAAAAAAAAGGTACAGGTTAACCGCGGCAGATGGCGGTACTTAACACAAGTTATATCTGCATGTCATGGTAATTTAAAAGTTCGCGAATTGCGTCACAGGTGGCGCTACTCTCAATTTTATTTAGATTATTGATTTCATTTTGAATTTTGCGTTTATCGCTTGAATGAATGAATAAATTATACACAACTGAATCACATCAGGCTACTTGATAAGCGAAAGAAAGATGTTTATGTGATGGAGTGTAAATAAAGAACAGGCGAGATAAGAAATGCCGTGTAGCGCGATAATGTTTCATACCTACCGTACTAGTATTAGATCGAAAACATTAAAAACAATGTTTATTCGATAAATAATAAATTATTTACATGCAAAGTAAGTAGGTAACGCTTTTATTTCAATATTTATAAGGATGGGTTTGAACTGAAACGACGAGTGATGACACTATAAGCATAGGAGTGGCAAGAACTGCTTGCGTGGTTTCTTGATGTTTCCCAAATAATGAGAGAGAGGGCGTGAGTATTAAGTTTTATCACCTGAACAGATTTAATCGTGTTATGAAACATTGAATTCCTGTACTACAGGCAGGGTTGGACTGGGCCTGAAGGACTCGGGTGGCATTATTATTATTTTCTCTCTATTATATTTTACGTGTACAGTCGAGGACAGAAAGATGTATATACTTTTGGACCTTATTACAATGGAATAAGGTGAAAAAACTGTACCTAAAGCCTGGGGGTAGGTAGGGTAGGCGGCCCGCGCAGGCTAGGGCCTCGCTGGCCGACGCCACCTCGTATATGACCAGTCCAACACTGAAATACAGGCAGTGCCGGATTAAGCCTAAATACCGTCTGTACAATGGAGAGTGTTCCGAGGAACTGTTTAGGCTGGTGCCAACGGCTTCGTTCTACCATCGCACTTCTCGTCATCGAAGGGACGTTCATTCCCATTTCCTTGAGCCACTGCGCTCACCCAAGTAGCACGCAAGCTGTATAAGAGCTTATACAGCCATTATAACTCTAGTTTTAGCTGCATAAGGGCTGTATAAGCTCTAATACAGCTTGTGTGCTGCTTGGGCAACCACGCGCCGGTTCTCTACTTTCGTACTTTAAGAACTTGGAATGAACTTCCCGCTGAGATTTTACCAATGCGCTACAATATGGGGCTTTTTAAAAAGAGTGTCATTAAATTTCTTCGAGACCGGCAACGCATCAGTGACGCCTCTGGTGTTGCAAATGTCCAGGCGGCGGTGACCACTTCCCATCAGGTGGGCCGTCTGCCTGTTTGTCTGTCGATGGCAATAAAAAAAAAACGATAGCCCTCTCCCGTTTTCTCGATTCTGTCATGAATGTAGAGCGAAAAGGATAAAGCTTTAGAAAAGTTTCAAAGTTTATGGGGTTTGCGAGTAGTGCAATACCATTAATAAACGCTTGAAAATCTGCGGGTTTGTATTATATAAATAGAGACAGACTTATACGATGGCTATAGCACTATCTCTTTTTTTCAAGCTTTTATTTCACTTGCAATGTTTGTATGTTAGATGTTTATGTCAAATCTTGCAAGCTAAATCAGAACCACTTTCCTGCATCGGATTGACCTGAAATTTAGTACACCCGCGTAACTTCGGTGGCATTGCAATAATTATGGTACTATGGACCTGGTCTGATGATGCAATGATATACCTTTTTGTGTACCTACTTTAATTCGTATGCAATGAGGTCGTTTTTGAGTTGCATAAAAATAACATAAATTTTCAAAGTTTTTTAGTTATTTCTTAAAAACTGTAAATTTTAAACACTTTATTTTATTTTTCCCGTAATATATAAATAATTAGCTATACTTCAGGAATTTTCTGATTTTTTGGTTATAAACTTCTGAGATGGGGGAACGGTCATTTTTTGTAAATTTTTGGCTATAAATCAAAAAGTACGTCATGTGTAGATTAGTTAAGACCTTTCATATGACACCCCATTTGCTATAATAAAATCACTCTCATTTTTCAACCCCTTTCTAGACCTCTTTTCAATTATTTATAATATAATATTCATTTCATATTTTTTTACTAAAAAAGCTACGGGACGGTACGATACGGGACTTACTCGCGTAAAATAAACATTTTTTTTATTATTACCTCGACGTTTCGGTAGCGTTGCAACTATCGTGGTCACGAGAAGACTGAAGAGACGGGCATCAATGTCTGCGGGTGGTGCGAGTTTTCCGAACTACCCGCACCTGGTCTTGTTTAGTTTATCCGACGATTCCTCCGACGATATATCCCAAGGCCTGCATTTGCTAATTACTGGATTCCATGATGTCGATAGCTTAAATCCATTCGCCCGGTTAAAATTTTTTATACTTCTTGATTTCAACCGCTTCACGTACAATCCTAGATTAGAAATGACGATCTTTGGAGATGATTTTAGGACTATGAAGCTCGATCCAATTATGGTATGTGTGAATATCGCGAAAGTTTAAGACAATATGCGGGTAAGCTAGTTATACAATTATGCCAAATTTCAAGTTGATAGCATCTGTAGTTATTGAGAAAAACTGCTGTGACATACAGACGGACGGACAGACAATGAAGTCTCACCATAAGGGTTCCTTTTTTACTATTTTGGTACGGAACCCTAAAAAGGTACAATGGGCAAGAAATGCTTGTCCCGAAATTTTTATTTTTGACGGAAACTTATATTTATCCTGTAAGAAGTCCTGTATTATCACTAAACGAAATTGAAGCAGTCGTGTCAGAGGCATACTCCGAGCAGACTACAATTTGGAAATAGTGAATGTTATGATTCATAGTTGTTTATTGAAACTCGATGTGGTGCGGTCAGGTGACGGCCCAAACAAGGATTGTTTTAGTATTGCCGAATCAACAGCTTTTATTGTTGTTAACTGATAAACAGTGCTTGGGGTCAGGTGGAACTGCTACTGAATCTAATCTACTGTACTAAATAGGTACCTACGTATACGTAGTTAAAGACGTACTGACTCAAATCTATAGTTAAATACCTACCTAAATAAAAAAGCGCGCGTTTCTTGTATCCTTTTAATTTTCTATTTAATTTTATTTTAACTATTTGTTGTTATAGCGGCAATGGAGATAGACACTCTTTGAAAATTTCGACTGTCTACCTATTACGGTTCATGAGATACAGCCCTCTGACAGACAGACGGAAGGACGAACGGACGGACAGACAGCGGAGGCTTAGTAATAGGCTTCCGTTGGTACCCGTTGGGTAAGGAACCCTAAAAATTATTAAGATTAGTTGGACATACTTCTAAGGCAGCAGTGGGTCAGGCTTTTTTAAACCATGACGATGACATACGGGACACAGTTCACCTGATTGCAATCTAGAGACTACAATCTCAAGATTGCATTCCTAAGGGCCATATTAATAAACTGATCTCGACTGAGATCCCCGTCTCAAGACACGTCAAAGTAAACGTCAATCCATAGAAAACTGTCATTTTTGGCGCATCTTGTGATATCATCTGAGCCAAGATCAGTTCATTAATAAGGCCCTAAGACTGCAAATGCGTTGCCTACCCTGAGGACTAGGACTAGGACTATGCTGGTCATTTCACCGGAGCACAACAACGGCGGCAACGGCCCCGAACGTGTTAAATAATAACAATTGTTAGGCAACGGCGTTTGCTTTTCTTCGTGTAGAACTATATTTTTATAGATAGGGATAAATTGTATTATTTGTCCTTCGTTTTTTCTGTACTTCGGTGGGTTCAAGTGGTCTTATGAGAAAATTCAAAGCAGCTTTGCCAAAGGTATCTATCATCATCATCATTCACTTAAGAGCTATGTTCTTGTCTGTGAAGTAATTTCCATTCTAATCCATTTAAATACTCTTTAACACACTGATACGACACGACACGCCTTCTTTTTTAGAACTTACTTTAATGTATACACACACACACACACACTCATAAGCGCGCATAATTTTTAGAATTTCTTTATTGTTATTTTTCATTATGTTTTTGCTTACCTCCAATAACATTTTACCGTAAATCTAAGACTACAATGACAGCTATTAGGTAACTCCACTTGTTTTCCGGGGCAGGGGCCCAGCCCTCACAAGCTTCTATTTATTTAAGTCTATGCTTATGTACCTTAGTTCTGTAATATCCTTTGTGAGGTGAAATAAACGTTTTATTTATTTATTTCTTTCTTTCAATTTGTCAAAGGTACCTAAATCTCCATAAAATCTACGAGTTTGAGGTTCAACTAATGAGCTCCAAATCAGAGGCAAAAGCGATGAAGATTTACAAGATAATAAAGAATCATCGCAGTTTGCTGACTCTCTATCGGACGATTGTGTGGTCCACATCCACTATTACAAAGTTTGCGGAGACAAAACAGTCGGCCGATGCTTTAGTCTGCAGCAAAACAAAGTGGATTGTGGAGCTGAGGTATTGAGTGATCTCATGATGAATATGATGAATAAAGGCATATTGAACTAAGTTTTGTTAAACGACCGGATGATGAAGATTGTAGCGCGCACCGTGACTCAGGTTAAATTAGTCATAGATAAGATTGCCTGACAATATTTAAAAATAATAGTAATTGTTTATGTAACGTTGCATCGTCGGTAAAAGCGAGTCTAGTGATAGTATTGTGGCTAAATGGTTCTGTAGTTTTATCTGTACTTTTAATTATACACATTTAGAAGAATACGCTTATGGGGTCTGATATTGATTTGTAAGGGTATTAAGTAGAATACATGTTAGTATGTGACAAGAAGTTAGCCCTTTCTTCAATTAACCGGTTGTATTCTGATACACGATAATTGTAGGCATCGTTTATATGTATTAAATGTCTTAAGCAGAAAAGTTAGATTCTTCCCTGAAGGAACAAGGGCCAGTATGACATGAGCTGCGTCCACGCCTCCCGCACAAAAACTAATGTGTTTTATTTCCTTTTCGCACTGCAACGCACTCTAACGTAAGATTATGTGATGTTCAACGAACAAAAGCGTTTATTTTTTCTATTAGCTGTAGCTCAAGTAGTAGGTGGCAGAAATGTAAAAAATCTAATTGACACTAATGGGTCCGTAATACCTGCAGATTTTTGATGGGCTGTTACGTTTACGTTTACGGGCGTTGATACGTTTACCTTATATTGTTTTAGATTCATATCCTCTTTTTCTATTTTACGAACGAGCGTTTATTACATTGTCTTTATTTTAAGTCTCCGTAATTGTGTTAAAAGTAACCAGTGTTTTGCTAAATAAATTAAAGATAAATCTTAATCAAACTTTAACCAAAAACTTCCATTTCACTTGACCCATAACATTCTAGAATTTGCAAAATCTTTCGACAACACGTACTACAAAGGAACCCTCGACAGTCGCACATAAACACACGGTTCAGGCTGTAAACTTTATTATTGTTATTTCTTTCTGTTACAGATTGTATTCAAAACATTTGATCGGCGCGGGCGCAGTCTGCGCGCGAATGCGATCGGGTGTGCCACAGGGCGCGATACTCGGCCTTTAACTACATGTATGTGAAGTGTCACTGAACTGGTTGTGGATCTGGATGTGTCTCCAAAAGGATGACAGTGGTGACTTTAATGAAGAGGTGACGGTGAGTGATAAGTTAAGCACTTCATTCGGGAATGTATTTAAACATTTATGTGTGGATTTAATGAGTCTAATATAATTAAAACTGACACATATTTATTTATTTTTCAAAAATTTATACTTTATAATTTCTATCGTTTAATGGTTGGCTGGGAGAGATTTGAATGTCCCTGGTATATTTTATGCCTATTTTATAATTTGTTAATTTTTGTGTTTACATACATACTATAGTAATTAGTCTTTAATTTTTTGTAAGGCATCTTAACTTTTTAATGCCAACTATAACCAAACATTAAAAAAAATACATTTTAGCATTTACATTAATTCCATTAAAAACACATTAACCCTTAAACATAAATATTAATATTAGGCACTTGTAATGAGAAGGGAACAGCTTGACAGGATTTAAGAATTTTTTTCCAAACTAAATACTTCGCGTTTTAAATTAAACTGTAAATGACATGAAATAAAATTAATTACCGATCACTCGACTAACTTAACATTTCAATAATTTATTTTTCTCCTATATTTTTCACTCTATTGAAAAATCTCATTATCTCACGATAATAGGGAGCTGAAAAGAATTTTACATTCCCCGCCGTGACTCGGACACTCTTGGTGACTCGACAGAATTTTGGAGAAAAACATATTTTGATCAGCGCCCTCCAAAGATTGCAAAACATTACCCTCCTTCCGGGTCAATCGGGTAAAAGGAGCGAAACTCAATTTGTTTTTTTAAATGTTAATCTGTGGCTGACTTCAATGAGTATAGGCCAACACGGTGGTGGGGCGTGGATATCCGTTGTATACATTTACCCTCATATTCATAATCGCACAAAAACTAAAGTATGCTTGAACTATAGTTTGTCCTTTCTTATCTTTCATTGTGACATTTGAATGTGACAGAAAGTGACAAAGCTTAAATTTACTAAAATAGGTTTGTTGTGCGTTTATGAATAAGGCGGATAGTGTGAAAGTGAGTGCGATAATCGTGAATAAACCGAAGTTTGGCGAATTGTTAAATTAAAAAATGTACCACCAATAAATAATTAAATAAATATTTTTTGTAAAATTATGTCGGATAGTAATAAATAAATATAAATAATATTGTATAAATAAATAAATAATGATCTACCTAGATAATAGATTACCACGCGATTTGCGATTATGCGATTACCAGTGGTCGGAATAGGTAGAGCTAATTTACCTAAACTTGATGCATGTTCAATCAATAATGTGTTCCCATCTCACTCACGCATGAATGAACATGCGTCAAGTTTAGGTAAATTAGCTCTACCTGTTCCGACCACTGGCGATAACGTTTATTGTGAGTGAAAGCTGTATAACTTCTGAAGCTGCGTCCCACTCCCTTACCTTTAATAACATACCTACTAATTTGATTTTAAATTATAAATACATATAGTGAGTCCGTTAGTTTTCCTAGTAGCCAATACACAATAGGATTGAAATCGGTCACAGTGTATGCTTTGCATGCATGATGACAAGTATTCATTGCTTTGAGTGTAGTTAGTATTACTCTTTACTGATGACATTATATTAATAGCCTCATTAGTTTATCCCTAATTTTAACTATACATGCCCAGGATAAAATAAAAACTATTACTTCGTTTATTTTACGGTTCGATTCGGTTCTAGATGATATCGATAATACATTTTAACACTTGGTTACTTTTTCATTTCACTAAGAAAATAACAACATAGTTACTTAGACCTCCGGACTAGTAGAGAATGTATAAAATCAGAGATCGAAATATGCCGGTTCGTTTGTCTTGTTTGTTTAGCCACAGCTTACAAAGTACATTTTGATTAAATACAGTATATACATAAACAAAAATGGCATTATAACTAGTCTCGTCTAGAGACCCTGGTCAAAACTGATGTAATGCCTTTCAATTACGTTAATATTCTAGTAAAAAATTGTAAAAATATATATTTTTTTAAATATTATAACTATATTATTGTACAAGAAAAATATATTATGATCCAAAAAACACCTCATAAACCGATCAAGGGTTTGTGGGAGTATAATACACTTTAATGAGCTTTGGGCAATGACACCCCATATGCTACTTAAGTTAAAAAAAAAATCTTCGTTTTCATGTATACGCATGTAGCTACGCTGCAGTTCGCACGAGTGCTACGCGGACGAGCGTAGCAGATAAGAATCCTTTCGTACCGCACGTAGCAGTCGAGTTTCAGGTGTTCCAGAAACCATTATGACAAAAGCCTGCAACGTGCATGTCATATAGCCCTATCTCTTTAGCTGCATGGGCTTGTCAGAATGGGCTGAACTTTGAAGCTAAATATTGAGTGTATGAGCTGTTGATGAAGGAGTTGGAAGGTGACAACAGGATCTCCACTGTGCTTAACGTAGACCCACCGAGTTTGGACTCGATAGTTTGGCCTCGATAAGCAGATGATGACTGTGCAATAAAAAATAGAATCAGCAAACATCTTCTTGTCAGAAACCCATTTTTCTCCGTCTTCGTGCATAAAAGTTAAAGAAAGAGAACCCAGTAAAATAAAGTGCGACGCTTACTTAATGATTTAACTTAAACAAAGAAGAAATAACATATTATGACCTAAGTTATTACCTTTAACTCAGATGAAAATTTAAAAATCAAAACAACACCCGCAATGTTTAAGAAAAACACAACCAACGAAATGTAAACTCTGGACAAGCGAGAAGAATGCGAACCTAAACAGTATACGTATCGAATGCTTTCATCGATATTATAAACAAGAAAATCGATTGAAAACACCAATCGATACTTGGTCAACAAGCGCTTATTTTATAAATATCTTCCGGTACCTACTGGGTCGCGGGTTCGGGTTTGCGCTGACATTTTCAAAGAAATAGTCACGAATCATATTAAACTAGCTTATGCCTGTGACACCGTCTGCGCTGATTGCTTTTCAGAACAAATTCAATTTTCTAAAATAAAAAAAACCCTAAGGTCTCCGGACTATGAACCAGCTTTGCACCGCATGCCACACGGTATACACGAATTATACGGTCATACGGTGTCAAACTATGAAGAAGGAACAAACAAACAAACAACCTCAATCTCAATTTGACGACTTTTCTTGTAGGCATGTATTTGTAATAATTTATCGTGTAAGTGTTTTGGTGTTATTTTATGCTGTAAACTTGCATTGTATTTAAATAAATAAATAAATAAATAAACCCGATACTACTAGCGACCCGCCCTAGCTTCACTTCGGTTACATAAGTTAAAATATAGTCTATAGCGACCCACCCTCGCTTCGCTCCGGGTTCTATTATATACATAAACCTTCTGTAAAGAATTATCTAACTGATGGCGAAAACCGCATCAAAATCCGTTGCGTAGTTTTAAAGATCTAAGCATACATAGGGACAGACAGACGCGGAGGGCGACTTCATTTTATACTATGTAATCCAGCCTTATACCTATACGTCCCACTGCTGGGCGCAGGCCTCCACTCACAATGAGAGGGTTTGGGCTATAGTTCCCACGCGGGCCCAGTGCGGATTGGGAACTTCGCACACACCGTCAAATTGACTTGCCGACTCTTAAGCAGAGGGTCGTGGGTTCGAACCCGGGCTCGCACCTCTAAGTTTTTCGGAATTCATGTGTGAAATATACTATGTATTGAAGTTTATTTCTTAGTAAATTTGCCGCTATACCTCACACATATCCTGTAAAAACATCTCGCTATCTATTATGATTCAAAAGATATAGTTCTTTAAAGACGGGACAGACCGCACCTTTTCGGTATGGAACCTTAAAAAAGAATTATTGTATAGTTGGCTGTTTTTGTCCAAATTCCATCTCAGTCCCAAGCCGGCAGTCCCAAGTCTAATATCTGTCCAATATCTATGAAGAAAATGTATGAAATTATACGAGAAACTGATATAGTCTATGCTCTAACACGATGAACTGACAGGCCGAGATCAATTCTCTCTTCATCGCACGGTCGAGACGCTCACCGCGCAGCGGTTAGTTGACGTTACACGCAATGTATTAGAAAATTCGCTCGCTGCTCAGCCGGTCGCGCAAAGCGGCCAGGCCCTTAGTCTGTGTCGCTTAAGGTTATTTAAGGCGCTTTAATCAAACTGTTTTCCTAATCTGTATGAATCTTTGTTTATACAGATACCTCTTTATCTGTTTATTTGCTAACATTGTTTACAGAGTGATAACTCTCGCAAACACAAACAAGTGTGTATATTATATTTTATCGCGCGGGAATAATAACATTGCTCAGGGTTGTCACTGTGAATATTCTAGAACGTTTTAAGTATATTTAATTCAACATTATACTATTTTTATTGTTATTTCATCGATGTTATGCCGTTAAAAGGCTTTCGTGGTAACAGTTTTGTAACTCAGTTTATTTACTGGAATATTACTACAGTGTAACAAAATTATACACTTTAAAAAATACAAACAAGATTGTTATTATAGCTGTGAATATGTGTAATTCGACCCTAAAAAGACGTTAAATGAATTAGTTAAGATGTAAGTTGAATCGCAGACGAACTTGCTGTTGTGACCAGCTTTGGTTGAAATGTCTAATAATGTAGTGCTCTCGCCAAGTCGAACAAAAAAGGCACCATCCTTTCATTCGGGCCATTTTCGACCCCCCTGTAATTTCGTTGTGGTTAAAACTAGAAGCCTAAATTTTCAGTGACCAAGAGGATACATAGCTAGATATATATCCAAATTACATTAAAATTGAAGCAGTACTTTAAGAATTATTGCAAGTCAAAGTTCTTTAATTTTGTCACTGACTGACTCACTGACTCACCGATCATCAAAATTCTAAGGTACTTCTAACAAACACACAAACTTCAAATTTTGCATTCAGTGTTTACCCCACATAGAAAGGGAAAACTGAAACATCCTGAAATATCAGTCCCGTTAGGAAATGTTGAACTCGAAAAATCGTAATTTTCCGCTATAGTTCCGTGTCCCCACCACCTACAGCCTAAACTACTAGTACTAAAAATTTGGAAAATATATTAAATAAAAGTACATATAACGGATTTAAAAGGAAAACTATCACGACTAGGTAGACTTTATTGGTTCATAGGTTACATATGCGTACTACCAAAATGTAAAATACCTATACCGAAAATCGGCTAAGATAACTTTGAACAGAAAATTGGCTAATATATGGTTTTTCCAGATGGTTTTTTTATATTTGTAGTGTAAAAACGGAACTCTACACTGAGCATGGCCAGACATGCTCTTGCGCGGTTTTTTAAAGATTCTAATTTAGACCTTAGGGTTTGGATAAAATCGGTAAAACGGCGAGCGAGAGAGAAGTTCATACCCGAAGACTGTTATAAGACTTGTTGCACCATTCTTCCATTAAATTAAATGTTCCTTGGCCTTAATCTTGTTTTTTGTTTTAGAGACCAATGGTGCAACTACCTTTACTGGTAAGTTATGTGTTTATATCCCAAAGATAACGATGAGTATTAATTAGACCCTTGTCGTTATGAACTTCAAACCGAACGTAGAATGTCTGATACGATTTAGTCAATGATATTTATGATGACAAAGTTCTAAGAATGCTCAACATTTTTGCTTAATAATTATAGTTTTACATATGTACTGTGGGTGCTTCTCTTGCTCTACCCAAAAAGGGAAAGATAGGAAGATACTTTTTCCTAGAAAACCATCTGTAACAATACTATTCAGGCAATCTCGAATTAAGACTCGAATTAGCTATCTTACAAAGTTGTGTTGGCAACGCCGCATTTATTAGTTTTTCTGATATTCCAGTAATTTCGTACTTTAACATATTTTTATACTACAGAGCGGGTAGCACATCTTGCTCGCGACTTGTTTTGTCACTCTGTAATCTTTCTCTACCTAGCCTATAACGAAGGAGACGCACTGAGAAAATACTACTAGTGATAGACCAAAATCGTCACCAAAATATTGCATAAGAAAAAAAAAGAAAAACGAAAAAATGCGACGTCGCCAGCTCGGATTTGCTTTAATTTTATTTCCCACTAACATCTATGTATAGGTTACGAAACGTGTGCGTTGAGCAAGCTACGCGGCTGCTACGCCGTAGCGGTCGTAGCAGGTAAAAAGGCGTAGGTGAACTTTAGGCCCTTTAGGGCGCATTACATTTTGTTTATGCTTTATACGTAGATGTTGTTTCATGATTTCAAAATACTGCCCTGCTAAGTTAAAAGGCAGTATTATACACAAAACTACGGTAATAATTGAAACCTCATTACTGGGTAATAAGGTTGCAATTGCTACAGTAGTTTTGTGTAAAATACTGCCTCTTAGCAGGGCAGAATAGTTGCCTGCGACTTGTTTCTTGTAGTCTCTCTCTACCTAGTTTGTAATGAAAGAGATGCTGTTGTCGCTACAAGCGAGAAAAGACGACTTGTACTAGCCTTGTACTGACCTATTTATGATCCGGCTTGAAGAACCATAAACAGGCCAGGTTGGAAATAATAGCAAGCGGAGTATAATTAAAGTTTTATAATAATCAAAATATATGTCACGTGCGATCGCGTCCAGGCGTAGGATCTAAGTAGTCTGTGGCTGCTCCGTGTTCGTTAACACGTATCACAAAACTTATCATGGAATTTCTCCCTAGTAAAATTTTCTAATGTTTATCGTTATATTTACTCCGAATATTTACTTATTTAGTAAATCTGGGTAATGACCTAATGACACCGAATCATTTTAATAAAAAAATTCTAAGTATTTAATTTATATACTCAATACGACACAAAACATTTGTTACCTTATGGAGGAAAGCAGTTACGCTCTTCTTGTTCTAGTAACTATACGAATACTATGGCAACAGTTCTAAAAACGGCGTAACCGCCTGCCTCCATAAGGTCCCTTTATTGAGAACGTCACAAATACAATTGCTTACTGATTACAAATGTGAAAGTTACGGCTGAACGTATTTGGATGAAAATTAGCACTCAGGTGATCCACATAACTTGGGATAAAGGATACTTTTCGTCCCGTAAAATCTAAGGGAATAACTTTATATGAACACATGAAAAAGGTATAGAGTTAAAATAAAACCTTAAACAAAGAACTTCATATTATAATCCAGAAGGGGACATGTTGACAAAGGGAATACATTCTTACAATGTAAGTGCTTGCCCTGAAGATTACGTTTGATTGATCTGTGGGTGTAAGGATAGGGGAAAATATATCTTAAGGTTAAGGGGTAAAGAAGAATTTGGTTTGTTTTTAGATTTTAATACTACATTTTTTTGTATCATTTTAGGATAGGGTTCAAGTACAACCGTTTTAGTAATATTCTTCACAATATATGAAGGTTGGTTATTTTCTAAGCTAATCTTTCCTAAGCGCTATTAATTACCGTAACAATAAATTATTGATGAATATTTGAAAATGTATGACGGAGTGAAATACTTAACCGACCTGCTCATTTAAGATTTATAAATTGTAGGTAATAACAGTCAATAATGAGATGAAACGTTAATTAGAAGAAAAATGAGAACATTTTAACGACACACACAAAAATAAAATAAAATACAAAACATAAAAAAGCAAACAAAAATACAATCAATCAATCAAAAATCATTTTTTGCCACATAATACTTAAGCATAGTTGCAGTTACAATTTTGAGCATAACACATTAAAAAATAATAAATTAACTAAATTACATTGCATTACGTTTATACGCTTACGTCAGTCCTTCTAATTAGTTAGGAAACCCTAGACATAAATTCTAATTGAATAAATTAACTTTAGATATTATTCTTTTCTTAATACTAACAAAAGCGAGATTTATGAGTTTAACGCGTTTCCTTTGTAGCGGAGGTCTCTTAAGAGATCCTTGTGTCTTTTTTAAAGTACTTTTAAATTCAGAGTTGCTTCTTTTTTAAAACAAAGGAATGTTTCCTTTCAGTAAAATTTGTTATCTCCAGTATTTCCTTCCAGAGCCCTTAGCCAAGATGCCCATCGCTAACTAGCGTTTCTATTCGTATCATTTTTAAACCAATCGCGCCACTGGTAGATCACGTGACTCTTCGTATGACGTGATCTACCAGTGGCGCGATTGGTTTAAAAACGAAACGAATAGAAACGCTAGTTAGCGTAATGCATCTTGGCTAAGTAGGTACGCTTCGAAACTTTACATATAAATATTGCACTTATAATAGTAACCTTGTGCATTTGGTCAAGTGATGGATTAAAAATAATAGGATTAAATGGTAATATGGTCAGCATTTTAACTCAGTAATAAAACCCATAAAAGTGTTTTTCACGGGGACGTAAAAAACGTCCATCGTCGGCCATTTTGTTAAACTATTACGGCTCGTACAGGAAGTTTGCATTTTATTAGCGGCGGATAAAAGTTTTTATTGGCTGGTTTGATGAGTCAGCAATGCTAGAAAAAATATAAGGTTGGTCATGAAATAACGAGTTAAATTGTGGCTTGGAAAATAATAAAAAAATCTGACGCATTTATCCTTTGTCCAAAATCCTTTTATACTAAACCTATTCCAGATTTTAGACACAATTTTCGTGGCAAATTATACTTGTTCCTTTTTTCAAATTAAAGAAGAAGTGTAGAAATTAAATGGCTCACGTAGGAAAACGGATATAAAAAAATCAGTAATAGATTTTACCATCATGACCATATCCTATCCTATACAAAAAAAAGAATTTCCTGACAAAAATAAAAAATAGAAGAGGAATTATGGTGGCAGCCGCTACCATAATTCCTTAAAAACATTATAGAAGGAAAGATAGAAGAAAGAAGAGGCAGGGATAGAGTTTTGATCTTAAATAAAGAAAGAGATTAACACGTAGCAGCAACACTACGACTTGTAACTAAATAGAAGTACAAAAACTTAAAGCACAATTTTCTTCCTCTCATAAAAACCTAAAACGCTAGACATTTATGTAACAATGCGGCTGTAAATCTAACTCGTCTACATGCAAAAGCCATTCGCACCTCGGTACGGTATATCTAGATATATCTAGACATATCTAGAGTATCTAGGATAGCACTTTATTGTTCAGACTCGGGGCTATATTACTCGGCAGCCATTAACGATTATAGGCTAAGAGCTAGTGCTTGAAATTGAAATTGCTAAAATTGAAATATCACGTTTTGGTTTAAGGTATGAAATCCCAATAAGTAATAATGGGCTGTTAGTTCTGAAGGATTGAAGTATCTGTACTTATTATTTTTTTAATAATGTCCTTTAAGTAATATATATTTTTGGTTTTGTTTATAAAAATGTTACTTTGAACGTAGACGTCCTACTTTCCGCGATATGACAAAAGAACAGCACTGCGTATTTTGATTACTAAAAAAATATATTTAAATATGACTATCACGTGACTTTAAAATATAGATCAAGTTTTTAATTATTTCCTTTTTAAATTAATGATTTATAGAATGTTATTCAACGAGTACTGATTGGCAACGGTATAAAAAAATTATGTTGAGGTTTTGGACAATACGTATTTTTAATAGGTAATTGTAAAAATAGCGACTTTTCCCGAGATTACATTAAATACTAGTCTTACAAATAAATACCAAAAATCAGACATAAAGAGTTAAAATACCAACAACCAAAACAAGCAAGTCAAATAAATCATATTGAGTCTAAAAGTAACTATACAGTTCACTTATAATAATAATAATAAAATATATACGTTTTACTGCTGGGCACAGGCTTCCACTAACAATGAGAGGGTTTGGGCTATAGTTCCCACGCGGGCGCAGTGCGGATTGACAATTCAGTTATTAAAATTACTAATTAAATCCGTTTTTTTTATTTCCATTGTCAGTATAAATATTAATAAATAGTTGCCTGCGCCTGACTCTCGCGGGTAGGCGTCGCTTAACAGCGGGCTGGGCGTCGCTCTTGAGGCGAGGCCACGCCCCCTCATCAGCGCCTCTTCAGCTTTAAGCTCTTTAATGCAGCTTTTATTGGCTTTTTGTTATTTTTCGTATGCTGATAGTCAGGCGTAGAAAAATATCACAAATCTGTAAAATAAGGTCATGCAACATTGGATTGTTTAATCCATTTTATTACATAGGCTATTGTTTGTGATGTCACGAAAATCAGGAGTTTTGAGAATTAAACAAAAAATAGGAATTAAAGCAAAAAAATGGTTTAGTTCCCTAAAAGAAACCAATTACTACTGTTAAGGGCCAGAGTTTGAGTTTTTAAAATATATAATAAAGCAGCGTGGTAGACTTATTTTTTACAAAAACTACTTTTTTTTATTCCCCGAAGATACGTTTTGACGAAAAAAAATATCGCCCCCTTTTACCGCTCATAATTCTAGGGCGACATACTTCCACATTTTCTGTACAAGTGACAAGTAGCAGGAGGCAGTTATCGTGAGGGATGGTCTCCGCCCGCCCTTAAATTCTAATTCTGGATGAGTAGTGGCAATCGATAGGCCTTAAATCATCAGCCGATAAAAATGTCAATGTCCTACAGGAGGAGGGGTGCGCTCACACCGAAGTTTGGAAGCAAATGCTAGTCTAGGAAGACTGTTTTATACCCAACTACGGCGAAGCATAGAAAGGGTAATGATTTTGACACCCTATGTATGTATGTAAATATGTTCCACTTTAGCGTCATTCCTAATGAATCGATTTTGACAAATGAGAATTCTATCGATCCGACTTTATTGTGCGATAGTTATGGGTTATTTTTTTAAAATAATAAATTAAACATCCCGGCTGGATATTAAAAATAACTAGGTGGTTCATTATTTTTTACAGTCGGGTTCTATTTTTTTACACAGTAATTTTGGTGAAAGTTAGTCGATGAAATTTGAAAACATTATTTCCATTTGAAATAAATGTGTCGGTTTACAAATTAAAAACCATTAAATAAATGAAAATATTTTTTTACCCGACTGCGCAACCAAAAAGTAGGGTAATGAGGTTAATAGTCTATGTATGTACCTATGTATGTATGTACGTGTCCCCTTGTTTTGCAGACACATCGAATGTGTCGTTTCACGGAATTTAATTTCATGGAAAGCTAATTTCTGCTGAAACCTTATTGTTTTCAGGTTATCTTAAGCGTGGGTTACATAAGTTAGGTTATGTTAACCTGTGACCAACAAAACATTATAACTCCTGCACGTGGAAATGCCTGTCGACGAAATCAAAATTCGGCGAATTCTATGAAATGATTGTCAGTGATTCAAGGGTAAACCATGTATGTAAGTATGTATGTGTGTGACCGAAAATCGGATGTTCCACTCTAGCTCCTAAACTATTGGACCGATTTTGATAAATGGGGTGTCATATGATTCGGCAAATCCGTGCGAGTGTCATAGGCTATATAAAAAATATAAGGGTGCGTCATAGTCGCCAGTCGAGTTTTAGTTTTTGAGGTAACGGTAGGTTATTGGTCTTCATCATCATCTAGATTCCAGGAACTGATAAGCATAAGCTCATGAACTAAGTCACGGTGAGTGATATTTAATTTGTGACTGTTCGTGCTGAAAACAAACGAAGTTCGAACACGCCGCGAGCAGTTTTCCTCCGTTTCGGTGTAAATGAACTCTCACGCATGCGCCGTCGACTTACATTAGATTATAATTGAAATAAATCCAGCTTTAACTCTCCATGGACTTGTAGAAAAGCGATTACCTTCTTATCTCATTTGTGCCGATGCGTATCCAAAGTTATGTAGGGCCATAATTTTTATTTCAAAAAAAGGTCGGCCATCTTATTTTCTACAGACTAACGGCGGGAAATTCGAAAAAGGAACTTAAACGTCCATTGCATCATGACTTCTTTTTAATAAGCGGAACATATGTAATGAAATCGTAATGTTCACGTAATTTTCAGTAAGAGATTTCGTGAGTTATTTGGTTTTCCGCCAAAAACTAAACATTTTGCATCGTCGATAACAATTCGCTAGCAACGCATGCGCTGTGCGCGCCTTAAATCGGTTCCTGTCAAAAATATGCAAATGAATCCATAAAAAAGCGATTTCTCAAACTAATATAGTATCTCCACTACTCTATGTATTACAAACGATCGTATTTGTTAAATTAATGTGGTGTTTAAGTTGATTTTTGCTCCGTTTTTGAGGAAGAAAGGAGTAGCTGCGTCCCTGTCGGCGCGCACGGCGCATGCTCAGTTGTAATGTTTATATTATTTGTATTTGAGCTGTGTATCACGTAAACTATAACTACCACAGGCACAGCGCCAATACTGAGGGCCGGCGCCTCCCCTCCCCGCGTCGGTAGTTAAATATTTCTTGCTTATTTCGCCCTTGCATTGTTGTTGCCGCGGCGTCGCAGGCTGTTGTGTATTGTTTAGACCCGCGTTCACAAGCAAATATATGAACATTAGAACAATAATACACCTAGTTAACACCTTTTAATATAACAATAATATTCTAGTGGTTAGTTAGCGCTATTTGGGGCAGGATGCACCGCGTTGCAGATGAGTAAATAATTTGCATTACAACTGCAGTTGGCGCGGTACTTATGAGTGGTAGATTTCGTCGCTGTTCAGTGTTGTTCTTATGTTTTGTTGCTAATTGCATTTTGTTGTTGTTGTTACATTGTTTGTTGCGATAAATAAGTACGGCTGTGAGTATTTAAAAAATATCGTGGTGGTTTTTTGCGTCAGTTTTCGAACGTAACGGATTGAGATCGTGCGGTTTTTGGACGGTTTAATTTTTTTTATACTTATTTTCTGACGATTTTTGGTAGTTATTTCGAGTAGATGCAGTGCCTACTTTATCCGAGTGCATTTACGATGAGAGACCAGTTTTTCGTAAGTAAAAAACAATTTATTAATGGCTATTTTTTAAACAATTTAATTGATTCACATAATTTTTTTAAAAATTTTACATAAAAAACGAGTAATGATATTTTGTAAATTGTAATAGTATTTTAGAGAAACCTGATTTATTAATATATTAATCATTTAAGATAACTGTTAACTAATGTTTAATTACTACTAATAGAGTTTCTATAAAGCAGAAATAGCAATACCCTAAAACTAAAACGGCCATCGTAACCCATCACTAATCTTTCATTATACCGAAACGACGAAAGAAGTTTGAATTTGGAACTTCAGAACTTATGAGCACGTGATCTGTCGCTCATGTGCGCTCGTCGACCAATCGCAGCGTCGCTCATCAGCGGCTAGCCAATCGGAGCGCGCCGCTTTAGAGCGCCATGCTTAACAGCTGATAAGAGACAGAAAGAAAATTTGCCGAAATTTACTATAAAAAATGAGTTTGGGGTTTTAGGATTTTTGAACGTCAGCTCTTGGTTGTTTTGGGGTAAAAATATAATTATATTATAAAACTTTATTTTGTCAATTGCATCTTCTCACGATATTAGTTCAGTTTATTACCTTTTTTTCTACTTGTTAACAGTGTTATTATTATTATATCTCCAATGCTACTTTATTATTTAATAAAATAATTATTGAATTAATTAAGACGATGCCAAAAGCATTGTTCACTGTTTAAAACTCTCGCTTCACTTTAAAACTTGTCAGCTTGAATAAAACTTTGAAATGCGAATAGTCATAATTAATTACTGTTTCATAGATTGAGGAGAAAGGTATAATTTTTATGGATTTTTTAAATCAATAAAATATGGCTCTAGTTTGGTAACCCATATAAGTTTTGTTTATTCTAACGTTATTGTTTAATCCACTCCTAAGTAGGTATATAGATAATTTTCCCAAGCCTTATTCTTGTTTGGATTGTTCAACCTAGAATGTTCAATCCCATTGTTTCTAGAAAGTTCCTTTTGTAAATAATCTGTACGGTTATACGTAATGAACACAAATATTACTAGTGGCTCTGAGACCTGTAGACCTCGCGACACTTAACTTTGCCGTTGGATAACTGTCATCCCCATACATCGACATAGGTCGCGGTAAGGTCACCAAAACCGCAAATAAGTTGGTAAATCGTTAAAACCATCATATCTCTGCCATTTTGAAAATTTTTGAAAATCTGAATCGACCAAAAAATTCCATATACTTACCTAATTATCGAACCTGCTCACAAATTTCACGAGAATCGGTTGAGAAATCCGTCCTATAGAGGAGAACAGCCGGACATACGAAAGCATTTTTCGCACGCTTCGCTCGCTACGCTCGCTCGGTCAATTTAATGTTACAGTTTCTAATCGAACTAGTCCATTAGGTTAGGGAGCCATCATCAGGCTAAAACAGAAGGCTCTGTTGTCCTGAGCATTTTCTAAAATTTGTCTCATTCTCACGTATCTTTCTGAAAAAAAAAACATGAAACAAGAAATGTGTAGAGTTTATTAAACTATGCAATAATAAAATGGGAGCTTATTTTTCTGTTACAACTAAAAATTATTTAGTTTTCGAAATTCCCAAAGGAATATTTTAGAAAAACTTTTGGAAATTATTAAATGGTCTTAGATCCCACTTACCAACAAGTGGTCTGTGCTCGTGTGTTTCTCCATGCTTTTTAAAAAAAGTTTCAAGCACTCTAACTACTTTCTTTTTTGGGAGAGTAAATTGGACAAAATACCTGATCTAAAACTCTCCAGGATCCTTCTTACAGCATGATGGTGGGGGTAGCAGCCAATATAAGGTTAACACTTTTTTTTTCTCTTTCCGCAATTCTGGCGTCCTAGTGAAAAAGGGTATAAGTCTTCTAAAATCTAGGTGAAAAAGGGTATAAGTCTAGTGTACTCTGTATATGATTTATAGCCTTTTTATTACGAGTTAAGTTGACTTATACCCCTTTTGACTAGGACCCCAGAATTCTCTACTGAAGACTGCATTTCTACACCATTATTGTTGACGCCATTAATGTTGTCTAAATCTAGACCTTTTACATTAGATTAGATAATGAAACTTTGACTATACAGCTCAGAATTTATGCCAGTCAAGTTCTTACTAACGATGAATCAGCTCTGGTTTATATTGTCGTTGTCAAACATTGCAGATAAGAAAGAGAAAGAAAGAGGGAAAGCGGCCAGTAAAGCAAGCTATACTGCACACAATTTGATTAACGGCAGTGTCCAAATATCCATAATCATCATCATCATCATATCAGCCGAAAGACGTCCACTGCTGGACATAGGCCTTCCCCAAGGATCTCCACGACGACCGGTTTTGTGCCACTCGCATCCATCGGCTTCCCGCGATCTTCACCAGATCGTCGGTCCACCTTGTGGAAGGCCTGCCAACACTTCGCTTTCTAGAACCTTTCCGCCCAACGGCCATCAGTTCTACGAGCAACTTAAGCTTGCCAAAGATTCGCAATTCGCTGGGCTATGTCAGTGATTTAAGTTCTCCTGCGGATAACCTCATTCCTGAATCGATCTCGCAGAGATACGCCGAGCATAGCCCTTTCCATTGCGGGACCTTGAGCTTTCTTATGAGGCCCATTGTAAAGGACCACGTCTCTGATAATCTAATAAGTAAATTCCTGATCCATAATAATATTGATAATGTAAGAAGTAAATTCCTGAAAATCGTAATTTTCCCAAACTCCATTTCAGAAAGAACTAAATCTTTATCTCTTCACATCCTTCGTCAAATTCCTATCCACTACACTAGCTTAGTTTGGGACTAGGTCAATTTGTGAGAGATTGTCCCCGGATTTATTTATTATTATTACTGGAGGTTGGCGGATCTGATCGCGTCCAGCCTATCATTCGCCAAACGGAACAGCTCTTCAACCGTGGCACACCTGTGGACTTC
Source organism: Tortrix viridana (assembly GCA_963241965.1). Lineage (NCBI taxonomy): Eukaryota > Metazoa > Arthropoda > Insecta > Lepidoptera > Tortricidae > Tortrix > Tortrix viridana. The sequence goes on along the minus strand of OY725196.1, from coordinate 3,831,079 downwards.
GTTATATTCCCGAAAGTTCACTTATATTTTACTAAATCATCTTTTGGCCAACTGTATTTACAAAGTCTCATTTCGTATTTTCCGCCCCAGCGTTTTACTTTTTTAACCCTCGACACTTCCAAAAACACCAAACCTATTTAGTACCCTATCGCGTAAAACGCGTCATGTGGCCGGGCTCTTAGGAGTAGTTAGTAGTATTATTTTTTATTTTTAACAGTAGCCAATTTCCACGTTTTTAACTTCAAAAATGTTGATACTTTCATTCTCTATTTTAACCCCATAAAAATAATTAATTAGTATAATGTACCTACCGGTTTAAACACAAATACTATTTTGCAAAATGAAAGTTTGTTTAACTCAAACGTACTTTTGGTTAAATAAATGGACACCGTCCCCAAGCCGTGACTTCTTCGGTCTGCCAACGCCTCTTTTCCCGTCAACTTTGCCAATCCCGATTATTTGAAGCTGGCTGCAGCAGTTGGTATCTTATATTTTTGAGAATATGACTAACATTCTCTTATCTCAAAGGCCGGCAACACACTCGGCATTCCTCTCCTGGTGTTGAAGATGTTCATGGGCACCGGTGATCATAAAAAAGTGCAAACTTGTTGCACATCCAAAAAGCTACTTGAGGTTATTGATGTGTCGGTCGATGGCCAGGAAACTAAACGAAGTCATTAAAGGAATCCATGAATAGAACTGCTAACCCAATGAGCGGATCGCAAGAATAAAAATCGGCGGGTTAGGAGTGGATATGATTAGCAAACTTACTCGTAAATACCTCGTTTAAGTGCAGCCACTGCCGCTGCTCTTCGCGCTGCCGGCAATAATTATTTCGAGGGTAGTGGTTACATGCTGCTCCTAACTCACTGGACTGCCATTTAGCGCGAGAAGCAACGGCAGGGATATGAGAAGTGACATGTTTACAAACTCGCGCTGCCTGCCCACTTCTCGGCTCACTGTGGCCGCATTTAAACGTGGCAGAACATGTTTCGTTGCTGTACTGCGTTCATCATCACAATATAATGTTGTAGTAATGGGCAGCATTATAATCATCATAATTTTAGAAATACTACTTAGACTTGCCACTTCCACTGTACAGGAATACCATAGTATCCAAAGTAATGCAGTTGGTAAAATAACAAGTTTTTATAATAGCCACAAAAAGTTCAAAGCCACCCATGACTATACATCTAATATATGACTAATTGTTTTCAAATTTCATTTAAATGTTCAGTGTTTTGGATCTTTACAATGACTTTGTTGATTAATGTCTATTCATGACTTTCTTACTAAGAACTTTATTGTCTCAAAAGAAATTAATTTCAAATTCGTTTAGGATTACGAGAGTGAATTTGATCTACAAATACTATTATAAAAATTCGTATTAAGACTAGTTGATTTAGTCTCTCAAACCATATAGTTAATGCCTAAAGACACCTAATGGAATAAGTCTACATTTCGCTTCATGGGCTTAAATAACCGTAAGTAAGTTCATTCAAAAGATATAAATCAAATCGTCTAGGTACATACAAAGAGCCTTGTCTTTCGCAGAATCAGTAAGAACTCTGTACCGGAATGGAATAGAGGCAAAAATTTTGACCTGTCAACGTCTCCGGTATTTTTTTTTAAATAGTGTCCTATTGGCTGCGGCCCAGCCGCCTTGTGTTCGGTTTCCCCATTCCTTTAATACATGGTAGTTCATAGTTGCCGGTAGTAAGAGCATAGGCAGGGTCTGTCCGGATTGTTACCACCATCCTTGGAGAAAGTAACTAGCAAAGAGCATCTTAATCCCTAAAGACCAAGATCGAAGACTAAGGCTTACAATGAGTACTCTCTTAAATATTACTTATGCCCTTTTTGTGACGTAACTTAACAAAATAGCTCGCTCGACCTCTACCAAAAAGCAAATTACGATTATTTGTAATTTTGCACCTCGCTGCTAAGAAATTCCATAAACTTTTCCGCAAGAGCTCCGGCTCCAGCTCCGGCTCCGGCTCCGGCTTCCGCTTTTTCGTTTTGTTGTTTCCTTCTTTTCATTAAATTCGTTCTATAATCCCACCTCGCAGATATTTCATCAGTAAAATCAACCCGGTGTCCATTGTCGGAGATGCTTCTTCAATTTCACTCTACTCAGCCTGATTGATAACTATTCATGTCGGTATACGCTGAGACCAATATTCATATATTCATATATGTTCATTCATAATATATTCATTCCCGATAATCAGATCGATTAGTACGATATAGTACGACGACACAAAGAACTACGCTACATATCAAACACAACCCATCGTTCAGTCGAGGAAGAACTTGGCTAGCAGAGCATACCCGTTGCTTCTTCAAGCGAAAATCAAATCGTTCTAGCCATTCAGATTTTCTAAGAATATATACGTTAAGATCTGTCTGTAAACCCTTTCAATAGTGTCTAATTTCTTCGCTCGACGTGAAAACGTAATTGGCTATTTGACTGACTGGTCAAATCAGCAACTATTATTGGAACGTCAAAACGATCCGGTAGTATGAAGTTAGTATGAAAATAGTAAAATGTGACGTCCCAATTTTCAGTGTTCTTTTATTTATAAAGTTTTTGTTGAATAAAAATCGTTTAAATTCCAAAAACAAACGATAGCTAGGTTTTTTCGTGTTATTTTCGAAAGTTGATTTAGTGGCAGTGTAAAAATAATTTGTTTTGACATTAGTCAAATAGCCATTTACATGACAGCTACTTACAAACTATGATTTGAGTTAAAAACTTTTATGACAAACACGCGTTCTTTGATAATAATAAATATGCGGATATAAAATGATCTTTTGACCCAGTTTGAAAACAGATGCCAATAAATAATCGCTCTACTTAAAGAAAGATAAAACCTACTTTCGGCGGTCATTTTGTTTTATGAATCTTCAATCTTTTGGTATATTATCTGTATAAAAATGGAAAAAAGGGGTTACCAGTTCTTTCATTCTGTTTTTTTTTTCTACTGAGTAGAACACGGGGATACGGGGTGTTCTTTTCACAAAATGGTATTGTTAAAGTAAGTAATAATCTTGGTAAATAAATAAAATAATTATCAATCGATTATATAGTATAGCATCAGATAAGGCTGTGGTAAATATGTATTTTTATCTTATTTTCATAACATTCTCTTATGAAAATAAGATAATAATACATATTTTTAATAAATTCATTGATTTAGTTCCATGTACTTTTAGGATATATTATTCTTTATAAATAATGTTGTTATTCAATTACGTCGTAACATAAACCGAACTCAAATATGTAATCTATACTCTAAGGCAAATGCACGACGTTTGAAATACGAGTACATCTCAGTTAACAAAAGCGATTTTATCACCATTACACTGAAACCTAAGTTATCTACCGTTCAAAACGAACAGCCGTACATATAAAATGTGTTTTATATATTTACAAGCTAGGCGTCCCTTAAAAGCGGGTGGGCGTGTCACTTTTCAGCGGCGGTCTGTGATTGGTCGGCGCTTTCGCTTAAGAGAGGGAACGCCTGCCGCTTTTCAGGGGCTAAAATACTCGCTTTATATGAATTTGTTATAATTTATGTGAAAACTTACGTACATACAATAATTAATGGAAGTTAACGTATTGTATGTTTATTTTTGTTATTGCGTCCACTTGTATTTGAATGGATAGTGTAGGTGTAGTTACGAAATCGGTGTTAGAGCATTTTTTCGATGAAAAATTGAATTTTTATTATGTTAGAAGTCAAAAGAGGATTTAAAAAAGCCTAATGTATTGAAAAAAATACTCACAGCTGTAACGTACATGACTATAATAATATCTTTATAAAAATCGTCAAGTGTGTTTTTCCGAAGATTAATTTTAATTTGTAGCTTTGTTAATTATTTAAGTGTCTGAACAGCGATGAATTGTTACTCAAATTTCAGAATTAAAAATGAAGACTGCCCTCTAACATGAGAAGAAAACTAAAACAGCACGAGCTAATTAGTAATTAAAAATTATGAATAGACTGATATTTAATTAGGAAAATATATCTCGGTAAAAAAACAGTAAAGTGAAGTGTGAGCAGGACGAAGGATAATTTATTGATTTGCGCGAGACGAGGACAGAAGATATCGCGATGCTGTACGCGGTGAGACAGGTAAGTGCTTAATGAAAAAAACAGGGACCTTTCGCAAAATAAGCTAAAGAAGTGTTTATGGGAGTTTATGTTTTCTTTGTATATTCATAAAAAAACTCGAAAATCGAATCGATTTTATGATGACTTGATTAGAAAACATTGAGTTTTCTCTACTATACTAAAAGTTATTTAAATTGTTATGTATATATAAACCTCCCGAATAAAAATCTCTAAATGACTGTGAAAACCTTATCAAATTCCGTTGCGTGGTTTAGAAGAAGGTAACGGAGAAACAGACAGACAGACGCGGAGCGACTTTAATTTATTTATACCTTTTAAGATGTAATTAATTTAGGAGAAGGCTGTCTTTATGCTTAAAGATTTTTTAAAGAATGCTTCTGCCTTAGTATTAATTCTGACTTACTTCTATCAACAGCAATAACATAACTTCAATTTCTTCTTTAATAAAAAGATAAAAGATATTGAAATTTATTTAGTAAGCACGGGCGCTTTTACGCGTCAAAATCTACCAGCGCTTCCCAAGAGACCACTGCTGAGAAGGAGTGCCGCAATAAACTCAACAGTTAGTCATTTTTTTAATAAAACTTATGAAAATGATACTACTTATTCTAGCATTATATAAAACTGTAAAAATAATATAATATATCTACGTAGTTCTGCAGGAAAACATGTCAGAATTATTACGGGAGTACATATATATATTATATTATCTACACATATTATAGGTGTTTTTTTTTTTTATAAGAGAGGGAGGCAAACGAGCATGCGGGTTACCTGATGGGAAGTAACCACATAAAAGAGTTTCGATATGTTTTCCTACGGTGTGTTGGAAAAATTAGCTCTTAATGTAACAGAAATATTACTACTTTATTATCTGGCAAGTGTTTTATGATTTATCGATAGGTATTTAAAAATTTCACTGACCATTAGGTATCTGTTATTTTGCGATTCTGGCGTTAAGGACCGACTTTTTCAATCCTCAGATAAAAATATACTTTAAAGTACTCGTAATCACTTTAATTTCTTTGTCATATGGTTAAGGACAGAGCTATAATTTATCGGAAAGGTAGTGTTATCCGAAGATTGACAGATAGAGTTACAAATCTCCCTTACACCGGAAACACGTAAGGGATTAGTATTCAAGTTGCTAATGTTCACTGGCGCCGGTCATTTTTCATCAGGTTGTCTGACCTGATAAAATATGAATGTCAGTTTGCCAATCAATGTTTTTTATTTATTTATTACTTATCTAAAATTATCAATCGAATCTCGTATGTTTTTTGGACCTGTACGTAATATTTTTTACTATCAATAAAGAATTTGAACCTGAATCTGACATGCCACGTGATAGCAAGGGGATCTGAGACTATAGACATTTTCAATCTCCAGATTGCAATCCTGAGACTGTAAATGTGTTGCCAACCCTGATGGCTAAGATATGCCTCTGCTTGTCTTATCCCCACACCGGAACACAGTACGCACACTGCCGCTTGGCGGTAGAATAAAAGATGAGATGCTGATAGCGATCCGGTGCTGCACAAAATCATAAAACATCGCTAAAAATATGTAATTTAATTAAAAACAATATTGTTTCGTAAAAACAAGTGATTGTTTTGTTTATAATAATAAGAAAACGACTCGCAACCCTTTCTTCAAAACGTTTATTTTTCGATACAATATTTTGTTTTGATCCCAGCCGGTGCCGGACAAACCGATAGAATTATTCCTTATTTCTCTTTATACAGCAATAACACGATCGTTTATTTGGGAAAAACAATAATATTGGGGATACATTGTCTTGCTTTGTTTAGAAGGGTAAATGTTGAATTAAAATATTTTTTAGTTTTTGATAAACATGAATTTTGTTTATTATTGTGTTTAGATTTTTTGGAGCTTGTTCTAATGATTTATGATAAAACCGTTAATGCTAATGAATAGGCCGAAATGTGCCTGGCCTGAAAACTACTTCAACTAGATAATAGCTGGGCTGAAATAGGATTGATTCTAGTTTTTTATATTGCGATTGGTATAATGTGATAAGGACAACACGTTCGTCGGCCGATATTGGTCTGGTACACAGACTATCTGTTTCATAGTTTTCATAGATCTCCATAGATTTCGGCCGCCTAACAGATTTGGGAGTTCTGGCTACTAGTCTTTTTTTCTTACTTCTTTTCTTTCTTTTTATTATCCCTCTTACTTTTCTTTTCTTGGCATAGCAGCATAGTGTAGGGCAAATGAAAGCGATAAAGAATCATCTTGTGTCTTGTGTCGCTTGTCCCTCAGTGTGTCTCTATCGTTAGAAAGTCACGTTAGAAAGATAGAAAGGGTATTTCATCACTTTATCGAAACACCTTTCATCGAATTTCATTTCATCTAAAGCTAATTTCTGCTGAAACCTTATTGTTTTCAGGTTATCTTAAACATGGGTTACGTAGGTTAGGTTACCAAAAAATTATAACTCTGCACGTGGAAAGCATGCAAAGGGTGCAAACACCCTTTCGATAAAGTGATAGCTACCCGATAGAAAGATATTGTATAAGCAATGAAAAATGTAAACGCGGATTGGAAACAGAAGCAGAAATGAGGCCCTGAGTAGGTACTGTTTAGTCGTAATGGATCCTTGTCGCAGAGAGTCAATAACAAAACAATACTTAAATTAATATTTCCTGTTTCTTATGACTAACTGCCGCACTCAGAAACGTCAATTAATTTTTAAGTTTCATTAAAGTTGCTGCGTCTTATTTTATTACTATAGCAAAGAAAGTGACAGCAGCAACTTTAATGAAACTTAAAGTTAATTGGAGTCTCTGAGTGCGGCAATAAGGTCTACTTATTATGGTATAGGTAAAAAAAAAATTCGTGATGATACATTCGAGGTTTTATAAAATGTGTGATCAAGAAATCAAAACTATTGTCTCTCATCACGATATTCTTTATACTTTAAAGGTATGCTCTTGCCAGTGGAGTAATATCCATTCTATCATATCCCGTTCCTTCTTCCAGCGGCACGACGCCCACTTTTTCTTTAAACGAGATCCAGGTGTTCTCCTTGGTCTCCCTCTCTTTTTTTCCTTCTCTTTTTATCGAAGAAAAAAATAATTGGTGTCATCGTGCCGTATGGCCGTCGTGCTGGCGACCAAACATCTTTCATCAACTATACATTCAGTCAACAAAGTATCGGGAATGGATGATTTGTTTATGGTTCCAAATTCAAATTTTTGTTTTTTTTGTTGTTGTTAGATTGGCACAACTGTTTTCTATTTTGGCGCGGAGTTTGAGTTGCATCTGTTATTTATATTAAATACAGTGCTGTTTTTAGTTATATCATATCTAGTGTGTCTTGCGAATTTCATAATGGACAAAAACATTGAACAAAGAGTTTGTCTTAAATTTTGCATCGCCAATGGAATTTCGTGTTCGGAGTCACTGAAAATGTTACAGAAGGCTTATGGTGATTCGACTTTATCAAAAACACGTGTTTATGAGTGGTACAAAGCGTTCAAAAGCGGTCGTGATGTGATGGAAGATTTGCCTCGCTCTGGTAGGCCATCAACGTCTGCAACTGAAGTTAACATCGCAAAAGTGAAGGAAATAGTGACTGAAAATCCTCATTCAACTTTGAGAGAGATAGCCGCCGAACTTTCTGTATCTCACGAGTCGATCCGTACTATTTTAACTAATCATTTGGGTATGAAACATGTTACCGCTCGGCTAGTCCCAAAAGACCTGAATTTTCTCCAAAAACTCAATCGCATGAGAGTCGCTGAGGACATGCTAGAACGAGTCAATTCCGACCCAACATTCATGAAACGCATTGTTACTGGTGACGAGACGTGGGTTTACGAGTTTGACATGCAAACTAGTCAACAAGCTTCGGAGTGGCGCCTTCCAACTGAACCGAAACCGAAGAAACCACGCCAAAGTCGATCAAAAGTCAAAGTCATGTTGACTGTTTTCTTTGACTATCGCGGTGTTGTGCACTCGGAATTCTTGCCGGAAGGTCAAACGGTAAATAAAGAATATTATTTGAGCGTTATGCGGCATTTAAGAGAGCAAATTCGACGAAAAAGGCCAGATTTGTGGAATGAAAATTCTTGGATTTTGCACCACGATAATGCGCCTTCGCACAAGGCCATCATTGTGAAAGAATTTTTGACCAAACACTCAACAAATACCATCGAGCAACCACCATATTCACCAGATATGGCTCCTGCCGACTTCTTTCTTTTTCCTAAACTCAAATTACCACTTCGTGGCACCCGTTTTCAATCGGTAGAAGACATAAAGGAGAATTCGCGCCGAGAACTGAATTCAATTCCGGAAACAGCGTTTAAAAAATGTTTTGATGATTGGATTATTCGTTGGCGTAAGTGTATCGTTTCTGAAGGAGCATACTTTGAATGTGATAAAATAAATTTGGATGATTAACAAACAGTTTGTGTATTATTGATCTTTTCCCGGTACTTTCTTGACAGAGTAGTATATTTTCTACAGTTTTTAAAAGACTCCTCTTTTCCTTAACTATGCTAGTCGTGGTGTTGACTACATTCGTGGTACAGTAAATACTGTGGCATAAGAAAGCCCCCTTTATACCGGTCTAGTAGGAACTTATATTTAACGCGATGACTGTCTAGATTTTAGTGACTTCGACTGTACCTACACAAACTGAAGGTCATTACATAGATGACATAACTTTAATCGGTAAACTTAATAAATATTATTTACTCGCTATCACGTCTGTAAAACAACAAACTGCGTACATACGTGCCGTGCCCGCAAATATTTTATTTTTATACAAATACTGACGAGGCTGAATTTTTGTTTGTTCTCTTGAGAACCGATTATGGTTCGACCAGAACACGTGATGTTACGTAAATATTCTCACGATTTGGTTCGGTTTTTTTTCGAGCTAGTAATTGATTGGACAATCATTTACCGATAAATAGGGAAAACGTTTTTTATACTCTGGGAAAATGCGTTTACGCATACCATCTTGTTCCGTGCCCAACGTGGGATTCGCCGACCGGGAGCGGTTGGAATACCCACTAAAAATCCAGCCATTCTCCCTCCACGCCGTTGTTGGCGAGGGTCGCAGGTTCTGCTTATCCTCACTGGCAGGCCTAGCGGGCTCCAGCTTTAAAAGAGCGCCCCGGGAAAATTCAGGGCGCTCTCAGTCCTATGATGTGGACCTATGTGGTCAGCTTGGATCCGCCGACCCTGCAGCGCGATCCATTAAGGTGGGAGCATATGCGTGTAGCGCAGCCGTGCTCCTGCGGATTACTGGACCAAGAGGATCATCCTCTCGCAACCGCCCTGCGACCTCTTTCTGCGTCATTACCGACGTACAGAAAGAGGCCATTGCGCCGGAACACCTATCGCTATTGACAGTGCTGGCCCCATCCTTGATCAGGGGAGAGCAAGATTGTCTTTCGGCGCCCTTCAATTAACACTTTTTACCCAAATGGAGTTTTTTTCGCATTTGGCATTTTGGCGCCCCTCACCATTTGGCGCCAAGAGCGGCTGCTCCACTCGCTCTACACTAGGGCCGCCGGCTCTGGCTGTAGAGCATCGCTGACATGATGGTCGGCAGTGAGAGGTCTCCACCCTCATCGGCGGCCAGAGCCAACCTAATTTCACCCTTGTTTTAGATATTTACTTAAATCTTTCTTTTGTTATAAACAAATAGAATATCTAAATCTCAAATATACGTCACAATCAGGAATACGAACGATTAATTAGTTTAAAAAATCATATTTAAAAAATTCAGAAAGTTTTAAGTGGTGGGTGAATAATAAGTTCTAAATATTGGTGAAAGAATTTTGAGAAATTGGATGAGTAACTTTGTAGATTACCTCCAAACTTCCAGACTTTACCTCTTTATAATATTAGTGTAGAAGCAGCTGGTCCGTGGATAAACCTGACTGTCTATCATCACGCAGTTACTTACTATTCCAATCAGAATCCCTTTTCCTTGCTCCCGGGAAAGTTTCGTCGCCGATAAAATAAATGAGAAAGGAGGTTCGTTTAATTAAAGCGGAGCGAGTCGACGACTGTTCGGTATTCGTTTTAACTAGGTCCAGTGGTTTAAAAGAAAAACGTAGTTGGATAAAACATCCCTTAAGACTTGCGTCAGCACGCGTGGAAAGCTTAATATCTTTGTTGACCTAGGGATGAAAGCTATTGATTGCACCCGAGATATTTAGGCAGCACGAGCGCTTGCGAGTTCAAGGGTGTAATGTACTATCGCCCGAGCTAAATACTGTCGCGTACGCTATTAGGTATGTGATGACATTAAAACATTTAATTTTAGCTAAGTAAACGTTTATTCTTTCATTGTTGAGTGGCTACTACTTACATACTTACATAGCTATAGAGTTCGGATACTTTTATCTCATGTTTGGCATTGAATTTTTTCATTTGTTTGGCATTTGACGCATGACGTTTGGCATTTCATTCATGTTTGGCATTTGACGACGCAGTTAGCCTAGGTGGTAGTGACCATGCCTACGAAGCTAGCGGTCCTGGGTTCGAATCCCGGTATGGACAAATATTTGTGTGATGAGCGCGAGTATTTGTTCCTGAGTCATGGATGTTTTCTATATATTTAAGTATGTATTTCACTATATAAGTATGTTTATCGTTGTCTAGTACCCATAGTACAAGCCTAGAGCTTAGTTTGGGACTAGGTCAATTTGTGTGAGATTGTCCCCTGATATTTATTATTATTATTATTATTATTATTATTGAATCAAACATTGTCCCAGGGTGTAATCGATACTTTCACCTGTTACATTCTACTTTTCATTACGACTAAGAGGAAAGTAAACAAAAATGTAATACTATTTGAAAACGAATTAAATAATCAAGTATGCAAATTATTTTATAATGGCTGACTAAGATCATTCCATGCTCAAGCGTTTGAGCAATTTATTTTTATTTTTAATATTTCATCGTTTCACTTTCATTTTCTTTCCTAGAAATGGAAATGCCATTTTCATTCTGCTATTTGAGTTATCGAAATATTTTCTGAAGGAATCCTGTTGAAACGCATAGTATTGTCGTGTCGAATGATCGTTTGGTCTGAAAAGGCTGAAATTACAGGATTATACAAAAATCTGTTGTGTAGATAGTAAGGTCAGGTTAGTTTTAATAATTTTGAATAAACCCTTTCAATTGAAAAAAAAAAGTTTTCGACCAAATTATTTTGATGAGAAATTATGAATTTATTGAACAGTGAATGTTGTAAGAATTATTCAGTTTAACTAATTGTAAAATGACATAGTTTTTAGTTTTTAATTTAAGATGGCAATTTATTGGTTTATCTGTGAGTTACAATACGATACTAAATAAATACATTTGGTCAAACAATTATTGCCACATGATATAGACCTTTTCTGAACAAACGAATAGAAAAATATAGGACAAGCGCAACTAAAATTCAATTGCATTAAGCACCGTGGCGAATATGCATCTATCTATTTTTAATTCCCAAACGAAAAGATATTGTCGATTAGAGGTAACCGAAGATACCTACGTCTGTCTGTAGTTTCATTAAGTTTATTTGTTTGGGAGCTGAAACGTATAAACTTATTTATAGTTTTTTTTAAGATAGTAAAATCGGGAATGTTCTTGGTTTATTGGAAATCAGATAGGCCGTTCAAGAGTTAGTACCTGTCGACTGTCAAAGAAGGAATCGCAATTAGGCTCGGGGCCTAGTTCAAAAGTTATGAATCATTGTTCTATTGACTTTGCAACTATGACAAGCGTCTACCATTCCTTGAGGTAGGCAATTAAAATTCTACAATCGGTAATATTTAATGTGTCATTAATACTGAGTCACGTGACCCCCGTGACTTGAAATCACCGAGATACCAGAAGTCAGCAATGGTCTGCAAGACTTCCTGATGGAACTAGGCTGACAAGAATCGTCAGCCGAAAGACGTTCACTCCTGGACAGCTTTCCCCAAGGATCTCCACGACGGCCGGTTTCGTACTACCCGCATCCATCAGTTTTCCGAGATTAAAGACCTTGTTGGAGGCCTACCAACACTTCGTTAGGTATTCGGTACGCGTTCGTCACTAGAGAACCTTTTCCAACATCATTTCTAATAGCAATGTGCATTGGTCAACGGTAAATCATGCCAAGAGTATATTGCCGCATACTGTTAATATTGTTATGGCGTATAATTAAGTCGTCTTTTGAGAAAACTAGTTCACTCTAAGCCTACCTATAACACCGAGTCCTTTAGAATACGTATACCTATAGTTATGTTTTTAATAGACAAGTTAAGACCGGATCATCTTCTCAAGCCTCGCTATAGCCTCAATACTCAATACTTTATCGCTTATCCACAAAGTGTATTACAGGTGTTAACTTAAGGCTATGAGATCATCATGGACCCTGTAGGGCACAGCAATTGTTAGATGCGAGGGCCACTTATAATATAAATATGACACATTTATATTACTTATACTCTTTATATAATCATCATCATTTCAGCCGAAATAAGTCCACTGCTGGACATAGGCCTCTCCCAAGGTTTGCCACAAGGACCGGTCCTGCGCGCCGCTATTATATAATAGCATTTTTCTATCATAAGTTCTTTAAGTATTTTATATAACTTTTTCGTTTTCATCATTTAATATAGTACTTGTTTGGCAATTTGTTATAATTTTTTATGGACATGCTATCCAAGTGGAGTTCAAGCCTCAAAGAATAGCCAACAGTTGCCTTTGTATCTACGCCTATGCAACGTCGGATGTTTAAAAAAAATGTATCGTAGTCTATACACAATTGTATAGAAGAGTCTGTTGACATAGCTATGTTTTGTGAAACATCTCGTACGGTATTGGGTGAGGTCATACGGCAAATATGTTGACACGAGTAGTGGCTGGCTACAATAACATATACTATTTTTTATAATGTCGAGTTCTACAGGCAATCGTGTTACGATCGGATACGTGGACAACGCACTTCGCCTAGATGGTAGTCCTTGGCTAGGTAGCGGTCCCGGGTCGAACGGGTAAGGACAAATATTGATGGACGCGAGTATTTGTTCGTATTTTGGATGATTTTAAATTTATTTTTTCTTCGTTATGTACGTGTTTATCGTTGTTTGATACGGTTTACGGTTTATTTGGGATGGGCTCTTTGATATTTATTTACGTCTATACGCGATATGGTCTTTGGGATAGCATTAAATCATTTTCCAATGAAGGCCTTAATTCAGGAAACGCTACCGGTAACTTCGGCATAGTAGCGCTGGGGCAATTTTATTCATCATTTTACTTTGACTGTCTTTCGGTCGCACTCAGAGTCGTCAATTAACTTTCAAGTTTGATTAAAGTTGCTGCTGTCCATTTCTTTGCTATAGAAATAGAATAAGATGCAGTAACTTTCAAGCCTCTGCAGCAAGTTTCTGAGTGCGGCAGTTTGTTTCCAACTGTTTGTCGAACGGACCGATTTTAAATATTTTACATGTTATTTAACTTCTCATGTTTGTTTTTTATCATTACGTTTAGTTTTTATAATGTTGAAAGTAGTTGGTCTTGCTTCGGTTATTGAAATGGGTTTAATTTTTGAATAAGGAGTCGGAAGGTGGCAATAGGGCCTCCGCTGTACTTAAGTACTTTAAAGTTGGGTACTTACTACCAAGTAAAGTACCCACCAAGGAAAGTACCCACCAAGTAAAGTACCCACCAAGTTTTGACTCTGATTATAATAGTCTCGTTAAGCAGCTAATGTTTATTCGAAAATTTGTATTGCGGCCATAACAAAATTTATGAAAATCGGTATTTTTAAGTAGCTGTAGCTCAAACTCATATTTAGCTAAAAAACACCCTTCAAAGTTTTATATTTCTCGTTCGTGTTTTTTTAGGAAAATATGAGTTTGAGCCGATATATACTCGTAACAAAACACGTGCTCATAATTTTTTCCATGTTCTCAAACAGTAGATAATTAACTATAAAAAAAAAACTCTACCGAAGTTGAGGGTTTAGTCACTTTTCAGTACTTTGGAGGACAATTTCTCCCAGTAGGTTGAGATTGGGCAGCTAACAAAAATACGTGTTGTTATTTTAGACTACTCTCTAACATATATCAAAATAAATCAAATCGGAGCCGGACAGTTGGGCCTATCCTTGTTAGTAATTTATTTGACGTATGGTTCATTAAAAACATATCAATCGGTTAAGGCTTTAGGGGCTGCTGTATTAATAAACTCATCTCAATTGTGATCCCTCAAGATACGTCAAAGTAAACGTCAATCCATAGAAAACTGTCATTTTTGACGCATCTTGTGACGTCATCTCAGCCAAGATCAGTTTATTAATACGGCTCTTTGAAATGTGGTGTTGGCGGAGAATGGAGGGGATAAATTGGACAGAAATTGTGAATTAAATACAGAAATTGTGAATTAAATAGTGAATTAATGTCACCAAATTATTATGACGAACTCAATGTTTATAATAATTTGACATGTAATATTTTGATATTATAAATAAATATGAGTATGAGTAAGCTACATGTACATGTAAATAGTGTACTAAATATTTACCCCCTTATTCATAAACGATCAATAAACCTATTTTAGTAAAAGTATGCTTCATCACTTTCTGTCATACTCATATGTCACAATGAAAGATAAGGCTACAGCATACTTCTAGCACACTTTAGTTGTTGTGCTATTATTAATAAGAGGGTTATAATATAAACTATAAAGTATTATGCCTGAGGTCTCCACGTACAAGCTTGCTCATCGTTTTTACGTCTATCGAACAAGCTCGAACATGGTAGCTACCAGTAAATTACACACAATGTTCGAACATTTTTACTGGTTCATACATGTTCGAACTTGCTCAAATAAACGTAAAAACGACGAGCAAGCTTGTACGTGGAGACCAGGCATTACACTCAATGTTTATAGTAGCCACATGACGTGACGTACCTATTGTGTAAATTAAATAATGTAAACAAACTATGACATCATGTTTGCCCGCGTTAAGTTCATAAGTCATTCAATTTTACATTCAGAGCCAAGAATATTAAAGCCAGTGCGATATCAGCTCCATCTCCTATATAAATTAAGTCATGTAGCACTGATGGTAATATAACTTAAGAGTTGAATTAGTGTGGTAATGTTGTGGCGCCCTAACACGACGGAGACGACAGCTCGTTGGTTTTTTAGATGGTAGTCTGAGCCTTCTCTGCCGAGGAGTCCATCATGCCCACCCTAACTCCCGTCTAGAGATGTGGTACGTTAATGTATTTTGTCCAACGAAAAAAGGTAGCATGTGCATTTCGTGTGGACACACGAATAGCAAAATTTGCTTCTCAAGCCTCAGCTATGTTATTCTGTTAACACAAACGTCAACCAGTTCTACTCAGTCGATGAGTAGCCGGCGAATTTACATCGTCCGTCAAAGTGGGTAAATGACATTCAACTGCCTGCACATTCATTTAGTCGCTGGTTTCACAGACGACCAGCTGTCAAACTAGCGACTAAATGAAAGTGCAGGCAGTTGAATGTCATTTACCCACCTTGACGAACGATGTAGATTCGCAGGATATTCATCGACTGAGTAGAACTGAATGACGTTGTTTTAACAGAATAACATAGCTGAAGGATTAACGTGCCTACTTCACAGCCCCTCATGGTAGCTAGTACCTAATAGTGGCATCGATTGCAAAGCCCACGAGTTCACATGACAAGATTTCATAAAGCTTACGCAATACACTAAAGGTCTTTGCACATTATAACAACTCAACGGCGACTCGATTCTATACCAAATATTGAAATTTAAGCCCTATGTCATATTTTCTAGGTTTAATTTCAAAAAAATATATTAATGATATTAATGGTTGCCCGTCACGCGTCAGTCGCAAGCGCATAGTCGCCGCGGGGACGACGTGAGGTCTACGCGTCGTACACTAAGGTCAACTCCGACACGTTTGTCACGCGTTGACCACACGTCGTCCCCGCGGCGACTATGCGCTTGCGACTGACGCGTGACGGGCAACCATTTGCCGGCCCACCCGTTCGCCCCGTGCCCTCTCCTCTTGACACCGCGTTGTCCATTAGTGACCATTGGGTGGATCAACTAGTTGACTACTCATCGAAAGTGTAAGTAGAGTTGCTGCCGCAGTGGCATGTAGGTAGGTAGGCATTTATTTCATATTGAAAGTTACATTAAGGTAAGCGCGCCTATTACCGTGGTACTTAAGGAAGTTTTCAAATGAGTCCAAGAAATTAAGGTTATCAAAGCTCTTTAATGACCGATAATATTTTTTTTATTTAAGAGTGTTTATTGAACTCTCAGCGTCGTAACTTTATGGACTCATTTTATTTTATTATATCCTATAAAATAATTATTGAAACTAAAATACCCAAGTCTTCTATTACCGTGGTAATGGACAGGCTGTGATTCTATTACCGCGAATTCAGCTTCCATTACCGAGGGTATAAAAAGCAGCAACTTTCTACCATCGGTAATAGAAATCCAACTCACGATTCGGATCTTAATACCGAGGGTTAATAAAATAATAACCGCTTTGGTTCTGTATATTATTTTTGTACGTAAAGTTTTTTAAGGAAATATAAATAAAATGTTAAAATATGATTATATTTAGGATTTTTTTAAATATATGTTATAAATCTAAATTTAAATAGGTAACCAATTTTGCTGTAATACTTATTCATCTCCTTTCACTACACGTATGAAGATAAGAAACATATTTAAATAATACGATTCAGTTTTCAATAGTCATTTTCAATAGTTGTACATATTCATACGAGTATTTACAACTATTGAAAATCTTAATAAATGTCAACTTTATCGAAGAAATCTGTTCTTACAGTACCCTTAATGTGATTAATTTTAATATAAGTCTAAAATGTCCCTCGGTAATGGATACTTCTTTAAGAACCTATCACCGACCCAAACAAATATTGAATGGGTCGGTAATAGGTTCCCATACGTTCTATGACCGAGGGTTATCTGATCATACCATCGGTAATAGTCTTAATTTGGAGTGTTGTAAAACCTAATTCCGACCCATAAAAACAATTGGATACAGTTGTATTGTCATTACTAATCAATAATATATATAACGACCTTGGTATAAAACCAAAATCACATATCTGGTGAGTAAATATTTGATTTTATCTCAATATTTAAACAACTTCACAAAATAAAGGTTTCTATAGAAACTACAAATTCAGTACTGAAGTTTTTGTTAAAAATTAAGGGTTTGTTGAATACTTTCCATACCACGGAAATAGTTCTTTTATAGCGTGAATAGATCAAGATTAGAATAACTGTAAGAAAGTATAAGTATAACCGATCCAAATTACAAAAATAAAGCATAATAAAAATAATCCCCACTAACTATTACCGTGGTATACCACGGTATTAGTAACCACATCAAAAAATGGCGTCTATCACCGATGTATTTTATTTTCCATTTTAAACGTATTTCCAGGCCTCATAATATATACAGAGTACTCAGAAGTCGTGCAGAAAACAATAAAGAACCATTTAAATACCATAACATTAGTTCAATTGCCATAAGTATTACATTACGTAAAATACTAAATAAGATTCGAGTTCCCTTACATGTGGCGTCACGCGTTTGTATGGCGCGATCTTTTTCTGCGCTGCCTTCGCAGAAACTGACGAATTGCGAGCACTTTGTTTGATTCACACATAATAGCGCTAATAGGTCCGTTAGTCAAGTAAATAAGCTTCGTTCATGTAAAATATCTATTTTAGGAAATCGATCGGTTTGTTTATAAAATGCACATTTCGAAATGCCACGGTGATGGACGCCGATTTTGATACCCGCGGTAATAGGCGCAGTTGCCTTATTCTATGTCGCATAATAACAATGAATTCACAATAAGATCATCAGTATAAAAAATAAAAAATAATAATAACACAAATAAAATAAAATAATAGAAAAATTGGCAATGTCAAAATGTAAAAAATCTATGTCAAAAATAATAATAATAATTAAACAAAGAAACAATAATAATAAAATAAAAATACAGCTCTAAAAATAAAATAAAAATATGGAGTTGAGTTGACCTTTATGTACACCGGATTATCACTTGTCACCTACCTGTCACAGTCAGCGAGTAAGCGCCGACCTTCGTCATCTTCTGTTTGGCCTACTGGTTGACTGGTATACTAATACCATTTAGGCATTAAGACCGGCATTTGTACTTTATTTTAATACTGCAATTATGTTTAAATAAATAAATAAAATAGGGGCCTGGGTGCTATTTTAAAAAACTTTACGTGTATATAGATACGTGTACGAAGGTTTTCAATCAGTGCGTCCTACCCGTTATGACCTACGGAGCTGAGACGTGGACACTCACGGTAGGGCTGGTCCACCATTTCAAAGTCGCTCAGCGAGCCATGGAAAGAGCTATGCTCGGAGTTTCTCTGAAGGATAGGATTCGTAACGAATACATCCGACAGAGAACCAAAGTTATCGACATAGCTCAAAGAATCAGCAAGCTGAAGTGGCAGTGGGCCGGCCATATCTCACGAAGAACCGACAACCGCTGGGGTAAACGTGTTCTTGAGTGGAGACCGCGACTCGGCAAACGTAGTGTAGGACGCCCTCAGGCCAGGTGGGATGACGATCTGCGAAAGACTGCAGGCAGATGCTGGATGCGGCAAGCTGAAGACAGGGCGCTATGGCGCTCATTGGGGGAGGCCTATGTCCAGCAGTGGACTACTATAGGCTGATGATGATGATGATGATGATGAGATACAAGGCGGCACAAAGGACAATTTTTTCGCACAATGTTGTCAAGTTGTGCCACTTGCTATTTTTGTGATATGACTCGGGCTGCAAAGTTTAGTTTTTCAGCATTTTAAAATTCTAAATTATAAAGGATTTGCTAGGAGAACCAACTCTTTGTGCATTGTTTTAACAGGGTAAGGACTGAATATCTAGATATCTACTAACATACATGTGACGTAAAAATGTTTCTTTATCCCCAGGGTCCCGAGCCGGCACTGAATACGAACCCGGGCGCCGCGAAGCCGCCGCTACTCAACTCATTCGAGCTGGACCGCTGTCTGGACAGGTACGCAACACCAACACACCATGGTACAGCGCGAATAGCACATAAAACAACCTTCGGAATTGGACCTTCCTGTTACTCGCTCTCATACGATTTAAATGCTAGTCTAATCGAATCGAACCCGAAACATTTCTTTAAAAACTATGGCAGTTATTCATGATACTAAGAAAACAAAACGGGATTTTACCACGGTTGGAATTTTTTTGGTGAGTTCCCGATTACAGATCTGCGGGTAGATCATCAGCTCGTACGAGATCCACGTTGGTCTCATGACGTGACACAGGATAGGGCAGAAAGGCGAGACAATTAGGCGGCCTGTAGCGGGCGAATGTAAACTTAAAGATGATGATGATAATACCGTAATTGCCTTTTTTCAAGTGTCATATGTTGTACAGAGAGGAGTCTGGCAGGTGGGGAGCCGAGGCGGCGCGGCGGCGCCGGCGCAGCTCGCCCCCGCGCCGCGCCTCTCCCCCGCGAGACCATGAGCCTCTCGCTCTTGCACGGGTAAGAATAGAAGAATAATCTTCGTCTTACATAGTCGTTATGCAATCTAGTCCTTACGAACCTAACCCCTGGAGCTGCTTTTACCAGTTCAAATTACGTCCTCTGTACCTTGTAACCAGTACTTCATGAACTCAAAACCCTCAGGCATCCGCCCCAACGTCCCCAAACGCGGGCTCAGCGCACTCGTCGCCGGCACCGGTCTCGCCAGCCGGCAGCGGCAGCGCCCGCTCCCCGCTGCCATTGGTGGCACCAGACTTGCTGGCGATGCAGCTCCTGGATCAACACTCACAGCTGCAGGCGCTGATGAAGCAGCGGCTGTTCCATCAGCATCATATGCAGAAGCAGGTGAGGAATTCTGGGTTATTCCAGGGATAGTGCTTGAAGTTGCACAGTCAGTTGAGAGAAAGGAGAAACTGTGGAATTTTTTTATCTAAATAGAAAGCATGATAAGTTTATAGCATCGTTAAATTAATGGTCTGTAGATAAGTAGATAATGAGTCTTAATACGTACCTACTTATCCTAATGTCAAGGTTTATAGCATTATTCAACAAATTTTTATAAGTATTAGCTGATAAGTATCAGCTGTTACAATGGTACCTCACTACAAATCGATGATATAATTATGTTCTTCATTCACGGAACTGGGCAATAACTTACTTATTAAACGAGAAAAAAATTGTATACAGGTATATTTGTACCTACTTTCGTTCTCGAAAACGGCTCTAACGATTTCGATGAAAATTGCGACATGGGTGTTTACGGCGGCGAAACTTCGATCTAGCTAGCTCTCATACCTGGGAAAATTAGTTTTCCCGTATTTTCACGCAAGGATTTGTCTTTACTGGTCAACAATTTCTGCATTTCTTGATCTGCTTATTGTGCACGAGCCAAAGCCTCCAAATCCGGTGGCTGCGTAATCGCTTCGATGCGTCAGAGAATGTCTGCTGTTACATTTTATTTACCAGAGATATGTTTTATATAGGTCTTGAATTGAGTTATATTGTTGTTGTTGAGTTGGTTGAACTGGCGAGGGAAGCAGTGCCGGTCTCGTTGCTGATAGGCGAACGTAATGGGCTTGTGATCTGTGTGGACTGTACTGTGAAATGCCATGAAACAAAAATGTTTGATGTCTTTATAGACTGCGATCAACTCCCTGTCATACGCACTGTAACCGCTATGTATTATTCAACTTCTTGGAAAATAAAGCTAACGACTGCCACTCGTCGCTAACCAGCTGCTGGAGCACCGCGCTCAAAGCTGAATTTGAGGCGTCAGTCATTAGAGCGAGCGGTGCAGTCATCTCTGGATGCACTAAAAGGGTACATCTGACGATACTTGTAGTTGTCGAAAACTTGCGAAAGTTCGAGCGTCCAATTGCGAGGATGAGAGCCTTTTTGTTTAGGTCCGGCCAGCAGGCCACGCAGGGGAGCTGGTTCTTCTACAGCATGAGGTATGAAACTCTTGTAGAAATTCAACATCTCAAGGAACCTGTAGCGACTAACGACATCTAGTTACAACACACAGCAAGTAGAAGACAACTAAGGATGGGCAGCACCGCCGGCGACAAACAGCGTAACTAATGGTCTACATCGCGATATCGAAGTTTCCCCAGTCAAGTTGCAAATATAGAACTTTCAATTCATCCAAATGGACTTCGGTCCCCAGGCACAACACGCCTGGAGAGAGATCTTTCTAACTATTAGCCTCTCTTCCACATTGGTGACCCACGAGAATGGACAAATTACGCAACCTTGACGACCTTCAAGACCATGATGCTGTTTCACAACAAGCCAGACAACCCGCACCGTGCACCACTAGCATACCGTCATATCTCTATGCCTGGTGTCTACAGTGTGCACACAACTCTCACTCGACCGAACCGAAGAGTCACCGAAGACTGCCGAGCAAAACTTGTGTCAGAAACTGAGTCATCGCTGGAGGCGGTCTCAGAATGGGGCAGACTAAATACGGTCCAATTTAACCCCGCTAAGACACAAGTGTGCGTGTTTTCTGCCAAAAAAACCACCTTTGTCACAACACCTCAGTTCGAAGGCACTTCCCTCGTCATCAAGCCGAACATCGGAATCCTGGGTCTTGAAATATCACACGACGTTCAGTTCCGGGGTCATTTGGAATATAAAGCCAAATTGGCTTCCAAGAAGCTTGGCGTACTTAGTTGAGCTAGACGGTACTTCAACTCTATAAGGCTCAGGTTCGGCCGCATATGGAGTACTGTGCTCATCTCTGGACTGTGGTACCCCAATATCTTATTCCTACATTTGACCGAATACAACGTAGAGCTGCTCGAATCGTCAATGACCCAGTGATTTCCAACCGACTGGATCCCCTCTCTATCCGACCAGATGTCAGTTCGCTTTGCGTGCTGTATAGGATCTATTATGGGGAGTGTCCTCAAGAATGATTACCGGCCGCAAAATTCACCCATCGTACTTCTCATCGAAAGTCCAAATTTCATCAACATCACCTTGATGAATGGCGTTCTTCCACTGTGCGTTTCACCAGGCACTTTTTGCTTCATACGGTGAAACTGTGGAACCAACTTCCTTCTGCGGTGTGTCCGGCCATTTACGACATGGGGGCCTTCAAGAAAAGAGCGTTCTTCTTCCTAAAAAGCCGGCAACTCTTCTTGAGTTGCCAGTGTTCATGGGCGGTGGTGATTACTTCCCATCAGGTAACCCATGCTCGTTTGCCTCCCTCTCTTATAAAAAAAGACAACGCGACTCACTGCGTGCTTCGACACACTGTGCACTCTAGAGGTACTTCACTCCTCTTCTCCTGCTACGCTCGCCAACGCCGCTCTGAGCACTTCTGAAGGCATCAACTAGCACTTGCAAGCGGCTATTCTACGCACAGACTGTACGTCATCACTATCAACCTCCAGTCTCAAAGCGGGGCTGGTGTAGCAACTAATGACATCTAGCTACAACACGCAGCAAGTAGAAGACAACTAAGACAAGCAGCGCCACCAGCGACAAACAGCGTAACTAATGTTCTACATCGCGATATCGAAGTTTCCCCAGTCAAGTTGCATATATAGAACTTTCAACTTCATCCGAACGGGCTTCGGTCCCCAGGCACAACACGCCTGGAGAAAGATCTCTCTATTATCCTCTCTTATACAAACCTACGCCAGCCGTTTACGGTTTTAGGTGGTGGGAAATTTCGAATTGTTTCAATTTTGATATCCAATGGGCGTGTGCCTTGCTCCAATACAGAAAACTGAAAAAGCGAGAAATGTTTTCTCGCTCAGGCAGAATGCGCTCTTCCCTTGATGAGCAAGCCATAGTCCTGATGACGCTCGAAAACTCGTGCCTGGTGTTCCAGGCGTTCGCTGTGGTTTCTAGAAAATAACAAAATGTCATCAATGTACGAGTAGCAACAGTACAACCCTGGTAAGACGTCGTCTAGGATCTGCTGGAATGTCTGTGCGGCATTTCTCAACCCAAGATCTGGGTGTAGGCTTCTTCTCTTCTCGAAAATAACTTACAACCAGTTAACCTGCTAGCGTAATCCTCGATGTGCTTTATTGGGTACCTGTCCGGTATGGTTCGTGCGTTGACAACCTGGTAGTCTCCTCAGGGTCTTCAACCGTCCTTCTTAGGAGTATTAAACTACTTAATATTGACGATGAAATGCTATCAACATAGTGGCAATTTTTAATAAATTACTCGGCATCTTCGGCCGAAGAAATATTACAGTATCGGCAGCGAACACGTAAAGTGAACTTTACAGTACAACCACTAGATAAGATTTGACATGACGACAGCAGCACCACTGACTGAAGTAAAGCCAGTTATAACCTACAGTTTCTGAACGCGTTGTAGAAGTTTTACGATATGGGTGTAGATCAATTATTGTAAGCGACTCTGCGTACTTATTTAATTGGCATTACGCAGCCGTCACGTAAACTACTATTATCGAAACGACAGTTGTTGACAGAATATTTATTACATTTACGCGTCAGAGGAGTGTCATAAATTTTAAATCTATCAAAATCGAACACACGCACATCCTTTGTCGACAGATTGCTTCCGCATTTTAAATGAATTGCTGATATACCAGCCACTTCGTTTCGATTTGTTAAGTGAGAAATATTCATGACTTGCAAACTAGCCTCCTCCCGAGCTGCCGACCCTGAGCGACCAGCATACCTTTACCTATTTTAAAAGGGATACCCGAAGAGGTATTAACCGCGATTATTCCTACTCCATTCGGACCTATTAGGTAAAGACCACTTAAAACTTCATAGATTATCTATCCCCTTTTGAGAGCGCATGCCCCTGTACAAATGAATCACCTTCGTAATGAGGATCATTACAGTATATACTTGAACCGTGGTACGTCCGCTAATTTCTATGACGCTGTCACTAAATAACCTTATTTTATTGTTAACTGTTACTAAGTAACTGACTAAGCTGAACTATGTCTTACATTAGTAATAGAAAAGTAATAACTAATTCTCATCACTGGATATTTTTTCAATGAATTTATGAGTAAAATCGGGCTATTGTTGCAAGCTAGGCACATAGTTGTATGAGTTTACTCGGTATATTATAACTCATAGAACCTAATTTCTCTGAGCTAGGTACTGGGGTTTTTCTTCGAGCGTTTCAACCGCTCTCATTCCCCTGGTCGCATTAATGTAATGTAATGTCGAAATTCCTGTAGCTTTGGATACGAATTTCGGTTATCTTGTAGAGTGTCCTGACTTCTATAAAATAACTGAAAACGCTATACTGTTATTATTAGTAATAGTTGCCGCAAACCAGATTGGCACACCGGGCCATAAAACCCCGAAGCGGGGCAATAAAGTTAGAGATGCGCGCGTGCAATCCGTTGTAGGTATCGATGAAGTTTAGTGCTTTTTAGTTTTTTTACTAAGTATATTATAAAAAATTTAAAGCTGATAAGGTCTGACAAATTACTGTTATTAGAAGGAAGTCTCACCGTTGTTCTTAGTTAGTTGACTATCGAGATCGTCGGCTCGCCTTTGCTGTAGGGACTCGTTTCGGCTGCACGATCGGTGGCGACTGGTGGAGCGTGATCGGCCCGGCCGCTGGTCAGGCGGCTCCCGCGGCTGCGTGGTTGACGGCTGTCACGGCTCCGCGGCCGACGACTCCGCTGACTGCGCGAACGATGTTCCTTTCCCCCCGGTAATGAAGTCGCATAGTCGTTGTTGTTGTGTCTTCTATCGGCTTGACCACGCGAGCGGTGCCGGCGACCTCCTCGACTGCCCTGTCCTTGCTGGTCCGGAGAGCGCCGACTGGCACAGCTGCTGGTTGCGCGACATCTCGACGACACGCTCGTCGGTCTCGTAGGGGTACAAAGAACTCTATCAAGAGATTCAATAGTCATTGTTCCTGAAATACGAGATAGTTACGCAAGGTCATAGTTCAAAAAAAATAATTACCTTCACTATAGTGAATACAGGGTGCTTTTTTATTCGTCTTAAACATTTTGGGGGTTAAATCAGTAAGTCATACTGATCAACTTTCACTATGGGACCAACCCCGAAATCGAGAAAAAAAAATTGACCATCCCATACATTTTGGCTAGTCAACTGACGAGGTTTTGTATGGGAGGCTCAAATTTTTTTTTGCGAATTCAGGGTTGGTCCCATAGTGAAAGTTGGTCAGTATGACTTACTGATTTAACCCCCAAAATTTTGTAGACGAATAAAAAAACACCCAGTATAAAATAAATCAATTTCAAACTCTGATTTTATAAGCAACTTTTTGAAAACTTAAGATTGGTAAACAAATTCGTTGTAAGTTCGATCTTTCGCAGTGAAAATTTTTGACATTATGAAGAGGTGTTTTTTTAGCTTTTATTCGACTAGAATATAAAACATTGTACTATTATTACCTAAGTATTGTTATTTACGATTATTTCTGTATCGTATATTTATAAAATCAATATCGAATGTTGCCTTTGGAAACTTAAAAAATGCTTGCAGTTAGAAAAAACGCCTCTTCATAATGTCAAAAAATTTTACAGGCGTTTCGGCAGTTATTCCATTCCATTCAGACAACTTATTAAGAACGGTTTTTCAATATTCAATATTAAAAAATAAATGTGTTATAATGATGAAGAGGTAAGTAATAAAATATGAAATATGTATATTTTTCGTATTCTTACATTAACAGTAGGTTTTTATGTTTATTACGATGTTTCAAGGAAACTAATATTAACACTCATCAATAAGTTAGTAGTCATGAATTTGAACAAGTATAAATTTAAAAAAATTTTAAAAGTAATAAGCACTAGTTCGCGAAAACCAACTTTCCGCACGATATACAGCTACGAAAAGTACCACTTTTTGAGCAACTGTGTTAAAAAATTATATTATAATAAGGGTATTAAAAGCCGTGGTAGCCTAATGGTTTGACCTGCCGACTCTTAAGCAGAGGGTCGTGGGTTCGAACCCGGGCTCGCACCTCTAAGTTCTTCGGAATTTATGTGCGAAATATAATTTGTAAATTTACCATGAGCTTTTCGGTGAAGGAAAACATCGTGAGGAAACCTGCATACACCTGCAAAGCAATTTGACGGTGTGTGCGAAGTTCCCAATCCGCACTGGGCCCGCGTGGGAACTACAGCCCAAACCCTCTCATGTGAGTGGAGGCCTGTGCCCAGCAGTGAGACGTATATAGGCTGGATTACTACTTACTTACTACTAAGGTTGTTGATTTATGATACTGTAATAACAGTGACTAGGTATATTATATTTTACGTAATAGCAATTATATACTTAGGTATCATAAATCTTCTACTAGCTTTCCGCCCTCGCTTCGCTTCCGTAAAATAAGTTAAAATATAGCCTATGTGACTTCTGGAGGATGTAGCTTTCTAATGGTGAAAGAATTATTAAAATCTATTCAGTAGTTTCAGCGTTTATCAATTACAAAAAAACGGTTATTGTGACTTAACTATACTTAATAGTTAGACATCACGGATTTCTGAGGGTAATTATGAGTAACTATAAACATGTAGTACATTATTTTATGTCTCATCAATAGTTTTCGCAGAGCATGCCATAAAATGACTTTTATAGGCAAGTTTTTGAGACCTTGGGTTACACTATTGTAATTTTCGTAGGGATCTTTAATTATTTTGAAGAAAAAAAACAGCCCATGTTACTCGTTAATAATGTAGCTTTCTATAGGTGAAATACTTTTTTTAAATCAGTTAAGTAGTTTTTGAGTTTGTCCATTACAAACAAAAAAAAAAACAAACAAGCAATCAAATCTTTCCTCTTTATAATACCTATTAGTATTGATAACTATCAACTAGTCTTAATTCGTTACTGTGAATCAACATAATGATAAAAGAAGTACGTAATAAAACTCACTTAATTCCAATCACAAGATAATACACACTAATGGTCATAACATAACTATCACCAAACCAACAATGCAGTGAACAAGTCAATGCAAACATAGCGCAATACCAAAAACTATATTATTATGAAAGGACGACAATTACCAAGGCTCTCATATCACTTCTGCCTGCCTAATGGCCAATATACTAGGAAAATACTGCAAGAATTTGATAATTTGTTACTTAAAAGAATCAATATTTGTCTCAGTTAAGGTATTAAATAGATTTGTAAAGAGAAACAAAAGATGATAAAAACTTACGAATTTATTCCACCTTTTACAGCAATTATACTTACAAATTATTGTTGTTCTCAAGTCACAACGGGCGCCGGCCATTTTTATTTGCATTTCCCGCTCATTTTCCGAAATCTCCTGTCACGCGCTCTGCCAATCATAGCACTCCCAGACGACATGCCTGCTCTGATTGGCCCGTCGCATGCAGTGCGCCAGTCCTGTTCACGCATAATACGTTCCAATTAAAATAAACAATTATAATTATATTATTAGAATATAATTCACAAAATTATATGTGCATATTATAATAATTACAAAATAACGCTCACACTTGTTACCAGTTATAAAACGTGAGTGAAAGAATCTTGTAACCTACCTAGCATTACCCTGTTAAATGTTTTTTGTCCATAACAGCACATGTCTTCGGAGGCTGCGAAGCGACAGCTGGAGCAGTCTCGACTGCAGGACCAGATCAATCTGAACCTGCTATCGCAGTCGCATCTGCCGCCTCCCGATGCTTCTCCAGGTATTTCACAATCTTACACCCCTGTACCGCTCGATGTTTACTGTTAAGCATATACTTCTCCTGAATATGCACTACTTACTCAATGATTCTGATTCGTTAGTACCATTCCTAAACTTATAAACCTGATTTCAGTCTTATAAATAAATATCAGGGACAATCTCACACAAATTGACTTACTCCCAAACTAAGCTCTTGGCTTGTACAGTCATCACATGGGATTGTTGAGCCACTATAGAACCCTCTCACAGAAAGTCGACGGAAAATTTCGACGTAATTTCTTTTGAGTGACTTGACGTTGTCATTATGACAGGGTTCTATGGTGGCTCAACAATCCCGTGTGGTGACTGTACTATGGATACAGGCAACGATATATACATACTTATATAGAGAAATACATACTTAAGAATATATTCTTAAGTATGTATTTCTCTATATAAGTATGTAAAAAACATCAATGAGTCAGGAACAAATACTCGCGCTCATCACCCAAATATTTGCCCATACCGGGAGTCAAACCCGGGACCGCTAGCGTCGTAGGAATATTTCCACACATTTTGACATAACTAAACCGTATTGAAAAGTAAAACTAGAGTTTTACCTTCTATTTTCAAGTGGTCCCTTTGTTCACAATCTCTTACTTCACACTGAGTCATTCTGTCTGTTGCGATGAGAGAACTGGTTTTAATTTTACGACCTTCAGATACATACCTACCATTAGCTACTGAAGTACCTACTGTTCGTCACTGATTGATCTGAGCATTTATGCTGTGTTCTCGGCCCAGGTTCTCTGCAACAGCAGCTCGGCGCCCAACAGCAGCAGCTGGTTCAGCAGTTGCAGGCGGTGCAGCGTCAGTACCTCATGCATGGACCGCTCTCCGTGCCCCCGAATGCGCCACCAGGTTTGATATACTTGATTATATATATTAAGCTAGCCAATTGATTAGAAATGTCACTTCGCTGATTTTTTGGCCGGCCTAACTTAACTTACTCAGATGCTCTCTCGGATTAACCATAACCACCGTGTGTTAGAGTGAATACTCTTCGACATCTTTAATGTAATTACCCTTCTTACACATTCGGGATGTGCAGGTTTTCTTACGATGTTTTTGCTGTAACCGTCGACATTCATCGCACGCTGAGAACGAAACTGACCTAGCTCAACAAAACTGGCTGACTGGGTGTCGGACTTCGCACATTTAGGGTTCCGTACTAAATTATCAATATATTTTTATTTGTTAGTTATAAGTAATAATAAACATTATCACCGTTCAAGTTCATAGGTCAATGGGAAGTTAATAAATTCTTCGGAACAAAATTTTGTAAAAAAAGCTGACTTTCGTGGTTTCTCATTTCTTTGTTTTCTTTTATAACAATGAAAATATACTTTAAATTGAATCAAACCCATATATTTATTACATTATACAATTACCTATGCATCGCGATCTACACGTGCTGCGTGAAAATATATGCTAACTGTCCTGCTTGTTAAGGCGAGTCTGCTGTAGACGATTTGTATGGCTTTGGGTCAACAAGATAAAACTGTAAAAATTTGAAGTCTGTAGCTCCAACCTTTGGCTGTAAAACCTGTGTGACAGACGACGGACAGACGGATAGACGGACTCGTGAGTGGCAGCAATAGGGCTCCCAATTGCAATTGGACCCTTCGGGTACGGAACCCTAAAAAGTAGATTTATTGTGGAAAATCGCAACAACGTGTTTGGTTTTTAGGCTTGTTCATATTTTGAAATCTCATAAATCTGTATATTTTTAAATAACTTTTGTTTTACGTAAATCCAACCTTTCTTATAGCATAACTGTTACAAAAATAAAAAAATAATAAAAAAACATTCGTAATTAGGTCACTTTTTCAAATTAGACCATAAAATCAACCGATGTTCAATAATAAAAGGACTCAAAGACAAATGTATCCCTAAACCGAATGCCAGGTAACAACACTAAAGTGACTCAACTAGAAATTAGGTATATTTGGTATTCAAAGTAATAAGTGAAATTACTGTATTAATCACTTTAAAATAATTATTTCACATCCTACCCTTATCGCCTGTGACTTAATACTGAAAGCGACACCTTCTCTCGGATGACTAAATAGTGCGGGACGGGGTGCGTAACGAAGAGATACATAATATGTATATCCCTGTACTCTTCTCACTACAAAAGGGCTGTTTTAAAGTCTCCACGCTGTAAAGCATGATTTTTAAGATCTCTGTGTATCTAACTCATCTTATAAATTTTTCGAGTTAGGTCAGTTTCGTTCTCAAGATTATGTGCTTGGTAACCAGCTTACGAATAACAACAAACGTTATATTGACACTGATAATGTTTATGATAATGTTGGTGACAGGCCTGATGCTGTGGGGGAGCGAGATGGAAGAGCACCCGCTGTTCGGCCGCGGCGTGTGCAAGTGGCCCGGCTGCGATGCTCTCGCCGACGACTACCAAGCCTTCCTCAAGTAACATTATCATTATTTGTTTCCTAATTGTTTTCCTTATTTGTTCCCGATTTCTTTGCGTCCGTGATATTTATTAGTCATAACTTGATAAGGTTCAGATCCCTATTTGCGTCTAACTAGACAAAGATTACAATTTACAATAACATATTTGTTTCCTATTGTACATACTATAAGGTATTTCTGGTTGTTTAAATCGAAAGGGCCCTTATGGCGGCGGCCACTTACGCTGTTATAGTTTTTATTGCCTTGTCAACAGCCATGTGAAAAAAGGCGTAATCGCCTGCCGCGATAAGGTCCCTTTCGATTTGCACGACCACATAATATATCAATAGCCCTAAACATTTTTTAACAAATTTGTCACGTGGGCGCTTTTGCTTGTCTACTATATAACGCTATGATAATTACTGCAACTAAAAGAAAAGTTATAAAAAGCATCCGAAGCAGTTTTTACATGACAAAGAGAAAGACTTTTAGCACTGCAACTGAATAAAATGCAATGACAACTCGATGACCCTGGTCATTCTAAGGTATTAGGTGGCCTACACGAGCCTATGTATTGTCGCCTTCAGTCGCATGTTGTTCTACCTTGGCTAATAAATTGAGAGGTGTCCTAATAGGATGTTAGCAAGTAAGTGATCCAGTGTTGTTGTGGGTGTACAGAGCCCTTAGCCAAGATGCCCATCGCTAACTAGCGTTTCTATTCGTTTAGTTTTTAAACCAATCGCGTCATTGGTAGATCACGTCATACGGAGAGTCACGTGAAACGAATAGAAATAGAAATAGAAACATTTATTCGACGATCACAAGAACAAAAAAACAAAACAAAGATTACAGATAATAAAAGAATGGCAACACACACAGATACCAAAGTGAAACAGTAACGCTAAGCGCTAGTTATCGCCGGGCATGTCGGCTAAGGGCCTGGTGACGCGCAGGCACCTGGAGGCGGCGCACGCGCTGGACGACCGCTCGGCGGCGCAGGCGCGCGTGCAGATGCAGGTGGTGGCGCAGCTGGAGCTGCAGCTGCGGCGCGAGCGCGACCGCCTGGCCGCCATGATGCGCCACCTGCACGCCGCGCGCGACTCCGCCCTCCACCAGCCCAAGCACGCGCATGGTACGCATCACCTGTTCTTTCAAATTACAACATTTTAAACATCTCAGTCTTTTCTCTCGGCCGTCATCTTCACAGATTTTCTCATTATCAACATAAGTCCTCGCATAGTAAAACCATAAGACTATACGTTCTCAATATAAAGGGACCTTATCGAGGCAGGCGGTTACGCCGTTTTTAGAACTGTTACCATAGTATTAATATAGTTACAAGAATAAGAAGAGCTTAACTGCCTTCCTCCATAAGATCCCTTTATATTGAGAACGTCACCTATAGCTATCAGAGCACCTAGTGTAAGTTTTGCAAAGTTTTTTACGTCTCGATTGCGTTTTCGTTTATTTTCAATTAGTATGAAAATGTGACATTGCCCCTTGCGGCGCGTATTCGAAACATTTGACAGTTCTATACAAAGTGACACTTTTACGCAAACACGATCGAGACGTAAAAAACGTTACAAAACTTACAATAGGCCTTCTGTAGTGATTGCCACTTTCGCAGTTTTAATAGTAGCTCGAAGTGATCTATCATCGGTCACATACCAGGATGCTAGCACCAATATTGTTTCTCCATTATCACTTCTACTCCATTTCGAAGCTTTCTAGAGAAGCTAAAGTCTGAATATAGTCAAAATACAACATTCAACCAATTCAGTAATTGTGACGTTCTCAATATAAAGGGACCTTATGGAGGCAGGAGGTTACGCCGTTTTTAGAACTGTTACCATAGTATACCTATAGTTACAAGAAAAAGAAGAGCTTAACTGCCTTCCTCCATAAGGTCCCTTTATATTGAGAACGTCACAATTAAATTACTTTTATAATATTTTCAGGAACTGCTAACGAGGGAACTTCTCCTGGTCCCGTTCGTCGTCGCGTCTCCGACAAATCCGGGGTGGCCATTGCCGGTGGTAAGTTTACCATAGAACCCCATTTTATTGAATGAACCTGTTCTGATTCAAATTTTCAATATAGAAAAACAAGCACATGCTTGCAGACGGTACTTAAATTCGCCTGACAGTAATATCACTCTAAACAAACCCAGGTTACTCCAAGCAGCAAAAACATGTCTGCTACAAGTTAACTATTGTTATCTGTTTCGAATATTACTGTGAATCACCCCCAAACCCTATATCACTAAAATGACATCTTTATCGTTGCCAGCAATTGTATTATTAGGCGATAGTAATTACTTTCCATAAGATTTTGTACTTATATCAATCTAATGGACTCTACAATTGGTACAATACAACAATAACATACGATACAAAGTTGAGTTTTATTCCTCGAACCTAGGTTTATATTCTTCATCAGTACATTACTTATTATTAATTAAATCCGCCGCGCTGAGTTCGTGTTTGTTCGGCCTAATCTTAGAAAATAGGTACTGTTTGGATCGTTCCGTTTTCATCGAACTCACAACGTTTATTTAACAACACTGCAACACAACACGAGGGATTCTGGAGGGATTATGTAGGAAGGTTATATAGGCTATAATTTATGGACACTATGAGCTGCCGCACATTAGGCCACTAGTCGTGGCCACAACAGCCACTTGTGGCCGCCACAAGCTGCGGACGAGTTTCTTCATATATTTTGTACAGCATCGGCGCACACCGAGCGTTCGAGTGGCCGTGTCTGAGCCACAAGCAGTGGTAGTCGCCCGCGCTCGCTACTAGTGGCCGCATTTTGTCGCTCGCCTCGCTCGCACACTCGGCCACAGTCGCCAGCTTCTCCAATGAATGCTGCCAATAGTGGCAGCCACTGGTGGCCGCCACTCAGCCACCGGTGGCCGCGATTGGTGGCTGCGACTAGTGGCTTAGCCGAACCACTAGTGGTCGCGTTTTAGTGGCGGCCACTAGTGGCCCAATGTGCGGCCGCCCTATAGATAATTAGTGCTACCCATGCGAAGCCGGGGTGGGTCGTTAGTCTATCATAATCGACAGCATGCCAGCCAAAACACCTCATGTGCTGAACGAAGACCTTCCTTCCTCTATACCTAGTTACATAAATTTGTTTGTTCTATTGAATCGAATGAATCTCGTTTCTGTCTGCAAGGTCTTCCATACATGCTCGAAAGAGCTGGACTAGACGTGCAACAAGGTAAAACAGTGTTACAATTTCAGTCTTTAGGTAATAATTATTTATTTAGTTTACTGTTATAATACAGCTGTGATGCTTACACGCAAAATTGAAGCATGCTCATTATTAGGTCGACGCTGCTTCTTATTTTGAGTTCAAATGTTTATTTCAATTTTATTACTAGACTTGTTATGATATTTAAAAAGAAAACTTGATTGTATAATTGGTTTATGTTTGATGTACATGGTATTTAAGTTTGATCAATAAATGTCCCATCTCATATTATCCTGCAACTAAGTTTATCATTTAAGTTTTAGTTTTAGTTGGTATCTTCTATTTTTACAGAGATTCAACGTAATCGCGAATTCTATAAGAGTGCAGATGTCCGACCACCGTTCACCTATGCCTCGCTCATTCGACAGGTATGTGTTATTATTATCATTTCATTACACAAAATTTTCAAGCCAAATATAACCTTAAAAGAAATGGTTTATTTAAATGTGTATACCGTTTCAGTTACAGGTTATTTGGTAAACTAACTTAAAAAGTACACACGCATAGTTTGACTTGCAGAGAAAACAAACACCCAAACTAGGCGAAGCCTGTATCTTGGGAGACCGACACAGATTAACATAAATATATTTAAAATTTTACTGCGCAGAGACGTCAATTAATTTTTAAGTTTCATTAAAGTTGCTGCGTCTTATTCTATTGCTATAGCAAAGAAAGTGACAGCATCTACTTTAATGAAACTTAAAACTTAATTGACGTCTCTGAGTGCGGCCGTTAGGAACTACCTACTTAAGTAAATAACTTCCTAAATTAAAACAAACTGGCTGGACGTCTCAAAGTCTTTTGTGTGTATATTGTAGGTGTAGCACAGCAGAGCCCTTAGCCAAGATGCCCATCGCTAACTAGCGTTTCTATTCGTTTAGTTTTTAAACCAATCGCGTCATTGGTAGATCACGTCATACGGAGAGTCACGTGATCTACCAGCGACGCGATTGGTTTAAAAACGAAACGAATAGAAACGCTAGTTATCGATGGGCATCTTGGCTAAGGGCTCTGAGCCTTCTTGAACCACATTATTACCTTTAGCAAACAGTTTGACAACTTCACCACCAAAATTGAGAAACGCGAATGCTATTCGTACTTAAGGGTCAATTTCAACAATGCACGATTTTATGCCAATTACTTTTCATATCGCCACCTAGGCGATATGAAAAGTAATTTTTTAGGAATTTTTTTTTGCTGATAATTTACTAAAAAATATTTGAAATTGGAATTTATAATGGGATGCTATTATTCGTACAACTTTAGAAGATATTAAGAATAATAATTTGAGCTAACCACCTGAATTTAATTGACGTGCCACCTAAATTTAAACGCCACCTAAATTTGTTTTTATAACATAATTTAATTTTGGATATTATTAACTACTAACTAATTTATGAATGAAATAATTCTAATAAATCGAAACAAATTTCGGTAATTAGCTTTTGTATTTATTGATCATGTGCAAAATGAAAATTAAACAATCGTGTACTCAGTAATGAGTTCTCTTCTTTTAAATTAAAATTTATACGTAATTATACAACCTAATAAACTCAGGTTAACTCTTTACAAAATAATAAATAAACAAAAATAATCATAATTAAATCCTATAAAATAATCATTTTTCGTTCCCAGTCTTTTATAACCTTCTCTCAATGCAAGATCATTTTTCGCGTTCACATACAACATTTTTTTCCCTTCCTTCTTGTGTTTCTTTTTAGGCATCATTCTAATT
The DNA here is from genome assembly GCA_963241965.1 of Tortrix viridana. Classification (NCBI taxonomy): domain Eukaryota; kingdom Metazoa; phylum Arthropoda; class Insecta; order Lepidoptera; family Tortricidae; genus Tortrix; species Tortrix viridana. The sequence continues at coordinate 3,795,724 of OY725196.1, read as the reverse complement.
CTAAACAATACTTTATATTTACTTATTGATTAATAAGCGCAATAATAAATCAGCTTGTAAGCTTCGTTCATAACATAATTACAAACTCTGACATTTTTAAATAGAAAAGGTTCATAAATAAGGTTTGAGCAATTAGTACACGAGTTAAAACAACGAGAAACTTTTTTATAATTTATAAAATTGTAATAAAATTTAAGAATAAAACGTTAATTAATAATTTAGGTGGCGCAAAATAAGCCAAAAAGATGCAATGCTCACCGAAATTGGAAATATATTAAAATGATACTCTAAAACGAATAATCCTTATTTTACAATTTTAAAATATATGCTATTGGAGAAAGACAACAAAAGACTATCATAAACGTTCATCTTTCAATGAAAACCTTATTAGAATAAACATATAAATGAGCCACCAAACTTGGGAAAATTTTGACCCCATGCCAGCGGTGATTAGTACTTACATGATTTGCTGGAACTCGGAGCGACATGACACATCATTATTCAGGGAGAGTGTTAGATGGCAACCTAAGTGACCAGGAAAGGAGACGTGGCGGTGATCAAAGCGTTAGGAGTGAAGTTATAAAGATTTAAACTTTGCCCACCCGAATGGGCCCTCGCGCACGGACAAAATGTAGGCTTCGGTTACGACTTATATGGTACAAATAAATAATCGGTACATGTTACCAAATATGCTATATCTTATACAGATTTAAGATATAGTAACCAAATAACGCAAACGTAAACCTGTTACTCAGAATGTTTTCTTTAAATTACCAAACCAGCACTAGGACGCGCCACCGAGTCTTGGTTTTAGCGATTTAAATATTTTTTAGTTATTTAAATTTAACGCAATTAGGTAGTTTTACCGAGAAGCAGTGGAGAATAATGAGCTTTAAAGCATAAAAAATTAATTTAATTATATTTATCATACATCACCTTGATTTTCAGCCTAGACACAAAAAAAACGCGATCAGAAATTTACCCTTAAATAGAACAGAAGTGTTTCTAACTTTTTAAGTATCTCGCAACATACACAGTTCTGGAATTGTATTGATGAGAACTATCTTTTTTATGTTGTGGTACGTGGTTAATTTGGTTTTATTATTTCCAGTCCATCATTGAGTCTCCAGACAAGCAGTTGACTCTGAACGAGATCTACAACTGGTTCCAGACAACTTTCTGCTACTTTAGACGCAACGCGGCCACTTGGAAGGTACGTTTATGTTTTTCTTACGAACCTACAATAACTATATAGAATTAATAATATGTGTAAATGAAATATATAAATATAATTTGTAATATTTTCGAGATTGTTATTAACGATAGTTTTATAAATTTACTTACTGATTAAAATTGCAATTTTCTGATGAAGATTTACACGAAGAAATACTTGTACACTTGTATTTTTACGTAAGTATTTTGTTATGATATAGTGTATGTATTTATTTTTATGTTTTCATCAAAGGCAAAACCTTTAAAGGAGTACGACAAAATCATAATAATCACTTGATTGATTGTACTTGTTAAGTTGATTTTGATGAAGACGTTCTCAATATAGCATTGTCTGGTGAACTTAATTTACGAAAATGTAATCAATCTCCTTAAGAACTACTTATGACGGTCGTTTATTAACTTAAACAGAAGCATAGAAATATTCACAAAAATGATTCAAACATTAATGAAGCACCTAATAAAGAACAACAAATTGTATTTAACCATATTAAAGAAATTGATAAAGAAACTGTAGATAAAGCAACAATAAGCGACCGTCAAGAAGTTAGCGATGATCCGTGACCAAATAAAGACTAGCATAGTACAACAGAACGCAGTGCGTCACAACCTCTCGCTGCACAAGTGCTTCATGCGGGTGGAGAACGTGAAGGGGGCCGTGTGGACGGTGGACGAGGTGGAGTTCTACAAGCGGCGCCCGCAGCGCGCTGCGCACGCGCCGCCGCCCGTGCACGCGGGGTACGGACCCGGCCCACTGCCTCCTTGTCGACCCCGGACACTCTACTAGTTTACACGACACAACGTACATACAGACTGATAGTAGTCTCTGTTGATCTACGAGTAAAACTCTGGGATAGAAAACAGAACACGTAATTATCTGCACTTTGACGCCATTGAGCATCAATATTTGAAATACTTAACACTGCCTTAACACTTCCACACTTTACAATATTACAAGTACAAAATGCACCGTATTGTTTTCTAGTGCTGATTTACTTGAATATCAATACATCCTGATATTTTCATACGGTATTGAAATACTGACATTTACATTATCACATTTGACAAGTTCCTCTACAAATTTACAATTGGAACACATTCACATTACAAACTTATACACCCTTAACATCTTTCACTTACTCATAATGTACCTAATTTTCTTTCTGGGACTGTCAACACTGACATCATTCATAACCATATATCTAACATTGCATCGTGGTCGACATGAACAATCCTATACAAACACAAATAATCACTTTACAAATAATCACTCACTCAATCACTCAAACAATCACTTTACAAATAATTTCACAAATTGTACAGTGCTGGTATCTTTCAGAACTAAACACTTGGACACACCTACACTCCGTATTGACATCTGATACATTAACGCATGATTCAATGTGTTCCACACACTCACACTAAACAATGATTGTAAACAATGCCATTCATCTCACAAATTTACACAAAAACGAGTCATTGGATTTATGACATGATACCTATTCTATTCCACACACACACTCTTGGAGACCTTACACACCTACAATTATTACAGTAAACTGAGAGGTCTGTCATTGACTATTGATACATATGCCAATTTGCATCCGACGCAATTGTCGTTCCGGTAAAACTGTCGGTCCAACCTAATGTAAACCTGCCCTGACTCTTCGCACATACACTCACCCTACGTGTAGACTACATGATACAATACAGAAGTCCTTGCCACACAACTGCACAAAAATCTATACTTTTCTCACTTTAACACTTTGGACTAACGGCCGCACTCAGAGACGTCAATTAAGTTTTAAGTTTCATTAAAGTAGCTGCTGTCACTTTCTTTGCTATAGCAATAGAATAAGACGCAGCAACTTTAATGAATCTTAAAAATTAATTGACGTCTCCGAGTGCGGCAGATAGACATTTACATTGCATTAACCTTTTGAACGCCATTGACAGCTATAGCCGTCATGGTTGCTAGCGTAAAATAGACCTAGACTAAACAAAATTACAATACCTTGACGTTCCGTCCGATCCGTTTTGGTTTTAGGACACCGTTTATTGACTTTTACCTACTTTGAGATTTACTCTTCAGCACAATGACAAAATTCATTTCAACTAAAAAAATTCAAATAATACTGTCACACAATCATACTTTTCGTCCACATCTATGCGTTACAAGTGTTACGACATCCACGTGACTGCACGTGACTGCCTCCACACTACTACTACTTGACTCTTAATCTTAACACTGCCCCAAAAACAAACATAGATCAGACACACTCTACTGTTTACTGCTCAAGTAAGTACACATCTAAATGACAACTTTTACCAACATTATTTACAAACTTTTGAAGAGCCGTAAAGAAATATTCGAATACACATTTTAAAGGCTTATAACAAGAATATTAAGTTAACTTACAAAATACTATCAGATAATGCATAGCATTACAATTTAAAACACTACCGGCTCTACCGGCTGCAAAAGCTGGTATACGTTAGCAAAAATAATTACTTACACTGCAAAAATTACAGCAAACCCTTACTCTATCATCCAACAGATTAATTGCTTCAGTGAATTAGAAAGAATCGTTATTTCTGACCGAATTATAATTAAGAAAGAGTCTCATTTGAAATTTCAATTGCACATATTAAAATGTGAGAATAATTAATTCAATAAAGTTATCCAAACTAGAAGAAGGCTTTCAGACGTTCGAGAAGTTATTGTAGATACTACACACCCACCCAAACCACACTCCTCATACACAGACAATGGGCACACTAAACCGTTTTTGGAATCTAACATTTTAATCTTCTAAATATTTTCTATCTAACCTAGAGAAACTTAACTCTTTTTGTGTAAATAAACGTTTTGTCTCGTTTCAGATTTGGATTTGTATTTATTTGTGTAGTTAATTTTGAATCATTATTGTAAGTAGCATTATAACCGATTTTAAAGGATATTCTCTTTAAAAGTATTAGTAGTTTTTCCATCGGTTATATTGCTACGAAGTGTGAGGTCATGTACATTTTTTCGTATTTAGGATTTGTTTGTGTGTTTGTGGGTTTCAGCGCAACGGTGGTAACAGTTTCTCGCTTGCCTATTAACCTTGCTCCTGTCATCTCTCCTTCCGGGGTCTCTTGGGCCATCCTGCATGTCAATCGTTTCTCCACGACGATCTTGCGTTCCATCGTTACATAGATTAAATGATGGGAACGTTGTATTGTTAAGTTGATTAATGTTTTTTTTCAGATCGCTTTGCTCACCTTTGGGTGGTCATTGTCGATTGAGTTAGCTACTAATCGGGTTGGCTTGTAGAACGCTATCCGGACGAACCTGTCTCTGCACAAATGTTTTGTGCGGTACGAAGACGACTTCGGCTCGTTCTGGATGGTGGACGACGCAGAGTTCGTGAAGCGTCGGCACTTGAGCCGAGGGCGCCCGAGGAAGTACGAGCCCGCGCCCGGACCCAACGCTGCGCCTGCACAGTAAGGACGCGCCCGCATACAAGCTGCGACCGTCCAACGAATGGAATAGGCAAAAGCTTTTTTCTATCAGATTTAGCAAATTTTCGCGTGCAGTGCTATTTATACAAGCAAAGTTGTAATAAATGTGTACATGGATGACATACCGATTGAAAAATTGCTGAATCGGAAACTGCATTTGGAAAAAAGCTTAACAATATTGACTTTTTCTGTGGATGGAACATTTCTGTGATAAAATTAGAGAAACCTGTATTTTTCGAAACTCGATGTCAATGTTTATAATGTGAAGTCGTTGGGCGATCGCGTCCAAAATAATAGAAGTGTGATATTATGGAAAAATCGAAAATTATGATTTGAAAGGTACGATAATTTTTGATTTTTCATTTAGATCGATGTTTCTGACCATTATGTAAAGTGTATCACTGTAAAGCTTTAGATTAATTAACTTGTCATGTTAGAATGTAACTAGAAACACGGTGTCTGTTCCAATATGATTATAATAAAATAATATCATATGTGCTTACCTTTGCCTAAATTAACAATAAAAAATAACTAAGTGAAATAAGAAACGTAAGCACATATAAAATTATTAGACTCCTAGAGTGCGAAGCTATAACCGATTGTTTTGCTATAGTTTTAACATCACAATATTACATAACTTGTCTAATAATTAGCTTAACTCATATGTTGCTACTGTAATTTCCGATATATTTTTAATTTTATCAGAATCAGATATCAAATTAAGAATTGAAACAATGTTTATTTTGATGATATGCATGTTATTAAAATAATTGTAAACGAAGGATCGTCGTTGGATACCCAAGTAAGATTGGTCATCTTCTCTATTACCCATTTTATCTCAAGCATGTTCATCCCAATTTCGTAGTAGCTTAAGATCGGACTTGGCTTCTTCGCTTTGCTTGTGCATTCTTGTCGCATGGTATACTAACTTTTTCCTCTTTTCTGACTCGCTTGCCTTTATTAACTTTTTTATCTTTCCATTTTTATTCTATTTATCTTTTTCCACTCACACAACACGCATCACATACTATTACAGACGAATTGGACTTTGAAATTCAAAATTTGACACTTTACAAATTTACACACTGACACCATACACAATGTAAATATAATCACGTGATGATTTGTCACAAGAAGAGGTCAGAAGTGGCCGGGGGTAATATTTTATTTTCACATTTTTATTTTAAAGATCATTCAAACAAATAAATTTAGAATTGTAACGTAATGTAATTTGAACATCAGTAAATTTAAAAGTTATTTTCTTTTGGCGATTTTGGGAAGGAAGGAATAGTTTTTCATTTGTTGTTAATTTGACAGATTCATGGGAGCACAGAGCCCTCCAATGATGACCAGCCCCCATGGCTACAGCGAAGCTCTTAAACGAAACCTTCAGGTATGTAAGGACTTATTAAGATAATAGAAGTGGACGTTTGGTACAATTCAGTTATTAATGATGTGGTAAAAAAGTGCATGGATCGATAGATGCAAGCGGCGCAGAACCGGTCCTTGTGGCAAACCTTGGGGGAGGTCCAGTAGTGGACGTCTTTCGGCTGAAATGATGATGATGATGATGAAATAAATATACGATGCCAAATATTCCAACAACAAAACTTCAACACCAATCAAAGCCTGCAATTATGTTTGGAAGTGATATTTAACCTGTTTATTCCAGAACCAAGCCCAATTAGACTACATGGAAAATTTCTTTCTCACACCTTACAGAGCAGTGTTATCTAATACCTACAGTTTAACTTACGTTGATGGTTTTATTTTTCTAGGGCATGATGGAGGAATGCAACCTGTCGTACATGTCCAGTGAAGACCACATCATGCAAGGCGCCGAGGAATACCCGTCTTCGCATGACGATTACAGGTAATAATTAATACATCAGAAGATCTCAGACGATCTTCCTGAATTCAATAACTTGAAATTGAAAAATCTTCGACGATTACGTCAAGCGAACAGAAAGTCATAAGCGTCAAACTTATAACAACCAGTTTGGTCGGGGGTGTTAAAAATATTGAAATAAATATGAATATCCTCCATTTAATTAATACGTTCCCCAAGGCATATTCCTTGGCCCAATATTTTTACACTTCTACACTTTTTGTTACTTCAAGTACCGCTCGCAGATACCGGGATACGTTTTAGCAAAAACGAGTTTCAAAGTACGTTATCGTGCAGTAATACAATATTTTTAGTCCCTAGCTATCAGATTTCCTCGTATTTGTATGAAACGAGTGACAAATATATACTGTCAGATTCGAGTGCGAGTGTGATATCCGATAGACAGCCGATGACTATTAAGGAAATACGCCATTAAATCAAATAACATACAGTACACAGCCCTTAGCCAAGCCAGCATCTACTTTAATGAAACTTAAAACTTAATTGACGTCTCTGAGTGCGGCCGTTAGGAACTACCTACTTAAGTAAATAACTTCCTAAATTAAAACAAACTGGCTGGACGTCTCAAAGTCTTTTGTGTGTATATTGTAGGTGTAGCACAGCAGAGCCCTTAGCCAAGATGCCCATCGCTAACTAACTAGCGTTTCTATTCGTTTAGTTTTTAAACCAATCGCGTCATTGGTAGATCACGTCATACGGAGAGTCACGTGATCTACCAGTGACGCGATTGGTTTAAAAACTAAACGAATAGAAACGCTAGTTATCGATGGGCATCTTGGCTAAGGGCTCTGTACTGTATGTTATTTGATTTAATGGCAAGACATTTTTCTATTCATCAAACCTCATCTACCGTACGTGTCCCGCAGCCGCCCGTCCCTGCTGAACGGCTACGGCAGCAGCTCCTCGCACGACGTGAAGGCCGAGGACCTGAGCGCCGACCAGGATGTCAAGCCCAACATCTACGCGCTCAAGAACGAGCTCCAGGCCTCCGACTATTCTAACAAAGGTACGTCAAGGCGAGAAGAGAAATATACAACATTATGTAATTTTTTTATGGCACGGAGAAGAGAATGCGTGGCCAACCCTGAGGACTAATAAGGGGTATTAATAAACTGATCTTGGATGAGATGCCCATCATTAAATGCGTCAAAAATGACAGTTTTATATGGCTTGACGTTTACTTTGACATAATAACAGCTCTATGCCAGTCATATCACCGGCAGGTCCGGTTATCTTATGCTACTTTTCCGCCAGTGATGTGCTAAGTCGCGTAGCTACGGATGTATTGATATCCACCAATTAACAGATTACCTTGATCATTTTTGAATATCTTATCTACTCTTCTGCTAGGCCAGTTGTAATCCCAATTCAATCAACACAATAACTTTGGCACTCTTCAGCTGACTACGCTAACTCCACCAAGGAGTCGTCGAGCAACCGCTCGAGCGAGACCAGCCCCTACGACGAGTACCCGCGCGCGGAGGAGCGGTACCGGCCCTCCGCCTCGCACATCAAGGACGAGGCCGAGAACCTCTCCCTCAACGAGCAGAGATCCGACAAATAGACCCCCTCCCCGGACAGGAACGAGAGATGAACCGAGTGCCGATGATACTGTTCGTATAGCAATATTGAGTGAAGAACGGTTCCATTTTCGTATAGTGTTCTGAATATATCACAGTATGCAATACGGTATACTTACGGGTGTAGTTCTATTTCGAGTTATTAGAGGTGTCTCACAGCGTGTAATGTGTTCATTGTTGGATTTTATATTTAATGGACGATCTCCGGAGGATTCTACAAGTTAGACGTAACCAAATATTTCTTTGTTTATTTTTTTTAACTGACCCGGTTTTAACGGGGTACTTTGAAGTATTATAGTTTATATTTTTTTTACTGCTAATTTTTTTTTTTAAGTTTGTTTAGCTAAGATAATTGAGAAATTAGGTCTTCTATTTATAGGTTAAGTGTTAGGAAATTTTAGATGAAACGAATTGCGGTAAATAATCAAAATTCAACGATAAATAAACCTTAAAAGGTCCATATCAATATTTAAAAAGTATTTAATCATTATTTGTAATATACAAATAATACGAACAATAAGTAGGTGTATTGGACTGTTTAGGGGAACGTAAGGTACATAAAGTTTTAATAACATTATTAACGCTAAGCGTTTTGGTTCTTTACATTTTGATGGCCACTAAATAATTTATATCCTCTTTTGTTTACGTGAAATGAAAAAACAACGCATAAAACTATTATCGTGATCTTCTTTAGCAGAGACAATGCTTGAGTGTTAAACAAGCAAAACAGAAGCGGACGCAATTGAGTCTCATTTTGTTTTTTGATGGAATAGAAGTAAAAGCAAAGGTAATGGTTGTTCTTTGATTTCCCAATTGTTACAAGTACCAGTTCCACTTGGTTTTAAAACGTCTGCCAAACTGACTGGTGGTAACTGGTGAAGTCGATTTTTTGTTTCTAAAATATGCATTTGTACTACGTTTGAGAGATTTTTTTTCCAAATGGCTTGTGCTTGCTTCATTTAGTTTATTTACCAGAGGCATTAGACTTTACAATTGAGTATGAATCAGAACTGTGCTAGGGAATTGACGCTCTTCATTGGTTTTGCTCATTTACTGCATAACTTTGTTGTACCTACACGGAATTGATTTGATTATGTTTATTTGTATTAAGAAAATGATCTGATGATTTTTTTTAGTCCACGACTTTGTTCGGATCGTGTGTGGCGCACGCCATTCAAGATTCTAAGGAATTGTTTATTTTTAATTTTTAGACTAAGACCTAGGCTGTAAATATTTATCATGACGGTCATGAGTTGTAAATTGTTAAAAATGGTAAATCTAGATGCGTGTAAACGTTTACTTATTAAATATACCTTAATATTGCATATTAAATCGTTCATGTTGTAGAAAATTTAGGAATTTAGTAGTGAATTTTCACTGTATTGGAACCTTGAGCAGGTGTTAATTTTGTTTCGGTTTCATTTGTAGGTACTTGTGCAGGATTGTGTGAAGGATTGAATCATATCACAGATAAGTATATATACCTACTTGTAATATGTAGCACTAATTCGATGTATGTAAAATGTATACATTTTGCAATAATTCTTGAGTAACTAGAAACATAAATGCTGGCACATTTAAAATACACTTTTCACAGGTTATTTGGTTAATTTGTTTATGCATTTTATATGTTTTATTACAGTGAAGTACAATACTTATATTATACGCACGCACCGAGAATTGTCACATATGTTTTACAGGAATTGAAATATGTTGTTAAGCATTAAACCGCATTTAAAGCAGGTTCTACGTTTTGTTGCAATATTGAGAATGTAGATATTGATAGGAACTAAATTATTATGTAATCGTCCACATTCTAACCGCCTGGCCACGACTTGCGCGAGCGGCGGCGCGGCCAGCGATACCTAATACATTGCGTGTCATGCCGATTAACCGCTGTGCGGTGAACGTCTCGGCCGCGCAATGTAGAGATAATTCGCTCGCCGCTGCCGCCGCTTATAGCCGCGGCCGCTACATTACGTTTGAATATAATTTTTAAAAGTACTTACTTAAGTACCTATTCAATACATTATTGCTACATATAAGCTTGTTTATTGTCAGCCTACATTGATTGTGGATTAAGTTTCAATTTTTAGGGAAAATAGAAATAATAGTTTATGTTATTTAACTCTGTAACTTCTTTAATATTTGACGGGTTTGATTTATTAAAACCTTAACTTGAATATCCGCATAAAAATGTTCATTGGCACTTTAATCTTAAAATATTTCGTTATGTAGGAAGATAAAAAGTGGCGATCGATTAAAATCAATATTGAATGATCTACATTCTCAATTTGTTCGCTAACTGCAAAACGGCGCGTCGTACGCGATACATTTATTGATCATTGTAAATTATACTTAAGTAGTGTTGTATTAAACAAAATCATTACAATTATTTCGTTTGTTTTATTTGTATTGATTGCATTATCTTCATCTTTACCGACTGAGAGAAGCAAAAAGAAGGGTAATCTGGTTAACAGTCTATGTTTGTGTGTATGTATGTAGGTATGTGACCGAAAATCGGATGTTCCACTCTAGCTCCTAAACTATTGGACCTATTTGAATAAATGGGGTGTCATATGATTCGTCATAAATGTGCGAGGGTCATAGGCTATGTAAAAATTATAAGGGTGCGTCATACTAGTTGCCAATCAGGTTTTATTATTTGAGGTTAGGTTAGTAGGCCATTTTAGTTAAGAGCTCTTCTACGACGATCGTCTGTGAAACCAGCGACTAAATGTGCAGGCAGTTGAATGTCATTTACCCTCCTTGACGGACGACGTAAATTCGCCGGCTATTCATCGACTGAGTAGAACTGAACGACGATGTGTCAACAGAATAACATAGCTGGTCGGTGGAGTTATTGCCACTTTTCTCTATTCTCTGCCAGCTATTTCAACTCCTGATGCCTTCGAAACGACATTGGCTTTCTGCTTTGTAGAATCAAATTGTACATATTATTTAAAGTGTAACATCAATTAATTAATTTAGCTACCGTCACAGTCACGAAAAGGGCTCTAATGATTTTAATCTATACAAGTAAATCGTGTGTTACTTTGTATGTTTGAAGGACCATTTTACAGTTTTTTCAAGCTACTTTATCCTTCATTTTGTTTGAACCGGAGCGAAGCGGGGCGGGTCGCTAGTACGAAGTAATAGCTTGATCGAATTGAAAAAAAAAACTAGTTACTTATTACTTAAAACAGAAAATTAAATTATTATGATGTCTGGAAAGCATGAATTTACTCTAAACTTAACTAAAAACTCATCTAAACTTAAATATTACTGAGGCGCTGCTAATCTACCCTTGGTGTGCTCTCAGGGGCTCGCATACCCGATCTTGTTATTAAAGGTACTAAATTATATAATTATAATTAGCATCTTCCCGATTAAATGAGTCATCGCGCATTTGTTGCGCATGCGTGTATGAATGACGAATAAAAATGCGTTTCGTTCATCTTGTGTCACGTCACATCCGCTATGCTCCAGACGTGAAATATTAGCGAGTTGAGTTCATTCACTAAACTGGTAATCTTACACATTTGAATGGCAAGGATATTTAGAGTTCCGTAGTCAAACTAGGAACCCTCATAGTTTCGCCACGTCCGTCCGTCTGTCCGTCTGTCCGTCCGTCCACAGCTTATCTCAGAGAATCTTAGTACTAGAAGCGTTATTTGGCATAAATATACATATTAGTCACGCCGACAAAGTGGTAAAAAAATAATGAAAAAATATATTTTTAGGGTACCTCCTCTGCTAGGGTATCGTTGGATAGGTGTTTCAAAAATATCGTGGGTTTGTAAAATCAATTTTTACAATTAAGGGATGCGTTTGTGAAATATTAAGCTTCAAAGTGCTAATTTTTGTTACAGTCAAGTCCCCCCCCCCCCTACAGCCAAAACTACAAATACTAAAAATCTGAAAAAATATCTTAAAAGAAAGCGCATATAACGAATTTAAAAGGAAAACGATCACAACTAAGTAGACATCATTGGTTCTTGAGTTACAGGCGACTAAAATGTTTACACCTACTGAAAATCAACTATGTTATGTAACTTTAAATAGAAAGTCAGTTAATAATATGTGAAAAAATTAACGGTAGTATAGCAGTACTGCCCTGCTAAGGTAAAACTGTAGCAATTGCAATCTCATTATATTGTGACAGGCAGCTACGGAACCCTACACTGCGCGTGGTCCGAAACGCTCTTGGCAGGTCATTAAACTTATTGGAATCGGAAAGCCTGTAGTATTTGTGCAGAGGTCGGAATACGTAGTGCTTATTTGCTTACACTTGATGCATCTTCATTCAATAGTGTGTTGCTATCTCATTTACACATGAATGCATGTCAAGCTATGTTATTCTGTTAACACATCGTCGTTCAGTTCTACTCAGTCGATGAATAGCCGGCGAATTTACGTCATCTGTCAAGGTGGGTAGATGACATTCAACTGCCTGCACATTCATTTGCTATGTCTACACCTGTGCGCTTTCATGTTCAACTTGCTTTCCTCTGACGTACGCCTCTACAACCACAGCGCATGCAATAACGCATGCGCTCAAACTGGTTTGATATCAGCGCCTACCCGTAGCGCACGCTGATCCGTCACCGTTGGGTCGACGTGCAACATTTTGCAAATAATATGGCGGAAGATAAAGTCAAAACATTGGATTTTATTGAAGATTAAGTGTCACCCTCGTATTGCATGCGCTTGACGCAAGACGAATTGAAATCTTGAACGCGTAAGTTGAACATGAAAGCGCACAGGTGTGGACATTGGACATAGCTATTTAGTCGCTGGTTTCACAGACGACCAGCTGTCAAACCAGCGACTAAATGAATGTGCAGGCAGGCAGTTGAATGTCATTTACCCACCTTGACGGACGACGTACATTCGCCGGCTATTCATCGACTGAGTAGAACTGAATGACGTAGCGTTAACAGAATAACATAGAAGTTTAGGTAAATTAGCACTACCTATTCCGACCACTGTATATTATTGTTCCAGTTATTTATGAATATGTGCCCTTCGCATCGTCTTTATATGGGTGGAGTTCAAAAAGTTGAACATAATTGGCATATTATTATTATGCTGTGTTGGGATAGTTACATCAATTACCTGTCGTTTCTATTCTTTCCATGTACTTACTTATTTTTCTTCCATAAATCTTAAGTGTTTAGTTGTAAATGAAGATTTCTTTCTCTTATTTTCTTTCAAATTGCTGTACATATACGAGTACTATACCCATACAAAAAAGTATTATGTTCTTTATAGAACATTTTATTTACGTGAGCGCCTTACCATGTTTTATTTATGGAACGAAATGCACTTTCAATTAGGTTTCTAAGCCTCATCTATACTATTTATACTAATATTATAAAGAGAAAGATTTGTTTGTTTGTATGTAGGTACCTAATCGATAAACTCTGAAACTACTGAACTAATTTTAATAATTCTTTCACCGTTAGAAAGCTATACATTGTTGAAGCAACATGGTATATTCTATTTTATAGGCTATATTTTAACTTAATCGTGTTAATAAGATCTGCCAGTAAAAATATGACTAAGATTGACATTGAGACTTAAAAACGGATGTGGGACTGCATTAGATCATCTTAAAATTCAGCGGATCCTAAATGACATTGTCATAACTGTTTATTTTAAGATTCCACAAGTGTCACGCGACAAAAATGTACGTTCTAGGATGTCTAAAACAGAACCAAAAAAAAACAATTCTCACGTGTTTCACATGGCAACAATCAGAGCCTCCCATGTGTTGCCATTACTCATCTCCCAATACAAAAAAGGAAAAAACATAAAACCCATTTGAGAATACTAAATTAACCCCTAACTTTCCATTTCGAATCGAAACGACAGTTTTGAGTAAAAAAAAGGAATTTTAACCCATTCGTAGACATGTGTTGGTTTTTTGTGCGGGTTCAGTAACCAGATCTGGATTAAAAATACGGTTATTTTAGATTTTTTGTCGGTTCAGTGGTTTAGTAGTTGAGGGCGAGAAGAGTTATAATTAAGGGCCACATGTCAGTGAGTTTCTGGGGATGGGGCGCGGCAATGTGCTAAGATATCGATATATTTTTGAGATTGTTGGTAAGGCAACGGGGTTTGTGGTTATTGGAACATATAACGCGATTAAGTCCCGTGTTTAGGGTTCCGTAGTCAAACTAGGAACCCTAGTTTTGCCATGTCATGTCTGTATGTCACACTCACTTTTTCTCAGAAACTATAAGTGTCACAAAGTTGAAGTTTTGTATACGAATAGAAATTTTTACTGCGCATTTAGTAAGAAAAAATTATTTTAGGATCCTCTTCAGGTACCTCTCCCATACATGTAAAGCAAAGGAAAAAGAATTCTCTTCACACACACATCACATCATTGATATCATTGGATTGGATTGGGAGATATCATTGGATAGCTCTTAAAAACATTATGTGTAATTTTTAGATTAGCGGGACTGTTTAGGAAATATTGAACTCGAAAAGTGTCATTTTCGCTAGAGTTGCATGTCCCCATCAACTACAGCCAAAACTACAAGTACCTACTAAATCTAAAAAATATCTTAAATGAAAGTAAATACATATAATGAATTGCAAAGGAAAACTATCACGACTTGGTAGACTTTATTGACTCTTGAGTTATAGACGACTACAATGTTAAAAATCGGCTTAGATAACTTTGACCAGAAAATTAGTTAATTTATGAATTTTCCATATTGTTTTTTATATTTGTAGTAATGGCAACGGAACCCGGCACTGAGCATAGCCCGACATGTTCTGGCCGGGTTTTTATATTTTTAGTGCCTATGTGTAAAAATTGAGTTAAGTATAAAATTTAAAAATAAAATCTTGCAGATTTTGATTAAAAAAAGTTATAAATTAAAAAGTTTTTAACATTTTTCCTTAATATTAATTAAGGATTGCTCTAAGTTACCTAGGTAGGAAACTGTACATGGCTTGAGATATCAACATTCTCAATATTTTATCGACACCAAATAATAGCAAATTATTTGACATTCACTCAACTTTACGAGAGAAGTGATGCGTAAACTACATCAAGTTTATCGATATCGACAGTTATCAATTTAGCCACGGCCCTATTACACTTGCTGCAGCCATAAATCAAGCTAGCGGTGTCACGTCGATGATATTAACAGAATGCACGTTATCTACCGCTTACGGCACCGCTGCGTACTGTAATTATCCATGCATGCAGGATGAAGCGCGGTGATGCGAGTACTTTTTACGTCGATTGGTATTAGGTAGTGGACGTCCAGTAGTGGACGTCTGATGATAGGTAGAAAAATTAGGTACTAACTCATTGAAGATACGAGTCAAATCTGAGAGCCTTTACCATGCCTATGACGTAAGATTGCCGTTTAAGCAGTCTTTAAACCACTTTCATACGATCGGGCGGTTGGAACAACCGAGAGGGACGCAGCTATCTGTCAGAATGAGATAGTAATATATACGTTCTTACAGATAGCTGCGTCCCTCTCGGTTGCCCCAACCACCAGATCGTGTAGAAGGGGTATTAGTACCTATAACCAAACAAAGTAAAATTTTGTAGTAAATTTGTAATAACAGCGAAATTATTATATTGTGTATCTTAAAAGTTATATATCGACCTAAAGAAATAAAATATACATTTATACGCTTACAAAATAACTCTACTAACTCTTGAAAAAAATCATGAAGCCATACGTTGATTAATAATTATAACGAATGTCGTCGATAGATTTATCAATGAAGTATTTATGAAAAGTTACAAAAAACAAAGACGTGAGTGGATGAAGGGGGTTTGTAAACGATCTACATTTTTATGACTTAGATGAAGGTGTTAAGTCGCAATTTACCTCGCAACTTCTCCAGTACATACATCTACCCACGTGTTTAAGTGAAAATCGTTTTTATATGAGCTGTCACAAGTCATCCTAGATTGACCCAACTATAGAAAATTCACCGGTTTCCTTAAGGCCAACACAGACTAACAGTCTGTCGGCAATCCCAAGTCTGTCCACCTGATATATGAAGAATATATGAAATGGTAGAGAAACTGATAGTTTATGATCTAAGTTACTACGATGAACTGATAGGCCACTGCAATCTGTGTCGCTCTTTACCCACAAACTTAACCTAAACTAGGCAAAGCCACTCGTCTAAACCAATTGTAAACAATATTGGAGCGTAAACACATGAATTACAGCTAAAGGGTTTATTTATAAGTATTTTTTCTGCCACGAGCCGGCGTGTGGCGCGATTGGACGCCATTGCTTTTATTTCTGGCTGACATGTGCGTTTACGCGTTACCTATGAGGCAATAACCGCGGGTCGCTCAAGAACTTTAAAATTGATAAAAAATGCGTGAGTAGCCGCCTCTAGCTATAGGCGTCCCATAGTACCTAATATAATTGTGAGAGTTTGTATGGATGTTTGGATGTGTTTCAATTACGGCTGACCGGTTTTTCATTAAATTTGGCACACAGGAATGATTAGAACTGCATAACAGCATACCAGCATATTAGCATATTGTTATAAGTATACCTAGTTACTACCAAAGTTTACGTAATTTAACATTTACTTCTTAACTACACAGTTTAAAACTGACAATCCTCAGATCAGATGCATATTTACGGGAATCACTAGTAATTCTTAAAATCTTAACCCATTGCTAAGTCCTACTGTCTCATGGCTCAGGGTTGAACCGATCGCAAATATAGTAAACTCGTTGAATTCCGTGTCTCCTCGACTCCGTGGCAGCAGTTCTGTAATCCGCCATAGAACCCTGCAGGTCGAACCTGGGACCTGAGATACACCCTTTATTTATTTGCCGTAGCCTATTTAAAAGTCTAAGGTCGTATTTAAGTTCGTAGATTCTATTAGCAGGGTTCTATGGCGGATTATAGACCTGCTACCACGACATTGAGCGAGTCACATAATTCGACGATTATACATACTTAGTATCTTGTATATTTTCCATGTGATCTACTGCGGTAGTTAGAGTACAATTACGTCCACGCTTTGATCCGAGTACATTTAACAATAAGAACTAAGGATTATGATTAGGTATATGAATACTACACTAATGCACCATTTCCTTGAATTAAAGCGGGCCGCAGTTGACCAGCTGCGCGCGCACGAGTGTGTTAATTCTGTGTACTTATGCCACCGCGGTGATCCCAGCTTCCCAAACTTTAACTTTCACTATAGATGCATTATATTATTATAACGGTTACTATTTAATTCTTGCCCAGTTTTTGCTGTTCATTTTGGAGCCAATGAGTAGAGTCGAGATACCTTTAAAACCTTGATGTGGTTCGTAGCGCCTCTCCGCTACGAAAAGAAAAACAGTGCTACGAATTGAAGCTTACGAGCACGTAGACTGTAATTTTTCATTGTTTCGACGCTTTATTTTCTTTTATTTAACGTATTTACACTACGATTTGTCTGCTAAACAATCACATGATTAATCATGTGATGTTAACTTTATGTTAACTCTTATTCCCTTGACATTAAAGGCGACATTTGAAAAAACTATTTCTAAAGCTTTGGGAAAATATTTTTTTGGAGTTTTGGCTGGCGTAGTGAAGATGATTATTATAGCGAATAATAATTAGTAGTATCTATTGAGATACGCGATTGTTAAAGTATCAGAAATACTTAACATCAAACTATTCTGAAAGAGATGGAAAGAAAGTACCCCATTGACGTTACACACACATACCTAAAGAAAGAAAAGAAAGAAAAATATTTATTCGTGACAGATATAAAAAAGAGACAGATATGCATTTCTGTTACAGCGCACAAGACATACGTTTTACTGAATACAGTAAAAAAATAAAAATACAAATTTGGAAACGTACCAGTTTGAGAACCCTTGCCCCTAGGAGAAGTCTAAGCATCTGAAGCACTTGTGGCCTAGATAACGAATTGATCATAAATCATCAGCTATCTTTGCGGCTAGTGGACGGATAGCCTCGACGAAATGCGCTAATTGTAGTTACTGGCTAATGACTCCGTAATTTACTTTACGTATTAATTAATTAAAAAAAAAAACGAAATGAAATTACAGATTTAGGCTACGGTGAGTAGATGACATCTTTGAAATAAAATGATAATGGTTTTTAATTTATTTTCATCATCGGGTACCTACTTAAGAATAATGTTCGAATTTTAATACGAAAAAGTCGTTACGTTGTTCTCCCACAGGCCTTTAATCCATATACCTACATACAATTAAGCATATTGTTGTAAGACCATCTCGTGTTGAGTCTTATCAACTTATTAAAAATGGTTTTCCTTAGAAATATTTGACTTTTCAGTATTGTTATAAACATGCCAAGTAGCACTCAAGCTGTATAGGAGATTATACAGTCCTTAAATTGCTTAAACTAATGTTATAATGGTAGTATAAGCTCTTATACAGCTTGTGTGCTACTTGGAGCCTGTTAAACTGTCTACGTATGACTTCCCTTGGAATCATAACGTCCAACAAAGCCTTATCTCCAGTGTGTTTTGATATTTCCGTGTAAATATTTATATGTATTGTAAAAGAAAATAAAAATTCTATCCAACGATACATTTTCTGTGCAATGAATGAATTAGAACAGCCTTGATATATTTCAATACCTATGCCAATAGGAAGTATGCATGAATTATTTCTTAACAAAATATGATTTTTTTTTTTCTCTTTTCTGCGTCGTGGCAATCTGTTGAACATAACAATAAGCCGCTTCTCTCTTTGATATCTTGTATCTGTTAGGGTTTTTTTGGCTTAGACAGACACTTCTCAGTTGGGTGTCTCATTCCATCCTGACAAATCTATCTAGTAGAGTTGGAACACTATGTCTCTTCAATCTCCTATAGCGTGTACTTTTGTCTCCTCCCAGTCCGAGGGCAAGTTCATTTTTATGATTTGCGAGTCTTTTCTGGTAGTTAATGCTATATTTGAAAATATGAAAATACCGAAAAAGAGATGACAAAAAGAGAAATTAATATTAAAATCAAAAATACGGATGATGTACCTAAGCATTTAAAACCACTAATTTCGTTATTCGAAAAATATTTTTTCTCTACTGTTACATGAATGAGTTTTTATTAAAGCAACCAAAATCCTGCATATTCCTTATTAATAGTGCTAAACATGATTAAGAGCATTGGAAGGCTGAAAATGTCCATACAAAATACGGTAACGTTTTCATCAAGTCTAGTCCGATTTTTACTATTTTTTAATATGTTGTATGAACAACTGGGTCGTACGTTTTCCTTTCCAAGGAAATATTTATTGGAAAGGAACAATTAAAATTTCATAATTACTACACCATCATATACAAAAGTCGTGGAAATCGAGCTGATTTACGGCGAGAAACGTTACCGCCCGGACCAAAATTTGTATGGAATTTTTTTGACAGCTACGCAATTTCAGCGTCGCTTCACAATTCTCTTAAAATATTAATTACGTTTACGTCCATGTTTAAATAATTAAAGTAAGTAAACACCGACTATCCCCATCAAAGCCGTCGATCCCAATAAACGTGCGCCATAACGCGCATAAGAACAATTGTTATTTTTTAAACCACCCGTTAAATTTATCTTAGTTTAGCCTTGTGACACACTTTCAAAGATGGAATTAGACATATTTTCTAGCGATTTAACACGTTAACTGCGCGGGTTTTATGGATATTTTTAGCTAGCGAGTTTTAGGGACCACTCTTATCCGCTTGACTGCGCATTTTAGGCCTAAAGTTTTATGATAAATATAAAAAAAATACATAAATAAATCCTCTTGAATATATTAAGAAAGTTTACTTATGTACTAAGTATATATAATTATAACATCCTATCCTGCTAATATTATAAATGTACAAGTTAGTATGTTTCTTCTTCCGCGTATACACTGCTGAATGGACTTTGATGTATATGTATAGTAAAAATAAAATAAATAAATATATATCAGGAGGCAATCTCACACAAATTGACCTAGTCCCAAACTACTAGTTCTAGACAACGATAAACATACTGAAAATAACGAAAAACATACTTAAATACTAGATAGAAAACGAACAAATACTCGCGCTCATCAAATATTTGCTCATACTGGGATTCGAACCCGGGACCGCTAGCTTCGTAGGCAGGATCACTAGCAACTAGCGTCTAAAAATTAGCTTGTACTGCTGCACCGGCTCGAAGCGTCCCGTCACACGTGTCGGACATAAGTGCATCGAATAAAACGGTGCGCGTGCGCCGTCCTGCTCCTTTTTCAAACTTTTACTTTTTTATAACTGCCATTACACTGTCGTGTACTCGAGCAATGTGCTTTATGTTTTTTAATTTCCAAATGAGTGATTTAGGGCGGCCGCATACCAAAAATTAAGGCAAAAATTAAGTTCTGTTAGGCCTACTTACAGAACAAAGTTAAATTATTTTTTCAGTAAAAAATTGTGTGATCGTTTTGGGTAAGAATAAAAATAAATGACATCGGTAACTACCAAATTAAACCTGCTGGCAGTTACAGAAATACTTGTTAAAGTGCCAATGCAGCCTCCTTACTGAGTAAATTGCATTTAATTATACATTTAAAAAAATGTTGTGGCTAAATAAAAAAAAAGTATGGTAATAATTACATATATATATAATTATAATTATAATCCTTGATAATACATTTTCGGGTAAAGCGTTTCAATCGCTCTCATTCCCCTGGTCGCATTAAAGTCGAAATTCCTGTAGCTGCATCTTGTCTCGGTTTATGTAGGAAAACATACCGAAACTCTTTTATGTGGTTACAGGTATAATATATGTAGATATATGTGTATATGTAGCATATCGCGAATAAAAACATATTTCTGTTACAGAGGTTGTCTTTGACGTCAACGTGACACGTGGAGGTATCTAATCCGTGAATAAATCGTTCACCCATTGATAGCGACAATGTAGGGACGTGGGTTATCGCAAGTCAGGTCCAGCGTTAGTGCACAAACAAGCCACGGCCGTCCTAGTGACCTAGTTGGATATTCAAGACGTCTTTAGTTATTGAAGTGTTTGTCAGGGAACCCTGTTTTACCAGCTCGGAAAGTCAATTTTGAACCAGCTCCCGTTCGCAGAATTGGCTACCACCAATCATCTTTTTCTTTAACCAATAGCTTTTGTGGTGAACACTTGAACGTTTTTGTGTTTTTGTTAAGAATTTTTTAATTATACTGCCATGTTTTATTAACTTAAATAAAAATTACATAATTAAGACTCGTTTATTTTTTTTATACATACTTACTTACATATTATATAGACACGACAATTAATAAACTTCCTTTGGCTTCGCTGAGTAAAAATGGTTCGGGTAAAAATGTCTGTACGTATGTCACGACGGCCGACGCCCATGTTCAACGCATTTTTTATACCAAACACCCTTCATGAGATACGTAAAACAAGTGTCTCACAACAACTCGTAAAGGGTTGTAATTCTTCGAGCGTTTCAACCGCCGTCATTCCCGTGGCCGCATTAACGTCGAAATTCCTGTAGCTTTGGATGTTATTTTCCTCCACGACTGACCACGGGTGGGCTTAAAATCAGCCAAGCTGTGCCCACGCCTTTTCCATTACAGGTGCTAACTACCACTATTAATAAAAATGTCTAATTAATGTAATGAAATAAACTATTTTGATTTTGATTTTTTTTTTTTCGTTTTTTTTTTTTATTATTATTTAATAAGTACAATTTCTATTTAAAAATAAACATTTAAACATTGCCCCACAAAACTGGAGTGACAGTTTGACTGTGGGATCGGCAGTATCTCGGTAAGGCATTCATTAACATTAAATAACATTAAAATAATAGTACTATGCTGTCTATAAAATCAGTTATACTAAACATAAATGATATTATGTAAGTAGATCTAGGTAATGCTTTTTTAATAGTCTCTTAAATTTATTCTTATTATTTTCACGTCTAATGGCTTCAGGCAAACCATTGAGTAGGTATGGGATACGCTTTTTGAGAGTTCTGTCCCCATAATAATTATTTATCCTAGGAACGAATAGTTTACCAGTCGCCATAGCCTTGGTGTTATAGGTGTGATCAATGGGTTTTAATGCAGAATACTCTGAGTTATAATCCAGACAGCCATGGTTATTAGTAGCAAGTAGGTAGATACTTATGTTTCAAGCTTACCGGTAATCTTCTACAGATTTTAAAGAGTTGTCGATAGTTATCTTTACATTTGAGTTTGATTTTTTCGTTATCTTGTAGAGTGCCCTGACTTCTACAAAAGGGCATTGGGTAAAGTTTGAAGAATATTGTCATTTTTTTTCAGCAGCCACGGCTGATTTTTACATAGTTATTTAGAGGACCTCGAAATACACATAGATATATATAATTTATGATGTTTAATAATATCGGAGCCGAGATATTTAAGATTTAAGTTTAAAGAAAAAAGCCTACTTAGTCAATAATGCATAAACATATTTATTCACTACTATTGCTACTTCTTATTATTGTGTCCAAGAAAACTGCCGGAGGAACAAGATTTTCTTGGTATCTTCCCCATCCTAGATACCATAAAATGGACATTACGTGAGAACAACATCCTAATGTTCGTTTTCCCACAATGCATGAGCAATAGTGGCCAATAATGAATGGCATTCGTTCCAATTGCACCTCTTTCTATTAATATATAAACATAATATATCCGGCGAGAAATGTGTCGCGATTGGACTCTTCCCCTTAACATCCAAGGGTTAATACAATCTACGTATTGGTTTCCGAACTCACTTGGGTCCCGATATACAATATTTCCAACAAATAAGTTCCGTTTTTGGCATGTTCCGCAAAGTAACTACGTGCCTGTTGGATTTAATATGTTCCCAGTGCATAGATTCATCCATACTTATAACTGGAAACTCCATCCCTTTAACAACAGGGTCTATGCGTGAAAGCAACCGTCACTGCCCATCACATTTTGTCGATCTTACTCATTATTTTGTTGTTCATTATATGCTCTGCCTACCCCTTTTGGCTCCTCTTGGCCTTATAATACAGGTTTGAGAAAATGTATCTGTCTGGATTTTACAATTTTTCTATTCGACCTATGAAAATCTATATTAAAAATATCTCGGCTCCGATGCACATTAGAGTATTACATGTTATTACAAAATATGTTTATTTTGAATAGATCTATCATAATTTACCACTTTTATGAGTGGCCGCTCACCTATAAAATGACAACACTTTTACCCAAACCCCTTTAACTGAAAATGCTTCCAAAGCTTCAAGAATTTCGACATCAATGCGGTCATGACGAAATGAATGGCACTTACCTACAGCAACTTCTGATACTAATAGAAACTACCCCCGGTTCTGCTTCTGTTTACATCACAAGTTGCTGGTAGGTGTCATTGATTTCGTCAATATATTGGAAATGGTAATGACGGCGGTTGAAACGCTTGTAGGAATTACCCTAAAATACTCGACATGTATCACAGTAATCATTTAATTTCATGTCATTCTCGGCATCCTGAAATTCTGATGAAAGATTAGCGTCCACATTAAACAATCGAGTGTTATTTCATGAGCCTATGTATTCATTTACGGTAATACCATTATCGTATTATTCTACACTAGTGACCCGCCCCGGCTTCGCGCGGGTAGCAGAGCACATACGCACCTAAACCTTAATGAATTATACACTTAAACCTTCTTCATGAATCACTCCGATCGTTGGCGAAAACCGTAGGAAAATCCGTTCAGTAGTTTTTGAGTTTATCGCGTTCCAGACAGAAAAACAGACAGACAGACGCGGCGGTGGAACTTTGTTTTATAATTATGTAGTGATAGGTACTTGTACTACACATATGAGCGAGAGAAAAAGAAAGTTTGTATAACGTAATAAACCTCGTTCCTGAAAGAAAATTCGATTAATGTAATGTAGACAGTGAAGTTTGTACTTACGTGTAGATGATAAACTTTACCTATAAATTTTTAATTTGCTCCTATAAATACTACGTTTAAGTCAGGGCTAAATAAAGATTTTATTATCAGCTCTACATAAAAAATGGAGACGCCTTTTCTACTAAAGTATTTAACAATCCTAAGCTTCTGGTTCGCAAAAAATCAACAAGTGACTAATGAATCAATAAAATCTTTAAATGGATTTTGTATGGCGCCAAAAGAGTGTTAAGAACTCTCACCATATACTAATACAATTAATAAAATAGATTACAAACGAATTATACCCTAATTTAAAGACATACAGAGCTGAAGCAAGAATTTCAGCTGGTAAAATAAAGTTGTCGCGTGAAGGAGACACATGTCTTGGTTTGAATAGTTTTTTCGCTATCCCGAGTGCTCCTGTAAAGTTATTCCTGAAGCGTGCGTGGGGGAGTGAGGACGCGTCAACCGTGACGGGTTTGGCGGCCAATCGAAAGTTAGGTTATGTGTCAAGTTGACAGTTCGCGCCATTCTTGTTACGTGCGTCGGTGATTGATTGATTGGCGTTTTGGGTAAGTTATTTTATAATTGTCTGTCGCTGGATTTTTAATGCATTTAAAAAAAAAAACTTTTATGAAGTGGTATTTTATCTGTGGCATCTTTCCTTTTTAAGTATAGTACAATATATATAAATGTATTTAAAATGTTTACTTCTCGTACTTAGTATTTTTAGGGTTTCGTACCAAATACTGAAAAACGGTACCCTTATAAGATGACTTTGTTGTCCGTCTGTCCGTCTGTCCGCCGTCTGTCCGTTTGTCCGTCAGTATGTCATTCCGTCTGTCAAGACCATTTTTCTCAGGAATGGCAGAAAGAACGTGGCTGAAATTTGGAACAGATGTATTATTTAGTGGTCCGCACAAGGTCTCATTATTATAATTTATAAAAAAAGTTTTATAGTAATTGGAAATGTGGTCTAAAAGGGGGGTTTACAAATTGAAGTATAGCTATTATAGCAAATGGGGTATCATAGGAACGGGCTTGATTTGCACATTTCAAAACTATTTCTTTTTTTAATTTTTAGACATGAAAAACTAGTAAATAAAACTTATTTTTACTATTTATTTTATTAATGGCCCTGACTCGTAGCGTCGAAATAATACTAATAAACATTCAAAATTGCGAAATAAATTTAATGCGTAGGTACCATATTGAACCCTCGGTGTGCGAGTTCAACTCGCACTTGACCGGTTTTTTTAAATATCGTAAGTAATTATAGTTAAAAGATTTAATGATATTTTATTTCTTAGTATGCCGCCTACTGCCTTATATTTAAAATTTAAAAATAAATCTGCCTAGTTTAGTTTTTATGAAAGAAACATAAATTAGAAACAGAAACATAGCGAAAGCAACTAATATTCATTATTTTACTAAAATGTAAAAATCTTATACTTAATTATTATATAAATTACCTATCTACTCCCTCCATAAGTTATCGTTTAAAAAAAACGACAAAATTGCTGGAAGGCTCGATTAAAAAACATTTGCTAGGCATACTAAAATGTGTTAAAAACACCGTTCTAATTTTCAAACCACAAATTGATTATTTTTTATGATAAATAAATATCTGAATAAATATCATCTTTTATCTTTATCTTTTTAAATTACTTATACATTTTTGTGTAAATTTATTAAAATACCCATGTCCTTTCTCCTTCCTGGAAATGTCGTCATGCTAACCCGCCGGCTCCTCTATATTCCTTAATTATATTTCATATTTTACGGTAAACATTGCATAAAAAAAAAACCTTAGGTACGAGTACACTAACTATGTAAGCGAACTTAAACGAAGATAAATTAATAATTAAAAAGTAATAAACCGAACGACCTACTCAAATTAAGTTCTTATATAAAACTACGCAAAAAAATGTGTTTTCAACCCCCAACGGCAGAGAAAGGAAGGACAAGCGAAGCGCCAAGTCGCGGGCAACTTCTATTGGCATTGTCAACGCGTATTTCCTTTACCTACTTACGTTTAAAATATTTTAAAAATAACTTCATATTGCTAATTACTTATCACAATATCCATAAATACTTACTATACCATTTTCATAACTTTAGGCATCATTATCTAACGGTAAAGAACTTCCTCTCAATGGAAATAGGTTGCAACACTTAACACGTGTTGCCAGTCTGTATATCGCAAAAAAAACGATTAAATTTATAATTCGCAGATGGCCAGTACGAGCGGAGAAAGTTTATTTTTATAATAATAGCGAAGCCACATGCGCATGAACAAACACCACATGTCAAACGCCTGAAGATTACTGAACCTTTATAGGTAAATGAACCCACAATGGCTGAATTTATTACACCTTACGACGATGATGGACTGTTCAAAGAGACAGATGGCGTCACAGATCTACATGCTTACTACATGTCGCAATTCAATTTGGAAATTGAAAACAATAATAAAAGAAAAAGCGATAATTTCAAGTACGGCATTGAAGAGAGTTTTGATTTGGAAGTCTTAGATTGGAATAACGGAACTACTGCCAATACAGATTTTGAAATTATTGATGAAGTTATTGATAAGAATATTAAAGAGCAGAACATTAAAGAGGTTCTATTAGATTTGGATAGTATTGAGTTTGATGATAGTTTTAAAAGCGAATCATTTAATGATAAAAAAGGAAACAACAACTTCTATGATGGTAACAATGATTATATAGATGATGAGTCTTTGATCGACGAACTATGCAGGGAAGATGGGGAAAACTCGAGCCCAGGTTTTAAAGAAGAATTCCTCTCTACTCCTACTGAAACAAACCTATTACCTTCCATTGAGACTGCATTTTCCAAACGCTACTGCAATTATAACGTAGAAGAAACTACACAACAGAGTTATTACACCCAAGTTACCGAGACTGCAGTATCTACGGTACCTAGTAGTAACACTAATGTTGTAAACAGTTTGGAACAGTACAGTTATCCTAATAATATTTTATGTAATTTAGACAGTGAAAATAGTTATATTTTACCAGATACACCAACAAGTTGTACTGAGTTCAACTTTGAAAGAAACACAAGAAAAATATCAGTATCAGAGTCCATAGAAAGTGATGTACAAAGTTCTACATATTATGATGAAAATTCAGAATTATTGGATGAGGATGAACTTTTTATAAATTTAGACGATTTTGGTTTAACAATAGAAACAGAGAATGAAGAAAACAACAGACTTACCAACTCAAATGAAAGAAAAAGCCATAAAGATAAATCTCAAGGTAAAATTATACCATTACTTTTATAGCTTGTTTTTCTTTTGCAGTATACTGCAAATGGCTATAGCCATAGGCAATATTATCACACGCTTCCTTATAAATCTCTTACTTTGTTTTAATAATGTAAAATCGCCCTCATTTTTTGCTCGGCTTTTTGCCAGATTATATCTACTTACCGGACATTATTTGTCCTTTGCGTATACTGATTTTAACATTTTCCTAACCCTCATGATTTTTCAGGAGAAAGGCCTTGCCTATGGGAGCACTGTTACGAGAAGTACCCAAATCAGAGCACCCTGGTGGAACACATTGAAAGGGCACATGTTAACACTTACAAAGGTAATTTATTTTAATCAAACTATAAAGTCAGTTTTAGTTCCCAGCGACAATTTTTAATTGCGGCGACAGCGGCGAGTGAATTAACTCTTCATTGCACGGTATAGACGCTCGACCGTGCAATTGACGTTAACGTTACACGCAATGTATTATAGATTCTCCCGTGCCGCTCAGCCGGTTGCGCAAAGTCGCAAGGCCTTTAATAGGTCTTAAATTATATACGTTTTGAAATGAAATTTGTGTTTTTCAGGCGATGAATTCAGCTGCCTGTGGAGGGATTGCGCACGCGCCCGCAGGCCATTCAACGCGCGATACAAACTGCTCATCCACATGCGCGTTCATTCCGGACACAAGCCTAACCGATGCCATGTGAGTTTATCATGCATACACATTAAATTGTTACTGACTGACAGACAGCCTGCACTATCGAAGATAGAAATAAATGCTAACTAAAAAAACAGAAAAAACATATGGACGAGGTCAGCGCGCATGCAGTCAGTGGTAATTTTCCTGATTGTTATGCGATACTCCGCACAAGAAATAATACTTAGTCGTTAGTAAAATACGCAGAGTTGCTCAGGAGCTCGTACTCGGTCCACTTAGTTTTCTCTCTCAATAACTTGAGAATGTAAGTCAAATCAATCCAGAATATTAATAAGCAGAACGCTATTTTGTACACCGACTCTACCAGCGTCAGTTTTCTACTTACAACCATACATTAAAAGTTAACAATGGTCCTGCAACTCTCCTGGTATTACAAGTGTTAAGAGACGCAGTGAGTGCTTGCTTATTTTCCCACATCTTATAATAAATAACTCGCATATAATATTCTGCTGCGCTAAGTCAAATAACATCTTCCACTAAATTTCTGTGGCAAGCGCAACCTCATTATTCTTTAACTAGTAACAGTAGAGAGCTGAATCTTTGCTATTTAATTTGAGTTACCGCCTTTTGATTAAGGAAGGCAGTATTACCATGCTGCTCAACTGTTTACTTATCTGTTCCATTACACCCCAGCACCCAGGCTGCGGTAAAGCCTTCTCTCGGCTGGAGAACTTGAAGATCCATGTGCGTTCCCACACCGGGGAGCGCCCGTACGCCTGCCCCGCTCCACACTGTCGGAAGGCTTTCTCCAACTCCTCGGATCGGGCCAAGCATCAACGCACTCATTTTAATGCTGTAAGTATATTTTAGATTTGCATTATATTACATACTAGAACAAATTGTTTTTTGAACATAAATTACCAAGTATACATTACTCTTGAAGTCTTGTCGAAATATTTTAATGTTTTTATCCACCCAATTTATTGGTCACGTGTACTACCTGATGCTTCCTTTTAAGGTTTCGCACTGAAATAGTAAAACAAGAACCTTTACGGTGTGACTTCGTTGTTTGTCTGGTACAGCTATTTGCTTCTCTCTCCAGAGACCCTACGCTTGCGGAGCTGCTGGCTGCGGCAAGCGTTACACCGACCCGTCGTCTCTCCGCAAGCATGTCAAGAGCCACCCCCACATCGCCAGCGTGCCGCGCGCCTGCCTCCCGCCGCGTCCACCGCGCCGCCTCGACCACGACCACATGGTGCCCAGCTCTCCTGCCAAGCTCACCACTCTGCGCTGCATCAGAGACAAGTTGACGGTGCCTAGGTTGCAAAGGCTATAAGACCAGTCATATATGAGAGGTGGCCGGTATACTGAACGTCTACGCTAATTGCTACGTGAAGACAGCAGGAAACTTGTATCGACTACATCATTGCTTGCTGGACTACTGAACGCTATCCGGATTCCTGAGACTTTCACCAGATTGTATGTCCTTGCAACAAAGAGAAAAAAAAGAAATAAGAAACATGATCTCAGAGCAAAATCTGTTTCTCTTATAGCATCAAAACAAAACCAAGGTTGAAAACTTTCCTATTCGCCTAGCAGATCGATTTTCGAGATTTTAGCGCACGGAAGATTCATTGGAAAATGAAACGGTAATTACAGTAAATCACAATTTTTGAGACAAATTAGGAGTTGGTGGTTACGTCTTTCGTACGCGTATTTCTTTATTGCTCGTTTCTTTAAATCGACCCGCAGTTTTGTTTTGATCAGGAGGTAATCACAGTTTGCTCCAACGTTAAGTTTCCAACTCTTACTTGGCATTTTGGTAGAACCAAAGGCATTAGAATATGCAACGGGTCCCGTTGTCCGTACGTTCACATCCATTCAGCCCTTACAGGCACTTTTAAATGAAAATTCCACAATTTACAAAGCTCAAGTCGATAAATTATGCTCATTTAAAAGACTGTAGTTTTTAAGTTAAAGTTATATTCCATTTTGAAATTTTACTTAAGTTGTTTTAAGTATTCTTTTGTTTTGAACGAAAGACGAGCAAGATAAGAATTTTCGTAATTAGTATTTAGTACCTATAAAAGTAGATGTAGGGACCAATTTGCAAGTGTCGTTATTTTCTTTGTAGAATATAGGTACCTATGAATTTGTTCGATTTCTTTCATAGCAATACTTTTTTTAAGTAGGTAAATGTGAAAGATTTTTACTGGGTACGTAACGGGAAAAATAAATGTATATATTTTTTGCTTACCTTAAGTGAAAATAAATAAATGTTAACAAACAAGACCAAGTTTTTTATCAATGTTGATATATTGGAATGTTATGCATTTTGTGGATATGTCTTCCTAAAACACCTACATTTGCTCAATTAAGCTAAAACTATTTTTATTATTGTACAAAACGTTTTATAAAACATTTTAGTTTTTAGTAAATCTTGTACAAATATAGAATAAAAATGCTTTCCAAGGAATCTCGCGATTAATAATAAGTATTTTTTCCATTTTAAGATCTCCAAGTGTTAGTTTTTAAGTATTTTTTATAAAATAAAATATATAAAATACTTTGACGGCAGCTGCTGCCCTAATGCTCATTTGAGATACTTAATTAATTGTTTAAAATATATTTTAGTTACAATTAAATTTTGTTTCATTTTTTAAGAAACCCTTTGCTACATCTACTTACACAGGGTGTCCGCTTTGGTACATCTACTTATACAGGGTGTCGGCTCACTAGTGGTCCAAACGAAAAATTTAAATAGGTCAACCCCCAGGGCTACCAAAAACACCCCGACGTATATGTTCAGCGATTGTTACTGGTTTCGGAGATATTGATCACCTTAATCTGTATTTTTGTAATTTTCACTTATGTCCATGTCACGAAAAATCCCTAATTTCATGTTTTATTTCAGTGGTATCTTACATTAACTATTAGAATAATTACGAATCAGCAAAGTTTTAAAACCATTAGCCAGTTTTTAGGGTTCCGCTCCAACGGCCATCGGCTCTACGAGCAACGTGCCCTGCCACTTAAGGTTTGCTGTTCGGTGAGCTATGTCAGTTACTTTAGTTCTCCTGCAGATCTCCTCCTGATTCGATCCCGCAAGAAGACACCCAGCATAGCTCTTTCCATCGCCCTTTGAGTGACCTTGAGCTTTCTTATGAGGCCCTTTTTTATCAATCATAGGTAACTACGTCATAGTTCTGAACTTTATTGTTTTCATAAAGCTATGAAGACATTTCGTTCATGGACATACGTCTGACAGGGGGCCAGGGGTCGTGCGTAGACCTCGCGATAGCTAACGCATGCCACGGGAGACCTTTGGTTAGACGATATTGCGATGATCTGCATCTACTGCGCGTGAGGGTTAGGTAACACGATTAAGAAGGTTTGTCTGTTTGTACATGTAAGAAATGTCTTTTATGTTAGAAGGGAATATAACATATCACCATCGGCACACACTTTTGCACCTTATTTCAATGGGATAAGGCGATATCTTTGAACTCGACTGTAGGTGCCCCAGAAAACGAAAGAAACTAGCTTGTATAATCCGGCATTGAAAAATCTAATAAAATACACAAAAACTCGGTAGTTATTACACATTGTTCTTAGACATTAGGTCGATATTTGCAGATTTTCCAAAGACCTCTCAGTATACAGGGTGTCCTAACTTAACAAATCTTAACAAATCTTAGCAAATCTTAGCAAATACATGCTGTAATATTTACATCAAGTTCTAGGATGCCCTAGGTACTTCCAAATTGTTTCGGCCAGAAAGTGATTTTATTCTTTTCATTACCAAAAAACGGATGAATGAAAAAAAAATGCAGATGTAAGTAGTTGGTATTATCTAACAGCTGTAATAATAATAGCACCCAAAGCCCTTAAACTTCCAACCTCACCAAGCAGGCGTAAAAGAGTTTCTGGAATAAAATAGGCACCTATTAGTTTCTTCTGAGGACACTTAAAAAATCGAAATATTTTTTACAGATTATTGTTAATATTTATATTTCTGTGAAAAATATACAAACAATGACATTTTAATTGTTTATGAAAATACTCAGTACATTCATTCACTGCAAACATACAAAGAAAAGCGCAAGTAAAACAGGATCTAGTAATCTGTCTACATACTAATATTATAAATGAGAGTCTGTCTGTCTGTCTGTCTGTCTGTCTGTCTGTCTGTCTGTTACCTTTTCACGCTTAAACCGCTGAACCGATTTAGATGAAATTTGGTATGCAGATAGTTTGAGTCCCGGGAAAGGACATAGGATATTTTTTATCCCGGAAATCATCCCTTAAGGGGGTGAAAAGGGGGGTGGAACTTTGTATGGGGAATCAGTCATTTCTTCAGTAAGGTATATATAATTTAGTATGGAGATAGTTTGAGTCCCGGGAAAGGACATAGGATACTATTTATCCCGGAAATCATCCCTTAAGAGGGTGAAAAGGGGGTTGGAAGTTTGTATGGGGAATCAATCATTTCTTAAGTAAGGTATATACAATGTATTAGTATGGAGATAATTTGAGTCCCGCCCGGGGAAGGACATGGGATATTTTTATTCCGGAAAATTGGAGTTCCCGAGGGAGCAGTGATAAACGAATTCTGCTTTGGAAGCGTTTTCAGCAGGCTGAAACATCGTTTCAGTCCGTTTCAGAGGTCACATATCAGTTTATCAAAATTTCAACCAAGTTGCCGTTGTTTTCAGGCGCCTGAAAAATGTTTTCAGGCCGTTACAGAGGTAGCTCTATCACATACCAGTTAATCAGAATTTCAACCAAGTTGCCGTTGTTTTCAGCCGCCTGAAAAATGTTTTCAGGCCGTTTCAGAGGTAGCTCTATCACATACCAGTTAATCAAAATTTCAACCAAGTTGCCGTTGTTTTCAGGCCGTTTCAGAGGTAGCTCTATCACATATCAGCTTATCAAAATTTCAACAAAGTTGCCGTTGTTTTCTGGCGCCTGAAAAATGTTTTCAGGCCGTTTCAGAGGTAGCTCTATCACATATCAGTTAATCAACATTTCAACCAAGTTGCCGTTGTTTTCAGGCGCCTGAAAAATGTTTTCAGGCCGTTTCAGAGGTAGCTCTATCACATACCAGTTTATCAAAATTTCAACCAAGTTGCCGTTGTTTTCAGACGCCTGAAAAGTGTTTTCAGGCCGTTTCAGGCCACCCTCTACCAGATTAGGAGATAACTTGAAAACCCGTTTTCAGGCGTTTTCAGGACCCCTTAAGGGCCTTTGGAGTACATTTGAGAATATGGTGAATTTTCCAGAAAAAGTGAAAGAGATAGCATGATTAGAAAGAGATAGCAATACTGAGAACCTTTCAGATTCGTCGCAATAAAAAACGAGACAGAGACAGCTATAGAACATTCCAGCAACGACTACTGGAACATTCCCGACGGCGGGTCGAAGAACGTCGATTATTCTAGAAAGGCCATCTGGAATTGTCTTGGACTGAGCGATTGAAAGTCTAACTCTTAATTATCGGTTTAATTGTGCATTTCTATAAGTTACCCCCACGTACTTAACAACACTTTTTACCCGGAAAAATTTTACAAATTCCTGTGGGGTACCGATAAACGACTTCCACGCAGGCGGAGTCGCGGGCAAAAGCTAGTCTGTCTATATTGTCGCGACCTACCAGATAATCAGTGGTAGGGTCAGCATGTACACTACACGTGTATGCTAGTATATAAAAGGGCTAGGTCTAGACTGGACCAGGCAGAAGGTTTCTTCTCGTTACTGTGGAACGTCAACCGGTACTGAAAGAGATCCGTGATGAAACTTTTGGTTTTGGCGACCCTAGTCGGTAAGTATGCGCTTTGCGAATATTTTATTTTCGATCTAAAATTAAAATGTTTGCGAGCGAATATATTTTAATTTTTATGTGTTAAGAAGCTTCTCGACTGAAAACATTATTGTCATTATTGCATCTTTTTGTTGTCTCTACTTGACCCAATTTTGTTAATAGGTTCCTTCTTTATCTAGTTATTATTATTTACTTTTTTATATTTATTTAGTTTGACACCGAGGTACGGTAAAATCATTTGAAAAAGTTTTTTTCTCTTCTCTTCAAAACTCATTATTTGTTCGTGTTAGTCCCTTCAAACAAACAGAGGAATAAATTAAATACATTTGTAGTTTCTTCTTGCTTCTTGTGTCTTTTTAGACGTCAGAGCGCTTCGCCAAGATGCCCATCGCTAACTAGCGTTTCTATTCGTTTCGTTTTTAAACCAATCGCGTCACTCGTAGATCACGTAACTCTTCGTATTACGTGATCTACCGGTGACGCGATTGGTTTAAAAACGAAACCGATAGAAACGCTAAGTAGTTAGCGATGGGCATCTTGGCTAAGAGCCCTGGTAGGTAAACTCATCGAATTCCGTGACTCGCTCATTTCCATGGTAGCAGTTTTATAATCTGCCGTAGAACCCTCTTAAATAATAGAATCTAGAAACTGAAATACGACCTTACACTTTTAAACAGGCTAAGTAGCAATTTTACCATACGATGTTAAATGTTAATCGACTGTTAGTTCATACATTTTGACAGGTGTTAACACTCTAATCGTCTGTTAAGTGATTGGTGAAATCCGACTTAAGGCAAATAAATAAACACGGAGAAAATAATCTAGTTCCGTGTAACAGAATATTGTATTATATGTGACAACTATACACACATTTTTACACATTAATATAACATTCTACTTCTGTACAACATAATTTCTAGTACCTATTACCATTTACCTAGTATCGTAGGAAACAAATTTTGTGTAGTATACAAAACCTGTTGGACGCTAGATAAGCTGCTCGCAGCGATTGTTTTATATTTTGTATACCTTCCTATATTATTATGTTTTATTTCGCGCATATTCTTTGTTTTCTGTGTATTGCAAGTTTTTTTTATTTGTTTCTGTCGTTTTCGTAGAAAAATGCCGTTTTTGTAGGTTTTTATTAAAGATTTAATATTATGTAGGCACCTACTGTTGTACGTACCTATATTAGCAAATGCTTATGGCTTTCTAGATATTTGAATTTGACAATGTGCTTGAATTTTAAAGCTGTTTGCGAAAATTAGAAATAAGGTCAGCAAAAGTGTTCAATAAATAAGTATATATTTACCAACAAACATTTGCGATTTTCTTGCAATTTAAATTATAATTGTCAAAAAAGGCGACCGGCGAATTTAAGAGAATTAAACCAAAATGTTTTAGTAAATGGATAGTTTCATTTTACAGATTCGTAGTCGTCCTGAGAATGGCGGCACTCCAAAACTTTGAAATTCATACTAGGTATATTTTGTTTTATTAACGAAGTGTTATAGTTGAAGATAGACATAGAGGGTGACCTGTATTTAGCGGTCCACAATCCACCTATACATAGACGAGATTTTGCTTTATCTATACAGCCTACCGTAGGTCTAGTCTAACGGTTTTCGAGATAAAAGGGAATATGCATTAAATATTTTTATCGCATTTGACAAATAACAAATTCTTATATAGTGAGTATGTATATGTATTTCTCTATATAAGTATGTATTTCGTTGTCTAGTACCCACAGTACAAGCCTAGAGCTTAGTTTGGGACTAGGGCAATTTGTGTGAGATTGTCCCTGATACTTACTTTACTTACTTTATTTGACATCACAAAAATGGTTCCATACAATAGCGTCTTAATATTTAAACAATTAAATAAATATATATAGAAAAGACAGTGTACGAGCAACGACGATAGTTTGTGATGCCAGAAAGGGATGGACTCAGCGTTTTGCTCCAGTGCGCTGGCACTGCAGCGCTGATTTTCAGCCAGAGGCGGCTATTAAATAAACAAAAGCTTGTCGGAACGGAATAGGTGACAAGAGAGTATATTAAATTGACGTATAATTATAAATATAAAAATACAAACGGTTGTAGTATTATTTATATTATTAGATAAATATAATATATTGAGATTGTTGATTTTTAATACATACATAATATAATACTTGACCATTAATTACAAAGTAAGATACCACCCAGATATAAGTTGCAGTCACTCGGCTATTCGTAGGCAAAGATTTTTGTTGAAGCATTTCTTAACAAAATATGAAAATACTGAAAAATGTGGAATTAAAATTAAAATCGGCCAAAAAATGCGAATAATATAAGCATTTAAAAACTACTACCTAATAAGACAGAGAGATCCGACATGAACTTTGACGTCAGCGTGCACCACGGCCATATAACTCCATGTTAAATTCTGTTTTGCTAAAAAGAGATAAAAACAAATGGTTAATGGCTTATTTCTTGGTTATTTTTAAAGTTATTCGAAAAATATTTTTTCTCTACCATTTGTTACATGACTTTTTATAAAAGCAAAAAAAATCATGCATATTCCCTATTATAACTTATTAAAAATTATACAATTCGCATCTTACCTACTATTGGAAACAAACAAAACCTTTTGCATCTCTTTTCTTTCTTCCTTATTATATATATTATTATCTTTCTTTAAAGATGGATTTTTTTTTTGTAAACTCAGTTCAGCACAGCACTTTATAAACAAATGACGCCTAAACGTATTAAAGAGCAAACTGTAACAAGTATTCGGTTAAGTTATATCTAATTTTTAATCGCGACATAATATAATTTCAGCGGCCGTCGCTACGGGTCGACTCGGCACACCCAACGTTGACAACCAATGGCCCTGGCAAGCCGGGAAGGTCTACCGCTACGATGTCCAGACCAACACCCTCGCCCGCCTGGAAGAAGGAGCCAGCACCGGCTCGGCCTTCCAAGCGCGCTTCATCGTGCGCGCCCGTGCCCCCGGACGTCTTCAGGCCAAACTAGAGAACCCCCGATACGCCCAAATCCACCAAGACTTGCCCAACAACTGGGAGGTCCCGGCTGACCTGAAATACCAAGAAGTCCAGAACCTGAACCAACCATTCGAAATCAATCTCGAAGGAGGCCGCGTTCAGTCTCTAAAGCTTCCTTCCACCATATCCCTCCCTTACGAGAACTTGCTCAAGGGCCTCATCAGTGCGCTGCAAGTAGATTTATCTGCTCACAGAAATATGCACTCCGCGCATGACAGCCACGATCAAGAAATGCAGCAGGGACAGTACAGGAAGATGGAAACTGATGTAACCGGTGACTGCGAGACGCTCTACACTCTGCTGCCGGTCGCTTCCGAATGGCGCCGAGAATTCCCAAACTTCGCTTCGCACGAACAGCCTTTCGAAGTCTCTAAGTCTAGGGACTACAGACACTGCCATCATAGAGTCGCGTATCACTTTGGAGTTCCTGAGGGCGCTCATTGGACGGGCACACCTAGGCATCCGCAAGACGAGCAGTTCATGAAACGTAAAACTACCTCTCAAATGCTAGTCGGTAAGCAGGGCCCTATCTACAAAACTGAGACCATTAGCACCGTTCACGTTAGCCCTCATCTCTACGGCAAACAGAAGGCTGAAGTGCGCAGTAGTGTCAAACTGATCTTGGTCGCTTATGAGCAGGACGACGAAGCTGAATGGCAATTACCTGAAGGATCTCGTCCCATACAAAACCTATTGTACGCTCTGAACTCAAAGCAAGCGACTATTCAGGAGCCTTATTCATCTTCCTCATCTTCAGAATCTCACGAACACCGTCAACACCAGCACTCGTGGGAACAACAGTCCCACCAGCAGTCCCAAGAGCAGCAGCAGAGTGAACAAGTTGAAGATTCTAATAACAGACTGCGCCGTTCGGCTCAAATAACCAAGACCATATCCATCAAGAAAGGCATCTTCAAGAAGCGCAGCTATGACAGTTCCGGCTCATCTAGCTCAGACTCCAACTCGGCTTACGTTAACGATGAGGTCCCCCAGATGAGCGAGCCTGCGTATGCCTCTTTGTACATGAGCCCTCTACCCCACGTTGACAAGAAGCAGAACCCGATGAATGCTCAAAAGCTTGTGCAGGAGATTGCCCAGCTGCTCCAAAACCCGAACAACATGCCTAAATCCGATTTCCTGTCCAAATTCAATATCCTTGTTCGTGTGATCGCCACCATGAGCACCGAACAGCTGAGCCAGACCAGTCGCAGCATTGAGGTCGCCAAATCATCTAATAACATTATGAAGCATGATATGTGGATGATCTTCCGCGACGCTGTCGTCCAAGCTGGCACCATGCCCGCTTTCCAGCAAATCAAGAACTGGTTACAGGCCAAGAAAATCCAGGGAGAAGAAGCCGCTCAGATCATGGCTAGTCTGCCTGCAAACATACGTTACCCGACCAAGACAATTATGATTCAGTTCTTCCAGCTTGCGATGAGCCCTGAAGTCAGAGAGCAGAAATACTTGAACAACACAGCTCTGATCGCCGCCACGAGGTTAATTAACATGGCTCAAGTTAACAACAAGACCGCGCACCATTACTATCCCACCCACATGTACGGCCGTTTTGCGAACAAGCACGACAACTTCGTTCTTGAGCAGATTCTGCCTCAGCTTAGACAAGTATTACAGGAATCGGTCCAGAATGGTGACACCCACAAGGCTCTGGTCTACATTAGAGCTATCGGCAATTTAGGCCATCGTAGCATTCTTGATGTCTTTGCTCCGTATCTGGAAGGCAAGGTCCAAGTGTCAAATTTCTTGCGTGCTTCCATAGTAGAGAACCTTCAGACCCTGGCTCATGAAAAGGATCATTATGCTCGTGCTGTGTTGTACAGCATCTTGAGAAATACTGCTGAACCGTATGAAGTCCGCGTCGTGGCCGCTCATGGTCTCTTTATTAGCCGCCCCACCGGAGCCATGATGCAAGCTATGGCCCAGATGACCCAGAAAGATCCCAGCTTACACGTGCGGGCCGTTCTCAAGGCTGCCATCGAATCTGCCGCTGAACTCAAGAATCCCTGTTACTCAGATCTGTAAGTAAACCATGCCAGCCAACTCTGTAGACCATTATTGAATCAGTATTGCCAGCTCTAATTCACTATTGCATTTCTAGAGCCAGAACTGCCCAAGATGCCAAATATTCCGTGACTAAGGACGAGTTTGGAGAAATCAGTATTGCCAGCTCTAATTCACTATTGCATTTCTAGAGCCAGAACTGCCCAAGATGCCAAATATTCCGTGACTAAGGACGAGTTTGGAGACCTCAACTGGGGAAAGAAGTTTGCCGAGTCCTTCGACCAGGACTATGACCTTGGCATCTTCCAGTCGCTGTCGTACGTGGCCAGCGAGGAATCCTTATTCCCCAAGCATCTGAAATACCATTGGAGAAGCAAGTCGTCTGGAACCCAAAGAATGAATAACGTAAGTTTTTGAAACGTTATTTAAAGTGAGCCACACCAGGTTTAACTATACCTAAAAGGCAATTAACGCTCTGCGTATCCAGTACAATAACACGCTTAGGATGCTGTTGGGGCTGCCGAAGTACTGCAGTGCCTCGGGTATGTTCGCAGAGGTGAACGTTGATGGCTTCCACGCTGTCATGCGCAAGCGAGCAGCCTCAATCATGCAGCGTGTACAAAGCAGTGCCAACAGCGTCCTAAGGGTGATCTGCAGTAGGCTGGACTGTCCCTTTGCGAGGCATTGGAATTGCCTTCATGCCTTGCCGTTACTTTTAAACTAACATAGGTTTATAAGTTAATTTTTTTTTATAATTTACTAACACACTTGTCTTGTCTTGTTTTGTATTTGTATTTGTAATAGAATTAGAATTGTATGGATCTCAGTTATCTGAAATAAACGTTTATTATTATTATTATTAACCATTAAACTACACAAGATAACAAAAGCATAATATTTATGGTTTTTCGTTTTTTACAGATCGCCGCATCCATCCCAAGCCTTCGTCAGTTTATTGACCAGTTACTGCAAAAAATTCGCAACCAGAGACGTTATGCGGAGCCCCAGACCTCTGCCGAACTTAAATACTCCGCAGAAAAGATTTCCGAGATGTTAAACATCAAGCGTGACCCACAAAACCCCCTGGAAGCATCTTTCTACATTGACTTCATGAACCAACAAAGATTTTTCAGCTTCACAGAACAAGACATGGACCAGCTGCCTGCTTTCTTCGGACAGTACATGGCTAAACTTGCCCAGGGAATTGACTTTCATTACACCAAAGTGTTTAACCAAGCGCAGGTCTCTATCAT
Organism: Tortrix viridana; assembly: GCA_963241965.1. NCBI lineage: Eukaryota > Metazoa > Arthropoda > Insecta > Lepidoptera > Tortricidae > Tortrix > Tortrix viridana. The sequence continues at coordinate 3,755,481 of OY725196.1, read as the reverse complement.
GTTCCCAGTTGCCTCTGGTATGCCCTTCATCTACAAATATAAGGAGCCGACTGTCGTGCACATCCAAAGCAAGGCCAAGGGCCAGATTAAATTCCCGTCTATCCAGACCCCTGAATATTCTTCATCGATGAATAAAGAGCTTCAGTTCACATATGCCTGGAACATTGATGGTAGTGTTGGTTTCCTTGACACTCTTGCGAACCACTACGTTAGCGCTGGTCTCGTCAACAAGTATCAGTTGAACATTCCCGTTAAAACTCAATTGCAAGCTAAGTCTGGTGAAGTGAAAATCCGCATGGAGCCTCTCCACCCTGAACAGGACACAACCATTGCTTACTTCAGCGTCTGGCCCTACACGGCTAACCAGAAGAAGGATACACTTACCCCAGTATCCCTCGATCCCACCAGCAAAGTGATTACTCGCAGCAACAAAGTTGTCTCCGTCGACTCAAAGTTTGGCCAGACTACCGGCACTCAGTTCCAGCTCCAGGGCTACTCCTACTCTAATGACTACAGGAACTTTGGTAGCATGTTGCAGGGCAAGGATATGCTCTCCAACATTGTGTTCGCCCTTAGCCAAAGAGACGTTGCGATGACGCACTTCAACTTCAGATTCCTTGGAAAGCAGTCACCAAATAAGGCCGTTGCTTTCAACGTAGTGTATGGTAAGCATCACAATTACGAGTAAATACCTTAAATGCTTTTATGTAGAGGTCAACTCATAATTTTTTTATTACGTTTTCTTATTTCACAGACACCCTTTACAACCAGAAGCAACCTGAAGCACCCGTGAGAGCCTCTGAGATGCAGGACGTGACTCCCAACAGTGTGGCCCGTCGTCAAGAGATCGTGAAACGTGCCGTTTCCGGCATCATCGCTGCCAGAGCTAAGATTATTGACCTTAGTGCCACTTTCGAAGGACCTGTGAAAGCGGAATACGTCATGACTGCCGCCGTCGGTGACAGCAAAGTTGACCCTAAAATCAGATACGCCATCTTCGCCGCCAGAAACTCCGCTGAAGCCGGCAACAACCAAGTTAACGCTGTCGGTAACCTAAACCTACCTCAAGTGTCACCTCTGAACTTCCTCGAAGCTCTTAAGAAAGACATGAAGACGGAATACGAATCTGATATAAACCTCGGCCAGAATAATGGTAACATCCAGATCAAGGCATCAGCAAAGCGAACGGAGATGGCTACCGAAGCTCTTAAAAAGAACCCTTGGGGACAGCAGAGTATCCAGGAGATCGCTAGTAATAACCTCTACCAAGACGCTAGCAAGATGATGAATGTAATGGCGCACGCTCCCAACTACTTACAGGCCTCAGTTTCTTACAAGGACTTGACCCCTGCTTTCATCAACATGACTTACCAGGCGTATAAGGCGCTGACGTCCTTCGGTTACTGGTATTCTGACATTAACCCGCTTAAGAAATCCCGGGAGGGCAAACTCGAGATTGAGGCTGAAGCGTTTTACTGGCAGAATCTCCTGAAAGTAGATCTGCTTTCGCGCTACGGTGAACTTAAGATGAACAACATCCCCATCCCGCAATATACTTCCTCGGTTCTGTCAGCTTACACACCCATCAACATTTACGAGCGAACTTGGAACCGCATTACCAAGCAACAATACTTGCGTAAGTTACTTAAAATACGAACTTTACTAACCAACACTGCCTTAATGTATGCCTATACCTCTAGTTACCGTGTGAACGGTCTAGGAGGTTTACCTACATATCGCCATACAAACTCAGGAGGAGCGGCGCCGTGTGTTCGCCGCCTTATACGATCTAACGTTTTAATATCTCATTTGTACTGCTTTTCGGCCAATTTCGCGAGACTGAGTACCAGTGCTAAAACAGGCCTAATTTTTATTTAATTCATCAAATGTTAATCTTTTTTCAGCATTCTGCTCGGTTGACGGGTCCAAGATCAGGACTTTTAGCAACCGCACCTACGACTACAGCCTCACGAGCTCCTGGCATGTGGTGATGATCGACGAAGCCAAGTTCGCTGGCCAGTACGGGCACAGAAACGAACAGCTCGCAGTCTTGGCTAGAAGGCCTCAAGAGAAGCAGCAGGAAATATACATCTCCTACAAGTAAGTGTAGATCACTGTCTTGAAGATCACTGTCTTGACGGCACAGCAACGGTGCGTAATCTGTATCCTCGGCACACACTGCTCAGATTCTTTACATGTTGCCTATATTTTATTTAAGCAAAAAATAATGCATGCGAATGTCAGGAAGTGGCCTGGTTAGAGACTTGCTTTTAACGGGACGTTATGTTTATAATTAGTTTCGTGGTGCTAAACTAGGTACCTACTCATGAACTTATAAACCTGTCAATCTGTCCCTTTCACTTCCTAGAACTTATCAGGTTTTAAAAATGTACAATACAGCCTTAGGCAGCTCTTTAGCCCTCGTCATCATTTTCCTTGAGTGATCTAGAAAGTAAATATTTAAAAAAATTGTATTCTTTGCAGATCCGAAACCGGCAAGGCCTTGGAAATTGAGGTCCAACCAGCCGCCAACAAACCCAGCGTTAAGGTCACCACCAACGCTAACAAAGTCTCTGACGGAGAACTGACCATGTACTGGGATGACGTTAAAGACGCCCCTCTCCTGCAATACCACGCGATGGCCGATGGAGTAATCATGCTGTACATTGGTGAGGATCGTCTCCGCGTCCTTTATGATGGCCAAAGGGTTGTTGTGTTCGCCAATGAGAACCGCAACAACATCCGAGGGGTTTGCGGCTTCATGAGCGGCGAACCACGTGACGACTACCAGACCCCTTACGGTCTTGTCGATAAGCCTGAGTTATACGCTGCCTCTTACGCTTTGAACGAAGAAAACGCTGATCCTAACACCCAGAAACTCCAGTCCCAGATCAAGCAGTACGCGTACAAACCCAAGTACCAGTACACACTTATCCTCCGCTCGGACGATCAGTGGAGAAATGCGAATAGAGCGATGGATTCTTGGTCTTCGGAAGAAGAGGATGGTCCTAGAGTGTACAGGTCCCGAAGCTACCTCAGACAGCATGGTCCTTGCCAGATCCAACAGCAGGTGCAATACTACGAGAACCACGGCGAGATCTGCATTTCCACTGGCCGGCTCCCAGCGTGCCAATCTCATTGCAAGGGACAGAACTATCAAGTTCTGCCTGTCCAGGTTGTCTGCCGACCCAAGCTTGATCGGCAATTCCAGACGCACAGGAACCAGATCCAAAGAGGTGAGAATCCTCAAGTATCTGGAGAGGAAGAAACTAAGCAGTGGGGAATTCCCAGCTCTTGCCAGGCGTAAATTTTAAATTGAAAAACGGCGATTAGTGTTTTGGCGCGAATAAGGACTACGAGTTATTATGTTTTATATATTATTTATAACCTTTGGCTCAATATCTATGTTTATATATACCTATAGAAATTCAATATCATATGTATGTAGTATGTAATGTTTATGTATGTAATGTGACTTCTTTAGTATTATTATGTATAAATATATACTTATATAAATATATGTTGAAGCAAGTACAAAAATCCAACAATATTTATTATTATTACATCATCCAGTAAATACTCATTTCGTATTTGAGTATATTATAATACCGATTTTGACTTAAGACATGCCCTTGACACAAAATTACACAATGTCGTGTTTCTAGGACGAGACCTTTGTTTTGTAAAGCTACAAGAGTCACACAATAATAATTTACTTAAAAGGCTTATTACACCACCCTAACCCTAACTCTAACGAGAGGGACGCCGCAATACGTTGGAATGAGATATAGATCTCCATAGGTATCTTCTCCACTCCTGAAAAATATTTAACAAATAGGTAATTCCGGCAAATTTTTAATTTATCTATATTTTGTCTAGCGTTTTTTTTTTGACTCGACCCGTAAGGTATAAACTGGCAACACTTTGTGATTGCTTGTATTAAGTATTTGATCAGTGTTGCCTTTTTGGCGAAAATTGTAACTTGCAGCTTTTTAAAATTGGTCCCAGAGCCTGTCCAATTTTTCCTCATAAGATTACAAATATTATAATGTAATTTAGTTACATACTTATATTATATCTTTACACTATTGTTATAAAAACAATATGTTTATGTTATGTTATGTTATTATTTGCATTCCGGCCTAATGGCGGTCGGCGGTTAGTATAAAAACACTTCAGATTACAAAAAACCATAACCATAATTACATTATAGCTTGTTTAAAAAAATCCAATTTTTACCCAAAAACTGCTGCTTAATATAATTGTTCCTAATTTCGAATATTGTAGTTCCTCTACGTCAAACTCTTTTTTGCCAATCTTTACCTAGTAAGATTTTATCAATGCGTCGTATTGTAAAAATACTTTTCGTATTTTTTGGAGATTTTTATTCGTTTGTATCTGGCAATACAAAAAAATGCCGCAATCGTAAGCAAAGCAAACCGCATAGCAACCGAGTAACGCAACAGTCAGCTGTTTGTCAGTCACATACTCACATAGCATATCGTGAATTGCTAAGTATTACTACGTTGAAAATTTAATTGTGCCAAATCCCAGTATTTCCAGTGATTTCTCATTTAACAAAACATCAGAATACACTGTCAGTGTCGGTGTCGTGAAAACTAAAACAATACATAGTTACTGTGTTCTGTTTTTGAATGTCGAATTAGAGATTTGCGACATGTAAGTAAGCTTTACAAATTTTAACTTTTTAATTTAATGACAATTGTATTTTTTTAAGAGAAACTCTTTGTTTTTCTTTTTTTATTCTGTTTTCAAAGTTCGCTGGCATCATTATTGCGTTTATTTGGCTTCCTGGGGTCTGGGGTCACTATTTACTTACTTCATTAATAATGCCATCAAGCCACCGGCACCCGAATTATTACTTGACTAACAATAATGTTTATCGAGTTAACTTAAAGTTGGTCAAAGTTTCAAGTGCCCAAGATTTATATTGCTACATTCAGCAGGTTTTGGTATGACGTTTTAAAATAAAGTCTCATATTCAAGTCCTAAGAATGGTCATAAATAGCAATTAAAAAACATAAGGGAAGGCCACACACCTGAGCATTCATGAACTTTTAGATCCTCAAATTGTTCCAATATTTAAAACAATAATCTAAATTTAAAAAGCTAACTGACAGATAAGTATAACAATTTAATTTATGTCATTTTCTTAATAATGCACCAAGGCATTAACAACTATGACATTCTGAATATCCATATTTCTTAATCTTTGTGCCTTAACAGTGCTCACCTATGGCCGAATACAGATTATAATAATCAGTGGTTGGAATAGGTCTAGTTCTAATTGTCCTCAACTTGGCATACATGCACAAATGAGATGGGAAGACATTATAAATGAACAATCATAAAGTTTAGGTAAATTAGCACTACCTATTTGAACCTCTGATAATAATTAACAACTCTTTTAAAACTATCATAACCGTCTCATACTGAATCATTGTATTCGATTCCGCCATGGCTTTGTTATTCACCGTTTTAATGATATCCTAAATAAATGTTATAGCAAAGAAGGTTCTAACCACAGTAGCTGCATGTTGTATAGGAGTAACTGCTCTAGTCTTGTTATGCCTAAAATATTATACAAATTAATTTGGACTAATTGTCATGCGTCTGGTTTATTTATGCCTCTAAATGAAAATAACAAATTATCACACCTGACTGTTAAAAAAAATTGATGAGTAATAAATAATGTTTGCTGCAGATACTTTGTCAATGAAAAGTAGTTTAAAATGTCTTGATTCTTTTACAACTAACAATACACATCAGTTAAGTTCTATTATTGATTTATTGTTAAATCTTATTAACAGATTAAAGCTGAAGCTGAAGTTTAATTATCTATTTTGTTACTATTATTAAGGGAATGATGTACAGTAAAAGTAAAATGAAATCATGGAACATAATATTACAATAGACACTAACTCAGAGATTTTTAGTAACCACATGATTACACAAGAATGTGAAATTAGTAGTGAATGTTGCTCTTTATTGATAAACTTAAAAGACACAAGTCTACTTACATCTTAGCTCTAATTTTGGGTATAATACCTTAACATTTAAAAAATCTTACTTAAAATATGGGTTGATAGTTTAAGAGTCGCCAAGATAATAGAAAAAAAGATGGCACCAAAATAGCATATTTTCTATAGGCCTGGTTAATATAAAATAATTAAATTATTTCACTAAAAAAGTAGGTATGCACAAGGCTGAAGGAGAAGGATAAGTTGTTTTGCTTGAATATCCAGGATAGGTACAAATGCTGACATTATTATTCAGACTATGATAGCCATGTGCCATGTGCCATGGTTTGCACATGCAATCTACAGTACCTACCTATTGCATATCAGCAAACTGCATGAAATGATTTTAATTTTTGATTAGTTATCTTATCTTTCAAGCGGCAGTGCTCTATTTGATCACCAAACAAAAAAGGCTCATCTGTTCTAAAAGTGTTGCAGAACTATTTAAGAACTAGCATTTTTAGACTTTTTCAAAACAATTATTTTGCAAGAATTGTTAATCACTTAAAAGACATACCTAACTACTTCTGAACTGGTTTCCCCCTGAAGCCCTGACGCGGCATTCCTGTTCTGTTAAACCTGAACCTAGATATAAACTAACGAACCGCTATAGTTAATGTATTCAAAAGTTTCCTGCAAAAGGTTCATGTTTGGTCAATTAATTAATGCGGCTATTGCGTAAGCCTTGCGTCACCGCCAAGCCTCTGCCGCGGCGGGCTGTGATTGGTCCGCACGCGATCTCCGTCACGTAGCCACCGGCGTATACGCCGCAAATTGAAACCGCATCGAATGTGGACTTTGAATTGTGTGAAGGTAACCTTGGCTAAGAAATGGTTTACACTTAACTAACCGTAAGTGTTTCTGCTATACACGACATTACCTAAATAATATTGTACTTCTGGTGGTTTTCTTTGTTTTCTTTTTCTTAACAAAGAAAAAGGACATATAGAAAACATTATTTAAGGCAATGTCAAATACAGGCCCTTATCATTCACAGCTGGATATACACTTAAAATCTCTACCATTATTGCTCCTGTGCTATTTTTCATCCACCTTATGGAAGGCCTGCCAAAGTAACAGGCCCTGATCAGTTTTATTCTGAGTTAAATAAATAGGCTTTATGGGTCCGCCAGAGACAGCTCAAAAAATAGTATATTCGGAAAATTTACCTTTTTGTGGTAGAGGAATGTTTGGGATCCTATGACAGATCCTTGGGGAATAGTAAAGATAGGATTAATATGCTATCCAATGCTGTGCTGGTTCAATGTAACATGCTATGGTGTTGGGGCTTTACATGAACTGTCATTAGTGTAATACATTAGACAGGCATTTTATAAATTTATTGAGGTCTAAAAACTTACGTTTACATCTCCAGGGACCTCAACTTGAGGTTTGCAGGGCGTCTACTGAAATAATGTTCGAAGATACGTTAGCCCTTTCCCTTGATTTTCTTTGTTATATACCCTAAGTGAAAAAGGGATACAGCTCCCAGTTTCGTATTAAGTGCTTTGAAATAACCTACCAGACCTATCGGCGTAGAAACAGGCACATTGGAGTGTGCTTAGAAATTCAAATTTTTATTTTATGTGACTTATCATATCATATGTAGCAGTCGGCTGATGCGATGTGAAATATTGTGTTGAACGAAGCTAAAGATAACGTTTATCAGTGCTAATTAGATAATCTCTTGCCGTGTCGTATACAATTTCTCGGTTATTCTGTATTTCTTCAAATGCATCTTCTGAACCGATTTGTATTGAAAGTAAAAGGATGTGGCTAAAACATTTAGGATTTGATCTTTCGGAATATCCTATTAGGTATATTCTCTAAATAAATTTGAAATGATGTGTGGTTTTATTAGGCAACTCATTAAGGCATAAATGGCAGATAAAATAACACGACCTTCTACTGTTCGTAAGTCGGCAGTAAAACTCGTTCAAAATGTCAATAATCTAATTAACATAAATTGTTATTGTACATTATATTATATATGTGGCCTCAAAATGTCAGAAGTGGAATATAGAATCATCCACTGAAGTGGGTAAATTTCTATCTATAATATTCCTTCTGCTTCTGCAAGTTTTCAGAATCGTATCCTACTTTTGAATATCCTTAAAATATTGAATACTATTTTAGAATAAAAATTCTAACAATCTTTCCTAAAATGCTTAAAGGTCAGGGCCCAGGTGTTACTAGTTTAACGTATGTATTTATATATCTGTGTGGTATTTTAACTCCTAAACGGGTGGACCGATTTTGATTTAGTTTTTTTTGTTAGACAAGTGATTTAATCGAGAGTATTCTTAGCTTGGTTCGACGATAATCCATTAAGCCATTTAAGAGTTATGAGCTCTGATAGTAGGCGTCCCGATTTTGGCGGGAGATTTTTAACTCTGTTGGGTTAGGTTAGGTTAGGTTATTAGCTGTGTTGTTACGATGGTTCCATCCAAACCCGCCAAAATCCTCCTTACTGATGAATCGTTGACGCGTTAATTGTGGTTCCACAAGGACGCGTTCTTGGCCTACATTATCATGTTGTTTGGCAAATCAAACAGCTTTAATTCGATGATGACCTGAATCTGATTCATTTAATTGCTGACATCATCATACTGCGTCAACAGTAACATAAATGACACGATTTGAAACTCAATTTCGTATTTTTAGCCATACGCGGCCAAATTTATTATGATTGATTGAGTTTTGATTTAAAATGATTTTGATAATGGCCAAGGGTAAGGCTTTTATCATAATTGTTCGGAATTAGATCACATGCGGGACGCGGGATACAGGTCAATAATGACGGCATTGACATTATTTTCAGTCTTAGTGATATAATTGTCCTGACCGCAAAAGTTCTCTCGCAACACGACGCAACATGACTGCGTATCTCATTCGTTTTTTTTATATTTAATTCACCAACGATTAACCTCTACCTATCTCAGATGGTTAAATAAGTGACAATGACAATCAAGTGGCGGGTGGAATTCGCTGGTTCGTTCGACAACTCGAAGCTCATATCATCAATTTAAACATCGCCGGTCAAGTTTTTACAATCGCTAAACGAGTCAGGTAATGTATACGATGATGACAATCTGCTAATTACCAAAGTTTTGAAGAACGTTCAAGGGTGTTCTCCATCAAGATGTTTACTCGCCGGTCTTGTCAGTGGAAGTTCCCTGTGTGTACTTTAGCTAATCAATCTTGGATGAACATCTGCAAACTGTAAGCACAGGCAGTTTCCTCTTGAAAAATAATTTCTTATTATCCTTCAAGTCTGTAATTTTTACCTTAGTATCTAAATTTCTAGTTTTCTTACACCTACATATTACATTTGGTAGGTAGGAAGGTATTATATATGTATATTTAATTTGATTCAGTACATTGGTTTCTGCTTGTTTTATATTTTTCTAATCGTTCTTCACTAGACCGCCGCCTATTGTATATCTCTATATATAAGTTATACTGTTCCTTGTCTTGTTTTGTGTTATGGTGTTCAATAAATAGTACTTGTAGATATGTATTGTATTGTACAATCTGGACTTTATTTCGTGTGTAGGTATGTCAGTTAACATCTTTTTCAACTATTAACCAGATACAACAGAAAAAAGTGACAAAGACAAATGAAAACTTACCTAAATCAATAACGCTTTAAAATCTAAATGGAATCTATCATTTTTCTAACAATTGTGCTACTTATTTTGCTAACTCAGTAAAACAGAATAATAATGAAACTACCAATCAAAAACAATCCGGTATCTGCGTCTGTTTCGCAAAAAATATGTTGACGTTCATGAATAATTATTAGACACGTTGAATATAAAGAAACATGTATCGCTATGAGAATAGGTGTACCTGTAGGTAAAACTTTTTAATTTTGTTGTACCTACCTAACAGAGATAATATTATATATTACTGTCAGGTCGAATCAGCTACTTTTTACCCGACTGAGCGAAGTCAAAAGAATGGTAATGATTTTAACAGTCAATGTAAATATGTGACAAAAATCGGATGTTCCACTGTAACTCCTCAACTATTGAACCGATTTTAATAAGGGTGTGTCATACTATTAGCCAGTCAGGTTTTATTTTGCAACTTTTTTAGTAAGTGTCAAGACTAGCTTAGATAAAAAAATATAAATTGACCTTTGTCGCCAGATGTATTTTTGGGGCGCCCAACGGGACCCTATTAATATGCCTACGCTGTCCGTCCGTCCGTCTGTGCTGTATCTTTTGGACAGTAATAGATAGCGGGTTGATTTTTTTCAGAATGTGTTATTACGGCGGATTCAATAACAAATAAAAAAATAATAATAAAGAGGGTCCCCATACAAGAAACATTTTTTTTAACCGACATCAATAAAGGAGGAGGTTCTCAATTCGTCTGAATGTTTTTTTTTTTTATGTTTGTTACTCGATTACTCCGTCAATTGTGGACCGATTTTGAAAATTCTTGTTTTGTTTGAAAGGGTATACTTCCCATGTGGTCCCATTGTCATGAAATCATAATCCATGAGGAATCCATGAGGAATCGAGGGAACTCCTCAAAAGTTATAGGCACGCATACAGCGATTTTGGTATTACCTGCAACGACCTTAAGAAATTGCATTACAAAATCACCTTTTGGTGAAGAGGAACTGATGATGAAAACCAGAGATGACCACCAGAACTCCTTAGTCGTAAGTGATTGACGCCAGCAATGAGATTTCTTTATTAAGAACATGAAGCTACTTTTATATTCATTATAATGCAAGTGGTAAAGTGCAACTGATGGTGAAGTACCGGGAGAAATCCTCAATGATTAACGGCCCTGCATCTTGGATAGCGACATTTTGTTAAGGGTGATGAGAAATCGGTATTAGGCTATTGTTTCTTATGTATATGTGCTTTATCACATAATAATATTAGGTGAATCACTAAAAAGCTAAAAAAAAATTCTAACAAAAAAATAAAACCGTCTTCAATTCAATTTTTTTTTGTTAAAATGGCGTCTGTCCATGAGGACAATTCTGCCAATGTCAAAGTTTGAGGTTAAAACCGTCTTCTAAAACCCACTAAAAAGGATTAAATAAAGACCGGCCTCCTAGAAGTCCTAGGAATAGCCAATTTAGTGCCTAATAGGTACATGAAGTATATCGAAGTCGGTGGCAAGAATCATGGTGCCATTGCTATTGTGTATACCTACTTGACACCGGCTTGGATATACTTCATGTAGACGACCAGCTGTGAAACCAGCGACTAAATTAATGTGCAGGCAGTTGAATGTCATTTACCCACCTTGACGGACGACGTAAATTCGCCGGCTATTCATCGACTGAGCAGAACTAAACGACGATATATAACAGAATAACATAGCTGATCATTATTATCTTAAAATTTAAGATGCTGTATAAAACTTAGCAAAATAAATATCCTGGGATAATCTTATGCAAATCTAACTAGTCACGAAACTAAGTTATAGGCGTGTTGGTTGGTATAGGTACTTTCCGTTCGGACAATGCCACATTATAATTATTAACTATTAATAAAAATAACTAAACGTTAAAGACTCCTGTATAACATAATGCTCTTAAGAAGGTCTCTGTTTAATCAATAGACTGCCAGTCTTAATTTAGAGTTGCGTTGTCCATCGCAAATTGCATATGGCATTGACTGCCGCACTCAGAGACGTCAATTAAGTTTTAAGTTTCATTAAAGTTGCTGCATCTTATTCTATTGCTATAGCAAAGATAGTAACAGCAGCAACTTTAATGAAACTTAAAACTTAATTGACGTCTCTGAGTGCAGCCGTTAGCAACATTGTAATCAACTGGCTTCGATCCCGCGAAGGCCTCGCTTGATAACGCAAACGGTGACACACCCACTCTGTCATATGATACAGGTTGTATATGATATTACGCAGTTTAAGTACCTACTTGTAAGACATATGCGTTGTATATGGGTGATATTTAAACAAATAGATGATATACAACGTAGTAGGTGTACAACTGAAACAGTCAAAATTGGGAATTAGCGTCATAGAAGACTTTTCTCTTATTTAATTTTAGAAAATAATAAATACTGCAATCAGCCATTTTTCAAAAAACACCCCAAACACACAAACATTTTCTTAATTAAAGCAAATGCTATTTTATTACATGTTTATCATCCGATATTTTGGCCCCTTATTTGCATAATAATAATGTGAAACATTAATTATGCTGTAATATTACATTTACCAATAAATAGCCTAATCTAATCTTCATAGACAGACAGAAAGACAGACAGACAGAATCGCCCAATAAGGGTCCCAACAAAGTACCTATGTTTCTGAAGATAAAGTTCTTTATCATGATTACGTGGTATAAATAATAGTTATATCTATTTGTACCTTAGCATTAGCAATCATGTCGCAATATTTAATCGTTACTTCTCAGTGTATATTGTCAACTGGTCAATATAGGTAAGTTTTCTGCTTAATTGAACGATTAACATTTTGCAATTCATTTTTATTTGCATATGGACTTATTTACTGGAATTTTATCCTCAATAGTGACTGTTCACTTCGCTGGGTTTATCGATGATTTGCATTTTTTGCAGATATCCTGGAAATACCATCGCAGTAGCTGCTCTACTTGTGGTTAGGTGTCAGTGCTAATTATGTCACTGTCGAACATTTTGCTACTAAATGTACCTCCCTATTTGTGCATAATTCTCTATCATTGCAGTAAATTTTTCAGTGTTGAGTCTTCTACTGATTACTACTTGAGCTTGACCATATCTTAGATTCATCACATTGGCATTGCCTGCATTTTGAAAGAGGCTAATTCTCAAGTGCGTTTCACACTAGTCTTCCTCGTGCATTTTCTACTTACCATCTTGAGCTTGACTAGATCTTAGGTCTTTCTCATTACCTGTCTTCGAATCGGAATAAGCCTATTACATTGCGTAACATTGGACTGATTTACAAACTGAGTCTGGAAGAGCTGTCAAATCCTGACAAGTTCAAGGGACAGAGGCATATGAATATGACTCGTATAATTCTTTCACTTTCTGTTCCTTTTGTCGGAATCATAATTCCGCCTCAGTTCATACCTTTCATTATATGTAAAGGACCGAATAATTTCACACGTAAATCTCAAATCAGTCTCATGACTGCCTTTCTAACCCGTTTTTGCTTGTGCTTGCGTGATTGCAGGCAGGTAGACGAGGCCGGCCACTTTCTAAACTAAGATTTAAGTTCATAGGCGATAGCGGCCGACTTTATTCTGGTCTCTAATCGTAGCGGCTAACTTTATTCTGGATTTCATAAATGAATACACATTCTGAAAATATGTCTAAGGGGTGCGCCAAAGTTCATATCAGGGACCGGACAACCCTTTCATCGGGAAAAGCCTTTCAAAGGGCTTCCCTTTGATATAGCTAGCCCCGTGATTTGCTCACCCATTCCAATTGGCATCCCATACGATTGACTTTCCCTTATCGAATGAAGAATCCAACGATAAGGGTAGCCCTTTGAAATAGGTAACTGGTAACTGATTCATCTTGATGTCCCTAAGATAGGGTTTCCCTAACGATTTAAGCGCTTATTATAAAGCTTTCCCTTTTGTACGAGCCAATCACAAACGTATGCCATAGGAAATCGAACCGTATTAGATCTTTTGCCGCTCCGCGCGGTAACTTCAAACGATACGCCGTCGGAAACGTATACTAATAAGGGTTTTATAAGGGTATTGGGTTAGCGCTTAGTTGAATGGGCTGTTTACTTGCTTCGAACGGGACGCAAGGTAACGTGTGTTTTATGAAGTCTACAAAAGGTCTAAAATTGCGTATACACTAGTAACCTTTTTTAAAGGGTTTAGTAAGGGTATTGGTTAGCGCTTAATAGAATGGGCTATCGTTTGGAAATAGCGCTTTAAAAGCACATTTAAAGGGTTTTGACGGGGAGAGGGTTTGGTAAGTAAATCCTTACGAAAAACCCATACAAAACCCATTGAAAGGGATAGCGGGCCGGTCCCTGGTTCATATAAAATTGCAAATTAGATTATTGGAACTCCGAAAATGTCCCTCATACAATTTTACAACCTAATGATCATTGTAAAATTTTTTTTTTAATACTAATGATCGAAACTCATAATCATCAGATTTAATAATATCACTAATTATACACCTTGTTTATACTAATATTTGTTTTCATATATTTTCTTATACTAACGATCGAAACTCCTAATAATTCTAATTCATAACGAAGGTCTCCGTTAGGTACGACGACGAGCGAAGCGAGGAGGAGTGTTAGGTAGAACTGCAACCCTACAGCGCGCGAGCCGAGCGAGCGAAGCGAGCGTGCCTCGGTAGCGGCCGGCGAAACGCCAGAAATGATCATATTTTCAATTAATACTTACATATAGTAGACGGTGGGCGAAGAAACACCCTTCTATTTCTAAGTCCCTGCTCCGTTGGTAGTAATAAAAATGTATGAACAAAAAAAGTATGAGGAAAAAAATTATGAAGAGTGATTATTATGAATACAAATGAGTATTAATAAAAAATATGATAACTGTCTGTTATGAGTTCCGTTGGTAGTAATAAAAAATTATGAACAAAAAAAGTATGAGGAAAAAAATTATGAAGAGTGATTATTATGAATACAAATCGGTAGTAAAACAAAAAATAGGAATAAGAATTTTGTATGAGCCAATATGGACCCGTCTAGCGTCTGTTAAACGTCTCGCCCTAGTCGCCCTTCCGCGTCTTTACATCGACCGACGAAGAATAAACGGCGAATTTACGTTATCCGTGAAAATGTGTAAATGAAACTGGCGACAAAACATACTTAAATACATAGGAATCGTACAAGACAAACAATAAGTGTATCTTAGACATGGGTCCATATTGGCTCATACAAAATTCTTATTCCTATTTTTTGTTTTACTACCGATTCTTCGTCGGTCGATGTAAAGACGCGGAAGGGCGACTAGGGCGAGACGTTTAACAGACTCACATGGCTGATGCTGCGTAGTTTGCAAGCTCGTAATTGTAGCTACGAGTATAAGCTATAAGTGTATTACATCTGAATCAATTGCAGCAATAGATGCCTGTTGGTTCAATTTATTAGGTGTAAGAGACAGGAAAAACACGTTATTCTACCTACTAGATTTAGCTGGAATTATTTATACAGCTAATTGATGACTAGAAGGGTTTATACATCCATGTGTAGTTGGAGTAATTACGAGTACGTCCGAAGCGTTTCTGACTAACGTTCTTCTTGAGCCCTCTCCAAAAATCGAAGGAAGAAGTTACGTTAGCTCAGTCGTTTTCTAATCCACAAGCTCGTAGAGAATAATATGGCGGTTCAAGTCACTGTTTTTGAGTATCGCTTCTAGTCCGGATCTTAATGGACCTGGAATGCTCTTCTTGCATATTTGTTTTCGATATATTCGTGGCTACAGCCAAGGATGAATAGTCATTTACAGAATGAGCGAGCTCTACAATTCTACGTCCTCAAGCTATTTTGCTGTTATCTGGTATGAAAGTTCATAGTGAATATCGGCATTATAGCTTATGTACAGTCACCACACGGGATTGTTGAGCCACCATAGAACCCTGTCATAATGACAACGTCAAGTCACTCGAAAGAAATTACGTCAAAATTTTCCGTCGACTTTCTGTGAGAGGGTTCTATAGTGGCTTAACAATCCCGTGTGGTGACTGTACATCGGCATAACAGACTATTAAGTAAGAATGTGTCAAACTCCATTATAAAAAACTTTGTTTGTATTGGTTAGTTCAAATAGATAGGTATTCGGTTTGTATTTTTTTTTATGATTTCACATTTACGAGTTGTTGTTCAATCAAATAGTCTTCAAGGAAAATGGTTTGGAGATATCCTGTATGAAGTATGTATTTTTAATACTAAACACAAATATTGAGTTAATAATATACTTTTGCGAGAAACAAGTTAGATATTAATTCCAATACGATATTCTCATGTTGGACACGTATCTCTCGTATAGAACTTTGTTTATTTGAACCATATCCCTCATATTTAAGTTATTAGTTCAAATTCATCGTTCTAATCATATAAACACGTGAAAGATGACCAGTGATCGGAATAGGTAGAGTATATTTACCTAAACTTGATGCATGTTCATTCAATAATGTGTTCCCATCTCACTCACGCATGAATGAACAAGCGTCAAGTTTAGGTAAATATACTCTACCTATTCCCATCACTGAAGATGACTAATCGTAAGTAATTCATATCGTTGCCCCTTCAAAAGAAGGACCACTTTTTGCATTCAAAGATTAATTAATACCTCCGTACTCCGAACTTATTTGATACAATGTGAAGTGCACTTCAATCTCGCTACCTTCTATAACTTATAAGGTCGCATTTTCCGCCATAAGTTGCGCGGGAGTGTGTGACGTCACGGAGGCACGTTGCTCTCGGCCAATCGGCGTTTAGAATTCCAGAGGCTCGGCAACTGTCATGGCCGCCATGCCCATGTGTGGGTTTCCCGTAATGTGGATTGGGATTGAGTGTGGTAGTAGCATTTACGTGCATTCCTTTGCATTTAATAAGCCTTTTGAACTAGCAAAATAATTTATTCGTTGCGAAATAAATCTAAGTGGGTTCTCATTTGAGAACTATCTAAATACTTGCTGTATAATATCTAGGTATAGTGGCATTTCATTTAAGCAATCCTTTTGAAATAAGTTGCCAAATATATTTAAATTTATTTTTGTAAAAATAGTTAGTTAAATAAATAAGGGCTTTATATCGGAGCCCTCTGTTTCCCTTTTTTTGGTCATAAATCATAATGTACTTGTGTATATAATTATCGAAGGCCATAATTTTGATAACGCTGAAACCGTAAGCTTCTCAGATTTTTTTAAATAAGTATCTAAATGTGAAAAGCTACGTGAAATAAGGCTTCCTGAAAAAAAAAGCCGGTCAAGTGCGAGTCGGACTCGCACACCGAGGGTTCCGCACAAACTTGTAGGCATGTAAATAGTTCGTAAATCACGGGAATACCATATAAACACAGTCCAGTATAAACTGACACGCAATCAGTATGCACTTTCGTACTTAGTGAGTGTCAGTTTATATTGGAATGTTTTTAGGGTTCCGTACATCAAATGAAAAAACGGAACCCTTATAGGATCACTTTGTTGTCCGTCTGTCTGTCTGTGTGTCTGTCAAGACCCTTTTTCTCAGGGACGCGTGAAGGTATCAAGTTGAAATTCATATCAAATACTAAGGTCTGCAATCCCTTGGATCATTGAAAAAATCAAATATCTAAGTCAACGCAATCAAAAGATACGGCTGTTTATGCCGCATATTGAAGGGAATCAAAACCTATAGAGTACTTCCCGTTGACTTAGAATCATGAAGTTTGGCAAGAAGCAATGTCTTAATGTATGTGTATAGCACAAGTAAAGGAAAAAATCCTAAAACCGTTAATTTGTAGTTACATCACATAAAAAATAAGACCAATATAAACTGACACTCACTAAGTAAGAAAGTGCATACTGATTGCATGTCAGTTTATACTGGACTGTGTTTATATGGTATTTCCGTGATTTACAAACTATTTACATGCCTACAAGTTTGTGCGGAACCCTCCGTGCGCGAGTCCGACTCGCACTTGACCGGCTTTTTTATGTGATGTAACTACAAATTAACGGTTTTCGGATTTATTCCTTTATTTGTGCAATAAGACATTGCTTCTTGCCAATTTTCATGATTCTAAGTCAACGGGAAGTACCCTATAGGTTTTGATTCATTATATTAGTGACGGGAGAATGTCACACTAATTGACCTAGTCCCAAACTAAGTTCTGGGCTTGTACTATGGGTATTACGCAACGATATACATACTTAAATATATAGAAAACATCCATGACTCTGTAACAAATTCTCGCGCTCGTCACACAAATATTTGCCCATACCGGGATTCGAACGGGATTAGACAGGGTCACTACCCACTAGGTTAACCGTGCGAGGTTGCCTGTTTTGTTCTCGCAGGAAATATGTTTTGAAGATAACAATAATAGGATTATAATTCTCATATAATTAGAATAACTTTGTAAATCTGTATAATTAAAGCTGTTTGTTTTTCCTTAAAAAAGAAAATAAAAATAAATAAATAAAATATCTCCAGATTACTATGTAGGGAAATAAATTGAAGGCTGCTGTCGTTACTATTTGAAAATGCAGCCTTTATAAAGTAGGTGGTTGGTATGAATATGAAAATTCAGTTTCTTGTATAAGGTGGAGACCCCCATAAATTAATCATCGTTGTTTTTTGTAATTATTTGTTAGAAAACGCATTAACACATATTTAGTAAAAATTTCACGTTACCTATATATTACGGTTCGAAAGATACAGCCCTTGGACAAGCTATGATATATATTATAGCACGCTACATTACGATACGATATACGGAAAATATATCGTAAGATGCCGTGCTATAATATATATTTTGGTACACTAATATATATTGTAGCTCCGTGTGTGACGCGCTTAACCCAGTCATATTAGAAGTTTCACCTCGGAATGAGAGGTAATAAGCTGGAAACTCGTATGTATACACCTTAATTTTGGCGTTCTCAAAGTTGTCTCAAAAGTCTCATAAAATCTCGTGTCTGCGGTTTATAGACTTAATTTTATAACATTTTACATATATCTAATATCAATTTAATAATACCTCCTGTGTGCAATTAAAAACTCATTAAATTAAATACTTATTTCTATTATCTTGATTTTATATTAATTTATGAAAGTAGATTTTAAGTAGAAAAGTAATTAAGTATTACGTCTTTAAAATGTGTCAACTCTTTAAATACTTATTTTTCTATTAACATTATAACTGGGAAGACGGACCCTATAATACCAATTTTTCCTATGAAGTCTATAGGTACCTGAGATTGCGGACCCCTATATAATACGACCTTCTTCATGGACCTTCGACCTTCAGTGGGGAATGGATGGGTGCTGCAAAATGAATTCCTGGAGCCAAAGCCGAGGTTGACCCCTTTAATTTACTTAAGTGACTGCACTAAACAGACGGACGGACGAACATTACAAACGAACGGCGTTCATGTGAACCCTTTGGGTTTCGTCCGAACCTTAAATGCATAGTTTCCATCTATAAAATACGAAAAGCTGAACCGAATGTTTAATAAAATCATGAACTAAGTTAATTTTAACTCAATGGCTCGATGTTGATATTATTAACATGTGGATGCCTGTAATTGAGTAAGTATTATGCGTAAGTTATCATTATCACAATATAATTACATTTACACTGTTTCTTTTGCTAGATCATTTTATGTAACTACATATCACCTGTTGGTATTCCTTATCAAATTAATAAAAGCATGGTCTTCAGAGCCGCATTACTATCACGTGGCCCTTGTGCACGTAGATTACTAGGTACAAAATCCCTGGCGTTTGTAAAATATCCCATCATTTAACTATGCAATATTTTCAAGTTGATAGCTTTTGTGGTTCACGGATAAAACAGCTGTGTAGGCTGGTCTACCTCCGGTGTCACTGTGACGTGCGGCTTATGAAACTCTGTATAAAGTCTGCTATTACGACAATAGGATCTAATAAACGTCCATGTGACAGTCGCCACTCGTGCAAGAACACGTGTGATGCTATCGCATAATCTGCTGGGAACATGGGTTAAGTTATTATTTTAAGTGCATCAGTGAATGAGTAGGTACTTGGGTATTCTTAAAAAACTTTTTGAAGTGATACTTCTTAGAGAATTGAGAGTAAATTTTGAGAGAGAATAAAGATATGACGTAGAGAGATAGATCTACATATTCCGACGCCACAGAAGTGATGAAGTTTCACTTCTATCATGTCATGTACAGTCGAGTTCATAAATATGTGTACATTTCAGTATTTTATCTCTTTAATGTCATGTTTAAACTGCCATATATGAATTGTCACAGCGATTAAAGTGACAAGGTAGTAACCGTGTACACATATTTAGGAACTCGACTGTACGGTGCAGCACGCCCGATTTCATATTTATTTGACAGGGGACGCCATTGGGCCATTTAAGTGTTATGAGCTAAGTAGGGGTTTGGATTTTGTCAGGGGTTTTAATCTATTTGATAGATTTTTTCTAAACTCTATTTGTCAACCTATTAGCAGCAGTCAACTCCCACTTTTTATTGTTGGTGCTTTAATCCACGCTTTAAATGAAGTAAGCGCAGCGCCAACTACAACTTAGATGAAGAATGCATTCTCAACTGCGTTATTCAACGTCGGCTGACGATCGTGTCCGTCGGAAGATCGAACTGCGCAGCCAATGAGCAGCGCGAGCGCAGCGTATGTAATGACACCACTGAAACCTGTTAACCTAAAAATATCCGTCAAGAAGAAATGACAATGCAATCGTTATACTAGTAAAAATAATAATAACTAATACGCAATTACAATAATTTTTAAATCATTCGAGTGTTCAGATGTAAGGAATAATCAAACGACATCGTATTTTGACGGAAGGTCGTATTTATCTTGCTTTCTTATGCCCTTACTAATAAACGTTGAGTAACCGCTGAGTAGTTATACCATGCTTTGTCCTTATCTGTCAAATTCAAATGTCACAATGACAGATAAGGACAAAGCATGGTATAACTACTCAGCGGTTACTCAACGTTTATTAGTAAGGGCATTAGTGAGCTTATTGCTGGATTCTGAAGCTTAGTGCAAATCAACTTGTTTTACAGACGCTCATTTCATCGAATGTGTCGTTTCACCGAATTTCATTTAATCGAAAACTAATTTCTGGTGAAACCTTATTGTTGTCAGGTTATCTTAAGCATGGGTTACGTAGGTTAGGTTAAACCTGTGGCCACGAAATAATTATAACTCCTGAACGTGGAAATGTCGATGAAAAGAAAATTCGGCGAAGTAAAACATTTTATAAAATGAGAGTCGGTGGTTCAAGGGTAAATCGGAAATTAATATAAATACAAACATATTCGACAAAATTCGATGTCGTTTGTATATTCTATACGTAAACATTTTAAACTTAACTTATATTATATTTACTATACAGCGGAATCGATTGGACTATACTGATTGTGGGTATCGTGACATGTAGAATTAGAATTTAGATAAAGTTTTGGCCGCCAATTATGTTATATTGATATGTATTATCTTGAAGGAGTTCCGCTGTGTTGATGAGATTCAGTGTTATCCAAGGAAGTGACGATAACAAAAGATTCTTAATTAAATATGTCCGTTTCTTATGACGCTACCTTTTGTTGTTTAATAAATAACGTTCATGCGTAAACCACGAATGAACTTAAACTTTATCGTTGGCCGCATCATCACCGTCGCAGGCTCAGACGGGATCGATTGGTAAATATTGATTACAAAACAAAATGTCAGTTTCCGTAGAACCTTTTTAGGGCTAATTTCATTTATCTGACGCTCTTACTTTTTCTATTGCAATGTATAAGACAAGAGCTAAAAGTTTATTGACTCTTTCTGAAAATTGTAAATATTAAACCGTAGTCAAAAGATTTCGTTGTCTAACAATGCACGAGAAAACGTAATTAGTTCTACTTTTTATTTGATTATAGCTTAAAACACGCTATTGCGATTTTGCGGCAATGCTAATTCTTATCTTGCTGTGATATATGTCTGTTATCAAGTGCCTCAACTGTTTGAACTAGGGATATGAGCATTCTCAGTAATATTATTAAGTTCAATGTTGTTCAATTAAAACCACCTGGCAATACGAGTATAAGGAAGTTATTTTTTTTCCTTGTTAAAGAACGTGTGATTCAGCCACTAATAGTAAATTTATATATCATTCTTCAACGACTTACAATTGTTTGTATTCATTTCTATTAAACCTTATTTCCATTACAATTAAAATGATCTTTTTTATTTACTTTTATAGAACCTTTATTATTATTTCTATAAACTATTTATATCTACTTACTGAGAAGAACCCTAGTATGTTAAGTTCAGCTCTTATGTCACTGTGTAACTAGGTCAAACTTTCAAAATCTTAATAGCCACCATGGCGCTACATAACTAAGCATTCCAACCTAATCAGCATTGCTACAGTTTGAAATTACGTAAGGTGCGCCTTTTTTTTCAGTTTTCGCGAACACGTCATTCAAAATTGGCTAGCATCGTGCGATCGCGTCACTGCGTACACCTATACGTGTGTGCTCTGGTCCAACAAATGTACTATCGTTCAGTTGTTACCTGACCGTGATAGCGAGCGGACGCGTGTCAAGCGGACCGACAACATCGTTCAATTGCTTTACTAAGTGCTTGTGTTGTGTAGTGATTACTTCCTCACATTTCTCGGTAAGTCTACTTGGAAGACACACGAATATCGCCGTGATCTTGAAGTTTCATCCAGAAATAAACGTCTGGCACTCCACACCGCTCTCTATCCTTGACGTTGATACTGAAACGACTTTGTTATGTATTAAAATTTCGTTATTTTCTAAGTGTAATCTCCCGTTTTGTTCGTCTATATTGTGTCGATTGGCTTCTGTAATTTGCGGTCGCGACGGATGTCGATGTTTTTTGCTAGGAGTGGTGGTAATTATATATTCTTACGTCAAGTGTCTTCTCATTGTTCATGCGAATTTCAAAGGTTGCATGAAACTCAAAAGTGAATGGATTATTAGCGGTTTTCGATCTTGCTGGCAGCGTGTCAAAACTGAAAGTTGCAGCTTTTATTTTGTCTTTTCTTATATTACTAGATACGTTGAAAAATTGCTGACGATGACAGATGTATGATGTATGTCATTATTGTACAATTGTTTTGTACTATTTTTGACAAAGTAGCTGTGTCTCTACCTGACTTCGACTTAAAACGATTCATATCTATGTTCCATATTAGGTACAAATTTTATAGGGACAACACAAGCTCTAAAAAGGCCCAGCTTATGGGATACGAACCATTAAAAAGTTCCCGTTGTATTATAAGATTTTTTTTAAAAAACGCTATGGATACCAAGTCGATCATCAATGTGTAAAACAATATGTAAAAATGTCAACGACAGCGTTTATGGCTTCACTTAAGGTAATTAGCACTTATTGTTATCTACGTTGTTCATACTAAATCTGTTTTTATCTAATTGTCATCTACTAGCAGTAATTGAAAATATTAAACGTTTTTTTTCCTTTACGCCAAGAAGTTAAAGGTTATGGCAACTCTTGTATTTGTGAAATGCAACCTTTCTGATAATTATCGATAAATGCCATCCAATATTATCCTTAACATCCATATGGTGGGCGTGTGTTAGACGACGCGGTTAGCCTAGTTAGTAGTCACGTTGCATACAAAGTTAGCGGTCCCTGGTTCGATTCTCAGTAACGTGATATTTTTTGCTTATCCTAGGTTATATTTGTTGCTTAAAGCTTTGCAAGCATAGAGCTTAGATTGGGTCAATTTGTGAAAGATTGTCCTTTAATTATTATAGCGACCCGCCCTCGCTTCGCTTCGGTTAATATAAGTTAAAATACAGCATATGTCTACAATGAAAGTCCATTCTAAATATTGGTGAAAGAATTTTTGAAATCGGGTGAGTAGTTTCGGAGATTACATCCTACATCCAAACTTACAACTTACATACAAACTTTACCTTTAAATAATATTAGTGTAGATATTACAGTGGTGAATTGAAGTTCTTGTAGGGTTAAAGAAAAACGAATTATAATGCGGACAAAGTCATTGGCAGAAGTTACTATGCTATTAATACGTATAAGGTCAATGTCATCGAATCCCTTCACTGCTTATTCATTTAAACGAAGATGCTAAAATTTCCATAAGGTCCCACTGCGAATGTGTTAACTGAAGAAATAATGTAACTTGAGAAAACTTCGCTTATCAAAGTAGGCTATAAAAATAATAAACACGCGCGAGTACGATGCTAAGAAAGCAATGGATCATGTCTATATTCATTTTCTTTTACGAGAGAGATAATTAATAGTTTTTCCTTTAATTAGACTGATTTGATTTCTATCCAAAACAACATATGCATCGATAATCAAGCGTGGGGGGGTACCGTAATTTTGATGATTATTTTGTGAATTCAACTAAAGAACAAAATAACTTTTGAAACTTAAATAGAAACTAAAAATTTGGAAAACCGCATAAACTGAACTCCATTATTAGGTAATTTCTTACGATTAATTTCCATTAGGTAACTTTAATGTTGATTAAAGTGTATAAGAAATGATCTGACAATGGAGTTGGAACTTGGAATGTGGCAACAGAGCCGCTGTACCTAACGTACTCATCTATATTTAACTCCCTGATAAGGTTAACTCCCTGATAAGGTTGATCCTGAAAACAATTGATGACTGTGCGAAATAACTACAATAGGCAAATAATCTTACTCATTCGTGATCCAGAGTTTTAATATGTAAAATACCTGTTATTTTCAGGCTATTAGGGACTTACTGAAACTAATGTAAGTATTTAGCACCTAAAGCAGAATAAAATGCAATATTTGTGACGTTCTCTATATAAATGGACCTTATGGAGGCAGGCGGTTACGCCGTTTTTAGAACTGTTACCATAGTATTCGTATAGTTACAAGAATAAGAAGAGCTTAACTGCCTTCCTCCATAAGGTCCCTTTATAATGAGAACGTCACATTTTATGTGTAACGGATTGTATTGTCCCTATAACCGTCACATTGTATAGCCTGCACGTGAAGCAGTGTTTTATCGGCAACTCGTGCGTTAAGTTTCAGATCGTGGATCGGAACGTGATTCTAAATTAAAAAATATATTGAGCCTTACACATGCTGTAATATGAGCTGATAACACCTTCCAATTAGTGGAAAGGATAGAACTTAGAAGGCATATCTCTGTCCCTTTTACTGCATGGAACTTGCCAGGTAATAAAATGCATGTCATTATCTTTCAAGAATTTTAAAATCAAAATGTTGTTACCTACATTAAAACCGCACAACATGAATGATAATTTTAAACAATGCTAGACATGATAAAGGTATTCTCTATGACGACCGCAAATATGAGACAAAAATATGTATAACAATGAGGATGTATAAAAATATTGCGGAATTATTTCTTGTCAATCAAGATTCAAGCTAGAAAAATGTAGAATTGTATAATCAAAGACCTCTAGGCATTCGTCATACCTTCCTTGTCAACATTTTATTTTATGCAGTTGCATTATTTGTTGTACGGATCGAATGCATAATGTAATTTGCGTGGAAAGTGATGATTTACCTTATCGCAAAACTTAGCTTTGTAAACGTCTGAGGAGATACAGTGGCAACGTCTTTTATACCTCTATAGCCTTAGACATGTGTTGCCTCACAGCACATATACGACGTCAGATTGATATTTGTTGATTATCAGCTATGTTATTCTGTTAAAAGAACGTCATTCAGTTCTACTCAGTCGATGAATATCCGGCGAATTTACATCGTCCGTCAAGGTGGGTAAATGACATTCAACTGCCTGCACTTTCATTTAGTCGCTAGTTTGACAGCTGGTCGTCGGTGAAACCAGCGACTAAATGAATGTGCAGACAGTTGAATGTCATTTACCCACTTTGACGGACGATGTAAATTCGCCGGCTATTCATCGACTGAGTAGAACTGGTTGACGTTTGTGTTAACAGAATAACATAGCTGATTGAGTTGAATGTCGTTTTATGTCACATATTTTACAGCGGTTCACTTAGTTGGGATGTAGCCAATATTACTACTATACTAGTACTGTGGTACTTTTGTGCTTGGTTTGTACTTTTTTTTTTTTGAAGATGGTGGGCATCCAAGTCATCTTGTCATCTCCTTTATGTCCTGTAATATCTGTGGTTGTTTGTGAGTTTCCGAACGCAACTTAGATTATTTAAAAAAATGTCTTTGGTCTACGCGGGCCTCGCACTTTTTTGCCTGCAACACTGGAACTGAACACACACTGAAAGTGCTGTAACATGACGAATAATTAATAAATGTACGTGTCTCAAGCGACGGGCTACATGGCACAGTCGGTAGGATCTGCTCCGGCGGCCATTTATAATTTAGCTCTCCATAAAAGTTTTGAATAGTTCTTAAGGTGCGCTTTAGCCGATGGCAACTGCAACTCCTAAACGGCTAGTACATCTTGTATTATCTTATCTCGCTTGTCGTTCAATGCGTCTCTGTCGTTACAGATAAGTTAGAAAGGGACGACTTATACTACCTGTTCTAAAATTAATAATATACCTATAAATAAACCTTCAATTAATCTTGTTGCCGTGATTACCGTCTTATCACTACCTCGCTTATTACCCGTCTTCTAAAGGAGAGCATTTGCAATAATCCAACAAAAGATCTAGAAGTAATGTTGCGGTAAACTTATGTACACAACACATCGAAACATTGCCTTGATCTTCAAAGAGCGGTTTCATCCGGACATGTCAGAATCGTGACTGCCATCTTACATGAAAAAGGAAATCGTCATCGCTGTTAGAACAACTAATAGCGCATTTAGTGCTAGTTTATTATGGCAATTAGTCTCATACAAAACGAGATGATGTTCTTGGTAATAATGGATAAAAATCGAAGAACTCAAAAAGTATCAATACTGAATGTTGTCACGTTGGTTGGCGATCTATTCATATAGATTTGCCCAATTCGTAAAGTATTATTCGGTTTTGAAACTCAGTGAATTATTGTGGGTTATTCCGAATCACTAAATACTTACAAAACTTCGGGATTAAATTGATACAAAACTATAAATTCTCTGTCTTTACCTAAAACACAATGTATTAGAACTTTTAACATGATTCTGATTTAAGTGTGAAGAGAACTTTATCCATGTCCAACAGTGGACTAATGTGGGCTAAAAATGTACAATTGCAATTTGTACCAAAGGTACAATCGCAAACAAGTGCAAATTGGTCTAATTTCCTTGTTATCGACGCCCACGCTATGTCCGTCTGTCTCATTGAAGCCTCATTGTGTAATGTGGAACTATGTATAGAACATCTGTCAAATTTCATCTTTGCTACTGGAATCTCTAGTTACATACGTAAATACATATGTTTTATTTTTTGTTTACCACTCAAAAACTGCATATTGTTATAGTATTATAATAGTAGAATAGTATTTTTTTGGAAATATTTAGTTGCGTTATCAAAATCAAGATTGGCAGTAAGTAAAAGTGTTAGTAATCATTAATTTAAATTTACTAATAGGTAACCAGTTTTTTCCGGCGACTCCATCCGCGCAAAAGTAGTTTATCCGGGTGAAGTGATTTATTTTCCGGGATATAAGTCAGTTTCATTTCATTTACCGTACCAAATTTCATCGACACACACAACACAAACAAAAATACTTTCGCATTTATAATATTAAAAAATAAAGAAAGAGAATAGTAGAAAGAAAGTAAAGAGAAGAATTCTCTATCTTTTTAAAATAAATTGACGGTTTTGTAATTATATAAACATCCATAGATGCACTTGCAACTAAGGTTTTGACATTATTCCCAAATTTCTAAAAAGATACGTAACTACCATTGCGTTTATCAAAGGATAAGAAGCTGTTTGATCTGACAACTTGTTCAATCTATTCGACGTCCTAACAAGCTGTCGGAAAATTTTGCAGCGAGACGTGACTCCGTGATCAATGCTTTGAATTTTTCTACGGCAGCTTTGCCTTGGAAAGTTTTAGGGAACAACGTAATGATGAAAATGTTACATCTTGAATTTAGTAGTGGAATTAGTTAGTGAATCAATGCTGGCTGAAAATCAGCGCTGTATGTGTTTGACACCTCAGCATAATGCTGAGCCAGTGTCCGTTTCACTGCCGCTAGGTCACACTCCGTGCTATTCCTGTTACATTGTTTCCTTTTATTTTTGTATGTTTGAGTGTCTTCTGTGTGTGTAGTGAATAAACGTCTTTCTTTTTTATTTCTTTCTTTCACCTATTGGTTGTGGTAAGATTGCGAATTAATCAAGGTAAATCAGTCACGATGATCGCTTACGAACTGCTAAAGAGCGGTAGTCGCTTCCGTCATCTGTATTTCTTGAAAGATATAACTAGGTATCTTAAAAACAAGAGCGAATAGGTTTCTACTGAACCAGCGAACTCCATCCTAGACCATCAGGTGAAATCGAGGTCTATCGCTGGTTAATGCTGAATAAAAAAAAATGTGACCCTTTACTCCCAATAGCTCACGTGGCCAAATTTGTGGATAATTTCCATACGACCCTAATCATGCTTCCGTTATCCTGTTCCACAGTTCTTTTTTTTGTTTTAAGCCCATTAAGTAGGTTTTGGCAGAATATTAGCGTTGCGAAGCTATTCGTGACATCATGTTACTGAGCCAGAAACATTTTCACCACCGCTCTTGATTATTTCCCTGTTCTAGGTGTTTGTGTGGCTGAATATATTTTCTCTCTCTTGATTCCCTACTTTATGTATGTTACAACATTACTTATTGGTATCATAAGGAACAACCAACTACCTAGTGTGCACATAGCATTTGTTATTTTATCGATAGATTAAGTCTCAGGGATTAGTATAAATATTTGCCAACCTCAAGTAGCTCGACAGTGATGAATTGCTTCTTCTACAATATATTTATATCAAACGATGGTATATTCCTATTTATAAACTTTGTTATTACTGTAAAGTTTCCTTTAGTAAAATACTTGCTATGTGTAATTTTATAACTATAAGTTTCATCCGAAATATGAGAGTGCCAAATACTGTATCAGCTTAATAAGAATAAGAGAAGGGTGAAATGTCGAAATATTGCTATATTTTGCTCCACCGTTTGTGTTTATTTTGTTTAACATGGTGTATTAAGTGAACGTAGTGTATTATAAAATCACTATGATCAGAATCTGCTATTGCGCTTTGTAGAAGGCGTTATTGTTATTTAGTAAAGATATAGATGTTTTCGGCTTCTGCTAAATTGAATTCAAACAAGGTTCATTAGTATGCGATTGTTTGTCTGCCGGCATTGTCGGCCGTGTCACTGAACTTAAAGTACAGCTATTATTCATTATTTCTTTCATCGTTCAGATTTAGTAAAAAATCCTCAGCGTTGCTGAATAACATCATTACAATTTACATATCTTCGCGTCACTCCGTGATTGTAATTGAAAGTAACACATCCGAATGTTCTCACAATCTTTTAGTTTTGTAATATTAGGTAGGATTAGGGAGGATATCCTTCTTATAAAAATAAATCAATATTTTTTATTCGTAACCTTCAATCCGAAGCCAAAACGAGAGTGCGAAATTGCCGATAGCCTTGTTTGGTAAAAGTGCCACAAGGTCGTATCTAATGAAACCTTGCTTGTAATTCTGCATTGATATGTAAGGCAATTTATTCCAATTTCCATTAAATTAGAACAAGCGAGCTATTAATTTGTTCATTACAACTGATCACAAAATTATACATTGGCCCTAGCGTAGAACCTTGCGAAATCTGTATTATATATCATAGATTCATAAGCATGCATGACGTCAAAATGTTTTGGAGTTCTTATACAAAAGTTAAACAATAATACCATTTATTTATAAGCGTAAAATTTAATTATCTTTACGGGTTACACGTGTATAATTTATGTACTTGAAAAACTTCACGCCGTCTCCTAATTGTTCCACATTTAGTGAAGACAAACGACCGTCACGGAAGATCACTGGCAAGGCACCTTGCCAATACTCGTACCTTTTAACCTTTAGCTTATGTAACAACTTGCTTCTTTAGGACACACCCACTTGATTACTTTATTATTAGAACACGTTTTCTTTTATAGATTTATGATTTTTTATATGACAGCATTCTGATTTTTACTCTTTTAGTGAACCTATTAACGTTCAAAAGCCCGTATCATCAACGTACCTACATATATCCTATAAATGTACAATACAAGGAAATGCTGTTTATGTTATTATCTCCCGTGTTATATTAAACCTCTGAAGCGATGTTGATAATTTAATGACATCTATAATTAGTTTTAATTTTTTTACGGCATATAACTCTAAACATGAGCTACTGGACGGACATTCCTATATTTACAACATATTTTTTAGCTCTGCGGTTTACCTCTGTGTTTGACCCTTGTGTCATCCGGAGGTGTGACTTGATGACTACTTGGCAAAGCGCCCGACAACGTGCGTGCGCGCACGAACACCATATATGAAGCATTTCTCCGTGGGCGGGGCTCACACGTGACTTTCTTAAACTATGAATAGATTCAGGCTTACGTTTGCGCACGTGTGTGTAGAAGTACAAATAGTTGACAATCGCAACTAATGTTTATTCTTACGCAAGCATTGGACGTGTGTGACGTGTGTGCGTCAATTTGGTTCTGAATCATTTTTGTGTTGGTGTGGTTGGTTGGTGTAGTAGTAACTACACCTAAAACCTGCATGCCTCAAGTGATTACATATACCGTCATCGACATGTGCTTGTGACGTCACGTCAGTGCTGTTAATAGATTCAGGTGCGATTTTGATATTTGAGTGTTGATTGATGAAATTCCTAGTCGTAACGATGTGCTAAACGTTGCACTTGGCAGTAAAGCAGATGATTTTGCGGCAACGATGCAATTGAGGTTACTGCTGCTTGTAGCCAATTGTGTAGTGAAATCATCACGTCATTAAACGTTTAATGCATACTCATTTGTAGGGCACATTGTAAAGGTATTGACAACATTATGGACAGATGTTTGGACACGATTTTGCGACTACTGGCTGATGTCTTAGGTATGTCTTGTGGATGTCTTATTTATTACTGGAAACATTTTTTCACGCTGATTTCGTCGGAGTAGTTTGCTCTGAATCAGTGCTTCTTTCGCATATACCTACAGAAGGGTTTACCCTATAATTAAACCGAATTTTTAATTTACTTTAGTAAATTATAACGTTTTCAAGTTAGGAAACGAAATAATTTTTACTAGTCCTTTAAAATCAATACAATATTTTTATTTCAAACAAGTCATGTTTTTCTTTTAATAAAAAGTCGCTGTCTAAAATTCCTCCAGATTAGGCACTCACCAACGTTTCCTTCGACTCCACCAAGGTTAACATCAGCAATCTTTCAATTGATAAAGCTATGTACGTCAATTGTGCGGTCGTATATCATGCAACGGATATTCGCACTTAGTTCCGCGTCATTTGGCTCCAAATCTTCCGCGGTGGATATGTATCTTATTGGGAAAAGGAAGTATCCTGTATTGGGAAAAGTTCTGGAATCAAAAGAGTTGTGCTGAATATTGAGACTTGATTAATGTGAGCTGATTTGTGTAAGAAAAATTTGTTATAGTCAGAATTATACTGAGCTTTCATTTTCGTCTAGCGCACTGGTTTACTCTTGACCTGAAGTGTTGTCGGGATTTTTAACTAATTTACTCGTACATATATTTTCCTTTGATTTTGTATGATCTGTACAAATAAATAGGTCTAAAAATGCGTATAAACGTTGGAAACGTAGGCGTCACCCTTATCCGGCAGGTTCGCAACCGGTATTAGCGTCAATTGCAATTTAGCGGATTGTCCAATTGAATAAATGACGCACTGGGAGGACGTGGGGAGCTTCACGTGGATCTCCTTTTGTTTTTGTTTTGATTGCATCTGGTATTTTGATATGCGT
Source organism: Tortrix viridana (assembly GCA_963241965.1). Classification (NCBI taxonomy): domain Eukaryota; kingdom Metazoa; phylum Arthropoda; class Insecta; order Lepidoptera; family Tortricidae; genus Tortrix; species Tortrix viridana. The sequence continues at coordinate 3,723,835 of OY725196.1, read as the reverse complement.
TGCCAAATTATGCGAAGATTCGATTAAAGCTAAATGATAGGTAAAATGTATCTTATAAGTGGGTGTGAATAAGAGGTTGTTTTTGTTTATTATGATTTTATTGTGATAGATAACCCCGCATTTCATTTGCCCGGTTAAAATCTAATTGGAACAAAACCTGATAAGGGATAACCAGGCGGATTTTCTATTGATGATAATCCAAAATGCGATTGTTATTTTGGTAAAAAAAAAAACAACTGAACATGTGCACTCGTGAAGTTAATTAAAATGCTTCAATAGGTAGATATAAAAACTTTTCATTACATGCATAACTTGAAACCTCAATATAATAGTAGATGACATCATCCATTTAATAAAAAAGGTTATAAATAGAAACCACAAAGTAAGCAAAACATGATACAAACACGTTTTGCGATTTTTAGGTGACGTTCAGGATGGCGAATGTCTGACTGTGTCGTTGCTAACTGAACCTGTTGAATGTTACTACTACTAAAGAACCTACCTGTTGATTATTTTTGTCAATGTTACCAGTGTCCAAAGTTCACTGGCAGATTTTTACCTGTCAGTTCATCATAAGAAAAAGACTATCAGTTTTTCTTAGGCATCATATATTTTGGACAGCAAACGAGATCAGACTTGGGAGTACCGGTAGACTATTAGTCTGGGGGACCCTTAACAGGAATAATCGATCAAATGCAAATGAATTGAAATCAACGTGTACTCAACGCGTTCTATCGTTCGTATCTATAGGTTCAAATAGGATGCAACGACAAATTGCAGTCTTCATGGGTCGACTTTAATCTTTCTCTTGTTGTTTTATGTTCGATATCTACCGTTCCGTTTCACCTAATATTTTATGGCGAAGCTTGTAGCATTATGTCCGTTTTTAGTTTTCTTTCTTAATGTAAACTGTATTGTTGCTATGCCAGTCAGCTGATCAAAACTTGGTTATACAGTAGGTATGTTGTATAACGTCCATCACTCCGACGTTGCCACACTTCTCCATTGTGATGCCCCCTGTGAATTCATGTCTTACTTTAAAACACAAGCTTCAGCGATTTCAGAAAATGCAGATTCTTTATTCTTCTATTGGGTTTCAGAACCTCCATGATTGGTAGACCCAAGCACAACCAGCTCTTAGTCTATACATAATGAAAAAAACTGTAGAGGGTCGAAAATCTGTTCATTGAAGATATAAAAAAAAATATGATTGGAGCCCTTAGAATAAATAACAAAACACGTTTCAATAGTTTTTGGAATTTTTGTCTGTTTGTCAGTTTATTTGCACGCGCATCACGTGAAAATGACTGAATGGATTTGAATGCAGATTTCACTAGCGGGTTAAGAAAACTTGTATGGTGGTTTGGTCATTTTTAAATAACGTGAAAATTTGTATTTAAACTAGTATTGTCGTATGGTCGTCAGGACATCTACCCCGTAACAGGATGAAAAGGGTTTGAAAATGTGTATGATAATTTGTTTCTTTAGGGTTAGGTAGGTACTAGATAGTTAGTATTTAAACCCCTTATATTTTTATAACAGTTTTTGCGTTTTCAACCAAATTCAAATAAGGAGGACGTTCTCAATTCGACTGTAATTTTTTCTGTGTATTTTACGCAATGTCTTCGCTAATTGTGAACCGATGTTTAAAGTTATTATTTCTCTTTATTATATGGAACAATATTTATATTTCTATAGTCAAAGGCAAACAGTGCCAAGACGTGTAGGTTCCCTGACCGTTCGTTGGCAAGTCTTTACGAGTACATTTCAATGACAGGAATTGTACCAAAATGGATCCGGGAGCACGGCCTGACACTTAAGACCCGGGTTTATTTGAAGACGTCTTTTGTCAAACCTTGGCATTTTCAAAGCGCGGTCAATGAACATGAATTACATACTGACGTACATACTTGCTTTGCTAATTTTATGTTGACACTTTCATATATACCTTATCCAGGCAAACAACGTTCTTATTGCGGTATTTGCAGAGATCTTTTACTCCAATGTTTGAATTTACAAACTTGTCATCTTGATCCTTTTGCCTTATTGTAATTGCATTATATTTTACATAATTATCCTGTATTTGTTCAGGCTTTCCATTTGTGTGTGTATTGTTATTGTGTCGTTTTACTAGTACAATATCATCTTTATTCTTCGCAACTGGGACATGAATGTAGGCAATATTAACAATTGTTTTTCAGTCCTGCTCGAGATCTGAACTTTGCGCAGGGTTGAAGTACCGATTGAGTCTCCGTATAATCCTGTGACTTGATGCTTTTGTAACAAATGGGTCCGCCGAGTCTAGTGTGGCACAATTCAACATTCTGCTTTACAATCGCGGACACGGCGACTATTTGTTGATTCATTTGATCTATATACGTTAGCTCTACGTGGGGATTATTTGTGAATAATATAGTTTTTAAATTATTGATTGTGTTGTGATTGCGATTGTATGTAGCTTCTTTAGTGTATTTATGCAAACTAATGACTGTTCAAAAATTAAAATTCGCTGTACGACAATGTATAACACTTTAGTTTTAAGGTTATGGGTTAGTTTCTATAGATTTTTAACTATTTTCTTATTGTTTCAGATCAAACCAGGCATGCTTAGTGCCTGCTCCTAAGCTCCGTCTACCGCCATACCGCCAAAAATGACCAGCCCACCATTCAGAAGGAAGCCGTTCAAAATCACAAACACCTTCCTTAACACGTAAAAAACCAAAATTGAGACTCAACCAAAAAACTTTAAAAGTGATATAGATAAGTTAGTAAAAGTTCCTCTTGTCAAACCGAGTGATATTAGTTATAGTTAACGTGCCATTTCTAGTGATGATGGTGATAATGTGGTCGTGTGTGATGCTGATGATCGCCGCGGTGGCGGCGGATCGGAGTAGTCTACCCCCAACCTGTGATAGGTGAGTGTATATTATAACCATTATTACAAAACTAAAATACTAAAATGTGGTGTTAATTCTGTACCCTTAACACTATTAAATCAAGTGAATACATCCATTATTTAATGTTCTTTAGCTTTATAAGCTTAAGTTCGCTAGTTACCTTGTGTCTTTTAGAGCAGTAAAAATTAAGCCATAATTATAATCCAAAGAATAGTTGCCCCTCTCAGTCGTCAAGTGAATGTGTACCGGGTGGTGGTTTGGTACCTTGGTGTGGTAAAGTGAAATTCTGATCAGATTATCAAATTCAGACAGAAGTTTGCTCACGAGTTTACCAGCGTCAAACACCAAATTAATTGTTCTTCCCCTGATCTTCACAATTTCACTGGCAACACTACTACTACCTACTACTACTACTATTACTATGTTTATCTCATTGTTTCCGTTTATTATATTTGTTTAGTTAACTTTATAAATAGCAGAATGAGATAATATTTAATGTAGAACCAATTTATAAATAGATATCCAGATATCCAACTCCGTATCAACTAATCCTCAATCAAAAATTGACTCTCCGTCGATCCGGTCTTTGATATGTCCTGAATCAAGTCTATTTTTATCTGCCGCTGGAGGTCACGTGAATCCAATAAGTGACCCACAGCGGTCGGTGTGGCAATCACGTTGGCGAACTACTTAGTATGTGTGACTTTTGCTGTGCTGCAATGTCATTTCTCTCAAAGACGACGAACTTTTGGAACAATAATCGCTACATGAAAATTTCTTGTACCACTTCCTAACTTGGCTTATGGACCCTATGAGTCTATGAGTACATATTTCGTTTAAAACAACATCTAAAATCAAATTAACATTGGATGACCAAGAATAGGTGAAAAGAAAATCTAGAAGAGTGTTTGCCTGTTGGTTAGACAACAGGTAATATTATTTTTACAATGAGACTAAAACTATTGTAGAGAATAGACATTAAAATAGGAACGGAAGCAGCGAGGAAAAAATGTTTCTTGATACTAACTTTTTGATACCTATATATATTTTTTTAGTATTAGAACCTTAAGTGTTGGAATTTTATTTTATAATGCTAGTCTAGCGTATAATCCGTTATCGAAGTTGGATGTTTAGGGAGTCAGGTGTAAAGATTTTTATAAGCGTCTACAGACAATGCACATATCCGCTGTTCTTTCCTCTCGCTCGCACAAAATCACCACTTGATTGTGCGGGAGCAGTGCAGATAGCCGGATGTGCTCACGCGACCTTGTGAGGGCACTCTTGCGTATCGATGACACTTTCAGATGCATAAGTACGCTTGTTGCACCGACATTGATTTCGACAAATGCCCTCTGTCAAATTATTTTCTGCGGTATATAAAGACGAGATTTATGGACGTTCCTCTTTATTCTTCCTACTTTGTTAGATCTCAAGTCTCAGTGTCGTTAAAGCGTACCTTTATGAAGTTTGCCACGCTTTAACTTAAAACCGATTAGAATAAGTAACGTATAGTTAATTCTCAACTCATTAATTGCCAGCAATTTGCAATAGCGTGTAAATTCGATACGTCAGGGGTGTCACCGGCCCTGAATGCCTTAAGTAGCAGTTCTTAACAAACTGCTATCAACACGTGCTATAACCTGTTCGCCATGCGTCTGCGACTGATCTACACGAGACCTGCGCGTGAGACGGTCACTGGCCGGGAGTAGTAAAAAATGTGGCGGCAAAAAAGGAGTTTGGTACATCTTTGTGTAGTGTGCTTATTTGATATATATTCGCGAGAGATTCATTAAAAAAAGGTGTTATTTCTCATCATGTACATACTTCAACTTGGACTATCGTACGAGTAGGTTAGAATATACAATAAAAATTGTTTAGTTTCCGCTAGACAGTGGAAGGTTGACCTTCATCATAGTTTTCATACATCTTCTTCCAGGCGTTATCGATTCCTCTTTCACTCTCATTGTTTTGTCTTATACTAAAAGAGACTATCTGGCTCAAGATACTCGTCCTCAAAGTGTACCTGAATACCCAACTTCCTCAATATTACGTTTCCTGCCGTTGGTCTTGTCTAAGTTTTGATTTGATTCATTTATCGTGCAACTAATGCTTGTAGAGCTAAAATCTTAAACATAATTTACTTAAATAGGCAAATAAATACATGAGAAATACCTAGAAGACATTCTAGACTCAGTACCTAACTACCTAATACTTATACCTAAGTCATTATCTACCCACTAAGCTAACCACGTCGTCCATCATACCTTCGTCAGCGACATTATATGTCCATTTAATAATTACTGCTATTTTTGGCTGTTAAACTGCAACATAATCTTTATCCAATTTTCCCAAATGTTATCAAACTGCAAAGACAAACCAGTTCAATCCAGTTCACATGTTTAGGTAATCCTCGGGTCATATTCCTTAGATTGTCCTTCGCTAAACTCTAGAATAGGCCATATCACTAACCCACAAGAGCTATATTACGATGTTATAGCAGTGTGAATGTTGACAATGTCACTGGTTTGCTTTACGTTGGAATTATGACAATTCGCACTGTGATAGAGGAAGTTTCCTGTTTATGAGTTTAAAGCACCTACTGTTAGTTTCACTACCAAGGGCTCCATATGGAGTACAATTTGTATGGAATTAACAGGGTGTGGCTTTGAACGTGTAGATTAACCGAGTTCTGATTATGGTGTAACGATTGTTGGTATATGTAACAATACAACAAAGGCTTCTGTACTATAATTATATTAAGTTGCTATATGAGCCGTGGAAAAACAGCAGCAAATCTAACAAATGGAAAGTAAAAAAAGCAATTTGGAAAATATTTACCTAATTAAATAATTGAATATTGCTTCTAACCGTTAGCGCGAGCCCCACTCGCACTTGGATGGCGTTTATTAATTGTTGTTTATCTTTATGGGTTCGCACTATAATACATATTATCACACCAACTATGTTATTCTGTTAACGCATCGTCGTTCAGTTCTACTCAGTCGATGAATAGCCGGCGAATTTACGTCGTCCGTCAAGGTGGGTAAATGAGTGGGTGGTCGTCTGTGAAACCAGTATTCATCGACTGAGTAGAACTGAACGACGATGTGTAAACAGAATAACATAGCTGAGCCCTTAGCCAAGATGCCCATCGCTTTTAAACTAATCGCGTCACTGGTACATCACGTGACTCTCCGTCTGACGTGATCTACCAATGACGCGATTAATAAAACAAAAAGTAAAATAATAAGGGGTTATTATTTTACTTTTTGTTTTATTTATTATTTGATAAGAAATCCACATACATATTCTGTAAAAAAATCAACTGGTCATTTATTACAGTTCAAAAGATATATCTCTTTAAAATGAGGACAGACGAACAGCGTAGTCTTAATAATATTAAAATTTTCTACCAATAAAACACTAACTACAGAAACATATCCCTAAGCCTCATATTTATGCCCAAATTGTATTTTTCCAGTTTAATTTACTGCCACGGCCAACTGCTGGATACAGTACAAATGGCGGGGCTGTACAACGACTCCAAAACCTTCGTCGACATGAAGATTAAGGTCTCAGCCAACCTGACCATGCAGCATTTCCAGAAGATGATGAATGAGTAAGTCTCCCATAGCTTCGTCAGAGGCATCGTTGTAAAGTTCTCTAAGAAGATTTAAATCCCCTAAAGTGCGAGTCGGACTTGCGCACCGAGGATTCCATACCCGTACCTATCTCCATTATTATTTTACTTTTAGATACAGCATTTTAAAGTTAGCACAGACGAACGGAGGGACAGCGAAGGCTTAAATTTTCCATACGGAAATTTAAGCCTACGCTGTCCTTAAACGCTGTACGCTGTAATTGAATTTAACAGGGTTGTATTGCAAGATTTAACGTACCTTAATCAACTTTGAGTTTGCTTGATCCTCAGAAGTTACTGTTTTTCATTTAGAAAACCATAGACTATTTATATAAGTTGAAACTTTCTGTAACATCCGAAGGTTGTGTTTGTGTAGTGGTCCTTTGTTATCAGGAAATCAATCTTTGTATTCAACATTTTCTCTTGACTTCCAGGACGAGAAATCGACCGACGAAGGCTGACATCAGGGCTTTTGTGTATGAGAACTTTGACCCTGAAGGTTCAGAGTTTGAAAAATGGATACCTTCTGATTGGAAGGAGCATCCTGGTAAGTAAACAGTATAAGTTTAGCAAGATAAAGCTAATCTCATATACAGTAATTAAGTAAAAAATTAAATCAAATACTTGAAAGTCTTTTCTCTCTCAAAAAACGTTTTTGCGTTTTTTTGTACTTAATAATGGATTACTTTAAGAACAATGCCCTCATGCGCCAATCACTTCCCGCTGTTAAGCGTTCGAGACAATAATGTTACACGTGTATTGTTATATATTAGTAACGCTTTCATTTTCTTTAATGATGCCTTTGAAAAAACGTAATTACCATTTAAAAATTGCTGTGGTTTTATCGATTGCCTTTATAATCAAGCCCGTATCGACCCACCTGCTAGGGAGCTAATTGATACGATAAAATTTAATATACCTCTTCCTTGTCACGCCACCCTCCTAAGTGGCCTATTCTCACTAGTTCTATTACTTTAATTATTAACTAGAGCTATTTTCTTCTTAGTCGTTTCCTCATGGCTGAGGGTCGTGACCACCATAAGTGGCTCTATTATATGTATAGAGGTCTCCAGGCTGCCGGCGTTCTACTTAATCCCATCCACTTTTCTAAATAAAACGCTTCCGTTTATACGCACATACGTTCCAGCGAACATTTTTCTAAATTATACGCATATTTTGCTTGTAGTAGGACCTATTCGGCGTAAAATTACACAAGTGGGCGCTGAATAATGGCTACGGACGACCAACCAACCAAATAAGACAAGAGATGAAATGGCTAGCCTAGAGGCATTCTATCTCAGTCCTCGGGATTGGCAATGCATTTGTCATCTTTAGGTTGCGAATGTCCATGGACTTTATTGTTAATTTTCTGTCAGATGGCCTGCGTGGTCATGTACCTTTTCCAAGACATGGAAAAAAGCCCATGATTGTTCCATATCAAGTATCTTACCCGTGTCTACGTTGATGATGGTTATCGAACTTCTGACATTATTCCAGCATTCCTAGGCCTAATCAAGGATGAACAGCTCAAAGACTGGGCCAGAGAACTGCATCGGCTGTGGCTGAAGTTAGGAAGAAAGATGACCAAAGACGTGGAGGACAACCAGGACCTGTACTCCATTATTTACGTTAAGAACCCTGTAATAGTTCCTGGTGAGTACACTGAACCAGCTCTCACTCTGGCTGTGATAAATCCTTATTACTATTATCCCTACTACCTTACTAATATTATGAATGCGAAAATGAGTAATGAGTTTGTTTGTTTGTTACGCTTCCACGGCTAAACCGCTCAATCGATTTCGATGAAATTTGGTACAGAAATAGTTTGGGTCCTGGGAAAAGACATAGGATACTTTTTATCCCGGAATATTAGAAGGGAGCAGCTATAAACGACTTCTACGCGGACGAAGTCGCGGGCAAAAGCTAGTATCGTAATATTATAAATACTAAAGTGTGTTCAACGACTGCGACGATCGACGCGAAATTTGGTACATAGGACTTTATAGTCTGAAGACGGATATCCCATTTCCATTTTTTTAATTTCACAGTTCCCGAGACAGTTGCGATAAAAGACTTCTACGCAGACGGAGTAGGGAGTAAAAGTGAAAATATACAGCTAAGAACACGCTAATTACGATTTTTTTATAATTTCAGGTGGCAGGTTCCGTGAATTCTACTATTGGGACTCCTACTGGATCATCAAGGGTCTCTTGTTGTCTGAGATGCGCGTGACGGCAAGGGGCATGGTTTCCAATTTCCTGGATATTGTGGAGAGGATCGGCTTTATTCCTAATGGTGGCAGGATATACTATGTCATGAGGTAATGTAGGATCTTTTGTGAAATTACCCTCTTACACATTCTGCTGTGCAAATAGGCAGGTTTCCCCATGGTGTGTTTTCTTCACCTTAAGAACATCATATGCTTAAGTTCGAAAACTCATTGGTACATGGCGACCGCTATGGTTCAAACTCGGTACCTTACGACCACGAGTCGACACCCTTAGCCACTAGGCCACTGACATTTTGTATATACAATATTATACTAATTTGCAACAAAAAGGCTGTAGTAACCTACCTGAAATGCAGTAAATTTTCAGATATTAAACATTTGCTCCTTACGGCCGGCCGCACTCAGAGACGTTAATTTACTTTTAAGTTTGATTAAAGTTGCTGCTGTCACTTTCTTTGCTATAGCAATAGAATAAGACGTAGCAACTTTAATCAAAGTTAAAAATTAATTGACGTCTCTGAGTGCGGCCTTTATGAATATTCAAGTTTTACCAGATATGTAGCAAGCATGTAACCTTGATAACTCTCGATTTCTCAATTGTCAAATGACGTACTTTACGTTAATTTTCCACTCATAGTCTCGTATCCCTGATATAACGCGCCTTCCTTGTCCAGATCTCAGCCGCCGCTTCTGATCCCAATGGTTGAAGCCGTGATGGAAGACAACGACGACCAGGAGTTCCTCAGGGAACACATCCACACCCTCGATCGGGAGTTCGACTTCTGGATCACCAACAACACTGTTGACGTGGAATATGATTCACACACGTAAGTTGTTAATTTATCAGCGTAATCGTATATCTCTACTCCCTCGGGAACTAACAAGAGAAACAAGAGGAATAGGTTTTTCCTGAACTAACGAGCTCCATGCTAGGCTTCATCATCATTTACTATCAGGTGAGATCGAGGTCAATCGCTGGCCAGTCAAAAATAAACTATATTTGTTTCTGGGATGAAAAGTATTTTCCCCGCGATTTTAGCTGTCATGATTATTAGGGCTAATGAAAATTATATGAAACGTCGATAGGTGTAATGAAATTCTGCCCGGTCTGGCTTATTTATACAGAGTTATTAATTGTTGATTAGCAAAGGTTTGAAATTGGCCTGGGACGTTTAAATTGGGTTAACTTTAGTATCAGATTTATATCTAATTAACCAGTTGTAGGCTGCCTACAACTGATAGTAATTGGGTTTAAAACTCTTAATAAAAATCTCCTTTCAAAGTTACCTGTAAGTATATTTCATTATTTGTCAAAAATTCCCACTCACATAATTCACAAAGATGACATCATTATGTAGGCAGAGCTGCCAGAAAGACGAAATCATTAAAATGTAAGACTTCCAATGGTAATATATTATCATGGATATGTTCGGTTTCAGGTACAGCATGCTGAGGTACAATGATATGTCTCAAGGGCCGAGGCCAGAAAGTTATAAAGAAGACGTCGACGTTGCAAGGTAAGTGGCATTCCATTTTTAGTGTTTCGCACCAAATAGTGAAATAAACCTTATACTCGTACATCTTATTTATCTGTTAAACCCTTTTTCTTTGAAATAGCTTAAGCCGACATTTTTACAATAGTTGTAGAGTTTATTAGGCCGCACAAGGTGTCATATATAGAGATTAGTAATTATTTATATCTGCAGCGGACATAAAAACTTTTTTAGCCTTAGTGTCCCAATGTAAAGCAAAGCCTTCCCCTCTTTTCCGCCATTCATACGTATTTAGTGCATGCTCCCACTCGCTCCGGAACGCGTCCAAGTCATCCCGCCATCTCCTTTAAATAATCTATTATGTGGCGGGATCATTGGAAAAGCTTTGATGTTATTAAAATTTAAAACTTGGTCAAAAGTAGACCACAATCTTTACAGATTGAATGAGCTTATGCTTATTTTTTATTGACTTGCATTTCCATTGTTTAATAATAAAGTATTCAATTATTTCCAGGCATTTCGACAGCGCAGAGAAGAAAGAAGAACTATACGCGGAGCTAAAGGCGGCAGCGGCGTCAGGCTGGGACTTCTCCTCGCGGTGGTTCATCAAAAACGGGACCAATAAGGGCAAGTTAAGAATTGTTAATGGAAAGGAACTAACAAGGAAAGGTTGAGGGTTTAGTCACTTTTCAGCTCTTTGGAGGACAGTTTCTTCCAATAGGTTGAGATTGAGCAGCTAAAAAAATACGTGTCTGTTATTTTAGACTACTCTCTAACATATATCAATATAAATCAAATCGGAGCCGGACAGTTGGATACCTTTCCATGTAAGTAAGATGGCTATTCATTGACGTCATCGGTAGGTGCCCAAACTTTAACAAATTCCTCTCATTTAAGTGGCATCCTAAACCTAACCGTTCCCTTTCTCCAGGTAACCTGACGAACCTGAAGACGCGCTCCATCATTCCCGTAGACCTGAACGCCATCGTGTGCTGGAACGCTGACATCATGCGGCGCTTCCACGAGAGACTCCAGAACGTTGACAAGGCGGACTACTACAAGCGAGTGCATGAGAGGCTTATGGAAGCTATTGATAAGGTAGGCTTGTTGGTTTTACGTTGTGGCCACGAGCTAGGGCTTGGCCAAGACTTTAAGTGGAAATAGGTTTTCATTGCACGGTCGAGACGCTTACCGCATATCGCTTAATTGGCATTACACGCAATGAATTATGAAATCGCTCGCCGCATGGCCGGTCGCACAAAGTTTTGGCCGAGCCGTTAGTGAGGTGAGAAACAAATGCATACATATTCACCCGACTGTGCGAAGCAAAAAGAAGTCACATCAGTGTTTATAAATAACTCTAGGTCCTCTGGCACGAGGACGTGGGTGTGTGGCTGGACTTCAACCTGGAGTCAGGCCGGCGGCGGGACTACTTCTATCCGTCCAACGTGGCGCCATTGTGGACCGGAAGCTATGACAGAGCCAGGAAGGAGTACTACGTTAGTCGGGTCATCAACTACTTGGATATTAGTAAAGTCAGTATGTTTTCTTGTAATTAGTGGTACAGTTGGAGCAATCTGATTGTTGCTTTTGGCATTTATGATGATTTTTATTCAGTGGCAGAAAAAATTATGTTTGAAGCATATCTGTCATCATTTGGAATTCGAATTCTTTTTTTAATTTTGTAAGGATTTAATTTATTCCAGTTTTAGCCAATTTGATGAAAATTTATTGGGCCAATCGAGAGCTTAGCTGCTCTGGAACGCGCTCGTGCCAGGTCTTACGGGAGGGGTTTGTTATTGTGGCGTTCCATTGATGTTTCTTTCGGTTGACGTACTAGAGAATTCCTGTGGCTTCGTACGCGCAGACTCCGTCGTCTGTTCGGACACAAAAATTAGAGTGATAAGGAAAATATGTTTTTGCCCGCAATTTCGTCTACTGTATTCTGATCACAATTTGAATTGTCCCTGTGTTTTACAATTGTTCGATGTACTGACCAGGTGGACATCTACGAGGGCGGCATCCCCACGACGTTCGAGCACTCGGGCGAGCAGTGGGACTACCCCAACGCCTGGCCGCCGCTGCAGCACATGGTGGTGGCGGGGCTGGCGCGCACGGGGCAGCCCGCGGCGGCGCGCCTGGCGCACGAGATGGCCACCAAGTGGGTGCGCTCCAACTTCGCTGTGTGGAAGCAGAAGACCGCTATGTTAGAGAAGGTAAAAATACATGTTGGTGCACTTGCTCGTACAGTTCCATTTTTTAAGGGAAGCAAGCATGCGCGAAAATGATGACTTTCCGCAGTAGTCCGGAAATGTTTTTATTTTTATTTTGACCCAACTAATTCTCTAAATTCGGGTGACCCCGACCGCGTGTGAGGACGCACAACGCGGAGGCTGGTATAAAAAAAAAAACAAATCCGCAATTTTTTCTTTTTGCGATAACTTGTATGAATTATGTGAATATAATATTTGGTGTTCTCTTATCTACCTTGTTCGCAATAGCAAACAAAGTTTTTTAATGCAACCTTTAGATGACGAGCCTCGTCGATTGATATACCTAAAGATTTATATTCTATCCTATTCTCTAATAATTTACATATTTATCAGTACGACGCGACTATATTCGGCGGGTTCGGCGGTGGCGGCGAGTATGAGCTGCAGACCGGCTTCGGGTGGACGAACGGCGTCATCATGGAACTACTCACCAAATATGGAGGTGAGTTGCTCTCGAGTCTCCTTGAGATACGGTCCAGATTGGACTTGTATTCTGTAAGTAAACGGTTTCTGCCGAAACAAAACTTGTTATAAATGTAATAAAATCAATATATAACGTGAGAAAATAATAATGCACTTGCTACTTTCAATACAAAACTTCTAATCAAAAACTCACGCCAGGGTTACACTATGCCCACGCCGCGTGTCGCCAGTGTCGCCACGCCCTGAGGGCTTATTGCCTAACGCAATCGCGATCGCGATCGACTTGAAAGTGGAATAATTGTTTTCATTTTGTAGGCAGACTTGCCTTCAACTGTCAAAAATGAAAGCGATCGCGATCGCGAGTGCGTTAGGCAATAAGCCCTCTGGTTTCATACATTAAGCCGCCAAGCGGGGCGGGAGCAATATAATCAATGTTATACTAAATTCCCCACGCGTGGCGACACGCGGCGTGGGCATAGTGTAACCCTGGCGTCATTTTTAACAAAAGATTAACGAAAAGCCATAAAAATTTAAAACAAAGTCCTGTATTAGTAGTATTTTGAATTAAAATGTTATTTCCTCGTAAATTAATCGTCTATTTTTCCATTCGTTCGCCAATCGTCGAGGAAGCCGGTAACATAGGTATGTCATCCATTCTTTAAAGGCTAGTACGACTTAATCTGGTCAATTCGAAACTGTTTTGTTTTTCACGGATCTTTGAAGTGAATCGTGTAATGAACAATTGCAATGGTCAAAATGACGTATACGCCAGTAACAGTAACACATGCTATGTGGCTGAGTATGTCGTCATGTTGTTTAGTCTTAAGTACCTAGACTTTTTAATAAAAAAAATATATATCTATAGTGATATTAGCGACACTAGGATTTCTTTAAAAATGCAAAATAAACTAAATAAGTGTTTGAGTCAACCAGTTTGAAATGGTATATGTACCAAATGGTATTACTTAATACCTGAATAAATAAAGATTTTATTTATTTAATGTAATAACTTAGGTGCCGTTTTTATAGTGATCAGATCAAGTCGTGTGCACCTACTGGTTTAAATGTCGTAGTTAATCGGGGAGTTTGAGATATTTATTTATATATGATGTCATATTTTGCCGCTTTCTAATTTTCATATACATACAAACTAATTTAAACATTATATGACAATGCAAAGTGGTTTCAAGTACAACTTTTAGTTTTCTCACAATATATTAATGCATGCGATTTCGGAAGATATTGTATGATAGGTATTTAAGACTTATTTTTATCTTAATCGTTTCTAGTTAATGTATTTTATGTATTTGACTATTTATAATACAAATTATTTACTGATTTTAATAACGCTATTTTTACAGGATTTCTTGGTACTTCTTTTATCATTATTTGTTACTGCAGGGCTAACATGATTAACAATGATATTAATCTTTAACGAATTTTCTATTCAGATTAATTTTGTCAATTTAAAATCGTTCATCTTAAAATCTAATAAAAACAAATAAAATGTTTAATCTTGCTGGCCCTTCTGTTTTAATTATTATTATGCATGCGGTGAGCGATTTAGGCACTTGGGTTTGGTGGTTCGGTCTTTAATTTGGAGTCTATTACTTCCTAATTTTATTCCTTTCTCTAACGATACAATTTAACAACAAAATACGTAACTAATGCGTACATTTAAAACATTTGATTTTTTTTAATGGATTTATTGGATGTATTTTGTTTTTATTATGAGCGATGTTGAACGATTTATTTAAACACATGGTATTTATTAGTAAGAGAGTGTTGAGTTATAAAGTGATGTTTGGAAGCTAAAGTAAACGGCAAATAAGAAGCCAATAAATCATGTTATATCTTCGTACAATATTGAAAAATGTTTTGTAATTTTTTATAATGTTAATTATAATAACATTAAATACACAAATAAATCCATACAAAATTCAGATCATAAATAAATGAATATTGAATAAATAAGTTCAACAAACTATTTTATGTGTATATATAGTAGATGGGTTCACTTTCTAATTTAAAAATCTATAGCATATACCCAAAGATCTATATTTAAACAATCACAGTAGACTTCTGGGTTCGAAACCCAGCAGTAGCCTTTTATTGTGAGACAATAAATAAAAAAACTGAATAAAAACTCGGTTTCACTCTCAATAATCTTTCCTTCTAATGATAATATTTGAAAAAACCTCTGGGTTCGACTCCCAATACCCATACCATATTTGAAAACCAACAAATAAACTGGGTTCGAACCCCAGTCCCCTGACCAAACCCTGGTGCCAGCGCTCGCTGACGGCGCTCGCGGCTCAGGGACGCTGACGGCGTCGGACGCGTTCGGGAGCGCGCTGCCGGGCGCGGGCGCGGGCGCGGGCGCGGTGGCGGCGCGCGTGGGCGCCGGCGGCGTGGCCACCGCGCTGCTCGTCGTCGCGGCCAGCGTCGCCGCCGGCGCGTTGGGGTGAGGTGAGTCAACATTTCGTTTTATTTATTATTTACGGCTAGTACTCATATTCACACTGTGCATCCTACCGGTTGCGCCAAGTATTATTTTGATTTGAGTAATTAAAGACATAAAACTTTCAATCAAATTAGTTTTTTATGAAAAATACATAATTATATTCTAGTAGTAACGGTATGGCCGTGGTAGCTTAATGACTGACATTTGACCTGCCGACTCTTAAGCAGAGGTTCGTTCGTTCGTTCTTAAGTTTTTCGGAATTTATGTGCGAAATACAATATGTAAATTTACCATGAGCTTTTCGGTGAAGGAAAACATCGTGTGGAAACCTGCAACGCACCTGCAAAGCAATTTGACGGTGTGTGCGAAGTTCCCAATCCGTTTTGGGCCCGCGTGGGAATTATAGCCCAAACCTTCTCATTGTGAGTGGAGGCCTGTGCCCAGCAGTGGGACGTAGGCATATAGGCTGGATTATAAGCAGTAACGGTATAGCAGCTAAAAAAGAGATACTTATAGATTAAAAAAGTATATGACATTAGGAAACTTTTCGTTTAATTCCGAATTATTTTATGACTCCTATTATAATAACGTTTAATTAAAATAATTTGAGAAAGTTTTTGGGATTTTTATATTCTGGATTAAACCATTGGACTAAATCAAACCCAGATTAAAACAAACACAGGACAGATTGCTAGTCAAAGTAATAACTGAGAAATATTGTCTTTTGTTTCAGATATAATTTATATATGTTGCGGTTGGTGTGACGAGCATGAGACCCATACAAGTAAGACAATTCCATTACTAATAGTTTTAAGTACAGAAATATCACAGTACAAAACTAAGGTAATTAAAAAAAATTATAAGAACTTAGGTATATATTTAGAGATGGCAGTCAGTCTGTGGCGAGACTTTGTCATACATTTGCCATTTTATTTCGTTCGTAGTTAAGTAATACAAAACACGAATATATATTTTGCGAGATTTTTTTCTATTCACAAACTGTTTTGTCTCGCTGTAATTTCGTTTTTTTGACATTACAATGTTCACTTCTTAACTTGTATTTTAAAAAAAAAAATGATAATGGTCAAATTCTGACTGCCAGCTTTTAAGTAAGTACAATATAAAGGTTATTCTCATATAGGAAACTGAAAAACGCCTTTACCACTTCACTCATTCCACTTCATTTTATTCTTAATAAAAGTCGTTTCCATCATTGATGTTTCCATTCCACATTTTATACTTGAGTAATGTTTTGACTAATGTTTTTTACATTGCATTCCATTTTAATAAACATATTAGCATAACATTGTTCAACATACCGTTCTGGTAGTGACTGTTACGAGATATTAATATAATTACAATAATAAAAAAATGCACAATATTACAGAGAAATGTGAAACAATCGCACCTGAAGTATTTTAAGTATACATAGCTTATATTATTGTGATACAGTGAACAGCAGATAGGTATTAACTTTATTTTTATTGCACGTGTGATGTAACGCACTTTTTATCAGTAGTTATTATTGAATATATTTAAAATTTGTTAATTATACGCAATGTTACATTTTTTTAAATGTTATAAGACATTGAACCTATTGGATCCAGAGTCGCTAGGATGCTCGTCAACAACAAGCGTTATTTTTTTTAATTTTTTGATTCAAAATATAATTTCCGATATAAATAATTGCTATTAGGTCCGACTTTATTAGGAATTTGCCGTTTTAAAAACATAACTACCTATGAATAGAAAATTAGAAAAGCGAGGGTACTGGCGACTCTTAAATCCAAAAATGTCCATACATACTGGTTACCTATATCCTTGGCTCTTAATTTAGGTGCCGAAGACGGTTTCTAATGTTTCTATTTAACCTTTGCGTCTAGTGAGGTATAAAATAGTGATTAAGTTAGTCAAGATTTTTATTTATTTGTTATTTATTATATATGCGCTTCAATAAAAATAATGAAACAATCTATATCACACATGCTCCTTTTTAAAGAGGGCTATGCTGCTTTTTTATTTAACTCATACTGAGTTAAATAAAAAAGTGATTCATTTCGCTTTTACGAATTGTGATACAATGTAATTTTCAGTATTGTATGCATATTTTACTAGATAAAAAATTAAATTGTCATTAATAATAATCATTAAGTTTTAACTTTAACATAGAGTTACGTTAATTTTATTAGTTGAAAGTACTTAGGCTTAGGACTAAACTAAAAATTTAGCTGAAACTTTCGTTCAGTTATTGATTTCATGAGGCTTAAAGCCGAAAGTTTGCTGAAATATATAATCTTTTTTTATGTTACAAAGCGCTCCAAGGCTTCTTAAACTCCATGTTAATTTTTACTAGTTAATAATTAATAATGTAAGTCTAATATTATTGTGCAAGTTACAATCTACATGAAAAATCATTATATTAATTGGTGGTTACGTTATAATGGTACTTTTATACAAAAATATTACAAAACGTAAGCGCCACTTTCATGTAAATTGGAGCATTTGATGTCCACTATAAATACTTAAATATAAAATAAATGAAAAAAAATTGTATATAAAGTAAATGTTCTTGAACTTTAAACTCCTTTAACCTGCAGAGCGGAGAACCGAAGAAGATTAGGTACGTACACTTTATTTGATTAAACTCGAGGATAATACAAAAGGTATTGGCTCTTGATTAAGTAATAATTCGATCGTTGATTTGACATACATATATGATCGTTCACTAAAGTTGGAAACAAGGTGCATTTGAAAAAGCCGGTCAAGTGCGAGTCGGACTCGCGCACCGAGGGTTCCGCACAAACTTGTAGGCATGTAAATAGTTCGTAAATCACGGGAATACAATATAAAAAAAGTCCAGTATAAAGTGACACGCAATAAGTATGCACTTTCGTACTTAGTGAGAGTCAGTTTATACTGGTCTTATTTTTATCTGATGGAATAACAAAATAACGGTTGTCGGATTTTTTCCTTAACTTGTGCTATAAGACATTGCTTCTTGCCAAATTTCATGATTCTAAGTCAACGGGAAGTACCCTATAGGTCTTGATTCCCTTAAGATTCCCTTCAATATGCGGCATAAACGGCCGTATCTTTTGATTGCGTTGACTTAGATGTTTGATTTTTTCATTGATCTAAGGGATTGCAGACCTAAGTATTTGATATGAATTTCAACTTGATACCTTTACGCGTTCCTGAGAAAAAGGGTCTTGACAGACACACAGACTGATAGACAGACAGACAGACCGACAGACAGACAGACGGACAACAAAGTGATCCTATAAGGGTTCCGTTTTTTTTTCATTTGAGGTACGGAACCCTAAAAAAAGGAGTCAATTTACTAAGTAAATGTTAGGCCATATCGTTACTTCATATTAGGCTGCTGAAACGGACCCGTTTCATCTAACATTAGTATTATCTCTTAAGTCCCGTATACTACACGTCAATTTTCTAAGATGCAGGTCAGTATCAACGGCATATAGGTACGTACATTGCTTGTATTAAAGGAGATATACGAATCCCCTGGCTATACCTGCCTAACTTATAGAGATTTATGAAGCTTATCACGAGTTGCCACGGCGCCGACGGGGCGTGTACCTATACATTTTGACTCCGCCGCTTGCCGCTCACTGCCCCGGTACAAAGTCGTGGCCAGGTCGTTATATTAGGTGTACGAGAGGTCTAGAAGATAAAGGCTGATTTGACAAGATCATTGACGGAAACGTCAATTTGAGATTGTACAATGACCGGATCTAGAAATGACGCGGTAATTGTCTGCAGTGAGATAGTTGAGGTTGTAACAATGATGATTCTAGGGCTTTGCTCGGGTTTATGAAGAGTAGATTAGCTGGAGCATTCAAAGATTTCATTGAGAACACGGTTTTAAAAATAGTCTTTTTAGGAGTTTACACTTTGGGGTGGTAAAAAAAAACATTTATTTTATACTTTACAAATTACGGATTATAAAAAATAATAAATGGAATATAGACATCACACGTACACATATTAAATGGATGATCACATTGATCACCTGTAACAATTTCACATGTTGAAAAACCTTAACCGACTTAAAGATTCAGATTAATGAAAAAATCTAAAACACTAAACAGGTCCATTATAAATTCAAAATAATACGTCCATTACAGAAGTGACTGCTCGAGATAATGCGCTACTTCCTATTTGCTCACAAACATATTTAAACCTATATATTGTGCGATGCTCCCGGTGTAATAAGCGGATGTAAAGACCATCTTGACATTGAAAATTGCCTTCCACATTACGTATTAGGTATGTACCTATTATATTTCTGACATTTCGTTTATTATTCAGTTTGCTGCCTAAAAAATTATATAATAACATGTTATACTTATTTTTTTATTATTGCGATCAGTAGAAAGTTACGTTAACCTCTGTATGTGCCACGGTCAGTATTATGCATGGACAGTATTGCCGAGCCACCGCAAGACCCTGTTATATTGAAGTAATAAATTAGTTGAAGCAATGGTTTGATGGCATTTGTAAAGTTCAATAGTAATAAACGTTAATATCAGGGTCAATGTTAAACAAATCGACCTAAATAAGCTAGGCTTAAACTATAAGTACTAAACAACGATATACATACTTAAATACATTAAACATCCAAGACTGGGAACAAAAAATCGTGCTTATTAACAAATATTTGTCCTTCTGGGGAATCTAACCCGGGACCGCTAGCTTCGTTGACTACCAACTGTCGTAGCTAACAGCGTTGTCGCCGGATACTTTTTATCCCCGAATTAGCCCATTCCTTTGCTTATTTGCACATCGTTAATATGCTAATAAACCAATAAAAAATAGAATCACATTGTTACAGTGATCAGAGGCCGTATTATGAACTATCAAAACTGACATGTTCCAGACAGACAGAGTTCGAGAGGACCAGCGTTATACCAGCCGTATAGCTGTTTCTCTCGTTCCCTGAAACATGGCAGGATAAAAAAATTTATAATACGACTCCTGGATCGTGCAAATTTTATTACCTGACTGGACAAGGAGTAGGGTAATTTTATTACACAAAATCGAGCAGTAAATATACTTAGCCAATTCCTCCTTCCTCTTCATCAAGATTAGTGCGGTTCGATCCAGACTGCCCATGCCGTGACCGAGGCATCTGGCTAATTCTAATTGCTGTTGTCTGACACACGTCCTGGCGTTTATTTTTAAACTTAACTACCTATACGGTTTTTCCGTGTGTAGATCTTTATTATGTACTTTAGGGAAGTTCAGTTAAAGGTAATTTGTGACTGAAAAGTATCGTTGGCGGTTACGTCTTTTGCTATTCTTACTTAGTATTTATGCACTTGTTTCCATATGGATATTTTAAAGTGAAACACACGTTTTATACACTTGGTTTACAATAATAGTCGTTTACCAGCTGTTATTGATTAAACATTTCATGTATTCGTTGCTTTTGTAATGAAAAAGGAAAAAGAAACAGTGAAACATCTACAATATTTCAACTTACGTAATATCTTTACTGGTCAGTCAACTTTATTACATGACATGTTACTTATCGAGATTATTCATCACAGATTATACTTACGTTAATGTTACTGTTATTTTGTTAGTACCTATCGTAACTGTTATCAACGTACCTTAAGCTAACCCTTAAGTTAATTGGTAACTAGTCAAAATTACGTCATGATTTTTTATGCAATTACATTATTTTAATAAAGTCAAGTAACGTACGGAACTTGATTATGTTGGTATTTAAGATATTTTTGGTCAACATTCCCTTTTAATTTCACATACTTTGTAAGTTTTACCGGCAACGTTTAATAACTACTATACTAAGACTGCCTGCACTTTGCGATATAATCCGCTCCCAATGTGATTTTAATGCACTCTTGCATTCACTCGACCTTGTTCCGAATATCAAAAAAATATCAGTTTAAGTGCAATTAAAACGAATGCTCACATTATACCGCAATTCTTATCTACACGTCTTGTACACGTCGTTAAAAAAATGTTTCTTAGCTTATTTTACTGACTGTTTTTACAGTTTTTTATAATGTAAAATTGTATTTTATTTAAGGATTTTTTTCATCTTGTACTGCAAACTACAACAGTTACTAAACTGTTTAATCATAATGTCATTATCTAGTACCGATGCGCTATTTATTCCGTTGTAAAAATTAAATATATTAAAATTCCTTTTATGAAAAAAGCATTTGCTTTGTCATGTGCCAAATTTCCGCATTGATCGAAGGTTCATCGATTAATTTGTAGGTATTATCCTGCTATCACACATCTTATAAAGTATTTCGTAGCAGCCTTCCAAATTTCTTGCTTATTTAATTTTGTTGTGAGTACTGTAGTAACTGTACCTACTGACAAGAACCATTCGAGATTTTATACCAGTTGCTTACATTATTGTCATAATTTCGTATGTATCTCGATATCTATAACACTCGATAATTAAGAAGCTGCTGGTGATTAATACGGACACTCAAAAGCTAAATATTTCGTAGTACTTACATTCCATTGTTTTTTTTTTACGTTTTTTTTCACCATATTAACGTATTTTTTCATATGTAACTATACAATACTAATGTCTAAATATCGCATAAAGCCTTCGCCGCCGTCGCCGGTGCGAAATAATAATTATCGCTAGCCAAGGTCGCTAAACAACGCGCATCCCTTTATCACAGTCAGCGTGACACTGAAACGTGGTTGTTTGTGGGACAGAGGACAGCAGGATAGCGGCAGCGATTTCTAAAAAGACCAAGCACTTAATACATTGTGAGTTACATCGAAATTTCGATCGCTAAATGTTTTAAGCTTCATCATTGTGCAAGGTTCATATTACGTTATTTTACTGAACCTTTTCTAGTTTGACGGAGTCAGCTTTTACGCCAATGTAGAAAAGGCAGTTTTTTGTTTCGCCTTACTAAAATTAAGATTTATAATGTTTGTTCAAGTCTCAGAAGATATTAGAGAATTTTGCCAACTGTGTATGTCAATCAAGGAAAGTGGTTGGAAAGTAGTTCATTATGTTATTTGTACAAATTAAAAATAATAGCTTAATGCTTTAGCAATGCGTTACTTGACTGACGTGTTTTTGCGCCGTGACCTACTTTCACCCATGGTATATCTATTATTATAGCAAAAAACTAATGACTTCTTATTGTCATGTTTTTTGCCATACATTAGGCAACCGTTACTTTCTGTTTTTGCTTCACAGTAGATGTATGTTTTGATGAGCGCATTTGTTTGCGGTGAATTTATCTGATATAGTTTCGTTACCTATTTTATATAAACTAACCTTAAACTATATTAAAGTATTTTTATATTATTTCTCAAATATTTTGTAAAAAAATGTTTAGTCACCTTCAATCACAAATACTTACCATGTAAAATCTGTATCCAGCAGCAGGTAGATTACGTTAAGTACGTATAACCTAAATGCCTTCTTACGCACAATTTTAATGTAACCACCACTCAGTATAGAAACCTCTGCCCTTTTTAACTTGTACCATAGACTTAATGGAAAAATACACAATAACCTTGTACTGGTACCAGTAGTACCTACGGTGGCATTTGTTTAGTGATTTATCTGTATTATCCGCTATCTAATGTGTACCGAGTTCATCTCGCTATTTACATGTATTTTGCATGTTTAGTTTGTTCAGAGGCTTGATTTCAAGTAAGAACCCATTTCGGAATACTATTACTTAACTACTTGCATTATATATAATTTAGGACATTGTTTTTAGTTTAGGAATCTGATATTAACAGAAAATAAATGTACCCTTATTTTCTGTTAATATCAGATTTCTAAAATAAAAACCATCAAAAGGAAATACGTTTGTCAAAATATACGGAACGGTCAGTCTTAAATCTAGATTAAAGGCTAGAGATAATATCAAATCTGATGTTCAATTTGATATTAGTTCATTGGCCGTTCTGGAAAATTCTCTGGAACTCTCTCGGAAGTTTACATGTGCCGAGTTTAAATATTAAGCTTTTGGCTTGGTGTTACAGTTTTAAGGTTGCTCACTAATTGCGAAAACACATTATTTAATTAAATAGGCACCTAGTGCGTAAGGTTCTTGTATTTAAGGCCGTCTTAATAAACTCATCTCAATGGTGATGCCCGTCTCAAGATACGTCAAAGTAAACGTCAACCCATAGAAAATTGTAATTTTTGACGTTTATTAATACGGCCCGATGTGTTAGATTTATAAAAATAAGTTAATTGTCATTGACAAGTAATTGTTTTGTGTTTTTAAATTGTATTTTTGAAGGATGCCTTACCTTTACATGTAAAGGTAAGCGTCTTCTGTTTTTGGAAACTACGTATTTATAAACAGTACTATTGTGTTAATTATTGTTTGCAAGTACCATACATATTCTGTTATAAATTATCATAGCTAAAAAACAAGTAATATAATATATTTAGTTTTAGTTTTTATATTTTCATCATCATCACCATACCAGCCTAAAGACGTCTACTGCTTTTTTTTATTTTTAGCTATTAGAATTTACAACAGAATATTTACCTATGGTATTTACTGGTTATACAGAGACATGATTTTTTTTTGTTGGAATCTTGAGGCCATTTGCAACAAAATGATAAAATTTAGTTGAGTTGTGTCAAAGTGTATGGAGCTGTCACCAGATATATCTTTTCATGCAAGTGGCTCTTAGTAAATAAAACGCAAAACAGCGAAAGAGTTTATTTAAAAATACTATTAAAGTAAATAAAATTGTTTCGTAGAATTAGTTACCGGCGTCTGGAATGTTCTGTTCAAATAGCTCTCATTGTAATTTGATCTGCGACAAAAACAAAATGATTTAATATAGGTACATATTTAAAAAATAAAATTATACTTTACCCGAGAAACACTATTCTCAAATCGAAGAAAAATTCCAACAGTTCACTTCTAGACGATTGTCCAACTTTTAATAATATTATCTATTTTATTTAAAAAAAAATAATTGAAAATAGTACACAAAAATAACACTTAAAACCTCTTTAAAAAATGGCACTTGCGTTATTTACCTCTAGATTAGTTTAATGTTACTACTTTTACATAATAATTATTTTTTTCTATAAAATATAACAATCTCAAAAAACTCCGAAATTATTACTTTTTTTATTAAAAAATAATAATACCATATCGGCGTTTTGACCGAAGGCTCGTCTGAACCGAACTAGCATACATTCACGAGATCGTGCGTATGCGGCGCTTGTGTCACAGCTGGCATATTACAGCGTGTCGACAGTCATTACCTGCCGCGTGATTCAGCGTTTTACCGCTCACATTATCCTTTACGTCTCACGAAAATCCTATTAATAGTGCTAACATTGGGTACAATTAATGGCGTAACCGCCATTTATAATTATTATGAATAAATTAAGTGACGCACGATGCAGATATTAACATGGTTAAGTAAACGTTTTATATTTTGTGAATGTTTAAGAACAATTAACACCGGTACATAAAGATTGAAATAATGAAAGAACTCTAAATAAATAAAGTGTACAAATTACATGCAATCCGACTAAGTCTGACCTAGGTTTTTAAATTGGTTCTTTTTTGTTACTTATCATGCTTTACTCTCTCTAAATACGAATACGGAAAAATAAAATAATGATCTTGAAACTTGAAACTCGGCGCGTTTATGTCAAGTGACTTTGCTGGATTAAGTTATGTTTTATGTGATATTAAATTGAAACCTTTACTGTACAGGACGTTCCGCATCCATTAGTTTGCTAACAAATAATACACATTATTCGTTAAGCGACAATTTGCAATATATATTATACGCTCGTGTTCTTACGTTTGTACACCGCAGTCACCTTACAATATGTACTGATATTTGCAACTAGTTAATAAATAGTTTTGAACAGTTATTTTTTTTATCATTGAAGTCAACTTTAGTTACGTTACTTGCTTTTGCTCGCGACTCCGTTCGGATACGGTGTGTGCAAGATTTCATACATATTCGTTCAGCAGTTTAAACGTGATTGAAACACAAACATCCATAACAACTTTCACATTTATAGTATTTGTAGAATTATTTATGTGAAATTACTATTTGGTAGTAATACTAAAAATATAGTAGTGTAAGCGTACATCATCGGTTATACTTATATAAAAAAAAAGTTCAAGACGTGGTATTTTAACTTCAGCTTGCTTTTTAACCGCAACTTTCACTGCGGTTTCTCACGGTCGTCGCTGTTCCGGCGGAAACTGCCCAATTTCTTGGAATAATAATATTTTTATGTGTCAATCCAGTTCTATATGTGTTGCAGATGACTACTGTTCGTTCGCAATATTTAAAACACCAAGATTTGGTTACTAACACTTTATATTTGACATTTACCAACTATAATATATTGCGTCATACCTATCAAAACACTTTGGATTCCATCAATGTCATCATCATCATTATCAGCCCGTACTAGCCCACTGCTGGACAAAGGCCTCTCTCCATGCACGCCCCTGCTCCCGATCTTCAGCTTCTCTCATCCAACTTATCTATTCTCTCAATATATTCTATCCCAAACGCAGATTGCGTTCCGGATATTGGGAATTATCATAATCGTTGCGTGATACCAAATATCTTACTTCAATTTACACGGATCCACGAGTAAATTCTTTTTTTCTAAAGTTGACGTAGCTCAGTTGTATCAAGTATACCTATGTAAAATTAAGTAGTGGGGCGAAACTTCGAGGATTGGAAAGCAGTATAGTTTTCGTTTGCAATGTTTGAAATGTGTAACCAATATTAATGACAATCGCAACTGACGTTCTATCTCCCAGAACCGTGATGTGCGTCAATTTTCTGAATCACTATTGTGTTGGATTTTACCATTACGCCCAAAACCGCAATTTTAGGTGATATACCCACACCAGTGCTGCTAGTAGATTCACTCCATATTACCGACGTGTACAAGAGCTCGCTCATAATTAATAATTATATATTTTGATTTTTTTTATACAATTGTAGGCTTTTAACAAAGCAATAAAGCCGTGGTAGCCTAATGGTTTGACCTGCCAGCTCTTAAGCAGAGGGTCGTGGGTTCGAACACGGGCCTCTAAGTTTTTCGGAATTTATGTGCGAATTATAATTTGTAAATTTACCATGAGCTTTTCGGTGAAGGAAAACATCGTGAGGAAACCTGCACACACCTGCAAAGCAATTTGACGGTGTGTGCGAAGTTCCCAATCCGCACTGGGCCCGCGTGGGAACTATAGCCCAAACCCTCTCATTGTGAGTGGAGGTCTGTGCCCAGCAGTGGGGTGTATATTGGCTGGATTATTAACAAAGTAATTCCGTGTCATAGTTATTTCACGCGTGGACCTATTTCTTTTTTTTATTATGAATACACTATCCCATTTTTGGAACGGTTAACAAATACACCTACCTGTCATAAGTAGTTTAGCTTGTGTCTGCGTTAAATGGCTGCGACGCACATACAGACAGCCGGACGAAAGTATAAGTTACATTTTGCCTAGAGAACCCTAAAAATGGCCTTTTTTGCCACTTCAAAAACGCTCTGTCGATTAAGGCTTTTTTTAAGTTCCGTGCAATTAGTTTTGCGTATGTTTTTGCATAGTTTCTTTAGTTGCGGACGTTGCGGTTTCGTCACTGAGCCTAATTTAGTAGTCGTTAGCCGCTGGCTATTTTCATTTCAATTGCTTTGAGAAATGACTTTGTTTATTTTCTTTCATTTTAAGGAAAGATATAGGTATCGGCACCAGAGTTGAGGTCACGCACACGACATCATGTCATGTATTGACAGCGGAATTTTGTTCACATTCACTCCTTCGTTCATTCACTATTGTTGCATGTATGTGTGCGTGATCAATCACCTCAACTCTCGTGCCGACACCTATAGAAAAACGTTTGGTAATTACCAATTAATTAAACGGTTCAGCTACATTGTGAAGAACAGAATATTTAAGTAAAAGTTTCGCCTAATTTTCATACATAGTCACTTTGTACTTTAGCGATTCAGAAAGTGCCAGAAAATTTCCTAATGGTACATTCGTCTTTCGTCTTCTTCTTCGTCCGCGTAGAAGTCGTTTGTCGCTGGCTCCCTCGGGAACTGTAAAATTTTCCGAGATAAAAAATATCCTATGTCCTTCCACGGGACTAAAACTATCACCATATCAAAATTTTATCGAAATCGGTTCAGCGGTTTCACCGTGAAAGCGTAACGAACAAACACATAAACATACTCACTTTCGCATTTATAATATTAGTAAGGATTACGTTGTAATCATAGGGCCGTATTAATAGACTCGTCTTGGGTGATACACCCTTTACAAGATGGGTCACAAGACTGAGCTTTGATTAATAAACCAATCTCAACCCCATAATCCTGATCCTCGTTTCACTTGATACGAGAATCTCATCTCCATTGATTGTGGTTATTTGGTGACTTGAGTCAGACTCACCTTTTACAAAATGGCGGATGCACTGCCATAAATCGATCATCTGGGTGCGTTTTCACAAATAAATCGGTTAAAAAAATAAGAATATCCTAATTTGCAACGTGTATTAGGATAAAAATAATATCTCAATCGTATTTAAATAAGAACATTACCTAAATTGTACTTTTGCCACTGAATACAAGTGCCTAAAAATGGTGTGCTTTGTGTCGTGTTTATGTGAAATTATAATGAGTGCTAGATAATTTCCTATTAATAGTAAAAATACGAGGTTTCGACCAAGCGATGGCAAAATAATAGCTCATGCCCATGTGTACCTATAACGGCTATATATACCAAAACAATGCTTCTGTGCGCGATGACCCTAAAGGCGCGAAAAGTACAACTTCACACAGGCAAATTTCAAGTAAGTACCTACCTACAATTTATATTTTATACTTATTCCTGATCCGTAATATAAATAGCATTATATCATAATAACAGCCAGATACTAGACCAATGTAAATATATAATAGTTATTTTAAATATTTACTTAAGTAAAAATCTACCAACATTTTATTTTGGTAGGTTACTCATCCAACCCGATATGAATCGATACCTCAATAAGTTGGTACCTATGTTTTATGAAAGCTTATTAGCTATTTTATTAATTAATTTTGTACCTACCTACCTATTATAAAGTAAAACAATAATTTATTATTATTTTAACTAAACGTAAAACGGGTCGCTATATAAAGTAGAGATGAGAGGGATTTGACAATTTTGACATAAGCATGAACGCATTGTCGTTGCATAGGTAGTGTTTTATTATTGTTTGATTAATAAAAAGTGCCTGATTTGTTTGAAAACTTGTACTAATTTTTACAACAATCAACTAGTAATAACAGTCAGATGTATAAAGTTTCGTGTCCTGACAAATGTGGTGTAAAAAGTGTATGTGTGAATAGTAATTTCAAACCAAAGAACCTGCTGCATCTTCTGTCATTTATAGTGTTTAGATATTGTGTTTAACTTAAATTCGTTTTGTAGGTTGTCGTCAGTCCAATAATGGAAAACTTGGATAACAGGCACGGTTCGCCGGAAACAATCAGGACTCCAAAAAAGGTACATAAGATATGTATTTGGAGATGTCAGTGTTCAGGAATTTCAACACCGACAGCAAGCAGTTGACGACAATGACTAATCGTTTGTCAATTGACAAATAAACATGAATTTTGCTTATGTCTAAATAAAAGGGCTTTTCTTTACAATGATGATCAATTTCAAGGCCAGGTAAATTCAGTTTGTAATGTACCTATTAAGTGACCTTTCAAGATGAAACAATTAATTTATATTGTTTTTAAATAAAATACCTAACTTTAGATATAACTCGGGCGATAGGGTACCCAATTTTTGTCAACTGCATTAACTATTTAAATATAATAATATCATGTAAGATTATAGGTTAGACATATGTTTACAATATGATAGGCCTGCTAAAGATGTCTTGTCTATTTCTAATTTCTTAAAAGCGGTTAAGTATAGAGTTGTAAAGATAAGTGTGTTAATTAGTTCTATGGTACTACACATAAAATATAAAAAACATTTCACTTGTTTTAGTATTACCTAGTTTTTCAGAGAGCGCTGATGCAGTTCGTTTTTCAATTACATCTGTTCAATATTTAATTAAAAGGTTGTTGGTATTTTTTATTGTATCATCAAGTGATATATAATTCATAGAGTAGATAAAACAAGATAAAGATAGCTTGTAATTTAAGAATACATACCTACATACCTACATATCATGGACAATCTCACACAAATTGACCTAGTCCCAAACTAAGCTCTAGGCTTGTACTAAGGGTACCAGGCAACCGTATACATACTTATATAAAGAACTACATACTTAAATATATAGAAAACATCCATTACTCAGGAACAAATACTTACACTTATCACACAAATATTTGCCTATACCGGGATTCAAACCCAAGACCGCTAGCTTCATAGGCAGAGTCACTACCAACTAGGCTAACTGCATCGTCATACAATATTAGTTAAATGTTTAAAATACTGCTTGTAGGAAATATAATATAGGTAAGTATTTAGTTCAAGTTACCAAATAACAGGTTTATAAAGTCTGGAGTTATTAGAAAATTAGTGTTATAGAAACTAAGCATGATATTTTCATTATAATGTTACCTACTTACTTATACTATCACTGCCTTTATTACCATGAGACAGGTTAAAAATATAATTAGGTATTTCATAGAAATAGAATAGTTGGGAAAAAATTGATGACCTTAGTACAAGACTGGGCAAGGTGGGGTGAAAATGAAGAGGCTTTTAACCTGCAGCCTGCAGTGCATCGAGGTGGACTGATATTATGATATTTATTTCACTTATTTTATATACATTTATTTATATAATTATACCTTTTACATCTTTGAAACAGGTCAGTATTTGGGTCAGGTTGGTTAATAGTTAGATACCTAGGCTAGCTGTAAATCAGTTAAAAATAATCTCAAGTAGGTATGTTTTGATTTTAAAACTTGTGAATGTAATATATAAATTTAGTGTTTTTCTTTTATAAAATAAACTGACCACATTCTAATAGTAGTTTTATTTTTTGGTGAAGAGATATTCAGGGTCTGTTATAAAGTTTTATTTTATTGTTTTGAAGTTTTAAATATAATATTTAACTTAGGTCCTGTTCCACTTTTGACATGTAAATTTATCTGCCAGTTAAAGTTAGCCCTCTCCTTGTTTATTTTCAAGTGTATGAAAGGGAAAGGGCTAAATCTATCTGTTGGATATCTTTATTTACTTGACTATTGTGAAACAGGTGGTTAGTGTGATGAATGTAATTAATTAGGTTGGTCCTAATGATTCAGAATTTCAGAGCCATATTAAGAGGCTCTCTGAACTCCATTGAAAAATAAAAGTTACTAATCTCTTGACTTTAGAGAGCCTTCACTGAATGTCTTAGTAGGTACAATAAAACAATGTAGTGTGGTTCTCATAGTTATGAATTAAATAGACACAAAACCATCAAGCTACTGTTGAAATTGTATTGGCTCTTGGTGATTCAGTGCTTATAATGTATACATATAATAATGATAACTTTTAAATGTTAATACTTTGACATGAAGTTTCCATTAGGTTTTCCCCTTATAGACCCAGCTTCTAATTGGTTTTTTTGGAATGGATTGATTATGGAACTCGTATGCCTTTCTTTTTAGGGTTCCGTACCCGAAGGGCGCCCAACGGGACCCTATTAATATGCCTACGCTGTCCGTCCGTCCGTCCATCTGTCTGTCTGTCTGTCCGTTTCTCCTAACTACAAAGAGCTGTATCTTTGGAACCATAATAGATTTTTTTTCAGAATATGTGTTATTACGGCGGATTTACTAACAACTAAAAAAAATGTGAAATAATAAACCCCCATACAAGAAACGTTTTCTTTTCAACGTGTTTTTATTTTTGTTGTATCGTAAAAATAAAATCGGTACAATATACAAGCGTCAAATTTGGTATGATTATAAAACAAACCCTATAGAATAACAACAAATACTAAAAACCAGCCAAATGTGTACGGAACCCTTGGTGCACGGGTCCGACTCGCACTTGCCCGGTTTTTCGTAGTTACTTTCATTTCTATTCTATGCACCGTGGCCGGGACGTACCGCCGAAGGGTTTTAACACCGTATTCCTGAGGTCATAAGGAGTTAAGTCCAATTCGGCTTTTTTAAGTTTTCGTATTTTTCTTATAAATTCATCATCATCATTATCAGCCGCAAGACGTCCACTGCTGGATAAAGGCCTTCCCCAAGGTTTTCCACAACGATCGGTCCTCTGCTGCTGTCATCCAGCGGTTTCCCGCGATCTTTATCAGATCGTCGGTCCACCTTGTGGAAGGCCTGCCTTCTTCGTCTCCCGGTTGGCGGTCGCCACCCTAGAACCTTTCCGCTCCAACGGCCATCGGTTCTAATGTGCCCCGCCCACTGCTACTTAAGGTTTGCTATTCGGTGAGCTATATTAGTTACCTACTTTAGTTCTGCGGATCTCCTCATTCCTGATTCGATCTCGCAAGGAGACACCTAGCATAGCTCTTTCCATTGCCCTTTGAGTGACCTTGAGCCTTCTTATTATGAGTCACTTCATATAAATTAAAATAGATTATTTTCAAATAAATACCTGTGTCTTTACACAAATCGGCGCAAAACATATTGTAGCGGCGGCGTGGTACAACAGCTACTGTGTTTTTAATAGTAACCAGTATTAGCGAAAAAGTGAAATGTTAGGTACATTTCACTTGCCAAAAAAGTTCATACATAAAAAAGGGAAAGAGGTACAATGAGCCAATCAGCGAACAGTACCTACGACACTCAGTACACGATATCACGTCGTTTATACGCATTCTTATTGGTTTCGGGTAGGTACAGTTCAGGATCTATCGCCTCTTTCGGTGATGGTTTAGGCTATGATCCCAAACACATTATTAAATAAAATAAATGACAACTTAGTGATCACAGACTTATTAAACCGTTGTAGGCCAAGTCGTTGACGGTTCCGCGTTTGTATCCGCCTAAGCCGCCTAAGGTTACCGCGTGATACGCGGCATACGAACGAACAGCAATGACTGATGACAGTTGGTGATATAAGTATCCCTATTCTTAGGACCCCGTCCTAATAGAACGCGAATATGCGAACTTGCGATGATCGCACATTCGCGTTCTGACGACGCCTGAATGCAGTTATATAACGAGTTCGCGTGAAGATCTAGCCTCATTTGTTCTGCTCCTAATAAATACGCATTAAGATTAAAGGAACTTGCTCCTTTCGGGTTGGAAAGCCCGTGCCGTGTTCCTGGGTACCTACCAATGGGCTAGCAGCTAGGCCTCCGTTGACAGAAATATGACAGAAATATGGTTAAATTTGCAGGATCAATAGCACAAGTTGCCCATGACTTCTTTGTCGCTTGGTAGCTCCTCTCTACCTAAGTTTAAAATCAAGAGATAAATACCTATCAGAGGGACAGGGATCCACTGAGTGACAAGTAAGAAAATACAACTTGTGTTAACCATACTGTTATAATAAAACATTAAGGTAAATTACAGCTGAATTTTAATAGAAAAACAATTATTTAACATGGATAATGAAAACATGTTTTACTCCTATCTTCCAGGGTGGCAGTACGAGATGATCATCTGAAAATAAAAAAACAACAAGTATATTATAATATACACCAACCTGTTAAATACAGTTTGGTTTCATAATTGTGTTAGGTAGTTTAATCTTTTAATGAACATTCACTAAACATGCATAAATCTATAATAATAATATTACTCCTCATGTAAATTGCCTGGCTGTGTTAAAAGTATCTCTGATAACATTATTTAAATAAGGATTGGCCCATTACAACCCTAATAGCCTTATATATTATGTTTAACCAAGACTGTCTGAGACAAGAGGACTGATTTATATTATACTAGTATTACCTTAAACTCATACAACTATATTCCTAGCTTGCAATATTAGTCCAAGTTTCTTCATACATTTATTGAAAAAAATATTCAGTTATGAACATTAGTTTTTACTTTTCTATTACATTATATCAAACTATTAATAAAATTACATGTATTGATAATGTGTTAGTAGGAAAATTGGACTACCTACTCTTGCAAGCAAGGCGCATAGTTCTACGAGTTTACCTGGTGTGA
The DNA here is from genome assembly GCA_963241965.1 of Tortrix viridana. Classification (NCBI taxonomy): domain Eukaryota; kingdom Metazoa; phylum Arthropoda; class Insecta; order Lepidoptera; family Tortricidae; genus Tortrix; species Tortrix viridana. The sequence goes on along the minus strand of OY725196.1, from coordinate 3,690,267 downwards.
TTATCCTAGCTGACTAGGTACCTTCTTATGTTTAAATAAATAAATTAACACTACATTTTACCTTCTTTAACCCGTAGTGTCCTGTCTACAGGACCTCTATATGGAAATTTTCCGTAGAAACTGCTGCAGACTACGTCAGTCTATTTTGTTATTTTTCATCTCAAGCAGATGGAACTGCAGCTCCCTGGTAGAAGTCCGTCTTTCTTCAGGACTCGTTTCATTGATTTAATCAAATCCAGTTACGTCAGCGCTGTTGTGGATTCGAGACGCTGCACTTTTTCACCTTTATCAATAGATAAAAACCTCATGTATTTCACTTTATGAACAAAGACGGCGAAAAGAACTTATAACCTGTACTGTACCTATAGGAATTCCATTCCCGGCTCCCAGTATGCGCGTTTCGTTTTTACGATTTCACGGGGTTTTTGAAAATGTGTTATATTTACATAATGACCTTATAATAAAAGCTAGTAAAACAATTTTAAATAAATGATCTAAAAATAATGACTTGCATTTCCACTTTACATCGAAATATTCATTTTTGATGGTTCATAATCTGTGTCAAGTCTAAACGCAAAAACATTTTCTTGCAGAATCAAAACGTTACACCGTTTCGTTCATGATCATCTGTTGCCCATTCGTAAAAAATGTCATCTGCTTAAGCTAATGGCCTAGAAGCCAAAGCTCAAAATAATAATTTAAAACAATCAAGGATCAAGGTTGGGATGCGTTTCTCGAGTCCGACTCAGGTGATATTAGTTTATTAATAAGCGGCAATCCTAATCCTAGGATCACGTATTGAGTCGGTCTCGTAAAAGAGCGTATCAACGATGGGGTTGAGATGAGTCTATTAATACGGCCCATAGTGTATGTGAAAAACTTAAATAAAGGACCTGTGTATGTATAGTAGAGTAGTAGTGTACAAAACATAAGTTTAGAACTTAGTACTTACGTCATTTTTCAAATTTGGAACGTCAAGGCGTCTATACAGACACTACTCCTACATACAACAGAGGGCTTATTGCCTGACGCACTCGCGATCGCGATCGACTTGAAAGTGGAACAATTGCTTTCATTTTGTAGGCAGACTTGCCTTCAACTGTCAAAAATGAAAGCGATCGCAATCGCGAGTGCGTCAGGCAATAAGCCCTCTGGTCCTTTACTTAAGCTTTTCACCTACAAATATAAATAAAGTATAAAAAAAATATATAAGTATAAGTATAAATTGGTGTGTTTATAAACAATTATTTCTATTTCTTGACATTTTACAGAAGCGATTAACTGACTGAATGGAGATTGCTGCACAGATAGCTCACCTAGTTACCTAACTACACCTAATTAAGGAAAGAATAGCAACAGGAAAATTGTATTGGAATTTTCCAAGTTACCTTATTAAAATAAATAGCACCTAATCCTGCCTGTGGAAAATACCAAACGTATTCTTCTCAGCAGTATGTAAAAGTGCCCGTGCGGCCTGCTTACTGAATATATATCTTTTATTTTACAAACTAGCGTCCCGCCCCCCGCCCTCGCTTCACTTCGATAAAATAAGTTAAACCTTGTGTTATGTTATTATTAAAATCTGTTCAGAGTTTATCGACAAACAGCTCTTTGTACTGTTTATAACTGAACATTAGTAAGGAGGTCGTGTCTGCCACGCTGCAGCTGATATGCACGTCTGTTTGTTTATAGCTCATTGTATAATAAACTAATAAAACTTGTGATTGTTGATGATTCTCGGCCTCGGTGGACGTTCTTGATATTGAGATTACTGTTGTTAATTACTTCTAACATTTATTTTTTAAGTTATAGTTTATCCAGCAGTGGGACATTGCGGGCTGTTAAATAATAAAGATAAAGTCGACACACCTAAGATAAAGTGTGTATCTTCAAAAAACCAAATTTTACAGGAGAGCAGATTCAAGTTATTATTTTCTTTGGAGTTTTTTTAGCATTGTCAGTTACACGTTTGGAAAAAAATATGTTCTGGTCACCTTTTTCTTTTTTAATGTACATGATAAAAGTCGATACCGTAGATTACGAAAATGCCATAGTAGTATAACTGTGTGGGCAGATAGACACTAACTTAGGATTTGTCCAAGTTTAACTTTCATTGTGGTAGAAGCCATTTAAAATTGAAAACGAAAAGAAAAACAAATAAAACACGCTAGAAAAAATATCACGGGTTTTTTAGAGCAAGAAGAAAAAGAAATAGTTTTAAAATAAGTATGTTATGTATGTCCTTAAAACTTTTTTGCGTTTTTGTAAAACGGGACAATATAAATCCATCCTAAGATTTAACTTAAATAAATATGTACATTTTATATAACACTAGCAACCCGCTCTCGCTTCGCTGCGGGTACTATTATAAACGTTCTCAGTATAAAGGGACCTTATGGAGGAAGACAGTTACGCTCTTCTTGTTCTTGTAACTATACGAATACTATGGTGACAGTTCTAAAAACGGCGTAACCGCCTACCTCCATAAGGTCCCTTTATATTGAGAATGTCACATATTATACATAAACCTTCCGTAAAAAAATATCTAACTGATGGTGAAAATCGCATTAAAATCAGTTGCGTAGTTTGAAAGATCTAAGCGTACATACAGAGGGACAGACGGCGGGAAGCGACTTTGTTTTATAATATGTAGTGAGAGAAGAAAACGCAACTTTAGAATTAAAGTGAATTAAAATGTTAACTTTTCTACTTCGAGTCATAAAATTATTATTATAGTGACCTAATTCAAAATCAAAAAAAATTTGAATCAGGTCACTAATTGTAAAGGTTCGAAAACTGAATAGTAAATATTTCACGGCCTCAGTAAAGTTTACTTTAACGTTCAAAGTCAACCTTACGTTCTAGGTACTCATATAATGAAACAATCTCATGTGAAAATTGTAAATATGACCTCTACGCTGAGATACGTACTGATAACATTGTTATTCCAATGTTTCTTATCTACCTGTGTTCACTGTTATTACGTATTATAATCTATGTACTAAGCGTATGGGTCTTGTGTATGTTTTGCTCTAGTCTTTATTTTTCTACAATATCTATTAAATAATTAAAATTTGTAAAATATATGTTCATTTTGTCATGTAAACGATGAGTTGAAAATGATTGTTTACAGTTTTGTAAATTTATGTTTTATCTTCAATTGTGGTACAGGATGTATGAATTTTGATGCTAATTTTATTGTGTGACCACTAATATTATTCATGTGTTCCATACATATAACTTCGCTTTTTATTCGATTTTAAATCCAGTAGGCAATAGCTTGGCAATAAAAGGTTTTTATAAAATACTAGCCCGTAAAATTTGCCCGCGACTCCGTCCGCGTAGAAGTCTTTTATCGTGTATCCCACGGGAACTATTAAATTCTCCGGTATAAAAACTAACCTATGACCTTCCCCGGGACCCAAAATATCTCCACAATAATTTTTATCTAAATCCTTTCAGCGGTTTAAGAGTGAAGAGGTAACAGACAGACAGACAGAGTTACTTTCGCATTTATAATATTAGTAGGGATGAGGGCGCTATTCATAGTAAAATTAGCAATATGATTAAATTACTCGTATTCCCTAAAAATGGTGATTAATGCGGCGGGTCTTTGGGATCAATGTAGATTTACCAGATCACGCCACAAGTATACGTACTAGGTATATGCTTTTGTCTATGATAGTGTTTCATGTGATACATAGGTATCGCTTAAATGAATGTCAACTCGCTTAAGTTTTTTTTTAAAGCTTTATTTTATTTTCTACAGATTAGTGATGTACCGCAAACGTCGCGGCGACTACGCACCGCTCTCTACCGGCGAAACCGTGAAGTTCCTCTCGCGGCCGTACACCGAGCTAAAGAGCATGAACGGCAATAAAGCGCGGCTACGGTGAAGCGAATACCTCGAAGAAACAATAGATGTCGCCACTTGTCTATGGTAACTTCGCTTTTCTTTTTCAATTATGAAGATAAATAGGGCAACTAATAGAAAAATAACCACTTATTAGCAACACAGTTTAATATCTATTTCTTTCCAAATTGTTATTATTCCTAAATATAATATAATTTTTCGTTTGAAACTGTCAATATGTCTGCGTTATAAAAGTAGCGACATCTAGTGGATAATTTTAAATGTCAAAATAGTAGTAACTTATTAAAATCGTACATGTTTTTTTTTGTTACTGCCACTATGCCAACGAGGCCGAGAAGGGAGGTAATAAGTTCATAATCTTGCTCTTTTTAGTTAGCTTATCGATGGAAAGCTGACCGAGAAATCAAGATGAATAAATAAACTAATCCAAGAAAATGTATTGTCTTTATACCTACCTGTAATATTGGCTACACCTGTAAATTTTATTTACCGAGTCAATGATGAATACTAAAAGTATACTCACTTAAGTCAATTTTCTTTTCATCAGGTCTCCAGGCGTCTCCAGATTAGAAGAAAAGTACCAAATTTATTTTAATAAATTTTGGATTTGCAAGACAATGTCACCGATGATTTTACACACTGCGCTGCTTGAGAGTTAGTCCAATTCGAAAAGCGTATAGTTTTAAATCAGTTGCAATAAACAATTAAAAGCAATGAAAAAAAATGCAATTTTTATCTCTTGAAAGCTTTCATTGGCTTCGCGTACAAAAGTCGGAATTGTTAAAATTATTAATAATTTCAGACAAATCGAACATTTTAATGGGACATGTATACTAAGAAAATGGCGTTTGTAAAATACCAGTTCTTCAAGTGCTGTGAATGATTTAAGCCCTGTATATATAGGTGTAAGAGCTATTATTCTTTGGCATGTACAATTTAATATCGTCTCATTAATTTGCTGTTTGATCCAATGTTGGATCGATTGTTGGTGTAATTTATAAATATTTGTCAAAAAAATGTAGCTCAATGTTATTATATAGAAGCAATATATTGTATACAATTTTTGTCAGTATAATGATTATTTGAAATCACATTTCTAATCAGTTGGTATTTGATATTTTATAGTTTGGGCAATTAAAAAAGGTATATTCTTGGATTTTATTTCTTGAAAATGTTGCTCAATCAATAAAATATTAATTTAAATGCTCATACCTAGGGAAATAAACACTTTAAAATTGTTTTACTAACTCATAAGATTAATCCAATCAAGTTATTGGACAGACTTTTAATATTTTTACAGTACGCTTCTGATTAATACGAAAAACAAGGGTCGATTCTTTAAATCTCACCTGATGAAACTCACCACAATGGCCGATTTTTATTGATTTCTGAGATTTTATGATTTCATTGGTGACTGAAATTCTGACACCTATGATTTTATAGTAGTTTATGTGACTGGTGCATAATGAGAGGCATTAAAACACGAGTGTGTGTTTATCAAACGAGCCGATAGGAGAGTTTCATAATAGCATCACACGAGTGTTTTAATGCCTAATTATGTACAGTTACATACAATATTTTATCTACATACATATTATAAGCTCTCTATGATGTGTTCAGGAACCGCATGTTACGACCGGCATAGCCGGCATTGATCAATTATTAGAACGTCAAAAATGCCGGCAACCGTAGTTTTTTTTTTAATTCAGAGTCAATCTAGAGTCGGCCTCTACTATCATATCGTTCGATATCAAATTATCAAGTAACATACGAGATTTGTCAAAATTGTATGCAATTGACATTTCATTTCGAATTAAATGTCATCTCGAGTCTCGAGTGATATTAGAATTGAGGTCAAATAAAATTGTTTTGTTTTTCAAAGATGTTCGAAATTTGAAACTCATAACTTTATCAAATATTATATCGTTATAAGAACATTATGTTACTGCTACAGATAAGAAAATTATCATAGTAAAATTGATTGTTGTAATGCTGGTCATTGCCTACGGATTCTGAACGCATTATAGAGGACTTATGATATGTGTGTAGATAAAATATATTATGTGTCCCTATCGACTCGTGAGCGAGATCATCGCGTGACTTGGTTTTCATCTCAGAACTTTGTTTTAAAACAGGTTTTTTTAGAACTATGGGGGTAGTTTAAACGGGTAATTAATCTATATAGGTATTTTTTTATGTTTTGAACAAAGTCCGCAAAGCAGAATATATTTATATTTTAGTATTTTGATAATATACATATTTAGGTATTAACCGAGAGTATTATTAGGTAGTTAATGATAGGTTTAAGTAGACAATTTTGTTTTCCGTTCGCTGTAAATAATTATTGAATATTTGTTGCATTTATTTAGAAATGTGATTTCAAAACGTCATTGTAAATATTTTAATTGTCATTGAAATTGAAGTTAAAATATAAATTTTTAACGCAAATCCTCCTAGCTTAACTTATACTTCATATTTCAATGATTCGTAACCGACTGAATTCTAATTTTTTTTAGTTAATATCTTTCGGTTTAACGGCATATTTACAGCTGAGAAGTATTTGAAATGCGCTTAAATTATCTAACTGCGGTGCTGGCACCAAAGTAGCATAAGCCTAAATAATATTTTTTCTTGTTTTGTTATGCGCATATAGGAAAAACTATATCATGACATGTAATCATATTTCTTAACAAAAATGTAGATTATATTTTTAAAGTTTTGTTATATAAATAATTGTATACGTCATTGTAAGATTATTCTCATTGTTTATGTAATTGAAAGTTTTCATAACAGCATTACATTTTAATGGAGAACAACAAGTGGCAGAGAAAACTAACCTCATTTAATAAATATTTTTAACAATTATTTATTTTAGATAATTCAATGGATCTTTTATTTGTTTAAGAGTGTGACATTCAATAAAGCGGTATTCGAATAACCAGTGACGCAAATTCTTGACATATTTATTCGCAGGATTTTAGTCCGGATAATATGAATTCAAAATGGCGTCAATTTTTTAGTAAGATATCTCTGTAACCCTAAACATCTCACTTGTGATATTTTTGTATAATGATGTCTATGACATGTTTTATTTAACTATTTTTTGTTCCTAGATCGTTTTAGATAACTTTATTCTGAGTTGTTGTTTTTCATAACATTCTGGGTTACTATGTTTTACTGTAGGACCGCAGTCTATGTGATGCCATTGTGTATTAGATATTAGCATGAATTTTGACAAATAAATAAGAAATTTATAATTTAATTTCGTTGTTTTTATTAAGTTGTCCATAATCCCCATGTCCGTTAGTTTAAAAACAATACGATAGATAATGATGGGCTGTTTATTTAAAAAGATTACCTTAGCGGTATTTTCATTTGCTATTACGTTGTTAAAGAGAAAAAGACCGCTTCCTTTGGCAATCGTAAATTTATAATAAAAACACTAAGTTAAATTTAATAAACGGTTAAAACATGTAGTCCTATTTACTATGCCACGCGGAGGAAATTACTTCAAATATTTAGATAAAAAACCTTTTATAATAATTCGCATCTAAAGGTTGCCTGCTCGGGAAGTTAAACTAGTCAAATGTCAAAATAAACACCAGTGATGCCAAAACTGTAGCTGTTGCACCTTGGAGTTATCCATAAATAAGGTCACATGATTTTTAAGACTTCTAGACCCCCTCCCCCTTCGTTTGTATTTTTCCCATCTTTTTAACACGTGCTGTCACGTTTGGTTAGACCCCCTCCACCTGTGAGCGTGACCTAATTTATAGATGACCCCTTGTAGTTTAATCATTTACGTATAATATTGGGACCCGTATAAAAACAAAAAGCTTAAGTAATCATTTTCATGAGTCGATCAAATTACTCCACATTCATACCGTTTCAAATAAGTGCTTGAAATGCAAAAAAACATGCATACTAAATTCGTCCTTAACACCATACACATACAGCCGAAACCTGCTGTGACCTTACACTATGTTTTGTCATTCCCAACAAAATTAGTAACCATCTAGCGTTATACAAAAATGTACCTATTATTGATCTTCCTACCTTTAATTCAATCCGAACTACACTTAAACGAAACTTTATTTAAAATCAAAAACCTTTTGAATAATTACAACACACGGCATAAAAGATGTGTGAGTGGCGACACCGAAGAGTTTTTTAGAAACACGTTAAGTTTCTTCCATCGGACTGAGAGTTTAGGGGACTATTTGAGGAGTTACAATGTCAGTGGGTGTGGGGATGCTGAAGCCAGCTCCAGCTATGTTCGGGAACATATTGTGAACGGGTTACTAATGCACCACGACCTTCCGGATACACACTGGCATGAATATAAGGTAAGTTCAGCCAAAATAATAAACAAGGAACATATTTCAACTAGACCAGAAATATATGAGGTGTCATGAAGTCATGATAGCGCTATTTTTGAGTTAAATAAGGTAATTAATAATGCATATATCACTGAATAAATGCTTTTTATTTTTACTTTAATACAGCAATGTTGACAAGACAGGTAGCAAATAAGTTGTAAATAATAAAATTCCTCGTATATTTCTGTACAGGCTTTATTATGTAAAAGCCTAGAACTTAGACACTTGGTCAATTCGTGTTAAATTGTTGAATGACATTTATTTATATTAGTAAATAGCGGCGAATTCATTTGTATATTGTAACATTAATTTTCGAAATACTAATAAACAACTTGCTCTTCGTCCCATTACTTAAACCGTTTCTACTACGGCACTTTCTATAAAAAAATTGTGACGTTCTCAGTATAAAGGGACCTTATGGAGGAAGGCAGTTACGCTCTTCTTATTCTCGTAACTATACGAATACTATGGTAACAGTTCTAAAAACGGCGTAACCGCCAGCCTCCATAAGGTCCCTTTATATTGAGAACGTCACAAATAACTAAACTAGGTAATAAAATATGCATGGTACTCATAAAGAGATGAGCATACTATAAACAATAGAGTATTAGAGACATTTCTAGCACATTTTATAGGGTGCGCCAAAGTTCATATAAAATTGCAAATTAGATTATTGGAACTCCGAAAATGTATCTCATACAATTTTACAACCTAATGATCATTGTACATAATTTTTTTTATTACTAACGATCGAAACTCACAATCATCAGATTTCATAATATCACTAATTATTCACCTTGTTTATACTAATATTTGTTTTCATATATTTTCTGATACTAACGATCGAAACTCCTAATCATTCTAATTCGTAACGAAGGTCTCCGTTAGGTACGACGACGAGCGAAGCGGGAGGAGTGTTAGGTAGAATTGCGACCCTACAGCGCCCGAGCCGAGCGAGCGAAGCGAGCGTGCCGCGGCAGCGGCCGGCGAAGCGCCAGAAATGGACATATTTTTAACTAATACTTACATACAGTAGACGATGAGCGAAGAATCACCCTTCTATTTCTAAGTCCCTGCTCCGTTGGTAATAATAAAAATGTATGAAAAAAAAAAGTATAAGGAAAAAAATTATGAAGAGTGATTATTATGAATACAAATGAGTATTTTTTTCTGTCATATTAATGAAAGAAGGAGGCTTTTACCCAGCAGAGGGACACTAACACAGGCTAGAAAAAAATTAAATAATAAAAACAATCTCGCACACGTTTACAAATTTTATTTTGTTAGTACTTATTAGAAACAAACTTGCCAGATGAGGTTTTATCCCACTTGAAATCTATAAAAATAGATGTAATCAATATTATTTTTACCTATTAAAGGCAGGATGTAGTAATTAGGAGATAAATATCGCTCTAAATACCTAGCATTTAATATACCCGCATCACTTAAATAGGTATCTATTTAGGTTGAGGATACTTGATAAACATCTAATAAGGCATAAATTAGTAAATACGAAATATCTATATGAATAAGGATTTTTCAAAATTGCATAGCCAGTTAATTATATACACAATATACCCAAAAAAAACAAATTTACTGAATAAAATGCATTTTACACAAGTCAGGTTTATTTTATTTATTACCTATCTCAGGCCACATGCCACTTGTCCTGTTAATAAAATATGATATTAACAATACCTTGATTAAAACCCGTTCCTAACATTTGTATACTTATACATACATAGGTACAAAGATATGGCAAAAAACAAAACCATCTTTTGCAGTCAAAAATCTTACGAATCTTACCATTGCGAAGTTTTCAGTCCGTATACAACAAGGAATTTGAGACCCCTCTCCACGAGATGGCAGCACTTCAAAAATGGCGGCAAAACCTTCGCAGAGTAGCAAACCACAACCAACAGTATGTCGCTGGGAAATTGAGCTACTCACTGCATCTGAATCATTTCGGCGATTTTGTAAGTAAATATTAAAATATTACAACTGTTTTTTTATTGGGTACCTAATTCATTAGTTACGAGTGGTCATTTGGAGAACCGTTTCACGGACCGATAACAAGCTGTTAGTTTAAGAGGCTTGTAGAAGTTAACATAGATGTCGCTGTAATCAATCCAACTTAACAAAAACAAGTTGTCAGAATGTTTACAGCTCGCGAGCAGTTAGGTCGGAGTTCACTAACAGTTAAACAGGCGATTAGAGGTCTGACGGCTGTCAAAATGTATTGACTAACAGCCGATTAGAATTTAACAGTCCGTTAAATTGGTTGGTGAACTCCGACCTTACTGCCGTACGCAGAGACGTCAATTAATTTTTAAGTTTGATCAATGTTGCTGCGTTTTATTCTATTGCTATAGCAAATAAAGTGACAGTAGCAACTTTAGTACCAATTTCACCATACGATGTTAAATGTTAATCGACTGTTAGGTATGACCTAACAGTCGATTAACATTTAACATCGATTGGTGAAATTGGTACTTAATCAAACTTTAAGTTAATTGACGTCTCTGAGTGCGGCGGTTAGAATAGGATTCGGGTTCAGATAAAGCCGGATAGACTCGCATAAAAATGTACAAACATGGTTTTAGGACAGAGCAAGCAAAGCCCTTTTATCGTACTGCTTTTAGGATATGACACCAACTTATGTTTTATAATGTCAATAAGGCATTCCCTAGAAGAGACACGCGTAGTCAGAATATACAAAATGCTTGAGAGCGCCCATGCGTGTAAGCAAGCCTGCATTCGTAGTTTCTACAATGTATACTGCCTCTTTTAAGGGCAATCTCCATATATAACACTTTATGGCAGATAATTGTTGCTTTCTCCTTATCTCTCATACATAGTATAAAGAAAAGGAAAGGGATAACTTGAACTGTCAGATAATTTTATCTGGCGATTGGAAAATTCGGCTCTTAAATGTAAATCGAACACCTAGGTACTGATTCCTCTCCGAAATACTAGGGGAAGTACGGACAAAATGACAGGGGGTTTTGATTTTGAATCATATTTCTGTATTTAACGTAATTATAGTTAGTCTAAATTTTTTATAACCATCTTTGGTTAATTAACTATCAGTATCGTAAAGTTTTATTTAAATAGGAATCATATTACCATTTATATTATTATTAATTGTAAGGTATCACAAAAACCATTTTGTCCATATAGTATGGACAAAATGACATATAAAGAAAGGACATAATGTTTAAGAACACAATTCACAAATAAATTGTTTGGTCGTCTTTGGAACATCAGCACATGAAGCATGAACCCAACGAGAACAAGCATACATCGTAACCAGCCTGAGGAACATCAAATATATGTTTATGCGGCCAACTTCCATCCCATTTAATTTTGCTTCCATGCTTCAATAGCTTTTTCCATTGATTCTTGGCTCCAAAACTGCCGATTAGTTTTCTTTCATAGTTCCACGACATGTCATCTGAATAAAAATAGACCTTAGTTAACAGAAACTTTATGGACAAAATGACATACGCTACAGACAAAAGGATAGGACCATGTCGTTTTGTCCAGAGTATAGATATGTCATTTTGTCCAAGTGTATACAAGAACCAAAAAAAAAATATATTTTATTAAAATAAGTGATAATCGCAATAAAATCAATTTAAATCACAAGGTCATTTCATAGTTCATCGATTTCAATGTACAAAATCACGAATAATAGCATAAAACTTACCAAAAATCAGAAGAAATCCATTTAAAAAAAAAAATTTGTGGTCACGAAATACATTCACACTCGTTACACCGGTACGACTGAGCCAATGGCGCTGGGCGTCTCGCAGGATTGTAGACAAGGCTGACATCACGTGTTGCGATGACAGACACCGCGCTACAGCCCCCCAATTTTGAAATAAACCCGATGTGTCATTTTGTCCGTATATGCCATTTTGTCCGTATTTACCCTACTTTTGACTTCATTTTGGTAACATGCCTACTTTCCAGGCGCCATTGGACTACCTGACGAAACTCCTCAAGCTGAAGGATACCTTCCCCCTGTATGACCCTGCCCATGACCTCCACAGGCGAGACTTCAACAGGCATACCCACAAAAGTGCACCAAGAAAGGTAGGGGCACTGCTTTTATAGGAGGCGCATCAGGCGCATATTTTAGAGGTGGAAGAGTAGCGCATAAACCTTTAGACTTGGTAGATTTCATCAAGGAAGTAATAATGCGGTGCAGAACTCTGGACATTTCGGTCTAACGAAGAACACAACACAGGGAATCCTAGTGTGGGGACTACAGCACCACTTTTGTTGTAAACTGATTTTAGTGCCAAATAAATTTATCTTATCTTATCTTATCTTAACTCTTTACTTTCTCCTGGCCTTCTGGTTTGCTGCTTAGAGATTTTAGGAACTGTTATTGTCAGCATTCACTGAAAATCCACGTAAATTCTACGGAGGCATTCAATCAGTTGTTTAAAAGAACACCTCAGCGGGCTTTGTTTACATACACGAGATAAAATTTGACAGGTGCTATTTTATATTCTAACGTGAGACTTAACGCTTAAGGTTTAAAATAAAAGTGTCCCGTTTTGATAAAATCGCTAAAAAAAAGTGAAAATCGCTACAGTCCCTTAATAATAAAAGGTAATAAAAATCAGGACGAGACACTTTTATTTTAAACCTTGAGCGTTAAGTCTTACGTTGAAATATGGAATAGATGTATTTTTACCGCAGGAGATGGCCATGTTGATGGATGAGAAAGGAATCACTTTGTCAGTCGGTTACAATCTAATTTAATTACAATAAGACAAAAGTATTTATACAAGATTAACAATAACGTATGCATGGCTTATCTAGATCTCAGAACACGTCTAACACGTATGGAAAATTGTTATCCTAAACGTGATTCATTAACAATATGTGACGACCGGCACATATTCATTTCCCTAACACCTATCAGATTTTATCTTGTGAATGTATGTTAAGCCCGCTGAACAGCTAGCACAGGTTGCTTGCGACTTGTTTGTCGCTCGGATATCTAATTAGCCAGTTACGATAGAGACCACTGAGGGACAAACGAGAACATAAAAGATGTGTTAAGGTGGCGACTGACTTGTAACATTTCAGTGTAATGTATCACTCGCGGTCCCTATCTAAACGCTGCGTTTAGATAGGGACCGCGAGTGATACATTACACCGAAATGTTACAAGTCAGTCGCCACCTTTAGCCGCTCTGGTGGTGTTGCAGGTGGACTGGCGAGCCAAGGGCTTCAAGCCGCGACGGGAGAAGCAATTGCACTGTGGTGCGTGCTATGCCTTCGCAGTGGCGCATGCACTGCAGGCGCAGCTGTATAAGCTGCATGGGGACTGGAGTGAACTCAGGTATGTGGCAAACTTTAACGCATACTAACAGTCCGCTAGCATGCGTGCACGAGAAAAAATTTGACAGGTGCTAGGGGAAATTGATACATCTATTCCATATTCTAACGTAAGACTTAACGCTTAAGGTCTTAAATAAAAGTGTCCCGTCTTGATAAAATCACTATAAAATGTGAAAATTGCAATAGTCGGTTAGTTTGCAAACAAACTGTCCCCAGTTTGGCGATTTTTTTTTTCTATATTTATTTATTTGAAATAAATAAATAAATAAGTATTAAAAGGTAATAAAAGTCAGGACGAGACACTTATTTTAAACCTTAAGCGTTAACTCTTACGTTAGAATATGGAATAGATGTATTAATTTCCCTAGCACCTGTCAAATTTTATCTCGTGCACGCATGTTAAGCCCGCAGCAGTCTCACTCCCAGTCTGCCAGGAGGTATGGAACCGTACGAGAAACTGAGTCTGTGTTCTAAAACGATGGATGACAGGCTAATATCAGCCGGACTGTTAGTCTATGTTGCTCTTTACAGAGTATTGGACCTTCAATTTGGCGATGACCAGGTCCCTAATCCTCGTTCAAGTTAAAGCTTCTTGTGAGATATGTAAATATATGCAAGGAGTGGGTGTGTTTTGAATAACTCTAAATCCTATTGCGTAGTTTATGTGAAGCCGAATGATGGAAGTTCTTGTTGACTTTGCAATGCATATCGAATCGCCGACTGCAACGTATTACCAGAGCTATTATTATTATTATTATTATCGTACGGCCTGAGAATCCTGTTATTACAATTTCAAATCAAAATTCTGCATCCAGTCTATAGCCGCCCCCGAACACTCGCTGAGCTCCGCGATGCCACGTCCAGTGAAACGACGGTTGGGGCACTCCTCCACGATGTGCGAAACTGTTTGCTGCGGTGCGCCACAGTCACACGCCGGCGACTCACTACGGCCCCATTTGTGCAGACAGTAGTTGCAGCGGGCGAGCCCCGTGCGAATTCGGTGCCAGAGTCAGAGAGCTAGTGCCAGTTTACCTAAATTTAACGTAACTTCATTTATGCGTGATTGAGATGGTAATACATTATTGAATGAGCATGCATCAAGTTTAGGTTAATAAGCACTACCTATTCCGTCAGGCACTTCATCTCTGCCCTCAGGGGTTGGCACCACATTTGTGCAGCCACGAAATTGTGAATGGCTTCATGGCCATAAAGCCCTAAGCTACCCTGTGCTTTACAATGATCGGCGCCTGGTCCTACTGGTAATTTAATGATAGTAATAATTAATAACTCTGCTTCAGTCCCCAGCAGATCATCGACTGTAGCTCCCCGGACGGCAACAACGGCTGCGACGGCGGATCCATCAGGGCGACCATGCGGTACGCGGCCAGGGAGGGGATGATCCTGGAGAAATCTTACCCTTATACAGGAAAGGTATCTATTAACCATGAAACAAATGAAGACACACCTAAAAAACTGGGCAAGAGCATTTCGGCCCTTGCTCATTGTCAGTGTAGGGTTCCGACACCATTACTTCAAATACAAATAAACTATGAAAGCACCGAACATTGCTCTAACGAAGAGATAAACTAGATTGAGAGCAAATTTAACTTTGCCTTTGGATAACTGTTGTCCCCATACATCGACAAAGGTCGCGGTCAGTTTAATAACTGCAAAGTTAAGTTTGTCATTAAATAAAAAAATGTGATGTAAGTAACTACAAATTCACGGTATTCGGATTTTTTCCTTTACTTGTGCTATTAAACATTGCTTTTTGCCAAATTTCGTGATTCTAGGTCAACGGGAAGTACCCATAAGTTTTGATTCCCTAGACAGACGGACAACGTGATCCTCTAAGGGTTCCTTTTTTCCCCTTGAGGTACGGAACCTTAAAAACCGTGCCTTATTAATGGTGTCCTGCTATAAAGCTCATTTTCGTTTCCAGAGGGGCCACTGCTGCTACAGTAGCCTCCTGGTCCGCGTCAGGCCTCGTCGCTGGGCCTTCCTTCCACCAGGAGACGAAGACGCGATGGAATTAGCGTTGGCTGAAATTGGCCCTCTCGCTGTAGCTATCAACGCTGCTCCGTTCACCTTTCAGCTGTATCGGTATGACATGTATTTCTTCTTCCTCTTCAGCATTTTATTTTAACGCCCCGTTTTGGGTACATGCATGCCTCTCCAAACCAGGGTCCGCGGCAGCACTTACCGTTAAAAGTTTTCGATAGGGTATTTGATAGACTTGTTTTTACAAACCCCAAGAATGCGCTAAGCCTTAATATAAGGATACCTCGAGTTAAAATTTGACATTTGCCACGTACAACTTGTGTCAAATTTTTGGAGCAACCTTATCTATCCGCGGTTTGAATATAGGAACCGGACATTAGTCCAATGAAAGGCAACCAAACGATTACAGTTAATTCGAGTAAGCGCTAACCTATTTCAACTTAATCGTACGGTTATAATCTTTAGATGCGCAAGTGTTTCGACTTATTATAGTACAACACAACAACAATTAACAATTGAATTGGTAGCGGCTAGAGAGATCACCCCAATGCGCAAAAAAGAGAGAGGCGATCAAAAGAGGCGAGCTAATGCTAAGTGCTTAAATATGAAACTACCGAAACCCTAATGAACTTGGTAAGCTCTATGGAAGCTGTTAACAGAATCATAGGGTAACCACATCGATTGGGTAAACAAATGATAGTTAACCCTATCGATAGGGTTAATTAAATGCAGGGGTTTTCCGGTCCCTTTTTTTTTTCGCGAATTCGTCTTCGTATGACTCATATCACTTATGTATATCGATATTCCACAGTCAATTCGCATTCTATAAAAGTTAACGGCTGTAGAAATCTGCCAAAAACAACACACCTAAACCTATTCTTATTCTTTCGTTCTGCAGTCGTTCACGTTCGCAAAATACCACTTGTTTTAGACCTACAGTTTACTTGCGTTGGAAACTAAATAGAGTAACCCCCCTTTTAGCACAGTAACTAAAGTATACTTCAAATATAGTTTGGCCTTATCTTTCACTATGACATTTGAATTTGACAGAAAGTGACACACCATACTTTAACTAAAATAGGTTTATTGTGCCAACCCAAAAAAGGAAAGAGTTAAAAGTTCAACCCCCATCTTCTTGACGGCGGGAGGGCGAGACCCAACCATCAGTTTCTAATCATTTGTGGTATTCAGGAGCGGTATCTACGATGATCCATTCTGCACCCCCTGGCAGCTGAATCACGCCATGTTGCTGGTGGGTTACACCCCAGAGTACTGGATCCTGCTCAACTGGTGGGGAAAACAGTGGGGGGAGGACGGGTATATGAGGTAAACGGGACCATGAAAGTTAAATATATGGCATATTTCTCTCTCATCATCATCATCATCATCAACAGCCGCAAGACGTCCACTGCTGGACAAAGGCCTTCCCCAAGGTTTTCCACAACGATCGGTCCTCTGCTGCTGTCATCCAGCGATTTCCCGTGACCTTTATCAGATCGTCGGTCCATATCCTCTCTCTCATATCATATCCACGATGAAATTTAAAACGTAGTTATGAAACAATGATATTGGGGCCTTGAATGCCATTTTGATTTTGTTATTAGATATTATCCGGTATTCTTAAAAAGTTTCCATTAATTGAGATGTAAGGAGTAATAATCTTTAATTTCAGTTTAAAACGCAATTTGATTGTTCCTGTTTAGCGGAATTATTGACTGCAGAAAATGCTATTACGCTTTAAGTTTCCCTTATTTACTTTCTTTTATTGTGAGATACTATCTATAAAATAATCTCTTTAACGGTGACCTATTTCACTAAGGTTTAAGTGAATATTTTGTTTGCAGGATACGGAGAGGTTTCAACAGATGCGGCGTTGCCAATATGGCTGCTTATGTCCAGTTGTAATAAAATATCTTAAAAAAGCTCGTTCCTCTTTTAATATTATCGAATATGCGAGTAGCTTAGAAAAGGTGGAAAAGTGAGGAGTCACCTTGGTAATTTGGTAGTCACGGCCGTTGTAAATGTGCCATAGTTTTATATAGTCTATAACATACATATCCTATTTAGAATCTATAACAAACCATTCACTGCATGTCTGTGTTGTTCGTGAGATGCTACCTTTGGTGAAATCGGCTCGTTCCAAGATTAAATCTGCTCATCCATTCTATAGTTAGTTGAAAATATATCAATCCCCGTAGTAATTATTATGTCCAATACGATTAAAACGCCTGGCAACTGACTGATGATTATCATCGTCATCTCACCCCAGGAGGTCCACTGCAGTACATAGGCCTTCCTTGTTGATTTCCAGCGGGAACGTTCCATAAAGATAATAAAGTGAAAAATCCGGTGGCTAATTGACCGAGCGAGCGCGAAGCGTCTCCGTTTCATCTTGGGCAAAAATGTTTTCGTATATCCAGAAGTCAGGATGTCTAGGTGTCCGTTTGTTCTCGTCTGCAGGCCGCATTTCTCAACCGATTCTCGTGAAATTTTGTGAGCTGATTTTATAATTATAAGGTTTTTTTTCGAAATGTTTCAAAATGGCGGAAATATGGGGGTTTTTATTACAAACTTATTTGCGGTGTTGGTAAACTGACCGCGACCTATTTCGATGTATGGAGATAGCAGTTTTCCAACGGCAAAGTTAAGTTTGTCGCGAGGTCTACCGCTCACAGAGCCACTGGTAATAAAATATTCAAGTAGACATTTCTGGAATGCTAAAGTCACTCAACTTTTAACTCTTTTCACTTTGACCCGGGGTTTTCCGATCTAATTTAGTATTTTATTATAATTACGGACTAAATGCAGAGTGCGCTCCGTTGTTCCGGTCCAAGAATAGCTCGCTGGAGATTGCCATGTGTCTGGCCAATTATCTGGCTGTCAATTAGGAAAAAACTTTATTTTGTTCCGTTTCCTATATTCTATATTATTGTTTTATATAATGTTATTTTAACCCCCGTCGCAAAAAAGGGGTGTTACAAGTTTAACGTGTGTTTTGTGTTTTTGTGTGTTTGCGTCTGTGTACATGTCAGTGGCATCGTAGCCCCTAAACGGAAGAACCATTTTTGTTAAGCGGCTTAATCGAGTGTTCTTAGCTTAGTTTAATGACAATCCGTTAAGCCATTTTAGATTTATGAGGTCTGAAAGTAAAGGTCCCGATTTTGTCTGGGCTCTAATATGTATCATCTTTCACTACATACTCGTAGTATAAAACGTCGCTTCCCGCCGTCTGTTCCTCTGTATGTACTCCTAAGCTGGCCATACACACTAGGGTAAGCCTGCGCAGTTTTGCCTGTACGGTTGAACTGCACAGGTAAACCGCAGCGTGTATGTGACACAACTGTGCAAGTTTCCACGCCTGTACAGGCAACTTGTGTCATTTACCCTAGTGTGTATGGCCAGCTTTAGATCTTTCAAACTACGCAACAGATTTTAATGCGGTTTTCATTATCGGTTAGATAATTTTTCACGAAAGGTTTATGTGTATTATAGTGCCCAGAGCGAAGCGGGGCGGGTCGCTAGTATTGTACCTATATAATAAATTAGTTGAAGCCTAAAAAGCTACAATGATTACAGCCTCAAAACTCAAAAGTTGGATTCCACAAAGGATTTCGAATTAAAGGGCCTCGTTAAAAGTTTACAAAGTCGAAATTATTAAGGTAACGCCTCAGGAAATGTGGGATTAGTAGGAATTTACTTTTCGGCACCGGTGAAACATAATTAGGTATGAAACGTAACTGGTTCAATCCAGTTGTCGCGCTTGAAGTACTTTTTAACTATGCTACTTGGATATTTCCAATGTTCCTTTTCGTTCTAAGCAACAAGTAATACGAAGCATATTACTTTGAAAACTCTGCTTTGTTTAAAATCCGTTTTTTTTTTTGTTAAGAACATACAAAGCTGGTTATAACTGGTAGAACCAGATAAATTAATAAATCAAAATAAAATAAATATCAGGGACAATCTCATAAAAATACTCGCTCTCTCACATACTATTTGCCCATACCGGAATTCGATTTGTGTATATCTCTAATCACATCCTTTCTATCCTTACTAATATTATAAATGCGGAAAAGAGTTTGTTTGTTTGTTTCTTTGTTACGATCTCACGGCTAAAGCGCTGAACCAATTTTTATGAATTTAGTATAGAAATAGTTTTTATCCCGGAAAATTTGATAGTTCCCGAGGGAGCAGCGATAAACGACTTCTACGCAAACGAAGTCGCGGGCTAAAGGTAGTTGCCTCATAGTCGCTTCGTTCAGTTTTCCGCCGATGAAGTGTGTAGGTACGTCCAATAATCCTAATTTCCTAGCTCCTACGTACAGCGCAATAAGAATTAGTTTAATTTGCGAGTCCGAACGCGAAGTTTAAATCTTAATTCGATTATAGCAGTTTTCTCCACGTTCGGACTGTTTCCGCGCTCATTTGAGGCTGCGCGGACGCAAGTTAAAAGATATCCACTTTATGGAATGATTTACGAGTAAATTTATTTAATGAACTTTACGTTCTCGTAACTAGAACTGACGATTGTTAAACTAATCTAGGCTGAGACATCCGTCTGACTCCGTCCTCCGTCCGTTTCAAAACTCGTTAAAGATGGCAGTTCTCTCCATGACTTGACTCTTATTTTTACGTGCCCCTTTTAATTTCAATCAAAATCAGATTTTTACATCCTTAAGCGTAAAGGCAGGCCTCGGCAGCGTTGGCGGGATAAGTTGGTTTCCTTTTTGAAGGACTGGCCAGAGACTTAGACCAGGGAAAACTGGAAAAAGTGGGGGGAGGCCTTTGTCCAGCAGTGGGACACAACAGGCTCATAATAATAATTAATAATAATAAACGGCTCTTTCTAATTGCACCAGCCAGCTAACCCAATTGAGCGTGCAGTTGAGGAAGCAGTCAGAGGTACAAATGCGATTTATCTGTTCGCCACTCAGACGCAGCTTTACCCTTCTCTTTAACTAACAGAGCTCTCGCTGAAATAAATACTAAAACAATGCCTAAATAGTCTTATAAAAAATATCATGAGACAACCTCACACAACTTGACCTAGTCTCAAACTAAGCTAGGTTTTAGGAAAACTTTCCAGAAGCAAGAGTAATTAAACCTACCTACCAATTCTGGGAAAGTTCAAAGCGTACCCGGAAATTCGGGGAAAATCGCTTGAATTGATACTTGTTTTATTAGTAAAACACTCCAGGTGACCAAAAAAACAGAAATACATCCCGATAACTGCTCTCAAAAATGTTTCGATAGAAAATTGCGTTAAATCGAGCCCCGGTTCCGTTTGAAAACTAACAAAACGAGGGAAAGCGAATATTTTTTTAATAAAATGAAAATAGACACGATGGACGATGGACACGACCGGTTATTCCGCTCTCACCGAATAAATATTGGAAATTCCAGTAAAACTGCGTGCTGACGTGGTTTTCTGAAACTGGCACGAAAACTTATTGCTCATTAAGAGGATTGTGAGGTGACGGCTGTCCATACAAACGGCGATAACGTTTTCCACCCCCTAAATGTTAACCGATTTCGACCAATTTTTGATACGGTGTCAGTCGGAACAAAAACTATGTCCGTACGTTTCGTTTTTTTCCAATATTATTAATAAATTTCAATTTATTCCCGTTTTATTGTTTTCATACAAATGTAATTTTGGCCATAATCTCTTTATAAATAATCAATATTTTAAAGTACGAAACGTACGTACACAGTTTTTGTTCCGACTGGCCACATATCAAAAATTGGTCGAATTCGGTTAACGTTTAGGGGGTGGAAAACGTTATCGCCGTTTGTATGAAAAGGCTAGATTTTGCAGTTGGTTCACAGTCCTTTTAAGTGAACTAGCTGTGACTTTGCCCGAGTAGAAAGGATTTATCGCTCGGGAACTATCAAATTTAAGAATAAAAAATCTATAGAGAAAAAAAACAATTTCGGTTGTGGTGAATCGCAAAAAGATACCTAACCAACAAGTTAACAGAGTGACTTACACAATTATAATACACGTATGGATGCTCTAATACCTAATACTCGTACGTTGAGAGTTTAAAAGTTTCAAGTCTAAGGTTTCAAGGCGTTCAGTCCGCAACAAACTTGAGACTCCTAAAGTTTGCAATAATAAAACACAGCCAGTGACCTGAATGCCGCTCCATCTCTAGCCCAGCCTCATAAATACCAGATATTTAACACTTTATTCCAAACGTTGAACTCTAAGTTATAAAAGACTCCTACAACTTACTTTAATGGTCTATTCTTTTATGGCGAACGATTTAATTCAGAGGTTAGTGCCGCGGCCGGTCGTTTAAAGGGGGTGTAATGTTTTACAACTTTACGGTTTAGTATTCGTTTCCTGTCGCTTTAGGACATGGTAGAATCGGTTTAAGGTAGCATAATTCGTGGATAACCAGACGAACAGAATTAGGTACTTTCACCACTAAAATAAGTTCTCGAGGCAATACCTACCGATAAACGCGGTCTAAGCGGACAAAGTAGCGTACTGTAGGTAGGTCTCCCCAAGCTAGCAATATCCATTAGACACCGTCAATAAAACTGTCAATATTATGACCGTGCCAATTAATCTGCAAACATGTCAATACTGTCAATATAATCTGGTGCTCCGAACGACAGCTCTGACAGTTTGAATTTATGACGTTTCCGACGCCATTTAAGCGATAAATTTGTTTCAAAAGTAGATTTTAGGCTTTGATTAACGTTGTCGATATCTGCCGAGGTAATAAATAGTCCTATCTCCAAGTGGGCGACGCATACAGAGCGGGAAAGACGCTTCGTTCTATAGTTGAAGATAAGGAGTGAAATACGTAGCTATAAGTCGCCTGTGTAGGTACTATAGACTAAATGCTGATTTTAAACCCTAGCGCTTTTTAAAATACAACGTTCAATATATATACGGCCAGGGAGTCAAATATGTACCTATGTAAACACTTGGTAGGTACGACAGATCTGTAATGTAACAATCCAAGATTCTATTTCGAGCATTATTAGTACCAGTTTCACCAATCGATGTTAAATGTTAATCGACTGTTAGTTCATACATTTTGACAGTTGAATGTATGACCTAACAGTCGATTAACTTTAACATCGTATTGGTACTTAAGGTGCTCCTTCGCTTGCAATGTTAACAGTGCAGATTCGAAATCAGTGATGAGGAGATCCGAGCATTTCAGGAGGCAGCATTGTAATGTAATACTCAATATCGAATCTTGGATTGTTACTACGTACTGATACTAATCAATGTCGTTTTACTTTTTTGTGATCCGCACGCAACTTAAGTTCAAGTAATCTGTAAAATATATCCTTCCTTTTAATTCACTTTATCCCGATACACAAAAATCTTATAAACGGCTTTTTTACCTATTATTTGTCAGATCTTATTATGCTGCTGCAACCGGAAACGTGGTAAAGTGTTTCTTCCGTATAATCTATAGTCATAAGTAGATACCAAATCCGATCCAATCCTATAGACAGATGTTTTATTTCAACACATATTACCTAATGGTACCTAATTATTGGTTAAGCGCTGGAAATTTTTGTATGACTGTTGACTTTTAATCGCAGAAGCGTAGCCTCTAAACCTTACACTAAAGCAAAAGGGGAAGACTCGTTATCGCCGTACAAGACACTGACATAATGCGTGCCGCGACACCTACATTCGCAAATTCCACACACGCAGCTGTAAACATGCACTAAGGAGCAACAGAGACAAATTGATGGACTAACGTCGTGCGCGTAAGTGAGACAGCCATATGTCTCACAATAATGACGACGTCGCACGTGTTGACAGATCGGTGACGGCCGGACAACTGACTCAAACATAGGCGCTCAGCGCCTATATTTAGGTGCTCAAGCCCACGTATCTTCCTCTTTTTGTTTTCATCTAAGGCCAAAACTGATAATTTTCCAATTTAATGACTTAATATTAAATTATAAGCGTTCTGTCCGCCCTGTGTGCGCTGGCTACGTGCTATTGGCTAAATTAGCAACCATTTGGAGGGATATTAATATCTAACAATGCAATCTATTCCGTATCTGATCGATAAGTTATATCTTTAGTAGCTTAGCCGGCTGTTTCGGCTGATGTAACTAGAAGATTTGATTCGTATGTTAAAGGGGAGCTAGTGTACGGGAATCTTACTTGTATTGTTAATGTGACCATTTGTAAGTATGTTTAGATGTTCGCATAAACGGCTGGAGGGTTTGGATGAAACAGCACAGAGTTCCGTGGAGAAATAAATGTTAAATACGCGGATTGCGGTAATTAAGAAACCATTGAGGGAATAGATTTCATTGAAATATTTTAAGTTATTACGTAGGTACCTATTTGGTGAATAAAGCCTGGAAAAATTCACGTAGAACAAGTAAAAAACAATATTAAGATACGCTTTAAATTACTTTATTTCGACTTGGCTGGTTAACATGAATTTTCAAAACGTTTTCAGATTAAAAAAAAACTTTAATAATCATCTATAAGTAAGTACGATTTATAGGATTTTCGGAATACCTAAATCAAAAATACAACACAAAAATAGTTTTGGAGCGTGCAGGTATTGAGCCCTTTCATGTGATGTGACTCATGTGACACACCATTTGCTTTAATAAAGTCAATGTCATTTTTAGACCCCTTCTTCAAATATCTAGACAAAGGCAAGTATTTTATACAGTTATGCCATTTTTAAGTTGATAGCTTCGCTATAAGTTACTGTGGAATACAGATGGACAAACAGACAAACACCGAAGTCTCATGTAAGGGTTCCTTTTTAGGGATTTTGAAATGCAGGTGTCGTTGGATTGGTATTTATCCAAAAAGTGTCATATAATTTTGCTAATTTACGAATTTGGTACAGAACTCTAAAAAGCGTTACTATTACTTATGTACTTATAGGTAGATACATAATATACTGAGTGTTTTTTTATTCGTCTACAAAATTTTGGGGGTTAAATCAGTAAGTCATACTGGTCAACTTTCACTATGTGACCAACCCCGAAATCGCGAAAAAAAAATTGACCATCCCATACATTTTGGCTAATCAGCTGACGATGTTTTGTATGGGAGGGTCAAATTTTTTTTCGCTATTTCGGGGTTGGTCCCATAGTGAAAGTTGGTCAGTGTGATTTAAGCCCCAAAATTTTGTAGACGAATAAAAAAACACCCAGTACACGCAAGACTGGAATATATAAAGCCTGCGAGCAAAGCTCTTCCCAATCAGCTAATTCCATCAGTTAATATTAATAAGAAATAAAGTGACTGGCGAAGCGTTAAGGCGAAACTAGGCGAAATCTATAAGACTTTTTCTATAATGGCCTAGGTATTGTACGCATTAAATTTTTATCTAGTTAACTTTATTCCGCGATTTTGTCCGCGTAGAGCTTTGGGATTAAGTATTCTACGTCCTTCCCCGGGGTCCTAAATATCTCCATTCTATATTTAATCAAAATTAATTCCGTGTTTTAGTAAAAGTCTGTTGTCCTCATACTTTACTCTGCCACGACTTTGAGCGGTGCGGCAGCGGTGAGCGAGTTCTCTCTTCATTGCTCGGCCGAGACGCTCACCGCGCAGCGGTTAGTTGACGTTACACGCAATGTATTAGAAGATTCGCTCGCCGCTTAGTCGGTAGCGCGAAGTCGTGGCCAGGCCCTTTAGGTGCCGACTAGCTCGCGGGCCAACCGGAAAACTATATAGGTATAGAGAAATAAATATGTTGACAAACCTCCAAGATCCAGGAGAATCTTGGAGATTTTTATTTTCTCTATAAGGTAAGTACCTTTTTTGATGTCTACTACAAGCGAAAGAGCATGGTTTCGGCCTAGGTTTTGTGTGATATTGGTCCCCGGATAAAAAATCCACACAAGCACTGCCCAAGCAGCACACAAGCTGTATAAGAGCTTATACAGCCCTTAAAATGCTAAAACTAGAGTTATAATGGCTGTATATGCTCTTATACAGCTTTAGTGCTACTTGGGTGGACACTTCAAAAAAGAAGCCGATTGTCCTGTAGTAACTCATCAATCAATAAACAACCCTAAATTGTAATATCACGATCCATGAGCTGTCAGCAGTAAACTTTAGTGTGTTTGAATATCGAATGTTTAAAAAAAAATTTATGAATCTTCAGAAACTTACATTACAATTTTAGTTAAATTATTGTACCAACGACCCCTTAACCGGAAGCCTGCAACCATAGCGAATCCAGTTAGCGCGAGTTTTGACGTTTGGAGGCATACACCGGAAAGCACTCAGACAGTCATTGTCTATGCCGCGTTCCAATTATGAATTTTAGTTCGCGCTAATGCCATTGGTTGATATTGCTAAATTTAATTCAAAAATAAAGAACTTCTTTAGCGTTGGGTACCTACGTAAACCTATGCCCGTTTTTTAAAGCGAACGGTCAAGGAGTCGATTATCGGTGTATTTCGTTTTCGCTCGCTTAATTAATTATTTCGTTCGCGTACAGCCTTCAATTCTCAAGCCGATACAGATGAGGTTATTCGAGATGAAATTCGAGTAATTTGGATATGTTTCGCAAATAATATTATCAATATTACAATTTGAGAATGTATGGACTATCAGTTCATCCAAATCGGTTCAGCCACGTTCGTGACTAAAGGACAACCATCCAAAAATTCTTACAAACTCTTACATTTATAACTAGCATTAATAAGGTTATTTTTATTTGCAACAAGACTACCACTTTTATGAAAAATCGACACGTTATTATTATTACGTTGACAACGTCGAAATAAACGTTTGTACAGTCAGTCACATATAGATGTAAACAATATGTCATAAAGAAATGGGATTCCATCAAAATCATAAAATGTACAAAAATGTCAAGTCTCGCAATGCTTCCACCGTAAAAAGTTGTGAGATCTCATGTAAAGCCAAACCTACATTTAGTGAATATATTAATATTAGACATCTTTATTTCTATAATAAGTATGTGACAATGACATGGCAATCACAGCACAAATAAAGCTGTTTTTTTTTACTCTACATAAGATATTCTAAGATATATTCACGAATTCTTTCCACCCGAAAGTAGGTATATAAATATACTGTCAAATAAATGCCTTTTGTTTTAAATTAAAAATCGTAATTGTAATTTTTGTGCCTAAGCATTATAATATTTTTGTCTATAATGAGTAGAAGGTGAAATCTAACAAAATATTTACACGGAATGCCCCTAAATCAGCAAAATACATGGCTCCGGTTATATATACTTACCCTTAAATGATAGAAAAAGTTAGTAATAAATAGTGCTTTGATAAAAATGACATAAAACTATTTAGAAGTGTTAAAATACACTGATCAATTTGTATTTCTTATAAGGAATTATTATTTACACTATAAAATCCACCTTCCGGTATAATTTTGTGTATGATATGCTTGCAACCGCTTGCAATTGTAATCAACAAGGAATGAAGAAAACTATAGCCAATTACGATTTTTAAATATGGAAATATGCAAAATGAAAACAATATTCTAGCTAATTGAGTATAAATGAAACGTCCTTAATTATTTTTTGTGCGATTCATCTTGAATATTATACATCATATATTAAGTAAGCAATATGAAAAAAAAATGTTTATAATTATTTTTAACAAAATGTTCAGGATTTTTTAATTTTTTTTTTATTGACTCATATTTAGTTGGATTATGTTTTTACCTAATTACTAGAATTATAATATATCCGATACACAAGACAAATCAGCTATTATAAATTATTTCCGTTCCACCATACTAGCGTCCGTAAATTTCCTGGAGTAATACGGGGTGCATCGGCTCAACCATAAACAACGTTTTTAGAGGGTAGTTACTTCAATTCCGTGAGTTGGTTCGGGATCGGGATTCAACGCGAGATTAAAGAGGTTTAGTGTACCGCGAGATTAAAGAGGGTAGAAAAAACCTTTAATAATATTTGTAAAGTCCTCGTTACTATCATAACACAGGGTTTAAAATCCCTTATCAACCTTCTGTCACCCGAAAACTGAAGGCCTTTGCGGACACAATGTTTGGAAAGGACTGTTTGCACGGTTGGCCTACCATTTTCTAAACTATATCCTAGTTTGGGACGGTTAGTGTTTACATTAAAAGATTATTAGGGAAGCGGTGTAGGTGCATGGACAGTTTTGTTTGGGTGCACGTTGTTAAATATTTTTCTCCAATCGTCGCAGGGTATAAGAGTCGTATCTAATCCGAAATTCAATATTCAGGGAGCTGGTTTGACAGTTCAAAATGAAAAAAACAGTTCGGTACTGTTGGTATTGATATTAAGAAAATGTTTACGGCTTCGGATTTGTTATGTTTACTTACTTCGTTACTGTTATTAATATTTCGACGACATCGGGATCATGTTTTTTAGCCGATCGAATGAAATGGGGTCTTAATGTCAACTAAGTGGTAGGTAATGTGGTCATTCGTATGTTTGAATGTTTCTTCGTCGATGACTTTGGTAGAAGATTAGTTAAAACAAAAAAAAAATATGTTCGAACGTGAGTAAAATCGGCCCGGGAGTTAGGAGGGGAAATCATGAGGTCTCTTGAGGCGATCTACTAGTGTACAATTACCATGCAGATTTATGAATCCGGCGAGGTGAACTATTCCAAAGCTAGCGCTCGGCCTAGGCTCAGTGTCGCTAAGCCGCGCAAACTGATTACACGCTCATAGATGCCGTAACAAGTTCACCCTTGTTACTGCAAGCTTGGACCACGTAAGGCTGTATTCTCGCGCGGAGCGGTTTCAGAACTTTTTTTTTGTATTCTACATGAGTTTCCCACTGTTGGGCAATGGCCTCCACGAGTCCCTTTTTGGCGCTTTTTCCAGCCAGCTGTTAATGAATGCGTCCAAGTCGTCCAACCTATTATATTTTTCAAACTCAAGCAAACAAATTCACATTTATTTATTTATTTGCCTCCAAGATTCGATTTCGAATCCTATTTTGATGTAATGCTCGAATCGCTTTACTCCTGAATTACCGACACTCATTTCACAAAACTTTTAATTACGCCGATTTTTTATGTCATCGACAAGCATTTCCATATGCAGGAGCTGTATTTTTTTGGTGGTCACAAGTCTAACCTAACCAATGCTTAAGTTAACCTGAAAACAATAATGTTTCAGCAGAAATTAGCTTTCGATGAAATGAAATTCGGTGAAACGACAAATTCGATGAAAAGTTTGTCGGTGAAACAAGATCTCGCTTGAAGCTGTCTTTTTACATACATTGCAAGCGAATGCACCTTTACAAAGCACCTTTTGACAAACACACTGTAACTCAACAGACATGGTTCAACTTTTTAGGGTTCCGTACCAAAATGGTAAAAAAGGAACCCTTATGTTGAGACTTATGTCACGGCAGTTTTTCTCAGCAACTACACAAGCTATCAACTTGAAATTTGGCAAAGTTTTTAGTTAAAAAAAATGAAATTAATTTTATAAATAATTAATTGAAAAGTGGTCTAGAACGGGGGGTTTAAAAATGAAAGTGATTTGATTATAGCAAGTGGGATTTTATATGAAAGGACTTAATCTGCACATTCCAAAACTATTTTTTTTATAATTTCCCGTGACGTATTTTTGAATTATAACCAAATATGTTAAAAAAATGACTGTCCCCCCTTATTTCTGAAGTTTAAGAACCAAAAAATCTGTAAAAATCGTTACTTATATATTGCTTATATTTTAATTACTTATATTTACTTATAATTACTATACTAACTAATTACTATAGTTACTATAATAATTACATATATTTTACGGGAAAAATAAAACGAAGTGTTCAAAATGTATAGTTTTCGAGAAATTGACGAACAACTTTAAAGATCTGTACTAACATTTAGGCAAGTGAAAATGCACCTTATTGCATATTTGACTAATGTCAAAACAAATTATTTTTACACTCTACCACTAAATCAAGCTTTCGAAAATAACACGGAAAAACCTAGCTATCGTTTATTTTCAGAATTTAATCAATTTTTAATTCAACAAAAACTTTATAAAGGAACACTGAAAATTTTGACGTCACATTTCACTATTTTCGTACTAACTTAATAAATACTACCGGATCGTTTTGACGTTTCAATAAAAGTTGCTGATTTGACCAGTGAGTCAAATAGCCAATTAAAGTACATAAATATAGTTACTTTGTGTAATAAAATGCGTAAGCAGTCTATTGGATAGAATGGTACCTGCTTTGAATTCCAATATAGCGTAAAATCATAATAGCCAATGAAGACGCCATTTAGCGTAGTATTTCATGTGAAAACAAAGCAAATCTATATTTCCCAACCATATTATCTTAAATACGGAACTCTCGGTGCGCGAGTCCAACTCCCACTTGACCGGTTTTTTGCCATCTTGCCCTCATCGTCTACAATACTACCATTTTCTTAATACTCGTAACTTCTGGCCTTCTTCGTATTTCTATTAAGAAACACGCGTGACGAATATACAAAAAAAAAAATTCATTATGTACATTTTAGCATATACATACACATATATACATATACTGTTTAATATTATAAATGTAAAAGCGACTTTCTTTGTTTGCGTTGCGATAAACGTATCCATTTATTTCTTCTTTAGACACCATGGGAAAATGAAACAAAACTTAATATAAAAATGATATAATATGTTTTATAAATAGTGTATATTAATCAAATCGCAACTGAACTGGTATGTAAGCATAATATATACCAAAATACACTATAGCAACAATAAACAAGTAAACACTGTTCAAAATATTTGCAAAATGTGTCCAAACCTCCTGATTTTTTACATTTAGATCTTCTGATTCTGTGTTCACAATCCACCTTGGAAAAATTAAGTACTTTCCAAAGCTATCAAACACTTTAATTGACATAAAATTTATCCATTTAAAAGGAACGGATTTCCTTTTTAAAATGTCACTTAATAAATAGGTAAACAATATAGAAGTTAAAGTCAAAATGGTTGAACCCCTTACAAATAACAAAATAATTGGTGGGTCAGCGTTGTGTTTTGGAATTAACATAGAAATAACTCGTATAAAAATGAAATGACTAGCTAAACTAAAGCACAAGAAATATAATCGGACATAATCTTTAGCACTCAGTAAAGTAGAAGTTATAGTTAAAAGAGAAATCAATACAGATGGAACAATCAAAACTATTGCTAAGCCGTACGCTTCTCTCTGAATAATCAAAGTCACTGAAACCTGAGCTTTGGAGGAAACGTTATTTTTGGAATCCTTATCCCTTATAATCCAACCTGTGGCATACTCAGCACCAAGTAGCGATATATGTGAAAACGTATAATTTGTTGCAAGTAGTCTATCCCCATCACCGAATTGCAGAGTGCAATTCTGTGAATCATATGGCCAATTACTTAGTTTCGCGTTGCACGAAGAAGTAAAAACAAATTGCGGTACACAAAAAATACTTCCAGTATTATTCAGAATACATTCACTGTGTCTGAAAGTGTATTCGTTTTCGAAGTCATCTAGAATATTTAATGCAGGACTCCAAATTTTCCAAGCTTTGACCACTATTTTCTCCAATCCCCCGTATTCATCAGGATTCCAAACCAATCTTTCATCATCCCAATATATTCTGGACAATACTTTTGCTGTGAATTGTCCTTCATATTCATCGAAACTGAACGATTTTAACTGAAATACCAATCTTACTTGCATACATGTTTCGTTGGGTGGAGAATAAACATTTGCTCCTTTGAATATTTCTTTGTGAAGAACTTTATCCCAGGCATCTTCTCGTGGAATTACGTTTAGGACGCAATCACTCTTGGAATAGTTGAAAAGGGTAAAAAGTATTAATAAAATCGTGCGCACGGTCATGACTCAATCTAAACTGAGCTATAAATGTTGATAGTTGCAAAAGAAATTTAATATGGCAACGCCCCCTATAATATTAGATGAGTAATTTGACACACACTTCTCTTTTCGTGTCTAAACGAGTATTGTGTCCAAACAACAGATACAATGTTAATTACTTTGCAGGATTATCATATGGATGTACAAAAATACGCCCAATCTGAATTCCCTTATTAAGGCGAAAAGAAAAGGTTTTTTTTTAAATTACCCTTATTATAAATGGATCTTAGTTAGGCCGCATTCGACCAAACTTCTTATACTGGGTATAACGCTTACTCTGAGATTACTATGGTATTTTGACATTTAAGCCCCAGAGTAAGCGTCATCCCCGTGTAAAAAGTTTGGTCGAACCGGGCCTTAATGCATTAACTTGATTAATTAATCAATAATTTAAGCAAAATTACATTGAACTCATAAAAAAAAACAATAATTTTTTATAAGTATGTAATTAATTTATTTTACGCATCTAGAAAAAACTGCATGTAAGTATGAAGGTGTTTGCCTTAT
This sequence comes from Tortrix viridana, assembly GCA_963241965.1. Lineage (NCBI taxonomy): Eukaryota > Metazoa > Arthropoda > Insecta > Lepidoptera > Tortricidae > Tortrix > Tortrix viridana. The sequence goes on along the minus strand of OY725196.1, from coordinate 3,658,262 downwards.
TATAATCGCTCTGTTAAGCTTTAGCGCGACTTTACCCCCCAAATTCACGGGTAATTGACTATTACAGGGAACAAACTAAGCTTACTTGCAACAGAGTTAATACTTGGCTCGAAATTAGCCGAGAATGCATTTTATACTAATTTAATGCTATTAAAATCTTCTTCAATTTTTAGGGTCCTCTATTTTTTTAACCTTAACCGTATCGTTTTCGATAGCTTTCTTTTCAGGGTTCCGTATTACCCAAAAGGTGTTAGAGAAACCCTATTATTAAGCTTACACTGCCCTTTCCTTCTGTCCGTCCGTTACACCTTTTTGGAATCCAAACATGCAGTTGCCTTCTTTGCGGCTTCCGGAGCGGCATTGTCAAAACCTCGTTTTCAGCGCAGAGGGTTCAATTGAATAGGCTGCTGTGTGCGTTTGAGACACTTTTATAAAAGTCTTGGACACGTTGCGTGGACATAGGCCATGTAAAAATATTTGACTTCTGATTTCCCGCCAATAACTATTGTTTATTATAAATAAAATGCACTTCAAAACGGGAATTCATCACGTTATATGTTGTCCGGATATTTTAGGTGACAAAATTCTTGGTTTCCTTTTTCAAAAATATACTTTTGTTTTTCAAAAACAAACAATTCGCTAGGCCTGAACACAAATAACAATTTCCAAGGCAGCTAATAATCGTTAAAATGACAAAAGGCCGGCATTAAAATTAGCGCAGCTTGTTTTTGTCGCACCTCCGTCCACTTGACAAATGATGCGCCAGAGAGGGCCAGTGTCAATGCGGCAATTTTCCGTTTCGGCGTGAAAAAATATTCGATTTGTGGGCGGTTTTGTTTATGACATGAGGATAGCGAGCGAATACAAAGGCCACCTGAGTAAGTGGCATTAAAGCCTATGGACATTTGCAATCTCAAGACTGCAAACGCTTGCCAACCCTAAGGGCTAAGATGGAGCTACAGCTACCTCTAGCTACCACCATTTTATCAGCTAACGGTGGCAAGCAAAGCAGAGACGCATTCCATCTTACACTTCAAGAGATGGGAACGCATTTCAATCTCGAGTGTTCATGGATCCCAGAGCCCACTTACTCATACCATCATGTGCCTCGCGTGCTTGTTTGTCTTCTCCTTGTCATAAAAAAGAATTGAATATTGCATTATAAGGTGTCATAATTGTCAATTTTCAGGATTCACATTGCAGGCGAGGCAAGGTGGAGGATCTGGTAAAAGGAACTGAATGAACGGTGGAGATTTTGGAGAAGACCCTATCATGCTCCGGATGATATTATTCTTACAACGTAACGTATGCTATGTCTCGGTGGTTGCTTCTTAATGCATTAGTAATGTTAATTGTAATCTCCCGTCCTAAGACAGAACACTCATGCTTAGTAGCTATTATACCATGACCTGCCTTACCTACTGTACACATAGTCCCCAAATTAAAATATTTCCGCATTTCTCACAACGAATTCAGATTGTGACGAACGCGAAGCAGACCTGGGGAGCATTAGTCACCCCCCCATCTTACCTGACATTTTGTGGACGAAATGAAACTTTCCAGAAAACTCACCCGTAAACAGACCGGGCTGCATTGTTATAAAACATCCCTTACATATTCTTTATAGTATTTTAAAGATTTCGCGATAAATAAAAGGGGCCCTAGCCAAGATACATTACGCTAACTTAACAATTTTAGAAAATCGACCGAAGGTATGGAATTGACATAATCGGCTGACGCGACTGATCGTTAGCTTAGGTATATGTACCTAATTCAAAGTGTTTTGGACGTAAGTAGTTAAAATCCGAGAATGAAATGAAATGAAAAACATTTTTACTTGATAACTACTTATTTATTAATGAATTGTTACTCGTACTTATCAATAATATTCAATTACTTTACAATAACCGACTATTGAATAATAGTACATTTCGATGCTAGTGCGGAAAGTATGTCATTACTTCACGAGTAACGAGATATCTTGCCACGAGCCGTAGGCGAGTGGCAAGACTCGGGACGAGTGGAGAATGACATTTCCGCACGTGTATCGAACGACGTTTTTTAACACAGTTGCGAAAAAATAAATCAATTTCAAACTCTTGAGTCACTCATTTTATAAGCAACTTTTTGAAACCTTAAGATTGGTAAACAAATTCGTTGTAAGTTCGATCTTTCGCAGTGAACATTTTTGACATTATGAAGAGGTGTTTTTTTTAGCTTTTATTCGACTAGAATAGATTTTGTTATTATTATTGAACCCACTTCAATGAAAGTATTTTTTTCAAATGCATGTTCTATAAGACATAAACAATTGTAAATATAAAACATTGTACTATTATTACCTAAGTATTGTTATTTACGATTATTTGTGTATCGTATATTTATAAAAACAATATCGAATGTTGCCTTTGGAAACTTATAAGTAGGTAGCATGAATTGGAACATGTTTAAATTTAAAAAAATTGGAAAAGTAAAAAGCACTAGTTCGCGAAAACCAACTTTCCGCACGATATACAGCTACGAAAAGTACCACTTTTTGAGCAACTGTGTTAAAAAAATTATTATTATTTAATCTGCATAGAATCCAGCACAAGTCAAAAGACAAAAAACTGTTCCACAAAGTAATCACATGTATGAAACAATTTTATTATACTTGTTCCTGAAAAACATCAAAATCTAATATTTCAGGTGTCTTTACAGGCATGTAATTCGCGAAAAGGCAAATGTAAGTTATTATTACAATGATCAAACATAAACTGTTAGCTATATTAGTAAAACGTATCCATTCTCTACGCGATTCATCGTCTTCATCACTCTTGCCCCATGTTACTACAAAATACCTTCCATAACTATTTAGTACCAAGTCATTATGAGCTTTTATCCACAGTGGTGGTTGCTTCTTTTGCTTCCCCAGTAACCTGAAGCACATCAACAATAAAAACATTATTACAGTAAAAATAGTTGATCTGCTTATAAACAGTAAAACTCCGGGAGTGTCAGCACTATGTTTCGGTATAAACATATTTATTTCCATGGAGAAAATGAAATGACTTATCAAACTTAGACACAACACGCCTAAGCGATTGTTGCCTTTATAATCTAATAGAATCGTAGTCACTGTTAGCGTAGCGATCACAAAAGATGGAACAACTATACATGACTCCAGACCCTCCGCAAACCTTACTAGGTAAAACTTCCAAGTCTGCTGTATCGCCGCTGACGTGTTTTTAAACACTCTTCCTCTTAAGATCTCCCAGCCGCTGCCTCGGTATGAATCTACGAAGTATTTAATGTGGCTCAACTTAAAGACTACCTTGGCTTCTCCCATGCTGAAATGGTCAAATTCGAGGACGCAAATCTTAGTGTCGTACGGCCAATTCCTCAACGTAGATCCACAGAATACGTGATGTTCTTCTGGCAGAACGCACTTAACATTACCCGTGTAATTTGCCCTACATTTAGCAACAAAAGGATTGATGGATTCAGCTTCAACCGAATTGACCAATTTCAACTCTGGAGTCCAAATATCGTATCCTAAGACTGGTGTTGACTGTATACCTTTAAAGTCTTTTGGATTCCACTTCAGCCGGTCATCTTGCCAGCTGTAATACGTATAGCAGTAAAGAGTCATTGATTCTTCATTGTCATCGAATGAGAAAGATCGCAAGATGATTTCCAATTCAACTGGTACATTAATTTCTAATGCTCCATTTTCTGGATTGGTGGTGGTAGAGTAATTGCCTATTGGCGACTCCGAGAAGTCATTACACCTCGCAAGGTATTCTGCCAGTGCTTTTTCTGTTTTTCTTTCCTCGGTTTCTTTTTTGATTTTGCAATCATCACTGAGGCACAGGCTGATAATACTAATGAGCACAAAGCACAGAATCATGACTGCTGTCTGACTGCGCGTATCTTCTGGTTTGGTGAGATAAATAAATACGCCCACTTTTCATTCGATACTATGTGAATGCAGACGCGCAAAAAGATACTCGTATGTTGTTAATACAAGCTATTGCGGATGACTTTACAAATCATGTAATTGTATAACTAACGTCCAATTTAGAGCCTTATTAACAGGTTCCCTGTCCCTATACAAGAGTGCATTTACTTTCTCGTACTTCCAAGTACTGTCTCAATATGTAAAGTTATAAGCGCAAAGTTTATGGACGGTTTCGGAGCAGCCTACCAGAGCCACCTCCACGTCAATTATGGCAAAACAGAACCACGCTGCTTTTCAACCCTGTGTTAGTTTGAAGTACATACATATTTGTTATGTATATGTTAGCCTATAAGGTCTGTAACTATGGGCCTCGTTGCCTGAAATTAAAGTTACTATTGTTATTATATACAAATTTAATCACATTTGATTCATGAACGTATCAGACCGGGGACCAAAATTAATCATACATATGTGACTCACGGGACAGAGAACCTGTTAGGTAATAAATTCATCTGAGTCATCAGATGCCTCTCTCAAGACACGTCAAAGTAAACGTCAACATATAGAAAACTGTCATTTTTACCTTAAGACGAACATCTCAGTCAAGGTGAGTTTTTAATACTAAAAATTAAAAAACGATTACTAGTTTTTTAATTATTTTTTATTACATTAGCTCGCTTTGTCTGTCTGTTTTTTGATTCAGTACAAAAATTACAATTACTTTTAAATTGACTGTCCTATAGCTTAAAACTGGATTATAAAGTAGTAATAAGTAAGAAAAATTATACAATTAATGCGTTTTATAAAACTTGGTAAAAACCTCGGACCTCTTCAACATAAGGACTAAGGTAGGTATCTTATTTTTATCCAAAATTAATTTAAGTGCTTACTTTACGAACATTTCTATTACTTCCTCAAACTTATCACCCATTGAAAAAAAACACTTGTAGTGTATAATATGTAAGACTAGCTTTTGTCACTTCTTTCGCAAAAACTCGTTTATTTCTATTTGTTTGCTTCTGAAGAGTTAAATTTCTCCCTTTCAACGCCGGATGTTCGTCAATCTTCTTCGAGGTTAGGTAGCAACAAGTCTAACAAAAAATCAAGACACCCGACTACTTCGCTGCATCAGGCTTAAGGAGGTTCTAATATATAATAAATGTGTCAACGCGTTTAGCATACAGGACGTCACAAACAAACATGGACACATACATACATAAATGTTCCCGAAAAACATCATCCTCCCTTATATATCTGTGTAACAAAGAGTTTGACGTCGTGTAACAGGTGGAACTACAATATTTTCATGTGGCGACCAACACATTAAGCAGCAGTTTTTTACGTCATGTTGCCAATTTCACTCTAAACAGCGTCCATAATCCTTTAAAAAGATAAGTTTTTGTCAAAAAAAAAACTGGACAAACTTTTCATGCCAACTACTTTTTTTTGTATATTCATAATCTGCTTATCAAGACAAATTCAATGAGCCCAAACACGGCGGAGTTATCTTGTTTCTGGGCGGAGTTCCCATGGCCACCTTCCGACTGCATCATCAGACCTGCTCCATGGTACCATATTATTGCATTGTCACCGACGTTACGAAGGTATACCAAATTTCAGTTCCATCGAACATCTGGAAGTGGTTCAAAATTAAGTTGCAAGATTTAACCTAAACAAACTCACAAACATTGCAAGTTAAATAAAAGCTTGTAAAAAGACGTTTAAAACATGTTATTGTTATTTCGGATTAACGAAAATAAACTCCAACGTATTTGTGTTACTTTAATAGCCATTCGAAAACAAGATCTCTATTTCTCGGGAAAAACACGTATGTGATTGTAATACTTAGAGGTATGTAAATATTATGTATGTATGTATGTATGTAAACTCTTTATTGCACAAATAATAGATTTACAATTAATATTAATAAAATAAAATGTACAAAGGCGAGCTTATCCCTATAAGGGATCTCTTCCAGCTAACCTAGAGAATGAGTGAGGACAAAACAAGAGGATAGGCAACATTACATGTAACACACAAAATGATTAGATAAGATATACTACTCTGTCAAGAAAGTACCGGGAAAAGATCAATAATACACAAACTGTTTGTTAATCATCCAAATTTATTTTATCACCTTCAAAGTATGCTCCTTCAGAAACGATACACTTACGCCAACGAATAATCCAATCATCAAAACATTTTTTAAACGCTGTTTCCGGAATTGAATTCAGTTCTCGGCGCGAATTCTCCTTTATGTCTTCTACCGATTGAAAACGGGTGCCACGAAGCGCCACTCCGAAGCTTGTTGACTAGTTTGCATGTCAAACTCGTAAACCCACGTCTCGTCACCAGTAACAATGCGTTTCATGAATGTTGGGTCGGAATTGACTCGTTCTAGCATGTCCTCAGCGACTCTCATGCGATTGAGTTTTTGGAGAAAATTCAGGTCTTTTGGGACTAGCCGAGCGGTAACATGTTTCATACCCAAATGATTAGTTAAAATAGTACGGATCGACTCGTGAGATACAGAAAGTTCGGCGGCTATCTCTCTCAAAGTTGAATGAGGATTTTCAGTCACTATTTCCTTCACTTTTGCGATGTTAACTTCAGTTGCAGACGTTGATGGCCTACCAGAGCGAGGCAAATCTTCCATCACATCTCGACCGCTTTTGAACGCTTTGTACCACTCATAAACACGTGTTTTTGATAAAGTCGAATCACCGTAAGCCTTCTGTAACATTTTCAGTGACTCCGAACACGAAATTCCATTGGCGATGCAAAATTTAAGACAAACTCTTTGTTCAATGTTTTTGTCCATTATGAAATTCGCAATACACACTAGATATGATATAACTAAAAACAGCACTGTATTTAATATAAATAACAGATGCAACTCAAACTCCGCGCCAAAATAGAAAACAGTTGTGCCAATCTAACAACAACAAAAAAAACAAAAATTTGAATTTGGAACCATAAACAAATCATCCATTCCCGATACTTTGTTGACTGAATGTATAATATAGATATACATACCCAATAATAATATATACCATTTATACTATACATAAATACACAATATATAATATATATAATATACATACCTATACAGAGGCTGATAAAATAACAACAATATCTGTAATTATCCTGATATGCGAACCACAGCTGAGGTAAGATTTACTTTTCCTTTAGCCAAAACTTTTATTATGATACTGTGGTTAGTTTTCATCAATGAACCATAAAGAAATGATTTTTTTATATGACACATTAATACATTTTAATTTATTCATTACATTAACATGTTACATTCTTAATAAATTACTGTCTTATTAATGAGTATCCGGCGTGAAATGAGGCATATAAAGGGAAAACAAAATTATATATGTGATGACACTTAAAAATAATCCGACACTGTTAATAATGTTACAGAAGTTTAACCATTCTGTGGAATCACTTAACGAATCAATGCCAGTTTTATCGAGAACCTCAACGTTCCATCGAGGAAAAACAAAATGTTTACCATGAGTTTTGAAAACTAAACTATTTAAGAAAACTATAATTCTTAAGGGAGAGGTCTTTAACTTACTCCACAACTGCAAAATAAATGTTAAAATAAATAAAAATAATGTCAGCATTGTAGAATGAGAAACAAAATACAAAATAACAGGAGTATCAGCGCCGTGCCTAGGAATATTCTCACTGATTTCATTACAAAATACAAAATGACTGAGTAAACTAAAACACAAAATTCCTAGACGGACATTGTCCTTAATATTAAGGAAGATTGAAGTAACACTAAGCAGAGAAACTACAAACGCCGGTATCACTATGGAAGCTTCAAGGCATTCTGCTTTTCTTTCTAGTGTTAATTCAATAGTTGCCTGATGCTCTCCAGTCAAATTCCTTGTTTTTATAATAGTATTGACGATTGTCCAGCCAGCTGAGTTAGTACTGTGACCAAGAAACACGTCAATTTTAGAGAAAATTATTTTAGATTCTTCGATGTCAAACCATGATTTAGCATTAAATTTTAAAGTACAATTTTTCGTATCATACGGCCAATTCTTCAACGTGGAACTGCACATTACCGACCTCTCCATGGTCGGCGCGCACTTCACGTGGCCTGTATGTTTCAATTTACAGTCATCAGTCAGTTCCATGTCCCAATCATCAGGTTCCGCATTATTTAATAGTTTCATCGACGGAAACCAAATATCGAAGTTATTTATATGTGCGGATTTCATACCTTTGTATTTATCAATGTCCCACTTAAGGTTTTCGTCAGTCCACTCATATACATTCCAGGTCAACAAAGTAAGTTTTTCTTCGTTAGAGTCAAAGAAAAATGCTTGAATGATGTAACCGAGCTCCACTTCAACGTGGTCAGTGTTGTTGGTGCAAGGCTTGTCAAAAGGATACTCCTTTAGTATCTGATCGACCAGTTTCTTTTCTAAGTATGCGTCTGGTAGTTTTTTTATGACGCAGTCTTCACAAACACCGAAGCAGATGAGAGTGGTGACAATGAAATACGTGTACTCCATGGTTGTTGGCTAACTGGAATGTACTTTCGGACCGGTACTTGTGGAAATATGATATGAAGATAAACGCCCCATTTGGACAGATTAGTTACAGTAAAGCGTTCAGTGCTATGTGCTCGATATTGGATTCATTTTGTGTGAAGTTTAGAGAGCTTGGCACTGATTGATTGTATTCATCTATAATAAATTAGATTTTAATAAGGATTTCACTTCGTCGGTGACAGTTTTGAACAGGATACAATTTTGGTTCTGTTTTATATCATACTATTATAACATTTTTATTATGTACATTTAACATGCATAGCTGACAATCAACATATTATCATTTTAATGGATTTCTGTTACATGAGGGTCTGGTGTAAAGTGAGGCATATAAAGGGAAAACCAAATGATGTATGTGATGACACTTACATATAAACTGACACTGTTAACAACGTTGCAGAAGTTTAACCATTCAGTGGAATCACTTAAGGAATCAAGGCCATTTTTATCGAGAACCTCAACGTTCCATCGAGGAAAAACAAAATGTTTACCATGAGTTTTGAAAACTAAACTATTTAAGAAAACTACAATTCTTAAGGGAGGGGTCTTTAACTTACTCCACGACTGCAAAATAAATGTTAAAATAAATAAAAACACTGTCAGCATTGTAGAATGAGAAACAAAATACAAAATAACAGGAGTATCGGCGCCGTGCCTAGGAATATTCTCACTAATTTCATTACAAAATACAAAATGACTGAGTAAACTAAAACACAAAATTCCTAGACGGACATTGTCCTTAATATTAAGGAAGATTGAAGTAACACTAAGCACAGAAACTACAAACGCCGGTATCACTATGGAAGCTTCAAGGCATTCTGCTTTTCTTTCTAGTATTAATTCAATAAGTGCCTGATGCTCTCCAGTCAAATTCCTCGTTTCTATAGCTTTGACAATAGTCCATCCAGCCGAGTTTCTACTGTCTTCAAGATACATATCAATTCTAGTAAATAATATTTTAGAATCTTCAATGTCGTCAAACCATGTTATACCGTCAAATTTTAGAGTACAATGTTTCGTGTCATACGGCCAGTTCTTCAGGGTAGAACTGCACAAAATGGAGTGTTCCACGGTCTGCGCGTACATCACATGACCTGTATGTTTCACCACGCAGTCAGCCAGCATCGCAAGTTCAGGATCAGGTTCAGCAGAATTTATTACATTCACCATCGGACTAAATATTATGAGATTATCCAAATGTGCATTTTTCAAACCTTTATATTTATCAATGTCCCACCTAAGATTATAGTCTGCCCATTCAAATACATTCCAGATGAAAAGAGTAAGTATTTCTTCGTCAGCGTCAAAGAAAAATCCTTCATTGACGTAACTAACTTCCACTTCCACATGGTTAGTATTGTTAGTGCATGGTTGTTGATCTATAGGATACTCAAGCAATAATTCGTCAACAAGTTCTTTTTCTAAGTATGAGCCTGGAGGCTTTTTTATGACACATTCTTCACAAAAACCGACGTAGATGAGAGTGGTAAGAATACAGTACGTGTACTCCATAGTTATTGGCTAGCTGTAATGTTATTTCAGAGTGATGTTTGATGTTTGAGGAAATATGATATGAAGATAAACGCTCCATTTGGACCGATTATATTAACACAGTAAGTGCCAAGAACTCGATATTGAGTACATTTTGTATTAAATTAGAGGAGTCTGGAACTGATTGTATTCGTCTATGATGAATTACATTTAATATGTACAAAATTGCTAAGTAGAAGGACATCGTAGTAAAAAAATAGAATACTCGTAAATAACATATTCCTTAAATAAGATTTTTGCTTTGTGAAAGTTATATTAATTAAACTAATTAAAGTTTCTTCAAGAATCTGTTAGATTTTTCTTTGTCTTTTAAGTCCCATGCTACTACAAAATATCTTCCATAGCTACAGAGTAGTTTCGTTATGAGTACTTATGAGACATCACCTACATTGGTGGTTTGATATTTTTCTTTATCAAAACACTTACTTAAGTTAAATAAAAATGCAATCAAAACTACATCTGTGTCAATTTCACATAATTGTAACCTTTTGGCTTCCGCATCATCGCTCTGTCGTCTTGCCTATCATAATATAAATGACTATATACTTAGTTCACTTTTCTTTGTACCGATCGAATTATTTATGATATCTAATTTGACAGTTAGATTTTCTAACGCTCCGGATTCCAAAATTTTCACAACTATAGCGTGCTTGTTTTTTTGTGGCTCAAACCCGCTAACACATTTTTTCAAATAAGTAAGTGCTCTTTCTCCACAAAGACTAAAAACTGAATCATATCTACTGTTAAACTGTGCATAATTACTAATTTAAATATATTTTTGATAACATTTCGAGTACGCCCATTTTTTTGTTATCTACTGAATACACATGCATTGATTTCATCTTTTAGATTACCAGGGTTAGGTTAGTACATTGTTTGCAAGTACGTTTAAGCCTTTATGTTCAGGGAAATTTTAACAAAAAAACAGATTTTTGGCAAAATTCCGCGATTGTACCAAAACCCAGGTACGACAGCGATTTTTCTCTGAAAGTCAGGTTTTGTAAGGAATTATAATTTTTAGGGTTCCGTACTCGAAGCGTGCCAAACAAAACCCTATTAGTAAGCCTCCGCTGTCCGTCCGTCCGTCCGTCTGTCTGTCGCCGGGCTGTATCTCATGAACCGAAATAGGTAGAAAGCTGAAAATTTCACAGAACGTGTATGTCTATTGCTGCTATAGCAACAAATAATAAAAATTAAATTAAATTAAAAATTAAAGAGGGGCCCCATACAACAAACTTGATTTTTTTGTTAAATCCGGCTGTATCTCATGAACCGTTAAAGGTAGACAGTTGAAATTTTCACAGTGTTTATTTTAATTGTCGCTATAAAATCAAATAATAAAAATTAAATAAAAGGGGGCTCCCATACAAAAAGCGTCATTTTATTAAATTTTGTCACTCCGCGGGCTGTATCTCATGACCGTAATAGATAGACTGTTGAACAAATAATAAAAATTAAATTAAATTAAAAATTAAAGGGGGTCCCTAAATAAAGGGATGTAATGAATTTAGACAATTATACCTACTTTACATATTATTATAGCGCCTATCTTGTTTCTTTTACGAAAGTATTTAAAAAGACATAGTATTAAATCTTGTACGATGGTACGGAACCCTTCGTGTGCGAGTTACACTCGCACTTGGCCGGTTTTTAACTTAAGTACATGCTAAAATTAAAGAAAAATATCGGAATAATTGTCAAAGTGAAAACGTCTACATTTTGATTTGATTTTTTCCTAAATCCGTAAACTCTTTAACATGGGATAAAATTATCATGCTAACATAAAAATGGCATGCAAAACCAGTTCTGAAATGAAGTTCATGCAAAAGTTTTCATAAATATCTCTGCACTTATTGGCATCATCTGCTCAAAAGGGGCGTTTGAACTCATATCGAATATCGAAAAGCAACCGAAATGATTTTCATACAAAACAAATACAAACCATTCCACCAGCAATCATGCAGATGTACGCTTTTTTAATTCTAACTGGCATTTACTTCGGGACTTGTGAAGACTGTGTTTTAAAAAAACCGCCCGACGCCGGGCTAGAAAAAAAACTTCACGATCAAATAAAATTGGGATATTATTTTTATGAACCACCATGCACCAACAATACTAAAGGCGTCGAAGTAGAAGTTTACTACCTCATCGAAGGATTCTATTTTGACGAAAATGAAGAAATACTCACCATCCTAAGCTGGAACATGTTTAAATGGACAGACGATCGACTCAAATGGGACGTCGAAGAATTCAAAGGAATAAAAACGTTCATCATAAGTAACGTAGATATATGGAGCCCAAGGTTACTGTTGAGAAACAGAGCTGATTTAGATGACGGATTGGTAAATATGGCTGACTGCTTGCTAAATAATACGGGACACTTGAAGTGTGAACCATATGCCGCACACTCCATAATTTGCAGTTCTTCACTGACGAATTGGCCGTATGACACGAAGCATTGCACCCTAAAATTTGACGATCAGGCTTGGTTTGAGGATGAATCCGAAATAATATTTTCAGAATTTTACTTATCTTTCTATCTGGATCAAGAGGTTGGCTGGGCGATTACAAAAGTTACAAAATTTAATAAAAATCTGACTGGTGATCATCAGGTTTCGATTGAGTTAATATTAGAAAGAAATGCTGCAAGTCTTGAAGCTTCAATAGTGATACCATCGTTTATACTTTCTGTGCTTACTGTAATTTCGATCTTCCTTGATGCTAGGCATAATGTTCGTCTAGGCATTTTGTATTTTAGTTTACTCAGTCATTTTGTGTTTTGTAGCGAAATAAGTGAGCAAATTCCGAAGCACAGTGCCGATCCTCCTGTTATTTTAATATTTATTTCTAGGTCAACAATTTGGGTAATGCTTTTGATATTTTCAACATTCTTCTTGCGGTATCTGAGCAAGTTAAATATATCTCCTCCGAGGTCTGTCATGTTTATAAATAATTTAATCTTTAATACTCGAGGTGAAATTTGTATCATACCACGATGGAATAAAGAAAACGATGATAGAAAAGTACACGATTTAAATAATTCTACAGGATGGTTAGATTTTTCCAATGTCGTTAATAGTGCCAGTCTATTTATTAGTATTATCACATATATCATTTTGTTTTCTATGTACATGCCACAATATACTAGGAGGAACGTTGATACAGAAATTCCTCACCTGGCCTCAACTGTCATTTTTGATGAAATTTTAGGTTCTATAAATTCAGTCAAAAATTAATTTAAATGTATGAAAATTCTATAATAAAAATCCAAACATTCAAATTTCTGTCTAACAATTTTAAAATTGCAGTGTCAATGAAAGGCGGGTTAAAGCAGACTGGTTTATAAATACAAATTCGCAATCTACCTACATCTTCTCTCCTCTAAATTACACGTACAAACATCTTACATTAACCTTACCAAATATCTTGGGAGTTAATAGACAGGTAGGTACATAGCAGCAGTAATTATTCTACAGTAATGAACATAAAACAATAAAGAAACTATTAATGCATGTAAATTTTAATGTAATTTATAATGTACTTGTTTTATGCAATAAATAAATCTAATCTAATCTAAATAGTACCGAATATTTTACAAACAAATAAATGTTTTTTAACACAGTTGCTCAAAAAATGGTACTTTTCGTAGCTGTATATCGTGCGGAAAGTTGGTTTTCGCGAACTAGTGCTTTTTACTTTTCCAATTTTTTAAAATTTATACTTGTTCCAATTCATGACTACTTATTGATGAGTGTTAATAATAGTTTCCTTTAAATATCGTAATCAACATAAAAACCTACTGTTAATGTAAGAATACGAAAAATATACATATTTCATATTTTATTACTTACCTCTTCATCGTTATAACACGTTTATTTTTTTATATTGAATATTGAAAAACCGTTCTTAATAAGTTGTCTGAATGGAATGGAATAGCTGCCGAAACGCCTGTCAAAAATTTGACATTAAGAAGAGGCTTTTTTTTTTAATGATTATGGCCTGGATGCTTAGTCCTTTAAGCCATGCGTTTTTTCTTACTGCAAGCATTTTTTAAGTTTCCAAAGACAACATTCGATATTGTTTTTATAAATATACGATATACAAATAATCGTAAATAACAATATTTAGGTAATAATAGTACAATGTTTCATATTTACAATTGTTTGTTTTATAGAACATGCATTTGAAAAAAAACTTTCATTGAAGTGGGTTCAATAATAATAACAAAATCCATTCTAGTCGAATAAAAGCTAAAAAACACCTCTTCATAACGTCAAAAATGTTCACTGCGAATGATCGAACTTACAACGAATTTGTTTACCAATCTTAAGTTTTCAAAAAGTTTCTTATAAAATGAGTGAATCAGAGTTTGAAATTGATTTGTTTTTTCGCAACTGTGTTAAAAAACGTCGTACGATACACGTGCGGAAATGTAATTCTTCACTCGTCCCGAGTCTTGCCACTTGTCTACGGCTCGTGGCAAGATATCTCGGTACTCGTGAAGTAATGACACTCGTGAAGTACTTTCCGCACTAGCATCGAAATGTACTATTATTGTAACACACAGCCCTCTCTTGAGTTCTCCTCGAGAGCCGTGCCAAAGCTGCAGGTGCTCACTAGGTGCTGCAGGTTCTGCATCAAGTAGTCCGCGCAGCCGGAACACGTGGTGCTCGGCGATCTCAGAGCACTGCGGCTCGAGGTGCTCGGCCAACAGGCGCAGGAGTTCGTCGAACTTGATGTCTTCCGGGTGTCTCCAACGACCGTAATAAGCATCGGCACTTTGAGTTCATCTTTGACTTCATTAAGCACGATATATTGTTTCACGCGACGAATGTGGGCCGGCCACTGCTTTGAACTTAGGTCAAACGGTTCTACCTTCCCAATCGGCATGATTAAATCAGAAACACACCACGGTCGGAGTTCACCAACAGTTAAACAGGCGATTAGAGGTCTGACGGCTGTCAAAATGTATTGAATAACAGCCGATTAGGATTTAACAGTCCGTTAAATTGGTTGAACTCCGACCTTAAATAACAAAAACTGAATTAATTCCCGTAATCGTCGCCAGTGCAGTGTCAATGAAAGGCCGGTTAAAAGCTGACTGGTTTATACAAATTCGCAATCTACCTTGTATGTTGTACATGCATACCTACCCTACAATGGTTATTTTTTTATTCATTTTTAAAGACATGCATAAAAAACACGAAACTTTTTCTACTTTCATCTTGGCATCAATTTATATAGAAAGTGCATCTATATATTCTTCATTAATAATATCTAATAAATCATCAAAGGTTTTTTTTAAGTGAAAAATATAGAAATAAAGGCCAAAAACTTTGTTTTTTTGCAGTAAAAATGTCAAACTTTGATAGCATAAATCACGATACTAGTAACTTGTACAAGAAAAATTGATGGCAGCTAGTTTAGAACAGCAGTTTTAATGCAAATAGGTTTTAACTACAAAAGAAAGTGGAGAGCTACAAGTCGAAGGTCATTTGCGAAGGGTAGCCTCTTAAGCTAATTAATTGTACAGTTGTGTTTTGAGTTAATTTTGTAGGTAGCTTGTAGCTTTTTAATGTTTTAATGCAAATGCAAATTTTAATGCTAAAAAGGCATTGGGAATAAAAACCTCTCACCTTCTCCAGATTTTAACTATAACGAGAATTACAAAACTATTTTCACAAAGTAATACCCATGAAATATATTGTTTCCACTAAAATAATATATTTCATCGCGTTAAACATGGGTTCTACTTCGCACTACGAACGAATCTACATGCAAAGTTAGTAAGGTCTGCAAATGTAACGAAATATTGTTTTAAATTCTGTGAATAGCATAAATAAAATTGTCGCGTTCTTTCATCGCTGTCCTGTCTGAATTTATTTGGTAGGATTTTTGTATGGAGTGGAACTCTCCTCCAGCTGACCTTTTTCCTGAAAAGTATAACTTGGACCTTTTAAAATCGAGAGTGAATAGGCACTAACTAGGTAAGCATGCTACATCTTCGGCTTCATCATCACTTTCCATCAGGTGAGCTTGAGGTCAAATGATTGCCTATCATACATAAAAAAATGTTAGTCTGTCTTGTGGCCCTTTTTGAATTTTGTATTTTTTTTATTAAGCCTATGTGAGTGTCCCACTGTTGGGCGACGGTCAAAAAATTTATGTTAATACATGGTTGTAAAATAAATTAATTTAACCACGTAATTATTGCGTGATTTCGAGAAATTTGTTTTACCAAAAAACGTTTCACAAACTGATTAATTTCCAATAATTTCTTTTGGCAAACCGCTTTATTTTCGAAATATTTCAAGACTTTTACAAAACTATCTTACTTAATCTAACCTATAGGATGGTCTAATAAATTCGAAAGTTTCAGACAAAAAATGCGGTTTGCCAAATGACATGTCTGTTAAACGTTTTTTGGTTGTTACCGTGACATGGTGCTTCACATGAATTTTATGATTCCCCCGAACTTGTCTCACATTTTGTGAGAACCCCCTTCTGGTGTGACCGCACATATTTTGCAATTTTACATCTAGGAATGATTAAATTAAAACAGTTGTTCCAAAATTTATCATTTTGATATGTGACGTCACGTCACAATGTCACACTTTGACCCCCTCCCCTCCCCTTAACGTGTGACGTAATTTATACATGGCCGCTAAGGGTGCAAGGGGGCAGACTACACTTTATACCTTTAATTGTTTCTGTTTGGCTCATTGGTTGACGATAAAAGAATGCCTTAAAGCATTAAGTCCGCTATTTGTACTTACTTATATTGTGTATTGTTCAATAAAGTTTAAACAAATAAAATACTAGTCGCCAATTAGGTTTTCATTTTTGATTTTTGAGTATCAACGTATAGTGAGTCCGCTCCATCTGACTATATGTATATGACATCACGATAAAATGCGTGCTACACGGTCGGAAAAGTTGTACTTACTAAGCGAGGATCAGAAGATTATCGCACCTAGAATCGACCGGAAGTTTGAGAAAATCCTTCACTTCCGGTCAAAATTTAAAAGTTATATTTACGTCATCAATTTGTCATCGCATATACATTTTTATTTCTTTAGATAGAATATTTAGTAACTAATATTTATTTCAACAATAATATTAATAGTGTACCTACTTACTTTTCCACGCGCTAAAGCAGCGTACTGCCGCATATTTAATCGATAAGAAATATTTAAAATTTAAACATTGCATATTATTTAAGATGTAGAAAAGAAGTTCTACTTCCGCTGTAGTATAATTCTATTATAAATCAGGTTTTTTGTAAAGATAAATAAAGACACACATACAAGTGTGTCTTTATTTATCTTTAGCCCTTATCCCGTTGATACATGTAATTTACTTTTTATCCCGGAAAATTTTATAGCTCCCGCGGGAAACGCGACAAACGACTTACGCGGACAGAGTCGCGGGCAAAAGCTATACTTTATAAACTTTGAGCCCATTAAACAAATACACAGTTCGTATTTAAAAACATCACCGGTAATATTTCTCTGCTAACGGTACACAGTTTGTCCCAGGTATTAAGATAGCGGAAACATATTAGGGCTCTATTTCCATACTATATGTTGAATAGGCTTTATCAGCCAGCCCTTATATTCTGGCGATAGTGGTTAGTTGAAGTTAAATATGGTGGTTATGTGTAATCTTCAGATAGGGCGCGTAAAATTTTTCAGATAGATTAGGTGTATAACCAAAGGAACTTTATTTTTAAGAAAATAAGGAAAAATATATCGATTTATGAATGAAGTAATATAATATTAAGTATATATAAGTATAGATATCAAATTCGCGCACACCTTATTCTTGTATTTTTTTCTTAGGTTATTCGCTGTCTGTCTCCTCACAGCTTTTCCTGATCTCGACGCTACAGTTTCGGCTAGTGCACCGATGTTTAAAGCTCGACACAGACTAACAGTGGCTTGCTGATTATGGCCTGTCATTTCATCTTATTAGAACACAGACTACGCCTGACAGATTTGCCTCATGGCGCGGCCTGCCTCAGGTCGAGGCAGCGTCTCCACTTGCGCAGGCTGCCTCTAGTGGATACGCAGCTTAACAGTCGCTTGCTGATTATGACCTGTCATTTCATCATATTAGAACACAGGCTACGCCTGACAGATTTAGGACTGCCGGCAGCCTGTTAGTCGTGCTTCCCGTAAATTCGGCCGAAACTTACGTGGTCCAAGAATATGTTTTAAATTACGTTCAGTTTCATCAAAACAAAAATATACCTATTCTGCAAATATTAGTTTTTCCGAAGTAGATGTTATTGGACCGTTTATAAAATGGCATAGACAAGATACCAAGAAGACATTATCATCCCGCAAATGCTCAGTAGGTAATAGGGCAGGTGAAGGCCCATAATTCTTGCTATCTATTGAGAAGGAAAAAGGTGTGTTTTTCCTCTGTAATTAATAGGGGGCATTAGTTCGTGCATTTCCGGGAATCTTCGTTTATTTCCGTAATCGTGCGGGCTTGTTCTAGTACTAAGACGGACTTTTTTGAGTCCCACGGAAGCCTGTTTTATCTCCGTTACAGAATATTCAAACCGCGGATACATTAAGTTGTTTCGTGTTAAATTTTGATCTCGTACAAAATGTGTAAAATAAGCGTTGTGTTGTCTTTTATTTTAAACCTTAAATGTTAAGTTTTACGTAAGAATATGGAATAGACATATTAATTTCCCTAGCACCTGTCAAATTTTATCTCGTTTATGCATGTTAAGCCACCCTCGATTAAAAAACCTAAACAACTATTCTACAATTAGAATTCCTCGAGAGCTGCGAATATAGAGTGGAGGTGATTTTCGCGTGTAACGCTCACCTATCGCTGGCGACAGCCCGTCAGGTGGAAACACCCCTTACGGTGTAAAGGGGGGGCACATACAAAGCTATACAAGTTACAACTTATAACGGTTAGTTTATTATCTTTTAGCGTTTTTGTATACATATGTACATCCTACTTATATTATAAATGCGAAAGTTTGTGTGTGTGTTAGTTTGTTACTCTTTCACGCTGCTACGGCTGGACGGATTTGGATGAAATTTGGAATGGAGATAGCTTATACCTTGGAATAACATATAGGATACTTTTTATCCCGAAAAGTTTGGTAGTTCCCAAGGGAAAACAGATAAACGACTTCTACGCGAACGGAGTCGCGGGCAAAAGCTAGTACTACATAAAGGACAACAGACTTACAGTCTGCCAGCTGATCTCGGCCTGTCAGTGCATCGTATTAAAAGCCCATAATATCGCAAAAGCATTAACCTCCTTCTTCGGCAGTCGGGTAACACGCCAATGATTCATTCCGACTTTCCGACTAAACCTATGAGTAATGACTAAAAATCTTTCTCGTTACTTGACACTGTCATTATTAAGATTATACCAAAACAAATCCAGCTAGCTCTGAATAGATTCCTGTGGTGGAAGTGTTGGTTTTTGCTGAGCCGGCCGCCAACTTGGGCTTCTCTTTAGAGAAGTGAAGCGTGGCGGATTGGAGCGCGGCGGAGCGGTCGGAGCGTGAGGCGATTGATCTCGCCACAGTTCTCCCATTTACAAAGAACAAATACCGAACAATACATCAAGAACCGAACATCGACAAACATACATTCTGCCCTGCTAAGGTAAAAGGCAGTATTTTACACAAAACTACTTTAGCAATTGCAACCTTATTAACCAGTAATGAGGTTGCAATTATTACAGTAGTTTTATGTAAAATACTGCCTTTTACCTTAGCAGGGCAGCATTGACATTGGCAAAATTGTCCGCAGAAAGATGCCATTTTTTTTAATAGAATTGAATTAGCTCTGAATAGCAACGCAATCGCGGTGTGGCACAACCCTGCCTCCCCTTCGAAGGTCATTTATCAGTCTGCCAGGGCTGCCACTCGCGGCCGCTGGGGGCCACCGGAACGAGCTCATTTTTGTTGTTTTTTCACCAGATGTTTCATTCTTGGGTTAAAATGCTACAGTGTAATAGGTAAACCGTAATTAGGTTTTTTAGATGTTTTTAACCTTTTGCGTTAATAACATACCATAAACATGAATATCTAATAGTAGAGAAAACATTTGACGACGCGGTTAGTCTAATTGGTTGTGATTCTGCCTACAAGGCTAGCGGTCTCGGGTTTGAATCCCAGTATGGGCAAATATTTAAAAATACGTAATACGTAAGTGCTCACTACTCTAGTTGTATTGGAATTACACAGCGTTCAGGCTGATATCGTGTTCGACTTAAAAATAAATTAAAATTGCCATTTAAACAAAAATAATTCGCAAACAGGGCGTCAGCGTAAGCATCAACAAGTCAAAACTTGTTTCATTTAACTTAATGAATGAACAAAGGGAAATAATAAAAAACCACCCCCAAAACAATATTAAATTACGGGTCACATTTGTTATAAAAACCCTGACGGAAGACAACTCCTGTTAACGGCGCGGAATCAAGTCAGTGACAGCCAAATTCTTGAGGTGTTTTTTTATCATCGCCGTAAAAAGTTGGAGTGCGCAGTTAGGCATTATGAAAAAACGCCTCAGCCGTTCAATTCATGCCGACGTTATTAAAAACGCCACTCATAGTCGTAAAATGTAGGCGGTTTTTTTAGGACACTTGACCTAATTCGCGGATTCTGTACAAACGTTTTGATAGCGTTTCTATATTGTCAAAGTTTGGGTGCAAGCGCGATAAGGGAGACGGAGAACAGGGGTAGTAAGTAGGTCTTGTATTTTCTAGCTTGTCCAGTGCAGAGTGATTCGAGCGATGAAGAAGTCGCGGACATCATGACATGACATGTGCTAGGCGTCTAGACTATTTTTTTCAAGTATTTTTTAAAGATTTAAGATTTTTTTATCTGTGCAGGAGGCAAATAAGGAGGTTATGTGAAGTAATGAGTCATTAAGTAATCTCCGCACATAAATACCGGCCTTTTAGGGAAAATGAAAGCGATAAATAATAATATTGCACGAAATGTTGGATTAATTGTAACAGGGCGCCATTACTGGTTTCGTGGTGGACCTTCCCGAAAACAAACGAGCCAGGATCGATTATTATAAACCGACCACAAAAATAAAATATTTAATAACCCACCAGAATAAGTCCTCCGGTAAGTACATGTCAACATCTCCAGTTGTCGAAACGATCCTCTCGCGTTGAGGAGCTAACTTCGCTCGAGGGCCCAAATATAACATTTATTATATACGTACGAGTTAGACTCGTTATTTTTACGTATTATAATGTTTAAGGGCCACTTGCAGCAAAACGATAAATCTACATTTAGGCTAGGTAAATAGGTCTTAAATTAGGTCTCGATTTATCGTTTTCCTGCAAGTGGCCTTAAGTAAACGTCAGAATGAATAAGTAAAACCTTGCTCATGTCAGTTTTTTAGGTTTAATAGCTTTGACCGCGACTCCGTCCGCGTGGAAGTCTACCTTTGGAAACTCTACATTTTCCGGGATGAAAAGTACCCTTTTGGTACAAATTTCCGGAATTTTTACGTCAATAATTTGAAGCGTTAAACAGATAAAGTACTTTTTTATAAACGAATTACCTAAGCAATTTGAAAACAGGTTTTAATAAATTAGGGGCTCCGTAAATTATTTACTTAGTGCTTAAAAAAGGTTTCGAGTAGGATATACATATTTACATTCCCAAAAAAAATACCCGAACACTGTCGTTTGGCGGGAACGATAAAAGTATAAGCTCGATTATGAATTCAAATTAGCAGCAGAAACCGCAATAAAACAAAACAAAATATTTTTCAATTAAAAAGTTTTCTAACGAATAAGCCCGACATGTCCTTTTCCGTCCACCAACGCACAGCTATTAAAATTACAGTGGTTACAGTGAGAAACATTTTTTTTTTCAATTAAATTATGTCTAACATAAAAATTATAAATCGCAAAACATCATTCCTTGACAGCTAATGCCGGTACTTCACTTGGCCACATTTGCCAAATATTGATCTTGCATCTCTTACATTTGACATATCGAATGAAAAAGATGCAACTACAGTATTTGACGAATATCAGCCAAGTGATGTGCCGGCATAAAGATAGCCGTATCGGTCTACCCTCTTTCTTCTTTATTTACTTTCATTACTACTGGACCTGACTTCAACCTACCCGCAGACTTTCAAAAGTTAAGGTGGTTCCACATATGTGAAATTTCATGGCAACATGGTTCCGTGACCGCAGTAACGCGTGTCAGTATCGGTTAAGTGGACGGTATTTGTCACGCGAACAATGTGACCCATCCCGAGCGCTTAAATTACACTGCCCACCTTTAGCACATCAAGCTCTGTTTGCTTTGCCACACAGTCCGATCTGATGGAGCCCTATAATTTGGACCCACATTTAAACAGTCTGGACCAACACATTAGCAGTACTTACAAAGAATACAGGCCTCTATCTGTTGCCACAACTGTCTGCCTGATAAATCTTCTTAGCACTGTCACTACACAACGACAAAACGGTGTATTTAAAAATATATTCAGTAAACTTATAGTAGGTATATAGACGAAAATGTCATACGTATACAGTTTGGCTTTTTAAAATTGCTTATTGTTTTATTCTATATCCCTGTACCGTGCGTGATTCGTCCGTTTCAATACAACTTGAAACGACCAGGTGGTAATAATTTGAATTTTTCACCGCTAACTTTCCGCCGACCATCGGCGCAGGAGTCAAGTGTAATTGATTACTTTCCAAGCCATTTGGATAAAAATCCTTTGTGCATTGTGATGTAAATGACAAAACAATATTAGATATAGAATAATAGAATCATAGAAATAAATAAGCCATTCATACGAGTACATAATAAACCTTTTTCAAACATGCTTAGCAATATTCAAAGTAGGTATAATATTTTTACCAAATAAGAAGACACTAAGCTTAAAATGTATGCTTAGGTTAGCACTTAGCAGTGCATTTGCTGCATGGAATCGTGCATAACTCGTACAGCAACTGCTTGCTTCCCTCTACAATAATGTACTATTGATTTTTGCAGATAGGTCTATAAGATACCTACTTGGTCAGCGTCGCCCTGACCTGGCAGTTTAATTAAATTGATCACCTGATTTAAGGATCCCATTTGGTAATACCACCATGCAACCAACGTTGACCAACCGTATTATGTTGTTGCCGGTTCTTTAACCTCGCGGTAGGATTGAGAAATTAGCCATTTCATGAAGTCTACCTAACAAGCATATTTTGATGTCTAATTTTATAAAATTTCTATAAGTACAGGTTCTAAGTTTGTTGGTATTTTTAAAAATAGATCTTATCGCGTTGTGGCATATATAGCTACTACTTCTTAGTCGGGTCATACACAGAGTTAGGTCCGACACTGTCCCTTCTGTTCCTAAAACTTAACGACGTGGGAGCTTTTAACTCATATAATTTCGACACAGGCCAAAACTACACCAGACTCCCATTACGCGGATATATCCTAACCCGAAAAATTTGGTTTCAATTTCGTTAACTTTCTGGAACAGGAGAGACAACTTTTGTTTCTGTGACTGTGTATGACCCAGTCGCTTCCTCATGACAGACTCCTGACCACCATAATGGTTCTGTTGGATATTATATCATTCTGTTTTAAAACAGATATACTTACTTTTCTATGCGCAAACACCGTAAAACTGAAGTTTCGGAATAAAACATTGCAAAAAAACAATGGCATTTTAATTTATTTAAACGACAAACATTCAAATAATAGTTTCCTTTAATTTGAAATCCCTATCCTTTGTCTTGACCTACAATTAAGGTCTAGACTTTTTCATCCTTGACTAACCGTATATTTTCTAACAGTTTCTGGAAAATACAGTTTGAAATGAAATTACATGAATAACTGAAAATAGTTAATCCAAAGGTTCTAATAACGCCATAACGTGAACAAAAGCCTTTTGTCAGAAAATAAATATTTGCATTGAATTAAGGGGATCAAAGAAATCCTCGTCTAAAAGGATTCCTTGTTAAGAATGGGCACAAAATGGGGACGCAATTGGGAATAAGGGTTTATTCAAATATTCCCGTAAGTACTGTTTTATTCAAAGAAAATATTTTGAAAAAAAAAAATTATCAATTTATTGTATATAATCTTGAAATTTTTAGGAAGACTGTTGGTTTGACATGTTTAAACACACCAAAATCTGACGGGAAATCTTAAGCTCACTAGGGAGTCTAGCCAAGTGTCACACGCTCCGTAGCGTTTTTGTTCGTTTCGTTTTTAAACCAATCGCGTCACTGGTAAATCACGTGATACGATAAGTCAGGTGGTCTGCCAATGACACGATTGGACTAGAGACGAAACGAACACGCTACGGAGCGTGTGGCTATAGGCTCGGTAATAATCCAGGGACGAATTGGATAGTGAGTTGATTAGCACCTTAATGGTGGAGGATGATTAATTTCCATCAGGTGACTGGCTTTTTAGCCTTTTAGCATTAAAACATTATTGACGCACACACGTCATGGTGTAGTAAAGTTTGGGCTATTGATCGTGATTGATTAATATAGAACCTAAGTATTAAAAAAGTTGCAAACAAACACCCGACTAGGTCTAGTACGCTAGTAGGACGCACCCTTACAGTTAAGTCTTAATTCAATAGTTCATTATTTCACCAAAGAGACAATAGGTATATACTTAGCCCTTAACTGGCGTCGCACGTTCTTGACGAATCATGACACCGCATTCATTAAAATCGGTTCAAGAGTGTAGGAGCTAGATTGGAACATTAGATTTTTGGTCACACACACATAGACTGTACGACTCATTACCCTCCTTTTGGCTTCACTTGGGTAATAATCACACTCGGCTCGGCTCTAATTAAAATTTCACAATTACTGCTCCAGGAGAGCCCTAATGAGCTAAGGATCAGATCCCACTGAGCATTTCTAAGCCCCCAAAGTTTTGAGTGTTGTTTAGTAAATAAATGGTGACAGGATAGCTAATTGCATAGTGGTTCAAATTACACAGGCCTACAAAAAAACTTTATTGCTGCTCTGTTTTTAGTCAAGAAAGTAAACGGTAAGTAGATTATTAACGCTATGCATAACGTATGTATAAACATTTTTTACGCCATGGAGAAGGGAAAAGAGCATACAGGCCATCTGATGGTAGATAACTAAATGGGCTCTGAAGCCCACACTTCTGCAATATCATGACTGCAATCTCAAGACTACGCCGACTAAAAAATTTGCTAATTTGTAAAATATGTCATATCGGAACTGTATAATAAATAAACATATCAGCCGAAATTTCCACTGCTGTGGACTTAGGCCTTCCCCAATTTAGGTGCAGAATAAATAATTTGTCAAGATTGCAGCAAATCTAGTGCGTTGCCATCTCTTTCATCCGCAGCACGTAAATAACCACGGCTGTGGCAATCCAGTTACTTTAGATAAGGGAGTAAAGTCAAATGATTTGTTGAGGAATGTCTTCATTCCAAGTTGTGTACCGAACTTGAGATTGTGAATGCGCTAACTTAATGCGGTTTGGAATTGCGTTTTAGGAATTTCTCAAAATATGTGGGATATTTCTGATATATTTTGAAGAATGCTTGGGCACGTTATGATTAAGGTTTGAGTTGACTAAACTCGGCTTTATAAAAATTAGACCGTATGTTCTTGACAAAAAAAAATATTTTGGGGCAAACTTTTTTGCCGACTATACTTTTTAGGGTTCCGTACCCACACCCTATACTAAGCCTACGCTGTCCATGCGTCCGTCCGTTATGGTCGTGTTTGGGCGTTTTTCAAAAAAAGTGTACATCGTTAAGGACAAAAATTAAGAAAAATTTTAACTTTTCCGGTGCGTCACGAAAATTAGTCATCCATTTAGTATCGTTAATTTTCGTGACGAACCGGAAAATTTACCGTTTCTTTATTATTGTCTTTAACTATGAACACTTTTTTTTTAAAAACGTCCGTTTATCATCTTTCTGTCACTTCCTGACCAATGGATAAGTGCGAGGGTGACGGATGCTTTATCCACATTATCCACCGCGATAAAGGCGACCATAACGGGTCCTGCGGTTCGCTCCACTACTGCTTGAACCTCCGCTAAACCTAGCGCCCTGGCCCGTTGACTTTTAGCAGTAAAAGTCGAAAATTTATTATTACATACAAGCGTCTAATTTTGGATGATTATGGAACAAATGCTATAGCATTTCTGTAGAAAAACCACAAATGCTGAAAAGCCAAATGTGTACGGAACTCTCAGTGCGCGAGTCCAACTCGCACTTGACCGGTTTTTTGGACAGTGTAAAGATTCAGCCCCCCGTATTAAGATCACAGCAGGTAGAAAAAACGTGGCCGCTTGGGGTTCATACAGATGAGATGGAGGGACTGGCGTTATCTATTTAGATTTATATCTGTGGTCACGAGAAATAAATTACGTCAAAATTAATCATTGGCTCTGCGATAGGTTAAAGCTGCGGGTTCACCGGAACTGTGCGAGCAGCTAAGCGGTGTGCGAGATAAAACCCACCAATAGGATGTCCGCACTGTATAATAATAATAATAATCCAGCCTATATACGTCCCACTGCTGGGCACAGGCCTCCACTCACAATGAGAGGGTTCGGGCTATAGTTCCCACGCGAGCCCAGTGCGGATTGGAAACTTCGCACACACCGTCAAATTGCTTTGCAGGTGTATGCAGGTTTCCTCACGATGTTTTCCTTCACGGAAAAGCTCAAGGTAAATTTACAAATTATATTTCGCACATAAATTCCGAAAAACTTAGAGGTGCGAGCCCGGGTTCGAACCCACGACCCTCAGATTAAGAGTCGGAAGGTCAAACCATTAGGCTACCACGGCTTTTTTTTACTGCTATTTTTTTCAACCATTCATTCACACCGCACTGTGTGGCTAGTAAAATAAGGCAACCCTATTGGTGGATTTTCCCCGCACACCGCTTAGCTACCTCGCATAGTTCCGGTGGAAACGCAGCCTTATAGTGGCTTAACATTTAAAGTTGTTGAACTATACCCGTTTTGTAAATATCGTATTTTGTTTTTAGTAGATACCTACAATAAAGTATACACATATATCATCATTATCAGAATCAAAATTCTCCAACACGAGGCAACTCCTAAATTCATCAAAATCGGATTATTTCAATAACATCCCCAATTTAAGGGCGAGGAAGCGAGTGAACACAATTAACGAAATGAGAAACAAAATGAACTCAACTCCCCTAATAAATATCCAGATCCGTTATCAAATCGGGATTCATTTAATTTTCGAAGGTAAGTATAATTTAATTTCTATTTGGAATTCACGCCGCTGGAATTTATTAATTTCATTTTTGAGGCACATAATAAGAAGCTCTGCACTATTTTAATTCATTCAACCATCCAATAGCACCAACATTATAAATGTGAAGTTTTGTGTGACAGACTTAATATTCCCACAATATCTATTCGTATTATTTCCAGCCTAATTTAATAAGATAGAACTTTAAATACTAAACACAAAACGACGCCTATTGCAGGCATAAAATAAATTAATCACGTTCAGCATAATATGTTTAACGCAAACGCCTTTTTATTTTACACCGAAATAAGAAAAAATAAATTTACTGGCTCCGTCTCTCTCACACTTGAAATGAAGAACAATTGTACGAAAAAGACAGCCGAGAAGCGAGTTTCAGAATAGGGCCCCCGTTTTACACACCTAATTGACGGCCGACGGGAGTTGAATTTTTCAACAACTTGGAATTTAACCAAATTTTTCACGTTTTTACCCCGCGTTGGCAGAATTTTTTTGACAGTTGCGATTTGCCAGCCTAAAGGCGAAGTGAATTGGAAAATTAAATGATCATATAACATGTGTTTTTGAGAGTAGGGGAAAGGGGAAGGTATGCAAATATTTTTATTATTTTTATAGGGGAAAAAACTCAATGTTTTAGTATGGTTATTTTTTTGTACCTAATAGTCCTATATCGCCTTTTTTAATGGTTGGAATTTCCATTACCAACTCGAAACTAATCATGTTAGCTCTAAAAATATATTTTTAACGAAACAGGTGAAATAATACTAATATACTAATATACATATTATACAAAAGGTACTTAGGTAGGTACTAAATAAGTGTTTAATTAACAGATATGTACGTAGGTATTTAACGACTTTTTAAAACTTGATGATTTAGAACATAACTACAACTTTTATAACCGATTTGTGATTATCGATTTGAACAGCTCAAACATTCTCTGTATCAATCTTAATAAAACGAAGCTAAAAAAATACAACAAAATCCGCTGGTTTTTTTTTAATATTCTCGTTTACTGAAACTGAGCACGTTCCTTTATTCTAAAACAAAATGTGAAACGAAAAAGTTTTAAACGATACCCGCGCGTTAACATTCCGCTCAATGTTTTCGACATCGCAAACCCCAACCTTGGCAAATACCGGAAAAACGATAAACAGGTGAAAAAATTAAAAAAAAACTGTAGCGTTCTCATATTTAAAATTCGAAACAACGCTTTTGTTTTGACTAAACGATTTTCGAAAATCGGCAAAATGTATGGAATTGCCATTGACGCGATTGATCGTTTACGTCAATCCTATTTATCTTTAATTTTGAAAATCGTTAATTTAGCGTAATGCATCCTGGCTAGGCCCCATGAAAGGTGAAAAAGATAAAGAAGTTTCAGATTGTTTCAGATTTATCAACATGTCACGCCTGTTTTTCCTGGCGTCACATAGAATGACACAATAACACTCGGCGTCAAAAAAATCGCACATTTACGAACATTTGTTTCAAACGAATATAGCTCTTAAATTATTTATTGTACTCTATGAATACTAGAACTAGTATAATTTCAAAGCACAATTAATGACCCTTAAAAACAAATCGTTCGATTCCGTACAAAACAATGTTCGCTAAATAAATTAGGGTTTATAACTGCTTGAAGTCAACATTTCAAAAGGTGCGATTTTTTTGACGCCGAGTGTATTTTAATTCCGTTCCGTTCCGTTTTAATGCCGTTCAATATTTTACGGGCGAAAACGTAGTCGAACATTTGTTGCTAACAGTATTTTAGAAGGCGTACATAGGTATAAAACGATCACGTAGGTGAGCATTTCTAAAAAAGTTTGTACAATTTTAAGGATTTAAAAAAACAAGCTCCGATTTCAAAAAAATTCGTAGATAGACTGGGTGCATGAAACTATGCAATTTTAACATAAATTCCCAAAATGTTCGAAAAAAATGTATATAGAAACTTTCTTATTTCGTTACCAACAATGTATGAGCTTTGGTAACAAAATAGGAAAAATGTGTGCATTTTTTATGGGACATTTTGGGAAATTAATTTAATATTGCTTAGTTTCATTTATCCAAGCTACCTACCAATTTTTTTTTAAATCGGAGAGTTGAATGAAATGTACAAACTTTTTTAGACTTTTGCTCAGGTATGCTCTGTCTCGCACCGACGGCTAGTTCGTCATTTGTCGATACTACATCTTATTAGGCTAATGACGGACAAGAAAATATAAAAGGTGCTCAAAAAATATATTTTTTTGATTCTTCGTGATTCACGAAAAACTCATAAAGAAAGGAGAAAAAGCAGACAAGATAGCGAGCTAATACAAACGTGGTAAACTAAGAAATAAGTACATTCCAAGTTCCAATTCAACTCATTCCCGCCGACAACTCGTGAGTTCGTATTCGTACTTATTCCGTTATACCTACCTATTCAAGTGGAATGAATCGCACAATGAGTTATAATTCTCAGACGAATATAAATCACAGACGGCGCTAATGTTCGGATCGCTCTTGTCCTAGACTAGATAAAGGAAATATTATGGGAGAAAGAAACAATCTTGGCTGCGATAATATTTTTCGGGAAAATGTTTTTTAGTAGGGTAAGTATGTACAGTACAGTGTACTAAAAATATTAAACTTAGGTTAGGTATGTTATTTTTATTTTAAACAAAATGACGGAAATTCAACGGATACGTTTGGTAAAGTAGCGAATCTGCTATTCTATTTTTTTAATCAAAATGCTGATTCGAAACTACATTCTATTTTTTAAATCAATATCTACTAAATTGCCGTGAAATTTATTGCGATAACAGACAGTAGTCTTTAAGTCTTTCATCTTCTCTTTTAAGGTTGCCTGGAATAGATCACCATCTAGCGATAAGATCGCCTGTTGTCTATCTGTAATACTTTTAGTTGTATCTATTGTTTCTTGTAAATGTTTTTTTGAATGGTGAACAATAACATGTTTTCTATTGTTTTGTATTGTATTGTAGTCCCGGCTCTGTCAATATAGGTATATTGTATTGTATATCATATACCTTAAGATTGTCAATTATAAGTAGGTATTACATTTCATTCAATTCAAAAGCCTCATGATTTTCAATACAACACCAGACCACAAAACATGCGTCATTTTTCTAGAAAACGATTTATGAAATTCAACACTATACTCGTAAATATGAGTTTTAATAAATAATCCAATCTCAGTTTTATAGTTCTCCCGCGGGACGGAGCGGGATTGGTTTCAAAAACTCCATTTTAGTTTTAATGCTATTTTCCAATTGCAACGATATTAGTTTAGTTTGTTTAGATCTTTATCGTTGTGCTTGGCTGCAGTGGAGTGGAAGATGTATTTGATTTTACTGGCAAGAAATGATATTGCGAAGTTTCGTATGGCTTGGAGGCAAAAAAGTCGAGGTAAAAAATGAGGGCGCTATTCGGAATGAAATTGGCAACATGATCCAAGGTTTACTCTAACTTGGTGCTGGTTGCCATATGAAAATATTGCAGTTCCAGCTGTCACCACTGGCTCGACTATTTTGCCAGGCTATAGGCCATTTTGGTTGTAAATATACTTATGTTTATCTCATCTTATCTATCAAATGGGTCTGCTCCGATTACGCGTTATTAATTTTTTTTTATAAGAGGGAAGCAAAGGACCATGAGGGTTACCTGATGGGAAATATTCACACGAATTACAATTTGGACCGCAAATTTATCGGTGCGCCAATATGGACCCCAATGCGAAGCTGTTTGGCTGTAGCTGGTGGCCTACCACCACGATCCGCGGATCACTAGATCTGTACAGATCTTGCACAAGGTCTTTCTACCACTTAATTGGGTAGGTAAAGTTTTTGGAAGAGGTGTAATTTATATTTTTTTTCGATAGTCGTCATCCTAAAGATCAAGGAACTGCGGCTCTTTTATTTTTATTCCCTCTAATATTTTAGATTTTTTTTTTAAATTATTAAGTTGACATTTGTAAACTTTAATGACCGACAAGCTTGTTGCCTTCGTACTTAAGGAAAAAGAAAAAAAAACTCACTTCTATATCTGTCAAACTTTAATGTATGACAAGTGCTGCCACCTAGAGAGTTGTGGTTGAACTAAAGCTATACTATATATACGTACCTAGGCATGTACAGTTTACCACCGAAACATTATTTTGCGACTCTCCATAGAACCGTTTCATAATAAAGTGACGTCTATTTTGTGCCTCTCAGTATGTCACTTTATTATGACGCGGTTCTATGGTGTCACAATAACAAAGTATTCAGCAATACATTTAATAATGAGAGAACTCAGAGAAACGCATTTCCGCACAGACAACGCTTGACTGACTGACATTGGACGGACACATGTTTGACAGTTGACGTTTTGTATTTTCATCAACACTCCAGAGGTCGCTACCGTCAATGAAAATGGGAACCATTCTAAGTGTGCCCCCTGCCTTGACTTGACAATGACAGATATTATAGAAGTGACAGTTTTTTTTTCTTTTTCATTAAGTACGAAGGCAACAAGCTTGTCGGTCATTAAAGTTTACAAATGTCAACTTAATAACTAAAAAAAATATTTTAAAAATATTAGAGGAAATAAAAATAAAAGAGCTGCAGTTTCTTGATCTTAAGGATGACGACTATCGAAAAAAAATATAATTTACACCTCTTCCAAAAACTTTACCTACCCAATTATTATTATGGCTATTTAGACTGGCAGTACTGTATGTTGTATTATTGGTATGATTACTAAGGCGATGTGTACAACGATACTATGTACAGTCAAGGTCATAAATATGTTTACAATTTAGTACCTTGTCTATTTAATGTCATGTTTAATCTGCCATATATGAATATCAAAGCGATTAGAGTGACAAGGTACTAAAGTGTATACATGTTTATGACCTTGACTGTACCTACACGTAATACTAGACCTTACTTCAGGACGAGGTCAATTAAACAAGTATAATATGACGACGCGGTAAGCCTAGTTGGTAGTGACCCTGCCTACGAACCTAGCGGTCCCGGGTTCGAATCCCGGTACAGGCAAAAATTTGTGTGATGAGCGCGAGTATTGAATTTAATCCTGAGTCATGGATGTTTTCTGAATTGAAGTATGTATTTCTTTATATAAGTATGTATATATCGTTGCCTGGTACCCATAGTACAAGCCTAGAGCTTAGTTTGGGACTAGGTCAATTTGTGTGAGATTGTCCCTGATATTTATTAATTTATTTCTTATTTTGGTTGGCAGCATCCCCCATTGTTCTTCTTAAGATGCAACCAATCAAAAACAGATACCATACCTTCCTTCACATATTTAATCATGTTTTTCTTCTATATAATCTGCAATAAGTCCTTAGACTATGATCAGATTTGCTATGAGATAATGGTCATTCCGAATGTGCCCTCACCGAGGACAGTCACTAATTCCGTGGATCAGAATTAGAACAGACTTCAACACTTGGATGTTGTGCCTTTTTAGTCGTCTTTGACGGTCAATTATTGTTAGTTAGAGAGGCAAAAGATTCTGATGGTGCTCCAGGTGTTTCACAGCATATTTAAATGAAAATGTATTTATATATATGAAAATGTATTTATAATATAAAAGCACTGTAAATGTGAATGAAATACTGAGCGACTATTCCACTGTAGCCTCACAGGACAAGCTTAGTTTACTATGTAGTGTGTACCACCTATTGAGTACATACACAGGGAGATGCCTTATGCACAATTTACTAACCACAAACCCGTTTTTTGCGGGAGGCGAGGTAACACACATATAAACCGCTAACACACTTATTCCTATGCACTTACACCACTAAAAGACAAACATTAATATGAAATCACACACACATACAAACAAAATATGTAATCAACATGTGCATATACAAATTAAAATTACACATACAAAAAATAACAACTGAAGACATATTATGTTTGACCTTTTCTTATTAAATGGCTTTAATAATGAGTTAAAAAGAGATGCTTTCTTTCTTTTTTTCAAAAGACTTTGTCCACAGTTACACACACACACAAGCCGTTGATAAATTGATCAGGGAATTGATTGGCATGCAAGAAATAATACACTAAAACACTTGAAATCAATCAAAATTCATGGTGAAAAATAATAAAATGTATAATGTTACGCCATCTTTCTTTGAATTTGATGTGTTTGGATTTTTGCTGCACACTAACAAGGTATGTTCTTGGAGCTTCTTACTCTCTAAAGACGATTTTGATAATGCGAAATAATCTAATAAATGGGTAGTTTTTATAAATGTGCAAGATCATTTGATCTTATACCTCGGCAGAGGGGACAGTCTGGGTAAGGCCCGTCCTGTTATTATTTTATTTCAGTGCCTAAAATAGAAATTAAGTTCTAGATCCATTTTAAAAATTCACAGATATGTTGTTAAAATTTTGAAGCAGTGTCACATTAATTCTGAACCAGATCTCACTTTTTATTGTAAATTTACCCACTATTTTTGTAGTTTTTGTATATTCAACACGAATTTACTGCTCAAATTACCACTGCGTTACCAGTCCCCATGTCCCCTTGCAAATAACGACCACTGCGTTACCAGTCCCCATGTCCCCTGGCAAATAACGACCACTGCGTTACCAGTCCCCATGTCCCCTTGCAAATAACGACCACTGCGTTACCAGTCCCCATGTCCCCTTGCAAATAACGACCACTGCGTTACCATGATAGCCTTTTTTTCACCCAGCCCCACATAATCTGCCATAAAACGTTATTTAGGAATGTCAATCAGAATTTGAAAATTGAGGGCATTTCTAAGATTCTCTAGTTTTGTTGAAAATTATGACTTAAAATAAATGTTTGCAGTAAGGCACTTTTAATAGGCCCTAAAATAGTATAATGACCATTATAAATAGTCTCAAGTACCACTAAATATAGTAATACTGGAGATTTTACTTATTTTTCTTATCTACATGTGTATACTATGTCTTTGAATAAAATATAGTGAATAACAATACATTGTTTATACCCTAAACAAATCACGATATATTATATAAATGTCGACACTTTTGCTTTTGCATTGAAAGGCATAGGTCCATACTACTTTACAAATTCATTCCAAATATCGACAAGTAAAATTATTACTGCTAGAGTCAAATAAACAATAACAATTCAAACAAACAAAGAGTTTGTGATGCAACGTAATCTCAACCATTTTTAACATTAAAACAAATAAAAACCAACTCGAACACTTTTTTCAAATCCACGAAGCTCATTGCTCTAACCACACATTATTTCTAAATCTACTTATTTACGTTTAGAAAATAGTAACTGTTTGTTTTGATTTGCTTAGTGATTATTACATACAAGACATTGACATGACATTTTTTCAATGTCGCCAGCACACAAGGTAAAAAAATGATAATATTCCAAGCTATCAAACTGAGTATTCTTTCTTGGTCAAAGCATTAAAATATCAGAAAAAAGAAGAAATATTTTAAACATAATTTATCAAAAATGTTTTTAAACTGTAACATTATAAGTTTAAATCATATTATTTTAAACAACAATTCTACCAAATAGAAATAATTTGCTCAAATGGTAGCACTGAGTGTTGCTATCAATAAAATATCTTTGGGAATATTGGGGAAGGATGATCTTTACTACAAAATAAGTTATTGTATTTTATAACAGTTATAAGGAGACGTGCTAACGGTTAAATGATATTAACAAAATGTGTAAAATACATCTTACAATAATCTTGTTAATATTAATTGACCAGTAAATTCCCGACAAGTTCCGTTCTGCGGGTTCCGCCCTCTAGCGAAAATAACCTCAAACTTCGCGTAAGCGGGCGGAAGATGGCCGTCGCGTGCCGAGTGTTGCTCTGAGTATTTACGACGATTTTTTAAGTTTTTAAGTGTAAAGCTGTAACAATTGACCCGGAAACTAGTGTTTATATTGTTTGTAATACTTCCATAGTGCTTCTGAGTGTGTTTTGCTAGTGTTTAATTGTAAGTTTCACTCAAAAAGTGCGGTAACGACAGTGTGTGAAGCTACAAGTTTTGAGCTTGTGTCTAATACCGGAATGTTGTGTTAAATCCAACTGGATTGTTTCTTTAGACGCGGAGTTACTACTGGAAATAACTTAATACACTTTTCAAGGTAAGTTTTTGAGTTAAACGAGACAGTTAAGTTAACTTTTGGAAAGTTCAAGTTTGTTTACTTCAGTGTGCTCTAACGCGCATGTTCCGTTGATAAAAGTTCTGAGTACATAGGTACGACAATGTCAAATGACAAGATTACCACAGAATTTTGATTCATATCAAAATAGGCATTCATAAAGCGTAGATAAGTAAATGATTCCTAGGTAGTTTCAATATTAAGATAGATCTTAGGAATCCGTGGCAGAGAGCAAGCTAAGCTAAGCACAAACTACTTGTATTAAAGTACGAACTCAGTTTACCCTGTTGACTTATGTAGATGACCTATCTAGGTATCTTCTTTTAATTAAGTAGTTAGCTGTAGGTATATTAAATCTACTGAATCGGTTTTTGTTGTTACGTAGTCATCTTAGTTTACTTCTTGAGTCCCTGGTAGGTACATGTTTACAAAGGTATGTAGGTAGCATGGTACGCCATAGACGATGCATTTTGTTTTTTTTTTCCTGTCCATTGAACTTGGTCGTGATCCATTCTAATACAGCCTCCGTTTCGTGTCCGTGGCTACTTTCTTTATTAATAAATTTACTTGATTTGAAGTTATTTATGTAATCATTAGTTACCTTCATACGTTTATTGTTACGTGTTAAGCTTTATACTCTACGTAGGTAGGTTCAAATCAATAATTCTGAAAACAGACCAATTAAATTGAGTCTTGCTTGATGTTAGCTAGCTGCCAATTACCTACTTATTAAGAGACCTACAAATCATAGTTGGACCTCCTACATGTCGGTGCTTAAAAGGATGCCTTACTAGATAGGTATCTACTATTACTTCTTTTAAGTAGTAGGTACCGATGACTGGCCATAATGTTCATTCACACTTCAACATGGGCATTTATGATCATCTAATTGTGTGAACTTACGTACCAACATACCTACCTATGCGTAGTTTTTTCATGCCCTTGCCTTGTTTAAAACATTACTAAAACCACAATGAGATTCTAAGTTAGTTTATTTCCTCAATTTTGCTTATTACCAATAGTACCTAACTACATGTTGGATAGGTATGTCATATACCTATGACATACCTATCAGTAGGTAGGTTGTTTATGCTCCTAATACGCGATTTTATTATATTTGCTTGGGGTTTTAATTTAAACCATCCATAGATAAAATAACACCTTCATCTAAAATGCGTGTTCTTACTACCATCGTTAGCTTTTAGCACTAAACGTGACTGTGTTAATTATTTATTCCTTCTATTGAGGATAGTTAGTTGTTCAGCTCTTATTGAATTAAGTATGGATCTAGATCCTTGCCTGAACTTGGCCTGTTAGCTAGTTACCATACTGCTTAGCTTAGCTATAAAGCATTATGCTCACGACGATCAATTGGTTTAGTGAATATCTGCTTAATCAATATAGGTAGATCATTTAATTCATTTATTTCAAGTTTCGATTCCGGATTAAATCAATACGATATAAAAATTAGCGTGTTATAATAAACCAAAATACCTACCTACCTAACTAGACTGGTCTAATAACAACGTTATTTTTTAACAACTTTATTAAATCGCTTCGCCATTTTGTGCACATTCGGAACTTCATTAAAACTGTTGCATTAAATCGAAAATTATATGAAAAGCGATGTATGTACGCAATATTATCAAAAAAGCACCAAAATGACGGTAGTTGTTATAATCATAGTAGGTACTCAAGGGAGTATCATAATATTACACAAAATGAGAATAATTAACATAATTAGCAAAACTCCATGTAACTTTAAGCTTTAGTAAGCATCTGAACCTTGTAACTTAGTTCAATCAATCAATCAATCAATATAATTTATTTGCAGAATACAGTTTACAAGATGTTACAGTCAAATTGAAAAATAAATAATGTTCAGTGTATTCAGCTTGCAAGCAAGCATGCAAATATTTGTTTGTATATTTGTATTAGTTGGGCTTAAATTAGTTTATTGTCGCTGTCCATTTATTTATCAAACATTTATTCACCAAAGCCAATTGCGTGAAAACCAAGAAGTTAAATATTTACTAACGTTATCTGTTTTCCCTACAGCCAATTCCAGCTCCACGGTCCTATTTCAAATCCCGCTTCTGAAACTGATCCCACTTCTGAACCCGATCCCACTCCTGAAGATTAACATTCTAAAAATATTCAAACACCTAATAGTAGAATAAAGTTGTAAAATTGTCTGGAATTTAATTTATAAAGATTCTTTGCTAGCAATGTTAAATGATAGGGAATTAAGTACGTAGTTTTGATAAATGGGTACGCACTACGCATATTGTATGTTGCCTTCATTAATTTGCATTCGTAATTGTGTTCGATTTGTTCTCATTTGATTCATTTGATATACACGACATTGCATTGTCGAGAAAAACAATGAATGGTAAATCAATGCAAATTTATATTTGGTTTTATTTGTAGTCATCTACGATACGAATAAGAGCTCAAAGCGCTTTAAATTTTGTATTGGACTCTCAAGAAAAATAACAAGTAGAGAGAATCAATTGATTATAAGGCTATTGTAGACATGACCAATTATGACGTAATTATATTTATCTGGTGGGCAATTCTTCGAGCGCTTCAACCGCCGTAATTCCCGTGACCGCATTAATGTCGAAATTCTTGTAGCTTTCGAAGCATTTCAGTTAAATTTTTTAGAAGTCAGGGCACTCTACAAGATAACCGAAAATAACATCCAAAGCTACAGGAATTTCGACGTTAATACGGCCACGGGAATGACGGCGGTTGAAACGCTCGAAGAATTACCCTGGTTACCTATGACGCATGTGAAGAGGGTATCGACTTGTGACGAAGCTCGTTTTAATTAACACTAAAGTTAATAACGGGTTGTTGCCATTGTTAAAATATATCCCGATATTTCGATGATGTTGCAATCGCCATGGTCACCGGATAACTGAAGTCTGCGGGTAGGTTAGGTTCGGAACAGTCGGTCTACCCTCTTTCTTATTCGCTTACTCTCACTATTACTGGATCACTTGAAATTACTCTCCCTCTCTTAAAGTAACGAAAATGGCTATTTAACAATACAGAGCATACCGAGTTATTTTGTCTAGAGTTTACCGACAACACTGAAACTTAGACTTACTAACAGTTTCGTGAACACGAAGGCCAGAAGTTACTTAATATTCAGGCAGTTTTAAAGTTATCCCTATTCGACCCTCGTTCCTGGAACACTTGTAGCCTTGAAGAACATGGGTGTAGTTTCCGAAACCCTTGAATATTATAGATGATGATGTGATATACAATTATCTTGCCAACATTCTCCAAAATGTGTGGCAGGTTTAGATTGTAATATACATACGTACCTATATTTTCTATGAAACGTCCTATGACTTGTGTTGTGTACATTGAAGTATTTTCTTGACAGGTTTCTTGTAGAATTCTAATTAACAAATCACCAATTAAACTTTATCATATCACTGTCAGTACAAATGTAATTACGTCATTTCGTTTTGACAATGTTCTACGCCAATTGATTTCCATTAAATAGGTGTTCTCGTTACGAAATAAGTTATTGTTATTGTCAGAAAAACAAACCATGTTCAGTAAAATCAATAATTTACTAAAATATTAATAGGGTATGTGTTAACAATAGATAAAATTCACGCCGTCATAAATTCAATTACATTTCATCGGAAATCGTGTGATTAAAACCCAAACCAGACCGAGTTTAAAAATACGTTAAATATGTCGACTTTTATTAATTAATATTCCGCTGTTAATTTGGCAACATTAACTCTTTACATATTCATTTGTTTGTTTGTATGGCAACACTGCTCATTAGTTCATGTACCTACATAGTCATGTACATAAACACGTAGTCACATTTGCAGTGCAGCGGGCCAGTTATGGACGTGTTTATCGATGAGATCGATGTGGATAAACTTGGATAATACATTCGTCACTTTCCGACATGTATGTAGGTGTGAGAGTGATGGATGCTTTATCCACCGATAAAGGCGACCATAATAAGGGGCCACCGATGAAATTATTCTATGAAAATGTGTAATGCTTTTAGAGCAAGTTTTAAACATACTAACACTTTATTTAATCCTGAATTCCTGAGTGGATTTAGTTATGCATGAAGGAGCATGCCTTTCCATCAACGTTACTTACCTGATAACATACATACAATATACACGTACTAGCGTGGGTAGAGAACTAGCCATTTATTGTTCATAGTAACGTAACATTTTTCTTTTCTCGTTTATTGCTAATTGAGGTAATGTATAATTTTAGGGATGAAATGTAGCCTATGACACTCACTGCGCCTCTAGCTAGGTATCTCTGTAAAATAAACACGTCGATCCGTTGTTCCTTTGATGCACGAAAGGAGGACAAACCAAACACACTTTCGCATTTATTATATTAGTAAGAATTGCTCTTTAAGTATCTGTAAAGTTATTCCCGAATTATTTTCAAAATATCTGGTAAAAAGTAACCAGTGGTTACCACGTTCCGCACGCTTATTTTATAAAAGTAAACTAGCGACCCGCCCTCGCTTCGCTTACATAAGTTAATATATAGCCTATGGCGACCCGCCCTCGCTTCGCTCCGGGTTCTATTATATACCTCTATAATATATAAAAGACAACTCTATAGAAGTCTTGCTTCGGCACTTCTTATTAATTTACGGTCCCGTTGCTGGGCAAAAGCGTCCTTTCCTTCCACGAATTAATTCAACATTGTTTCCACACAAACATACTCGTGTGATAATGCACCAGTTCACTTATTTCAGAATGCAGCAAATTTGCACCAATTAAAAATTCATCGCATATCACCGAGTCATGCGTCATTTTGTAATATCAGTATGCAGTGCATTCGCGTTCATTTTCGAAATTGCTCACTTTGACGAATGGAAAAAGTGGAAAAAGAGCCAGTTCGTTTGCTACCTTTGTCGAGCGACAGGCGCATACTAATGGAAATCTATGGGGAGCGAATTACCATAGAGCTGAAATATGTTTCGCCAAATCGATGTCTCTAGGGTAAAAATGGATGTTCAAATATCGTCTAACATTTTGCACAAGTCACATCAAAATAATCACATCACAATGGTAAATTAAAATGATTTATAGATTATGTAAGGTAAGACGAAATATAAAACAAAAGCCAAAACAATCCTATAATATTAAAGATGCAAAATCAAAGCCGATGCAAATGCAAGATCAAATGCATACCCATTTTCATAAATACTCAGAAATACGAGTAATGTTGACACGGTTGTTGGAAACATTCTAAATAAATAAAAATCTAATAAAGTTACAAATATATTAAGATATATTCTTATTGCGTTATGAAACGAGAATTTAAAATAAATTCCTTTCAACAAAAACAGAAGTCTGTGTAGAGAGAAGTTGTATTATGAGTATTATGCCAGTCGCAAAAATAAGAATGTTATTAGAACGCCATTTTATTAGCGTAAAGCTCAGTTCAAATCAATAAGTATCGCGGAAGTGGTCGCAAGTTCAGGTAAGCAGCTAGCTATTGAACCATAGACAGGAAAATCATAGATTGTAGAAGTTTATGCAAAGTTTAAATTTAGAAAATAACGAATTCAGACGTAGTCGACGTCTTGTTCGACTAATGCGAATGTAAATAACGATGACAAAACGAAACGACGAAATACCTTCGTTAAATTAAAATCTTAACGCCGCCTCAAATTCAATTACAAGGAGGTGCGTGGGAACAAGAGCCCTCGACTCTCAGTCATTCATTAAAAACGCTAACTAATTGTTTAATCACCGGTTAATCACGATTTGTAATGCGAGCAGATAGCTGGTTCCATTCCTAAACACCTTTTTTCTATTGTTTCATGCTTGGGATTACCTCGTTCTAATTTGTGACTCGGTACTTACATCGGTTTACGGTTTCGTTCATTAGGGATTGTGACTTAACAAAGACGTGCAAAGAAGCCTCGGGAGAGATTTAATTCACGCTTTAATAGCTCATTTCATTTCAGAGTCGTTTTCGATGCTTGCGCCGTATCGCTCTTGACAAATCTGTACAGCAAACAGCGTAAATGGGCAGTTAGATCCGCTCAGTAGTTCCCTAAATTAACTCCAACAAAGAGACGAATAGAAGAGATAAACATCTAATGGTCTCGCACTTAAAAGTGCATTACACAAGCAACATTATTACCCGATGCAGTGCCGTGGCTTTGTGACAGAATGGAATACATTGCGGCAGTGTTCTACGAGGTCCACTTTAATGCTCTGTCAATCCGTTCAATCCTACAAGGAAATGGCATAGAATCAGCTATTCCAAACAATCCCGCAGTGCGCTTTTGCGTCCTTTACTCTCTATAGACAGACGTCTAGGTTAGAGCGGTTCGGGAATACAGAAAGTGGACTTTAATAAAATGCCACAGCCACATTGAAGTGGCGTGTTTGCTGTGACGGCGTCTGCGGAGTGTCAACATTTGCGCTCGGGTCTCGGCTATTCGGTTTGTGTTTGCCGTTCAAGCGCACTCATTAAATCTTAGCTTTATGAAGACCGGATTTGTTGACCTGAGGTTGTGATATTGGTCGACATGTTCTCGATTGTTTGGTGAAACTTAGCGATGTGTTGCCGCAGCAAACGGCCGGCATACATGAATTGTTCCACCAGCTTGTTGATACGGCCGCTCGCGGCTGCGGTTGTAATTGGAATAAATTACTTCATAGTGCCATTGTATTCAATTATTTTCAATGAACTCGGTTATGTTATGAGTTGCGGTGTTAAATGTGCTAAGTTAATAACAATGCGATATAATTCTGCCACAAAACAGAGTTGTAAAGCGAATGAAATCGAATTTCAAGCCACACCGAATATATTCCGTTGAATTCAAAGGCTAGATACTACTTGAGAACTTGCGGATGCATTCAAGTTCCAATTTCAATCAACAAATAAGCGCTAAGCGTAGACTTTAGAACTAAAACCTCCCGGGTTGGGTTTTTAGAGAGATAGTTTTAGACATCGCAGTTGAACGATACGAATACGACGTCAGTTACGACGTTTAAAAGTTCCAGCTTTTCAAGTGTCCCGAACATCTGTTTTGTGTCAACGTTCAAGTTTTGAGCCGCGTTGCGGAATTTCATTAGTGCAAGGTTTGGCAACACTGAGATTTGGACGAGAGGTGTTTAAATATTGAACGCTCGAACTTACTTCGCTTTGTCTCAGGACTTTTAAGTGAAACTACGATCTATTTTAGACGAGATTTTCATTAAGAACAGGCGGAGTATTAAAGTTTGACGGTCCTAAGTGCACTTTATATAGGAGTGCTCTAAATGTTCCTTATTATGGCTGCTTTTAGAACTTTATAATATAGGTAAATCTCATTTGGTAGCGAATAATTTCTACAGCGATTTTACATTAAGTCTCCAGATGAAACGCTAAATTTACAAGCCGGTCTGGTAATGTCGTGTCATAAAAACTTGGTACAATAATGTCCAAGAACTTATTTGAAACGGTCGCAGGGGTGCTGCTCTAGCGATGAAACTTTTTTCCAACGCATCTCACGTAAAATGAAGAAAACTCAGTATTACAACGCCTTATCTAAGTACTTCGTTAAGTGGATTATTAACTTCGTTCTTATGCGAACAAGCGTTATCTAACTTCTAATTAAGCATTATTTATGATGTAGTTACTAAGTCCCCTAATTACTTATGCCTCCGCGAGAACTCTAAGACGTACAAAGTCGATGTTTTAGCGCTGACAAACTTGTGTGCCGCGTGATTTATTGGTGCGAATAAATTTGAGATTTGCATTTGTAGCATTTTCATAATCTGTGCCCCGGTAGCAGAGTGCAATAAATATTGCACGCTGTGGGGATACAACATGCTATGCGCTCACAACCCCTGCTCATACTCGCAGGGGCCGCTATTATTCATAATAGGCTCAGGAATAACAAACAACAAATTCAATTCAAAACTTTATTCCACCCCGATTTAGGTTTGCTTTCGCTTCAATGTCCTCCTGAACTTTTACCGCTATAGATTTATGTCGCTTATTATATTTTACACGCGTAAAATGAACACACCAAATGCTACATTGTATTCTCTACTTTATCCCTGTCAACATAGAAACTATTGCACCGTTATACAAAATAGGGAGCCTTTATAGTTCCTCGAGCCAAACCCTTTTGTCGCCGAGCTCGTAAATTATCTATTTAGGTTTGCATTTGGCGATAAATTGGTTTTTATTGTTTGTTCAATCATGAAAAAACATGTCAACAGTTGCTGATGATATTGTATTATTAATCTCTCTCGGTTGGCTGCGCGTTGCAGATTCTACAAAATACAAGCTAGCTTTGTTTGTCCACAAAATGGATTCGATAAGCCGAGATTCATGATCCGAACAGGAATAATTGCCTCCGTAATGTGTTTTTTGCCTAAAGACAAAAGCGGCCGGAGTCACTAATGTCGCATGTCAAAATCGATCAACCTCTGCGGAGAAATTCCGATTGTATCCAGCGAGTTATTAGTACACGAAGTTGCTTATCTCGGACATCGGATGTACGGATTGCGAGCGTTCCGAGTGCCTTACCTAATCTGTACGACTCCTATCTCAGGTCATGGGCCAAAAGATACCGTAAGCCGCGCTCCGCACAAAGAGTCTCTTTCAACGGCCGACAGTGAAATCTATAGTATTGTTGCAAGGTTAATTTTCGCTTGACCCCTTCGGAGATCGATGTTAAAGTTTCAACCGATCCACATTTTGAAGAGTTCATTTTAAAGAACTCTGTATGTGGAGCTCGACCTATTTCCGAACGTGATGGATGGTCTCGTTCCTCGTTTTATCGAGCTATCATGTATGATTATGATATTCTGAATCTTATTACGAGCTGGTATAGCTGAAATTGTTAGTGTACTTGTAATGTTTGGATTTATTAGTGAAGTCATTTAAGAGCCGTAGGTATTCCAGTTATAACGCGTACGCCCGCCGTCAAGTACTATTGATTCGGCTACTTGTAGTGAGGGATTTAATATCGCCGGCTTCTGTCGGAGCTGTCGGGTATTTCCTTTCCATTTTTCCGGTACGTCACATCCGGTTGTCCAAACAATTAGCCCTGGTTCCCTCGTAGGCCTTTTTGTACGTTCTTTTGCATAATATCGCCGGAACACGGCTTAATTTTTGTAAGAGCAAATATTGTTTCTTTTCTCTGACAAGAATTACTTTGATATTAAAAACAGGCAAATCCAATGAAAATGGAATCAAGAGAGTTATTAGACGTGAAAACGAGTGCTAAAGTACTCCAGTCTGCATTAAGAAGTTGAAACGTCCGGGACTCTGTTAAAATTAAAAATGTATTTCCCGGGAATATTCGAA
Source organism: Tortrix viridana (assembly GCA_963241965.1). Taxonomy (NCBI): domain Eukaryota; kingdom Metazoa; phylum Arthropoda; class Insecta; order Lepidoptera; family Tortricidae; genus Tortrix; species Tortrix viridana. The sequence continues at coordinate 3,613,398 of OY725196.1, read as the reverse complement.
ACTCGTCTAAAAGCACAATGGACAGAGATAAAAGGAGGAAACTTGGAAACGGGGTAGTTCATTAAGCAAGCCATTAAGTCTGTTCTCAATCGTCTAAGACGAGGAGTTAATCTTCGGGATACAAGTGTGCTTCGGTTTTTTAAGCCCACATTTGACACATCCGTCTCGAATCGTTGAATAATGGCTCTGGTCCATTAAAATATCAGCTTAAAACGCCCCTCCGTCTAAAAATAACGGACGTTGTTCCTTGTCAGCTAAACGTTTATTTTGTGGGAAATTTCTCAAAGGGAATGTCGGTTAGTGACATTTTTTAAGATATATGTAAAACACGGGATCTTTGGAATCCGGAATGCTGATGCACGCCGTGTTTTAGATCTAATCCTGGACCAGGACGTAAAAGAAGATTAAAGTGTTTAACCTGAATGTTATGTCAGTAAATATAAGGTTATTGTGTGTAGGCGTGAAATAATGCGAGTTGTCTCATTCGTAGAATCGTAATCTATGGTTACGGCATTAGTCACAGCCTTTCGTTCAATAACGTGTTATTGCCTTTGGGAGTGAACGTTTTTTATCTTCCACTAACATTGACACTCACCCTACATTTATCTGTTATTTGCTTTTAGCCCACAATCGTCGAAGAATGCCGTCTATATTGTGACTCATTCTGAGTCGCCTGTCTACGATTAGCGACTTCTTTCATGAATATACAAAATTCACTTCGCTTATTATTAATCCAAGATCACCCGTGACATAATGACACACGCGTCGCTCGTTAAATCCACCCGTATCCACGAGCTGACTGGATTTGTTGCTAAACATGTTTGACAGCTGTCGAGTAATGTAAGAGACCTTAGGGAAGCCGGAACGCGCTGAGCGTTGTGTAAACAGATAAACAGTTTTTTTCTTTTCGACGGACAGATGTTGTTTATTTTGCTTCATTTTGCCGACGAAGCCCGACTGTTCACGAACAGGAAGCGATTAAGTGATATTCTAGTTCTGCCACTTGAAAGTGAACTACAAATTAACTTTAATTTTGCGAGCTCTGCTCTGTGCCGGCTGCGTGCATCGTAAATTAAAAACATCTTTCAACGCAACATGCAACGCGGCCATCTTGTTTTTAGCTCCATCAAGAATTCCATTCATTACTAAAACCTTTATCTTGTATTCCGCTGCTCATCTTATTTTGAAAGCATCTCTTCCCAATAATTCTGAGTAAGCAACTCATCTTTCGAATAGTCCAAGAGCACTTAATTTATTTACCGTTTCAAGCATCGCTCACAACTTTAGAGCGGGGCTTATGTTTTATATTAGTTTCTGGGTTTCCACTTTATGAATACGAATTTCCTCAAAGTTTCATTCGAAATTCAGCGGAGGCGACTTAAGTATTCTCGGTGCGTTGCCGCGTGCCCCGCCGATGTTATTACTCGCTAAGTACCCGCTTATTTTCCTAGAGTTATATAGTATCAAGCGAATTTCGCGAAGCAAACAAATTCTTGTGAAAATTTTCTATCAAGGTCTAGCATCGATGGTGTGTTCATTTCTCAAACGCTCCCGGGACAAGCAAACTTGCTCGGAATATAAGAACAAGTGAATCCGGTTTTATCCGGTTCCCGGGATTTATTGCTTAAGTTTTTAACAAAAAGCTTTCGTTTATATGGACGACGTGATCCGTTGGGAGTGTATAATAACAATATGCAGGGTTATAAGGTATTTTGTAATCGGAATTCCGATTCTGAAAACGCGATATCAATCCGTGTACGAAGGCGTAAAATGAACCGAATAATGAGTGTATCGGGGTAGGAAATTACAAGCCTTGGGGGACATATGTTCCTCAATAATAGATGGGCGGGGCGGCGGAAAGGTGCGGTCGGCAGGTATAAAGCGGGGTATTTTTTCATCGAATGTATTGCCTTTTTTGCGATCCCAAAGCGAAGTGGACGAAAACTAAGAAGACCCTGCAAGCGGCTTTTTATTTTATTACCTTTTATAAACATAATTAGCTCTACACCTCTAATTAATTTTGATTTATAACGGGACTTTTCATTTAATAGACGAAACTTCTGGAATTTAACATAACGTAAAAATGCTATCATTAACTTTTACCGTAGTAAGTTAAACAGTTTGAGAATCAAGGCAACTCGACCGGATAATTCTTCGGATATGGTAAATGATATTGTAAAACTTTGATATTATAGCTTTTAAACCGTTTTAGTTGAAGTGCTTGAAATAAAATCTGGACTCAAGCCAGAGAAATTCTGATTGTGATGCAACGATTCAGCCAACTGGTCACTGGAGCATGGACAAAAGAAAATCACAGACAAAAAATGCATGAAGCGTGAATTCAAAAAGTTTAAATCTGACGTTGGTCTATGGTCGTTTGTTTTCTTTTTCGAATTTAGATTCCAACAAAATTAGTGCTGCCAGTGTTAAAAATAGCAATGGCTTTAATGAAATTAATGTATCAAGAATAAATAATGTCAAAATTGCCGACACGATAAATGACCGCCTATAATAACGGCTGTAGTCACCTATTCGAGTAATTTCAGCCTGTACGATCCAGTGGGAATTCCCGTACATGTGTTTCTGTTCCCATGGAAAATATCCACTAAAGGTAAATGTCTCTTTTAAAGGTTCATCGGAAGGAAAAAATAACACTAAATTTCTCTAGGGACTGCAGTGTGTTATTTTCGGATGTATTTTTTATTAGATGGTAGTGTTGCAGGCTTATGATAGTTAGTAAAGTACTTAGTAATTAATTAAAAAATGTATTTATCTACTTGGTCAGAACTTGCAATTGGTATTTATTGGGAAATTAAAAATGAAATAAAATGAATTATTGTTTTAAGACAATATTTCTCTATAACTAAGAATCTGTATAAAAATTCAAAACGTCGTCGCATGTCTTAAAAATTGTGTATGAGTTTTCATAAAGAACAATATTTGCGACTCGCGTTGTACCTACACATGCATATTGGAGTCGCTCGCTGTAAGTATTTGCATTTCAAAGTGATACTGTGGATTTTTCGCGGTCCGTAGCTGTTCATACATAGACATACGACACAGCGTCAGGTTGGTTTTTAAATGAAAACTGGGTAGCCTCGAATTGTTATGTTGTACCAGAATGGCTTCGTTCGGTTCCTAACGCTATCATTTTTATTACGGTACCGAATTTAATTTTAATTGAGAACTAGCTTTTGCCCGCGACTTCCGCATCCGTCCGGAACCGTCCCATTTTCCGGGATAAAAACTCTCCAATATACTTTCCTAGAATACTATTTATCTCTTTGCCAAAGTTTCATTAGGATCCGTTCAGCCGTTTTGCCGGGAAAAAGTAACAAACAAACAGAGTTCCTTTACATTTACAATATGGTGTGTAGTGTTTTAGTCATTACTGTAGGTAATTGTTATATAATGATTTTTGCATACATAGTGCCATTTTCACCTTTTTTTTAGTAAGTAGGTACACATAGTCACATACGTGACTGTCAGACTTTTTTATACCCGCTTTCAGGGGATAAATTGTGACGTTCTCAATATAAAGGGACCTTATGGAGGCAAGCGGTTACGCCGTTTTTAGAACTGTTACCATAGTATTCGTATAGTTACAAGAATAAAAAGAGCGTAACTGCCTTTATCCATAAGGTCTCTTTATATTGAGAACGTTACAATTTGATTCCTAGATTACCTTGAAACTATCTCAATGTGACGTGTCGTATTTTATATACAGAAGTATTAGGTATTTTATGTTTTTGAATAATTCTACATTGTGTCTTTCATAATTTAAGATGCATTTCAGAATTCAAATATGCTCGGTTAAATTTTTTAATGGTAAAGTGTTGTCTATTCCAAGGATTGTGGTATAAGTCACGTCTTCAATTAAATGATTATATCGATATTTGTTTAACCAAGGTGCGTACGAACAGCAATAACAATGCGTTGAATACAAAAACAGATGCGAATCCAAGAATATGCGAATGCGAATATCTACGTAAATGCGCATTACGGTTGACATACTAATAAGTCTAATAACCTTGAAAATGTTGTGTTTAAAATGAAATGCAATTTTCTCAAGTCTTCTTACAATTAAAATTGTGGAAGGTTGTTGTTTGGTTGTTTGTAATATACATTATTTAGTATAAAAAATAATTGTATGTATGTAAACTCTTTATTGCACAAAAAGTACATAAGTAAATAATACATTGACATCGTAAAATTAGGCGAACATATCCCTAAATAGGATCTCCTCCAGCTAACCCTGAAGTAGATGAGTAAGGACAATGCATGGGGATGCAATGCATGAGATCCCGCTTTTCTATAATACAAAGTTAAGAACCCGAGTAAAAAACGATAAACGAGCTCAACGCGAACCAATTTCTCCGCGAGCAGAACCTTCTTACATAAACAAATGAAAAAGATCTCGTAATGTAATGGCCAACATTAACTTTTAATTCAAAGTTCCTCCAGGCAGGACGAAGTTATAACTTCATTTCTAACCTCTACGCAAAACGGGTGGGGTATTATATAAGTTTAACGTGTGTATCTGTCTGAGGCATCGTAGCTCCTAAACGGATGAACCGATTTTGATATAGTTTTTTTTGTTTGAAAGGTGACTTGATCGAGAGGGCTCTTAGCCAAGTTTGGTGAAAATCCGTTGGGCCATTTAAGTGTTACGAGCTCTGAAAGTAGGTCCCAATTTTGTTGGGGCTTTATCTATTCTTAATAGTTATTATTTAGTTAGCCAAGTGTTCTTTGCACAACGGAGTTAACACTTACTACCCTCAGGACCGTTGTAATTAATATTTTATAAAGACAAGAACCCGAGCGGCGAAGAGGCTTTTCAAATAAAAGGCCTTTTATTTAATAACAAAAGCGTTTTGCTACACTAAGTCTACTTTATGCGAGTAGAATGAAGTTAAAGTACTTTTGTACTGAACTATTTAAGTATTTACTAAGCACTCTTTACAGTTACATAAATTCGCATGATACGGACTATTTAATTTGGATAGTAGTCATAAAAACATCGCCCTAATGTGTTGCCAGTTAAAATATAGAGCTAAAGTAGAGATACCGTGAAGGCGCTTTAAGGCGTTAAAAGACACGTGATTTTATACGTTTATGTCAGAAAAATGATCTTTGAAACAAGGTTTACTGCCGACTGTTTTGGTTTTTTGCAAAATCTGATAACACCAAAATTGGTTAGTCTACGTTAAAGTTATAGTGGAAATCCCTTTGCCACCTTCCGACTCCATCACTATTTAACCGCCATAATATTATATTGCCATCGGGTATATACGAACATATTCCAATTAAGACCTAGTTCAAACTTCAGTTACAAGAATTTAACTGAACATAAATAAAATCTAGTACAGTCACCACACGGGATTGTTGAGCCACCATAGAACCCTGTCATAATGACAACGTCAAGTCACTCAAAAGAATTTACGTCAAAATTTTCCGTCGACTTTCTGTGATAGGGTTCTATAGTGGCTCAACAATCCCGTGTGGTGACTGTACAACGACAAAAAAGTTTCGTCAAGTGTTCAGAGGCGTATTTTAAACTTAGAACGCACCTTTTCAAAAATCCATAGATAAAATAAATCTTACCGTAACGTTCTTAGTGTCTTTTTAAAAACGTCTGCACAAGCACGTCAAACACAACACGGGCGTCAACTTGTTAGTCCGTTATTGTTCATAAACAAATTCTGGTTAAGTTTGCTGGAACGCCACTTCCCCTTGTTCAAAGTTGACGCTGACTTGTGCTGCAGACTTTGACGGTTGAGGTAGTCTATAATCTATGTAACCTGTATACAGCGTGTTTAGAATCGTCGTGGTTGTCAACAGTGTCGAAGACAAACGCTTTTGTGGTGGCGTTGTTATAGCTAAGTAAATTTATGGGAACTTGGTTTTACCTTTAGGCCTCGTTTACGGAGACGCGGGGCGTCGCGCGTTGCGTTGGGCGGCGCGGCCCGCACTTAATTCAAACATATGGCGTTGTATAAGTGCGTTTACGGAGAAGCGGGTTTTCACGCGTTTGCTTGAAATGGAGCGTATTTTGTGGCGGAGCCCGCGGATGGCAACGCCGCGTCGCACGCGGCGTTTATCGCTGCGGCGCACGCAGCGGCAATTCTCGATGAAGCGATGCCCGCGACGGGAACCTTCTGCCAGTCTAATTTGGAAATCCCACAACGCAGACGTATCACTGTCGCAATGGAGTACGATATAATCGACTTTTTTTTAGAAGAAAATTGTATGTTAAAAAGTGAATTATTTATTATAAGAAGTGGCCCAGTGTTTACAGCAACGGAACATGAGAAGTTGGGAGAATATGCAACTCTTTATAGGTCAATAAGAGAAATAGGTTATGATGTATTTCATGGTTATACACGGATGTCTACTACAACTTTTGATTATATACTAAACATTATAGGTCGGTATATTACGATATATTTTAGTATATTTCGGGCAAACAGAGGGTGTTCCTTTTTCAACACTCTTCGTAACCGAAATGTACACATTACCGTCACTCAATTTAACGACTAAGTCCCTAAAACGTCGAAATTACTTGACTCTTGTTGGTTTTACCTTGTCGTCCATACAATGATACACTCTATGTAGCATCACTCCCACTCAATAACGACTTCAATACGTCAAGCAATAAACAGTACTTTCTAAGTTGCCGAAATTAATAAGAACTGCAGGTGTGTACGTTCTTCTGCTTATTATTTTATTGCTTTATTGTCTAGCCTAGTATTTACCTCGACACTTTCGGCATCAAACGTACCGAAGATTCTGAGAAATTCGTTATTTTGTTTATTGTGATTACCTTGCACGTGTTTACCTCGGCTGTTATACCTGCTGCAAACCAAATTGGTACACCGTCGTTAGGTTATTATGCATTATCTATACGTTATCATATTTTATACTTTATTAGTAAATAATTCATATAAAGTATAATTGTAAAATAATATTGATTGTTCTTCAATCCATTTAACGGCAACTCTCAATAACGCCATATAATGCGCAGTCCCTTCAGTGTCGCTATTATATGTATATAGAGTTTGCACTGTATATCGTTCGTTCAAATAGTGTGCAGTACACCCACACACTGCTATAGAAACCATACATATAATATTATCTGAATAGCCCATTATTTAATAATTTAATATAAGATACATATTTCACATTAATTTTTATAATAAATTACCCGACGTAGTTTTAGAGTTACCCCTTCCAGCACTTAAAAATTACTTGAAAAAGTCGTTGATGTCAAAGGCGTACTATAGGGTCGAGGACTATCTAACGGACAAAAATGCTTGGCCTAAACCAGAAAATTAACTAATGTTTAATGTTCAATAGCTTACCTACTACTCGTACATACCTCATAAAAATCATGTAAACGCTGTATCTTGTCTAGGGGACACGGTTTATGTAGGAAGACATGTCAAAACTGTTTTGTGTGATATATATATATATATATATATATACGTATATATATATATATATATATATATATATATATATAGAATGACTACGAGAAAATTTATATATATATATATATATATATAAATTTTCTCGTAGTCATTCTGACATGTTTTCCTGCAAAACTACGCAGATATTTAATATTATTTTTACAGTTTTATATAATGCTAGAATAAGTAGTGACATTGTTATATTTTTTATTAAAAAAATGACTAACTGTTGAGTTTCTTGCGGCGCTTCTTCTCAGCAGTGGTCTCCTCTTGGGAAGCGCTGGTAGATTTTGACGTGTAAAATATATTTTGGTATCTTTGTCGTGTGTGGTGCTTAGCTATAATATAATATATATTTTGGTATATTAATATATATTATTATAGCTCTATGTGTGTGACGCGACTGAGGATCCGCGGCGCCCGCCGCCGCGGGCACCGCCACTTTTCCCGTCTCGCATCTCTATGATCAACATCGTATATTGCCATATGTTTGTGTTGCGATGACGCGGGCCGCTGCACGCACCGCCTGTCTATAAACGGAAAAAACGTCCCACGCGCCGCGAGACGCCACGCCGCACGCGACGCGCGACGCGCCGCGTCTCCGTAAACGAGGCCTTAGTGATAATAAGTAATATTCGCTTTAAAAATTACAATTTCGGATGATACTAATACTAATTTTTGTTTAGGTATATACTTTCTGTAAAGTAATATAATTTAAATAAATGATAAAGAACCGGGAAAATACTAAAATGATATGATAATCCTAAAAGATGTATATGTAATATACATGTATCAATATCTAGAAAATTTGTTATTTTGCTTATTTTTAACAAGAAATGAATCTAAATTAACAGTTCCGCCTCTCGAACGCATTTAAATATTTTATAACAGTGCAAATAGAAACCAGCCATTTTGCCAAACTCTTAAGATAAACTAAGATAAAATGTATAAAACGTTCACTCACTTAGTTCCTTATTGAATTCGTCTATGGCCCAAGTTGGCACTCTACCAACGAGGGTAGTTCGAAAAAGTCCCCTAGACCACTTCTGCCTTTTGCTGAATGACGTTTTGGGCTGAGTTGGAAAATATCGATGAATTGCGTTTAATGCAAAATGCGAGAATAATTTTAAAAATAACTTTTGTTTTCAGTTTTTTATTTATATTTTAAAAGGATGTGTTTTCTATTTTAGAAACAATATGTAACATCAATCATATGAATCCGATTTCATTTGCTGTGATTATCGCTTTTATGACAAATTTTTTTACGTTTTGAACCATTGCATGCATGATAACTTACCTCAAGCGTGTTTTATAATTTTTAAATTTAGGTTAATATTTGGAAAAGTTTAACTTTATTTGCCAGGCTAAATATGCAGTATATAAAAAAAAACTACATCCCACAAAGAATACATATTTTCAACATCATTTCATTACCGTGAAATATAAAACAAAAGAAAATCATCTAATTAGCCTGAAAAAAAATCAGCCGCTTGAAAAACGTTAGAGCCAAGCGTAGCACCTAATATATTCTTGGCATATTCCGGCATACCACCATCCTCTCTAGCTGTGAGATATGATTTTGCTGAGCTGAAAGGCATTATGCTAATGGCACCACTCGGGCATTTTGGAGTTTGGCGCGTATTTGCATGGTTCGATCCGTAATATCGGATGATTAAAATCTTTATTGATTTTTTTTCGGCTTATCCCGTTGGCTTACGTCGTTATTCTGCCTAATCTGTTTCATCTCTTAAGATCCACTCTTGAAAAAAATATGGTTATGAATGAAGTAACAAGTCTTGGTCAGTTTAATAAGCTATTATAGTTAAATCACAAGGACTGCTAGCTTTTGCGTGTCAGCATCTTCACAATAGATGACATTCGCAATTGATATTCTATTTCACACTAGCTCCGTTACGCGTCAACTTTGAACAAGGGGAAGTGGCGTTCCAGCAAACTTAACCAGAATTTGTTTATGAACAATAACGGACTAACAAGTTGACGCCCGTGTTGTGTTTGACGTGCTTGTGCAGACGTTTTTAAAAAGACACTGGAGCATTGTTAAATATTGGCTTTACCACAAAGAAAGACCTTAACCCTCAAGTAATTAACCACTTTTAAAGTATTTTGTTCCACACTAGCTTTTGCCGGCGACTTCGTCCGCGTAGAAGTCGTTTATCGCTGCTCCCTCGGGAACTGTCAAATTTTCCGGGATAAAAAGCATCCTATATCCTTCTCCGGGACTCAAACTATCTCCATACCAAATTTCATAGAATTCGGTATATTATTATTATAAATAAGGAAGTAGGAAAAGCTATGAAAGAAACTTGTTTCTCCGGCGCAATAATATCATTTGATAGTCAGCAAAGCCAAATGTAAGTAAGTACTCGTAACTAAGAAGATCGGGCGTCAAGAATCGTTTATAAATACCAAAACGCCGTCGATAAGAATCTACAGCGCTGAGAAAATTCAAAGTCCAAAACGATTCTAGCAGCCTTTCCTTGAAAATTCAAATCGACGAATACTTGACAAATGCAGAAGACCCACATCGCAAATAAATATTTACTCTGAACTTCCAAATTCGCTTAAATATTCTATTGCTGATTAGCATGAGGCAAACAAAAGAAGGCGTTAGGCGTTTACACTGGAATTTGATGGCAAATACTAAATTTAAATACAATGAAAAAGTTACAGATGCAATCAGAGGAGCTTTACTTACTGAAGTGTTGATCGCAAAATTGATTATAGGTTAGACGTTTTATGAAAACTAACGGTCATATTGATTGTTTATGCAATGGTTAGTAAGTAGGCAGCATGAGCATAGTTCCCTTTGCCATTCCTTTTGTAGGATGGAGTAAAAAAATTAAGAAAACGAGCAGTGCAAAAGTGTTGCTAATAGCCGAATTAAAAAAAAACCCTTATGACACGTATAAGCTGTAGGGCTAGTTTAAAATTATAGAAAATTATAAACATGAAATAGAACGCATATTAAATAATAATTTACACAATAGGACTAAACACGACACTGGACCCGAATTACGTTTCATTGTGCCACAAGAGTTGCCAGGATAATAAATAAAATTCACAAGACAGGTAATCCCATTTGTGGCTGTACACCGCAATTTAAGAGGAGCTAAATACCCGTGGAGGATTTCTACTGGCTCTGTGCTTTGAAAAACGGATTTCCACTGGTCCTACGCGCGAAAGGTCGTTAGTGCTATCACGCTCTCTGTTTAGTAGTCATAAACTGGCAAGAAAGAGATTACGGAATATTCCATGCATGTTTTTTTTTTGCTTTAATAAAAAGTCATGCATATAACAAACAGCAGAGGTTTTTTTTTCGAATAAAAATAACCAAGATGTAAGCAATTAAAGATTTGTTTCTGTCTCTTTCTAGCAAAACCGAATTTAGCATGTAGTTTATATGGCCGTAGTGCACGCTGACGTCACAGTTCATGTCGCACCTCTCTAATTAGTAGGTTTTAAATGCTTTTATCATCCGTATTTTTTGGCCGATTTTAATTTCACTTTTTGCCATCTCTTTTACGGTATTTTCATATTTGGTAATGAAATACGATATAAACATTTCATGCGTATTCGCTATTCATAATTTGGTGTTTGTCAAAAACTAGTTAAAATTCGTTCGAAGTTTTATTCTGGTATCCAAAGATATCACTGTGTTTTTTGTTTATTCTATAACAGCGTGGGAAATCTAGTTTCCGCTAATTTTAAACAAAGAATTACATGAGTAATGCTGGAATTTTAGCAGAATATTCCAAGGCTGTAGATTTATTTCATGATGAAACAATTAATGTCTTAAATTCAGGACAGAATACGAAAGAAACGTGCCCTTAACGTAAGTCCTGGATATTTATTACTGGCTATACAAACAAACTTAAACCGCTGTTCCGGGCTATGGTTGCCAAGCAAAAGTGTTTGCAGGAAAAAGATACTAGTTACATTAAATGGATTAGATCCAGTTTAGGGAAAAATCTACAGTAACCTTGTTACTTACTACATGATTACCTACAATCTTGAACTGTATTATGTCATTGTAGAAATCAGCTTTCAAAGAACGTAAATTGTTACCAGTGACAACACAATATTAGCATATCACAGAAAACCTCGTTACTGAGTTAGACTTTTAATTAGGTGTGACGTCTAACGTTAGTCGTGTTATTTACGCTGGCAACCCTACGAATTCAGAATTAGAATTTAAACTGTCACGAGACATTTGTCGCTGCTGTCATACAGCACGCGATTATGCTAAACAGGCGTAATCGCGTTAAGAGCTGCCGCCATTACGACGGTAAAACCATAGATAATATATATCCACGCTATTTGCTCTTCAAAACCATGTCATATCTCTCTAGCGTTAAAACATAAATTGGGATACCAAGAAATACGGCATACGATGTTGGTCCTTTTTGCCACTGGATACGGAAATGAGTTTGACGTGTAATTACATTATTTTTGTGACAATTGAATCGCGCGTTTCGGCGGAAACTTGATTAGCGATTTAATTGTAACTGTATCTGTGGTGCGTGATAATATAACAATTGCGTTTTTTTTTAAGTTTAAAATGTGTCATTCGATTATGAATCCCTGTCTCAATAGAGCATTAAATGTTACGTAGCACTCAAACCTTTTTTGTACTATAAAATAATAGAAAAACATAATCAGCGCCATATCTAGACCTGAACTATTAACTCTAAACTAAATCCCAACCCTCCAGCACGTAGTAAACAGTCCTCCAATTATGCCTGTAGGCTGTAGACTCTTCCAGAGCCCTTTATGACTGCGGGATAGTGTTGACTTCGTTGTATGTGCTACCGGCTTAATTTTTAGGTCGAGTTACTGGGCCAATTTACTTTAAAGCTGGCTACATACGTGCTTGTTACTTGACATGTCTGCATGGAAAACACGTCTCTGCTAGCTTCTGAATAAAGATGCTTGTATAAATAAAAAATTGTCGTACCTACTTAATTACATCATTCATCATCAATTCAGCATGGGATTAATTTATAATTAGATTCCTGCATCCTCGGAAAAAAATAATAAGGAGTTTATATATTTCTCTACGATTTTAAGATTGTCTAACAGCAAAATCTGATTGATTTGTCATTCTCTTTTGATGTGAAGGAAGGAAGTAAAAGGAACTACAGATTCCTAATATACTAGTAGTAATACTCGTAGCTGATATGTCGCAAATTATTAGGAGACTTGGTTTATGTGAACTCCGGAATGCCCTGAATTTCCTGCAAATGCAACTGTGGGTATTAAGTTCACCGTGACGTAAAAAAACTGGCAACACCAACATTCGCCAGAACAGCAAAAGTCTGGCTTTATTCAAGGCTCCAAACAATTAAAAATGACGGAAAAAACTCCTCCTTAGAACAATTTAGAAAAAGTCAAAGAATCCTTGTCCGCTGAAAACGCGCTCCAATTTGAGATGCCACTCAAGCTATTCCCACAGACTTAATTAACGCAAACGACGTTAAAATAATCCTTTATAATTCTGCTTCGGTTGTTTGCAGCTACCATCTCTAAAACACATTCTAGAATGTTATATTCTGGCTGTCGGGGCTTGACTTCTGAAGTCTGCGATTCAGCAATCTTCTCGTATTTGTTTTTTAATAAAAAAAAGTACGAAAATAAAAAGATTACGTTATTTTAACGGTAGCTGAACCAGGTTTTTTGAGAAAATCTTCGACAGGAGCGCGATTGGTAAATAGTTTTTAAGGTCGCGTGAGGCACCCTTCGGGTAAGGAAAAAAAAACTAATGCCAGAGACAACTGAAGTGACAGGTGTCATTGTATGTGTTAGCGGGAAAAGCTGCAAGGCACTGGCAAATCCCATGATTGCAAAAAGCTGCAAGCTTACTCTGTATTTCATTAGAAAACAAAAGGATCCATGGATTCCTGACGCTGCTCACTCAAGATTGTATTTTCGAGCAGTGATACGTGAATCTCGTCTTTGTGAATGTGAGAATAAATATTTGCTGTTTTTACATACAAATCTATTACAAAAGTAAATATTTATTTGTAACTTGAGGGCTGAAGTTCTTACAAATTTGGCTAGTAATCAAAAGTTTTGTTAAATCCTACTTAATTACATGTCAAAGTTTCATTTTAAATTTGTGTTTCAATCACGCCTAAACGCCTGAACGGATTTGGATGAAGTTTGGCACACAGATGGTCCTTATCCTGAATTGACACATCTTTAAACGGGAAACTTTAAAGTTTCCGGAGAAAAGAGATAACGGCTATAGCTAGTATAAAATATTAACAAAAACTTCCTTTCCTTTCAGCATTTATAAATATCACTAAATTAAAATTTCCTAATTCGCCATCTATTGACCTTTGTTAAAACACCTGCCTAATACAATAGTATATTCTTTCTACGAGTACTATTTAACTTATATGTGACGTTATCAATATAAAGGGACCTTATGGAGTAAGGCAGTTACGCTCTTCTTATTCTTGTAACTATACGAACAGTTCTAAAAACGACGTAATCGCCTGCCTCCATAAGGTCCCTTTTTATTGAGAACGTCGCATATAAGCGTCGTATGAAGTCACTATAACCCTTTGAAAACACACAAAAAAATAACATTATGTATTTGAGAAGACATGTGTTGTAAATATAATAGATAATCCTTCTTTTATACTCTCTTCTTTCTGATGCTTAAGTTGTTCGAATAACGTCGCACCAAAAACATTCAATTCAGACTTTTGTTTCCTCAAGTCTATTTCGAGTAGTCTTTGTTTGTACAGACAGATCAAGTTAGCTAGACTAAAGCATTAAACATTTTAATCAGTTTGGGGTTCTGGAACGTAGGTAACGTTATTTATTCAATTATTTATAAGTATATTAAGATGCACGGCAAAAATGTTCAAAGTTATATCCTAAAATGCGCTTAATGTCGATTTTCTAAGCTCCTGCATACATTTGGCTAAAGAAGCACTCTATGCATAGATCTTAACGCCTGGCTGAACCAACCACCTGCAACATTACCGTCTGCGAAATTTCTTGAGAGCCGTTAATGTTTGAATTAAGCGCGGAACGGCGGGATGATGCTAATGGGGAACGCGGTGTTGCCATTTTGCGATGTCGAAATCTACCAGCGCGTCGAATGGTATGAAATGAAGTAATGACAACACATTAGTTGGGTCAAAGATATGTAAGATTTAGGTAAATTAAACCACGATTAGTATTTAATTATATATGATGAAATTGATAACAATTGGAATACGAGGAGATACGTGACGTGATGGATGAGGTCCGCCCATTTCTCATTGTGGGGGATGTTCCTCCACTTAATTTTGTAGGAACTTGGCATTGACCTTATTTTTACAGTGTGTTGTGAAACTCCCAAAAAGTCGAATATCCGTGTAACTAAAAACTCCCAATTTCAAATCCTTTAACATGGCAACACTTTAATGTAGTTAGCGCTGGCGACGCAAGTAAATCAGTGTCAAGTTGATGTACGCTTATGACTCGCGAATGTAAATGGTAATGGTGCGTTAGGATTGAGCATTGAGGGATTCAAATTCATTATTAAATATGCTATCTGATAATTAAAGGAGACACGTGCGATGCGAAGTCGTTTCTAGAATAATGCCCTTAACATATTTAGTGGTGAAGTGCGTATCAGATCCATTTTCTATGGTAATCTTGGAGATACTATCTCAATGACTCCTCTATACTTGGGTCGACGGAGAATGATCCCTGGGACAGCCGTATTTGGAAGTATGGCTTTTTATATCCATAATTTTTTTTATTAAACGTGAATGGCATGTCCTGTCGATGCATTTTAGTGTTTTCTTTATTGGGTCGATAACGGCTAAAGCATGGCTGTTCATGATCAGCAAAAGAAATAATTTCTTACAAAGCTAGCGGTCCCGGGTTCGAATCCCGGTATGGACAAATATTTGTGTGATGAGCGCGAGTATTTGTTCCTGAGTCATGGATGTTTTCTATGTATTTAAGTATGTATTTCTCTATATAAGTATGTTTATCGTTGTCTAGTACCCATAATACAAGCCTAGAGCTTAGTTTGGGACTAGGTCAATTTGTGTGAGATTGTCCCCTGATATTTATTTATTCATTTTATTTATTTAAGTACTAATTATTTTAAGACTAATTTTCATAGTTTACCCCCAATTGGCGGCAAAACTACGCTACAGACTCCAGTGTGAGGAAACTAAGTCATTCTTAATATCCTTAATACAATATTGTAACGGTATCTATTTCAGTGCGCTTTCATGTTGTCAATCTGAAGTGTTGACTCATGATGACCACTGCCTCGAATTCTATTGTGTGAAGTGCGGTGCCTTCGAGTCATCCCCAGACAGTTCATGTTTCTGTGTCAGACGAGGAGCTGGGATCATTTTGAAGGCAATAATTTAATTTAATGTTGTACCTATTATTATCAGGGAAAATAGGAGCAGCGTCACAATGTGTCAATATACATTATTTTTCCTTACCACTATTGGACTTAAATGCCCTTTAGGATATCCGCAATAAACAGTTCAACGCTGTCTGTATCTAATGGTCTCTCTCAGCCCCCATATAAGAGTGCATTTTCATTGTCTTACGTCCAAGTAACGTCACATTATGCAAAATTATTATACAAATTTGATCACATTTGATTCATCAACGTATCAGACCAGGGAAAAAACTGCGTTCATGAAAGCCATGAGAGGGTACTAGTTAAATAGTTCCATTAGTTCCTATTGAACTCGGTTTTGTAACACATTTTGAACACGTTAACAGATATTCAAGGTAAACATAACTTAAAAAATGGTTACGGCAGATGGCAGCACGGGCACCAACAAATTAATTATGTCGAAATAACCACCGGCTCCCGCGCAACTGTTATTCATCCAGTGCATCGCTGCGGTTTGTGTGGACGTTTCGCATTCAATGCAAGTTTAGTAGCAGTATAACGGGTGTATGTATGTATTATACTGTCGACCAAAACTGAAATGCGGTATATGCGCATATGAACTTCATACCCTAATACTGCCTTTTTCTTTTGGATGGTAGTATAAAGTTGATGAACCTTTAACTACGCAAAGGTAACCATAATTTAAACATTGTAAGAAAAGTATTTTTTGTTGCCTGTACTTATTTTAAAATGAAAACTTTATAAGTTCAAATTCGTTGCGGCTACTTAATTTGCGAAAATCTCGTTGCCGACGTGTGAAACTCAATAAAATATTGCAAAAATTGACACACAGGATACTTTATCCCGGAATTAGTCCCCGTGAGAAAAGTGATAAAGATAAACGACTACTACGCGAACGGAGTCACCGGCAAAAGTCGATTAAAAGTGATCTAAGATAAGTTAGTTAATATCAGTTGCCTCTGCCATCTCGAAAAACACTTTAACACCCAAAAACTCGAGCTCTTATTAAACTAAAACTTCATCTACGAACATTCAAACAGAGCTGTGCCAATATGCCGATTGGCAAACAAGCATGGCGGATTTATGAACATTTCTGTCAGCAAACATTAATCTTAGCCGAATGGAAGTAAATTGGGGTCCTAATTAGCCTCATGCGCAGGGCTAATTGATGTTTTACCATCAAACATCAAACATTTAATAGAGAAGGAGTAAAATGATAGGATCAAGCGTCGAGGTCGAAACTTGAGACAAATAAAGTACCTGGTCTACCCGGGAGGCCGAGCGTCGCGAATTTTCCCGAAGGTTCAGCGATTGATTCGAAATTTCAGTAAGTTGCAATTATCTTTAAAACCGTAACTTACTAAACCCATGATAGGTTTCATAGAGCAAAGACTTCTATGTACAGGTTGATTGTGGACCTCTAAATACGGGTCTACTATATACCTACAAATGTAACTCGCTTATAGTATCTACAGTACAAGCCTAGAGCTTAGATTGGGACTAGAAAAATGTGTGTGATGGTCCCTTGATATTTATTTATTGTCAATCTCGCTTCGCTCTTCGTCGTTTGAGATTTGTAGTACCAAAACCGCGCCTCGACGCATTGAGCAAATGTGCTTCAGTAATTTACATAATACTAATATACCTACGGGGTGGGGGCGAAAGGAATTGGTGACATCTGTGTTTAAATTAAATAGGCAAAGTGCAGATATTGGATCGGCAATATAGCTTTTTAGCGACGGAAACTCGTGAAATAACGTATGTGAGCAGCTTTTAGGAATTAAAAAGCTTATTAATTAGTATAGAGGTAAATATAAAGGGTGGCCAAAACAGTTAGGTTATAAAAAGAAATGCCTCATGTCATGCTAGGACCTATCCGAAACATCCCCATGTATGGTAAGTGATTTTCATTTCTTTTAAAGTTATTGATAATTTACATATATACGGCTAAAAAATGAATCCGTTAATTAATGTTTTTTTTTTTTTTTTTAAATTTGACCTAGACGCCTTAATTAACTGTTTGTTTAAATAATTAATAATGTTAAAACTAACGAATTTGATCTAATAATTAAAGAAGAGTTCTTTGGGAATTCGTTAAGGGATTACTCGATTTTAATTAGGCCTTATTGTAAGACTTAATTAACACGAACATTTTAGTATAAAATACTCTCTTATAAAAGTAGATCAAGGCACATTCACCCTCTTTTAAATATTTTACACTTACATTTTTTTCTTTTTTATTTAGCTTTGTGTTTTCAGTTTTTATGAAATCAAATCATTTATACGTATCAGCAAATTAATTAAGATTCACATTTGATGTAGCGGTAGCCATCTTAGCAATGATTGTAAATAATTTGACGCACAAACAATTATGCTTGTGTACCTAATTGTCCCTGTACAAGCTGGTCCAGAGCATTGGTACATGGGCCAACATGTACAGGGATCAATAGGTTGAATGTGACATGGCAAAGTGGTTTATTTGCCCCCAGTGTGCTTATTTTTTGTTTTAACACAAAGTAATTTATTGATTCAAAAAGTAAAATTATAAAAATAATTTAAAAAATATTAGCATTCTTAGGCTGTCGGGTAAAAAAACAATAAGAACACATTCACGTTTCTGAGAAATCACTCTTTTATGTGATTTTTATTTGCAATAAACCTTTTTCAGGTGAATAAATTGAATTTGGTTAGATCAGACGGGACAAAAGGGCACACTTTGCTTAAAATGGTAGAGCGAGAGGTCAGTGAGGTAGAAAAGGAGAGGAAGGGTCCCGTAGCTCTGGATGAAGTCCCATCAAAGTGCATTTAAACCTTGCTTCTGACTGCTTTTTATGCTGGTTTAGGAATTATAAACAAATTTATTTGTATACCTGCCAAATAAAAATTGGTGTAAACCTGTTTTGTTATCTTTGAAATTAAGAGTGAAATTAATATTTTAGAGTTTTGCTCTCTAATGCTAAAAACCTAAAGAAAATAATTGCTATCGTTCTGGTATAAACTTTCGATATTTTGTTATAGTCGTGTACTGTTAAAATTAAGTGACCATCATAAAGTTTTCCAATTGCCCTTTTTTTTTAAAGCGGGCTGATTTCCGCAACTCGATGTCTTGGCGTGGATGACATAAATTTGACGGTGCGGAACCCTAAAAAAGGTCCGACCGCTTATTGGGTCTAATGCTCGGGCTAAAACGATTTGTAACGCGGCCAGAGTACTCCTAATGGATGCGAGTAGTCTGAGTCGATTGCGGACTTTGAGAGTGATTGGTTCCAATGTATGATAAAATATTGATTAAATTGTTCCCCTTTTTATGAATGCTCCTAGGAGATTAAATAAATAATTGTCAGGAGCAATCCAAACACATCATGACTTCATGTACTCCACTTAATCCCCGTGTCCCCTTCACCGAATTTCATTTCATCGAAAGCTAATTTAAATAAATAAATATCAGGGGACAATCTCACACAAATTGACCTAGTCCCAAACTAAGCTCTAGGCTTGTACTATGGGTACTAGACAACGATAAACATACTTATATAGAGAAATATATAGAAAACATCCATGACTCATGACAAATACTCGCGCTCATCACACAAATATTTGTCCATACCGGGATTCGAACCCGGGACCGCTAGCTTCGTAGGCAGGTTCACTACCAACTAGGCTAACCGCGTCGTCAATTTCTGCTGAAACCTTATTGTTTTCAGGTTATCTTAAGCATGGGTTACGTAGGTTAGGTTAGACCTGTGACCACCAAAAAATTATAACTCCTGCACGTGGAACTGCCTGTCGATGAAATGAAAATTCGGCGAAGTTAAACAACATTCTATTCGTATGAAATGAGTGTCGGTGATTCAAGAGTTAATCCCAAACTAAGGTCTTTGCTTGTATGTTAAGTACTATACAACGATAAACTTACTTTTATCGATAAATATATACTTAGATACATAAAAAAAAATCGACCTACCCATACAAAACATTCTCAGCTGACTAGCCAAAATGTATGGGAGGGTCGATTTTTTTTTCGCGATTTCGGGGTTGGTCCTATAGTGAAAGTTGATCATGATGACTTACTGATTTAACCCCCAAAATTAGCGCACTGACTAAAAAATAAACTCAAACTCAAAACTCAAAACATTTATTTGACAAACACACTGCAACACAAAAGACAAAGTTCAATGAAAATTAAAAACCATAGCATTAATTAATAACCCTGTATATTTCTCTGATTTCGCTAAAGATTTTTGCACAATAATGAATTTACCATTTCGTTTGTTACAGGTACGTTTGCTGATTGGAAGGCCCTGCAATACACCATTTCACTCATGTTTAGCTTTCATATGCACTTATTTACTGCATATTACTTAAGTATAAACAGACTGCGTCTAAATTTCGAAAACAAAACACAGTCAGTTATTTTACCAAACATATTCTTTAGACACATTCTATCTCGTTCTAACCCACAAATCCGTCTCACGAATATAGTCACGTACGTATTTTTAATCTAAGCATCATTTTCTTCTGAATATCTTGAAATATCTCGACCGGTCAGGCAGGCCAAGCACGTGTCAAATGGAATCTGTGTGCATGCTAGTCACGCCCCGCGTGGGCGTCGGGATTATAGACTTTATGGCTTCGTAATAAGTGCGTTTCGGCTTTTATGTAGTTTCGACGCGTTAAGTAAGATTTGATCTAGATTTCCGATTAGGGCTAACGGTTATAACTATGGTAATGTCACATACAGAGAATAATAAGTTTTCGTAGGGACAAAATGTTCCGCGCTCTCGATAATTTTATCCTCATAAAGAAAGTCGTCGACGATAGAGCTTTAAAATGAATGTTTAGACAAAATTATAACTCCGAAATCATACTACTCGTAGTTACTAATTATTATAAATATAAGTCTCACAAAGCTGTATTTACGAACAATCATTACGGAAATTTCGACTAATGACAATAATTTACAATTATTATTCGTAACGCAATATCTTCATCTCACATTTCCTGTATGGCAATAACTAGAGCGTACACATCCATTGTCTATTACAAACGTACTGTTTGAACTTCGCCTTCGCTAATTAACCACTTTGCTATCAAAGATTATCCTTAAAGTTCGCACGTGTGCACCCAGCTTTATATTTCGTTAGTTATAGTGGTACTGTAGTTGTAATTTTAGTTAGGTTAGGTACTCAACTACTTACGGCATAAAGTTTATAAAGAGGTCATACATTTTAACGTCGCACTAGTGCGAACATATGTAGGGATCCCAATTGAGAGAAGGGCTCCTTTATTTTTGCTTAATATTCCATACAATGCAATCTAAAAGTCTTTAAGATAGCATAGTTTGCCATTAATATTAATATAAACTTCGCTTTTATTTAGAAAATTCAATAATAATAACCTTTTTCCTATAAAAGATAACTTAGTTCTCAAATATGCACCAAGCTTAACATTTCGTTCGGCATGTTGGTACTCTGTTTTCAGTGGTGAATTTGTCAGGTTTGAAATTAGAATTAAAGTTCGAGTATTGTAAGTGTTGCCAATTAATTTTGCTGTCGCTTGGGAATGGTGGTTCCATTGCTTAAGTTATTCCGGGTGATTTTGGTGTAATTAGTCATATTTACTGTTAATGAAGTTGTATTTAAGTTTAGGAAATGTACGTACTTGATAGCTTTTATAAAGAGATGAGGTTCTCAATTTCTTATACCTACCTAATACAGGGAGTCTTCAAAATACATGGAGTCGACTGTAGCTTGTGGTAAGTAGCTACGTTTCTTACTCCTATTAATAATATATGTAAATGTGAAAGTTTGTATGGATGTTTGTGTTTCAATCACGCCTAAACGACTGAACGAATTTTGATGAAATTTGGCAAATAATATTTATCCTAGATTGATACTTTTAACTCGTTAAATTCGATAGTTCTCGAGATAGAAGTGATACGTCTTTACGCGGACGGAGTCGGGCAAAAGCTAGTGTTTAATAATTTGGTTGAGGTAAATTGTAATGTTTTAAAACTAAAGTAATTTTACGAATCACAAAGAAAACATACCAATATAACAATTACCAGAAAATAACAATCGCTTCGCTTCCACGCAACCTGTCACAAAATCGCATTGTAACAAACAGGAGGCAACATGACATATAGTAATCTACATTAACTTGTCACAAAACTTGACAAAACTCTGACCACGCAATTATTTTTTAAACTTATACTAAACACAACTCTTATTTAAGCTTTCTACAGTCTAAAGTGCCCTGTATCGTTTCTGTAGTTAGAGCTTATTTCTCGTTGGCAATACGTCTATAGAGGGTGGGAAGAACGAACGCAATTATGACCTTATATTGTATATAACATTAGTACGTAAAGTAAACGTAAAAGTACTAAGTAAAGGGTCGTTGATTACTGTTTTGATTTTAAAAATAAACGTGGTAATTTCAATTAAGATCTGAATTTGTTACTTTTATTTTATATTTAAGCCTATATAAATAAATCAGTATTCAAAACCAGACTTATTGGATCTTATGTTCAGGTCTTTTGAGACCTGTTTAATTTTGTCAGTTTCCATTTGTCTTTCGTTTAGTCCACCCTGTATACTCGTATGTTGGCGCTAATCGCCGCTCTGTCGTGCCACATATATTCTCGGGCGATATATATGCGCTCTGTTCCCAAAATGTTACTCGACGACGCTTATAACTTTTACGAGATGTTACTTTAGATACAGTATGTTTTGTTTCACAAGTTCAAACACCACGTATATAGTTTGTGGCACACATTATGTATTATTATATTATAATACTATACTTAATCTTTATTCTTTCTTACGTTTGCTGGATAATAAGCCATTTAAGGGATTTTGCATTTGTATAAAGTAAAGTACCTAATTATATTACCTGAGAGAGAAAACCGCATCAAACTTGGTTCAAGACTTTTTTACAGATTTCGAGATTAATATAGTAATGTCAGCTAAAATTTACAGTAACTTTTTATCATGTCATCCCAAACTTTCTCACCAAATACGACATGAAAAAAACAAGCAACATACAGTCGAATTGAGAACCTCCTCCTTTTTTGAAGTCGGTTAAAAAGAGGTTGAATTTAAATTTCAATTTTGTTTGTGACATAGAAAATTACCTGAACAACAAAACGAACGCACGGACGCAATCACTGAAAGTGTCTTAGCGCAAATAATCCTGAACGCGGCGATAAAACGCGCGTTACGCGATAAACCGCGGCGATTTGAGTTTTTACTGTCCTGGCGCAGGCTGCCCTACAAATCAAACTGGCCCCTTTCACAACCTGACAGAGGCAACCGACAGGTGACAAGTGTACTTTTAATTCGCGGATGCCCACCATAATAGTTTGTAAATTCAACCAGTTATATGTTACGGTAAGAGATACTGCGGTTATAAGAGGACAGTCGGACGGTCGAAGTAAGCTTTGTCAGTGGGTTCCGTTAGCTTCCCTTGAGTACGGAACCTTAAAGAGCAAGCTTTAGAAATTCGATTCTGTTTTGATAGTTTCCTGTAATTATTTAGGTTAATCTCACTAAATCTAACTCACAGCTCTCAATTTGCGATTTATTTTGTGACATTGATTAATAAAGTTTTCCGCGTACAACTTCTTTATCGTTATTCCAATAGATTCTTTTACCCTATGTCATTCCCTGGAGTCCAAACTTATCAGTTTAATGTTTTAACCATGAATAACAAACAAAAAAAACAAAAAAACTAGTCCATTGCTCACAGAGTGACAAACCGCTTATAATACATATTATTAGTAGGTAATGATTGTGTGGCAGCCTGTGTCGAGGGTTCTCTTAAACCTGGCCCTCGTAAATGTAACCTGAAGGCGGCCGCAATAAAACGTAGCCAAATTTATACAAATCTACACCGAGGTTGCCCACTTTCACGGTTATGTTGCTTTTATCAATCAATCTTTGAGACGTTTTGTTTGGGTTTGTTCATTTTATTTCGAGTCGACTTTTTCACTAAATCAGGCCTCAGTCGGACTGAGGATAGCTCAAGACATTTTCTCATAAGTCACTTTATAATTCGTCGACGAAGTATTTGATTTGACGACACGGTTAGTCTAGTTAGTAGTGTAGTGACACTAGTCTAGTGACCCTCCCTGCCTACGAAGCTAGCGGTCCCAGGTTCGAATCCCGGTATGGGCAAATATTTGTGTGATGAGCGCAACTATTTGTTCCCGAGTCATGGATGTTTTCTATTAAAGTATGTATGTACCTATTTCTTTATGTAAGTAAGATTATCGTATATAAGTATGTATTTATATCGTTTATATGTTTATCGTTACCTAGTACAAGCCTAGAGCTTAGTTTGGGAGGTCAATTAGCGTGAGATTGTCCCCTGATATATATTCCATTACATGTATAAAACAAAGTCGCTTCCCGCCGTCTGTCCCTTTGTATGTATGTACGCTTAGATCTTTCAAACTACGCAACGGATTTTAATGCAATTTTCACCATAAGTTAGATAATTTTTCACAGCAGGTTTATGTATATAATAGTAGCAGCGAAGCGAGGGCGGGTCGCTATTTATTTATAAATGAACATAAATTTGAATACCTACTAGCGTAACCGTCAAGTTCTTAACGACTGGACACGTGGCAAGTGCGGCAACCCTATAGGCTCGATTTAGGGGTGACACAAAGCATTTATTATTTAATCTCACATCATCCCTAACGAATCCCGCGAGTAATTACGGCTATTTTGTGGGGTGTTCCGTTATTATTTGGTTTTGTGATTAATTTTTATTTGTTTCGTTGTAGGGAATCGTATTGATTTATCTGAACACGTGGTAAGTTATTGCAAAACTTGTTTGTTTGTTTTTTTTTTCAAAAAATACTGATTAATCAAATCAAGTCCATTCCAAAGTGATATGTCTTAATATATTACTTTACCTTATTTTTATCCTTTTTTTTTAATTTGCTGGTATTGTATATATTTTACCACAGGATATTTGTGAATTTTTATAGGGGGTGATCCATTTGCGAGCCGGCGAGCCAGCGGTCTACATCGTTGGTTCGTTAGCTCGCCGACTCTCGTGATCCATTGACGAGCAAAACTGTCGCCTCTCATACCGCGGACTTAGGATTTCAAGCATGCATAACGAGCCAGCGAGCCAGTCCGCCGGTTTTTAAGACCGCAAGCTTCGGGGTGATCCATGGAGGTTTAGTTAGACCGTGGACTCGCGGGCTCGTTGGCGTGCCGGCGGTTTTGCTCGCCAATGGATCACCCCCTATAAGTTGTTGAAGTTGTAGGGCAATAAAATTACCTCATTATAATACATATTATATTGTATATGTATACATATTAATACACCAATTCGTGTTTTCTGGGAGCACCTATTTCGTTTCCAAGAACTATTTATTCTAAACTTCAAACTATATAGACAATTTTGCACTTCGCCGGCCATCCAGAAATTATAATAAAACTTAAAACTTCCACGAAAACTGTAGTTGCACTAAAATCTGACCCCTGGATTCCTAGAATTCGTTTAAAACCCGAGATCAAGTCAGTTGGTTAGGTATCCAATATATTCTGATCTCGGATTTAATATACTTTCTAGGAGTTCAGAGATCTAAGTAGATTTGTTACATTCGAGCTTATAATGTTACGCTAAAAATAAATTGTATCGCTTTGGAACTAGTTAAATTTGATATTATTGGAAAATATGCAGACATTTAAAAATGGATGACTGATTTTACTGGAATGGAGGTATTGGTTTTACTCTTAAATAAATGTTGAATAACTGGGGTACCTACATATATCGCCTTCTTTAAGATCGTTCGAACTTTTGAGGTTTTGAAGCTTATCACTAAAAAAATGTTATTAAAAATACAAATATCTTTTTAGGATTTCGCTAAGAAAAAAAGAAGAAAATTTTAAATAAGTTGGGACATGCATAAAAAAACCAATAGCATCCCTGAAAGTCCTTGCACTAAACCAAACGCCCTGTATAAATACGATATATTATCGATTAATTTAACTTTATATGACGAGTACAGTTGATCTTCTGTCAAGTTTATTAAAGCTATCATAACATCATCAATATAATTGAAAATGAAAACGAAACCCTGAATGTACCTATATAATTCATAAAAAAATGGTCAAGGCTTTATTCAAAGCAAATTCGACATGGTCCTGAATTAAACAAATCGACTCGATCTAATGTTCTGTCTCATCAAACGAAGGCAAATTGTGAGAAACAAAAACAGGTGTCGAATAATGATGCTCTGTGCGTGTGTGAGCGCCTCCAAATTACTCTGGCTACCGTGAAAAATGCAAAACTATTATTAAGATGGGTTTATGCAATATGATGCAATCAAAGTTAACGTATCAGGAGTTCCATTAACCAGTAAAGTCTGTGAGAAGTTGTAGTCTGTTCCGTGGAGTATTACGTAATACGGAACCAATTTATTGGATTGCTCTTAAAAAAAAAACAGTTATTTATAATGATAGATTTACACCTAAGTCATTAATTACACTGTATTTTTTTTTGTAAAAATGACGTGTAAACATAATACTCTTGTCAAATTGAGATATATTTTTGTATGTCAGAAGTAGAGTAAAATAATCACTGTTCCATTAGAAATTTGATATTTTGTGCGTTTGTGTTTGTATTTATTTTGATTTGCGTGTGCGTTTTTGTTTATAATAAATGTAAAAGTTTCAATTACTGGGTAATTGCCCAGAATAGTTTTTTACGCCCAAAATAGCAAGTCAGGCGATCACATCAGTGTACTATCCTTATATTTTGTTTATTAACATTTCTTGGCTCCTTTACCGCTTATTGCATAACAACATTCCTACTAATGTGTGCCTTTGATTCAGATATAACTAATAATGTGAACGCAAGCCTGATGATGCCATTAGCGTAGACAGAAGCTCTTTGTTCTTCTGTACATTTTAGATATAGACATTAGTGGTTACGCTGTGTAATGTCGTTTTTACGTAATTACTTAATCACACAAATTGACCTAGTCCCAAATTATAAGACTTGTAGTTTGGGTACTAGACAGAGAGAAATACATTGAAAACATCGAAGACAAAACAAATACACTCTTGACACAACCTTTATCGGGATTCGAACCCGGGACGGCTAGCTTCGTAGGTAGGTGATTACAGACTAGCTAGGCCGACCGCGTTTTTAAAGTGTCAGGTAGGTAGGCCACGGAGCGTTCGAACCGCCCAAAGTTAAAATATTACCAAAAAAATGGCGAATGAATGCACACAGTCTTTACCTGACTGAAACGTAGGGTACTTTTTATCCCGATAGTAAGCTTTCAAAGGAAAAGCGATAAAAGACTTCTACGCGGACGGTGGCGCGGGCAAAATCTACTTAATCATAAGTTTTTTTTTCTAAATCCAAAGTTACTTAGCTTAAAAATCTTACATATATACGGCATGTTTCGACATCTGTTTGAAAGAGGTGTTGTGATATTATAAATATCTATTAAAATTGCCTTCTTTGCCTATCGTAACAATCAAAGCGTTCCATATAAGCCCATACATAAAATTAACAATCAAAATAGGTTTTAGAGAAAAATGATTTGAAAAAATCTAATCAAAAAGAGTATAAAATTCCACGCCCCGCCGCTATGAGACGTTAAGGCCCGCCTACACGTAATGCTAGCGTTGTGGTGCATGCGACAAGCGAAGCGTTTATAAATAAATATTAGAGGATACACCTGATATTTACAACATATAGAAATTCCAAAAGCATTTGGAGAAACAGGCTTCCTGAATACTTTCACATTATTATATTTCCTATTAAATAGTTGACTATTTGACGGACTGGTCAAATCAGCAACTTTTATTGAAACGTCAAAACGATCCGGTAGTATGAAGCTGGTATGAAAATAGTAAAATGAGACGTGACAATTTTCAGAGTTCCTTTATACAGTTTTTGTTGAATTAAAAATCGTTTAAATTCCAAAAATAAATGATAGCTTAGATTTTTCCGTGTTATTTTCGAAAGCTTGATTTAGTGGTAGTGTAAAAATAATTTATTTTGACATTAGTCAAATAGCCAATTGCTAAGTGCTATGCTAAGTTTCCCATAAAGTCTTAATAATGATGTGATTTAATTGTTATTTTATATGGGTAAGAATTTTAATTTAATTATCGATATCTAGACTTGGGATATCATAATTTGAAAACTATTTTAAGGAGTACACCGAAGCAGCCATTTCCACTAGTTTATCATTATTATATTTTAGTATAAACTTTTATTTATTAAGCTAGCAAATGAGAATATGCGGTCACCCATAAAATGCACTATGAATCAATAAAGATATTACAAAAAACCACTCGATCAAATACAAAATTATTGAAAACATACGACCGCATTCAGAGACGTCAATTAACTTTAAAGTTTGATTAAAGTTGCTGCTGTCACTTTCTTTGCACATATACATTCAGTCAACAAAGTATCGGGAATGGATGATTTGTTTATGGTTCCAAATTCAAATTTTTGTTTTTTTTGTTGTTGTTAGATTGGCACAACTGTTTTCTATTTTGGCGCGGAGTTTGAGTTGCATCTGTTATTTATATTAAATACAGTGCTGTTTTTAGTTATATCATATCTAGTGTGTATTGCGAATTTCATAATGGACAAAAACATTGAACAAAGAGTTTGTCTTAAATTTTGCATCGCCAATGGAATTTCGTGTTCGGAGTCACTGAAAATGTTACAGAAGGCTTACGGTGATTCGACTTTATCAAAAACACGTGTTTATGAGTGGTACAAAGCGTTCAAAAGCGGTCGAGATGTGATGGAAGATTTGCCTCGCTCTGGTAGGCCATCAACGTCTGCAACTGAAGTTAACATCGCAAAAGTGAAGGAAATAGTGACTGAAAATCCTCATTCAACTTTGAGAGAGATAGCCGCCGAACTTTCTGTATCTCACGAGTCGATCCGTACTATTTTAACTAATCATTTGGGTATGAAACATGTTACCGCTCGGCTAGTCCCAAAAGACCTGAATTTTCTCCAAAAACTCAATCGCATGAGAGTCGCTGAGGACATGCTAGAACGAGTCAATTCCGACCCAACATTCATGAAACGCATTGTTACTGGTGACGAGACGTGGGTTTACGAGTTTGACATGCAAACTAGTCAACAAGCTTCGGAGTGGCGCCTTCCAACTGAACCGAAACCGAAGAAACCACGCCAAAGTCGATCAAAAGTCAAAGTCATGTTGACTGTTTTCTTTGACTATCGCGGTGTTGTGCACTCGGAATTCTTGCCGGAAGGTCAAACGGTAAATAAAGAATATTATTTGAGCGTTATGCGGCATTTAAGAGAGCAAATTCGACGAAAAAGGCCAGATTTGTGGAATGAAAATTCTTGGATTTTGCACCACGATAATGCGCCTTCGCACAAGGCCATCATTGTGAAAGAATTTTTGACCAAACACTCAACAAATACCATCGAGCAACCACCATATTCACCAGATATGGCTCCTGCCGACTTCTTTCTTTTTCCTAAACTCAAATTACCACTTCGTGGCACCCGTTTTCAATCGGTAGAAGACATAAAGGAGAATTCGCGCCGAGAACTGAATTCAATTCCGGAAACAGCGTTTAAAAAATGTTTTGATGATTGGATTATTCGTTGGCGTAAGTGTATCGTTTCTGAAGGAGCATACTTTGAAGGTGATAAAATAAATTTGGATGATTAACAAACAGTTTGTGTATTATTGATCTTTTCCCGGTACTTTCTTGACAGAGTAGTATAGCAATAGAATAAGACGCAGCAACTTTAAGTTAGTATCATAAAATTGTATTTTTTTTCTAGTAGGTAGTAATAAAATTGGAGTCTCTAATCCATTCGGATTTCCAAACGCTCCAGCCTTTCCCCTGAACCACACCCTGACCACTGTACCATAAAATATGGTCGAAAACTTCACCCGAACATAATTACCACCGAGACACGTAAACCCATTATATACAGATTAAGAAGATCACTTCAGAGATAACTCGGAAATAGCTCAGAAATGGATATTCAAACCTTTGCAGCGTTTAATTGTTAACACATTGCCTGACTTTCAGTTTCTCATAGAAATTTGACACCATTGTGAGTTATTGGGCCTTTAATGCTTTCAGTTCCAGGGCCGCTGGTATGTTTTTTTTAGTTTTTTTTTCTGACTAGAGCGAACAATCATTTAATTATAAATTAATATATTTATTTATTTGTTTAAAGAGTTAATAAGTTTATAAAAGGAAGGCACCTTAAATTCAAAAAATATTTACTTATCAAAAAATCCTTTTATTTCCGTATCCCCACCGCATCCCTGACAAATGACCAGAATTCCTGACGTCCTGTAACCCCAACTTATCCTATGCTGTTCATTTTGTTTGAATCATGGTTCTGTTGATTTATCACTACACCCAAAACCCGTAAACCCCAAGAGTACCCAAACCGAACTGACCAATCGACAGTGGTATATTCTAGCTGCAAATATAAATGTCAATCTCTCAAACAGAGTGGCTTCCGGATTCCGTTCCGTCTTGCATAAACCGGATTGACTGCTGTCAGTACACGTTCTCGTCGTTCACTTATGTTATTGTTCGGAGTTCGGGATAGGAATAGACCTAGATCCCTCTTATTCATAAATGCGCAATAGCTAAAGAACATATATGCTTTACTAGTAGCGACCCTTCACTTCGCTTCTGTAAAATAAGTTAAAATATAGCTTTTGAAGTTAAATATACACCATGTTACTTCTCGATAATGTAGCTCGCTAATGGTGAAATAATTATTTAAATCGGTTCAGTAGGTTCAGAGTTTATCGATTACAAAGAATCAAATCTTCCTCTGTATAATATTAGTATAAATTCAAATATCACAATGAAAGATAAGGAACTCTGAGAAACTTCTCACTGAACATTAAATCATTCTGTGCAGTTTGCAACCATTCACAGTTTTCCACAATTTTTTTACTTCCAGAAACTTCTCTTTGGGAATTTTAACCGTCCCCGTACAACAGATAGCAATATTAACTCGTGCGAAACAAAAAGAACCGTGTGAAGAGTCGAACTTCTGGCTGGGTGCAGACTGACTAACTTTCGGACTTGGTACGCCCCGACTCCCAAACCAGTAGCGTCAGCGTTTTTACAGCTAGATCTTTACAGGAAAGACACGTTTTCTACATGTATGTAAGGATTCTAAAGTAGAGGCTAAATGAATGGCCCTAATAACCGATTTGGACAAACGAGGTGCCGTCAGCATATCATCGCAAGTGCCATTGCTTCTTTAATTTGGCAAAATGGCGGATTGAAAAATATATAACATTTTTATTGACATAAATAAACTTAAAAATTAGACATGCTGCCGGGTTTTTTAGGGTTAGCTTTTGCTTTACTTTCTGTGTCTAGATTTTTATCACCCTATCAAAAAAGACAGAGGATAGGATGTTTGACACCCTTGTAGGTCATCTGTGTTTCCTGAGGCATCATAGCTCCAGAACGAATAGATGGATTTCAATGCCGTTTTTAAGATTCCTTACCTCTGTCTGTATGTGGATCCGTCTGTTACATCGCCATATTTCAAAGAACTGTTTTGTGACCACACAGACAAACAGGAAATTAGGTACAGATGAGTCCTTTTGGATACACTTGGACTCTGCGGAATCGTTTGCGCTATTACCCCAATTACCACGATGTCTTCCTTCACCGTAAGAGCATCGAGTAATGTATTTAATGTTAGAAAAACTAATTGGTACATAGCAACCGCTGGGGTTGGAACTAGGTATATCATGATCACGAATCGATACCCATAGCCACTAGGCTGCCGACACGTTGTGCTTCTTTAACGCGAAAGGTTATCTATACATATAAAACTTTCCATGACTGACACACCACAACCTAAACCGCAAAACCTAAATTGTTGTGTGGAGGGAATATTCCATTGATACCCTAGTGGTGCACTGAGAAAAGATTTTCAAAAATCTACCCCCAACGGGAAGAATTTGGAGAAGTAGCGGGAAACTATTTCTACACGTATGTGACGGGCGTCCTCTAGTTGTTCATATTATGTGGTGGGCCCCTCGTTTCGCGTTTAACTCGCACTTGACCGGTTTTTTTTATCTTATAATGTATTCTTTTTAAGACAATACGGTATTCCTGTCTTGCGCCAATCCATAAAACTTTTAACAGAATCGAGTGAGCGTCCTGCTACTTATAAAGTGATTCTGTTCAAACTTATGAGCTTGGCGACTTGTACGTTGCTCGTTGAGTTACATGATATCTTTTTGATGCGATCGAAGTTTTGAGTGCGTCGGTATCTTTCGGGATTGTTCTGACCAAAGGCTTTCTCTTCTACTGTAAGACACCGTCATACAGAGTTCGTTCCCCAGCCTCCATAAACCATGAGTTTTTATTTATACTTGTAATTAACGTACTAACTGAACTAACGTATTAATGTAATAAAATTTTGAATGTCGATTTTAACGTATCGTCGGATTGACTTTAAAGTTTGCATATATTTAATTCCGATGACAATACAATAATTTGGTACCATCGATTACATTGCGTGTAATGCTAGTTACGCGCTGTGCGGTGACGGTCTCGACCGTGCAATGAAAAGAGAATCGGTCGCCGTCGCCAGAATAATATGCACCATGTCGAAAATGGCCAATGTAGGCTACGTTTCTTAAAAAAATCTTGCAAAATTAAAATAATGCCAACGACACGTAAAGGTGACGGAACCCGGACACACTTGTCCGGTTTCTCCTTCCCATTATAAACCTCTGTACAATTTATAACGAAAATCCCGATATCCGAAGACACTATCAAACTCGATTCAACTCCGATGTGAACCCTCATCGTACACTCATTTGTATTAAAAGTTCCCGAGAGGAAATCCCCCAGGACTTCCGCTTTCGATGCGAGAAATTTGCGGCGTTTTTCTTGACTTTAACTTTGTGAATTTACATGTTTAACCTACTTTAAAAGGTGGATATTTGACCCATTTTGCTGATACTTTGTTATCATTTGACTTTCTTTTTTAGGGTTCTCTGTAATATTGGATAGGACTAGTAAAATCATATCGTGGTAGTGTCCTACCTCAAATTAAGTTAAGTAAAGCTGTATATGAAGTTCGTCTCACTCACATTTGAACCATCCGATAATCCATAATCCATATTATAAAAAAGATAAGATAAAAGATATTTATTCAGTAAGTAGGCCGCACGGGCACTTTTACACGTCAAAATCTACGAAGAAGCGCCGCAAGAAACTCAACAGTTAGAAACTTAATACTTATTCTAGCATTATATAAAACTATAAAAATAATATAAAATATCTGCGTAGTTCTGCAGGAAAACATGTCAGAATTATTACGAAAAAAAAAACATAGAAATACGAAAGTATATCTCTTTGTTTGTTTGTTATGCTTTCTCAGTTACACCCCGCTAAACCAATTTTAATGTTTGGTATGGAGATAGCTTGAACTCTGAAAAAGGAGACAGGATGCGTTTTATCCAGGAAAAAATGGATAGCCCCGAAAGAATAGCGATAAACGACTTCTTCGCGGATGAAGTCGCAGGCAAGAGCTATATCATAACATAATCATCTAAATTATTTACCATTGTAACTTTATACTAGGCTTAGATCTTACTATGTGCTCAAAGCAACTATCTCTTGGCATTTCTCGTAGACACTCGTATAAATATGAAATGTGTAACCGTTGTTACACCGTCTGAATGCACAATATTCTTACACTTGAGTATTTCTACTTTGTTGCATATTATTAATGCATGTCGTTGCGCTGGTCGCTTGCTAGACATATGCGAAAGAAATTGGTTTAAATTATTTAAACTCACAACATCGCAAACGTGGTTTAACTCCCAACATAACCTTACTTTGCATATCGGCCTCTAGGCCCGTTAGGACAGGGTTAGTCTTTGTAACATCTATCCAAATCGAATTACACGGCGGGCCGGGGCCTGCCTTGGGGCACGGACCTGCGACGCCACGGCGCAAAGGATGAGTGCATAGCGACAAGGACAATATTGCACTACTATTGTCAGATTTATGCTTTGTCTTTTAAGATCATCTGGATGGTAGCCATTAAGCATTACGAGTAAGTTTACCTTTTGGGATCGTATTTTATTTTTGTGCAGTAAAATAACTTCAACTCGATGTTTGTAATACCGGCCGTGACATACACAAAAAATGTCCATCACAATAGTGGGGAAAAAATACGGACGGAAAACCATTTATTTTTCCTTCTCAACCTCCTGACTGCCAGTAAGGTATAAGAGGCGCTCATCAAATAATTGCAGTGCCCTACAGAGTCAATGATGATTTCATAGGCTAAAGTTAATACCTGTAATACACATTGTGGATAAGCAATAAAGAATTGACTATTGAGATAGTACCTATAGTAGAGTAATTGAATTGAATAGTATTGCAATTATAACTCAACTTCTTTGACGTCTGATAGGCAGTAGGTCAAGTCGAAAAATCGACAAATTCACCCGCAAATCGAGGGAAAATTTAAATTTAACGTGACATCGCGCTTATGATTTCTACAGGGTGTCCCATATGTCGTATGTCACATTGACATCGAAGGTAGACTAGCCTAAGACGGACCGAACCCAGCCATTTTTTTTTTCTATTTTATTTGACGGGTGGAAATGCCAGCCTATGGCCATAGTAAAAGCCGCATGGTTTTCAAGATATTTCCAGTTTAAAGTTTAAATTGTTAAAACGCTACTGAGGTCATGTTAGGCATCTTAATGTGATCTACCTCCAGTGTCAACGTGACGTACGACTTGTGGAACATCCTGTAGAACATTTCCCCGAGACCCGCCGTCCGCTTATGCCTTCCACGGCTTCCTTATAATGTTTGTAGCAACACTTGCAAAGCTGTTTCCATTATACGTACGTTAAGTGGCTCGTGAATTTCCGCCAGTTCTCGTTCTAACGAACTCAATCCCGTTTCCTAGAATATAATGCTGAAAACATTCCATATCACATACGTATGAAATAGAACACTAAGCTTTAAGATATAACAGTGCAAATACGTCAGCTGATTTTTGGAGTTAGTGCGTGATGGTTTTAAAGTTCAAAAGGCTTCTTCTAGAAATTTGGCATTCGAATAGGCCTTTTGTTCATTGTTTAGGAAAGGCGGTTTTGTAAAGAGTTTGTAAACCTTGTGGGTCTGCACCCATGGTCGACTTTACCGTAGATAAGTGACGACACAGCTACTGTCACGTAATACTTACGTAAAGGTCAGAAAATGACATGTTTTCCATGGTTATCTACATGATTATAATAATAGGCTCACTGGGATGTTGCTCTTATAAGGCGAGTGAACTAGATCAACTAGTCTAATTAGACCTGCGTGTGCACTTAGGTCGCGAAGGGATAAGTGTCTACGGCATTGGTTATTTGAGTCATTTTTGTGCTAGGCAACCCCTTGGGGACATTTTTATAAGTGCACAAATGAGAGCCAACCACCAGACATTTTCTTTTCGTCATCATTCACTTAAGAATAGAATAGAATAATCGCTTTATTTCAGACTGAGGTCCATATGTGTAGTAAACATTGCGTCTTAAATAACTACGAGCTGCTCTTGTCGGTTGAGTCATTTCCATTCTATTGTATTTTACATTTTCTTTTATTTGCCTTTAATTGATTCATCATATTTGTTGTGTTTGAAAACCAGCGTCGCGGTATGCTGTGACATGGTGCTGAGTGGCGCCAATTTCGACGTGACAGTCCCACATGGCAACATTACGCTACAATTGTTTTTTTTAAATTCCTTTCCTTATTTACTGTTTAATTTTGGTATCTTTGTTTTTTTTTTCTTGTGATCGTCGAATAAATGTTTCTGTTTCTGTTACATATATATCATCCTATACTGGTACTTAAAAAGGTCTTCTGTGGTTAAACTAACATCTTAATTAATGTATCTAACGTCTTATGAAATCAAGTTGCTTATTCACAACAATCACGATCTTGTTAGGAGATATATATTTTTTTAATTCGACTTTTGCACAATTTTTTCGTAAAGTAACTAAAGCAAATCTTATTTATAGGATTGTTTTCTCAGCTAGAACAATAAATAGAGAGAGCTATCGCAATTCTTAGCCCCGTTCCGTTTATTTACCGATCGTTCTAAACAAACATTGACCGGAATCGAACCGGGACCAAGCCATGGCATATCGCGAGTAGCAATTTTAGCTCCACTATACATCAAATATACTCTTATGTGATTAATTAGAAACTAGCTCTTGCCCGCGACTTCGTCCACGTAGAAGTCGTTTATCGCTGCTCCCTCGGGAACTTCGGGAAGTTTTCTGGGATAAACAGTATCCTATGGCCTTCCCCGGGACTCAAACTATATAACTATACCAAATCTCATCCAAGATAAAAGCATATCATACACCATATCCAAAGCTTTTTCTCATAGAACATCTCCCGTAAATAAAGACATTTGGGATCAAATTAGGAAAGGGAGGGGATAAAAAACCGGAAACTCCCGAACACTTGAGCCGCCTGCCGAATTTCGACTTCCGTTTTTTCGTAACAGTATTCAGTTTCAAAGATAAGTTGTGCCAGGTTTTATTTGATCTGTCTAAGCCAAATAATTGTTATATTTGGTGTGAAAGTTATTTTGAATGGTGAATCTTTGTATGTTTACGTAATGATAATAATGAAGAGTTTTTGAAATTGACGCGCCTGTTCGTAAAATAAAGTAGTGTTTCGGGACTACTTAGATTGAAAGCAATGTACTTAATTATATAGTACATCAAACTAAAGATGGTTATGTTTTTTTATGGTATTTTTACCTATTTAAAGGGAGTCTTATATGTTGAGAAATGCAAACCAATTTATAACAATTTCTACCAACATCAAACATCTCTATGCTTATCATAATCTACTTCGCATCTGAATAGGCACATCAATAAACTCTAGCGCACACAAATCTCATTCCTAAACGGCGTATGATCATCGCAACTGCACTGCACTTACGACGTTTTGACAAGAGTTCCTATTTTGACCCGATGCCCTCTGAAACCGTATGGTAAAAGCGATCAAACAAACAAATTTCAACCCTAATACAATTCAGTAGGAGCTTTGAAACACGCGTTTAATAGAACACGTTTAAATGCAGTTGGGATACATGATTGTGGACTTTATTTTTATGTAAGTTAGAGTTGGTTTTTGGTTCCATTATGTTGGTAGTGCATCTCGCCATCTGGCATGCATACGGATTGTAGGTCAGATCTTGTATTATTATTGGAGTATGAATTTAATAGCTTTTGTAGATGTTTTACTTTAATGGGGTACAAAGGGTGATTTTAATGGGGTGCTTAGTTTTTATTACTGCTGAATACTCTGAATAGTTAATATTAGAAGTTAATATTGGTATTTTGGCTATATTACACATTTATATTTTTCACATTATTTTTTGAACTACATATATATATATATATCCTATGTCTAATGTTATCTGCATATATGTATAGACTACTATTATTCGTTAGCTTGGCTGTTTCTACATTAATAGGTCAGTGGTCTATCTGTTTGCTATATTTCATCCACCTCCATTTCCTTATGAAACATTGTTGTAGGATATTCGTCCTTAAAACATTGATACGCTCACCATATTTAAAGTATTAAACTCCAAACCACCAACAAAAAGTGTATGCAAATTAAAATACAAATATATCAAAACTGGCTTTTAAAAAGATAAAAGTTCCCCAAAAATTCGCTAAGTCCCCGAAATCTCTATTACGTATGGACACCCTAACCGCCATCTTAAAGGCTGTAAAATCTCATTATAAATAACATCGGAATCGCTCGGCCTATTCCGCCAAGTTTAAATAGCCTTGTCATCCTAGCGTAGAAGGGGCCAGTATAATTTAAATTCTGCGACGATCTCTGTGTTTCTTAAGGTTTTACGTGTTGAGGTTTTTCTCGAATACTATGTAAGGTTCGGGCAAATACGTCTGTTTGTTTGTGGAATAAGTCCCGTACTTATTCCACAAACCATCTATGTTCGAGACCGTATAAGTGACCTTATTGTATAAGTAAGGTGTTATCATAAGTTAGAAGAACCAAACAAAAGCCTATATTAGACATTTACAAATCGATATTGTAATTGGTCTATGTGTTAAGGCCCCTTTTCCGTTGTAACGATATTGTAGAACATGTCAACCACTAATCGGTAGGGTCTTTCTACATCGGGAAGTTTTTTCAAATATATCTTTAAAACAAGATTAAACCTTTGATTGCAATTACTTTGCTTCTGTTGGCCGTGTCGCATAAGTTAAGTTGGCAAGAAAAGGTCAGAATATAACGTATTATAACCAGTACAAGCCGTGTTACAAATTATCGATGAATCTGAAATATCGATGAAATCTCATCATGTCCAAGGCTATATTTTAAAAACTTAATTTTATTCGCAATTAATATCGATACTATCAAAGAAGCCGGCCAATTTTCACGTATCTCTAAATCTGTTCCGTGGAGTTTTATGCATACCAAATTCAGCTGGAACAGAGAATTAAGACAGAAGATAAGTCACTTTGCAATAAACTGCTACATTTTTTAAAGAATTCAAAACGGGCATTTGTTTTTTGAAATAATAAAATCGTTTCTGCTTCATTTGGTTTCAGCATACGGTATGTTTTATATTACATGATATAATTGTGCTGTGCTTGCTGTAGGCACAAATGCGACTAATTTAGGTAATGTAAAATAATTGTGACTAACTTAGGTAGGTTCACGTTTAGTAGACATGTTATGGAACGAAATATAGCTAACCTAATTTTGTCATATATTTCACATTACTTAGCTTAGAAATATATTTGGATACACTATATGACATGAATACAAATTTTAGTTAGTAGATCTTACCTTTGTTTTAAAATTACCATACCATTATCGAAGCGTTTATTTCAGCTGACGCGTGCGCTGTCGCGACCTGTGCCGCGGTAATACGTTTTTAAGAGATGACGATGGGCGGACCCCGACGAGGTTTTAATGCATGTATCAGGCAAATTTGGATTTGATCGATGATGTAAGGGCCTTGTTTAAAGTCCGGAGAGCCGTTACGTGACAAATTTATGTAATATCTGTTTGAACTTTCTGTTTTTATAAGCGCTGTTGTTTTATGATTCTTTGACGTTTTAATGGGTTTGAGCTTTGATGCGATTTTTTTTAATGTCTCTGGATTTTATGTACCTATATAACGACAAACTTTTTCATGTTTTTTTGATGAAAACAGCTAGGCGTTACCGGCGTTACTCTCAGAATTCAACTCTCGTATTTCTATGTTTAGATAAGATTAGATTTTAGAGATTAGGGTAAACTCATCGAATTCCTGCTATAACCTGTTAATAATAATAATAACCTGCTAATTAAATCTAAGAACTGAAATATGACCTTAGACTTTTAAATAGGCTAAGGCAAATGGCAAAAATGGTCCAAGATTCGACCTGCAAGTTTCTATAGCGGATTATAGAACTGCTACCACGGGTTTGAGCGAGTCACGGAATTCGATTAGTTTACTACGAGTATAAGTACGTAAACTGTTCGTCAACATTCCAAGAAAGCTCAAAGCAGGGTCTTTAAGTGTACATTCAGCACCTATTGCAGTGATCCACTGATCACCTTCTAGCTCCATCATCAGCCTACTTCATCCTTACTGAAATTTTAAATGCGACAGTGTGTTTCTTATTGGTTTGTTCGTTACGCTTTCATGGCTATACCGCTGAACCGATTTCGACGAAATTTGGTATAGAGATAGTTTGAGTCCCGGGGAAGGACATAGGATACTTTTTGTCCCGGATAATTGGACAGTTCCCGAGGGAGCAGCGATTAACGACTTCTACGCGGACGACGTCGTGGGCTAAAGATAGTGACTCTATGAATACTATAATATTGCACTTTCATCCGACTTCATTTTCCAAACCAATTCATTTGTAGTTATTGCATTTCAGTAATTTTTTTTTTTTTTTATACTTATAGCTTGTATTTCGCTAACTTTGGACACATTGACGTTTTTTTCTATACATACATAATAAATACCTAAATTTGAAATCGAAATCAAACAAATAATTCAGCTAACCCTTTTTTTGTTCATCTAACCCAATTTAATATGAGTTAGATGAACTCAAATTGAGATAGCCTATTCCTAGAAACGGTTAAACTGACCATACTTACATTTAAAAAATGTGTCGTATTTAAGTCAATTTCCATCCACCTACTTCTTGACAGATTTCTTTTATGTATGATAGGCAAGCATTTGACCTCGATCTAACCTGATGGACCGTGATGATGAAGCCGAAAATGGACATAAAACTCTGATCAAAGAAAAACAAAGTTCATTAAAATTTTAAATTAATATCAACATTTACATTCCTAAAAACTACACTTCTAATTAATAAACAACCGAAGTCAGTTGGAAAATAATTTTAACGCCAACATAATTATAATACAGTGTGATAATTAATTCTGAAACTTATTTCTGAGTATATTGGGTTTTAATTAACTTTAGCAAACTTTGTGTCCTTGGAATTAACTTTACGATACTTTGACACGCGAATTTATTACTTTTGAAAAGTTCTGTGGTAGGTATTTGGTAATGCGGATTAGGGGGGTAATTTGAGGTTTATTTTGAGAATTTCAGGGGATGAAAATATAAGAGAATTTCAATACGGTTGTCCTCACGGTGATCTGTCACAGAAAAGTTGATATATTATGTTGAATATGTTAATTTTTCAA
This sequence comes from Tortrix viridana, assembly GCA_963241965.1. NCBI lineage: Eukaryota > Metazoa > Arthropoda > Insecta > Lepidoptera > Tortricidae > Tortrix > Tortrix viridana. The sequence goes on along the minus strand of OY725196.1, from coordinate 3,572,751 downwards.
TAAATGATGTATTTTTATTTGTTTAAAATTACTGTGAAAAATAAGATCTTAATTTTTTTATTTCCACACTAAGGCCAGGTTTACCCAATCCATAGTTAAAATTATATGTCAGTATATTATAGTATATGTCTCATTTCCTCTGTCATATGATATGAAAGAAAACGAGAGATAAAGTGTATCTGTCAGATACTGTTATTTGAGTGTGGATAAATCGGCCCTAAATGTTCACTAAATACTCATTTTTTTTTCAGGTATGGAACTCAACATCTAAACATAGAAAGCCAAGAAATATATATATCAGTAAGTGTATTAATATTTTAAATGACATTAGTATTTTGTACCATCATTAACCCAAAAGGTCACTGCTGGGTGTCTCTTCCATTGAGCGGGCATTTACCTGGGTAATTTCTGCGGGCTGTATCTCATGAACCGTAATAGATAGACTGTTGAACTTTTCACAGAGTGTGTATCTCTGTTGCCACCATAATAATAAACAAATAATATAAGTACATAGTATTAAATCTTGTACGATGGTACGGAACCCATCGTGTGCGAGTCAGTCTCGCACTTGGCCGGTTTTTTTTTTTACGCCGTGTCCCTATAATTTTCACTGAAAGTATATTAAAAAAACTTGCCTTACAGAAATTGAGAACAAAGGGCCTCCGTCATAAATTAAACAATGCTTATCAAGTAAACAAAACAGGAGAAAATAACTCGTACCAGGAAATTTCCGAATCAAATTTTAATAAGGTTGATCAAACAAAATGTTTTTCTTATAACGCGTTATTATAAAAAATAGGCTGTCATTTAGAAACGCGTATTTCTAAGGCTTCACTTGACATGGCCACGGAATATCGTTTTATTCCTTATTTGTCATGTTAATAATTCAAAAGTTGCGAACTAAAACTCGAATGGCAAATAGTGTGACGCACCCTAACGCGGGTAGCACACACCTGCAACGTAGTAGCGAAACTCTGGCAACGAAATAAAGTTCAGTTTCGTATTAAATATCACGATTCCGCCACAGTTTCGCGGTTTCGCAGCGGAGGTGTGCTACCGACATAAGGGCCTAGCCAGTGGCGACCGGCTGAGCGGCGAGCGAATTTTCTAATACATTGCGTGTAACGTCAACTAACCGCTGCGCGGTGAGCTTCTCGAACGAGCAATGAAGAGAGAATTCGCTCGCCGCCGCCGCTCAAATATTTTTTATAGGTATAGCATGACACTTGCACGGTTTTGTCGAATCATCGGTTGCTTGTGTAACTTATGTGTCAGTTAAATTTTTTTAGATGTCTGAGTTTATCGACCTGAATAAATGTGGATAAAACATCTGTCACTCTCTGGCCATGTAAGTGCGAGGGTGACGGATGCTTTATCCACGTTTACCTACCGGGGTAAAAGCGACCATAAGGCCCTACTCACCTACTAATTGTAAAACTTCCAATTTTCTATTAGTTGGTGAAATTCGACATTAATATCCTCCTGAGGCCCAATGTCCTACATAAAGGACAATTGTCAAAATGACTTTCAACTTTTGTTGACCGACATAAGATTCTGTTTCGAACTAGCGAAATTTTGATAACATCGTACCGATTAATACACAGACGGACAGTATAAATTACAATATGATTCATACAAAATGTTTGTAATTAATTTCATTACAACTTCTACGTAGGTAGTTTTTGTGTGGATTATTTTATCTTTAAATCTATCTGATAACGCCTAAATGAATATTATATTAATGTAGAAACATTTAATTGAATTACATTCATGACGCGTAATAATAAACTTATTTTTGGACTAGAGTGTAAGGTCTTACGCACACCATCGATTAACTTTATGATTACGATGAAAATCGAAAAGGTCTAAACAACAAGAAGTTTTATCCGATAGTAGTGTTACGTACGTGGGGGTAGGTAGCTAATAGAAATACACAATTAAACCGATAATTAAGAGCTAGACTTTATTAACGCACTCACTAAGCCGTTACAACAATAATCGCACAATAAACTCGTAGTCGCTTCTAATTCACTGATGTATCACTAGTATCGCTTTCCAAGTAAGACTGACTTGACGCCTCGGGCCGGTCGCCTTATATACCCCAGTCCAAGACAATTCCAGAAGGCCTTTCTAGAATGTTCGACGTACTTCGATCCGCCGTCGGGAATGTTCTAGTAGTCGTTGTTGGAATGTTCTTGCTCGCGACGTTTCTGGAAAGTTCTATGTACCTATAGCTGTTTCGTTTCAGATCGCGACGATTCTGGAAGGTTCCACGTCTTGCTGTCTCTTTCTTATTCGTGTCATCTCTTTCGCATGCTTCTGGAAGGTTCTCAGTATTGCTATCCCTTTCTAATCATGCTATCTCTTTTACTCTTTCTGGAAAATTCGCCATATACTGAAATGTACTTCAAAGGCCCATAAGGGGTCCTGAAAACGCCTGAAAACGGGTTTTCAGGTCATGGCGTAATCTGGTAGAGGGTGGCCCGAAACGGCCTGAAAACATGTTTCAGGCGCCTGAAAACAACGGCAACCTGGTCGAAATCTTGACAATCAGGTATGTGACAGAGCCACCTCTGAAACCGACTGAAACGATACTTCAGCCCGCTGAAAACGCTTCCAAAGCACCGAAAATCGCGATTGAAGTTAAACACCTTAATCCACCGGCGTAACAGTAGTAACATTGGAAAATAGTGTATCAAATAAATATTCGACTGTGGCCTTTTGTAATTTTAAGAAATTTCGGGAGCATAAGCTTATTCAGTAAAATACGTTTCACGAGACACAAAATAAATGGTCCTTTTACGTTGCTATGGTTATAAAACCGAAAGTGAGTTTGTCTGTTTGTTTCTATAGGTACCTTTACGTCTAAACGGTTGAACCGATTTTGTTGAGATGTAGCACGGCGATAGCTACAGTCCCTGGAAGGACATAGGATAAGTTTTATACTGAAAAAAAAAATTCCCAAATAAACTGTAAACCAATTTTACGCATACGATATCTCGGGCAAAATCTAGTATTAAATAAGTAAATCTACGGGAGAAAACTTGATCGTGTTTCAGACAACTGCCGCACTCAGAGACGTCAATTAAGTTTTAAGTTTTAAGTTTCATTAAAGTAGCTGCTGTCACTGTCTTTGCTATAGCAATAGAATAAGACGCAGCAACTTTAATGAAACTTAAAACTTAATTGACGTCTCTGAGTGCGGCAGTAAGCACTCACGTCTTCAATTTCAACTTTGCTCGCAGCTCGCCGACTAAAACGCAGTCGCAATCGTTATTGTGTACTAGAACTTATCGAGGGGCCAAATTGTTTCCTGCTCGCCCCCGATTGATCTGAATAACGATATCATCTATTCTATTACTACCCTAGTAGCCAGAGGGTAACCCTGTGGCGAATTCGTCAGTTTCGAGGGTGTGGAAACAACGGTAGAAAGCGTTTTAAGGCTATGATCAGCATTTTATTGTGTACGATTCCGACTGGCAACGTCCAGCTAAGTGCTCTATATAAATTATTTTGCTCAAATAGTTTGCATGCTTTGTGCATGTGCCGCTACAAAGATAGCCGTCGCAAGCACGCAAAGCGGTGTCGGCGAGGATTATCTATTGTTTGCCCGAAATTCATATGCTATAATTTTCACTTGCCCGAATTTCTTTTGCCCGAATTTTACTATATATGCCCGAATGTTACATTTCCCAGAAAAGTTATCTTACATACTCTTGTTTTCCCGAAAGTTAGATGCCATAATGATACTGATGCCATACGTAATGTTTTCCATATTATTAAGTGCAATAATTTTATTTAATAGAATATTTAAACGCCATACTAAAAAGTTTATTTAAAGTAAGTAAGTAAGTAAGTGGTAAGTTGAAAGTTTAGTAAAAGTATATTTGTTATGTAACACTTGGTTATATTGTAATAAATATATTGATTGAATAACATTTTTTTTAATATTATATTACTAATGTAATAAAACCTAACATATTTGTGTTCATTCACGACTGATATGGACATAAATGATCGAAACTAATGTCGAAGGAGCTCCGCTGCGCGGAGTTCCTATTCCGCGTAGTTGAGGCGCTTGGCGCCTTGTTGCAACTCTAACCTAACCTAACCTATGTAGGTAAATTTTGCCTAATTCAAACATCACCATTCACCATTTACACGGATGGCAAATGACATTATGGCATGTGACAAATATGGATTAAAATGATTATGAAAAATGAAATTATTGAAATTAATATTATGGGAAACAAAGATTCTGTTATTTGACTACTATGATAAACAATCAGTATATCATATGAAATTATAAGATGTAACATTATGCCATTTGTAAATTATGGCAGGTGAAATTTGGGCATATGAAATTCGGGGAAGTAAAGGTATACCGTCGGCGAGTTCAAAGGCTTGTACACCCGCAGTATGCGTTGGTAAACCGCGGCAAGTAGTTGTGTTTAAGATTAATATGAATAAAATGTTGACATTATATGTATGTGTTTTTTTATTTTCTCTTTTTCTAAGTCACTATTTAAAAGATATATTAAATTATTTACAAACGGGTTAATTGTTATTCAGATCATATTATATGGTTTCCATAGCATTGTGTGGGTGTACTGCACACTATTTGAACGAACGAACTATATAACCTACCCGGTCGCGCGACTCGGTCGCCGTCGCCAGTCGTGGTCGCAGGTCGTAGTTGCCTATATCGGAATTAAACCTTTACAGCCATGCCCATAAATTATATTGTGATATTGTATTTAAGTAGCATGATTCCGTAAAAATTGGATCATGTTGCCAATTTCACTCAGAAGATGACCCTCATTTTGTCCGAACTCTTATGACCGCTATTTGTAAAGAATCGTACCTATTGAATCTTTTGTGATCGCCTAGGCCTTTGAAACGGATACTGCCTTGAAGGAATAAAATGGTGTTTATCCCCCCAATCGCTTTTTGATGTCGAAGAAGTTTCTTTGTTTATCGGTTCAGAAACAATCTTTATGAAAATCGTCACCCGCTAGGGTTGCCACATACAAAATATATTTTATTAACATTTTGTATATCACTATTGTATAATACGTTCTAAATATAATAAGTACATGTTTTGAACTGTATAATTTATCACTGGGTAACCTCTAAACGCCAGGCTTGGCGTAGTTTAGATTAGACTTGTACCTATTTTTCAATGTATCCATAATTCTAACCTTGATTCTATTATTACTTTAATTGTGACGTTCTCAATATAAAGGGACCTTATCGAGGCAGGTGGTTACGCCGTTTTTAGAACTGTTACCATAGTATTCGTATAGTTACAAGAACAAGAAAACCGTATCTGCCTTCCTCCATAAGGTCCCTTTATATTGAGAATGTCACAATTATAGGTACAAAAAGGATCATAGTTATGAAAATCATATTGCTATGATCCTTTCATTGTTCGAAAAAAAACCGCCTACATTGCAAGATTTCCATAGCTATGCGTATTTAATTTTTTTTTACGTGTACCAAATACTTCAATACACGTAGTTATGCATATTATGCGTAGGTACGAGTAAATACCGATAAAAACGTACACAATTTAAAATTTAAACAAAAGCTAACAAAACTGGTTGTAAGTAATTATTTGCCGCAGCACAACCGTGACAACCCTGTGTAAGACTTTATGAGCCGGAAACACGGAGTTCTCTCGGTGTTTGTCGGCGTTGTGATGATTCTTTCATTTTTCTGCCGGAATCGCTTATTATTTAACATTTTCCGATACTTTGGAACTCGTTAGGACGACTGCGTTGGCTAGTAACTAGGAGTCTAGGAGTTACCGTGAATATTGACGAAAACAAGGTTTTTATTTGGTCAAAACGTGTTTTATATCATCGGTATGACAACAGCACATATAAAACATATCTAAATCTATAGCTTCACCTAAACCGCTAAACCGATTTTAATAAAATCTATATAAATCAATTGCCGATCTACACGGCGATCGAGTTGGCTGATTTTTTTTGTTGTATTTTTTTTTTTTTGGTTTGGTATAATAGTTATTTGAGACTCCGGAAATAAAATTGGCTACTTGTAATTTTGGAAAAATATACATTTTCCTAGAAATTGACTATAAACTACTTCCGCAAGCGTAATCTAGTTATGATGTTATGAATATCTGACTAATCTTCGTCCGTGTGTTTATCTTTCTACTCGTATAAATGATTCAGGAACACATTAAATTTAATTGGTTTTCGTGCGCTAGCAATTAGCAAAGGGATTAAAACCTGGTTAAGCGGGAGTCGGGTTTGTGTCAAGTCCTACTTTAATTATGTTGCTAATTAACATGATGTGTTTGAAAAACAATGAACTGTGAGATGACGAATCCAATTCCACTTATACAAGGTGGGCCAAAAGAAGTCATCCGATGTTGTTTGACTCTCTTTTTTTTTCTAAATGAAAAACTTGGATTCTGTTTTTTTATTATATTAATTTAAACCTTTAGAATTTTATTGGTCAAGTCGAGAAGATTATATCGGCCAAATGGGCGCCGTCACAATTGATTGTCATACGGGCTCGTTTTATGGCATTTTTCATCACTTTGGCGAGAACTTCGGGCGACAGATTCTCGCACTCGTGTCGAATGTTGTCCTTGAGGGCTTCCAGAGTCTCGGGCTTGTTCACGTAAACACGGGACTTCAAAAAACCCCACAAAAAAAAGTCTGGAACGCTTAAATCGGGTGATCTTGCGGGCCAGTGCAAATCGCCAAAACGAGAGATGAGGCGACCCGGGAACGCTGCCTTCAGAATATCGGTTGTGGCTCGCGCAGTGTGTGCCGTTGCTCCGTCCTGTTGGAACCACATGTCGTTCGGTCCTAATTCGTCCAATTGCGGCAGAAAAAACTCGGTCAACATGGCCCTATAGCGCGCACCGTCCACTGTTGTCGTATGGCCAGCGGCATTCTCGAAAAAAAATGGCCCAATGACTCCTCCAGCGTGAACAGCGCACCATGCAGTCACTTTGAGCGGGTGTAATGGCTCCTCGTGCATCACTCGTGGATTTTCGGTGCCCCAGAAGCGATAGTTTTGCTTGTTCACGTACCCGCTGAGGTGGAAATGAGCCTCATCGCTCATTATGATTTTGGTCGAAAAATCGTCCACTTCTTCCTCGAGATTGAGAATGGCTTGGGCGTAGGTTACGCGCGTTTGGCGGTCGGCAGGCAGCTGCTGATGCACGGACTGGACTTTGTATGGGAACATGCGCAGGTCTTTGACCAAAATTCGCCTTAGGGACGTCCGTCTGATGGCTAATTGCGTGGCACGGCGTCTGGTTGATGTTTCCGCCGACAGCTCGACATCCTCGGCAACAGCGGCGATATTCTCGGCAGAACGGGCGCTCCGGGGCCGGCCACTCTTGGCAACGTCTCGTGTGGTCCCATACTCTTCAAGGTTGGTGGCCAAACGGCGCAGTGTTTGCGCAGTCGGTGTCTGACGGCCGGGGAATCGGCGACGGAATTCGCGCTGCGCCAACACCACAGACGAATTGTTACGCAAAAAAATTGACACGATTATTCCGCGTTCTTGGGGAGTGTATCGCTCCATGGCTTGTTCACTTGTATTTTGCATCTGTCAAGTCCACAAATGTCAAAACAGATTTGACATTGGCGACCATTTGCAAAAATGAGAGCATCTTCCAATAGGGTGATTTCTTTTGGCCCACCTTGTATTATAAATGCGAAAGTTTGTGTGTTAGTTTGTTACTCCTTCACGCTGCAACGGCTGGACGGATTTGGACGAAATTCGGAATGGAGATAGCTTATACCCTGGATTAATACATAGGCTACTTTTCATCCCGTGAAATGTGATACTTCCCGCGGGAAACGTGATAAACGACTACTACGCGGACGGAGTCGTGTGCAAAAGCTAGTAAAAGAAAAATTATTATAATTGTTAATTGATATATAATTGATCCACAATTGGAGAAGATAATATAGATAGATATACACACAAAAAATACAATGGAATTGAGAACCTCATTTTGAAATCGGTTGAAAATCAGGGGAATACCTTACACAATTGATGCGACAAACTAGTGTCTCGTCTTGTACTATGGGTACCGGACACCGATAAACATACATAATATAGAAAAATGCATAGAAATACTTCCAAGACTTAGAAACAAATACTCGTGTTTACCACCCAAATTATTGCATTTGTAAAGGTTCGAACCCCGGTCCGCTAGCTTCGTAGACAGGGGTCACTACTAACTAGGCCAAGTTAAATCGTTTCTATTTTTATTAAAAAAAGGTAAGGAAATAAATGCAGTTTTACTTTTTCTTGAGTTAGTAAATTCTCTCAATAAAACATTGTCATACTCTGGCGGCCAAAATGACCGTTCGTTTATGCACTTAATATAGAATCTATGTTAATTTGTCGTTAAAGATTCTTTAAATTGTCTATTTATTGCATGCTTTTTTACAAACAGCTTTTTGTCCTATAAAAGCTGTTTGTAAAAATCAGATGCAAAACAATGCTAAAATATCCAAAAAAATACACAACAAAGTCAAATATTTTCCTCAAAGCTCTCAGAAAAGCGCTCCCGTATTTATTTATTCTTTTTCAATGCATTAGCAGCCCCGCCCCCCATTTGCACCTCTCATGGTGCCCATAAATACTGCACCCTTAGACTTAGGGCTGGATTACTGTTTAAGAGGCTTGGCGCCGACTGCCATACAAAGATAACTTTGTTTTTAGAAGGACATAAGTTTCTGTCAAAAATGTAAATTGCCGTCAGTAATTTTTTTTTGCACAGTCATCATCTGCTTATCAAGACGAATCCAAGGAACCCAAACACTTATCTTGTTTCGTGGCGGAGTTCCTATGGCCACATCAAAATAAATTTACAAAACAAAGATTGGTTTTTATTGTAGGTATCCTAATGAACTTGGAATAGGTACGTAGATATTTTTTGATGACACAAATGGGGTCGCCTCAATGAGTAACTCAGCTTTTCTATTTACGCTGAAAATTTGGAGACTCTTATGCGTCTTAAAATGGGCGGTTTTCAAAAAAAGTGTACATAATTAAGGACAAAAGTTATAAAAAATTAACATTTCCAGTGCGTCACTAAAATCAGTTAGTATCGTTAATTGTCGTGACGAACCGGAAAAGTTACCATTTCTTAATTTTTGTCTTTAACTATGTACACTTTTTTTGAAAAACGCCCTAATATCACCACTCAATCTGTTGAATAAGCCGTAAGATATGAACGTTTGTATGGCTGCCTACTCCCACCCTCTCCCATAGTGTAATGGGCCTGTCGCCAAAGAGGCTGGCAAGCAAGATTAGCAAACTTCCATTGTTTTTACCCAACTTCGGCGTTCCCCTAGTGTTCAGTAGTATTTGTTCAAAACAGGGTGCATAACAAAGTGAATGATGCTGCCAGTTTCAAGTTATGATAGTTAAGGGCCACATTCGTTCTGTATTTGAAATGAGTTTAAGGAAAATTCGAGAACAAGTGAGGTTACGGCGTCAGGCTGCGTTTCCCAAGACCTGTGCGAGGCGCTATGGCGCTAAGCGTACGAGGTAAAACCCACCAATAGAATCACTTTATTTTACTAGCGTCAGACAATGCGGCTATCCTATTGGCGGATCTTTGGGGAGAAATTGTGATACGATGTATTTGTCAAGGTTTATAATTTTTCACTCTTGACACGGACGGAAGTGTTATTTGAGCATTTCTCAATATAAATGTCCAGGTTGAGAATAGTTAGTGACCGTCACGAAACTTTAAGTTACTGTCAAGAACATTTTCTTAACGAAATTGTAAGTTGAACGTTATTAAATGCCGCCTTTATTTTGAGAAATACTCATGCATGTGTTTTAGCTAAGCATTCGTCTATTTGTGTCTACCATACTTTTGTTTTTTTTTTTTTTTTTTGTTTAAGAACGGTCTAAGCTAAGTTTTACTAAAATCGGTTCGACTATTCAAAGTTATTGGGTCTAAAACAGCTTAGACTTGGTACGAGTAAAGGCAGATTTTTTTACTAACATGTTTTCAATTCAATAATCATCATATAATATAATGAACAAGATGGAAGCGCCTATTAAGTTTAAATTAAACACACAAAGACTTGTTTATGTTTGTGTGCGTGACGTGAAACAACTGAAGGTTTCAAAGTGTAATTACTGTTGTCAGTTACACAAAGCTTATGGTTCAGCAAGTGTGCCGACTTGGGGTTCATGTGCATTGGACGGAAAGATCACTCGCACTTTCTATTTGGACGAAGTTCTAACGAAACACCCCAAAATGAATTAAAGAAAGTCGGTATACTTTACAGTGAAAGCAAGTAACAATGTTTTTTATTTAATTCAGTTTAATTAAATTAATTTTTTTAGCATGCATTTTATGGATTTTAAAAGTTTTATCAATATAATATTTTAGCTTTTAGTTTTTTGGACGTTACCAGTTAATTTAAAGTTCAAGAAAATGCGTTTTATTATTTCTGTTAATAATTTTTAAACATATAGCCCTAGTTAAGCTCAGCCTAACAAACAACCCAATAGAATAAAACGTCGATTTGTCCAAGAAGGTTCAAACCAGCATTCATAACGTTGAAGTTTATCGGCAATATCGTAAAACTACATAGTTCCGCGCGAAAGGTAAAAATGCTTCACGTGAACTTCATGGGTGCTATATTGTTATTACCTGTCTGCATCACACATAAACGTATATACAAATAGTTTTAGTGTTATATAAAAACCCAAAACAAGATGGAAAAATTTAGTATCATGGTTATAAGTTTTTATTGTAAAAATGACTGGGCTACTTACTGAATAGTCATCTTTTATCTTTAGTGCTGTAGGGCATGACAGAGTCAGGCATCCGAAGACGATGTCAAGGACAGGGCGAAGTGGGAAAGTAAAAAAAAAGAAAGCTGACCCTACCACCATGTGGGATTAATAACAGAGAGAGTGTAAATCAATGGAGAGTGTTATATACATTTGACGTTTAGAAATCTCCGACGCATGATGTCGATTGGGGCGGAAAGTGCATCGGATCCCTGTTCAAACTTCCGTGTCGAAGCTACAGACATAGAGACTGACAAAGGCTTTTTTAAACGTATGAAACTCGTTTTGGTAATTATATTGCGTTTGATTTTTTTTAAGCAAATTATCGCTTCAATTAATACTTAAACTCTTTACTAACAAATTCGAAAACAACACTAGTGAGAAATTCCCTTTGTTATTTAAAAAAAGGACAACCAAGCCGCGTGGGTACTAAAACAGCATGTTCTAATTTCATATTACCAAGAGCTCTTTCCCAGAGAGCCATCCCTAATTTGGGTTTAAGGGAAGAACACACGAAATAACCGAGTTAGCCGAACATGACATTCTTTCAAATGGCTGTCGTCGGCCTTAGGGCTGCCACTTTGGGTTTATTTAATGTTTATACAAAATAAAATGAAATTTTGTTTGTAAAACACGCAGTGTTACATAATCAAGAACCTCAACTAATTCTAAGGAAAATAACAAGAAAATAGTGCTTGAGATAAAAATTGCGTGTACGTTTTACAATTTGTAATAAAAGAGAAAATCCGAGATGGGATAGCCGCTCAGGTAAGCGATGAGGTCTCATGCTAGCTCTTCTTCATCTTAGAGAAGGCTACAACCCTGTGCTAAAAGTTAACATACGCCGGTTTGGTTCCCAGTCGGCGCCAGCTAAAAACGTCGACGTTGTGGTGACACTAAATGGCTATTGCACGTGGATCGTGTGCTGGATACGACTCAGGCGCAGCTCATTTATTAACGTTTAAAACGCGCGGTTTAAGTGTTCTATCAACCAAAGCAAAAAGGGAGTAGCATATGGACTTCATACTCTTATTACTGTTCAGGCATTTACTTGTTTACTGTTAAAAAAGACTGGTTAAATTTGCCGCCAAATGTGTGACGAACCAATCGCACGGACATCTCGCCGTTCACGCGACACAAGCGCCAATGCGGCTGAAAAAATAAACTTCAATCTCGGCGGGCGGCTCGCAGTAACACTGCTTTTGTTAATGCCTAATGAAATATTAAAATAAGGAATAATTGGCGTTAATGTTTTTCAGTCTTACTGTTTTGGTGTTTACAAACATTTTACAAGTGAAAAGAAGCATTGTACACAGTGTATTTGGAAAAACAACAGCCGTCGACGGCAGCACCGGCACATGACAAAGGCAACGTTAACTTCCTTTTGAATGTAATGCTGTGACTGGTACTTGTCTGATAAGCTTAGGATGTTGGGGTTATCGAAGGGTTTAATCAGCATAGACTTACTGCCTTTTTTGGACGGCAGGACTAAACTAGGCTTGTGTTTTACATGTTCAATACCAAACATGTCTAGTCATAGATGAGGGTAGTTTGGTTAGGCACCCTATAAGATAGACGGGAACCTTTGTCTTTGATATTGAATGAAAGTCAAGTTTATTTTTGTAAATAAATATTCTGGAAATAATTACGTTGGTTACTTCAGCAGCATTATTATCATACAATTTCTTGTTTACTTTTCTAGCTCTACATTGCAGTTTAAGTTAATACTAGTACCTAGGGTTTATAATTTCTTACCTGAAATGTTAAATGTGTTATAGACACAAATCTTTATAAAAAACCTAAATGATGCTTAATTTATTAAAATAACTCATTACATAATTGAGGATCCTCATCCTAAAAATGTATAAATTAATTGAATATCAATTTAAATCAATTTAATGGTACTGACATTGAAAATTTATATTGTAAACAATAGGTATAATGTATGGCAGGACAGTAATTTTAGGCATAGAAAAAACAGTTGGACTGGCCAAACTCACGTGTAATTATGACAAAAAAGAAATTGCGTTTTTCTCACAATGAATAGGCTGTTCCTCCCTAGCCATCGAACGTATCGACACTGAATATTTTATAACGCGGCTGTATCGTAACTCCGGGGACAAATTTATCGGGGCAGCTTTTAAGTTGACATGTTCAGTGCCAACCTTGAGGATTTCTGTAGGAATTAGATTCATTGTAGAGCTCTTGGTAGTGGAAGTTTGGTTGGAAGAATGGATTGAACCGGTTGTACATCTTAGCAGGAATTTTGTTTTTTTTGTGGATTTTGTCTAGAAGATGGGTAATAATGTATAACATCCTGAGGCCCACGTCAAATTTGGCTAGTTCGAAACAGAGTCTTATCTCAGTCAACAAAAGTTAAGTCATTTTGACAATTGTCCTAATTATAGGACATTAGGGGATACTGGATTCAATGGGTGTATTCTGTGCTATTCTTGTGATGATCTGGTCCTAACAGGTACTTTTGCATCTGCTATCCACTTATAAACATTCGTACATGATAATTTCGACGTATTATCATGTAACAATAGTGCACGACATCGCAATAAAGTGCGTGCCATCTCAATGAATACAGCTCTCTTGTCCAAAAGTATTTTAGGTATGTCTCCAAGGATTTACAACAGCCTGTCAAAGGCAATTAGAGCATGTACGAATATTATAGAGTTCAAGAGATTGTTAAATATATCCTTGGTTTAGAAAAGTGACTATTCGGTAAGTGAATATGTAAATGACAAGGATAATACTTGATATGCATAGTACCTATAGTAATTTTATGTCATTTTATGTATAAATTAAGTTTACCCTACAAATTAGGTTTACCTAGTCATTAATAGGTATTTAGTTGGTATTAAGAATTATTTTAAGATTGCATTGCATGCTAGACACTAGCAGATTGTGACAGATCAATACAATTTATGTAACACCTTTTGTACTCACTTTCTTGTAATAAACGTTTGATTGATTGATCTAACAATGATTATTTAAATAAAAAATACGTACGTTTATTGTTTTGGCTGTATAAAGTTGAAATAAATAAAAAATAATAGGTGGCCCGTTAAATTTGTCCCTCATTGCAATACTTAACGCCGTGAGCGAAATAACCGATAAGTCGTTTCGATGACGTGGGGCTTTAATCGATTCATCGAGTCGACATAATCGACTCGATGTAATCGTCGCTGGCAATACGTGGAATTGGGAGTTTTGTGAATAATTTAATAGGTATATTTTATTGTAGTATAGTAAACTCATCGAATTCCGAGACTCGCTCAATTATAAATATACTTAGTTCGTTCGTTCAAATAGTGTGCAGTACACCCACAAACTGCTCCATATAATATTATCTGAATAACAATACCCGTTTTTGAATAATTTTATAAATATATATATATATTTTTTTTTTTTAAATAGTGACAAATAACCAAACAAGAGGAAATAAAATGTCAACATTTTATTAATATTAATCTTAAACACAACTCTTGCTGCGACTTACCAGCGCATACTGCGGGTGTACAAGCCTTTAAAGTCGCCGACACCGCTTTGTGCATGCACCAGCGGCTTCTTTGTAGCGGCACATCAAAGCATGCAAACTATTTGAGCGAACGAACTATAAATTAAGAATTTCTGTATTACATGCGACATAACAAGTGTTGAGCGTTCATGATTCTTGATATTTTATATCATCCGATACAGCAAATTGTTATTGAAAAAGCGATTATTCTTCAGTAACGGGGCATTGTGACAGCTGTTGAATTGAATCTGGTAATGGTTGTCATTAAAGTTCGCTAAATGTTGTGGAACACTGTTCTTTATTGCCGACAATGGTTTTAAAAAACTATCAAAAATTTCACTTGTCTGACAAAAGCCGTATATACTTTTTATGTGGTATTAACAAGGCAGATCACGCTTGTCGCTCATGACGTCTCTATCGTTATGTACTAGTTAGAAACGTAAAGCGACAATCAAGTCGCGGACGTATGCTAGACACCTTGGTGTTAAATAGGCAATAAGGTCTGAACCCGGAACCGTAAGGAATATATGTGTAAACGAATAGCACTACCAAACTATCGTGATTTTTCCGCATGTTTTAATGCAACTGCAATTGCATTTTGTATGCAGTTGGCTAATAATTCCTTCAAGTGTCGCGAGTCCACGGTAATGCCAGAATAAACGCAAATGCGAACTGTGCCAAACTGTTTAATCTTTGCCCCCGGGTTAGCTAGCAGAACACAGTTTCAAATCAGTACGATAGCTTGCATCATCATGTCTAACATTTTTAAGCCGGCAATCTATGGGCGCATTGTTCTATTACACAAAATTAGAGTTAGACAGCTATCGTTGCCGGCTATATATAGCCGTTAAAATCAAGTCAAGAGCTTAAGTAAACGTGCCTTACTTTCGACCATTGTTGCCAAATTTTTACGTATTTTACAAAATAAAAATAATACTTTTAAGTTCTTGTAAAACCAAAACGGAATTTCTTAAAAATATGATGAAAATCACTGATCATTCCTAAATCATCAGTCATGTCATCTAAAACCTGTCGGATAATTATGCCAACCACTATTTATTTATTGGTAGCACCAATTGTAAGAAGTATTATATACCAACGTCGTTAAATTAATACTTATTTCGTCGGTATATGTACAGCGAAGTGCTTGACCACTTTTATGCTTCTCAGCCACCACAGAGTAATTTATTAACTTATTTAAAATTTACACAAAATCCTGGCTTACCATGAGCAATTACATCACATGCCATGTTACGAATCGTAGAAGTTAAACACTTGTCCAGTGTCAAAGTGGTACTTTAGTGATTTTATAATGTCGTACTGTTCTAAACATGTCTTCTACGCTGCCGGTGGGTTAATGTGATCACGAGCCAAACGCGCCAATTATGCCTGAAGCTGTGTTTTAAACGACAAAGGATTGTATTGCGGACGGGGTTAAACCTCATTGCTGCGATGTTTGTACTCGGTTGTGGAACGGTTGCGATGGACAGTGTATGCTTTCAGCACGCATGAGTATTCACCAATAGGCAGCGATCAGTGTATAACGACACGTTACACTGGGCCCTGCCCAGGCAGGGTGTAACGTGCATCATCCTCGCTAAAAGTGTCAGTTGGTAGCCGACTGCACGCAGCAGCAGCAGACGACGTGTCGTCGCGACACTACTGGTTTCTATGTATTTCTATGAAATTCCCTCCGTAGCTAGCGACACGTCGCTTTCATAGAAACACATAGAAACCAGTAGTGTCGCGACGACACGTCGTCTGCTGCTGCTGCGTGCAGTCGGCTACCAACTGACTCCTTAACTAAGCGATTTTCGAAATCAAAGAAAATGTATAGGATTGACGTATTAACGAAGTATATATATATATATATATATATATATATATATATATATATATATATATATATATATATATACTTATTTCTAAAGCCTGCTTTCACTGGCAACATTAAGATGATACCCCGCCTGGTTTACGTCGTGCGTTCAATATTCTTGCTCTATTGTGGCTCCTACACCCCATTGTTGTTCAAGGATTTATTCTATGGCGGGTGCTCCAATCCTCTGTGCTCTTGTTGGTTGGACCAATTTGGCAAACATTAAATCAAACTAACTAGGTACTATATAAATGAAGTGTCAAAACGAAGTGTCAATAGCTTAGTACTAAAATACAAAAGAAAATAGGGTCATTATAGACAAGTATGTTATAAAGGCGAACACATACCATAAAGAGGGGTCTATGTAGATTTATATGGAGCACTGGACAATGACACCTGTATTTTCAATTACGAAACTATGGTTTCCGTTGATTTTAAAATTATAAAGAACATGGAAATAAGTCCAGTCTTGATAATTTCGTGTATATGTGGAAGTTTGCCTATCAGATTTATTTTGATAATTGGATGTTTTTCTAGAAACTGTTATATAAAGTAAGAAAAGAAATAAAGAAGTAGAAATAAAGAAATGAAGAAGAAATAAAGTGAGAAAATTAATGTGATGTTATTCAAAACAAATTCTAGGATTGTTGTGTGTGTGTGTTGGCCAAATTTCTTTTACGTTATATTATAAGGAGCTACTTCTAGCTACAAAAGAAACAAGACTTTCATTAATTAGTCGATTACTTCAAAACAATAAATGCAAAACTACGGAAGCTTTCTTTCCATGCTTCAGTTATTTCACTATTAAAAGAAAGATACATAATTGACATAGGTGTAAACATAGATTTTGAGAGAAAATGCGCAGGAACTATCGACATAGTCTGTGTAATATTTGTTGTCTTGCTTCAATCTATACAAAGAGAAGGGAGAAAGGGATGAAACATAGAGATACGCGATGTATTCAATGTTTATTTGATACTCAACTTTTTTAAGGGTTAATAAATATTGTCAGGCGTAAAAGGAACCCGCCATTTTAAAGAACATGTCTACCTTGATGCCTATTGTTGAGGTAAGTGTGTGTGCTATTGTGTTTTAAACCTTGCGTTCTTTGATGTGGGTTTTAATTACAGTGCGGTTTTGTTGCGTACGAAACGTGTTTAGGGCTTATTCAAAATCTACTGCCAGACATATTTTTATTCGAGATTATCTCACGAGACTATCACAAAAGTACGAGGATTATATTCCAGAAAGTATTTTGCAAATCATACATAGTTACGGGTCAAAACAGAACCTCCTTTTTTGAAGTCGGTTAATAACGAGATAAAATTCACTTGTACTGCAATAATATCGTCTGTTCAGACTCCTAGCGACATCTGTAAGCAGCCTACGCGAAACATCCACATATCGTCATATGCTACGTCACACTAATGTTCCTCACATACCCCTATCCTCGAATTTTGTAATATAACGGTCGCTAATAGAAGCTACACGCACGTTAAGCTGTTGCATTTTATTTCAAAATCCTTTCGCAATTTTTTCTGAAATTATTTCGCAAATTAAGCGCCTGCTATCCAACATCGTCTTATCATTTTTTTTTTGTTTTAATTGTTGGCTTTATTATAAATTTAAAAAAATCGCGGAGTGAGATCATAATAACCATATTTTTGCTGTTTATATGTGTTCTTTATAAAATAATAATTTATTTTCGTGTTAAATATTATTCGTCGGTCGAGTATAGAGAAGCCCAACGCTTGATTTCTGCTATTTACGAAATAATTAACATCTGTTCGTCAAAGTTAATATAAATCAGAATTTCATGCATGCGAGGGTTTGAATTAAGTTGCTACCTAATTAATATAATATCATTTTATTCCACATGCTCGGAAATATTTTAATTAATAAAATACAAACGAATTTTAATTGCCGGTATAGGCATCATACATATATGATATATGATATATGCCATTTGTCGTGAGATTTTCAGAATCATAATAATAATTCCATTGTTTAAATGACAAACGTACAGTTACAGAATTTGTTTAGTCAAAATATATAATATAGAATTGTATGTTTGTTGCTAAAAACATTGTTGAAAATCAGAAGTAGAAAATAAAAAAGCTATTTTCTTAGCTTTATTTCTTGGCCACTTGTAAAAATTCACAAATTCATAGGGATATTACTTCCATGTTACGGGTAAGTACATGTCATAAACATACATGTCATAATCCAGGAATTACAATTGTCTTATACCAATTCAATAAATTGTTAAACAAAAAGCTTTGTTTAATGTTTCAAGTTTCAATAGTTGGAACTCATCGCGAAGTTAGTATTAAATCGATCCTAATTTGTATTGAACAAACAAACAGAGACAAAGCAAGCTTAACAAAAACGATGAAAATGAACTAACAACGAACAACGTTTTTTTTTTAAGTCGTCACAATAACAATAATAGTGCCGTCTGTCACTTTCGATGGTACCAGGACAACAGAAGCGCAACAGAGTGAGTCCATTAAATATCGCTATAAATCGACGGCTAATGACCAAGCGCAATGGCCCGTGCGAGCACTGAGTACCTACCAGGGTCGCATGGCAGATTTGGAGTCGGAAATTTAAATTGACTTAATAACGTTCTTAATGTTCTCATCTATTTCAAGGGATACAGTCTAGATGGATTGAATATCTGAGATTTGCAATTATACTTGACAAGTTCTATTAAATTGTAAGTCAGCTTATTCCAGTATAGACTCAATTGTAGCACACGTATGTCACGCACACAGAAACGCGCGTGTGTGACGTTTTTAGGGTTCCATACCTGAAGGGTGCCTAACGGGACCCTATTACTAAGCTTACGCTGTCCGTCCGTCCTTTTGAGGAGCTTTTGAACCGTAAAAAATCGCCCGTTATTTTTTTTGCAAAATATGTGATTTAACGGCGGATTTCCTATACAAGAGTACAAGAAACGTTTTTTTTTCAACGTTTTTTTGTATTTTTTTTAATCGTAAAAGGGCGTTTTTTTATTTCTATGTAACTTTTCCGAGGCGTTACGATGAGTTATGATTTTACTGCTAAATATAATCATACTATAAATTTTGGTAGGTATCTCAGACACAACTCCTGTAGCAAGTGCATCTATATTAAGTACTAATGGGTGAGAATTGAATCTGCTTCGGTTATTGAATTTGAGATACCACGTATTGACGTATGAGGGCAGTACGAGTATATAAATGTATGACTAAATATCGTATCAATGGAAAAGTTACCATTTCTTAATTTTAGTCCCAACTAGGTACATGAAAATTAAAAAACGCCCAAAAACGGATATTTTATTTGGTATGATTATAGAACAAACCCTAAAGAAAAACAACAAATAAGTACCTACCTACAAAAAACCGGCCAAATGTGTACGAAACCCTCAGTGCGCGAGTCTTTTTCGCACTTGGCCGGAAAAACCGGCTGCCTCATAAGTAAGACCAAGATAGAATGCGCCTATTAATTTCAATTGGGTGTTGTGCGTCTACGCCAAAACAAAACAGCTGTTTCATGACGGGGTCAATTAATAAAATGATATTAATGATATAGTCCATAAATCATTTTAAAATACATAATCTGGCAGGTATCAAAAATATATTTAAAACAAATATAGGCGTTATCATATCACTGACACGCCACCCTTATTTTTATATTACAACATCTAAACATCGTGTTCCCATTTATAAAGACTTCACCATAATTTACTTTGTACATGAACTTTTACGAGCCATCGAGTGTATCGTTATTATGGCAAATATAATATTTCACTGCGGGCCATTTTGTTAATGAGTTCAAGTAGCGCGGGGTCGGGTGTGGCGTTGTGTTCGGTGCTATTGCTAGCACGTTCTTAACTTCTAAATTCAATAGACAATTGTGACGTTCTCAATATAAAGGGACTTTATGGAGGCAGGCGGTTACGCCGTTTTTAGAACTGTTACCATAATAACCGTATAGTTACAAGAATAAGATGAGCGTAACTGCCTTCCTCCATAAGGTCCCTTTATATTGAGAACGTCACAATTAATAAACGCTTGGAATTTGTGTGTGTTTGTGCATGAGTCATGGATGTTTTCTATGTATTTAAGTATGAATTTCTTTAGATAACTATGTTTGTCGTTGCCTGTATCCATAGTAGCCTCGATTTTAGTTTGGAATTAACTTAGAAATTTGTGTAAGATTGTCCTTGATTTTTTTATTCTGACCTCACAACTGACAAGCTTTGGTTCAGTAGGTTCATGACCGGAATCCTGGACCCGTTTTGATTGATTGCTTAAATAGATAGCAATTTGATTTCATACTTTACTGTACATTTTTTTTAAACATAGGTATGTTAATAAAACTCGCTGCCACTCCTTCTCCGCCTCAAAGGGCGATATTTAAAAATGTTAGGGATTCCTTTAATGAAGGGACGGCCTCCGAAAGCTTCTCCAAATGGAATAACGAATTACATTCCTCACGCGAAGCGATACATTTCATTGGAATTATTTGGAAATATCAAAATAACCCCACAATGATCCCGGTTTGAAAACAACATGTTTTTGTGTTAGGATCCAATTTTAATTGTTCTTATAATATTTGTCGGTGATAAAATTGTAGTACAAACAGCGTCGCTGTTAACCTGACCACTAGGCGAGCTTTATTGTAAGGTGACAAGATTCACAAATGGTCAGTTTACTCTGTTGCTGATAATACACGTTCTGTGCTATTTTATTTTTGACTCTATTTTAACAGCCTTTGTAAAAATGTAATAAATCCTCGATTCTGGAAAATTAAACAGTTTCTTTACAAAAAAAACGAAGTGCACGCAGATTAAAGTCACGTTAGAAAAATTTAAAGAACTTGCTAAAAATAACATTATTTCTGCAATACATTTAATTACTTCATTCGTTGTATAAAATGTATAGTACGATTAAGTCACAATTACAACAAGAAATATATTATTGAAAGCTACGCCTCACAAATCAAGACATCTCGCACGACCTAAATTTTGACTTACTCCAAACTTCGAACCGCCATAAATTAGGGTAAACACGCCTCCTCGAGGTTTTCACTAACTAAAATGAGTTTCCACTCATCATTCACCATCTCGCAGGCACATCAGCCGAGCTACTTTCAGATTATTCCTAATTCTGCTCGTTATTTATAAAAAATAATAATTATTATTATTTTGTTGTCATGGAGAACAAGCACGCAGACCTGATGGTAGGGCTCCGATGGTGGCACTACACTTGCAGTATGTGCCAAACATTGATTTTCCATTTCACATACCGAATGAAAGAAAACCATTACACGACAATTTACGCATCTTTCCCTTTTTGTTACATTATATAACATCGTTAATAAAGTAATTTTAAACTCCCTTATTAGGTACCTATCATTACGTGAGCTAAAAATTAAACGTGTGGCAACGAAATAAATACATTTTGTTTAAATCATCACTGGAGCTTGATTAATGCGAAATTAAATCTTCCGCTTCCCAAAAACTGCATACTTATTTATGTTAATTGGCGAAAATAATTTAAAGCGCGTGATTAAAATTTGATTAATGGATTTGTGGAAGTTGTTAATCTGTTTAATTATAAATAATTAGTGGTGTCCAGATGTAAACAAACGTGTCAAAATAAAACAAATAAATTGAAATGTTCGGTTATAATCTGGGTAAAAAAGCATGTACTTAATGCACATTTCCAGTTAAATCTGCCTTAATGAGTTGCTCAGTTTTAAATAATTTTTGCTGCTGATTCAACTGAAAGAGGCTTATTTACCTTCCTTTATTCTACAGTATCTTATATACTGTAACATGTTTTTACTTTTTTTCCATCATATTAAATAATTTTGTGCAAGACTTTCGATGTCCAAGGTTTGACACAGCGTAAAACACTAAATTCAAAGCTGTCTACAAAAATTTAAAATTTTCCAAGTAGAATCGGGAACAACCCGTCCCTAAGTCACGCGAGACGCGCGTAATGTAATGACGTGCCAATGTCATTTATTGCCCAAGTTTCTATATGAAAACAAATCGCTCGAGTCAGGCGCGACCCACTTCAGTTTCCCTGCTTCTGAATAGTTCACGAATATCCCATCCAACTGGAAATGCCTTTTAAAAGCTACTGTTTTGTGTGGGTATTCTAAAATTTGGATTTCGGGGAATGAGGTAGGATTTAAATTTAAATGCGGGTTTGTGCTAAGCATTCTAAAATATCCGAGTTTTTAGTAAATAATTATATTCCTCATTATGATGTACTTTGACTCAACTTTTGCATGTGTTGCTTTTTGATATTAATTTTACACCAAACGAATTTGTTGTTTCGCGAAATCTTGTTTGCATTCTTGAACCTCTAGTAAAGTTATTACTATTTTTAAACAAAAGGCAATAAGTATCATTAAATACGTAGTAAAAAACTAATATCAATTTCCAGACCCCTCTTTAACCCCATTTAAAATAATAAAAAGAACAACACAATTAACTTAATAACACAATCGACGATAACTCAGTTGAGCCACCGTAATAAACTAGATCAAAACATCTAACTTTACGTGTCAATCCTCAATAAAAGCGGACGGTGGATAAATTACGTCCACTCCCCTGGGAGGGCGGCGAGCGAATGCCATAACTCGTTTGTTTCGACTGCTAACGCCATCTAGCGGTGTGTTGTGTAATTTATATTGACGTGAGCCGATTTTATTCTGGTTTCTATTGGTGGTCGAGGGTGTTGATGGCTTTTCGAGTTTGCGATTGGATATATAAGTTTGGTGGCACTGTCATCGGAGGTACACGCTGATATGAGGACAAACTGCCGATTTATGTCCGTTTCCAATGTTCAAACAGCGGATAAATTCATCAAAATCGGTTCAGCAAATTAGCTAGAAACGTGTAACAAACATTTATAAAACGAAGGATCTTAATGAGTAATAAAACACAAGCTGTTCCTAAAATAAAATTTTATTTTCAATGTCACCTTAAAACAGAACAGCCTCTAAACGCTCAATTACAGCAGCTCACTGGATGTTATGGGATATTCCGGAAACCTATAACCTTTTACTTACAGCCGTTAAATCCTAAGGTTTAGAGCAAATAAAGCCTTCGCAAGGTGAGCAATTTAACGGCGATGTTTCAAATTATACGATGTGTTTGTATTGGGTTTATATTTGTATGTAGTGATTTAAGCTCTTACAGGTTAAAATTAAGGTAAATAGGCATAGGCATTAGTTATTTATAGTTCTGTATGGATAACTTAACCTCAAAACTTTCCACGCAAATATATCCCAGAGAACTTTATTCAACTCTGAACCGCTTCCCGACGCTCGTCCGGACTTCGCGCGTGTGGTCTAACAAAATTCTACGGTCAATTATCGGGTTCAACTTAACCGTACGAGTTAGTTGAAGAGTTAAGCGCAGTTTACTGCTGCAGCTGAAACAAAGAGTTTTATGGTCCGTGTTATTTAACTTTAACAACTGAATTGCTGTATAAGAGTTAGAATATCATGTAAAATCCCATATAGGTACATTATACGAGCAAGAATCTGGGAGTCGTTCGGGTTGATAACGAGTTGACAAAGCACATCGATTTCTGGACTAGAAAATCTATAACGTCATTTTTATCTAAATCACGGCCGTTTCCAAAAATTTTATGTAATTAAGAATTGCTCATAAAATATTTTTTTTTAATAAAAAGTCAAATTAATATTTAAATGCTATATATATAATATTTAAGGGCAGGGGAACATGAAGGACGAATGTGTGGGCGCGCGCGCAATCATTGGGCCAACGTCCTTTGATGTGTACTGAAAAACCGATACAGCGATTCGATCACTGACAATCATGGGCGAATACGCCGTCCACACGTTCGTGTTCGCCTGTATTTGCCCTTCATGGCCGATCGTGAAGGCATAACATTGTTTTGTCACGATTTCGTCTGACTCGAATAAATGTTATAGATTAATGAAAAGTGGTTAGGGGCTATATTCCAATTTGTTACTGCCCATCTGGCTTCTATATCGTAATAATATTGTTCTACTTGATTGACTTCGCCATATTTACTACATTTTCCGTTTAATCCACTCTGATTAATTTACGTATCGTTGATTTTCTTTCTCACTTTACCTATGAGTAAAACAACTTAGTATTAGTATGTTAACATTATCAATTAAGCTATTTTGCTCTAATTATAACGTTCTTGTTTCAGGTAATTCTCGAGTTTTAATGAGTCCGGCTTAAACAGGGTGATTTAAAAACTTCCGACAGACTTCTATTTCGATTAATTTTTTTCAAAGGGACCTTTTTAGCTTTTCGTCTAAAGCCGAGGCTAACAAACCTCGGGGTTTAATTTGAAAAGTTACATTACAAGGTTTTTATAAATAATTAGGTGACATTAGAATTAACGGTATCGAGCTTACGGATTGTGAGTGAATGGACGAATTTTTTATGAAATAATCATCTGTAAGCTATATCCTAGATTGACATATAGGATATCTTTTATCTCGGAAAATCTGACAGTTTCCGAGGACAGCGATAATAGACTACGGGGTCGCGGGCAAAAGCTAGTATGGTGTAAATTATGTTTTAAATAGTAATAAACTAGCCGCGTCTGCGCACTCCCTTCAACCCAAAGCGCATATTGCATTCCGTCGAGTTTTACTACAATTTGCATTTTAAGTATTTATGCAAGTCATCCGCTAACTTCAGCTGTTTCAAATTAGATGTTTTGTTTAGAGAATTTGTAATTTGCGAGTTACGAGTTGGTAAAACTTTGGCTTGAAAAGTAAGTTATTTACATAAAGAGACATTGCATGGCAAGCATACAAACTGTCACTTCTCTTTCTATACAGGTAAATATTTGATTCCTTTAGTAATTTGTGAATAAGTTAAATGCCTGTTTTTGAATCGGTCGGAATTCTAGTTAGGTAAATTAAGTGTCAAAGAAATCAAATAATTCAAACAACTTCCTTTGTAGTATAATAATTAATAACGTGATAATAAAAGTATTTTTGAAATTGCCGTAAAAAAGTCTTATTAAACCATAACAAATAGTTTGATGCAGGCGACGACTAAAAACGTTTTTTTTAGTCGTAGGTTAAATAATAAATTCACCAAATCGTGTCGACAGCCGGTAACCATTAGCGGGAGGGAGCGAAATCTTTATTAAAACAAAGAAAAACAGGGGAATAAGTAATTGCACAATATCGGCGAATTGACGTTAAGTCCCGGGGTGAAAAAGGGCTTGAAAGCATACTTTAAGTGCTTAGGGCACGTGCAGAAAAAAGGTGTTTACGCGTTGTAAGCGTTTAACTGAAATACACCCTTCGCGTATAGAAATAGAAACATTTATTCGACGATCACAAGAAAAAAACACACAACAAAGATTAAAAATCATGAAAAGATGGCAACACACACAGATACCAAAATTAAACAGTAACGGTGCAGTTACACGGGCAACCCTTCGAGCAACAATTGCCCGTCAACCATAGCTTGTCTTACTCTAATTTCGTAAGATAGAACGAGATACGACACGCCCATAGATAGCCGGCTAAAAATTGCCGAGAAAAGTTGCTCGTGCAACTGCTCCGTAACTAAGGAAAGGAATTAAAAAAACAGTTGTAGCGTAGAGTTGCCATGGATGATTCTGTGACGTCGAAATTGGTATGTGTGTTTTTACCCGACTGCTAAGAAAGAAGTTAAAGAAATTAACTCATAATCCGATAATTGTCAAGAAGTGTAATTATCTTGTATATTATGGACCCTGTCAACAATTATAGTCCCATCACATCCATCAAAAGTACAAAGATAGGTACTTATACTTTTAGATCTTGTCCCATTGCAATAAGGAGCAAAATTGTATACATATCGTTGTACTCGACTGTACTGAGTGGAAAAGAGTTCAATGACCCCTATAAATCTCCGGTACAGTACAAGAAAAGAAATAGTACTCGATAACAAGAAAATCTTTCTTATTATCCTTAATTAGAATCTTCCCCTGTGAGTTACTGCTCCCCCATTTGAATACTGTTCCGATGCAATTAGTCTTATCAATTTTGTTTTAGCAAAAGCAAGAGTGTTAGCGCGATTGTATATAGAGGATGTTTTTTTTGCGCCACGGTGTATTGGAATTTAATGAGGGAATAATATACTTATTATTCCCTCATTAAATTCCAGAGAAGAGCCTAATGGGGTGAAATAAATCCCGGGTGTTGGTATTGCAAAAAGAAACAAAATTATTTGTTTTGTTTTGCTGGAAAATATTTTACAATGGGTATACCATTTTAACAAATGTATTTTATTTCAATGACTAATGTATTTTGCAAAGTTTAAACGCTTAACGAGTCTATTATTCTTTAAAAAGACATGACTTATTGAAAAAATCGTATTTTAGAGATGTAGGTAACAATTGAATAAATAAATCATTTTTTTTAATGGTTTTTGAGTAAGTATCTTAAGTAAGTATCTACCTAGAAAAAAATTGCTAAATACTTATAAAGTTTTTGAACCCATGTTCTTTACTAAACCAGCACTAGGCTCAAAATAATTTACAGTAAAGGCGCACACAAATAATTCCAGTCTCGTACGCGGTAAAGCTGCGAACACACGAACGCTTTTAACGTCGCGTTTGTTTTTCTAACTGGCTAGCGAGGAGGTTCTTTTTGTGGGGAAATAGCTTAGTGAGTTTTGTAGGCTAATTAGTGTAATAATGTTAAGTGAATGTAGTTCTGATGATAAAGAACCTAGCTTTCAGGTTTAAATGAATGAACAAGGAAACAAAACTATCTCTATTCAATGAAGTTGATCTTTTAATGGAATTCAAAAGATGGATAGTTTCTGATTATTAAATAGATATCTAGAATCTTGGAAATTATTTTTCTAATTTTAATATTTTTTAACAAATAGCTTGTTTAGAGTACCTACCATAAAGTAATCCGATTTGTAAAAACTGTTTTTATCGTGCCGTCAGCCGATTTTGAGCACTTTAGTGCGATGTAATAAATAACAATGTTCAAACAGAACGTACAGTAGAATGTCACGCGTGATTTAGCCACTAACATTTCAAATGACATTGTTCTTAGCATGCTCAACATTTCATTGGTCGATTGAACCTATACTTCTTAATGAAAAGTATTCAATTGACTAACGTATAAGTACTTCATTACCCAGTAACTTAACTTAAGGTAACTTATTCACCGGCGTAGTATACTGACCTTAGCAGGGCAGTATTATCTGCCCTGGGAATGATTATCTCATTACTGAGTAATAAGGTTGCAATTGCTAAAGTAGTTTTGTGTAAAAACTGCCTTTGACCTTAGCAGGGCAGTATATATCACGCGACTTAAGGCAATATGCAATTTAATGAAGTCTGGGTGTAACTAACTGAATAATTATTTAAAAAATAGAATTTCCATCAACATATTTATAGAGTTTTCGATAGGAACAGCCATCATTAAATGTATTAAGCCTACAAGGTACCCTAAAATATCTAAACACGCTCTCATATTTTTAAACATCCTCTAAGTTTCAATACTCATACACTATACATACATTTTACTTACGAATTCGTATACCTGTGTGTACTTGTATAATTTAACTGTATGCAGTTAAATTAACCGAACACCCCCTCATTTGCATAGACACGACTAAAACTAATCTCCAGTTAGTGCTTACGTTTAAGTTATGTTTAATTCAAACTTAGAATTGTATTTGTCTGGACTAAGTTAGGGTTAATTTTCAGGTACATTGTGTGCGCGAGCTAATAAGTGTTTTAGTAGCATTAATTTAATTTCTACAAACTAAGATGAATTATTTGCTGAATTATTAAGATCACCCTGTAATTAAGAGGATTGTGTTGACGGCTTGCCATACAAACGGCGATAACGTTTTCCACCCCTAAACGTTAACCGCATTCGACCAATTTTTGATATAAGTATATATATGTTTGTATGGAGAGCCGTCAACTCAACTCACAATCCTCTTAATTACAGGGTGATCTTAATAATTCATCTTAATAACATTAATGAATAAATTAGAAATACATTTGATTTGCTTTGGTGTGAATAATTTAAAAAGAAACATATTGAAGAAATTAAGTAATTAAATAAATAAAAATTCTTGGGCTATTTATATATTGGTTTTGGCACAAGTATATTATTATTACAAATCTAAGCTGTAATAAAATTAAGCCGTTATAATTTTATTTCTAGTAAATATTTCGCATATATAAAATCCTATTCCTCCAGTGGTTTTTGAACATGCAAATAGTATTTGTTTCATTTTAAATTATATTTACTACAAACTACAAATTATTTACCCCAATCAACTTTT
This sequence comes from Tortrix viridana, assembly GCA_963241965.1. Lineage (NCBI taxonomy): Eukaryota > Metazoa > Arthropoda > Insecta > Lepidoptera > Tortricidae > Tortrix > Tortrix viridana. The sequence continues at coordinate 3,544,191 of OY725196.1, read as the reverse complement.
GACATCTCGCCAAAATTTTTACAAATTATTAATTTTATTTTTTATTTTTAATTCGTCAAATCAATAATAATTAAGATATCTAAGCCCTTATCGCTAACGAGCCGCCTAAATCGTTCGCAATGATTGTTGACCGGTGAAGGATTGAGTGCGCCGCGTAATTGAGTGGTCGTTCTATTGCCTTTTGACGGATTCAATCCTGATTATGTGATATGTAGGTACTTAGTACCATTTAATAAATGATAGTGTGGTTTATTCAGATCAAGTCCAGTTTTCCGTGATAAAAAGTATCCTTTGTCCTTCCTCGGGACTTAAACTATCTCCATACGAAATTTCATCGAAATCGGTCCAGCCGTTAACAAACTCACTTTCCTATTTATAAAATTATGTATTAATTATAAACGGTTATGTAATTTTTAAATGTAGTTACTGTTTACCTATAATGTTATATATGGTGAACAGTAAACCTATTTTAGCATTGTATTATACATCTTGTATAAACCAAAGCCTATAAACTGCCAATCCGCGTTAACCTAGTTTAAATTAACATCTCACGTTTTAACACCAGCATCTTAATTAACATCTAATCAAAACCCGAACCTGATCTTGAGCAGCGACATAACAGAAACGTCAATTGTCGATACGTCTGTCTGTAATTGGGTCTTCAACGACTAAACCCCCAGAGGTAACGCTTACTTAGGTGTTACTGGGGCACATCTGATTCGGCGCTCGAGGTGTGAAAATGCTACTACACGACTATACTATAAAAAAGTACTCTGTATGTTTGTTTGTTAGTTATCTATCACGACAAAACAGCTGAACGGAACTTATTGAAATTTGAAAAAAAAAAAGTGATAACTGATTTCCTTACGGATGAAGTGGCGAGAGGAAGCTTGTGATAACTTGTCTCTTTCTCCTGGTTGAATACGACAAGCGACGACGTGGTCAAATATCCGCCTGACTCTTAACTTACATGTGTTTGTAAACATGAACGCAAACAATTAGCGTGTATTATCTGCACGTCCGGCTTTTGTGTATTACTTTTTCATAACACGTGCAGTACTGATTGCAGTATCAAACACCTGGATACTGATACACTGGACACAGTATATAGTGAAAGCAGTAAAGAAACTACGAACAAACGTTCAAAACGTCGCACTCACACAGACGCACGTCTCAACGAGCCCCTAAGCGGACATTGCAGGGCAGGGACGAATGATTTCGCTTTGTATTTTATTCTACTCCCTGAAACCATTCATCTCCACGCGACACCCGCCACTGACAGCAGTGGCAGCACTGCCATGTCCTCTAAGGGGTCTCTTTGAGAATGTGCGTCTGTGTGAGTGCGACATTTCGAACATTTATTCGTAGTTTCTTTACTGCTTTAGCTATATTTTTACTCTGTCGTTGATTTGAAGTCATTTAAAGCAAATAGAACTGACTTAAGAGGCTCTACTAAAGCCTACACTATTGCGCGAAGCCAAAAGGAAGGGCCTGTCTCACAATCGACAAGTAAATTTATCTGCCACTTAAAGTTAGCTCTCTCCTTGTCTATGTATTTTCAAGTGTACAAAAGGGAAAGGGCTTAGTTTATGCGATAGATATGCTTGACGATTGTGAATCAGGCGGTTTTAGTTTTACAATAGATGAGGCTTTTAATTTTAGACCTTAGTATTTTAACCTTTATTAATCATCTATAATAGTATTTTATTTATGAGCTCGTGACGTCACTTCTATATAAAAACTATATTGAGACGTGACGTCATACGACATTTCAACTCAATGTATCTCAGTAATTTTTACGTGTCCAATACTTTTTGATAATCTACCTGATCGACAAAAAAAAATCATCCCTATCCTAAGTGCCGCGCTTGATACACGTATAGAAGTATTCCATTCCAACTTCAAGCGCCTGTTTCCAAGTAGCGTAGTAACACAAACGTCATATCGATCGCTGTTAATTTGATTTGGTAACTCGCTACAATAATTAGCTCTCTTGTTTGACGAGCTGTATTCCGAGCGGTTTGGGAGCTCGGTAGGGGTGTGGAGATGTACAAACACTGTACAAGGTTGAGGTTTGTGTCAAATTTCAATCAAATCCGTTCAACCGTTAACGCGTGATTGATACACGAACATACATCCATTAAAAACCCATTTATAATATTAGTGGGATGGAATAAAAATAGATAATAATAATCCAGCGTACATACGTCCCACTGCTGGGCACAGGCCTTCACTCACAATGAGAGGGTTTGGGCTATAGTTCCCACGCGGGCTCAGTGCGGATTGGGAACTTCGCACACACCGTCAAATTTGCTTTCACCTGCAAAGCAATTTTGACGGATTTGAATGTGCAGGTTTCCTCACGATGTTTTCCTTCATCGAAAAGCTCATGGTAAATTTACAAATTGTATTTAGTACATAAATTCCGAAAAACTTAGAGATGCGAGCCCGGGTTAGAATCCACCACCCTCTGCTTAAGAGTCGGCAGGTCAAACCACTGGTTTTTTTTTGGTGGGATGGGATGACGATGCAAATATAAAGTACATACATAAATGTAGTGGAGTGAGGAGTTAGTGTAAAATATCCTAGCCAGCATAGGACTCAAAAACATTTGACACATCTCTATTATAACAAACATATTCTCTACAGAGCGCGTCAAAATAATCGAGTCCAATGTTGACTAACATTTTACTACTAGTGTACAAAACATGTTTAAAAAAGCGCTTTATATTGTTCATGTTAACCACGTCAACCCGTCGGCTGCAGGTCGGTCAAACGGACCGCAGCGCTGATCAACTTAACACTTCGACGGTTCAGTTTTAATTTCACAGATGAAAATACTGTTACTGTACTGGTACTGTACGTTACTGTTGTAAATAACAGAAGTGGCTCTTTATTTTATGTAAATAATATTAGTTACAATGTTTAAACTGTACTAACCGCCTGTTTCACAATCGTCAAGTAAAGCATATCTGTCAAATAAATTTTTCCTTTCTTACACTTGAAAATAGACAATGCTATCTTTAACTGACAGATGAATTTACTTGTCTATTGTGAGACAGGCCCTGAATGTTGTTTTTGCCAGCGAAATCAACTGTACTTGCTTATTTGAAGAACTTAGAATTTTTTTTTTTATCATTATACTGATTTTTACGTGAGTTTTAAAAAACAAAACATGAACGTTTTATTCCTAAATTATTCCGTAACTTATCCAATTCCCAAAAAGACTAAAGTTACTGTAAACTTTTACTATCATCTCTTTAACATCTGCTCGACACTTCTATTCGGATATTAACCCTGTCGCTGCCGCAGTCAGCTGATGATACGTGATTTCCAAGCAATTAACCGCCGCTTCGATCGTTGATTTATTTTAAACGAGCCGTTGTTAATTAATTATTGTCCCGTTTGCGATTCCACGTCATTTGGCGTGCGTGTTTCTCACAGTTTTTATGATACGTATTTTTAATACGTATCTATATTGAGATTAATGAATAATAAATATCGAGGTCAATCTTATACAACTTTTGCTCGTTCCAAAGTTAGTTCTAGGCTTGTGTAGTCGCGGTAAAAGTTCGCCACTTTTGGACCTTAACAGCATTGAAATAGAGGCGATAAGTGACGAAGGTTTCCGTACCGTGACTGAGGGTACTATAAGGGTACTAGACACTACCTTAGTTTACTCTGACGTGAGCGCAGGTATGTCAGCAAAAATCGGTTTATTGATACGCACAGTGTGTTATGGTCCTAAAAAAATCATCGTTCTCGGTCACAAGCCGATGGTAATGATAAGAAATGCAAAACTAGATCTCCCGCGTGCTAATATTGTTAAGTAAGAAAAAGCATTTCAAAGTTGACACAGTTGTTGTTGTTTGATATATATGAAAGTTGTGCAAAATTTATTGCATAATGTTTCTCAGAAAACATTGTTAATTCAATTCAGAAAAAAAAATAACGAAGGAGAATTTCACAACACATTCAAGGATTGCTTTAATTTTGTTGTTATTTCGCGCGACCATCAGTTTAAAACTACTACGCTTTGTATTTTACAAACTTGCCTGAATTTCGAAACTCAAACTATGCACGAAGCTCATAAAAGGGTGGATTATTTTATTTTGCCCGGTAATATTGGGCTAGATAGACCACTCACCCCAGTATCTAGACTCACGGCAGTGTCCGGCCAAGTTAAAAAAGCCAAGTTAGAGCACAAAATGAATTTAGCGGCAAAAATCGTTTCGACTATCAAAACAAAAATCCAGTGCCTAACTAGACACATTTTCAGACACAACTCTTAAAATTGAATTTAGTGGCAAATATTGGTTTGACCGTCAATAACCCAAGGTTGGCACTAGCCAACCTTTGCATCTTTTTCAGATACCACTACTTTAGGTTGCACATGAGAACTTGGCTTTTTATTACATTTATGTTTTGGTGGGATATTGTGTACGCGCGCAGTGCACCGGTTAAGCTGCTAACTTATAATGGAGGGCAAGTGTTTTAAAGATTAAGCTTCAGCGTTTCGCGCGTTAAAAATCTTGTGTTGTTTTTTAAACTCAAGTGCAATAAAATAAAAATAGTTTTGATGATTTTAAGTGTTGTAACAGTGTATTGTAATATTACATTGATGAATAAACAAACAAAACTAAACTACCTATTCAACGCCGGTTGAGATTTTTATATTTTATTTATTTTTGTATTTTCAGTGGCACTGACGTTATTTTTTTATAACATCATTCCATCTTCTTATATTAAAGATTTTTTATTTTTTAAGAAAAATATAATTTATAAGGTGTTAAGAATTTATTTATCTGCATGTGCATAAAGTTGTATACTCCGGAACAAATACTCGAACTCATCACACAAATACTGGGTGTTTTTTTATTCGTCTACAAAATTTTGGGGCTTAAAGCAGTAAGTCATACTGATCAACTTTCACTATGGGATCAACCCCGAAATCGCGACATAAAATTGACCATCCTATGCATTTTGGCTAGTCAGCTGACGATGTTTTGTATGGGAGGGTCAAAATTTTTTTCGCGATTTCGGGGTTGGTCACGTAGTGAAAGTTGGTCAGTATGACTTACTGATTTAAGCCCAAAATTTTGTAGACGATTAAAAAAACACTCAGTATTATAAATCGATTTTTTAAATGGCAGACTTAATTCCTAATAACATTCTTCTAACTAGATAGTTATGTAGCTTTGATCCACCATTGCCACAGTATAAATATAGCTAAAACAGTAAAGAAACTACGGACAAACGTTCGAAACGTCGCACTCACACAGACGCACGCCTCAACGATCTAAGCGGACATGGCAGTGCTGTCAGTAGCGGGTGGAGACGAATGGTTTCTAACGTTTGCTCGTAGTTTATTTACTGCTTTAGCTATATTTATACTGTGCTATAGCTATATCGCTATAGAATCCCGTTGTCGAACTAAACCACAAACAATCGAACAACTCTCAAAACTTTTAATTACCTGCAATTAACAGATTGAATCCGATCCGAAATAGTCCACCAAACTATTTAGTTAAAGTTCTATCTTGTTAAAGAATACACGGTTAGCCCAGTTGGTAGTCTACGAAGCAAGCAGTTCCGTGTTCGAATCCTGGGATGGGCGAATATTTGTGTGATGAGCGCGAGTATTTGTTCCTGGGTCAAGGATGTTTCTATGTATTTAAGTATATATTTCACTATTTAACTAACCCTACCCTATATAGTTTGTTATTCCGTGCTAGTACCCATTTGTTATTCTTGTTTGGGATTTGGTTAATTTGTGTGAAATTGTCCCCTGACATTTATTTATTTACTTTAATCTAAATTACGAAGTTAAACCAAAAAATCCAAAGTCAATAATCAGAGAATCTATCCCAAATCGTGTAAACCAATATCTTCTTATTTCTCACCCTTGTCAAAAACTCTGTAAATGCTGGCAGGGAACTTCGGGGAAGAATTCCATTAAAGTTTGTATGGACATTTATGGGTCGATTTGGCGGAAATTGCGTGGTATTGACTTCCGGGGTTTGTTGTTTGATTTTTACCGAATCTTTCGAGTGGGTTCTGTCCACGTTCTGTCTTTCAAACTCGATCAATCTTGACCTCTGTCTTACATTTAATGCAGAAGTTTGTGAGGATATTTAGATGTTTGAATGTTTGTCTATTAATCATGCAAAAACGGCTAAACCGATTAACTTATTATTTACTCTACTAGAGAGAGACTGCTACAATTATACATGGCTCTTAATTCAAGCAGCAATAACATTTTCTGGATCGAGTTCTTTACAGATCATTACCGGCTAAACCAACAGCTAAGTTACCTGCTTTAATGTATTCTGTTTGCCATAAGTTATCCGCTTTCTCTGTATTACATAATTTAATATCTACTGTACGTCAGCGTCATTACGGGCGCCTTCGACATGGTAAAAGCTATTTAGGGGTGCAAGCTTAGTGGTAGCGGGAGCGATTAGCGTTTTGAGTCTAACGGGGTTTGATATCCGATGGGTTTGCGATTTTGCACGTTTAATTTTAGCACATTTGCCGTTGCTGATGCTGCAAAACTAAAAAGGAATTATGAAACATAAGGGTGTGCTTAAGCTTTCGGCACACCAAACGCGTGTCAGGCGCGTCGCGTCGCGTCGCGTGGCGTGGCGTGAGCGTCGTAGCACTGGCACACCGCAGGCAGGCGGCAGCTTCAACGCGTTTTGAACGCGTGCCAGCGCTGCGCACGCCTCGTGGCTGCGTTCGGTGTGATTTGCTGAGCGGCGCGCGCGTACCCCCACCACGCGTTTGTAAAAAATACAACGACTAGTACCTGCGCCAACGCCGCGCTGACGGGACGCATGCCAGCGCGCGCGACGCGCCTGCTTCGCGCACGCCACGCGACGCGCTGCCCGAGTTGTCTGCGGCGACTGCGGCGCGAAGCAGCTCGAACGCGTGCCCTGCGCAGGCACGCGTTACGTTTTGGTGTGCCGGGTTAAATTTGATTTGTTGTTTTACGACATGTGCAACACAGCAACAGGCAACACATTTTCAGTATTAAAATTACAGTCATGAGATTGCAAATGTAAATGGGTGTCAGACACCATCAGGAGGCCTGTCCTACTTGCTACGCTTCTCCCGTCGCTCCCGCTTCCGCCTGCACATACCCACGCCCCTCCTAAGGGTAATTTTTAGAGCGTTTCTACCGCCCCTCATTCCAATGGTAGCATTAATGCCTAAATTCCTGTAGCTTTGGATGATATTTTCGGTTATCTTGTAGAGAGCCCTGTCTTCTACAAAATACCTGAAAATGCTATCCGAATCTACAGGAAATTCTACATTAATGCGACCAGGGGAATGAGGGCGTCTGAAACGCTCGAAGAATTACCCGTAACTCCACGCGTAGGTGATAAATTCTCTTTCTTACTACTCTGTAATCATAGAGACACACTGAGAGACAATTACCATCAACTTGTATGCTCAGCTTCTTGTCTAAAAACACGCTACTCGCTACGCTACTCCCGCCGCTCCCGCTTACGCCCGCACCTACCCACCCACCTCCTAACTCCACGCGTAGGTGATAAATAATCCCGGCCATTACAAGCTCGGACGCTCCTTAATGTATGACGAGCCGCGATTAAACAGCATCCCTAATGGAGTAGCCGATTGCAGATGTTACCTTCTTCTAATTAAGACTGCGGTAAGTCCAGGAAAGGAAGTTTTAGTAGCGCGAATAAAATTAACATAGGAACTTCCCAACGATATATATTTAAAGATAAATTGTGTTTACTTATAATCCTTACTAATATTGTAAATGTGACAGTGAGTTTGTTTGTTTTTTACGCTTTCACGGCTAAACTGATTTCGATGAAATTCGGTATGGAGGTAGTTTGAGTTCCGGGGTAGGATATAGGCAGGATACTTATTATCCCGGAAAATGGGACAGTTCCCGAGGGAGCAGCGATAAATGACAGCGGACGGAGTCGCGGGCAAAAGCTACTACATATTATGTATAAATTGAATGCAAAAACTATAAAGTCCATTCAGTGTGGATTAATAACACGCTCACGCGCACGCTCATGCTCAAACGCACGCGTTGATGATACATTTCAAAACGGCCCATAAATTTTAATGAACAATAGTTTTCTGATAAACATTAGAACCAAATGTTCAGACATATGTCGTCTTTATTGCTCAATATGGCCGTCTCACGTACTAAGTTCTAAAAGCGATAGATGCCGCCATTTGTCCGGACGGCGCTAGGACATGTTCTAAGATATATCTCAAGTCCCTTCGCGTATCCACAATATGTTATGTGTACATGATGATATTTTAGTTAAGGGGTATGTTTTCGTTTTTCGTTGGTTGATGGCGATTGAGTATATAAAAATCACGGTTTCTTGACTCGTCGTTCAGTTCTACTCAGTCGATGAATAGCCGGCGAATTTACGTCGTCCGTCAAGGTGGGTAAATGACATTCAACTACCTGCACATTCTGCACAATGAACGTGCAGGCAGTTGAATGTCATTTACCCAGCTTGACGGACGACGTAAATTCGCCGGCTATTCATCGACTGAGTAGAACTGAATGACATAACGTTAACAGAATAACATAGCTGATTGACTTGTAGAAAGGCCATTGGCCATCAAGTTCGACATTTGTATTTTACCGTGCTTCGTGCGATAAAAATTAACATTATTCGCCGAGTTAACACCGCGAACAAGTTTAGATTAAAAAATAAGTGTAAAATTCCATAAAAAGTAGTTTAACTGTTAAATAAAAAAAAGCGACAACGGCGCCTTCCCGATTATGTCAACCAAAATTCATAAAAAGTTGGACTTTACAGCAAAAATCATATTTTTCAACAAGGGCCTTTTCAGTGACTAAAAGCTTTATATTTTAACTAGCGACCCGCCCTCGCTTCGCTCCGGGTACTGTTTTATATACATAAACCTTCCTTGAAAAATTATCTAACTGATAGTGAACGCATTAAAATCCGTTGCGTAGTTTGAAAGATCTAAGCGTACATACATACAGAGGGACAGACGGCGGGAAGTGACTTTGTTTTATACTATGTATAATACAATAGATACCGGGCCCTGGCATACATTCTTACCTTCCCCACTCGAAGACCCATTAGGCAAATTAGGTGCCCCCTACATTGTTCAAATAACGATAAAAGTTCGTCGTTGGTTAGCTTTGCCGTGGAGCTCGGAAGCTTGCGGAGAAAGCTTGGGACACTTAGGTACATAAACGGGCAATTTTTTAAGGATGTTGTCGCGTCGCGTACACAAATAAGGTATCTGTTAAATGTTTTAATAATCAAAGGGCCTGTTTCACAATCGACAGTTAAATTCATCTGTCAAATAAAAATAGCCTTCTTCTAGTCTATTTTCAAGTGTAAGAAAGAGAAAGGGCTTAGTTTATTTGAGAGATATGCTTTACATGACGATTGTGAAACAGGCGGTAAGTGTGTTAACCAGCGCGCTTAACAACAATGACTGACGGATAAGTTATTAGTCTTAAGTCTCCTCGCTCTTTTGATAAGTGTTAGAGAGGCACTAAGACACTTACCGTTGGCTTAGAGTGTAACTCCGTTGTAATTGCGACTACTACTGATAACTCTAAGATCATCCGATTTCCATCAAACAGCTAAGAACCATGGTTCCGGTTAAACCAGCATTCAACTAACCGCATTGAAATCGGTCCACCTGTTTGAGAGCTACGAAGCGACACACAGGCACATAGCTAACATGACAAAAGAAACTATGATGGTGAGATTTCAGTGTCTGTCTATCTATATGTCTGTTTTTGATCAAGGGTTAATAAATTTAAATTCAAATAATTTATTGTAATATTCTGAGTAGATTACAATGGATGATAAAGCGAGAAATTAGTGAGTCACAATCTTCTGATGGCCGGCGTACAATTTTGGTAACTTAGGTATAACAACAACAACAGGTACAATACATTAAAATGTTTATAACTTTTCAAGGAAAACAGATCAAATTAGATTATTTGAGATAATTCATAAGGATTTACAAAGTGCTATTTTTAATTTTAGAATGCAAACTATCTTGGCTTAAATATTGCATTTTGCTGATCTCGTCTCCGCGCCTTATTTACCCCGTGACCTGGCCAACTCTAAGGGTACGAGTAACATGCTATTTTTCATTTGTATTGCCCTGCGGATTAGGGTACTTTTTAAGCGTCTTTAGCAAAAAAACCTGAAGAGGCTGAGGTTTCAGTTCGTTGGATAAAGTAAGATAATAAACATTGATTTTTCTTTGTTTCTCTGGTAAGACTATAAAGATGTTCTTTGTGATGAGATAAAAATAAACAATGAAAGATGTTGATGTATTTTAGTTGTATCTATGTAAAATAATGCTGTTTTGTCTGTGGAATGTAGTAAACAGGTAAAGAAACGAACGCTGGTCTACTTAACCTATCAGTTGGAGAAAATAGACGATCGGCAAGATACAATATGGGGCTTTTTAAAAAGGGTGTCATTAAATTCGAGACCGGCAACGCATTAGTGACGCCTCTGGTGTTGCAAATGTCCAGGCGGTGACCGCTTCCCATCAGGTGTCTGCCTGTTTGGATGTCTAAGAAAAAAAAACATAAATGTTCTCGTCACGGACCGCGTTGCAGCGTGGCGTGTTTCATAACATCTCTAAGTATTTCCTTTAGCCGCTCACCGCTCCGCGCTATGTCCAAATTTGTGACCAAACCAAAAAGGTAGGACGATGACTCTATCACGCATAATTATCGAAAATATACCTTAAGCCCTACGGCTTAAGGAAACAAGATACAAAGCCTGTTTAGTTGGCCCGCACCGATAAAATCATGTTCATTGACTTATACCACGTTCACTACCAACATTTCTAATTTACGTTCAAAACTGACACTCTATCGGGATCATGGCAATGCTGGCCGCACCCTTGTATCAATTCACCTGCCTACCCTTCTTATCCAACAGGTCATATCCACTTTCAAACTTCTATAGCAATTTCAATCTTATTACTAAAATTTGAATGCCTTTTCTGCTTTACTTAAATTGTGACTTTTGAGGATTGTTTGCCTTAACTTAATGATATGATATCTATGCAGTGTCCGAGTTATCTAATCTCCTCTACGCAACTAATTGCTTGGTGTTGCCATTAGCATTGACACTTGGGCGAGTTTGTAAATAGGCAAAGAATATAAAATTTGCTGTAGACAGCGTATTCTTCAGCTTCAAGGGTCACGCTCAATCTGAATGCGCAAATAGTTCGTGCAAAAAACTTACTGCCGCACTCAGAGACGTCAATTAAGTTTTAAGTTCCATTAAAGTTGCTGCGTCTTATTCTATTGCTATAGCAATGAAAGTGACAGCAGCTACTTTAATGAAACTTAAAACTTAATTGACGTCTCTGAGTGCGGCAGTTAAACTTAATAAGTTAATTAGCCGGGTATTGGTATCGTATTGCCGCTTTAACGCGCATGCTTGCTTGTGCAAATTGGAATTTGTGCAATAGTAAATGTCTGTAAAAAGACTTGCCTGGCTTTTGGCAGTGGGTTGTGTAGTGTATTAACGCTTTTATGAACTTTTAAAGCTTCATAAGCTTAAATATTCTTTTAATATGGTTCCCGGCAAACTTCTTGAGAAACGACCTTGACTCTATTTGTATGCGCGAACCTTCCCCCACTACAAAGCTCTATGCTCAACAAGTTTGTCAGGAACCGTACCTACTTATCTTCTTTCGTTTAAAAAAGCAGTGACGTTTCGCCTATTAGATAGTTGCATCGGAGAGTAAAAGTTCAACTAAATAGTTCAACTAATAGCAACCAAATGGTTGCTCCCCAATAACCTACATGGTCATAGTCGAACACTTTCATTGCAAAACCAATCCTCACTAATATTATAGAAGTATGCCTGTCTGTACGAGTATGTTCCGTCTTCATGGTTCTACGCCTTAGCCGATCCATGTGAGATTTAGAACAGTTATTATTCATAACTCGGATACCGACATAGATTGTTATACCGAAAAATCAAACAAATCTCGAGGGAAAAGCGAATAAACGAGTTCTACGCGAAAAAAAACGCAGGCAATGGCTTCTATGAACTATCGTTATTCTCCTGTTCCTACCCAACCCCTTCTCAAAGATGACGCATCTACAATTGTAATTTATCTATGGCTCATTAGAATGTATAATGGTTGGGGGAGGGCTAATGTGGCAGGCTGTACATTATTTACTGGCCGGGGCGAGCATGTTGAGGGTCCAGGGTTTGAATTAAGCTGGGTAAGGCAAAGGTCACAGAGCAGCGATAGAGGCCAGCGGTCAGCTGTCGTCTGCACCAAATGCAAATTTAAGTTACAAAACCCGACTACAAATAAAAATTAACTTATTTACTCGATAGGGAAGGTGGTTGTAAGATGTTTTCGATAGCGAGATGGTGGACCATCTGTTGTCCACCGTGATGACTCAGAAATTAGATTTTATCCCTTAAAAAAGTATATACGGGGTGTCACACACGTCGCACGTCATAGTGGCACCGGAGGTAGACCTGTCTAAGACGCAGCTGACTGTACTAGAAAACTATATATACCTAACTTACCTAAGGTATATATTAGAGGGAAAAAGGTACAGGTCGCTTTAAAACTCGCGATTTTCATAAAAAAAATATTATGAATGATAAAAACCTGTCGAATTCCAATTAGTAAATGGGACAGAAATATATGAATCCTACAGCTCTATCCCTTTCACTGGAACTTAGGTCTCAACAGATCATAAAACAGCCTTATCTTAAAACGGTGAATTCCAACATGATTTCAGAATTGCCAGCTGCGAATATTCAAGGCGTTTAATAAACAATTGAGTCAAAACGGAAAGACAGCGGCTCTGTCAAAGTTTGACAGGTTTGACAGCCCCCACGATTTATCGCGCGGTACCCCAATAAATCCATCGCTGGGTTCCGCCTGTCTGAATATTATTTTATCTGGTTTTCGTTTGTTAGCGCAATTTATTTTTGTACCACAGTTAAATTATGTATGTGTTTTGTTTGCGGAATTTTTGTATATTGCGTCTAACTGTCCAAGTGGAGAGTAATTTTAGCTTGTAGTTACGAGTATGGAAGTTATGTATAGATTTCCCCCCTCCGTAAAAGCTTAACGGATAGCCCGATTTCGACGAACCTCGTGATATTTATTTGTGATGCTGTTGCCTATCTAAATAATAAATAAATATCAGGGGACAATTTCACACAAACTGACCTAATCTCAAACTAAGCTCAAGGCTTGTACTATGGGTACCAGGCGACGATTTACATACTTATATAGAGAAACACATACTTAAATATATAGAAAACATCCATGACTCAGGAACAAATACTCGCGCTCATCACACAAATATTTACCCATACTGGGATCCGATCTAGTGATCAATCCAAATAGGTCAGTGGGGGGAATTCTGAAATTATAGGAGATAGGGTTTGTTCTTTGGTAACAAGGCTTCAATGATTTAATTAAGAAAAATTGCATTCATACATAAAAAAGCTCTCGTTCAGGAATCGAACCCGGTTAAAACTCTGTAAATAATCAAATTAAATTTTATGACAGTAGGTACTTGATAGTAAGTCATAAGAAACATATTTTACTATAGAACCTTATTTTAATAATATACAGAAATGCTTATAGGTTAAATAATTTGCAAAATGTTACGCATTACGGCCATTATAATGAACAACAATGTTGTGATAAAAATAATCCATGTTTCCTAAGAACACCCTGTCTCATTAAATTTTAGAATTCCGCTCACTGACCCGTTTGGATTGATCACCATGTATATGGCCCTGTATAGCCCGCAGCATGTATTTAATTTATTTATATATTTGGTTTGTCTACAGATATAACACCATAAGCTTGATATTAAAATTACATGTGTATTTTTAACATTATCCGTATCAACAGGGTCTTTTAGATTTAAACATCTATATTTAATCCACAACTTAAAAAAACTCACCGTTCTTAACATCCAAACACAACAAGCCCACTTCTCTAAAACAAACGCATGCGCCGCGAGTATTTATACCTAGTATAAATACCCGTTCCGGCACCGTTAGTACCGGCGAGTACAATCGGCCCGGTAATCTCGCGCAGCGGGAATGCGGGACTCGTCACGATCGCTGCTGACGACAAAAGGAAATAGTGTAATCTAGTCACAATTAAAAACAGGTTAAATTGGTGACCAATCATAAATATAATAATAATAATCCAGCCTATATACGTCCCACTGCTGGGCACAGGCCTCCACTCACAATGAGAGGGTTTGGGCTATAGTTCCCACGCGGGCCCAGTGCGGATTGGGAACTTCGCACACACCGTCAAATTGCTTTGCGGGTGTGTGCAGGTTTCCTCATGATGTTTTCCTTCACCGGAAAGCTCATGGTAAATTTACAAATTATATTTCGCACATAAATTCCGAAAAACTTAGAGGTGCGAGCCCGGGTTCGAACCCTCGACCCTCTGCTTAAGAGTCGGCAGGTCAAACCATTAGTCTACCACGGCTTTTTGGCATTATTGGTGACTATATCTTCATATTCGTATCATTTATTGCTTAACTAGCTTTTGCCCGCGACACGGTCCGCCTAGCAGTCGTTTATCGCTACTCCCTCGGAAAATTTAAAAATCCGGGATAAAAAGTACATGTCTGTCTCCGGGGTATATAGTTGTAGGTACCAAATTTCACGTCTATCAGTTAAGGCGTTGAACGGAAAGGCGGAACAAGCTAACAAACACACTTCCGCGTTTGAATATCAGTAAGGATGAGGATGTGTTAACGGGCTACGTGTCAAAACCTTGTAAGGGCACAACAAATTATTTATTGTTTATATTCAAAGAACTGATGCGATTGTAAGATTGTTTTCATACAAAAGTAATTTCGGCCATAATATCTTTATAATTAATAAATATTTAAAAAAACGAAACGTACGAACGTAGTTTTTGTTCTGACTGACCACATATCAAAAATTGGTCGAATTCGGTTAACGTTTAGGGGGTGGAAAACGTTATCGCCGTATGTATGAAAAGGCTAGATTTCGCTGTTGGTTCACAGTCCTCTTAAGAAAAAATGTCTCCTCGGTATTTTATGCTAGACTTAGTTTGTTCTGTTTGGCCTATTCGTTGGCTGGTAGAGATTGCCATTGAGCCCACCATATGTATTTTATTATGTATAAAATTAATAATTAACTATTCCATTTTTCCAATCTTAATACTATTATAAATACGAAAGTTTGGATGGATGGATGTTTGTTACTCAATCACGCTGGAACGGCTGAACGGATCTGGACGAAATTTGGCGCAGAAATAGACTACAGTCTGGAATAGCACATACGCTACTTTTTATCCCGAAAAAAATTACAGTTCCCGAGGGAGCGATAAGCGACCTCTACGCGGAGTCGCGGGCAAAAGCTAGTAGACTATATTATTTTTTAATCTGAACTTACCCACTGTGGCAACGTTAGTGCAGTTGTCTGGTCCGTCGAATTATGGATTCTATTGTAGATAGCATACCCATACGCCAGTTCTCCCGCGGCACCTGTCCGCCAAAGCTCGTTTCCGGGCTAATCTTAGATACCGTACAAAGGAGATATTGCAGTATTCATAATATATCGCCCTATTTCCGATAAAGGCTCGTGATTTATTTATATGTTGGACCATTCGTATTGCTTTATGTGTAAAGTGTGCGTTGGAAAGAAACATTTTGATAGTTATGACGTTTTCAAAGTGCCAAATTGGGTAAAAACATTATTTTATAGTGACGTGGGCAAGCATTCAATTTTTTTTTGTTAGTCTGTTTTTGTGTCGCACTGCTGGGCAAAGGGCTCCCCTCTTTTTCCCCACCCGTTCCTGTCCAGAGCGCGCTCCAGCCAATCCCTCGGGTCAAAACTTTTTTCCCTAAAAATATCACGCAATTACGAGTAGTCTAGTTCAAACTGAGCTCCAGGCTTGTATTATAAGTAGATAACCATTTGGTTCCAAACGCGGTTAATAGTGTTTTAAATGAAGTTTTAGTACACTGAACTTAACTACACATTATTATTAAAATTTAACTATGATTCAGTCCTTATTCGTTTGTGCAATTGTTCCTAATTGTGCTACACCATTGTTCATCACACGTTAGCAAACTAACATTTATTTAAAAGCTACTGGCATTTATGTGTATCAAGTACATAAAAACATGTAATTAATAACATTGTACAATATTACGCAGCGATCGATCACGGTTTAACTTGTCGATCTAACTCGCGGCGTCCGAGTCTGACAGCCGATTGATACCGCGATACTGCTCCGAGTATTTATACTTGCAAGTATTTATACCTGTGACTGTGACGACCATGTCTTCTTATTGATTCACTTGCTCCTTTTGAATTACATAGTGTAATAAGTATGCGCCACTGTTCTTCTCTTCTGACTTAAAGCTAAAGTCTTCAATAGAAAACATCGACTAATAAAATCGGAGCATATTACGTCACACTGAAAGAAAGAAGAAGCATGTATCAATAACACATACAGCACTTAAATACCAACAATTAGTACAGAAAACTATTAATAACAAAAAAAACATACATACAGCCGAACATAGGACCTCCTCCTTTTTTGAAGTCGGTTAATAAATCACAATGGTGATTATCGATTCCATTTAACTATTAGTTTTTTCAACGGTTCCAACATTTCGTCATGTCAGTCCTCTAACTGACTGTTTTTTCATTCTCCAGATAACACTATCTGTCGGATAAATTTAAGCTCTGTCCTTTTATATGACAAAGAAAAGGAATTGGTAACTTTAACTGTCAAATAATGTATCTGAGGATTGAAAAATTCGGCCCTAAGCCACTTAACCATACAGGCGGGCCACAACGCCCTACTCGTAACCTAATTAAGTTGCTGCCTAGGCAAACCAACTTTTGTAACTTTTTGTCTTTCTCAGAGGTAGGTTCTGTTCTCTTTTTATTGAAGAGCCAGACTCTTATCGGTGGAGTAATCGCCAACCGCTCCGGTACTCTGTCAACTGCTGGACTTTCTGGTACGACACGACTTTAACCTTCTCCTGTATTAGCTCCAAGTAATTTCTCCTTGGTCTCCCTCTGCCTCTACTTCCTTCTCTTTCCTTCGATGATTATTTTTAGGAATAGGTGTCGCAGCAGGTGTCCTGTCATAATTCCTCTTCTGTTTTCTATTGTTGTTAGCAGATTCCTGTTTTCATTAAATCCGTTCAGCAATTGTTCATTAGATATTCATTCTGTGCGGGACGTCGAGCCTTGTATTGCCCGCACATAGGAATTTGTAGGGACTGTAGGGTTCTTGAAGTCAAAAGAAAACGCCTGTTTTTTCTGTGGCTATTTGTCAGCAGCTGTGTTCGTTTCGGTCGGTTCTTGGGGTTACTTCGTGGTTGCTCCTTGATCTCGATCGATCTTTGGGGATTTTGGGCCTAGTTATATTGCAAAGGGCGGGGGCGGAAAGCGTTGGTAATCTAATAAGGTGCGGACTCTAAGGTAAGACAAAGACGTGAGGAGGGAGACAACAAATAGTGGGAAAGAGAGAACTATACGTAAGAGAGAGAGAGCGATATGCAAGAGCGAGGGTGTACGTGCAAAGGATGGGGCAGAACTCGTTATGGATCCGAAGAGGTGCGGATTTTAGGTGAGACAAGGAGATGATTAAGAAAGAGACAGATAGGTCCTTCAGAGGGAGGGGCTTGCAATTACTTTAGAGTGGAAACGTGTGAAAGGGACGTGTGTATGCTAGAGGGGGATGGGTTCCCTATTGTCTTGTCACTGACGATTTATTTATTTATTAATTAATTAATAACGATTAACATCTTCAATCAAACAGAATTACTCATTTAAATATAACTAGGCACAAATTCAAACTATCACTAAACAATTTCGACTAAACAGAATTACGTATGTAAATGTAACTAGGCACAAATTTAACTATCACTATCGTCCTGCACACATTCCATCCAACTTATCCCCTCCAACACCACATTTTAGATTGAACATAGGGTACCTGTGTTCTAATGTTTCACTACTCGTATAAAGTTACTGTGCCCTTTGGTTCTAAAGGCTTATAATTTTCTCGTCAGTTCTCTTTCTGTCTCACCTGTACTTCCAATACCAATGCAGTCCACATTTGACCTGTTAGCTAAAGCCGTTCATGTCTTAAGATTAATCTTCGGATGTGAACGCGCGATTGCGGGCTGAACACGATCGCTGCATTTCCTGCGCAGACGCACCGCCGCGGGGCGCGCAATATGCGCTTGAAACGCGGGACGCTTGATCACGAGAATCCGTTATTCTATTCCTAATAATTTTATAAATGCCGCTAAGTGGTGGTAGAACCTTGTGCATGAACCGGATTGCAACCACCATCTTACCATTTATCCTTGGCTTACTGCAGGAGTTCCCAAAATTATTTTTATTACTCCCCTTTGCGTCATCGAAACATATCTACGCCCCTCGTATACCAAGGTCATTAGCCTACAATAATTGTTACGAAAATTTACTTGTTAGTTAGATTTGACATTATTTCAAACAGTTTTTTTACGGAAGCCTCATTTTAAGAATTTAAGTACGCCCCCCTTCGTAAGCCGTCGCGCCTCTCACGGGGGGCGCGCCCCCACTTTGTACTCTATTTTAGTGGCATATGGAGAAGGCAAATAACATAATGCCAAGCCAATTGGGCAGCAGCCAGTAGGACATGTTTCGACTTAAATTATGATGACAACCGGTAGAACAATCTTATATATCATTAAGCTCAATATCTAAAAGAATCTTAGTTTTTAAGCCTTACGCGTTTCTACACGGAGAAAAAAATCTAGTTCCGTGTAACAGAATATTGTATTATATGTGACAACTATACACACATTTTTACACATTAATATAAAATTCTACTTCTGTACAACATAATTTCTAGTACCTATTACCATTTACCTAGTATCGTAGGAAACAAATTTTGTGTAGTATACAAAACCTGTTGGACGCTAAATGCATATTTTACTCTGTAACTATTAGATAGTAACCACTACAATATCAAAGTTTTCGTGTACTAGAATATTTTAATTAGAATATTTTAGTATTAACAAAAATATGACTTGTTGTCATTAAAATAAAATCTGTTAACAATAGCTGAAATCTGTTTTCCTACACCAGAATCATAACTACAATAAAATCTGGTAATATTGTAGAATATTTTTTTCTCCGTGTGTGTAGGGCTGATCTTGCCATCTCCAGGTAACGTTATCTGAGTGATACATTTTTAACTCTATCCTTGTTTTTGAAAGGAGAGCGATGACTGTAACTGACAGATTATTTGGGGATTATTTATTTAAACTTTATTGCACAATACACAAAGTAAGTGCAAATGGCGGATTATGTGTAAGTTATTTCTTTACTTAAGTCCAGTAAAGCTTTTAAGTATTTGTAGTGTGTTTGAGTCAAATACTTGCTCGGTCGTGATCCAGAAGTGAGTTTATCTAAACAACGAAACGAAGGCTGCGCGAGCGCGTGTCACTGACACTGCGGGGCGGCGGGCTTATGCGGGGAGGTAGCGGGAGCGGGGACAAATCGCTACAAGTGCGAGTTAAACTCGCGTGCAGAGGGTTCCGTACATGATGAAGTTCCATAGGTTATTTTAAATCTGACCCAAATTTGTTTCTGGTAACTAAATACCATAGACTTCATACAGGTTTTCCTGTAATCTATAGGTAAAGAACTATTTTCTGTTTTTTTTTTTCAAAATTTTAGGCCTTGTAGTTTCGGAAATAAGGGGAATGGGGGAATTTCTTAAATAACTTCAAAACTATTTATTTTAAAATTATAAAAAAAATATATTGAAGATTCTCACAATAAACCCTTTCATTTGATATGTCACACAATATAGTTAGCAAAACTTTTTTTTAAATTTTCTAATTTACCACCCAAAAGTCGCCCCCGTGTTTAAAATTCATTTATTTATTTTAAACGTCCGCGTTTGGGTCACTTACCTACATAATTATGTGTACGAAATTTCAACTCAATCGATCTAATAGTAGTTCCGGAGAAAATTGGCTGCGACAGACGGACAGTCAGACACACGAGTGATCCTATAAGGAGTATAAGGATTCCGTTCTTTGAGGGACGGAACCCTATAAAATGCATGTATGTTTGTATCTTCCTGATTATCTCAAAAATGACTGCACGATTTGCTATATTCCTTCGGAAATACCTGTAATCCTCGTACTTCTGATATGGTTCTTATATAAGTTATATACTTTCACCCGGTGATAAGCTATATTTGGCATTATTAATTTGTCATATAATGTTTGGCAATTGTTTAATAAATTTAACCAGTTAATATAAAGTGTATAGATATTTTCACTTTCCAATTATATTTGTGCCTAAATTCACACTTTACTATATGACATTTTAATAAATTATTTAGCGCAGCTTTAATATTAGAATTTTACCGAAATCGCTTCCGCTCGTGCTGTGCCCGCTGTCAACCCGGCAGAAGTCTTGAGCGAGTTCCTCAACCGGTTCCTTTCCGAACAATATGCGCATGCGCCTGTGTGCGTGCCCCTGCGCATGTATGGTATACTACAAGTCTTCTAAGAGCAAAAAACATAAAGTTACATTTGGAATTCATTCAATTTTAAATTTTGTAACGCTTCATTATAGTTCAAATTTAAATAAGTATTATGTGTATATTTGTGTGTAACAATACAATTGAATTGAGTGTTGATTTTATTATGAAATAATGTTTGCTCGCTGATGGGGTTATTGAATTTTTAAACGAACGTAAAAAGTATTTAGTTTCATTTTTAATTGAATTGATGATTAATGTTTTGAAACAAGCCAAATAACATCCTTTGGTGTTTTAGATTTTCATTCAGTTAACCATCAGTTGACAATTTTGCTAATTTCCCCTGTGTTAAAAACTGGAAACTGAAAAATGTTAAAATATATAAAAAATATAAGATTGCAGAAAAGTAAAACAAAACCAGCTTCCGTACATATTAGAGCTCGTTTCAGATTCATGATTGTCCTGAAACATAAAAAAAAACATTAACAAAATCGGAGTACCATCTACACAATACAACCTTCCAAATAAAAATCCCTCATAAAAATTGGCTCATGCGATGAAAAACACACAGTGAGACATAATAAAAACATCACACCCTTCTTTCTAAAAAACAAACCGACCTATTCACTACATTTTAATTATATCTTCACAGAATTCTCAAAAACATATCATTCGAGTCCCCAGGGACAACATCATCAACATAGGAGGGTAAAAGTCATTATGAAATGGATTTCAATTATAGCACCGTTTGTATGGGGTGACGATGTCTGCAATGTCCCCTAGTCTACCCTAAATTGAGTTTGAGTTTACCAAATTCCTCTATCACGAATGAAGAGAGCTTATCTATTCTTACTTATTTTAATTTTACTTATTACATATAATAATAAATGCGAAAGTGAGTTTGTTTGTGAAGCTTTCACGGCTAAACCACTAAACCGATTTAGTTGAAATTTGGTTTGGAGATAGTTTTAGTCCTGATGAAGGACATAGGTTACTTTGTATCCCGGAAAATTGGACAGTTCCCGAGGGAGCAGCGATAATAGACTTCTACGCGAACGAAGCCAAATACTAGTCTGATTTAATCTTATAAGTAAGAGTAGAAAGTTAAATTTGACTTACCTTTTCTGGAATAGGTTTGTGTGGCACTTCTTACTTTAAATAACTTATTCTTCTTTTGTTTCTTGATTTGCCTAACCATTGAAGCCAAAAATGGACCTTATTGCATAAAAAAAAAGTTTGCATTTAATTGGAACTCATTTAAATGTTCCCACTAAGGGCCACTTGCAGAAAAAAAGTTAAATTGAAAGTCTTAAGTACAGTTTAGTTAAATATCGAAATGTATGGAACTGTGTCTGTCTTAAATCTAGGTATATTTAAGACTTAAACTTGATTTAACTTTTTCCTGCAAGTGGCTCTTAATTACGGGACCCTCGTTGCGCGAGCTCGACTCGCATTAGACCTGTTTTTTATCTGCTTATCCGACAACGTGAGGTTAGAGCTATTCATCTATCGTCTGTATTATTAGCTCTAGTCTAGTCTATAAACTTCAACAACAAATCCCATTATGTTGACGTCGACTGCATTACCATTAGTTCCCGCGGGATAGTGATGTGTCCCGGGATGACGCCATTACTCTATGTGTCCCGGGATTGCATGTCACCTCCTCGGTGAACGTAATGTTCCTATTTTGTGTACCAACGTAGAGTATGGAGAGAGCTACTCTATTATTATTTACTTGACTGCGCAAAGCTAAAAAAAGCCGGTCAAACGCAAGTCGGACTCGCGCACCGAGGGTTCCGCATGAAAATAGTTTGTAAATCACGGGAATAAACAAAGTCCGGTATAAACTAACTGAATAACTATGCACTTTCGTACTTAGTGAGTGTCCGTTTATACTGGCCTTTTTTTATGTGATGTAACTAAAAATTAACGGTTTTCTGATTTTTCCTTTACTTGTGCTATAAAACATTGCTTATTGCCAAATTTCATGATTCTAAGTCAACGGGAAGTACCCTATATGTTTTGATTCCCTTGAGATTCCGTTAAATATGCGGCATAAACGGCCGTATCTTTTGATTGCGTTGACTTAGATGTTTGATTTTTTCACTAATCCAAGGTATTGCAGACCTAAGTATTTGATATTAATTTCAACTTGATACCTCCACGCGTTCCTGAGAAAAAGGGTCTTGACCGACACACAGACAGACAGACGGACAACAATGTGATCCTATAAGGGTTCCGTTTTTTCATTTGAGGTACGGAACCCTAAAAAGGGAGTTCAAAACTGTTTATAGGGCCCGTATATATTGATCTTGGCTGAGATGCTCGCCTCAAGACACGTCGAAGGATGTGAATATCTCAAAACCGACCATAGTGGAGATTAATGAATCTTCACTACTTAGGAAAGGTGGTGTCCAGCACTGGATATCTTTCGGAAAATGATTATAACTCAGGGCAAACAGTTTTATAATGGAATTGCAAATGTTCATGCGCTTCAGAGCCCGTTTTCGACCTTTTATTGTCCCTTTCTAACTAACCCGTAGAAATAGAGACACATCAAATTGATCTGCTTTGTTTAATTGAGACTTATTAGCCACCGACGCTAGTGAAGCGGCAAATAATGGCGGGATCGCGGGAATCCCGGAATATATCGCGGGTTTTGTGCCGGGATTTAACATTGCGGTACGCAACACACCACTTTAAGTACTAATGAAACATCTACTGCTACGTTAAATTATAAATATTGAAGCTTTGGGAACCAGCTAGTCATTACGTCTAAGAATTTAATTAAAAAGGTTTTATTAAACATAACACACCTAAGAACATAATTATTATTTCCCGTTTATTATAATATTAAGTATAATATATAATAAGAAAAAAATTAAGTACTTCCACTGGGTAAGCCGTAGGTATATGTATAGAAATATTAAAAAATTCAAATCGAATAGTGGTTTTGAAATATAACGCTGTGACATATGTACTAATGGAGCCGCACTACAATACTACATGGATTCCTTTAAACCTTTTTGTTAAGGGGCCTAAAGAGAAGAGTTATTCACGAGTTGAATTTTATTTGCGAAATTCACGTGAATTCTCATAATATTTTACAACAATTTACACCAAAAAGTTAACGAAGTTTCGCACATAATTTATGTTGAGTTTCTCGAGCAATGTGTTACAGAATGTTTTAGAGAAACATAATCCCTAATCAGTGTTGGTTTATGTGAACATTTTGGATTTCGCTTGTCTATGAAGTTAGGTTAGGTTAGGTTATTTGATGTTTTGAAGGTCTCTTGAAGTTTACTTACTAATGATGGATTATTATTTGTTTTAAAAGTAATTCATTAGTAATAAATATTTTAATAATAAATAAATATGAGGGGACAATCTCACACAAATTTACCTAGTTCCAAACAAAGCTCTAGGCTTGTACTATGGGTACTAGGCAACGGTATAAGCACATACCTACTTATATAGAGAAATACATACTTAAAATAATCGCGCTCATCATACAAATATTTGTCCATACCGGGATTCAAACCCGGGACCGCTAGCTTCGTAGGCAGGGTCACTACCAACCAGGCTAGACTAGTCGTCAATTCTTTGTTTAACGTCTACAGAATGTCGCAGTCGCAGACTGATCACTCTGTAATTAAGCGGGTGCTCTGGGAGCCGTGCGGCTTGTTATTGGATCCTCTGTCACCGCGATCTGGTTGTAATCTATCACACTGAGGCGGAATTTTAGAGAGTAATATTGTTTACGGTTTTGAGTTTCAATTTAAGAATATTTTGAGGTATGTTACTGGTAATAACGAAATTAGGTATTCATAATGTTTTCTTAAAAAAGGGATGATGATGACAAATCCCGGAGTTTCGGGTATTTTTTAATTTTTCCACTGCTCAACACTATCACTATTATAAGGAGAGCTTATATCTAAGACTTGTTTTTATACATATGTGTTTTATTTTATTTCAGGTAATTTTGGATTAAGTATGCTCCTAAAAGTAGACGCAATCAAAATATACAGGTATTGTAAAGTAAATTTAATTTTTAAAAGATTTTTTTAGTACGCTAGGTATATGAAAACTGTAGGCGAGGCAAGGCTATGTCAAGCCACCATAAAATACAAGTTTCCGAAGTTAACGGTTTCTTTTTTTATATCTTGTCCACACTTGCGACTTTGAGCACGTTGTATAATACCGAACTTTTGAGCACGCCGTGTAATAAGAACTCTTCGGGAAGCACGTCGCGTCAGTTATCGGCACAAGTTGGCGGTCACGAGTTCGGTAACGGGACGGGTGCAACGGGAGGTAGCCACGCAGTCATTCCTTTTTTTTTAAACATTTATTCGACGGTCACAAAAAAAAACAAAGATAAACATCATAAAAAAAATGACAACACAGATACCAAAATTAAAGAAGGAAAAGTCTCCAGTAAAGAAGGAAAGGAAATAAACAATTGTAGCGTAATGTTGCAATGGGTGATTCTGTGACGTCGAATTTTTTTTTTTTTTTAGTAGCTATCGGCATCATCATCATTTCAGCCGAAAGACGTCCACTGCTGGACATATGTATCCACCAAGGTCCTTGTGGCAACCTTAGTACTTTAGTAGTCATCATTACCTATAGATAAAATTTATTTTTTATTTTATATACTTGCATCGGTTACTTATTTTAGTAGTTTTCTCTAATTGTTTGATTATACCATTTATGTAGTTCTTAAACTATTTATTATATTATACACTTGATTGAAAAAGCCTACATTAGAAATTATGAAAATTCGCGATTTCTCTATTCTGAATTTTGAGTTGAATCCCCATCAAAGGGGATTGTATTAATTTAACTAGGTATCATGAAAAAAGTTGAGGCGTTTCAAGACGGAGTTAAAATTATGTTTGGGGTTTTCAATCTATTTAAAGTTATTAATAATTACAATTAATAGTTATTATATAGGTAAAAAAGGCAGTGGTAGCCTAATGGTTTGTCCTGCCGACTCTTAAGCAGAGCGTCGTGGGTTCGAACCCGGGCTCGCACCTCTAAGTTTTTCGGAATTTATGTGTGAAATATAATTTGTAAATTTACCATGAGCTTTTCGGTGAAGGAAAACATCGTGTGGAAACCTGCACACACCTGCAAAGCAATTTGACGGTGTGTGCGAAGTTCCCAATCCGCACTGGGCCCGAGTGGGAACTATATAGCCCAAACCCTCTCATTGTGAGTGGAGGCCCGTGCCCAGCAGTGGGACGTTATAGGCTGGATTATTATTTATTTTATATAGGTACAGTAACAGCACTTGAAAACCCATAAAGTGCATAATGTATTGACTGGCTCTCTCTCTCATAAACCCTCCACCAGTATTACCAGGCCTAAGCCCCGTCTCTCACAATATGGGATTATTGCCGACATTGATCTCCTGACGTTTCGGCCTAGAATTTATATGAAACTTGGGTCGCCCGACGATAGGCTTAATTATAATTACGTTAAGGAGAAAAAGGCAGTATAAGAGTAAGGAGGACAGTATGAGATAAAGTCATCTAGCCTGCTTCATTTCACGATTATATCTATTTTTTTTCTTGTAAATAATTAAAAACAACGACAATTCGACAGATTTTTTTGTGTATATTGTTACGCAATACCTTCGCCAATTGTGGACCGATTTAAATTTAAAAAAAAACTTAGTTCTTTTCACCCGCACATCCTCCTTTGATCAGTTCTAATTACGACATAATATTCAAACCGGTTCGATTTGGTTATTTGGGGATAAAATTCGAGATTTGCCCCTTTAAATGTGTCAAATTTCGACTTGAAGTAACTAAACCTACCCACGGATTAAACATTGGGAACAGGCATTGAAATAGACAATTGCAATAGCGGCGCAGGACCGGTCCTTGTGGCCTTGAGGGAGGACTATGTCCAGCAGTGGACGTCTTTCGGCTGAAATTATGATGATATTGATGATGATTGAAATATAAGCAACAAATTCGAGTTATTAATATAAATATTAACCTCATTCAGTTAAAATAAAAACACTGGCGCTTTCGGATTCGTTAATCCATTTTTTTTAGCCTGTTTTAATGTCCCACTGCTGGGCAAAGGCCTCCCCTCTTTTCCGCCATTAGTCCCGATTGAGCGCATGCTCCCGCCACTCGCTCCGAAACGCGTCCAAGTCATCCCGCCATCTCCATTAAAAAAAAATTCTAATCGGTAAAGAGGATTCGTAAAATCACGCTCAATTCAGGTGTTTCATATATTTCATATCTGTCTACATATATTTTTCAATTAAATTACGCAGAGCTTAGCGCTCGTAACAAATTAATTTCAATCAGGCGTTCCGATGACCCCCGATCCATCTTTGGGGGGGATTTGTGAGGGCTTTTCCCCCGGTTTTGGGGTATTTTCCAAGTACGGCTTAGCTAAGTGGGCGAGGGGAGAAAAAAAACAGAAGGTAGTTTGGGAAATTGGTGATTGGAACGTGTTTCGTATTGGTGACTTTGTGAATTGGCTGTTAGGTTTATTTATACTAATACTTACTAATATTATATTACAAATGTGAAAGTAAGTTGGTTACGCTTTCACGGTTAAAACGTTAAAAAGATTTCGATGAAATTTCTCATTGAGTTAGTTTGAGTCCCAGGGAAGGAATATGATACTTACAGACAGTTCCCGATGGAGCAGCGATAAACGATTACGCGGACAATGTATCAGATACAGCTGTTTTCTACATACATAATTTGTTAGTTCTTTTGTTATGTTTGGTTTTAAAACACTGGATTGTTAAGTAAATATTTGATACTAACACGGTATATTATACTGTAGCTCTTATTTACTTAATATCAAAAGAGAGAGAAAGAAACATTTATTCGGTTATTAACACATAAAAGTTAGGGTGATGGATAAGGACCAATGATGGACACATGAATCTTATTTTGAAGAAGATAAGGGTTATTCATTTGTTTTGCAACAATAAATTTATAACCGTATGACCTTTGAATTAAGGTTTAAGTGTCCATTATTGATGCCTGTCAGCTTAGTGTCCAACACTGGTGCCATCACCCTAGTAGGTATAGTAATAGCAATTAGCGATTTCGCTCCAACCGGAATTAATTTGTTCAGGCCCACCGATCCTCTGTGATTCCCAATATAATGTGGGCCTTTAATACACCGCGGCTGAATTAGTTAACAGGTGATTCGGGAAACATGTTAACCTGCCAGCTGACCCGTTGACCTCGCTCCAGGAGCCAGCCGGCCCAGAGCATTATCTGCCTTTTGGTCTGTCGAGGTCAATGAGGGCAGTTCATTCGTCTCTTTGTAGAAGAATACATACATTTTGCCCTTGAACTTTAATTGAAACCTTGTATTTCAAAAATACTTATATAATGGTGATAAATGATTGACTACGTAAGTATCCTGTAGATTATTCTTTTATAAATATATCATCTTCTATTTATTTTTTTGACAATCTCACACTAATTGAACTAGTCCCAAACTAAGCTCTAGGCTATGTGATACATTAAAACACATCTAAGTATCTTTGAACAAGCCACCCTTAAAAATATTTACAAATACTCGTGACTTAAGAGGACATTTAACTCCATTTTATACCGTTGGCGAGAGATTAAAAAAATCTCGTTATTGAACCGTTCAGTTTATTATTTGCTGCGGTGTCACTGACAGTCACAATTGATAAAGGGGGAGGAGATAGATTTTTTATGGCATGGACACGGCAAGCAGTCACTAGTTCGTTTAAATAAAAAAGTCTGGTATCCTGCCATTTTACTAACGTTTCATATTCATTCATTTCACAAACAAATAATTAAGCAAACCACTTTTGTTTACCGAAACTGTAAATATTTCAGGATTTATTTCTGGGCTATCGTGTACAGCTATGTTATTCTGTTAAAACAACGTCATTCAGTTCTACTCAGTCGATGAATATCCGGCGAATTGACATCGTCCGTCAAGGTGGGTAAATGACATTCAACTGCCTGCACTTTCATTTAGTCGCTAGTTTGACAGCTGGTCGTCTGTGAAACCAGCGACTAAATGAATGTGCAGGCAGTTGAATGTCATTTACCCACTTTGACGGACGATGTTAATTCGCCGGCTATTCATCGACTGAGTAGAACTGGTTGACGTTTGTGTTAACAGAATAACATAGCAGGTTAGGTTAGGTTATAAAAATCCTAAAATATTCACAATATGTTTGTGAAATGAATTAGTAAAACATTGTTTAGCAAATGATGGTAAACCATAAATTGTGTTATAAATAGATTGAAATTCTTGCCTGTTTGTCCATGTTTACTCGTATTGTTTTATTGCCATTACATACTTTAATTTTAATATTCCTCAATGAAAGCTTATTCTGCTTACTAATAAAATATGTACGTTCTTCAACTTGTATATTACAGAAAACTCAAACATAATATTGAAATTGCCGATCCTCTAGGCTTGAGATGCGTAATTGGATCATCTCGTCTTCGCAGAGTACCTGTGAATTTCATATTCCTTACTTTGAAGTTTAAATTATTTATTTATTTTTTCCGTTAGATAATAACAACTATGTAAGTCACAAGTCTTAATTATTTTATTTAATATTATAAATGTGACAATGTATACGGATGTTTGGCCCACGCAAAGTGCTCAAAGGATTTGGACAGATATAATATTCTGGATTAAGAAACACTTACCCTCTTATACATAATCGCACAATAACTAAAGTATGCTTGAAGTATGCTGTGGCCTTATCTTCCATTGTGACATTTTAATCTGACAGAAAGTGACAAAGCATACTTTTATTAAAATTGGAGTCCTGTGGTGGAAGTGTTGGTTGCTGCACGTGTCGATCGTTTCTGCTGAGCCGGCCGCCATCTTGGGCTTCTCTCTAGAGAAGTGAAGCGTGGCGGAGCGGAGCGCGGCGGTGCGGTCGGAGCGTGAGGCGATTGACACTCTCGCCACGGTTCTCCGCAATTACCGAACAATACTGAAAAAACTGAACATCGGCAAACTTACACCGACATTGGCAAAATTGTCCGCATACCTGGACACATGCCATATTTGATAAAAATTGAATTGAATTAGGTTTGTTGGGCGTTTATGAATAAGGCGGTTAGGATATTTTTTATTTCGAAATATTTAAGCGTCCGAAGGAAAGGTTATACTAGTTCGCGTCGCGAGCAAACGCTATTATTGTTATAATTTTTAAGATTGCGTACCGAAAATCGTAAATAATGTTATTACGGTGCGGCAACGGCCATTTGTCTCTCACAGAGACATTCTAAGCAGTTCTACGCGTACAAAATCACAGGCAAAATCTAGACATTCACAAAATAAAGCTTTAACACCGAATGCTTCATACTTACACATGCTTTCACAAAAATGGCGTTACATTACATCGGTGTTAAATTCGGGTTAGCTTCCCCTTCGTCCACATTTCAATGTACAAACAGTACCTTACCCACTGTGTGGCCTACTTACTGAATAAATATATTTTATCTTTTTTATCTTTTTTTACCATAACGTACCTTACCTAAATGTACCTTAGTTACCTCTATCCAATAATGATGTGAATTTAGCGGCCTATGTTAACCCGACCAAATTAGGCGTCTTTATTAATCATATTTTTGTAATAAATACGACTCCCTTATTTGGTCGGGTTAACATAGGCAGCTAACTTCGCACCGGTCTATCCAATTCTCTTAGAACAATATCCCTAAACCATTTGCATTATATTACCAAAAGCTCGATGTTGAAAGGCTCTCGAAAGCTTTCGCCTGCAATAATGAGAAAGTGCGGAATCCATTGCACTAACATTAACTTTAGGGTTATAAAACTTATGCAAACGAAATGAAACAGAGTACGATCACAGACACTATAAAACAGTGGTTCCAGTTCGTTGAGAAAGGTAATTTTCAAATAGGAGGATTCGTATCTTCGGTTAGTTTGAATTTGATGATAAAGATACACTACTATTTATTAAATGTTACCCTTGCAATAAATAAATACTTTTTTATTATTTAATTTACCAACAGATTAAACTGATGTTTATATTGATTTCTTCCTCCCAGGAGAAAGAGATGCAAATGATCCGTGATGTTTGCTCTGCATTCTCCAGTTAGTATTTAAGCTTCTTGGTTGCGCCCAACTCGATCCGATGTCGTCGGTTCGACGCATGCGGAGCGCGACGCTGCGCTAGCGTCGAACTACCTAACGGCCGCACTCAGAGACGTCAATTAAGTTTTAAGTTTCATTAAAGTAGCTGCTGTCACTTTCTTTGCTATAGCAATAGAATAAGACGCAGCAATTGTAATGAAACTTAAAAATTAATTGACGTCTCTGAGTGCGGCAGTAAGTGTATCAAGCTTTAAAAGACACTTAGTTAACAAGAAAATCCAAAGGGATTGATTTAAGTACTTCCGCACAAAGAACATAAGGTGGGATAGTTTGCGCACGCCTCAATTGTAGCGTCAAATTCAAATAATTTCGCTTATCATGCAAAATGCAAAATGATCATGTTTGTATATCCAAAGAGCAAACACATATTCATCATGGTTATTGATATCCAGATAACCTTCGGCTTCGGCACACTGAAAGCAGGACAGGCGTACAATGCATGACACGGCACACTGCAAGCAGGCGGCAGTTTCAACTAGTTTTACACCACTGTTTTGCGAGAACTGTGGCAGCGACGTTAAGACAATGGCAGCCAAAGCGGCTGCGCTTCAGTACGAAATTCATTTCAGATGAAGACTCCCTTAATGAGGGCAGTTGCGCCCCTTTGTTCTGCGCCGTAATTAAATATATAAGGGTTGATGCTTATTTAAAGGGTTAACGTTTGAAAAACATGGTTTCCTGATGTACGTTGCTCTTTCGGCATTTGGTCTAATTTAGATTTTCTTAAAAGTAGGTCCGATGTTAACAATACATGACATGAATGACCTGAAATTCCTGATTTTTATTTTAAACTTGCTTTTGTCGCTTTTGAAAGAAAGAAAGAAAAATGATTTATTACCACATATACAGACAAAAAACGTAAAAAAAAAAGTAAATATTATAAATAGCGAAAAAGAATAAAAAAAAAAAAATAATAATTACGAGTTTTCTGGATAAAAATGTGTCATATGCGTAAAGCTACGATTAGGACTAACTGTGTTGACGACGCGGTTAGCCTAGTTGGTAGTGACCCTGCTAAGCTACTGGTCCCGGGTTCGAATCCCGGTATGGGCAAATATTTGTGTGATGAGCGTGAGTATTTGTTTCTTAGTCGTAGAGCTTTTCTATATACATATTTAAGTATGTATACAGTTGCCTGGTACCCATAGTACAAGCCTAGAGCTTAGTTTGGGACTAGGTCAATTTGTATGAGATTGTCCCTTGATATTTATTTCATCCAAGGACTTTCAGGCATTCAGTCGTTATTCAAAACATACTTGTTTTATGATCGAAATTAACACGGTTACGGCTTACTGACGTATTAGTCAGGAAGGCCGACATGTTTCGGATTCGTTAGGAATCCGTCCGAAACATGAAACATGTACATTTCCTGACTAATATGTGAGTAAACCTTATCAATGTTTTTGTTCGTATAATGACTCACGGTCATTTGTATAAATTGTTTTTTATAATTAGTTCCCTTATTAAGTAAAAACAGTTACTAAAAACCATTTACCTGCGGTTATTGAATAGGTACCGTTAGGTTCTCCTTTGCATCTCGATTTCTTCTACTGTGAAATACCTGCATGACCTGCATCCGAGAGCCTGGGACGCGTCCGACTTGACTCAAACAATTTGGGTCGTTCGATGGACCGGAATCCCTTTAGATCTAACCGAACACAAATAACATTATACCAACGATAATAGTACAATATGGCGTTCCAAGGGGTATTAATTTACCCGGCGATCTAGCTCTTTAAACGGCCTTCAGGTTTGTATTGCTCTCTCACTCGCTCTCATCTCACGCGAGTCTCACCGACATTATCCAAACCCGAACGGCATTTTAAAACTTTCAGCACTTTGGTCGATTATTCAAATCCCTAGATATAATTATCTAACAGTTACAGTTATCGTTTTACATTTCTTTACGATTTGCAAGAAAAGGATGGATATAAAATTTACCTGATGATGTGTCATCTGGAGATTGAAGAATCAGCCCTAAGTGAAGTATGTAAAAGCTAGTATTAAATGTCCGAAACATGACGGTCTGATCCTAAATAATTTAGTTATACATGTTTATCCACGAAAGCGTTAATTATAGCGTATTTTCTTTAAATATTTAGTACCCAGGATGCCAACTAGAGGTCGCTCGGGTTTGAAACTTGAGTTTTGCATAAATAAAAGCCTGGCAAATCGATTTCAAGAATTCCACTAATCCCTTGATGTTGGATGAACGGATATTTACATATTTAATTAGTGAAATTACCCTAATCCGTAAACGATTTCGAGGATTAGGTTTAAGACTTGTTTATCTTGTTATGTTTTAAAAAATTGCTTTTTCAGTATACAATTTAGGCTACCAGTCTTTGAAACAACATTTCTCTTTAATCTTTTCGTTCACGTTAAGTCAGGCGGTACGGGACCCCGTCAACCTAATTTTGACGTAAAAATATAAACAACCATCCACGACACTCATTAATTATATCAATCAGGATCAGGATGACAATTATAAACTTCACCCCCTATTCGACAACCTTAATTACAATTAAAACTCCAAAACAAACGACAGACAAAATTAACAAAATGAAACTCGACACTCCAACTTATTCCAAAGTAAAAATTAAATTATTCGAAGTACCTACAGTGATTGTCACAACAATTTTATTTATCACGGGACCCTCAGGGGGTTCAATCAGGTCCCTAATTCTATCGGAGAGGGTCTACGCGGAAATTCGGGACCGGATACTCGTTAAGGTAAAGAACAAGGTATTTCTGTTTTTACGTCCATTCCATTTATGAAATAATGAATGTGAATGTGTGAAATAAGGAAATACGGAATAGTTGTGAACAATCACGAGTTTGTTATGGATTAACACAGGATACTTTTTATCCCGGAAAATTTGATAGTTCCCGAGGGATACACGATAAACCCGCCGTAAAAAGCCGTGGTAGCCTAATGGTTTGACCTGCCGACTCTTAAGCAGAGGGTCGTGGGTTCGAACCCGGTCTCGCACCTCTAAGTTTTTCGGAATTTATGTGCGAAATATAGTTTGTAAATTTACCATGAGCTTTTCGGTGAAGGAAAACATCGTGAGGAAACCTGCACACACCTGCAAAGCAATTTGACGGTGTGTGCGAAGTTCCCAATCCGGACTGGGCCCGCGTGGGAACTATAGCCCAAACCCTCTCATTGTGACTGGAGGCCTGAGCCCAGCAGTGGGACGTATATAAGCTGCATTATTATAATTTACTTTTATTACACGATAAACTACTTCTACGCGGACGGAGTCGCGGGCAAAAGATATTTATCCATTATGTATGTCTCTATTAGGTACCGTTGTGTTTACTTTGATCAATTTCGAAAATGAATCCTACATCTCCTGTATTTATTCGCATAATAAAATATATAAAATATTGTATTGGCGCTGATTTAGAGTAATTTAAAGCAAGCTAAGGGTGAACTACGACAGATGACTCAGGGGAAAAAATAAAAAAATTACATAGCTTAAAATCTCGATTCTTAAATCGAGTATAGCTTGATTATTTATCACTGTTTATAAAACAATACCAAAGTCACCCGAAGCATGTCAAAAATGAGTGGTTTATTGATTTGACGTTTTTATGTCCTACTTTACTGAAAATATTTGTGACGTTCTCAATATAAAGGGACCTTATGGAGGAAGGCAGTTAAGCTCTTCTTATTCTTGTAACTATACGAATACTATGGTAACAATTCTAAAAACGGCGTAACCGCCTGCCTCCAATAGGTCCCTTTATATTGAGAACGTCACATTTAAATTTAATATAGTTTGAGCTCGCATATGAAGCAAATAAAAGTTAAGTCATTAATTTAATAACTGACATATATGGGTCACAGAAACAAAAGTTGTGTCTCCTGTTCCAGAAAGTTAAGGACTTTGAAGCCATATTAAATATCTCACAATCAATGATTAAAAAAATATCAAATCGCCCCGTTGTTTTAATCACCCCATTCCTGAGTTATACTAGAGGCAAAAGAGCGTGTCCACTTCCAAAAGATCAATTAAAATGTTTTTATAGTTATATTATGATAAAAATAGTGTAAAAAAATTCATTAAAAAGTAAATTTGACATCGTTGGTTTGTTCTATCTTCACAATTTAACTTACTGAAGTTAAAATAGAGTAGAAGAGTAGAAACGGACATAAGGATTCTTAAGGGAAATTAAATAGTTCCCACGGGATAGTGGAAAACAACTTATGTGTGGCTCAAGCCAGTTAAATGAATTATGATTTTGTACAAAATAATTCAAAATATTTATAGAGTAAATTACCCACATGCGGTAGGTATACAAGTTGGTAATATGGATAATCATAATAATAAATAATAATAATCCAGCCTATATACGTCCCACTGCTCCGCTGGCCTCCATGAGAGGGTTTGGGCTATAGGTACCACGCGGGCCCAGTGCGGATTGGGAACTTCGCACACACCGTCAAATTGCTTTGCAAGTGTGTGCAGGTTTCCTCACGATGTTTTCCTTCACCGAAAAGCTCATGGTAAATTTACAAATTATATTTCGCACATAAATTCCGAAAAATTTAGAGGTGCGAGCCCGGGTTCGAACCCATGACCCTCTGCTTAACAGTCGGCAGGTCGGTGGCTATAAAAAATCACTTAATTGTAAAATGTCTGCCATGTAATTCCCAAGAATATCGTTACCAGGTAAGCCGAATAATTGTTAAAAACTCAGCAAAACGGGAAGACAAAAACGGTTATTACTTAGCAATAATATACGGGGCGCGTAATAAATTCCATTTCATCTGTCTCCTTTCGCAGTAAATAACATTCCGCCGGCCGTGCATCACGGAAACATGCGCAGCCTTTTTATTTTGTGGGCCTTTATTTCTATTACAATACTAAATAAGCGTCTAATTTATGTAGTTATATTACCGTTTTATTAAAACATTATTTTTCTGTATAGATAGGCAAAGGAGCTGGCCCCCTAGTATGCAAGTGCGAGATAAAATTTGACAGGTTCTAGGGAAATTAATACATCTATTCCACATTCTAACGTAAGACTTAACGCTTAAGGTTTAAAATAGTGCCCCGTAATAGTGGCTCAGTAATAAAAGGTAATAAAAGTCGGGACGAGACACTTTTATTGAAACCTTAAGTGTTAAGTTTTACGTTAGAATATTAAATGTATTCATTTTCCTAGCACCTGTCAAATTTTATCTCGTCCATGGAAGTTAAGCCCTCAGGCCACCAGCTGGCCTATCGTAGATGCATTTATCTAAATTAACCTTTTCGAAATCAAAGAAAATGCGCGTTAGCTTACGTTGATTCTATACATCTTAAATCTAGACGCGTAAATGCGTATAAAGCGCATCAGCCGTACATTGACGACTCAACCAAAGCCATATGGAGGATTATGACAAAGAGCACACGGCGCAAAAAAAGTTTTACATTATATTTTTTACAATCGCTTTCTTAACACATTCCCACTTTAACACTTTAATTCTTTTCTCTAGAACAAACAAAGGCGCGCGAAGAGGAATTCCTGGCCGTAAATAGCAGTAAGAATCGCCCAGCAGTGGACATTACGGATTCTCTTGTGTCATTATTTAGGGCCGCGAAACGCTTGCTTGCGGCCCAAGGGAGAAAAAACACAAAACATATTTTATTTACAATGAAAAGACTGCATTGAGCACCAGTAAAGAGGGCACTATAAATGCAGATTATTGCGTCATCTAATAAACTTAAGCATTTTCGTAAAATAGAAGACGGACGATTTGTTGAATGCACAATGTAAAATTTCTGCTGTAGGTATTTAATTAATAAATACCTGCAGAGTTTGGTTTTAGTGTGTTTTCGATACGCAAATGACGTGTAAAACAGCAGTTATAAAAGTTAGACTTGATTTTATTGGACAGAATGTTTATACTTAACCTTACTTAGTTGTTATGGCTTTCGCGTTCATATGTGACGTTCTCAATATGGACCTTATGGAGGAAGGCAGTTAGGCTCTTCTTATTCTTGTAACTATACGAATACTATGGTAACAGTTCTAAAAACGGCGTAACCGCCTGCCTCCATAAGGTCCCTTTATATGGAGAACGTCACATATGCGAAACTGTTTGTCCCGTACCGTTCGACACCTTAACCAATCGGTGTCAAAAGTACAGTTAGCTGTAGATATACAAAGATAGTTCGTAGCCCTTAAACGGACATGGGATACTGTTTATCCCGGAAAATCGACCAGTTCCCGGGAGATAGCGATAAACGACTCCTGCGCGTGCTAGTTCATTATAAAACTAGTTCCAATCCCATTCCCGCTCGCATCTCATCACTTAAGTCCCACACATCCCGCCCAAAGCGCCTTAGTTAAATTCTCCTTATACATACCGGTTACATAAAAACTCTTGGCCTGTAACTACAGCGAGCTTCGTGAACTTTTGAATGAATTATAATAATGTTTATTTAATGCATATAAAATATGACATTTTCCTGACTTTTGGCCAATAGTCATGGAGACAGGGAAGTTCATCGACAGAAATTTTCTCAAATAGAAATAAAATAAAAATAAAATATTTATTGAGAAGTTATTTAGGATATACCTAGTATAAATTACTCTACTTAGAAAAACATTAATTTTAAACCTTGTTGAGAGACTAATTTCAAGATTTGTTGATGTTTTTTGGACCCAAAACCTTAAAAGTCAAATATCATAGACAAAAACACGAACAACTTGAAAAAATCGTATATTACAATTGAATTTGGGTGATTCCTCGAAAAACTAAGCTCTATGTTAGAGCAACGGGTACCTACTTGGAAACGATATACATACTTATATGTATAGATAAATAGGTACATACTTAAATACATAGAAAACATCAGACTCAGGAACAAAATTATTAAATGATTATAATAAAATGGTACTTTTAAATACAGCCTTAGACTTAGGTTATATTTAAGTGTCAATATTATTGTAATATTTGAATACTTGTTCCTGTGTCTGATATGTTCTATGGTTTTCAGTATTTATTTTATGGTATTCAGTATTTTCAAATTTATTTTAGAATTACACTAGCACGCTTCCGCTCGTGACTTGTGTTGTGTAAATTCGCACAAAGCGCCTTAGTCAAATGGACGGTGCATCTTGCATTCTGCAGGCGATTCTACGAAGAATCTCCATTGTTAACTGTATTGGGGATTTCGGGCTTTCGTCCTGACTGATTTGTTAACGTGGCATCTCGTTACACAGCGTCCAGTCGAGGACAGAAAGATGTACTTTTTCACCTCGTAATAAGGTCCAAAATTGTATACATCTTTTTGTCTTCGACTGTAGTTACCTATAAAGAGTAATTTGTAAGAAAATCACAATCACTACATATTATTAAGTCCCTCTTCGCGCTGAGTTGAGAAACTACTGTACGGATTTTGATACGGTTTTCACCCATACAAAGAGGGGTTGTCTAAGAAGGTTATCCCTACATAGTATAAAATAAAATCGCTTTCCGCGTCTGTCTGTATGTCCGTTAATTCCTCCTAAGCCACGCAACGGATTTTGATGCGGTTTTCACCATCAGTTAGATAATTTTTCACGGAAAGTTTTTGTATATAATAGTACCCGGAGCGAAGCGAGGGCGGGTCGCTATAGGCTATTTATGAACATTAGTGTTACCCGTGCGAAGCCGGGGTGGGTCGCTAGTTTATGTTAACTGTAGACAGATTGATAACTCTAATGTAATTGCGAGTAGGTATTGCGACCCTTACTTTCATATCTAATAACTCTTTACCTCTGCCTTACATATTTCAATCAAAGGGCAATTACAAATAATCTAGCATTCGAAAGAAATCGGTTTATCCGTTTAGGAGCTATGAAGCAATGGACAGACTCAGACAGACTCTTACAGAAGATAATGATAGATAATGCAATATAGTGTCTAAGAACTGATCTGGTGATGGAGTCGGAAGGTGGCAAATGACTGACTGCTTACAATGGTCATTATAATAAGTGCATACAAAATCGTGACAGAAACTCATTCAGTAAGATCTGAAACTGCAAAAACGTGTGTTGTGTTTTTCTTTTCGATTTTTCCAATTCCCAGATAAAAATATCTTACAGTTAAAGCTAAATTTTTATTTTCTTTGCCATATGATACAAAAGGATAGAACTAAAATTTATCTGACAGATAAAGAAAGAAGAAATAAAGAAGAAAGTCTTCTGCATAATAATACTTTATGATATAAAAGGACCACGCTCAATTTCTTCATTACGTATGACTTGAAGTCACAAACTCCAACTTTATAAGTCTAGATAAAACTGCCGACCGCAGCAAAAAGGCAGTATGCGCTTGTGGACTTCATACTCGTATAGTCTCTTTTTCTTCTGGATGGTAGGGAACTCGGGAAGTTCTGACATGCTATTAAACATGCTAAAGCGGCTAACCAGAAGAAGATAAGCTTGGATTCAAAGCAGGCTTCCGTACAACGCTGGTTAGTTTATATGTAAATCCGGCCGAACAGCGAACCTGCATGATTCCGATGTTAAATGTTGGAAGACAAACATCCGAACATTTAAAAATATCCTTATGAAACACGTTTATATTTATAATTTTACCTAGTAGGTACAATTATTACTGCTGGGGTAAGGCGTTTCCGTACCAAAAAGATATAAAAAGAACCACCAACTACTTATATGTTTATGGTGATTTGAGATTTGTGACGCATTTAAAAGTTGCTAACACAACATTATTGTAAAACATATATATAAGGCGATGACATGAGTAACGCGTTACTTTAAAAAAATCCCTAAACTCGACGCAATTTTTTTATGAATAATTTGATTTGTATGGGACACCGTGTTGATCCAGCGGTTAAGTAAAAGGCTCAACTTGTAGCAAGTTGCACTCGCCGCAAGTTACTTCCAACTTGTAACTTGTAACATTCAAGGCTTTGTTTATTTGCACAACCACGGCTGAAAGTTGAATAGTTGTACACGTAGCTTTGTACAGAATTATTTAAAAAGTATTAAAATGAATTTTGCAAATATGTCAAACCATTTTCCTGCCCATATTACATTTTTGTTTTTTCTTTTTTGCTTGTTTTTTTCTTATTACACTGGCTTTCGTGAAGTCACTCAAATAGGGACTACTGAAAACCAGCGTCGTGGGTCGTGGTCCGCCACGTCACCGCATCATGCTGCGTGGTACCCTATTTGACACTATTTGATACTTTGTCATATTTACTCTTTATGTTGTTGTTTGTTTTTTTGTGTAAAATTTTTGTCAGTAAAATTATTTCTATTTCTATTTTATTTTTTTCATTCCGAAACATGATGCAAAATGTTGCTCCACAAAAAGTAACTTCAGTGTGAATAAACCCTAAAGGAAAAGGATGCGTTTATATTATACATCTTACAGACATTAGAGCTGTATATTACAGTTTATATACAGCCCTAATGTCCGTATTCATCTTGGGTGAGATGCCGTCCTCAAGACACGACAGATATATTATTATTATTATTATTATTTTATATTAGACAGGCAGTTCACTGATATGTCTAAATCACTGTTCACTAAACAAAATATATTTATATAATTATAAATATATTTATATTTGTATAATTTGACATTTTCTTATAGCCGTATTAAAAATCTGATTTTAAAGAGCATCACGTCTCAATCGCGTCAGAAATAATAATAGCTAATAAACTTAGCTAAATAAACATTAATAAATATAATGTTTATTTAGCTAAGTTAATCTTTCCGTGCACTTCTTGTCATTTTGCATATCTTGTACATTTTACTGGATCATGGTGTGGTTAACTGGAAGAGATCCCTTAAGGGGATAAGTTCGCCATTGTACATGTCAATCCTAAGTTTACGTACGTACATATTTGCTCATTGTTTCGTGCAATAAAGAGTTTACATACATACATACAATAACAGTTTTTATGACTTGATATCAACTTTAACGTGTCTTGAAACGGACATCACTTTATTAATCTTGAGATGCGTGTCTCAAGATTCGTCGACATGACATTTTATGACTTATCATTTACTTTACGATATTTTACTTTTTATATCAGTTTATTTAGGGCCCTATTAATAAACTGATCTTGAGTTGCCCGACTCAAAACACATCGAGAATGACAGCTTTCTACGAAATGACGTGTCTTCTCCCATCTCAGGATCAGTAAGTACGGTCCTGAGATATTGTTTGTCCAAAACTGTCAAAAACGTACATCTCAGTAAATCGTTAGTCCCCGTCCAAACACTGCAGCAATTAACGGGCGGGCTGGAGCAAGACTCGCTAAATCACCGGCCGTAATGGTTCCCTTATTTATTCTCTTATCCCCGAGAAAAGATAGTGTTCGGAACAGACGGAACGGAAATTATATAGGTTAATACTTTACTCAGTTGTTTTTAGTTGAAGAACGGAACGTTTGCTTTGGCATCTCAGCTAAGTTCAAAGATAGTAAATTAACACTAAGGGCCGTATGGATATACTCTTCTCAACTGGGATGGCCGTCTCAAGACACGTCAAAGTAAACGTCAGTCCATAGATATAATAACATTTTCAGGAGGCTGTTTTGGCTTCCTCGATTCTGCAGCGCCTCTGGGATGTTTGCCGAAGCTCACGTATAAGACTTTTATGCCATAGTACGGAAGAAAACGGCCTCTGTGGTGTTGCAGGTGAGGGGGAGCACAAATAGCATCCTGAAAATGATAGCAGGAAGGTGGGACTCGGATATTCTCCGCCGGTACACCGACCTTCATGTCCTACGACCTTAAACTTTTTAATATTAATATACTAACGTAGTTTTATAAATGTTTTTCTGTAACTGACAAACTATGGATCTGAGAAATCTGAAAATAAATAATTTTTATTTTATTTTATTTTATTATAGAGAACTGTCATTTTACACGCATCTTGTGACGTCATCTCAGCCAAGATTAGTTTATTAATAGGGCCCTAAGACGAAGCCACGACACCTCATTTGTAAAAATAGAATGGAGATTAAATTGAATTTTTACGACCAAAAAAAAAATTTTTTATGACAAAAAAAAACATTATTTTCGTTGATAAAATGTAATTTAATGTCCCTCATTTTAATATGTGCACGTTATCAAGACACCCTGTATAAATATAATTATTATAGGAACTACGAGGGAACAGATGAACATACACACATACATAATCATCCTTTTCGCTCCCCGTAGTCGGATAGACGGCTGTTAAACTGAGCTGTCAAATAAAAAGCTCCTACGTAAGAACAATAACATATAAACTACAAACGTAATGACAAATAAAATGTTCCACAGAGACGTACTTTACCTTGTTCAGTGATAAATAAATTAATAATGAAATGTCTTCGTTATTGGACGATTAAGAGAGTATGTGCAAGATGGCGAAGATAAAGAAGAGAGGTTTAATTTAAGTAAACTCATCATCCTCTACATTCTAGAAATCTGAATGTAAACGTGTGCACAGTACATCTTGACTTTTTCTCTACTTCTCTCTCTATCTTTGCGGACTGGTTAGAGGAAGACGTACGGCGTGAGGTAAGTAGCTTAGTTGTGATAATGGTAATGGACGGCCTGTCCTGAATGCGTTCAAAGTTTAAATTGGTTTTCAACAAGTAAATACTGTAGTCTGTAGTAGTCACTGTAGGTACGTATTATGTACAGTTTGGACCTTATTACAATGGAACAAGGTGAAAAAGTGTAAACATCTTTCTGTCCTCGACTGTACATATACATCTGCAAATAATAAAACCGGGCAAGAGCATGTCGGGCGATGCTCAGTGTAGGGTTCCGTCGCAATTCTTACAAATACAAATTACAAACAACAAACTCCAAAAAAAATCTTAAAAATTAGCAAATTTTCTAGTTAAAGTTATCTTAGCTGATATTAAACGTTAATCGTCTTTAACTCAAGAACCAATAGTCTGCTTAATCATGATAGTTCTTCTTTTAAATTCGTTATAATAATATACATGTAAGTGCTTTAATTTAAGATATTTTCCAGATTTTTATTACTTTTAGTTTTGGCTGTAGGGGGGAGGGAGACGCGTAGCGACTTTATTTTACAGCTTTATCGGCGTAACTTAATTGGCCAAATTACAGATTTTTAGTACTAAGAGTCCCTGAGTTAAACCGCGGACAGACAGACGGACGACCGGACAGACGGACATGACAAAACTAGAACTGTTGACTACGGAACCCTAAAAAGCTATTTCAGTCGTTTTTACGTACATTTTATTTACCTATTTTAGTTTTTTCTTTCACGCTGAAGATGGATCACCAAGCACAAGACTTTTTAGAAGTGTAAATTATTTTGTTCCCCTTTGAGACCGAATTTCGTTACCTATTATCTAAATAATTAAGTAGAAATCGATACAAAACAAACATAAATCTTAATCAATTAATATTAACTTAAGACAGCTGATTTATAGTTAAAATTCTACTCTCCTAGGGTATTTTTTCGGTAAACGGTAAATTATCGTCATTGCTGAATACATGTTTAAAAAAGCGCACACTAATTTAGAAATACCTTCAACCCAACACATTAAAATAAATATTTGATGTCCGAATCCGTCTCTGCCCGTGGAAGCGGTAAGATTCTCCATCGCACAAGCCGATATAAATTAAATAAGGACAAAACAAAAGATGCCCGATTGGATTAATGTCCCTGGTTCGATTCCCGCGCTCAAAGATATACCATTTCTTTATTTATTGGTACAAAGTTAATCCGGCATTCAGTAATGTGGATAAATCTTGTATTGTTTTACTTTTATTGCTATATTTTCTTGTGGATATTTTAATATAGTGCGTTCTGTATTTATTTAGATTTAACTTAGTTGGTCAAAGAACTGATAAGAACGCATTATTCATAAATACCGTTTAAAAATACTTTTAAAAATTAGCCGGAAAATGTAACAAAAAATATTACTACACCAAAAATATTGTAAATTTACAGCTGATTTTTCTATCTCCAGATAACCGTATGATAAGTTTTATCTTTGTCCTTTTATTTCATATGGCAAAGAAAAGTAAGCGATAACTCGATAATAATAACCCACAGCGGTTATTTCAGCAAGTATTCTTTCTGTGAACCCCTTTGCAAGTAATTGCGCTATTGTTAGAGACAGGGCAAACAGTTTCATTCGCCGCGGGCAAATCCGGGGCGAAGCGTGCCTATTTTTATTTTAGATTGTTTTTTAAAGATAACAAAGGTTTTAATGGAAAATGTTTTTATGACAGCTTAATTTTATGTATTAAAGCGTATAGCTTGAGTAAGTAAAGTTCCTTTAGTTTATTTTATAACGAGAGTAACTAAAGGGCAACGCAGAAGCCTTTCCATAGAAGCGGAGACCAGCGGTGCGGAGACGAGC
This sequence comes from Tortrix viridana, assembly GCA_963241965.1. Taxonomy (NCBI): domain Eukaryota; kingdom Metazoa; phylum Arthropoda; class Insecta; order Lepidoptera; family Tortricidae; genus Tortrix; species Tortrix viridana. Next base: position 3,500,079 of record OY725196.1, on the reverse strand, counting down.
TGTGAAGGAATCGACCAATCACATTGGTTGTAATCAGGGACCGGAACCGCTTACCATTAAAGGGGTTTTCGATAGGGTATTTGATAGACTTGTTTTTACAAACCCCAAGGATGCACTAAGCCTATCATCGTCTTAGTCCAATGAAAGGGCAGCCAAACGATACAGTTAATTCGACTAAGCGCTAACCCAATACCCTATCATCTGTTATCCTTTTTAACCTGAAACGTACCTACGGTTGTAATCTCTATGCGCAAGTGTTTCGACTTATTAGTGCAGTACCTAACAATCGAATGGGTAGCGGTTAGACAGAGATCGCCCGAATGCGTAAAAAAGAGAGAGGCCATCAATAGGGTAATACCCAGCTAATGCTAAGTGGTTAACTAGTTCAAAGGGGTTCCCCTAACGTTAAGGTAACACAATCATAGGGTAACCACATCGATTGGGTAACCAAATGATAGGTTACCCTATCGATAGGGTTAATCAAATGAAGGGGTTTTCCGGTCCCTGGTTGTAATCCACATTTCGTCTCCGCTTGACTGTTTCCATTGAAGCGGATCAGAGACGAGATTATTAGGAGCGTATTAGGTTAGGACACAGACTATCAGTTTCCCGTACGATTTCGTACATCTTCTGTATGGATTTTGCCCGGCAGACCGCCTGATAAACTATTGGGACTGCTAGCGGACTATTAGTCTGTGTTGACCTTTAGGAAGATGTGGCTAACCATCTATATAATGAAATAAAATCACTAATTTTCCGCGGTCGCCTGCGCGGTAGTTTGTGTATTAGCATGCATCACGAGATAAAGTTTGACAGGTGCTAGGGAAATTAATACGTCTATTTCATACTCTAACGTTAGACTTAACGCTTAAAGTTTAAAATAAAAGTGCCCCGTCTTGATAAAATCGCTATAGTCGCTTAGTGATAAAAGGTAAAAGTCAGAACGAGACACTTTTATATTAAACCTTATGCGTTAAGTCTTACGTTAGAATATGGAATAGATATTTCCCTGGCACCTGTCAAATTTTATCTCGTGCTTGCATGTTAAGCCCGCTGTTGTTTGGAACTTTTTAAATAAATATCTTATATATCTATTTATCAATCTAATTTGCGTTGCGTTACGCAGCTTGCGTAAGAGTATTTTATACTAAACTGCGACTAGCATTACTTGTCCGCGACTTTTTGGTCGCCCAACAATCCCTCTACCTAAGTCTATGACGACAGATGCACTGAGTGACAAGCGAGAAAATACTGTTAGTGCTAGCCGTACAGAGTCGCACGACCAAGTCGCCGTCGCTGGTCGCGCCAACATCGAAGTCATGCCATAACACGTTTTCTGGGGATTTTTTTAGCGTTATGCTTACCTATTCGTTTTTATACGCAAAAACATAATAGCGTACCTAAAGCATTCCAATAAAGACCGATCTATCAATTGACGACGCGGTTAGCCTAGTTGGTAATGACCCTGCCTACGAAGCTAGCGGTCCCGGGCTCGAATCCCGGTATGGGCAAATATTTGTGTGATGAGCGCGAGTATTTGTTCCTGAGTCTTGGATGTTTTCTATACACCTACATATTATATCGTTGCCTGGTACCCATAGTACAAGCCTAGAGCTTAGTTTGGGACTAGGTCAATTTGTATGATTATAATGCCCCGCAGTCCTATATCTGTCAAGTCGTTTAGCCTGCAAAAGGACACACAAACAGACAAACATTACACACGAAGACTGTTTGAGTATCTAAAAGGGGAGACGCAGCGTTCTTACATCTAGGTATGTTTGTATGTTTACCCAAAAATAGTGAAGTAATATTGCACAGTCAGGCTATTGTAGCAGTTTGCTGCAAAACCGGAATAAACCGGTGATATCCGTTGAAACCAGTTCTAGTTTATTGAAAACAAATTTCCGCTCTCCATTGAGGTAGTCTCGTTTAAAAATCACAATGAACGACACAGTGCTGGTCAGAACAGTAGGGGAATTGGTAATATTGTAATTATTTCGGACTCGCTTTTGCCCGTGATGCTTTTCCGGGATAAAACGTACGCTATCTTTAAATCTAAAACACGAGCTTGTTCCAAATTTTATCACATTCCGTTTAGCTCTTATGCGTGACTGAAAGACTTACTAACATCCTCATAAACATTCACTTTATTTATAATCGATAAAAATTGAAATTAAAAGAAAATAGAAGGTAAAATAAAGGATTAGTTTTGTAATTAGCTTTAAAATAAGTTCACCGTAGTAAGCTACTAAAGTACTTATGTTCCTGCGTTTTACTTGTTTTTTTTTTATTTATTTATTAAAATAATGAACTATACAAGTATTTAATTATACAAGTCTAGAGATAGGTTTGAAATAGGTCAAATTTAGTTGTCTCCTGATATTAGAGCATCCGTCCCTCTCACACATCCATGTGTTACATACTTGTCAGAACGTGACGTATGTTATATTCATATTTTGTCCTTAGCGATACGTAACGCGATCGTAGTCAGACTCGGAACAACGTATAGAAAGCAATTGCACTACTGCACCTAGCTGCACTGGGATGCAACTCAGCAATAAACGCGCGGCAAACAGACGATTTATTTACCGTCGGTACCCGCGGGAGTTTCGTTGCTGTCCGTACCAGAAAATAAAATAAACATTTTAATACCGTATCATGCGATCTAAATGTTTGCGCGGTGCTTTTCAGAGAAATGCTCGTATTATTTTGAAACTAGCGACGCGCCCCGGCTCCGCGCGGATGCAAAGCATATACGCACCTAAACCTTAATAAATTATACACATAAACCTTCCTCATAAAACACTCCATGAAATGGTGAAAACCATATGAAAATCCGTTTAGTAGTTTTTGAGTTTATTGCGTTCAAACAGACAGACTGACGCGGCGTGGGGGCGGGGGGGGGGGGGGATATGTAGTGATTTAAAGTTAGTTAACAATGTAGATTTGTGGGCCACTGTAGAACCTAATCGCGTTTAAACGCCATATCTCTCAAGTTAGAGCGATATGGTGCTAATAGTTATACATATAAGCACTATTCTATTATATGTGTACTAAGAAAGGTTTTTCGAAGTGTAGCATGGAATAACGATTCTACGCTTTATCTGCAAATATCGTTGTAATTTTACACATCTATTATTATTTTTAATAATTCAAATACTCAAAATCGTGTCCCATTGCTAAGTAATTTTCAGTATTTGGCACTGATAGTTTTAATCAAGCAATTTTACAAACAGCAACATTAGACCTTCAACAATTTAATATATCGTTAAGAAAACACAGTTATTTCCTTAATAGCCTAAAACATTCATACGATATTCACATGTAATTAAATATCTTCCTTGCCTCCCACGACTTCCAAAGACACTTGGGCTATTCAATTATAAGGCTTATGCCATCGAGTTAGGGTAGGTGAGGTCACGTAACGTGACGCGATGGCAAGCTGTTAGGACTTCTACCTTCGTGTTAAAGTCACCCCATCAAATGTTTAGTATGGCAGTAAAAGTTGGGTCACAGACTGGAAAATAACGGTGGAGTCAATCTGAAATTGAACCATTAATAAATTCTATGCCGGAAATATGGCGTCCATTTTGAATTGAAATCGGGGATGTCACTACACTTTTGTGATGAAATTGGGTTTATTGTTTTAAATCCTAGCGAATGATAGGTGTGCGACATCAACGCGGGTTTTATAGCAAATCAACAAAAAAAGCTTTTTAAGCATTAATGTATGTGTGTGAATTTTTAGCGATTTTCTTGCATACTAAAATTGCCATGGTGGCAAGAATGAGACTCGGACAAGTTGTTTATTTTTTTCCAAGTACCTTTCTCCCTTTCAATATCTAAATATAATATATAGCAATAATAAATTGGTGAACTGAACCTCCGACAAATAATTGTGTGTTTGTCTGTTTTTTCGTACCTACGTCTGTCTGATTATGGACAGGTTACATCCACTTGTAACGCGACGCTTCTAAGTAGAGCAGATATAAGATATAAGTATATTACAATAGCTACTGATATTAATTGTAATGGTAATTCTAATGTAAATCACTAAAATGTAATGAAATAAATTATTTTGATTTTGATTTTTGATATTTCGAAAAGCGAATTGTTGGTAGCCCACACCTCCCACAAGGTGGACTGACGATCTGATGACGATCGCGGGAACCGACCATAGTGGAGATCCTTGTTGGCCTGTGTGCACGTCCTCGACCGACATGGTGATGACGAATGATGTATCTGTTTAATCACTCTGTTACTCAAGGTGTCTTCGGTAATTTTAACGTTATATTAGCGCTACGATCGTGCCATCACTCGCTAGACAGAAACCCGCTCAATGTATAAGAAAAGGCAGAGTTAACTAACACGTTCAAGGCCGGCGACTCGATGTGGAGTCGGTTTTATACGAGAATAAGGGGGCCGGGCACTCGATAAAAGTTACTCTTTAGACGTTGATTCCGATAATTTTACTTTTGAACCATAAAGCACTGATATAGGGTTCATCTCCCTAAAAGGCCGACAACGTACCGACACGACAACTCTTCTTGAGTTGTCGGTGTTCGTGGGCGATTACTTCCCATCAGGTAACCCGCATGCTCGTTTGCCTCCCTCTCAGATATAAAAAAGTGAAGAATCTTTTCATTTTGCGACCGTTTAAATAGCTAACACGTACCTTTGCTTTAACGTCATGTTTGAACTGTCACATGACCTGGTTAAAGGAGTATAGCAACAGGGTGTTAAAGTTTATGATTCTTCACATCACATCGCAAATTATGCAAGGAAAGAATAATACAGAAATTAACTTAAGATATACCAAACGCAGTTTTAATTTTGTCGATTCACTGTAGGGTAAACTCATCGAATTCCGTGACTCGCTTAATTCCGTGGTAGCAGTTCTATAATCCGCCATAGAACCCTGCTAATAGAATCTAGGAACTGAAATACGACCTTAGACTTAAATAGGGTAAGGCAAATAAATAAAGGGTGTATTTAAGGTCCCATTCGACCTGCAGGGTTCTATGGCGTATAGAAAGAAAAGAAGAAATAAGAAATTTTATTATTCAAGTCCAATATAAACCTATCCATGCTATATGTATAGAACTGCTACCACGGAATTGAGCAAGTCACGGAATTCGAAGAGTTTATCAGTTTGCTATACTTAATTAATGCATTTTTTTTAATCTTAGATAACCATTTTTGGTCCAGATTCTGTAACACATCATCATCTTTCTTCATCACCTCAACCCTTATAAGTAGCTCAAAATAAAAAAAGCGATCACAATCTCCAAAATTGTGACTATTATCATCATCACCGTAACATCAAACCTCATTACCATACTAACCGTACTATATAATTACAAAATTACTCGCAATCGATTCATCGTCGAATTTCAGATCGAATCTTTTAATTTATAGCCGATCCGTCCAGTAAATTTGGAACCGTGAATTTCGCAAGTCGTTAATCGATTCCTGATACGATGGTCGCGTCGAGATTAAGGAGTCGAGAGTATTGGACGCTGGTCACACCGTTGGCTTGACGTTCAACAAGTAGGAACGCTATTCTGTTGTCGTTTTATGATTTTTCATTTTCTTTACAGTGGGACAGAGCTATAGTAGTCCTATAGCTTTGTCCCTTTCGTTGACTTGAAATTAACTGGTTTTATAGTTTAAAATACAGTTCTTGTTCTGCATTGAGTCATGTCCCGCCATCTTGACTATTGGAACTGGGTAAAGTCCTTATCAGTTAAGAAAATATAATATACATATGTTAGAGTGTTAAGTTAACATAACTTAGAACGGTTTCTACCTACAAACATTTCAATTATTGATACTTTTAATTGTAGGATTCGCGCGATTAAAGCATATCGAAATAAATAATCGATGTCAGATAGGAAGTAGAGGGCGTAGACGTAGTAGGAAATGTGACACCATCTTCTCATGTATCCAAGTGTCACATTAATTAATATATTGATCTTGAGTGCCATACCCAGCTTTTGACACGTCAAAGTAAGATTCAAGTATTAGAAAACACAGAATCAGTTTATTAATACGGCCCTAAGTGAGGTCATCGGCGTGAGAGTCCGTTGTATGAGCAAAATCTTAATGTGAGCTGTTACACTACACTTAAGCAATAATCAGAAATGAAAGTAATGCATTGAACCTTCGTAAATTATATTGATCTACACTTCACTTCAAAAACACGCAACGGTGTAACACACAGCCGGGCTATCAACAAGGTATCGCCTTATTCCGAATCTTTCGAGAAGTTTTTTCGCAAAATTCGCCGATGCCCCGGCTTGTTTACTGGTTCGTATATTCCGCCAGTTTGCATATCCCCTTTCCGATCACTTGATTTTCTGGAGGTTGTTTACGTGAAGGAATGTAGGCAGGGCTGGGCAAAATACCTGCTACATAGTATTTGAAATGCAAACTACATTTAAAATATTAAATACAAAATACTTTAATCAGAAGTATTTAAAATACAAAATATAAATTACAGTATTTAAGACCATGTATTTGAAATAAAAAATACAAATTATATACAGCATTTAAAATTCAAAAAAGATTTATTTTCAATGAGGTTAATTATTGAGAGACTTTTCAAATAAACGATAAAAGATAAACCAGCTATTGTAGCGGGTTATATTAATTTTATAGTAAAAAAAGAAACTTGTCTTATAGCACTTTCGTAAAACGTTCCATTATACGATTATATACTACGTAAGAGAATTGCAAAAAATATTTTTGGCAAATGTATTTTAAAACATATTTTAAATATAAATTATAAAATACACGTGAATGAGGTATGACGTGAGGACGTGAGGTATTTAAAATACAAAATACTTTTTAGATAGTATTTAAAATACAAAAAATACGTATTTGTATTTCGAATACGTATTTCAAATACAAGTAACACTGCCCAGCCCTGAATATAGGTGACCGGGAAGAAAGAAATTCAGTGGTTATTACTACCCCTATTAACAAGTTCTTTTGTCAGTTGTTTTGGTTCTCGTGAAGGTCGACTAGGATGGAGGCTATTCGGAATCGTCATTAGGTTCATTCAGACAGACCATTTTGAAGATATCTGAGTATATCATTGTATTTGGCTAGTATGAATGTTTTGACAACGCAGTTAGCTTAGTTGGTAACCTAGCTGAAGGAAAGTAAAAGCAAGTATTTATTTTCTGAGCCATGGATATTATATCATATACTGCACAAAGTTCAAGTATGAAAACGCGTTTGTCTACCCCTTCTCGCCCTAAAGAAACCCGCTACATTTTGTGGTAGGTATGTGGTATGGTTTGATGTGTATGTATATCTGTATGTCGGTATATAACGAACCGGATGAGATCGGAGTAACATTACGCACATGGCAGGCTTCTTAAGGGCGCGGGTCGGGTTTCAAAGTGTATGTGATATGTTATTGACGGGATTATTAAGTTGACTACATTGGGGGTGCAGATACTGTCGAAAATAACATTTGCTTAACTAGCTTTTAAAACGCACACACTAACACAAACACACACACTTGCTAACACATACACGCATACACGCACTTAACACTGCTTTCTAGGTTACAACTAGAGTAATTTATTTGTTAACTATCAACTTCCTTAATTGTTCTTCTAATAAGCAATTTTTGCTGCATGTACCTACCTATCCCGTTGGGAAACCCGTTTTGGCATCCGCATCACAGGGAGTTCTAGTGCGGAATCAAAAGAGACAACATGTAATGTATCTTTAAAGAAACCAATAAACGTTATTATTATTATTAAAATTGTAAAACAAACGCTCTGTTGTTATAAATTATAACTCAGAGTCATTTTTTTTACATTTTGCTAACACTTAGTTGGTGCGAGATGTACGACGCACCGTCACAGCTTCGCACTGAGTGTCTGTCTGTTTCCTCGTAGATCCAGAACGGATGGAGACTTAAAAGAAAGAAAGAAAGAAAAACATTTATTCGTGACAAATATCCACAAAGGACAGAGATACACAAAAAGAATGTAGTCACGAAATGGTCCCAACTCAGCGTAATGCCGGCATTAAAGTCAGCGCTGGTCTTCCGTTGGAACCATCAGGTGAAACCACGGAAGATTACACACACATAATTTTGAAAGTAAAACTTTAGTCTATATCTTACCTTGCACAAGCTTGGAATACCTTTGTGGGTTTCACGAATTATAACAATTCTATCTACCAAATGTTTTCATAAGGTACCTACTCTCCAGACATGACGACGTACTGCATTACCGCAGTCGTATTGCATTTCCGTTTGATTTGTGTGGCGTTAACACTGATATGTACCTTGTGAAGTCACCTTTAGCTCGATAGCTTTTCACTTTAAGAGCAATATGTTTTGTGAGGTTCACTAATGTTTACCAACCTCACGTTTCCCAAACTTTCATTTCCCAACCGTTTCATGTGGTCACACGGAGAAAAAAATATTTTACAATATTACCAGATTGTACTCGTATTGTAGTTATGTTTCTGGTGCAGGAAAACAGATTTCAGCTATGGTTAACAGATTTTTTTTTATGACAACAATGTCATATTTTTGTTAATACTAGAATAAATATTCTAGTACACGAAAACTTTGATATTGTGTTGGTTACCATCTAATAGTTACAGAGTAAAATATGCATTTAGCATCCAACAGGTTTTGTATTCTACACAAAATTTGTTTCCTACGATACTAGGGTAAATGGTAATAGGTATACTAGAAATTATGTTGTACAGAAGTAGAATTTTCTATTAATGTGTAAAAAACGTATCGTTGTCACATATAATACAATAAAATCAAGTAGAATGTACAATATTCTGTTAAAGGTAACTAGATTTTTCTCCGTGCAAACGCTTTTTTTAAACTGTAAATATTTCAGATTTTTTTTATAAAACTAACCTAACCTACACGATGGTCCTGGATGGTTGGCGTTTGGCCAAATTAACCGGTTGGGAAATGAAACAGTCTGGGAAACGTTTTTCGTCCAAATTAAAAGGTACCGTTTTGTGAACTAACTCCTCCAGTAGTTAGCTGTCCAAAATAAATTAAGGAGCCTCAAAATGTGTTCTCATTCTCACCCTTATTTGACCTTCTTTTTTGCTAGCCTGTTTTTGTGTCCCGCAACTCAGCAAAGGCCTCCCCTTCCCCAATCGTCCCTGTCGAGCTCGTCCTGCCAATCCCTCGCAAATGCATCTAGGTCATCCCGCCATCTTCTGGGTCTACCTCTGCTACGGAGTCCATCTTTCTTATTCTTATTTTAACTTATATTAACTCTTGTCAATTACTATTGGGTATGTACAGTTAACAGGTTAATTACTGTTCTTTACATGTATACCATTTTTTGTATATTACTTTTGAAGGTGAGAAGCTTACAATTAAATATGTCCCGAGAAGGCTCGGCAGTGATTCCGTTATCACGAATATGTGCCCTTGCCCGAGTCGAACCAGGAACCGCCAGCTACCAACTAGGCTAACCTCGTCGCCAAAATGCCAAGTGAGATCCAATAGTAGCGGTGCAGGATTTAGGACGCCACAGTGTGCATTCCAGAGTGCGTCTCCTCTGTTGACAATCGGACTTTGTAATTCATTGGACTGTGCCGCCCGACCGACTCCGACCCCAAACTGCGGGTAGTTCATTCCTGTCCGTTTAGTACCTTTAGCACAGTATAAATATAGCTAAAGCAGTAAAGAAACTACGAGTCGCACTCACACAGACGTGTGGAGAGGAATGGTTGAGACGTGTGTGAGTGCGAGGTTTCGATCGTTTGTTCGTAGTTTCTTTACTACTTTAGCTATATTTATACTGTGCCTTTGGGGTTAGGTGTTGGTAAGTTTATGGACTTCTTAGTATTTCTAAGATAATTTTGGTAACTGGACGACTGAGTAAAAAATTAGTCTATATAAAACCTTTTTAACCGATGACGCAAAAATGCAATAAGTTTAACGTGTGTATGTGTACCAGCCTGTGGCATCGTAGCTACTAAACGGAGGGACCTATTTTGATTTAGTTTTCTTTTATTCTAACAATTAAGTCTCTACAGTCTCTGTCTACGGATAGATAAGGATACCTCGCGTTAAAATTTGACATTTGCCACATACAACATGTGTCAAATTTGAATATGAAGTAACCTTATCTATCCGCGGTTTGGATATAGGGACCGAGCAGTAATCGCGAGTGTTCTAACCTTGGTTTAATGAAAATCCATTAAACAATTTAAGAGTTATCAGCTCTGAAATTAGGGGTCCCGATTTTTTCGGCGGTTTTTTAATTATAACAATATTGGCAACGATATCGATGTTTTCCCCGATTACTGTTGCTAAGTGAGAAATATTCACTTTGCCAAGCTATACTTGTGTATGGAAAAAAACATTTTCTATTATTATATTAATTTCACTAATATATTTAAATCCTTTATGCAATAGCCACGTGTCTGCGCGAATATAATCGTATCACAGATATCTCCCATATTTACATATTTATTCACCTTCTCGCATTACATACTTATTTTTCCCATTCAAAACGTTCGCGGCATTTCTTAGCGTAGGTAGGGGAAATTAGCGAATTTTATGTGTACCGTTTTTTTTTAGTGGTACATGTACCACTTAATACAATTCGAGCTGCTTGGACTTACACCAAATGGGATTGTTGTGTTGATGTACGATTATTTGTTGTATTTTATTTGAAAATGCTCTGAAAACAAAATCCACTGTAATATTAAGATCGCTGTAAATCATATTTAATTTCAACGGCATACTTATTGACCATGATTAAGTTTGATTAAGCTTCATTTATTCAGATAAAATGCAGAATATCCGAAAAGAGTAGTTATATTTATTTATTTATTCCATATTTGCACTCATGTTACATGAAATAGTACATAAGACCCTGTTAGGGTATCGCAAAAAACAAAGCAGGTAAGTTTACTAATTTAGAACTAGATTATTAAGTATTTAGTGACAAGCGAGTTGGTGCATGCATTGCCAACTTCTCATGAGTTTAAGAATTAACTATAATACAATATTCACAGCACAAACAATAATAACAAGTCATTGTATAGTTTTATCTTAAGATGTCAACAATTGGTTTAATAAAAAAATACATGTCAACTAAACTAGGGTCTTATCCGCCATAAATTCATTCCAATGGTAATAACATTTTTCAATAAGCATTGCTTTGAATTTTTTATAGAAATCCTTTATTTTGTTCTCATTTTTAATTATATCCGGTAATTTATTGTATATTTTAATGCATCTGTAGTATGGACTCTTTTTATATAAATCGATTTTTGGCGCCGGAAGGGCTATTTTGTTGTTTCGTCTTGCGCTTTTCACATATTCAAACAATTTTATGTTCTTTTTTACAAATATTGCAGCTTCCAAAATATACATAGACGGGAGGGTGAGTAGTTTTAATCTAGTGAAATGTGATCGGCAGCTCTCCGTCTGACGTATATTCTGGATGATGCGCAGGCATTTCTTTTGCAAAATGAAAAGATCATTTGCGTCGGTGCTGTGGCCCCACAGCAGGAGCCCGTACCGCAGCCCGGCGCACGCGTGGCCGTGGTAGGCGGCCAGCGCGCACTCCCGGCTCGTGTTCCGCTTTAACACACCTAACGCATAAATGAACCGCGATAGCTTGGTTTTTGTTTTTTCCACATGTTTTTTCCAGTTAATATTGGTATATAAAAAATAATAGTTAAAAAAACGACGCGAGTAAAGCTAAAGCTAGCGCGTTCTCAAGTATGATTCCCGGTAAAGACAAGTAACTATTTGGGTTATGAGCAGTGATCGGCATAGGTAGAGTATATTTATATATGTACCTAAACTTGATGCATGTTCATTCAATAATGTGTTCCCATCTCACTCACGCATTAATGAACAAGCGTCAAGTTTAGGTAAATATACTCTACCTATTCCGATCACTGGTTATGAGAGCGTATATTTGTGTTCGAATCTTGGATACTCATTATAAATAGGTATTCGTTTAGTTACTTATTTAGTTACAAGTATAAGTATTTATTGTTGTTTAGTACTCATTCCAGACTTAGAGCTTAGTTTGAGTTTATGTTTTTTTTGTCCGGGTTAGTCAGTATTAAAAAAATACTGTATGTATAAAATGAATTGTCATCAATCAATCGATGGTAGGTGCAAATATTAAAAAGAACAACGTAACTGTATCGCACCAATTACATCCGGTACATGTACCAAAATTTAATAAAGGCCGGTACGCGCCCATCCCGGGTGAATCCCCCTTAATACAGTCGTATATGCCCCGTAAAGGCTTACCAGGGATCAAAAGTTCCCGGATTGTGGGAATAACACACAGTATGATATTAAACCTTTTTTTCCGCGGGTATATCTTTTTGAATTCTTAGAATTATTATGTTGTGAACGTTAGGTGTATTATAAGTATTTTTTTTTCAGAGTTATTTTTGTTACCTTTTTTACCTCGGTCTGTGGCGAATAAGGTTTTTTTTGGAGTATTTGAGTCAACGTATTTTTAGTTTTTGAGAGATTTCAAAATTAAGCAAGGGTGTAAGAATGAAGCATTTTATAAACGTCTCAGTAGTATAACGAGCTCCGGCAAGACCTTTTACAAATAACTACTTTTTCAAACCATCGAAAAAATACACTTACCTACCACATTGGAAACAGGAAGGTGTTCTGGGGGCCTAGCCAAGATGCACTAAGCTAATTAACGATTTTGCTAAACTCTCAAAATCTATGCAATTGACATAAGCAGCTGAAGCGACAGATTCGTTAGCTTACTACAATCCTATACATTTTTTTATTTCGAAAATCGCTAAGTTAGAGTAGTACATCTTGGATAGGTGGTTACTAATCGTTTCGTTTCGTTCGTTTTTGTTATGTTTAGATTTAAGTACAATTTTTGCATGCTGTACTGTAATACGGCTAACTGCCGCACTCAGAGACGTCAATTCAGTTTTAAGTTTCATTAAAGTTGCTGCGTCTTATTCTATTGCTATAGCAAAGAAAGTGACAGCAGCTACTTTAATCAAACTTAAAACTTAATTGACGTCTCTGAGTGCGGCAGTAAGTGTGTGATCTGACATGTAAATTACTTGAATATGAAATACCAATGGTAAACCACGTTAAATGCAAACAAATATTACTTACTGACTTTCGTAATTAACTTATAGTTATGAATAATATGCTAAAAAATACAATACCTCCAAAAAATGCGTTTGCGATTGCTCCTAACCCCAATCGCAACGTGCGGTTCAACCGCGGATTCTCCGGGATAATCCACTCGCGGCCCATAACTCGATCGCACACGGATCGCGAGTTCTAGCCGATAATGCTACGATTTAATGTACTAGTTGTACAATCACATCGTGAGAATGTTGAGACACGTGCTAACATTCTTAATTCGGTTGGGTTTGGGTTGTCAAATCGTACATGGTATATTGGACAACTAGACTAACTACGTCGTCGACTAGATGGCTTTGCATTTAAAAAGTTTAGTTTAAACTCGAACCTCTGATTTATCACAGTGTGTATGTGCTCTAATTTTAAAATTTTAATAAAGTTACATTCGATTTTTAATTTCTTCAAAGCGATGACTTTGCGAGACCGATGGCGTGGCGAGCGAATTCCTAATACATTGCGTGTAATATATAAGGACCTGTTGTGTGTAGTAGTAAAGTGTCTGTACAGACGCCTTGACGTTGTAAATTTGAAACTTGACGTCAGTTCCATATAAGTTTTGTACACTACTACATAACAGGTCCTTTAGTTTTTCACTTATACCAATTGACTTCTGTGCGGGAGCGTTTCGACCGTCAATGAAGAGAGGATAAGCTCGCCGCGGCCGCCGCTTAGGTCTTACAATAACCGAAAATATATTTCTCAACTCACGTAATACTTGCCTGAACATTGCTAAACTTTCTAAAGCCAATTTATTTTTATTTATTTATTTAAGAGATACACTAATAGCATTTACACAAAGAAAACGTAAACAATTTAGCATTATTTAAATTTTTAAATATCAGGGGACAATCTCACACAAATTGACCTAGTCCCAAACTAAGCTCTAGGCTTGGACTATGGGTACTAGACAACGATAAACATACTTATATAGAGAAATATATACTTAAATACATAGAAAACATCCATAACTCAGAAACAAATACTCGCGCTCATCACACAAATATTTGTCCATACCGGGATTCGAACCCGGGACCGCTAGCTTCGTAGGCAGGGTCACTACCAACTAGGCTAACCGCGTCGTCAAATTTATGTTCTTATACTGTGTGCAATACCGAAGCAAGTGTATACAGCATTCTTAGTAATTAATTGTCGCTAAAACTAACTCCTAACATAACACATATACAATTTAACATTTTATGGCCAAATTAATACAATTTTTTATTCAATTCTAAAATTTAGGATGATAATTTTTTAATTTTAGTTAATCGATTGACATCAACTTCTTCCTAAAGACATGCAACGAGTTACCGAAGATGTCGATGTCAGCATTTGCTTGCAACTCGTTGAAAGAAAGAAAGAAAGAAAGAAAAACATTTATTCGTGACCAATATCAGCAAAGGACAAAAAAAATACACACAGTAAGAATGTAGTCACGAAATGGTCCCAACTCAGCGTAATGCCGGCATTAAAGTCGGCGCTGGTCTTCCGTTGGAACCATCAGGTGAAACCACGGAAGGTTACACACACATAATTTTGACAGATACATAAAACATAAATTACAAAACAAGAAGGAGGAAAACGAAACAATAAGAAAGGGAAACGAACATAAAAAAAATTAAAAATTAAAAATCACACGCTATCTTTCATGCCCCGCCTTATTTGGCAGTATGGGCAAGAGTCCCTTAGCCTCCCTAAGCAAGAAAAAACAAGCAAAAACAGACGTCACAACTTGATCATAACCTATCTTATCTAATGTTTTGGTGCAAAAATACACAGAAAAAATAGTTAACAATACATATTACAGTAGATTATACTAACATAACAATACCTAATTTAGTGAGTTACCTGAATATAAGGTCGAACAAGAAATTAACCTAGGTAATAAATTCAGTGTATGAATCGAAAGAATTAAAAACTACGTGGTTATGCTACGGTAAGTTGGTTTGCCTATATGTATAAGTACAAGTACAAGATCCCGGCTTGATGTTGATTTGCAAACCCCGGAAAATATTTTAACACATGCAGCGTGCGAGACAGAAACTATCATTTTAATTTACTTCTCCTACAGAATTTACATATATTATTTGTAGAAAATGTACGTAATATTATTAATGATTTTATATAGAAAAACAACTACAAATTAAGGCGAAGTGAAATGCAATCCAATGCAAAACACTCACATGCTTTCATTGGTGGATATAACAAGAGGTGGATACAACAAATTACTAATGAATATACACGGCAATGCAGGCAGATGGGACATAAACCATAGGTATGTACTATTTTTAAGCTCACAATAGAGTGCCGTACTGCACATTGAATCTATATAATAGGTATGTAAATAAATAAAGAAAGAATACCAATAGACACAAAAGAAACATTTATGACAGTTATATAGCGCTCGTATCATGCACTAACGTTTCCTGAATCACTTGGTGCCCCTGCAGAAAGATCTTCAGCTTATTCCTAAAGGCATTTATACTTTGCAGGTTCCTTAAAGGCGGTGGAATATTATTCCAGCATTTAGTTGCTGCGTAACGAAAACTTCCTCGGAAAGCTGCAGAGGCATGTCGCTGTGTTAAAAGTTGCAACTTGCACTGGCGAGCCCCACCTGACCTGCAACGAGACGCCCACACCAGTTTCCCGAAAAGATATGTTGGAGCTTCATTCTTTAAGACGCCAAACAGCAAGCATGCCAGGTGGAGCTTACGACGGTGCTGCATCTTTAGCATTGAGTGTTTGTTGAGAAACGGGCTCACATGGGCCCTCAACGGAATTTGAAAACAAAAACGAGCACAGGCATTTTGGACTCGTTGTAACAGTTTTTTAGTTTTTACTAAAAGACGTGGACCAAACACTGCATCCATGTAGTTTAGCTTGGACAACACTAGTGATTCCACCAACTGCACACGTAAATCCTCACTGATGTATGGCCTAATTTTATAAAGCACTTTTAATTTATAAAAGCAGCCTCTAATTGCACTTGCTATGTGTTTTTCAAATCGCAGATCAGCATCCATAAAAAGGCCTAAGTTACGGGCCTCATATACACGCTCAATAGGTTCGCCAGATAGCATGACATTCACAGTAGGACTGAGACTAGCCAGTTGGTGCTTGCTGCCGAAAATAAGGTATTTAGTTTTGGTTGGATTAAGCAGGAGACAATTTTTTGTGGCCCAAGTGGCTATCCGTGAGAGATCCTCATTGAGCTTCCTTGTTGCACAATCAACTTCGGATGGTTTACAAGTGATGTAAATCTGTATGTCATCGGCATAAATATGATATCTACAGTGAGTGATATGGGATCTAATATCAGCAGAGTATAAGATAAATAAAATCGGGCCCAAAATGGACCCCTGGGGCACGCCCCTAGTGACAGCTACTTTGTCTGAGCACTGCGATGAACCATCATTCTGAAACAACTTTACGAACTGGTAGCGATCACTAAGGTAACTTTCAAACCAGTGCAAAGCCTCACTATCAAAACCATAATAGCTTAACTTTGAAAGCAGCAAATTAAGATTTAAAGAGTCAAATGCCCTAGAAAAGTCAAGCAGTACCAATAAAGTGCACTTCCCCTCATCTTGGGCGCAGAGTATATTGTCAGTGACATCAAGGAGGGCAGTTGCTGTACTTCGACCTTTTCTAAAACCCGATTGGTTTTCAGGTAAAATTTTATTTTTCTCGAGATAGTCCGTTAATTGCGTACATACTGCTCTTTCCAAAACCTTCGATATACATGGCAAAACACTGATTGGCCTAAGGTCCTGAAGCTCAGTTGGGTTTGACTTTTTAGGCAAAGGGCGTACAATTGCCAGCTTCCAACGGTCAGGAAAAGTAGATGTTCTGATGGAGGTATTTACAAGATCCTTGATTATATCCAAAGTGTAAGGAAGAGTCATCATTAGCATTTTTAAATTAATTGCATCACAGCCCTCAGCATTAGATTTTAGACTTTTAACAATTTTAATAATGTGATCCGTTGTATGTCCTCATGAATCGATTATGCGGAGAAAACTTGCCAAGATTGGTCCTGTAACCTATTGAAAATATATTATTGATGGGGTATCTGGGTATATTACGTGATACTTTAAGGCATATTTCGTTAAGAATATCAGGTGAATTAAACAAACCGTGGATTACTTTATACAATGTCAATAAATCTATATTGTTTCTACGCTTTTGCAACGATGGTAATTTAAAATGAGAGAGTCTGGTTTCGTAACTAGCTCTAAATGGACATTGAGGGTCTTTAAATGCCAAAAATCGAGTGAAATTACGCTGGACCCGCTCCAGTCTATCAATGTGACCAATAGTAGACCCGCAAAAATAATCTGATAGTTTCTTCCCAATATACCTACCGATGAAATTTGATATTTTCCGGGAAATGTTGGCAGTGACCGGTGCCCCCGAATCGCCAGAGGTGCGCAATAGCCAGCCTATCTTACCAACTCTCGCACAATCGTATAAAAACCCCGCCCTCTCTGAAATTCGAACCTTATATATTTTCAAAGAAGGTTCGATTTTGCGACTAATTTTTGAATAAGATAGGATATGTTGAAACGTTACATGTTATGTAAAATATTTGTATTGACCGGAATATTTGAGGTGCAAATTTGCCGTTTTCTTTTTTTTTGTTTTCTGTTTCATTCGTTCTGTTTTTATAGGGGAATTCAGGGACACGGTCTTGTAACGTTTATTCTGAATAGTTTTTAGGGTTCCGTAGCTAAATAGCAATAACGAAACTGTCTATCTGTGTGTATGTCAGCTATTTAACGAGTAGACCACGTGGCTGAAATTTTACAGGCATTTTATTCCGTTTTAGGGTTCCGTACCCAAAGGGTGCCAACGGAACCCTATTACTAAGCTTCCGCTGTCCGTCCGTCTTCCGACCCTCTATCTGTCAGCAGGCTGTATCTCATGAACCGTAATAGGTAGAAAGTTAAAATTCTCAAGAGTGTATTTCTATTGCCGCTTTAACAACAAATTATAAAAATAAATAAAAAATTAAAGGGAAGAAAAAAAAAGAAAGAAAAACATTTATTCGTAACAAATAATAACAAAAAGAATATAGGTCACAAAATGGTTCCAACTCAGCGTAAGGCTGCGTTTCCACCAGAGCTGTGCGAGGCAGCTAAGCGGTGTGCGAGAAAAATTCCACCAATAGGAGAACTGCGCCCTCTGAGCCAGTAAAGTAAAGTAAATCCTATTGGTGGATTTTTTACTCGCACACAGCTTAGCTGCCTCGCACAGCTCGGGTGGAAATGCAGCCTAATGCTGGCATAAGTCAGCGCTGGTCTTCCGTTGGTACCATCAGATGAAACCACGGATGGTTACACAAATAACTTTGGAAGGTAGGTACAAAAAGAAAAACAAGACATAAATTACAAAACAAGAAAAAAAAAATAGAAATAAAAATTCGCATGCAGACTTTCATGCCCCGCTTTGCTGGGCCGTATGGGCAAAGTCTTAGCCTTACATAGACAAGCAAAACAGACACAAACACAATATTTTATTATTTTGTTTTGATGCAAAAATACAAATGGAACATACAAGAAACGTTTTTATTAGCGTTATTTTGGTCTATCGTAAAAGCGGGAATACATACAAGCGAATTTGGTGTGATTATAGTGCAAACCCTAGAGAAAAACCACATGTATAATAAAAACCGGCCAAGTTCGAGTTGAGCGGTACGGAACCCTCAGCGCGAGTCCGACTCCCACCTGACCGATTTTTGATAGATCTGTTCAGTAACTCGTTTCTCTGATTAACCCATTACACTATCTATCCCCTTTCAACTTTTACATAAACTGCATCGTTAAAATAAATAAGACATAAAAATCGTCGCTTAAATTGTATTCAAAATACATTAAACTGAACAGAATACCTTGCGTAGCGACGACTATAATCAATAATTTATCGATTTTATTTACACGAAGTTAAACGGCCAAGATCTTAAGTTATTTATGGCATGTAACCCAATACGGCTCAGTTATCGCTGTGTCAATGTAAAGATACTTTCGAAGTTAAAAAATGTAATAAAGTCAAGTTCTTGTACAAATAAAGAGGAAAAAGTGCTTAACATGAATTTACGTTAAGATCATCATAAGATTGTAAGTCAATCAGGCATGTAGGTATACAATTTGTTTAATAATGTAGACGTTCTTGCAAAATGTTTTATTTTTGTTTTTATAATGCTAGCGATCAGTGTATCTGATATGATATCAGTGTATTTCGAACTCAGGGGTTGTCGTCAGCGTTTAGCTTGTCGAATCGATATACGTACCGACCGGACCAATCTTTGTGGAAAACCTTGGAGAAGGCCTTTGTCCAGCAGTGGACGTCTTACCGCTGATGATGATGATGACGTAGAAAAGTATCCTTTAATCCTTGTAAATATTTTTTACATAATGAGGAATAGAATAAAATTTATCAGTATTAACACACTTTTAGTGTACCTAAATTCAAAGTTGTCATTAGTTAAGAAAAATTTAATAATGTTCCACAATGATAAATAATTACTTTCTTAACTACTAGCACATGTAGTATTTCAAATTACAAAATTTAATTCGATACCGTGTTTTCGTTCAAGCATATGTCTATTACCGATTAACATCAAAAGTCTGAATTCATCAAATACGAATATTACTGTGTATAAGGATACTTTGCCTTTGTCGCTCTTAACTATCGGTAACTATCGATAACAAAAAGCTAACAAACTTGGCGCTCACCTCTCCCAGGCCCATTATTACAAACATAAATGTTTTTTATTACGACGTCTTCATTTCTCGGGCCAAATTGGACGTTTGTAACGACGCGATACTCGATACCTTTGAAGCGATTTTATTCGTTTTGTTTTGGGAGATATTTGCAAGTGTTTTATTCTGTAGCTATCTTTTGAGACAGATAAAGACTTGAATATAGAGGTATTTATTGAAAAGACAAGATCGTTGGAATTTATTATGCATTTAATACTGTTGCTAAAAATGTATACTTGATCGTAAGCAGACTTCGAGGCTCGTGGACTTTGTAATCTCATACTCTATTATTCATAACTAGCTTCTGCCCACGACTCTGTCTGCGTAGAAGTCGTATATCGCTGCTCCCTCGGGAACTTCTCCGGGATGAAAAGTAGCCTATTGTTAATCGAGGGTATAAGCTATCTCCATTCAAAATTTCAACCAAATCCGTCCAGCCCTTACAGCGTGAAAGAGTATAATATTAGTAGGATAGTAGGTATTATAACATATTACATGTCAATATGATCTTTACTTACTAGGGGACTATCTCACACAAATTTTCCTAGTCCCAAACTAAGATATATTGTAGGTACTATGGGTACTACGCCTAAACATACATATACAGAGAAATACATAATTAAATACATAGAAAACATCCATGTCTCAGGAATAAATACTCGCGCTCATCATCACACATATATTTGCCCATACAGGATATTGAACCCGGGACCGCTGGCATCGTCACTACCAACTAGGCTAACCGCGTCGTCATTAAGATTGCCAATTCTGAGGACTATGGTGTATACGCATTCTGAAAAAAGACAAATTTAAAAATGGTGTTTATTTTATAGCTGAAGTAGTACGTAGTTTACCAAAAAAGGTAACGCCCGACCCGATGAAACTATATATATTGATTGATTAAAGCCTCCTAACTAACACGCCATCGACCGAATCCTCTGCAAATAAGACAATATCGAAGTTCCGACTCATGTTGGCTCATTTCTCGATGGAACTAATGATGGCGTCTCCCGCGTTGCATACTAATCTCATACAGGGGGGTATTCTGAATCTACTCTCTCTACCGGTTTTACCGGACGCTCAAGGTACGAGACTACGAGTATTCCAGCATAACTATAACTATACAGGGTTATGGGACCAGACTCTCCCATACAAAACATCGTCAGCTGACTAGCCAAAATGTTTGGGAGGGTCGATTTTTTTTCGCAATTTCGGGGTTGGTCCCATAGTGAAAATTAACCCCCAATGTGCACTGAATAAAAAACCCTGTAGATTAAAAATTAAAGTGTCCCCCGCGTTGAGTTTGTGTCACCAATAGAAAGAGATTATCAAGGAAGCTATATAATTCATGAACATTATAGATAATTATTGAGACCCGTGCGAAGCCGGCTATTACCTGTATACATATATGCTTCCTTGTGATCTTCTGAAGCCGTATAAGTTTTAAGAACTTGACAAAATGGCAGTCAATGCAAGGGATAAGGCTGTATGAGTCATAACATAAACCTTTCACTGTCTTAACCCAGTTATACAAAGTCGGCTGGGGTTTTAAAGCTTAACGACTCTAATAAATTACACTTCGTTCGTCATCCTTTAGATGCCTGAACTAGAGATCAAATAATAAAGGTTAAAAACAATGTCCCATTGTTTTGCAGACTCTCATTCATCGAATGTGTCGTGTCACCGAATTTCATTTCATCGAAAGCTAATTTCTGCTGAATCCTTATTGTTTTCAGGTTATCTTAAGCATGGGTTACGTAGGTTAGGCTAGGTTACACCTGTAAGTCCTGTGACCACCAAACAATTATAACTTCTGGGAATGCCTGTCGATGAAATGAAAATTCGGCGAAGTAAAACATGCTATGAAATGAGTGTCGATGATTCAAGCGTGATCCGTTAAAAACATTAAATCCTCCTTCTTGGGCGATAAGAAATTCGTTATTACAGCGTTAAAGAATACACCCCAGCGTCAAAGTATCGTCATTGAGATAAATGGGAAGGCTGATACGGTTTTTGATACGACGGCAGGAACTGCCAAGTTTCTTACATAGAATAATTAGTTACTTGGTTCTTACAAACTTTTGCTATGCGGACATTGCTTTTAATGTATATGAGTTTTATTTTGAGTTATTTTTCTATACGATAGTGAGTCAGTCAAAGTATAAATACAGTTATTTAGAAGCTAATAAAGAGTCAGAGGACAATCTCACAGAAATTGACCTAGTCCCAAACTAAGCTTTCGGCTTGTACTATGGGTATGGCGATAAACGTTGTTATGTAGAGTAATAGACACTTCTCTTTGTTTAATACTTAGAAAATATCCAAGGCAATAATATTTGCTTTGCGGTTAGCCTAGCTGGGAGCGACCTTGCCTACGATATGAAGCTAGCGGTTCCGGGTTCGAATCCCGGTATGGGCAAATATTTGTATGATGAGCGCGAGTATTTGTTCCTGAGTCATGGATGTTTTCTATGTATTTCTCTATATGTGTGTTTATCGTTGTCTAGTATCCATAGTACAAGCCTTAGAGCTTAGTTTGGGACTAGGTCAATTTATGTGAGATTGTCCCCTGATATTTATTTATTTTATTTATTTATATCGAACCCGGGACCGTTAAGTTTATTGGCAAGGCCATCAAGTAGGCTACCCGCGTCGCCAAAAAAGCCATTGATTTAGTGCTCTCTTTGAGTATCCCAGTATCGTGAGAGTGAATTGAAATATTTTGAAATCCGCGATAATTGACATACCAGTATCAGAGATAATATTGATGTTCCGGTTGAATTTACATTTTATCAACAGGAAGCGGGAGCTGAAATTTTCGCGGAAACTTTTGCTCCCGTCGCAAACTCGAGCACATTATTCGCGGACCAGACATTTGATGAGTACGTTGAAACGAATTCCGGAAGTTTGCTTTATAGCTGTGCTCGTGAAAATATGCTTGGTTCGTGAAAAAATATGCTCGCGTAACAAACGCTCGCGCAACAAGTGCTCGGAAACCAAATTTGCAAAGAGAATGCTGCAGATGAGCTCCTAAAAACAATAACAGCAATTCTTTGAGATTTTGGTCAATAGTTCAAGCGATCCCCATTGAAAACAATACAAACCATCTGGTACCCATAGTACTGTTACCATTAACAGAAAATTACCAATTCTCAGCCCCAACGATTGCTCATATTGGGGACTTCCTCTTCATACCCTCATACTTAACCAAACACCGTAGCAGGTTTACTGACGTCATGGACGTCTTACTCACGAGTTATAAGCATCTTGGTTAGGGCAGCGCGTGCTGTGAGTACCGATAGGGGGAGTGTGGGGTTAGTGGTGGAAAGAGCGGGCAGCGGAGCCTGTAGCGGAGCGTGTAGTGAAGCGGGTCGCGTAGCGGAGCGGGTTGTGAAGCGGATAGGATTGACTAAACAGGTAGATAGTGTGTTGTTGTAGTTTCTGCTCGTTCGAAAGCCAGTTAGTAGAGTCATGTAGTTAACTTCAGAAATGTAGGTTATATTTAGGTGAGAGGAGCGGATTAAACTCTTTATATCTAGTATAAAGCAAAGCATACACTTAATAGGCACGAAATGGTGGGAAAGAGGGGACACTGCCCAGCAGTAAGACATTGAATCTGGATAAAAAAAATTTTGCGAAACTTATCAGACAAATAAACGACTTTATTTTTTCGGCATATTTTTGCATTAGGTACCTATTAAGTCGATAGTTGGACTGATAGAAAAAAACTGGGCGTAAAATTTTGAGTAAATACAAGCATTTAGTTCATCTCGTCTATTGACCGAAAGAATACCTATGCTAATCCGCTGTAACAGCTTCGCCTATGCTAAACCGCTGGCGCTACGAGTTCTAAAACCGCTCTTCCTCACGCTATGGTATCTCCCGCCTCCTGTGCACGCATCGGGCGTATGTCATCGTTCAAGAACTGCTCAGAGGATTTGTCAGGCGTCGCTGTCGCGTTGTAGAAATGTGAACTTACTTGTTATGTGCATATGCTTTTAGTTGCAGTATTTGTTGCTTGTGTTACAAATGAAATTCCAACTGCTTGTTTCTTTAACGTAGACGTATTTTTAAGGTATTTTCGTGTTATGATATGTGTGAATTTCAGGGCGTTTCAACCGCCGTCATTAGTGTCACCAAATATATTGACGAAATCAATGACACCTACCAGCAACTCCTGATGTAAGCAGAAGCAGAACCGGGGATGTAGTTTCTATCAGCATCAGAAGTTGCTGTAGCGTCATTGATTTCGTCAATATATTTGGTGACACTAATGACAGCGATTGAAACGCCCTGAAATTCACCCATATCCAGAAGTAACATAGGCACCTAATACTTTATTTCATAGGCTATATCTTAACTTTTTTTTACCGAAGCGAAGCAAAGGCGGATTGCTAGTATCAAATAAAAACACAATAAAGAGAAAAATCTGTTTTATCTAACAGTTAATTTAAACATGATATATAAATTCCAAAAACAAAGGCTTCGCTAACTAAAACTACAAACGATTTCATTCGCCGAATATCGGATAAAATGCTTTTTGTCCGAAAAGCAATTATGCATTTTTTCCATGTGACTTAATACGTAGTCTGGGTGCTGCAAATATGTGCAGAGAATTCTGGTGTTATGGCATTGGAAAAACATGAAAGCCAACCAAGAGAGATTTTCTCTCAGTTCGCATTAATTGAATTAAACAACTTTTTTACAAAAAATAAAACAGTCTTCAAAAACCTACTGAAAAGGGTTAAATAAATACCGGCCTCCTAGGATTTGCATATTTAGTGCCTCCTGAAATACATCAAAGCCGGTGTCAAGTAGGTACCTATACACAGCAATGACCCATGATTCTTGACATAAGAATATGAGTTTTACTGTGATAATAAATCTACCCACTAACTTATTTAAATTTTGACTTGTTTGTTGTTAGTGTAAGTAGAAAACCAGACATTGCAATAAAAAAACAACAATAATATAATAACAATAATATAAATAATAATTCGACATGTAATATTTTAATATTATAAATCAATGAGTATGAGTATGAGTAAAATGAACATAGAACCTACCTACTGCCTTTTTGAAGTTGGTTAAAAACATCGAATTAATCACAAAAAATCAAATATTGCAATTCGGATATCAAAATTGTGCTGGTTTACAGAATAATCGTAGATACTTTGAAAAAGTGTGCGGAAAAAACCAGTTACAATTTTATTGCCAAGAAACTTAACAGCCTATACGAGTATAAATAAAAATTCACCTAGTCCCAAACTATGCTCATGGCTTGTACTATGGGTACCTACTAGAAAACGATAAACGATATTAAGAAATAAATGCTTACATAGAAAACACCTAAGACTCGGAACAAATGCTTGCGCTTGCGCTCATTTCACATATATATTCCCTTACCGGAAATTGAACCTGGGGCCGCTTACGAGGCTAGTTAGCCGCGTGCTGGGCACAGGTCTTCTCGTGGTCCAGGCCATACAGTCCCCTCTGCTAAAGAGGCACGTGCCCGAAAGGTACTCCAAGCCTGTTTAACTCACTTATAGAAGTGATATGTCTAGAACGTTCGGTTGAGTCTCATAAAAAACTGCGGTGCCCATTATCATTAGATAGAGGACTGTATTTATGTGACCCGAGCACACGAGTACGGTCGTCAAGCTTAATTGAAAGCGACGCTAGGAACCATTTTTGCTGACATTACTCAAAAGAACTGTCCCGTTTTTTTTGTTCTATTCTACTATAGCTTCTACGACTGAAGACTAAATTTAACGTGTCCCCCTGTTTTGAAGACTGCACTCATTTCATCGAACGTGTCGTTTCACCGAACTTCGTTTCAACGAAAGCTAATTTCTGAAACCTCATTGTTTACAGAATATCTTTAGCGTGGGTTACGTAGGTTAGGTTAGATCTGTGACCACCAAAAATTATAACTGCACGTGGAAATGCCTGTCGATTAAATGGAAATTCGGCGAAATAAAACATTCTATGAAATTAGTGTCGGTGATTCAAGGGTAAATCTAAATTTACTAAAAGAGTAAACTGTTATGGTATAATCCAGAACTAGTAATGCCGTTTATATTTATAATTTTGAAGATTTTGTAATATTTTATTTAGGTGTCCCAAAACGTAAACCTTATAGGCATAATTATATACATATTATCTACGATGTATTAAATCTGTGCTCTGGATCAAACATTTTGGAATACATAATAATATAATAATAATAGGTAATATTTATTGTATAAGATTGAATTCCTATTGTCTTTCCGTCACATTGTCATCTATTGTCTTTACTACTAACAAATAACCTTTTGTTGTTTTCAGGTACTTTACAACCAATAATATTATTTCATCGTTCATCGATATAATATCTAATTTCATCGGTAAGTTGAACATCTGCAACCATTCATACAAAAATCTATAATGTAAAAAATATCAAATTTCCCAAAAAAAATAAGTTCTATTACTTTATAATTAGGTTTAGTTTAGTTTGTTTTTTATTCCCTGCTATTTGTACCCTTATCACAAATATGACGTTCAATAGTTTTTGGGGTTCATTATGTTCATTGTATAGCGATTAGAGGGCGGGCGACTGTGGGGCCGTCGGTTTGGTTAAAATCGATGTATTATTACCAAAAATAATGGTATTTTTATTTAATTACACCTTTTGCTAATAGCAAAGAACAACTACGTATTCTTAATTTCAAAGCAAAAAAAAACTGTTAACAAACGTTATGGCTCTTTCTTTGCCTTTTCCAAAACTAGTAGGTCAAAACAGTAATATATAAAAATGTTAACCATATTGTTTAGACTATATCAAACAAGATCAGCCTGTATAAGCTACGCTGTCGGGCAAAAGTTTTAAATATAAATAAATTATAAATAATAATAAATAAACATAAGGGTCACTACCAACTAGGCTAACCGCGTCGTCAATTACCTAGTTAAATAATAAAAATAGTTATAAATAGGCCATCTAAATAGTCCTTACGCAAGTCTAAGTCATTTTGGGCACTTATCATCAGAATATTGGGAGCGAAATTGAATGACACGTAAGGAGTTCCTATATCGATAAACTGACTTATCGATGTTTTCCCCTATACTAGTGATCGCAACAAGTTTTGTTTGTAAAAAAAAGTATGAAAATAAAACAAAATAATATTCCCTTCTTCATTTTTCTAAATGGATTTTTGAATCTCACTCATCATCGGGTTTTGAGTGAAGTTTCAAAAATCCTTTTAAAATAAATGTTCCGGTCAGTCTATGAATGAATGAAATCGTACGAGAAACTGGTAGTGGGTTCTAATACGATGGACTGGCAGGCCGAGATCGGTTGACGGATTAGTCTGTGCTGCCCTTTTCGATGAAAATGACGATGTTTGCTCATATACCATACAGGATGTTCTAGTTTGTCACATTAAATATATTGTTGGATTTATTTATTCTGTGTTGAGTCTTATGATCCACCATTTTTAAACAACGCGAGTTTCGCGGTTGGGGCGTCGCATATGCAGCTTAACGCGTCTGCAAGCTGAAGCTGATATACAGCATGTTCCATTCGGGGGATAAGTTGAGCATGAATATTAAAGTAGACTGGAATGTTGTTACACCGAAGCGTATTGTAGTGTTTTTTTATTGTTTTTTTTTTTACGGTGGGCGCAGATGCGCTGAGGAAGAAGAAGAAAGCTGTTTGATTCTATTTCGAATATCAGTTTGGCATTTGTATACAAATAATATTAGGTGTTGCCCGTAATTAAAATGACTTGATTTTTTTTTTCCTACTTTTGGGAAACTGAGTTGAAATATCCACACTTGCAAGGGAATCCCAAATTTAATAATGAGCAATCAGGTCTTAAAATGGAATCACAGTTGCATACGGTGCGTTGCCAGTATTAAAGGAATAAGTTAAAAAAAAAAACTAGAGGAAAATAAAAGCGGTCAAGTACGAGTCGGTCTCGCGCACTTAGGGTTCCGTACACATTTGACCGGTTTTTAGTATTTGTGGTTTTTTTATAGGGTTTGTTCTATTATCTTACTAAATTTGACGGTTACCGGACGGTAATACCGTTTTTACTATAGAATAAATAAACGTTTCTTGTATGACGCTCCCCTTATTAATTTGATTTTTTGACTTTTTTATTATTTAATAGGAAATCCACCGTCATATCACATATTCTGCAAAAAAATTAAGGGTTATCTTTTACAGTTCAAACGATACAGCTCTTTAAAGTTAGGACAGACGGACGGACGGACAGCGTAGGCTTAGTAATAGGGTCCCGCTAGGCACCCTTCGGGTTCGGAACCCTAAAAAGGGGGGCAGGGATTTGGACATTCAGCACTCTCATGTGATATTCTGTGAAAGTTTCCAGTAATATGTGAAATGGCGTAAAAGCCTCGGTGTGCACCAGGGACGGCTAGAGCATCAAATGCAGCAGCCACTCTGCATATTCGCGCCGCTGTTTGACTAACGCGTTTTTTAACGCGTGATTAAATTCTAGCTTGGAAAATACCTGAGTTACATTTTGTTTTGTGATCACCGAGTTGAATATTTCTTACGGGGATGTTGGATTGGATGTTTTCAAACGGGGAGCGTTTGAAAACATCCTGTATTTCAGGCCATCTGCCATGTTATTCTGTTAACGCCTCCTTCAGATTGACACGAAGAAAACCGGCGAATTAACGTCGTCCGTCAAGGTGTGTGACATTCCACTGCCTGCACTTTCATTTACACCAGTATATATAGACATTACTTGAGTAAAAGTAATTACTCAATAACGTTTTCGTTATCGAAAATCGTTAATTGAGTTTACTTTTACTCAAGTAGACTTTATTTCTATATAAATACGGGTGTTAGTCGCCGGTTTCAAGCCAGACGATTAACAGAATCACACTGCTGGTTTAAGGGATATATTCAAGGGAATCTCAAGGGAATCAAAACCTTTAAACAACCTAAACCTATAGGGTACTTCCCGTTTACTTAGAATCATGAAATTTGGCTAAAAGCAATGTCTTATAGCACAAGTAAAGGAAAAATCTGAAAACCGTTAATTTGTAGTTACATCACATAAACATTAAGTCCAGTATAAACTGACCCTTACTAAGTACGAGAGTGCATACTAGTGTATCAGTTTATACTAGACTTATTTCTATTGTATTCCCATGATTTACTATATATTTACGTACCTACAAGTTTGTGCGGAACCCTCGGTGCGGTCGAACGATTATATGTTTATTGCTTTGCTTTGAAATAGGCCAGCTGTTTAAAATAAAACTTTATTTTTATCGTGTACATTACTGACTAACCAAATATTAATTTTAATTAATCACAGCATTTATAATATTTATTTATATATTGACGTAAAGGGGGAGGAAATGAAAAAAACACAGATTTTAATATCAGCATCTAAGGGTTTAAAAGGTTAAAATAGACAATGCATTTGAGTTGCAATGCAAGGCGAATTTGCTACAGTGCGGTTTTGCTGCACTTCCAAAATCAAACTGCGATTTGGCTGCTTGCAGTCCGGATGCAGTCTGTGAAGACCCTAACTTGTAAACTACAATTGTAACATGAAAGTGGTCAGAAACAAATCTTGCGAAGCGATCTTAGTTCTAATTGTTAGGTTTAGTTTGAAACTGGTCCCACTTATACAAGTTTAATGATTCCAAACTTACAATATACATACATACCTACTTATATTATGCAAGTGTGTGTTTGATTGTTTGTTCTGTTTTCACGGTTATTAAATACAGGGTGAGTCTTTATAAAGTGCACGTATTAAAATGAGGGGAATTAAATTAAAATTTATCGACAATTCGCAACATGTGTACCACATGTATATAAAAAAATTATATGAAGAAAATAAAATGTTTTCGCCCGTAAAATTAGATTTAATATTGTGTTGTTTTCCCTCATTTTAATATGTGCACTCACCCTGTAGAGCTCATATAATAGAAAATTAAAAACATAATAATAAAGACTGTTATATGATGGATATAGGATACTTTTTATCCCGATATTACCAGGATACCAGGATGTTCAAAAAGCCTATTAAATACTGGAAATACTGAGAAATGCTCCTCGGCGAATGGCGCTTCTTTTCTTTTATCCCAGTATAGGCAATATAGGTCAGATGTCACTGTTGAAACCAAGAACTTTTATCTATAATTGTAAATTTGATCTGTTGTTTGTATATATAATGCTAGAATAAATAGTATCATTGTCATAAGTTTTATTTAAAAAATGACTAACTGTTCATTTGAGGTGATACTTCTCAGCAGTGGTCTCCTCATGGGAAGCGCTGGTAGATTTTGACGTGTAAAAGTGCCCGTGCGGCCTACTTACTGAATACTGAGTTTTAACCTACTTAATTTTCCACGAATTAATAACCGAAAACTAATTAACTTGGAACATTTGCATCAATCCGCGAATTGATGACAACACTAGCATCGACAAATTGTACCAATTACCAAAATGTACACGTAATTTGGTACAAATGCCCACCTGTTACGCTGTTTTGGGCAATTAGTGTAATTGCTCTTCATTTGTGTCTAATTAGGAGATTGCACAGGAGATTTTAGGTATTCGTATATTAGGAATATTTTTATTCTAATTGTGATTGTAAAAACGTAAATCTTAACATATTTAAAAATGGGTGTTATATCAAATGTTATCCATGTTATCTGTATACCAAATCGTATTTATCGTCACGTAATTTAAAAATACGAAGCCGTTTAAAAAACCTAAAATGAGTACAACACAGTTTCTTTTTTCTAGTCCTTGGCTCGTGTGTCCATGCAAAAACTTGCAAAGTGTAGTGTATTTTCCTACTTGTAAACAGCTTAAGCTTCTGCAACAATGTTAACCTTTTTTAAACCTGCATAAGTTAAAAACACACATTATTATAGCTTAGATAGCTTAAACCGGGTTCAAAACAAAACGACCGCCGGTTGCGGTGGCGTTCTTATTTTACTCGGAACTAGAGATGGGACGGTACATCGATAATTTTATCGATATTCAATTATTTATCTAACCAGTAGATGTTTTATACCAGCTTTCCGGCCGTTTAATTATAAATCAGCCTATCTGAATTTCGTCGAACTGTTTCATTGCTATTAGTACGATGTTTCTAAATAAGTGTGCCGTTTAATTATAACCAATGCGTATTAACGTCTGTAGGTCAGTACTTTGAAAAGAGCACATATAATAGTATAATAATAAGGTCCGTTTATGATACAGTGATATATTATAATTTTCATCGATATTTTTCGAGTTGTCCCATCCCTACACAGCTTCAAAGCGTGTGCATGACGCAGGATCGTTCAAGATTCTTTACTGACTGCCCCCTTTGTCTACCTTCGTGATCGATAATTTAAATGCACTACAGTGTACGTCGCCTAGACGCTTAACTTTACGTGCTTCGGTCGGTACACTGTCGAGCACTATGTAGAAAGCGATTGAAAAGTTTGATAGTTTTTAATTTTATTTTGTTTTAGTTATTTAAAATCTGCTGGAATATTGCAAAACATGCAGTTTTTAGATATTATTTGTAGCTTTGCCTTATTTATACTCGTCATAAAAAGCTCTCAGATATATCGCCGCTTAAATTATCTTTTAGTTCTTTTACTTGACTAGGTGCAGTTTGTTGATTTTCTTTATTACATTTATTTATTTATTTATTTATTTAAAAACAATAATCTACAATAAATAAATGTTCCGGTCAGTCTATGAATGAATGAAATCGTACGAGAAACTGGTAGTGGGTTCTAATACGATGGAGTGGCAGGCCGAGATCGGTTGACGAATTAGTCTGTGCTGCCCTTTACGATGAAAATGACGTATGTTTGCTCATATACATCCGTGGTTGTTTCGATTTTTTGGCTATAATGATGTAATTCTTTCTTCCCTGGAAGTATATTTGGATAATATTTTAAAAATCATCGCTTATAACTTATAATAAGTCTAATATACGTATGTTCCAAATAATAGCAAATTTTTAATTGATTATTTGTTCGAATGGTACAGCATGTTATTGTGAAATTATTAATTTACAGTAAAAATTACAGTAGAAACTTGGATATTTGCCTATGACATCTATTTTTCAACAATGTGTACATAATAATTGCCATAAGAATAAATAAATAAATTAATTAAAAAATAAACACTCTTAATTGTCCGGTGAAATTTCAACGACCAATTTGGAAGTATCATTAGGGGTTGGAGAGCGGATTGCATTAACAAATGCATACTAAGTGCATTCTGCAACGCAATGCGAATGCATCAAAGTAGGTATACCGTTGGATCAGTTTGGCCCAGTTCGGGAATTATATCTGCGTCGTGCGGAACGTGTTTAATGTGGATTAGGTTTCAGAGAAGGCACTGGAAAATAAACGCTTTTACTGTTAATGAATCCTTAATATTTGAAGGACATTGTTAGTATTAACTAACCTAACCGAGTTAAAAAAACCCCTAACAATCAGGACCATGTCTCAGATCCGTATGTCAGACGTGACAGACATGGTCGCTTACAATGGGCCTCATAAGAAGGCTCAAGGTCACTCAAAGGGCGATGGAAAGAGCTATGCTGGGTGTCTCCTTGCGAGATCGAATCAGGAATGAGGAGATCCGCAGGAGAACTAAAGTAACTGATATAGCTCACCGAATAGCAAACCTTAAGTGGCAGTGGGCGGGGCACATTGCTCGTAGAACCGATGGCCGTTGGAGCGGAAAGGTTCTAGAGTGGCGACCGCGAACCGGGAGACGGAGTGTCGGCAGGCCATCCACAAGGTGGACCGACGATCTGATAAAAATCGCGGGAAACCGCTGGATGACAGCAGAGGACCGATCGTTGTGGAAAACCTTGGGGAAGGCCTATATTATAGATGCACAAGCAAGTTTATTTGTTCGTTTGTTCGCAGTCACGGGCAAAAGCTATACAGTATAAACGCACATGCGCGTTCAAGGCAGGTGGTAGTAGCCGGCAATTAACGCGTTATCGTGTGGCGTAGGAAAATCTATAGTTTGACATTAAATAAAATAAAAAATCAGTTACACAGCGACCAAGTTTTAAGCACAAAAAACCTAATGTAGAATAAGATATACGTTTTATCAGTAACACAAAAATCATAATCACAAATCAAAAACCATAACATGATTATGTAATCAAAATCAGCCGCTATCAAAAGCTCTCGCTGTAAGCTGTGTAAAGTTATTGTGAAAACTTAAACCGCAAATAGCGTTTCCGAAAGCTCCGATTCCCGAAGCACAATTGATCCAATCATCACTGCGGCGCCTGATGAAGCTTTCGTAATCATCGCTGTTGCGGGACAACGTGCCAGTATGTGTTGAAACTCGCCAAATTCCAGCCTGTGAAAGAAACCGGTATAAAAACAGTTTGATATTACGTAATTATCCTTTTTGTAACGTTTTCCAATAAACTTAGGCATAGTTAAAGACTAAAATTAACAACGGTAATTGTTTCCATTACGTCACGAAAATTAGTCATACCATACATTTATATACCGCCCTCATCCGCCAATAAGCGGTATCTCAAATTCAATAACCGAAGCAGATTCAATCCTCGCCCGTTAGTAATATGGTTGCACTTGCTGCGGGAGTTTTGTCTGAGATACCACCATTTGTCTTGTTTTGTTTGTTAACACTCGTGACGGAATGGAAGTAATTACCGTTGTTATTTTTTTTGGAAAAAGCCCTTTAATAACATACATTCACGCCTGTCTCCCAATGCGGTATATAGTGCTTTTAATTTGGCCCTTATTCAGTACATCGCGGATTTGATCCATGTATGTGCGTCTAGACGACATCTCCACTCACTCCAGCAGCCATACCTCTTTCGTTACTCTTCTTTCATCCATCCGTTCTAAATGACCAAACCATCTTAGCATACCGTTTACGATCTTTTTTCAATCCACAAATCCTCTTTTCCTAAAATCCTTTTTTAATCATTGTGCAATCAAACCGAATTTGTTCGATGAAATGTCACAGTAAAGTGACATAGTACTTTTTTAAATTCAGAAAATATATCCGTTGTCGAAGGAACGATTAGTGACTTTTATATCGATGTTGCGGGCCCTTATATTATAAATGCTAAAGTGATCTCTTTTTGTATGTTTGTTCCTTATTCAGTCAAACTGGAGAACTGATTTTGTTATTGGAGATAACGCGGAGGAAAGGACATAGAACACATATTATCCCGGTAAATTGCATAATTCCTAAAATAAAATCCATAAACCATCCATAGATGGCGGTGACCACTTCCCATCAGGTGGGCCGTCTGCCTGTTTGTCTGTCTAAGGCAATTTAAAAAAAAACGGGTGTAAAGAAAAACCTAGTTCTCAATAATAATGTTTACAGGACCTTGAGCTTTTATTATAAACAATTCACCACAACAAATTAATAGTTACAATCAAAATGTTTATTCCAACCGTAGCTCATAAACTTTTGTTCCAGAAACCACACTATCATATTAAAAGAACGTAACTCCGACTAAATACACGCCAATTTAAATCGTAATGCTCAGTTAAAGACTTTAAAACCGTCAAAAATTACGATGGACTTACGTTAATTAATTTTTCAGCATCAAACCAAGTCCACCTAACTAAAAGAACGTAAGTTCTATTAAGATGTTAAGCCAATTTCAACTCTACCACTTGGTAATGAAGTGTAAATTGAAATTACTTAAGTCAGATTGTGTTTTTTTTACAGAACCACATGTGAAGTACGCATGCGCCCTAGTTTCTTAAAATAATGATCTCCCGGTTTTTCTATTTGTGCAGTTAAACGTTAATGTAGCATTTAAAAGATAATTGCTGAGTTAAAAAACAAATAGCAGTATATAAAGTTCCCAATCCCTAATGTTAGTTTTATTTACCAATAGCACAAGAAATAGGGTAACGATTTTCGATTATAGGTGTATCATATGTATGTATGTATGTCTTCGTGACCTTGGATTAGTCATTTTCCCAGGTATTTATATCATGGGCTATATTTTTTCCTTTTACCATAAATGATTACAGATTAAATGAAACACTAGCGACACTAGCGTATTATAATAAGATTCAAACGGGTATATATGGGTCTTTTTAAAAAAAATTGTACATAGTTAAAGGCTTTAATTAAATAAATAAATAAATAAAAATGATTTATTCAATAACTTAATTTTATAACAGTATCTGTGCTGGTGCCTCTTTTTAAGTATACAATGATACTTGTGTTAAGAGAACACCGCTCCTCCACCAGTTGTATATTATCTTAATTAAAACAACACTTAATTGATTATTTTGTGTAACGAATGTTACCCATATAGTTTGTATGACTAACTTTCTTTACACAAAGGACGCGATCGTGATTTTGTTTTCATTAAGACTTTAACTATGTAACATTTTTTTGTAAACGACCCATATTGGAAATCCTAATTGTCATTCGTCCTATCGTTAGTCCAAATTATCGTTTCCCCTTAAGCCTTCCGCCTGAGTTTTTAAACTTTTTAGTGCTATAATACAACCCGAATCTAATCTACACGCAGGCATTTTTGGAAAACCTTAAAAGTTGTCTGACTCAGCTGAAAACCAGTTTAAAACAAACGAAAATACGAACGGATGAATTAGGACCAGTGATCGGAATAGGTAGAGTTAATTTACTTAGGTAATAGATAGAGTTAATAATAATATAGGTAGAGTTAATTCAATAATGTATTCCCATCTCACTCACGCATGAATGAACATGCGTCAAGTTTAGGTAAATTAACTCTACCTATTCCGACCACTGATTAGGACAAAGAATGTTGGAACAAACGATGGTCTCCCGATTCAAACTTCAGCCGCGAACTTAACCTACCCCGGTACGGTAATAGAAAGCTCATAAAGTGTCATAATGACTGGATGTAGTTCATTACAGTTAGTCGGCTCACGAGGAGCCAGCCGAGCGCGGCGGAAGCCATCTGTCAAACCGCTGTGAAATACGCGGCCGGTGAAACCCTGTAGGGTTAAAGCTTTCGGCACACCAAACGCGTGTCAGGCGCGTCGCGTGGCGTGAGCGACGCAGCACCCGGCACACCGCAGGCAGGCGGCAGCTTCAACGCGTTTCGCACGCGTGCCAGCGCTGCGCACGCCTCGCGGCTGCGTTCGGTGTGACTTGCTGCGCGGCGCGCGCGTACCCCCACCACGCGTTTGTAAAAAAAAAATACAACGACTAGTACCCGCGCCGACGCCGCGCTGATGCGACGCGTGCCAGCGCGCGCGACGCGCCTGCTTCGCGCACGCCACGCGACGCGCTGCCCGAGTTGTCTGCGGCGACTGCGGCGCGTCGCGTGCGCGAAGCAGCTCGAACGCGGGCCCTGCGCAGGCACGCGTTACTTTTTGGTGTGCTGGGTTCAATTTGATTTGTTGTTTTACAACATGCGCGGGCCCGCGTTCAAAGCGCGTTTGGTGTGCCGAAAGCTTGAACGTGGTGAAATCGGGTAGGGTTTAAAAAATAATAAAAAATTAGGTTTTGATAAAAAAAAAAGTTTATTTTACTTGCCTTAAGCAGGCCATACATACTAGGGTATGCCTGCACAGTTTGGCCTGTACAGTTGAACTGTACAGGTAAACCGGAGCGTGTATGTGATGATGTGTGTACCTGTGCAGTTCAACAGTACAGGCAAAACTGCGCAGGCATACCCTAGTGTGTATGGCCAGCTTTATGTAAGCCGCCAGTGATTTAGAAATGTGTAATTATTGCAATGAGACGTACCGATGAAGAATATTTGCAGATGATTGCGTGGTGCTTTTGATAAACATGCTGTAATGATGTTTGAGGCACATTTACGGGCTCTTTTTACAGGAAAACCAAGTTATTTGAGTAGTTTTACAGCGTAGGTACTACGTGCCTGCGTTTTGATATGGCTTGACGAAAAAATCAAGTTATATTAGTTATCATTTACGAAGATAAAAATATGTGCTTTAGTTACTACGTAGACTATGAGAAGGAAATTAAAAATTCAGGATAAAACAGAGTATCGCATTCACTTTTTTTTCAAATGGGACTTTACGTTGTGAAAAAAGAAAGTGCGGTTTTGTAAAATTGTAAAAAAACCTACAAGTTATTAACGTTATTCATTGTTTTAGAACGAACGAACTAGATATTCAAAATACGCTTTCCGCCGGCGTCGCCTTATTAAAAGTTGACAGATTTATGGTAATACATGACTTATTGCTATGGTAATAACGTGTGAGTTAGCTAAACGCGTGCCAGCGATTGTCTCGCCATCAGTAACGTGAATTTATGATTCAAAATACATTGTTTGGATAAAATTTAAACTCATTAATACATGAATTTGACTATATTTAGTTCTTAGCTCTTAGATATTAATATTGTTTTCATGGGGTCAATTAATTATTAATATATTAACACTTTTTTGCAGCAATCGTTTTGCATGACTGCATAAAAAGTCACCTGTGTATAAATAATACTTACTAACGTTACTGTCAACTTAAATATGAAAAAAATATCTAATTTCAAACAGTTGAATTTAATCGTTGATATCAATTTAATCGTTCAGCCTTTTAGAATCTATTTAACTGCCGCACTCAGAGACGTCATTTAATGTTTAAGTTTCATTAAAGTTGCTGCGTCTTACAGCCGGACTCAGAGACGTCAATTAAGTTTTAAGTTTCATTGAAGTAGCTGCTGTCACTTTCTTTACTATAGCAATAGAATAAGACGCAGCAACTTTAATGTAACTTGTCTCTGAGTGCGGCAGTTATTCTATTGCTATAGCAAGTAATGTGACAGCAGCTACTTTAATGAAACTTAAAACTTAATTGACGTCTCTGAGTGCGGCAGTATAATACCTATTATTAATTGTTTAATACTTTGACAACATGATTCAAATGATTCAAAATTTCATTCAGCATTTTTTTAAACACAAGTTACGTTCCCTTTATTCGGCAAAAATAAAAAGTCGGTTGTTCAATCCTCTTTAGATTTTAAATCAAACATAAAAAATAGCAACAAAAAAATATAAAATAATAAATGTATGTGTATGTATATTGTGATATATATTGCCAGATAAAGGGTGCTTTTTTAACACTAAGTCGTTTATGTATAGCTCGTATAACTTAAGCGGATGTTAGTTGGCGTCGTAAAGAGGCCACAAACACCCTGATGTCCGTTTAACGCGAATGTGTGTGGTCCACAGTTTATCGCAGCTGCGTTAGTATGGGTAGTAAAACTATATTGTTTTGCTTAATCTCAGTAGGTCTCTTTCGTCAAAGACTATGTACATTAACGGTCCACTTTGGTATTTTATGTAGACTCAGGCCTGGGGAACGTTTATTAAAATCTTAACTAAAATAAACCAAACTTTATTGTGGTAACATTACTTTGATACATTATTTAACATTTTGACTGCCGTAGTCTGATATATAAGACACCACACCATAGCTAATGTCAACCTTCCTCATA
This sequence comes from Tortrix viridana, assembly GCA_963241965.1. Lineage (NCBI taxonomy): Eukaryota > Metazoa > Arthropoda > Insecta > Lepidoptera > Tortricidae > Tortrix > Tortrix viridana. Next base: position 3,461,678 of record OY725196.1, on the reverse strand, counting down.
TTCACTTAGGTCTATTTTACACTGTCAACCATGACAGCTATAGCCGTTAATGGTATTCTAATAGCCGAATTGTTAATTCATTATACAAAAATAATCTTTCGAGTACCTATTAGAAAACATTTCAAAAGTTCGCCAAAGTGTCTTTACTCTTGGTTTCTTCGTAACACTTGAAAATTCAACATGATATTGACGAGTCATTGACTCATGCCGAGACTGCAGTGAGTCATCTGTTTATATGAATCTGTGTAGTTTATAGTAATGTCGGTCTGTCTTTTAATCGGTATGAATGTGCTTAAACAAATATTTTACTTAGCCTTATAAAACTGTGTGTACTTAGCCTTATAAAAATTAAATTCAATAACAAAATTTTGGAGATTAAATCAGTAAGTCATGATCAACTTTCACTACTACCAACCCCGAAATCGCGAAAAAAATTGACCCTCCCATTCAAAACATCGTCAGCTGACTAGCCGAAATGTATAGGAGGGTCGATTTATTTTCGCGATTTCGAGGTTGGTAGTAGTGAAAGTTGGTCAGTATGACTTACTGATTTAATCTCCAAAATATTGTAACCGAATTTAATTTAACCCTGTATAGGTACTGTTGATAATAATACACATGTTATCACTTAAGGGTTGCGGTCTCTGTCAGTATTGGTTAAATCAACACAAGAACGATTTACTTACTTAGGACAAAATTAACGCATGTCAAGGTGCTGTTTGAGACTCATCTTTCTATACTTGCGTTTTCCTTTAGCATATGTATAAATAAGATATTTGGGTGTTATAATTTTCACACAGACTTCTAGGACACTGTATATAAGCCGAAAACAGTAATCTATTTTGTAATAAGACCACTTTCCATTTGTCTTCGCCGTCGCCACACCTCCACGTTGACACATCTAATAACTTAGTGTAAACAAACCCTTATGATAACCTTGAAGTGAAGTGCGGCGTGAAATATTGTCCCTTACACGAGTTTAGCTTAGGGCCTTATCACACTAGCTTGTAAGCGTGTTGCGAGCGATTGCTCAACGAGCACGCCGCGTCTGCGTGACGACATCGCCGCGTGTTCGCCGCGTGTTTGCCGCGACATTGCGACCTGATCGCCGCAATGCCCTGTCAGTTAATCGTATAGAAGCTCAGTTTCTCTTTAGATTTCATACATTTTCCTTATTCATTTTGGGTGGCAGGCTTGACAGACTTGGCTCTGCCGGCGAACTGTTACTCTGTGCTGCCCTTTATAAAGTAACCTAATCGCCCAAACGCTGCTGCTGAACCTATTTCGATAAAATTTAGCATAACCGATACTTTATTTGTTCATATAATTAATCGACTATCTTGACTACCCTTGATGCATAGAAACGCATTCACCGATCCGAAAGATGCGTTCCAATTATTTGATTGAAATTTGAATAGCTCGACTAATGGATAATGCATCAAACACATACATACATACATCTTTACATTTTCAACATAAATCGCACTTTAAGCTCATGTATTCAAAGCTCATAATTAGTTTAGCATTTATCTGTACATAGACGACATAAATTTTGCCGTTTACAGTAATAATGGCAAAAGTGTTTATAACTTCTAATGCAAGTTCAACCTTATTTAAAATGAAGAAAGCTTGATTTTCAATGGCATATAACGGCACATATGTTATTTGAATTAAGGAAGAAGTTGTTAATTCATGAATGAGTAATGGATGGACGTTTGTATGGAAAGCATTGATTGCGAGTAATTATGGTGATGCTGCTTTATCTGATGAAGTAAGAAGGGGATAAGTGAAATTACTCGAGACATGCCTAGGTCTGTAATTAGCAACTATCGGCACCGGCGGTGCAACACGGGGTCAATGACTTCAATCATTCATTATCATTATGCTAATATGGATATGCCCCGGGATTCCGGGATTCGAGTTGTAGAAGGAAGTCAATGTTTCTGATTTTAGTAGGCATATGAATTAAAAATTTATTTCATTCAAATTTATTTTATTTCAGATTAAAGTATAGGAACAGGAGTGATGATTTTTACCATAAAATAAAACAACATTAAATTCAAAATAGGTATCTATAATTTAAAAATAAAATAAAACGGATACCTATAATTTTTTACAATACCTATATGTGTGACATAAAAAGTAGGTACAGTACTACATACATTAATAAATGAACATCGGTAAATAAGTTACATTTATATATTATGTTTTGTTAGTCTGTGTAAAATTAAAATAGCGGACCATCATTTCTTTGATATTGATATATATAAATAATACATAATTTTTTTAACACACCCACGTCTATTTATGGGTGATTCCACGAGCGTTTCAACCGCCGTCAGTCCCTTGATAGCATTAAAGTCGAAATTTCTGTAAGTTTGGATGCCATTTTCGGTTATTGTGTAGAAGTCAGGGCACTCTATAAAATAACCAAAAATGGCATCCAAAGCTACAGAAATTTCGACTTCAATGCGATCAAGGGACTGACGGCGGTTGAACCGCTCGTGGTATCACCCTTATAAATATTTATAACACTCAACAGAATTATTTTTTCGAACAAGATCGCGGGAATAAAATCATGTCCATATTAGGATTCTACTCGGAATCCCGCGGTGTTGCACCGTCCGTGCCGATCACTGGTAGTAAGCCGAATTGTACTTACAGGGTTTTAGCATCTGTCCCCGACTACGGTAAAAAAGGAAGGTTATGATTTTAGCAGTCTATGTATGTTTGTTTGTTAGTATGTTCGTCGGTTCCCTCGTAGCTTCTAGACTATCCGTCGCATTTTGATAAATGAGGTGTGTAGAACTTTTGTCTGTTTGTCTGTGCGTTTGTGCGCGTTAATCTCAGAAATGGCTTAACCGATTTGGATGAAATTTGGCACACAGGTAATAAACCTGTATTAACACACATTTGATAGTTCCCGTGGGATACACGATAACGACTTCTACGCGGACGGAGTCGCGAGCAAAAGCTATAAGTTAATAAATTCACAGATGACTCCTGAGTTTAGGTATTTGTGCACTTACCTGTATTCTTAAAAGAGAAACACGTGTTTTAATTTATATCAATCCGACCGATGCTCGATGCACAAAAAACACGAAAAGAATCAAAATGAATAATTCAACGACATTTACATACACGACCGGGAATCGAACCTCGCGTGCATCGGAATAATAACTCAGTCGTTTAATTGACAAGGACGTCTGTCTGTCTGTCTGTCCGGCCTGATGTGGTGACGTGCGGCTTTTTATGTTTTTTAACGTTGGTTTAATTAAGGCAATATATTTTTGCCTACGCATTGAATTTTTTGTTGAGTTTATTTTCTAGGCACAGTTAAATGTATGTTTAAGAATTTTTGCTATTCAATCGCGCTCGAGGGGTTGAATGGGTTAAGATGGTTCAGGTTTGAGTACGTTTGTTTAAATTATTACATGAACAAAAATACTTAATATTTACCATTATAAATGCGAAAGTTTGAATGAATGGAGGGATGGATGGATGGATGGATGGATTGATGTTCGTAACTTAATTACTCTAGAACGGCTGAACGGGTCGGAGAGGTTCCGGGTTCGAATCCCGATAAGGGCAAATATTTATTTGTGATGAGCGCGAGTATTTGTTCCTAGGCTAACTGCGTCCTTACTCATTTAAATAACATCATTTATTTAAATGCTTTAACAAATAATGTCATCATAATCATCATCATTATCATCTGGACGTCTTGCGACGTCCACTGCTGGACAAAGGCCTTCGCCAAGGTTTTCCACAACGATCGGTCCTCTGCTGCTGTCATCCAGCGGTTTCCCGCGACCTTTATCAGATCGTCGGTCCACCTTGTGGAAGGCTTGCCGACATTTCGTCTCCCGGTTCGCGGTCGCCACTCTAGAACCTTTCCGCTTCAACGGCCATCGGTTCTACGAGCAATGTGCCCCGCCCACTGCCACTTTTATTGTTGCAAGGTTTGCTATTCGGTGAGCTATATCAGTTACTTTAGTTCTCCTGCGGATCTCCTCATTCCTGATTCGATCTCGCAAGACACCCAGCATAGCTCTTTCCATCACCCTCTGAGTGACCTTGAGCCGTCTTATGAGACCCATTGTAAGCGACCATGTCTCAACAAAATAATGTACTCGTATAGGTAGGACTTCGTCGTGACACTCAGGACTCTACATCACTGTACCGCGAACTACGGAAAAAACCGTAACATAAAGCCCTTCCACACGCCGCTACACCTTGTTTTTCCAAGTAAAGCGTAATCAATCTTCCACCTTTGCTCGTGTTGCGGGGCTCCTACTACCCGCGGTGCGGGCGGTTCTTGTTACAGATGGTAAGACTACGGTTATAATCTAAGACATATAAAAGATGTCAAAAACAATAGCAAAAATTAAAGTACATAAATAAAAAAGTATAATGTTGAAGTACGGACTTAAATACGGAACCCTCGGTGCGCGAGTCCGACTCTCCGTCTTGTCATGACTTTTGTTACCTTAGTACAGTCACAACACGGGATTGTTGAGCCACTATAGAACCCTCTCACAGAAAGTCAACGGTAAATTTTGACGTAATTTCTCCTGCGTGACTTGACGTTGTCATTATATATGACAGGATTCTATAGTGGCTCAACAATCCCGTGGTGTGACTGTACCTAAGCGACTAATGCGATTTTCACTTTTTTTATAGCGATTTTATCTAGACGGGACACTTTTATTTTAAACCTTAAGCGTTAAGTCTTACGTTAGAATATGGAATAGATGTATTAATTTCATGCATGCATGCTAAGCCCGCTGTATTGTGTGAATTTGTAACGTAATTTTCTAATCGTATGAAACCACGACACCACCGGCTTCTTAACTCATACTTAACTAGCTTTTGCCCACCGGTTTAGCCCGCGTAGAAGTCGTTTCTCGCTAATCCTTCGGGAACTGTCAAATTTTCCGAGATAAAACTACCCTATGTCCTTCCCCAGGATACAATGTATCTCCTCGCCTGATTAGATTAAGATCCATATAGCCGTTTTTTCGTGAAAAGTTAACAAACAAACAAAGTTATTTTTGAGTTTGTAAATTTCAAGTATGGTTTTGCGGAGTCAAATTTTCCTGGTTTTTGCTTTACATTTTAATACAGTTTTTAATACAATTTGTATTGATTTGTACAGTCCAATTAATTACACGTATTAAACTTGACGACCCACCTCGGAATCACCTCTACAGCAGCAGCGTTCGTGATACTTTTAAAAACAAATTACAACAGAAATGATAAAGTGCGGTCGGTGCAATTAATGCACCCCGTTGTCGTGTTGCACTTATTGCAGCGGATTAATGGCAATTTGTTAAACGTTGTTTTATGAAGTTCGATGACATACGGGCAATTAAAAATAAATTGAAATTAAGTTGAGATTGAATTTGATATTGGTTTAAGAGATACCGGGCGGATCCTGAATATTTTAACACGCTTATCAATTTTAAGTTAAAGATCGTCATTAGCCCTCTTCCGTCCACTGTTGGACATAGGCCTCTCCCACACGCCACTGAACTTGTTCTCATGTTTTTTTATCTCCAAACGCTCCCAGCCACATAAAAGTAGGTTAAAGATACAAATATAAATTACTTATCGCGGTGACCATCAAATTGACAGTACAATTAAAACATAGTTAGACTAATCTGCGTATCCCGCATATAAAGTTAACCCATTTACTAATTTAGGCCTAACCACCTAGTTCTGGCCGACCGCGGCCGGGTTGGATCGGTGCCAGCCGAATTTGGCACGGAACGCACGCAAATTATTGTTTATATTGAACGTGTGCTTTTGTTTAGTTCTGTGTGTTGGTAGACATGTTAATCGATTTTTTGAGTAAGATTGAACTAAGAAAGTAAGAAATCGACCGTAGGATTAATGGTTTTGATACCGATTTTTTTTTATTACAAACGGAGACAATACGGAAAGCGTGTTTAAAAAAATTACGAGTTACTAGAATCGAGTCCAAGTATAGGATAACCAACATAAAGGTAATTTATTAAGAGTGGGTCGTTTTTAATGTAGTAAAGAATAGAAATTCAAATGTGACGTTCTCAATAAAAGGGACCTTATGGAGGAAGGCAGTTACGCTCTTCTTATTCTTGTAACTATACGAATACTATGGTAACAGTTCTAAAACCGCCTGCCTCCATAAGGTCTCTTTATATTGAGAACGTCACAAATAATTCCAAATAAAATTATTATACATGGAACAACAACAACGATTTTTTAAATCGAAGTCACGGAAAATCCGGAATCCTATACAAACAGTATTTAGTAAGTTTCTCTATTGAAGTATATTTCTGTAAAGATACGCATACGCATATTTTTTATGTATAATTTGTGTAATTGTTGTTGGAACGCGACGTCATTTTCACGAGCATATTCGTAGAATAACCGATTTCCTTGTATCCCATTCTTCCAGTAAAACCGCGAGCCCATTACACGTACTAATGGCTCCTCTTGGCACACTTGGCCCCGCGCCAGTCGTTGACAAGCTGGAAGCTATTAAGACGGCGATGTTGGGACTGGTTGCATTACGTGGACTATGCTGTATAGCGTGAGATCAGTATGAAAAATATATATGTAATTCAAAAGTTGCGAACAGGGTGTTTGGCACCTGGTTGGCCAAACGAAAACATCGAATAGGAGCCATATGCTACATGATTAATAAATGATAAAATTATTTAACTGGTATTTTTTTATTCCCTTTGTCAATTGCTCTTTTCAATTTTACTACCATCTTTGCACTTTGTCAATATTTCTTTTTCTTAAACCTTGCCTAGGCCAGATTCACCGGGCTATGTAAGTAGCTGGCCCCACCTCTTCGCTGTTTTCGTTTGTCCACCCATCTGCCAAACACACTGAACAAATGAAGTATAGTTCTTTCGGTTACGAGTAGTGGTTGCCATCAACACTTGTCAGTGTGGCCTCACGTAAAATTTCCGAAGTGTTGGTAGCACAAAAAATCGATTGCTTGAAATTCTCACCTAGTGTACCTACGAAAGTCCGAGGTTGGCTCCATACGAGCGCCCTAACAAGTGTAAAATCCTACTTTGCGCTGAGCTCGTTTCGCTTTTAAACCAATCGCGTCACTGATAGATCACGTCATCCGAAGAGTCACGTGATCTACCAGTGACGCGATTGGTTTAAAAGCGAAAAGAATATAAACGCTAGTTAGCGAAATGCATCTTGGCTATGGGCCCAGCTCAGGAGCTCGCACTCATGGGCTAACTGGGCAACATCGCCAAAATTTGTACCTTTTGCTTTTAATCCATGAATTGAGTAAAAATTAGTATCACGGTCGGGGCCATCAATTTGAACTATAAAAAAATAATTCCCGAAATGTCCCAAAAAAGTTGTATGGCACTGTCCATTTCGTTACCAAAATCCTATACATTTTGTGGTCAACTACGTTGGTCCATAAAAAAAAAAACACAACTTTATATGCCTTTTAACATCATACATATAAATGTATAAGTACATATATGTATTGCAACGTTCGTCCTATGCCACTAAATTTAATTCCAACGGAGTTACGATAAAATCTAAATAGCATGGCGGGATGGGAGATGTGATCTGGGTGAGTGCCAAATGTGGCGAACGGCTGGGGGTGACAGCCGACGGCCCAAACTAGGGACGTGGGTTTGAATGAGACTTTCTAAGTAACATTACTTGTCCCGGTGAATAATTTGACGCGGCTAACCTAGTTGGTAGTGACCCTGCCTACGAAGCTAGCGTTCTTGGGTTCGATGCCTGGGGCCCTAGCCATGATGCATCACGATAACTTAACGATTTGCAAAATCAAAAATAATGCATAGGATTGACGTAAGCTAACAAACAGTCACGTCAGCCGCTTATGTCAATTTCATAATATTTTGTCAATTTTCGAAAATCGTTAAATTTCCTAGTCACCCAGTGGGCTTAGCATGCACGAGATAAAATTTGACTAGTGCTAGAGAAATGAATACATCTATTCCATATTCTAACGTAAGACTTAACGCTTAAGGTTTAAAATAGTGTCTCGGTCTGACTTTTATTACCTTTTATTACTAAGCGACTATAGCGTATTTCACTTTTTTATAGCGATTTTATCAACACGGGACACTTTAAACCTTAAGCGTTACGTCTTACGTTAGAATATGGTAGATGTATTCATTTCTCTAGCACCTGTCAAAGTTTATCTCGTGCATGCATGTTAAGCCCGCAAGTAAGAGAAAATGTGACGTTCTCAATATATAACCTTATGGAGGCAGGTGGTTACGCCGTTTTTAGGACTGTTACCATAGTATTCGCATAGTTACAAGAATAAGAAGAGCTTAATTGCCTTCCTTCATAAGGTCCCTTTATATTGAGTACGTCACAAATATTGATGTGATCAGCAGGACGTTATTATTGAGTTTAAGATTTTCTGTAGTGGAAACGACACCCTCGAACTTTTTTACCAGACTGCTGAAAATGGAGGGTAATGTTTCTGATGTGAATACATGTATATATATATATATATATATGTATATAGGTGTGGTTAGATTAGTTTTCGCGTGGCAAGTGACACTGGCCACTTCAATAAAAAAAAATCAAAACGGTAGAATTAAAAATTTAAAACGTGGGCATTAACTTATATAGCTTGCGTTTTAGACTGGTTAATAATGTATGTGAAATGAATGGTTTGAAAAAAAATTAGGACGAAACGTACTAGCTTCCCATACAACTGCCTTTAAATAATTATTTGACATTAATATGACGAAGCAAGCCTAAAGCAAACTGATTTCGTTGATTGATCATGCTTCACCCAGAAATAACCCTTAAACAAATCCCGGAAGGCTCCTTTCAGGTTAAACAACGCTTCTAAACTTTTGATGTTACAAATCGATGGTCTCTACACAAAACGGCATAACTACCAAAGTTTTCATCGCAAATTGAACTATGTTTGGTGTTGACATGGTTCTTATTAAAAGAGCAGAATTTTGCAATTATAAGGATTTGCGTAGGGTGTGCTTAAGAAGTTTTGATACCATTATATCACAAATAGCACGCGGTTATTAGACAATAGTCCAATTAGTGTGTACGTAACTTTTGTAATAAGTCTTCGGTATTAGTTATATAATCATCATCATCATCAGCCTATATCAGTCCACTGCTGGACATAGGCCTCTCCCATTGCACGCCAACGAGCACGATACGTGGCCACTCTCATCCAGCCCTTGCCAGCCACCTTGCGAAGATCATCGCTCCACCTAGCCTGAGGGCGTCCTACACTGGCTACACTACGTCCTACATTAGTTATATATTAAGGGTTTATTTACTCATCTTTTTAGGGTTCCGTACCAAAATGGTAAAAAAGAAACCCTTATGGTGCGACTCCGTTGTCTGTCTGTCTGTCTGTATGTCACAGCAGTTTTTCTCAGCAACTACACAAGCTATCAACTTGAAATTTGGCATAGTTGTATAAAAACTCTGAAAAATCTGAAAAATCCCTAATTTATAGATAGTTGCTTATATTTTACGGGAAAAATAAAACGAAGTGTTCAAAATTTATAGTTTTTCGAAAAATTTCCAAAAATTTTGCAGATCTGTACGAATTAAAGTACACATACGAATTAAAGTACATAAAATTGTATACTTTTAAAGTACGGACTTAAATACCTCGGTGCGCGAGTCCGACTCGCACTGGACCGGTTTTTTTTTAGTTAGTTTAGTTAGTTACTTTCCGGATTTCACGTTTCCAGTTGCCTTTTGTTTCGTGTAAACTATCTTGTAAATTTACAGCCTTTTCCAACATAGCAAGTACAAGTTAACTGGCGAGTTCGAACTTGCTCCTTGAAACTGTGCCCTTAGGTTGCTGGCGGTGCGCTTTTGTTCGGATTAATCGAGTTTAGCTAATTCAGTTTAGTGCTTGGGAGTTATAATATTTAAGTGGTTTATAGTTTAGTAGGCCAACGCTCTAACCATCACTCTATTCAGACGGCGGCAGCCGCCCCTAAATTACGAACCATATTGCGCGGGAAATCTTTTTGCGTGAAAATACGGGGTAAACTAATTTTCCCAGCATGAGAATTTCCTAGCTAGATCGAAACGTAAACCCCCATGTCGCAATTTTCATCGAAATCGTTTTCGATATACAAATTTTTCTCGTTTATTAGTATAAGATTTAATTATTTATGAGAAATTGAGTATTATGTGAATGTAAGAAGTGTGTGTTTGAGTGTGTGAGTGTGTGCTGGCCACGTGCGTATTTTGTATGGTGTGTATTAAGAGGATTGTGAGGTGACGGATTTCCATACAAACGGCGATAACGTTTTCCACCCCTTAAATGTTAAACGATTTTGACCAATTTTTGATTCGGTATCATTCGGAACAAAAACTATGTTCGTCGGTTTCATTTTTTTCAATATTATTAATAAATTTCCATTTATTCCCGTTTTATTGTTTTCATACAAAAGTAATTTCGGCCATAATCTCTTTATAACTAATCAATATTTTAAAAAACGAAACGTACGGACATAGTTTGTGTTCCGACTGACCACATCAAAAATTGGTCGAATTCGGTTAACATTTAGGGGGTGGGAATCGTTATCGCCGTTTGTATGAAAATCTCGATTTTGCATTTGGTTCACAGTCCTCTTAAAGTTTGTATGGACGTTTGTTCTTGTGTAAATCATGCTAAACGGCTAAACGAATTTGGATGAACATTGGCACATATATAGACAATATCCTGGATTAACTGGAATACATTTTGTTGCCGCATGACTTGTCCAAACCATTTTTCAAGTGTCAATAGCATCAGCCGTCGAAACCCGAGGTCCAAGGAAGCAGTGAATCAAAATATGAAAATGGGTATTGTCCCAACGCCAGCTGGGGACTGCTAAATATTCAGGAGCACCATGTCGACGCCGGGACGAATTAATTATAGAAATGTGGGGGAAAACCGGACATGTGCATAAGTTAGGAGAGTTTTTAATATGGGACGTGTTAGGTTTGGTGTTATGAGAAGTTTTTTGTGAATCAACCGCCCTCGCTTCGCTCCGGTAAAATAAGTTGAAATTTAGCCTATGAAAATATAAACTATGTTACTTCTGCATAATGTAGATTTCTAATGGTGAAATAATTTTATATACACTGATTCTGAGCACAGCGTAGATGTCTACAGAAACGATTTTTTAAGCCTTACTAGGTTTGGACGGTCTGAGACACAATGTTTTAGATACACACAATAAGTAGTTATTTGTTATGCTAGGCTGCAAAGTTATTTGGCGCGAGAGCCTGTACTAAATCCTGAGTTAGCGAAGGATTCTAAAATTGAACCACGAGCCTGGCAGTGGTTCAAAATTTAAAATCCTGAGCGTAATGAGGGATTCAAGGCCTCGAGACCCAAATAACTATGCTGCCGTGCGAAACTCACAATTTTTCACCTCAATGTAGCGAGGAAAACACTTGGTATTGGAAAAACAATTGCAAATTGCAAGAGCGCCACATTAGTGGTGGCCGTCCTCGCGCAGCGTCCCCTCCGCGCACAGCACCAACATTACTTTCCACGCTTGCGGTTAAAGTGGACTTTTGCGCGCAGATTTTGACCGACTAAGAAAGCCTTTTCGAGCTGGTGAGGTGAAAACAATATATTTCTAACCACCATCGGGGAGCACAGAAACTTGCCGATAATCAGCCATGTTTACCGCAACCGTTCCTCCATGTTCCAGAAACACACAAACACATTGTTTCTGAAAACAAATGTTATAAACGCATGCATACTATATTAACTTACCAACAATTCAACTACCCTCACACGAAATTAATGGCATTCTAATGTTAAATGCAGATTCTGTGTGTTCCGTTCCATTCCCCGACAGGGCTCATTACGGCTGATTGTGGAGCAATCAAGGGGTTGGTGGAATTAAACGTCTATGCCCACTGTTGGGGCGTCTAGCGGGAGTAAAATGGACATCATTTATTGTAGGGCGAAACTAAAAGTGTTGGTGGTCGATATTTTCAGGTTTCTATTTTAATATTGCATATTTGCATAAACTTTTAAATAAAAAAAAACGCATTGAGATCGATTTAGGCTCTAAGCGACAGTCTAACGGACACACACACAGAAAATAAACCTAAATGAGGTTAGGGTTTGATCACGTTTCTCAATCCGAGAGAGTCCTGGCGGTCAGGATAATCTGAGGAGAAGAGATCGATCGATCATCGATCAAAAAATTAATAGAACTTATTAATCTTTTGATCGATGACACTTTCGCTAAGTTAAATTAACTAAAGTGTGGAAAAATACAAGTCGCGCTAGCTGTGCTGAAACTTATTCCACCGTACATCTAAAATGAAATGAACCAAAACTGTAAAAGTTGAGTCAGTTATAATTGGCGAATATTGCTAACTGGTAGAATTTGCAATTCAGTTATACGAGTGTAGATTCATTAGCGCGGCTCGGACGTGGTGGGACGTAGGGCGATGGAAGTGCCAGCTTTTGGGAAATTAGCTGAACGCGTCTAGTCCTCAATATTTAAAGAAAGAAATAAAGTAAGAAATGTATTCACTATATGGAAGACACACGAGAATGACAAAGTTTAATTGCACTTGGTTCTTTTGTAATAGGAGATTTATTTGAAGAACTGACTTGATTTCTCAACAGTGGTCTCTTGGGAAGCGCTAGTAGACTCCGACATGTACAAATACTTACAGAATAAAAATAATATTTAATTTTCATTTTACCTAAACTGGTGGGGCTGGGGCAACTTAGGGAGATGGCCTGTTTGACGATGATACTATGTAAAAATAATATTGACGTTTAAAGAACTTTTATTTACATGACAGTAAGAGCTAAACAATATCCTAGCTGAACAAGCTGTAAGGCAGGAGCTGAACAATAGACTATAGTTATATTGCTGAACAAGGTTAGCTAAAACAACTTGAAATAGCGCAGTTTTGGCTTCTCCAAAAGCCTAAAGTCTGGCATTTCCAGTAGCTTTTGTCTGCGTCAATGTTATCTAATTTGTCTGTCGCAGTCTAGGTGGACCGGCTTTTAGGCTACACGTTATGGCAAGCGTCCACTTTAAGCGATATAATATTAGATAGCTACAGTATAATTTTGTACAACTTCTACCTGTTTTGATTTATTCTCATATTTTTTTTCGATTCTGAATCGTAATATGACGAGCCTAAGTCCCGTAAGAGTATTATTTACATTTAATTGCGTCTCTTTTAAATTTGGTCATAAGTTTTTTGGACGAAGCAGCTTGGCCGAAGCGGTAAACTTCTAGTTAGCAGTTAATACTTCGCAACGAATTGAAAAGCTACTTGTTTAAAAAAAAAATGTTTAATAGAAGGGTAAGTAATTAGTTTAACAGTCTATATTTGTATCGATGTGATAAAAAGTAGGATGTTTTACAAACAAGAACATGGCCAAATAATCCATCCAAACAAGAATCTAACGAAACATAAATCTGGACTTGAAAAATAAAACATTCGTTAAATTTATATAGGTTCTTTTTCAGTGCGTAGTAGTAATTATAATAAATTTTATATGTTTCGTTCGGTACCTAGTCAACGTTGTGCGTTGACTGTTCGTTAGTCAGTCGATAGCGAAACAGTTCATTTAAAGGTCGATTTTGACAATTTCAGCTTTTTTTCTTTGTTATATAATAGAAAAAGACACATCTAAAATTTATCTGACGGATAGTATTATCTGGAGATTGAAAAATCGACCCCAAGGGCCTGTCTCACAATCGACAAGTAAATTTATCTGCCACTTCAAGTTAGACCTCTCCTTGTCTATTTTCAAGTATGAAAGGGAAAGGGGTTAATTTATGTGACAGATATGATTTACTTGACGATTGTGAGACAGGCGTGTATAATAAATAGCTTAGCTTTATGTAGGAGATAAACTTAATACTTTGAATTAAGAACATGTTTTGTAGTGGTGGTGTATCTGTTATTTTAAGGCGAACTCCTAACGTAGGCCGTTGTTAACTTTTATGATGTAATTTGTTAGTCCGAATCTCATTGTGTCGTTTTCAAGTGAAGGGTACTTTGTCGGTTGACAATAAAGTTGATTTTTATTTGTATCTCTATACCAGTAGCCATACCTATTGCTTGAAAACGACACCTTTAGCAAAGTTTAGTGATGTCACAGTTAGTTTAGCTTTAGTTTGACATAAATACTAGTTTCTGTTGCGATTAAGAATTTTATCTTATCTTATCTTGACTTATAAATCAGATAAAAGCGAGTGTATGTTTGTATTTCTTTCAAGTCAGTCAAAACGGAGCAATGAACTGTCGTTTTTTAGCTCGCTTGTCTGTTTGTTTGTGTTTTATTTGTGTGTTCCTGACAAGTTTTGCATTTGATTTTAAACTAAGTTTCCAATAAGCTAGAAACGTGGTAAAAAAATGTCTAAACTTTTTGCATAGGAAGTTAAAACATTGAAAACTAAAACAAAATCTCTTTTTTTTTTTTTTTTATAAAAGCTTAAAATAAATCCGATGATGTCCTAAAGCAGCTTTAAAAAAATAGCATGTAGTGTAGAACGTACTGTATTTTAAAGCCTTACCACACGGCTTCTTTAAACTAAGAATATTCCATGAGCTTGTAGGTAATGCACGTCTGAAAGACTTTATAATTTACCAAGTCGTTTACACCGCTGAAACCGTGCAATTTACTCCGGGTTGCCTCTTACACCGTAGCGTAACGTTTAAAAAAAGTGTCGATTCAAAGTGCCAAACCGTTTACATGTATTTTACGTGAGTAATTTTTTGAGGTGTAGATTATCTGTTTTTTGCTGAACACTGTTAGTAATATAGTTTTATTTGTTAGTAACATTTTTAGAAGCGTGAAATATAAATTTTGCTGACAGAATAATGCATTAAATATCGACCATTAAATCATAGCCCTTCTTAACACTTTCACGACCGAGAACACGGCTACCGTGTCCTCTATGATATTCCCGACATGCCGAGAACACGGGAGCCTTGTTCATACTATACTAGCTATAGATTTCAGGTATGCAGCGAAACTACTTGATTTGAGCTTGGTCGTGAAAGTGTTAACTAACTCTTCTTCTTAATTAACCGAAAGAATGATGGGCACAATCTTGTGACATAACTTAAATACTTTGGTTCTCATAACTATGTAACGTAAACATCAGTAAAAAATAATATTATATTATTTAAACGGATTCGTGTCCGTGTAACGCACAACCAAGCCCATCTGAACCGTGAAGCGGATTAAGAAGTTGCTTTTTCGAGCAACTCTCACCTACTCACTCTTTCACTCACTGACTGACTCACGATGCAAATCTAAATTGAAAAGTTAAACGGTGTTATTGGCGCCCCGGAAGATTTATTGATACATATTCAAACACTTTAATAAAAGTTATTTTGTTTAGACGGGTTAAGTAATTAACCTTTTTACCCCCGACCCAAAAAGAGTGGTGTTATAAGTTTATGTTGTATCTGTGTATCTGTCTGTGGCATCGTAGCTCACAAACGGATGCATCGATTTTGATTTAGTTTCTTTTGTTTGAAAGGTGACTTCATCGAGAGTGTTCATAAATAAGTTTGATGAAAATCTACCGGGTCATTTGTGAGTTATGAGCTGGTGTCCCAATGTTGTGGACATGTCGTAAAATTATACTTTACGATGAAAGTTTGTCGAGGAGGTATATCTAAGTAAATTGCTAACGTGTCACAAAATAAATAAAAATCAGGGGACAGTTTTTAACAAATATACCCAGTCCCAAACTAAGTTTTAAACTTGTACAGTCAGCGTCAAATAGAAGCAGCCAAAATGAGCAAATATATCGCAGCACATCCTTATTTCTATAGTAATAAAGATGTGCTGCGGTATATTTGGCCACTTTCGCTGCTCCTATCTATTTGATACTGACTGTACTATGGGTACTAGACAACGATAAATATAGAGTGCATAACCGAGTTGAAAACCCCCGACATTAGCGCTTAAAATACCTCTGAGCAATGAGCAAAAACTTCAACGGACTCCGAGCACGTACATTTTCACTGGAGGGA
The DNA here is from genome assembly GCA_963241965.1 of Tortrix viridana. Lineage (NCBI taxonomy): Eukaryota > Metazoa > Arthropoda > Insecta > Lepidoptera > Tortricidae > Tortrix > Tortrix viridana. The sequence continues at coordinate 3,445,640 of OY725196.1, read as the reverse complement.
CTTCGTCACTAGAAGATTTCGAGTATTAAAAAACTCCCGACAAAATCGGGATCACGCTCATAACTTTTAAACGGTTTTACGGATTTTCATCAAACCAAGCTAAGAACACTCTTGATTAAGCCACCTTTCTAATCTAAATCAATATATATCCATCGGTTTAGGAGCTACGATGCCAGAGATACACACGTCAAACTTATAACAGCCCTTTTTTGCGTCAGGGGTGAAAAAGCTCTTAAACTTACCTGCGGGTTTGTACTTCTCTTTCAGTTGCTCTCGTTCTCTCGCTACTATTTTATACATCGCCATTAAATTCCACACGTTTGTGTTTATTCGGAAACTTGGTTTATTTCAGTCAGATCCCTGTTAATTATTTTCATATTTTAATTCCTGTGCGTCCAATGATATCGGAATATACCTGAGTCTTTGTTGCTGTACCTATTTTGTCTCAGAATAATGCAACAGTTGCAACCATGTTTCCCTTAACTTCAAGTCCTAACTTGCACTGTTGCAAACATAACTTTATCACGGATTAGTTGTAACCAGTTTTAACTGGATTCGACCTGTACAATGTTTCTAATAACTATAATTACATAAGTTTTGTTTAATGGGAAGCTGTTAAAAACTACTAGTAGTTCAAGTGAAATAAAGAGCCGTATTAAGGTGTAGAAAAGTTTATGGGATTGTAATACCAATTTAGTGTCATAAAACAGATAATGGGCCCATTTAAATATATTTTATACTAAGAGTAGTGTTATTGGTCTTCACGAGACAGGCATGACCTAGTGTGGGACCACTAGTTAAGAAGTTTGATGTACCCTGTTTCTAAAAATTTATTTTATTTATTTATTTATGTGGTTTGAAACGCAATGGAATTGCTAAAAGCCTTGAATAATGTTTTGAAGAATTACAAGTACAGCTTTGACCATCATGAATTTTCATATAACAAATATTCCCACAACCTTTTAAAAAATGTTTAATTGTGAAGTGACACAAAAACACAAACGTCTTTCTCGTCTTACCGTTAGGTTAATCCGATTAAATCTTTACTGTCAATTCTTTTTTTATGCAGCAATTACCTGAATATTTCCAGATTTTTTAATCAGCAAAGTTATGTTAATCAGCAATGGAATGATAACTAATTTGTATTTTACAATCTTTCTTACCGTTGGAATACCTTTACCCGTTTCGATAACGCATGCACTTTATGCGATTCTCAGAAAATAACGTGTATTTATTACGATTATTTGAGCAGTTGTTTTTGATGCCAAGAATTTATAGGAATTCCAACTGTTCTTGATTGATGCCTACGCCGCCGCTAAGTGGAGCCATCTCTAGTTTGCGATTAATAAACCACTTACTATTTACCTTTACACTTCTTGATTATAAACCTTATGTTAAAGGTACTACTGCTTTCCTTTTTTATTTTACAAGCGCATGCTTTAGTTTGTAAAAGGAGCCTACACGTGGCTGGCCGGTAAGAAAAAAGGGACCAAGCGCAGGTAGAAAATACAATGCAAAGGATGCGTTCCGTTTCTACTAGTAGGTATATTTACAACTTTAACCTTCAGCTGTCAAACTTGTCAAGGATCTCTAAACAACCGACATAAGATTGATATTGGATTGGTTTTTGTTTACCCGGCTGCACTCGTTTTAAATTTCGAACTCATGGGTTTCTTCGATGCATTCGAGCGTTTATTGGCGGTCAAATTTTATGTTCAGAACGCAGCTTTTAGTATCTTTAAGGTTAGTTTGCTTTGGTTTCGCGCTTGGATATGATGCGCTGTGATTCACGTTCGATTTTTAAATGATTTAATTACATTTACAGTTGTTTCGCTTGGGTGTTTTAAAAAGGGTTGTGTTGTTTTCGGATTGCCGTTCCGGATGGATTTTGTTTTTTTTTCTGGTACGTTCATTGCGTTGTTATTTCTTGCATGCCAGTGTTTACTCGTTTTGAAAACGGATGTCAGATAGACACCGTGTGCATAGAGTTATGTTTTAATTCAGAAACATTGTTGTATTTTAGTTATATTTGGAGATCATTCATAGACATACACAGGATACAAATGTCAGATAAGCCAGGATGAAAGTCTGTTTGTTAATTATAAATGGGTATGGGTGGGTTTACTCAGTATTTAGTTACTTAAAATGTATGACATTTAGTACACTATTTAGTTTAAATGTTAGTAGACTAGAGCTTAATTTGGGACTAGGTGTCACAGATTGTCACCTGCCTCCTATTTCACTAAGTTGACATTGACAGGTGATATGTGACAATGTAGATACTGGTCGAATTTCCGAATTGTCGAATAGGGGGCTGATATTAATTATTCATACATATGTAACGATAATAATATTTATAATTGAAAGGCAGTAGATTTTCCCAGAATCTGGCTGACTGGTGTCGTATGAATTCGTGGAATCACATATTAACTCACCAGAGTTTAAGTGTAGTTTGCCTGGTCTCTGTCAACACAAGGTTATCAGTGCCGAATGTGTATTTAACTTAAGCTGCTTTACACGATCCGATTACGACACGATGGTCGTGTAGTTAAGGATGAAATACAATAAGAAGAGTATAATTAAATATTAATATATCTTTGGTCTACGAAAACCCATATAACATGTATAGTGTGACCGAAAATCTAAAAACGTATTTTTAATTAGATGATGTAAACTGACGTATTTAACTGTAGTAGTTTATCATTATTTTAATAACCTAACCTGGACCCAAAAAACTCTACATATTATTTTTATAAAAATTATTCACTTAATCATTATTTTATTTATTACATAAGTGATATCTAAAATTTAATAAATCTAACATTTTAAATTCAATATTATATCCTTAATAATATAATATTATATTAGTGCGAAAGTGAGTTTGTTTGTTTTTTTAGGTATGGAGGTAGTTTGAGTCCCAGTGAAGGACATAGGCTACTTTTATCCCGGAAAATTTTACAGTTCCCGAGGCAGCAATAAACGACTTCTACGCGGACGAAGCCGCGGGCAAAAGCTAGTAATTTATATATCCAAGTTATTAAACAAATGTGACGTTCTCAATATAAAGGGACCTTTTGGAGGCAGGCGGTTACGCCGTTTTTAGAACTTACCATAGTATTCGTATAGTGACAAGAATAAGAAGAGCGTAACTGCCTTCCTCCATAAGGTCCCTTTATATTGAGAACGTCACAAATGCTTCATAGTAGACTGATCAATGCTTCTATGTGTCACGTTTCAAGTAAACTTTAATCAGACGACGCTACGCTCAACGCTCTTTAGGGTGGGCACCCGATGGGTGTCTAACGGGACCCTACTAAACCTAAGCTGTCCGTCCGTCCGTCCTAACATTAAGGAGCTGTATTGTGTGACGTAACTAATCCATAAACCATTAAAGCAGCAAATCCCGTATTAACTCGCTCAGAATAAAAGGCGTGCAAAAACACTTCGCTCTAACAAAGGTCCAAATCATTATTTCAAGCAATTTCTTCTACAAAGGACTCCTGTAATGGGATTGCTCGGAATTACATATTCAAAGAGCTAAGTAAAATATTAAAACAACTGCAAAGACGTTTCGTTCGGAATGAAATGAACTAGAAATGGCGCCTTTGAGCTAAACTTTTTGCGGGAGGGTGGCAATGATTGCGGCAAATGCGGGACAAGTCTTATTGAGCGGTAAAAATGTCCACAACTAACCCTTAAATTAAAAGCCAAATTCTCTAGCTATCATATTCGTACAAAATCCGGTCAAGTGCGAGTCGGACTCGCGCAACGAGGGTTCTGCACAAACTTGTAGGCATTTAAATAATTCGTAAATCATGGGAATACAATATAAACAAAGTCCAGTATAAACTGACACGCAATAAGTATGCACTTTCGTACTTAGTGAGTTTTTTTATGTGATGTAACTACAAATTAACGGTTTTTGGATTTTTCCTTGTGCTATAAAACATTGCTTCTTGCCAAATTTCATGATTCTAAGTCAACGGGAAGTACCCTATAGGTTTTGATTCCCTTGAGATTCCCTTTAATATGCGGCATAAACAGCCGTATCTTTTGATTGCGTTGACTTAGATGTTTGATTTTTTCACTAATCCAAGGGATTGCAAACCTAAGTACCTATTTGATATGAATTTTAACTTGATACCTTCACGCGTTTCTGAGAAAAAGGGTCTTGACAGTCACACAGATAGACAGACAGACAGACGGACAACAAAGTGATCCTATGAGGGATCCGTTTTTTTCATTTGAGGTACGGAACCCTAAAAAGTAGCTTCATAATATCGTAGTGTTTAAAATCTTTTTAAAACGTAACATTTTATAAGCACAGGTATGGTCGTGTTTATCGATGTGGATAATTGTCACTTTCTTACCAATATGTAAGTGCGAGAGTGACGGATGCTTTATCCACGTTTATCCACCGGGATAAGAGCAACATTAATACGAGGGCTGTAGCAAGATATGCGTAAAATACCTCGTGTGTGAAATAGAACAGCTGCCTCAGTTTACAACCTACAAACACGGGGCAGACGCGCTATCTGATATCACAGGGTCGATGGCTCCCAGTGGCTGAAGTAAATTTGATTCATTTTACCTAAGAGGTAGCTCTTAGGAGAAAATAAAATAAATAAGTCAATAAATATCAGGGGACAATCTCACACGAGCAATCTCTCATCGTCTAATATTATCTCGAATGATCGTTTGGTCTAAAATATTTTCCAACACCCTTTTATATAGGTTGAAATTACAGGATTTAATAAATACGAGTATCTGTTGTGTAGATTTGTTAGGTTAGTTTTTTTAATAATTATAAAAAAAAAACCCTTTCAATTGAAAAAATAGTTTTCGACCATACGAAACATTAGGTCAAACAATTATTATGCTGCCCGATATAAACCCGTCTCACATGTTTAAGTCAGTCCCAAACTAAACTCTAGGGTTGTACCACGGTACTAGGCTAGTAATTGACACTTCTCTTTTCGCCCTCCAAGGGCAACAGTTAGTCAAGAGTAAACCCATTATCCGTAAAAAATGGCATGAAGCAGTTGTACATATAATAATTGGTACCAGGATAACTTTAATAGCGCGATGGTTGTGCGAAGGAGCTGCCGTAGATAAAATAAAATTGAGCTAGTCCCAATCTAAGCTCTCAGCTTCTATAGGTACTAGACAAGATCCACTTACAGCTTAAATGGTTGTATGTATGTATGTAAACTCTTTATTGCACACACACGGGTTGACAAATTAATTAATTAAATCAATTAGGTTGACATGTTTGACTTCTTGTTTTGTCGCTAGTATCACTACAACCTTCTTGTATAACTGTGCGGGTAGCATCTTGTATATTCTCGCTTGTCGCTCAGTGCGTCTCTATCGTTACAGACAAGTAAGAGAGAGAGATCCGAGTGACAAATTAGTCGCGGGCCACTTGTACTGAAACTTCTAAAATGACCCGATTCAAAAGTAGCCTTTTGGGTAAGCTCGCTCCACCGTCGACCTTATCCTGACAATTTGATCTCGACTAGGGTATAGAGCAATCCCAATAAAAAAAAATATTTAAAAATATTTTACCGAAATCTTATCTAACTGGTAGCTGGAAAGTCTCACAATGTACTGCACTCATGGCAACCCCAGCCCGAACAAAGGTTTCCTGGCAATACTTAGAAATAATATTTAGTTAGCGTGGCGTGCCGTTGAATTCTACGAGAATATTTTTCTATCATTTTCTAACCTGTGTTTAATGTACATGTGTCTGTTAAAACTACGAGCTAGGTTATTAGCCTTAGTACCAATTACACCGTACGGTACCACATAGAGGAACAAAACTGTATAAAAGATCTGTATCAACCTATGCTGGACAAAGAAATAAATGATTTAAATGTTAATAGAGTGTTAGTTCATACATTTTGACAGCTGTTAACACTCTAATCGTCTGTTAAGTGGTGGATGAAATCCGACATTAGCAGGGAATTTAAATTCAATACTACAATACAAATACTTATAAAAACACTTAGATACACTTAGACACCTTTCAGAACTCGTAACTCTGAAATGGTGCAACGGATTATCGTCAAACTTAGCTAAGAACACTCGATTAATTCCCTTTTCTAACAAAAAAAAAACTAAATCAAAATCGGTCCATCTGTTTGAGAGCTAATGCCGCAGACAGATACACAAATACAAAGATATACGTTATCACACTCTTTCTGCATTGGGGGTTAAATACCCTTAGTGGGAAATTTAAATTCATCACTAAACATATATTAGTTTGCAACTTTTTTTATCCTGTCCTTAACTATCTCTCTTAACCATGGTTATATACTTAACATTTATTCATATTCATTTATTGCATTACAGAGGTCTTACAAGGATAATAAGGTTGACATGGAGCCTATTAAGGTATAGCAATTAGCAATGTTATAACTAATTAAATTATACATTAACCAAATTACAATTGGTATTATTAATATAAACAGAATATTAAATTATCTAATTATATAACAGAGTTTAAATATTTTCTACATCTTAATATGAACTACGCATTCCTTTTAATTCCCAGATTTCCCGGTGGTTATGTACTTAGTAGTCTTCGCTCACTTTAATTAATTTTGTCTCGCAAACAATTTCGTCGGATGAATATTAAGCTGCGTTTGATGATTTTATCTCTATTTAAATTATCTCCTTTATTTTTCGAACGCCGCTCCTTAAACACGAAAAAGATGTTTTCAATGGAAAATTAAGCGTCAATGTCTTTATTTTAGTTTGATGAATAAGAAAACAAATTAATACAAAGTTAGCTTTAACCCGAATGCATGTTTCGTTTGATATTGTCATCTATATGTGACGTTCTCAATATAAAGGGACCTTGTGGAGGAAGGCAGTTACGCTCTTCTTATTCATGTAACTATATGAATACTATGGTAACAGTTTTAAAAACGGCATAACCACCTGCTTCCATAAGGTCACTTTATATTGATAACGTCACATATATGTTAAACACCACATATATACACATATATAGCTATATAGTCTCCCAGTCCCAGGTACTTTAACTTATACTAACCGAAGCGAAGCGAGGTTCGCTCGTAGACTAATATTTTGATTTGTTTAGTTTTGATAACGTATTAGAAGTACCTAGGTATAAATGAAATATCAAATTCTAATCTCCAAACCTATATTTAAGTTAGATAAAAATTTTAAATTCTTATAACTTGTGACAATATTAACTTTCCCACCAATTTTAAATCAATAAACTGATACTATGTGTGTGGTCTCGCATGACGCATCTTTATTTGTGTCATGTTATATTGGGCGATAAAATGCTTTTCTTCTATTATCTGAATAAGTGATAGAAAATTAAAATTATTAATTAATTAACGCTTACTTTAGCGGTTTTTGAAAACTGTCAAGGCAAGGCCACCTGCGCTAACACAGCTTTTTTGAAGCGTTAAATTTTAAACTAAATGTAAATAGGTCAGAAAACTACATCTATTGCAACAGACTTACAGATGTAAATACAGTCGACCTAATTGGCTCAGTTCGATAGAATTGAGGCTCGGAATAAGTCGGCAGAATCACCCATCTCGTTACTGTCATTGGAAATATCGGAGTTTTTGCTTTTTGCTTTCGAATCTTCAGTTCAGTTGCAAGATTTGACTTCCAGTTATCAACATTGAATTTGTTAGATGATATAATTATAGCTAGGTAATATGTATAGTCCGTTTGCTCAAATAGTTTGCATGCTTTGATGTGCCGCTAAAAAGAAGCCGTCTCGGCGCATGCACAAAGCGTTTGCTTTCTCTAGGCATAGGTATCACACCTCTAATGCAATAACGACTCTTTAGAACACAAAACACACAGTTTAAAGAGAAACGTTATTGCTGTAAAAAAACAATTCAATTTTACGAGTCGACTTTTTCTGCACTTACGCCGTTGTTGCATTAGAGGTGCGATATTTCAAAGTTGCACTAAAACTCGACTGGCGACTAGTATGACGCACCCTTACAATTTTTATACAGCATATGTGCCGTTCTCAATATAAAGGGGCCTTATGAAGGAAGGCAGTTAAGCTCTTCTTATTTTTGTAACTATGTGAATACTAAGGTAACAGTTCTACAAACGACGTAACCGCCTGCCTCCATAAGGTCCCTTTATATTGAGAACGTTACATATGATTTTTATACAGGTTTCCACATGCCTAGACTTAACTCTTGCTTGTAATTTGTACATTTATATATTAAATTAAGTCGAAAAAGATATGGAAAAATTCACCAATTAATGTTTTATGTAAGTCCTACAACAATGTTAAGTAGTTAGATAGTTTAGGTTATAAAAATTACATCTTAAACTTGCAAAATTAATCTTATTTAGTTTCTATTTTTGATTTGTTTTGGTATTATTATGTACCTTGCTTTTAAATTATAAAAATTTTGACAGGTGCTAGGGAAATGAATACATCTAAATCCATATTCTAACGTAAGACTTAACGCTTAAGGTTTAAATTAAAAGTGTCTCGTCCTGACTGTCATTACCTTTTATTACTAAGCGACTATTGCAATTTTCACATTTTTATAGAGATTTTATCAAGACGGGACACTTTTATTTTAAACCTTAAGCGTTAAGTCTTACGTTAGAATATGGAAGAGATGTATTCATTTCTCTAGCCCTTGCCAAATCTCGTTCATGCGTGCTAGGGGGCCTGCTAACCTATAATTTAGAAGTGTACTGTGAATCCTATGAATGCAATGTGTTATTTAAATGGTAATGTACATATTTAGTTGGTTTGTATAATAAATCAATATGGCACTCGCACGTTTTTAACTATGTAATCATAATGAATGACACCCCATTGCCTATTTGTTTCAGTAATGTTATTTGTGTTTATTTTATCTATTTGTGTTTAGTAATTATTTCATGTATTTTATCAATAAATATGATTTTAAATAAATTTGATATTATTAACGTTATGGCTAATGAATTTACACCGCCTGTCCTGTTTTTTATCCTTATCGTATCTATTTAACATTTTCTGGAAAATATCGCTATTTACCGGTAATATGTCTACATATATAAAGAGTACTTTTCCATGTTAGTTTCGTATATTAACCTATTTTTCTCTTCCGCAGATGCCTTCCAGCCTAACATGAGGCACTAGCTCATGCCGCCAAACATTTGGCCAAGGCTAGGCTGGCCGAGATGGGCAAACAGGACTCCGGTTGGCGGAGAGTGAGAGTGCACCGTGCAGTGAAGTGTGTAGTGTTGGTGTTGTTGTTGGGCCAATGTGTTGGAGGCAAGCAGATGAGCGAGACCCTGCAGCGGGCCCTGTCGGCAGTGCGCGGGCCGAGCCCGGGCGCTAAGAAGCTGCTTAATATACCGGAAGATGGAGGTTAGTTTACTATTAGCTGTTACTAAACAGCGGACGTCTGTTGATATGATGATGAATGATGATGATGTACTCTTATGATTAAACACACAGACCTTCATCTGTATTTTAGAGTAATGACTGCCACAGTCAGCTGTAGAGTTTTTTAACGATAGAGATGATCCAATTTTCTATTTTGCTTTAAATAATTTATGTTTGCCCAAAATCAGCATACTTGGCGCAGTCGGTAGGATTTTTTGATGCTTTTATTTGAGCCTATTATTTTGATGGAACGAAACATTTTAATATCTGTAACGTGAGGGTATAAGTAGTAACACTATATCTATAAATAATTAAAAGGTTGATAATAAATAGGCCTTACGAACGACTTACGACGGCAATTTCAAAATGAAAAACACATGTAAAAAGTTCTAATTGCAAAAAAAGTGCTGGCTGAAAAAGGCAACCCGACTGATTAAAATAACAGAAAATAACAGTGGAAAGGCCTGATGTTTAATTACTTCACATTTTTGAGTCTTGTCATTAAGGAGTTCCGAAACCCGAAAGTTCGCGATAGATCAACTTGAACACTCGTTATTAATCAAAGAACTCAGTAATTATGGAGTTCAGGTGGCCCTTTGTCAGCGAGGTAACTTTTTAGGGTTCCGCGACTTCATTTAGATCAGGTTAAATTGTTTTTTGGGATATTTTAGCTCCATTTTTTTTTTTCATTTAAACTACTTTATTTCTGTACAGCGGACCTAGGATAAGACTTTCGTAACGTTTAGTTACCCATGTGCCAGATTGTCAAAGAGCTTATAACATTCTTATTTGCTAATAATTTGATTTTTCCACGGAGGACTTGATCCACGGAGTCCGTTGACATATTGTCCAGAGTATGTATTTACTTTTCGATAAAAAGAAACCTTCATCTTTATCTTCCCAACTACCTTTATTTAAAAAAAAAGCCATTTTTTTCTAACATAATTTTGGTTACACAAGAATTAAAGATGCGAGCAATTATTCATTTAAACGATATAAATTAGTTTCACATGAGATCAATTCCTTTATTAAATTTAGATTATTATTAAAAAATTTAAACTATCACATCGATCATCGTTGCGTTAATATAGAATAATTATAATATATAATACTTTTATTAAATTATTTATCCATTATGGAAGTCGCCTCTTTGGCGTAGGCCTCCCGCAGTCGTCTTCTCCCTGCACTTCTGTCTTTGGCCAGTCTCGAATGGCTCCGCAGACCATTCTAGATGAATAAGTCTTCCCAAGAAACGACATATAAATAAATAAATATCAAGGGACAATCTCACACAAATTGACCTAGTCCCAAACTAAGCTCTAGACTTGTACTATGGGTACTAGGCCACGATATACATACTTATATAGAGAAATACATACTTCAATACAGAAAACATTCATGACTCAGGGACAAATACTCGCGCTCATCACACAAATATTTGCCCATACAGGACCTCTAGCTGACAGTCTATAAAGAAACTACACATAAACGGACTAATATTCCTGACTGATTAAGTAGTCATTAAGCATCCTTTTACCGTACCTCCGTCAGGGCAGCGACGTCCCTGTCCCGAGGACCTTCCGTAAGGAGTTTTTCACAAGACTGATGGCCAGTATTAGTCAGCGGGTTTTTTCCAAAGTCCCGAGTTCTATAGTAGGTATTACGTTGATAAAACTTTGATTAAGGAAGGGATTTTTCAGGCTAATGAATTGTTGGAGTTTTTGTGTCATTGGTACTAAATGATCATAAGATGTTTTATATTATAAAGTGCTGTGTAAGCAATTATCGGAAAGATTATTGAGTTTAACGTTATGAGTGTCAAAAATGCAACACTTAGTGTGTTTTTGGGCTGGTTTTGATCTGTCATTTTATATTTTATGTTTATGAGAGGTTGGGTACTGTACTGATGTTGTTGGGTACTGAGGTTGGTGATACTGGATTCTGGATTTTCATCGCCATACATAAAAGTAGAAGCCAAATATGTCTTATCTGTATCATTATTTTGAAGCCTCATGGAATCCTGTGCGGTATACGTTATTACTTATTTGTAATTTAAGCACCTGTTGTAATGTAATTTTTGTAATGTAACTTAAATATATTTTTTATGCATTATATCTTAACGATAGAACTGCCTATGCTTCATAAGGCGATTAGCATGGCGCATTACTTTACCGTAACTCTATTGCTCCAAAATCCTAAAGATCTCACAGAACTTAACGGTTGTAACTTTGCTATCTCTATTGCGAAAGTAACTTTCAAGTTCATACCTCAAGCTTTTCAAATTCCTTATTCAACCGTAAAATAGCTAAAGAAACAATGCGTTAAGAGGACGTCGCATAATTCCGTAGTTATTCAAATTGAACGTCCACTATTCCGGAGCTCCGTGCGATGCGGCGACTCTGACACACAGCTTGTAAGTTTAGCCGGCTTGCACGAGTACTCCGCGACTTTTTGACGCTCGGATCTCCCTTTCTAACTAGTCTGTAACGATAGAGACGCACTGAGCGACATGCAATGATAGTGCTCTTCCAAAACAGCGTTTAGAGCTTCTGCACGCAGGAAACGTTCCGGTCATCCGATATGATCCTTAAGTACAAAGAGATCACGCGTCCAAATTGCTTAGGGGCTGTTCATTTATTACGTAAGAAGATTTGGGGGGAGGGGATCTGAACAAGTCTTATTTTTTCTTACATGGGAGTAGGAGGGGGTCTAGGTTGTTCTCACGTGTGATCACAAAAGCAAGCAAAAATCGAAGCGTTTTTATATTTTTGCTAGTTTTTCTTTGCAATTTTGGTAGATACTGATCTTAAGATTAAAAACGGGCGAGGGGATTCATCCAAGTCTTATTTTTTCTTACGCCCCCTACAGTTACAGGGTCAGAAATTGGTTAAAATTGTATTACGTAATATATGAACAACCCATAGTTACGAGTAGAGCGGATCGGATGACCGGAAGGCTTCCTTCCTTCGCTAAGGCCCACCAAACAACGAAATTTGCCAATGGAATATGAACGTTTTCTGAATATAATAGAGTCTATTTTCCAATTTAATTGTCAGCCATAAAAACAAAAGAAATTTCGCTCTATCTCCTTTGCAGTAGATCTTTATTCCAACGGCCGTATTATGTACATTCTGTTGTACAAAGGGCCTTAAGAGTATAAAATAACTTTTTTTTTGTGGCTAGAGATGTGCCGTTTTCGGAAACTTTACTCATTTTGTATGGGAAATGAAATTTACCAGATGTATTACTTAAGTATTACCTACCGTTAGGAAAATATATAGAGGGAAAAGACGAAAGGGTGTGTAAATAGCCTCCTGCGCTTACACGAAGGAAAAGCAATAGTGACACTTAAAGAATAAAGTAAAGGTTTTGAAAAAAAATAATATGTGAGAGGGTGGTTACTTGAACTAAATTATTTTGTAAGAGAGTAGACATACCGATAACTTTTTTTAATGTTTATCCCGAACACATTGACATCTTGCGAATTAACAACCAATTTTAATTTAAACCTTTAAATATTTTGGTCCATCTTGGCTTTAGTAAAAAAATATTTGCTGTTTGATTTGCCTACTTTGCCGGCAGTGTGTATGACAATTTACAATTTCTATCACCTACAAGTCGTACCGTAAAATTAGGCGTTCATTATACAACGCTCGCTTTCTTAGAGCAGCGTTAGCCGCGTAACGTAATAAGCGGGTAATGTATGCGCAAATGGGTGTTTCTAGTGAAACTCAGCTGGGAGCTTGGTACAGTTATGCAGATTCGAGAGAATCTTATGGAGATTAACTATATGATTTTATTTGGCTTAGGTTTAGATAAAATTATTTAAAAGTTACTTTAAATGAGTTTAAAGTAGGTTTTTGTTTCCACAGTACCAGGAATTCTGGACGTACCGGTCTTTTGTCTAGTAAAGGACAACAAACAAAGGCTCCGAGGCCAATGGACTTGTTAGGAATTAATACAGGGTGAGTCTTTATAAAGTGCACATATTAAAAAAATGAGGGACATTTAAATTTTTATCGACGAAAAAAAATGTTTTTTTTTTGTGTTTGTACATGTGGTAACACAGTTGCGAAATCATTTCATTCAATAGTCATAAACAATTAAAATACTAAACATAAAAAAATAAAAATAAAATTTCGACGATAAAATTTAGTTTATTGTCCCTCATTTTCATATGTGTACTTTATAAAGACTTACCCTGTATATTTGGGTGCATGTCGTTCTCATTACCGCTGACGTTTTTTAGGGTTCCCTACCAAAGGTTGCCAACGGGACCATAATTACTAGGCCTGCCTCGTCCGTCTCTTTCTTTATGACATGGAGATGTCAAAAGAGCATAAACCACGAGAAGGTTAGCGGGATCTCAGACTCAAGACTGCAATCCTAACGGCCGTATTATAAATTGATCTTGACTGAGATGCGAGTCTCAAGATGCGTGAAAAATTACAATTCTATGACTTGACGTTTACTTTGACGCGTCTTGAGACGGGGATCCCAGTCGAGATCAGTTTATTAATACGGCCTCAAGACTGCGAATGCGTTGCCAGCCCGAGGACTTCAACAAACGACAAAGACTACCGTAAATCACTACATTATAAAGCAGTCCGCCGCGTCTATCTGTCTGTCTGAACGCGATAAGCTCAAAAACTGAACGGATTTTTATATGGTTTTCTCTAATGGACGGAGTGATTCATGAGGTGTTATAATTCGTTAGTTTTTCCTTGATTTAGGAGCGTATATGCTCTGCTACCTGTGCGAAGCCGGGGCGGGCCGCTAGTAAGGTATAAATATTTCAATGAAGTGTTTAACAATTACGAGGCAGCGGAAGTAGTAAACGTGGTTGTAAACACGCAGAGTGATATACTATAGGTTGCGAGGAATTGGGGTTCCTTGGGAAGTTTATATATTCAAGTAAAACATATCTGTCAAATAAATTTAGGCCTTACCCTTTTTTTCGCTTGAAAATAGACAAGGGAGGGCTCAAAGATCTTTATTTGACAGATGAATTTACTTGTTGATTGTGAAACAGACCCTAAACCTAATTTCTTATTTGCGAGTTTATGACAGACACTGTAACTGGGAATATACATGACATTGTTTTGTCGCATTTGTTAACAAAATATGAAAATATCGTAAAAGAGATGACAGAAAGTGAAATTAAAATTAAAATCGGCCAAAAAATACGGATAATAATAAGCATTTAAAAACTACTAATTAGACAGAGAGATCCGACATGTCCTGTGACGTCAGCGTGCACTACGGCCATATAAACTCCATGTAAAATTCTGTTTTGCTAGAAAGAGATAGAAACAAATCTTTAATGGCTTATTATCTTGGTTATTTATATAGTTATTCGACAAATATTTTTCTCTACTGTTTGTAACATGAATGACTTATTATTCAAGCAAGAAAAAACATGCATATCCCTATTGACATGTTTATTCTTAAACAGTTAGATTGTTAAGCATTGAAATAAATCTCAATCTGTTGAGATTCTACCAACTGAGACATCCCTGTCAAAACTGACGCGGCGAAATGTAAAATACGACTAAATTAAGAATGATTGAGTAGTGGCTTAAAATCTAAAGGGATTTTAAGCCACTACTCATTTAGACTCTCTTACTTTCATTTTACAAAATTGTGATTATGAGAGATTTTGAACGTTTACACTTTCATAGTTTGAAGGGTTTTATTGATGAGTTCTGCCCGCAGTTATAAAGAGGTATTTTATTTATTACTGTCAAAGAGAATTGAGGTTTGAGCGCCATTTAAATACCTGAACAGAAACGGATTTTGATTTGTTATAATTACGTCGTTAAAACCTCTTACCGTTGAAACTTAAATATAAATGGAGAAACTTATTTAATTTTTTTATGTTTATATTATTCACATTAATTAATTTCACCATTCTGTACGGGACCCAATCGATCGTTACATTTACCAGCTCTGCAGTTTGTCAGTCGCCACGTAAACAAAGCTTGAACTGTTTGTTTAAAGAGGGCTGTTATTTTTAACGTATTCAATGCCACTAACTAAGATTTATATGTAATTTGAATACGCTAAACGTGTCATGGGCATGGAATACGATACCACTTTTAAATATTAGACTCAAACTTTGATACATTTTCGACACGCTATGGAGTCGCTTGGCTGAATGGTTAACAGCGTTCGTAGAAAATAAACGAAGCGCGTGAGTCAGTGAGATGCGCAGGAGTGGAAATGAATGACAGGATCTTAAGCAGCCATGACAGCCGGATGAGTAAGCTTTGTTTTTTCGTTTTGAGGTGTAAGAAACGTGAACCAGTCATTCGTTTAAATATTTTAATAGAATACAAAAAAATAATATAGGAAGCTGAATAATACAGGTACAGTCGAGTTCATAAATATGTTTACACTTTAGTACCTTGTCACTTTAATCGCTGTGACAATTTCATATGGCAGTTTAAACATGACGTTAAATGGACAAGGTACCAAAGTGTACACATATTTATGAACTCTGTACAGATATTTAAAAAAAAAATACGTTTCGTGAGTTCATTTTTAAGAAGCGCAAATTTTATTTTGGAAAAATGTTGTCTTATAATTTAGAACCTCTTTTTCTATCATTTAACACGTCGTTGTTTCATTGCTCAGGTTTGACCAGTAAGTAAAACAAATGTGTATTAATTAAAAATTTAACTTCACTCGAATACATTTTACCTATTTTATTACCCGACTACGGCTAAGCAAAAATGTATGTATGTATGTTCATCGGTTCCCTCATAACTTCTAAACTACTTATCATGATCTGACAAATGGGGTAGGTATCGTTAAAAAAGTTTTGATGGTCCGCTGGTTATACATAAGCTGGTTATACATAATAATAATTTATTAAATTGAATAGCGCCTTCTAGAGGACATAAAGTCATGAACTATAAGCCAGGAATTATTACCTATAGCAACGCGCATCGCAAATTGACCTTCGACTATGAATATTTTGAATATCTTCCTAGAAGGCAGGATGACGATCGCAATGGATGGAGTTCCCTCACAGGTCCAGGACTAGGAGTGGTTCTATTGTAAATCATATAGGTACCTAGCGAATACCATATGTTGGTATGTATGTGTAAAAGATTACAAAGGTCCAAACTTGTTTCGTTCTTTTTGCATCGGGTTTTAGTTATTAAACTTATTTTTCTTTTCTGTGTACATATTAATTTGTCAACCAGTATATATGCAATAAAGAGATTTATTTATTTATTTTGTATAGTTAACTCTTACAGTCTAGCCAAACATACACAAAGATTACAAACATACATATACGAGTACCTTCAGAAGATCAACATGTCGAAATGGAAATTATATATTCACGAAAACTTTAACGTTCTTTACTTGATGTCATCAAGTAAAGAATAGTGTCTACAAGTGTATGTTACCTAACTGTAAATCAAAAATAGAAAGAAATGATTACCTACGGGCATATTAGGATTCAGAATAAAATGATTCTTCGCCTGAATAAACCCGCCCGCGCTCATGTTCCGCCGCTCGCCGATAGATGTCTCTGCGTGTATTTTAACTCGCGGAGTCGTTACACCGACCCAGTTTACAGATAACTTTTATTATATGTTTAATCAGTGATCCAGCCGAATCTATTCCAGAACAGTTTTTTGACATCGCCCTTATGAATTCCAGTAAGGGTGAGCATATCAGCATATTTAAAGTCACGTCTGGCGGCGTTAACGAAACTTACGCCGGAATCAAAAATGTATAGGATTGACGTAACTGGCGAAAGGAAGGCGATCTACGCTCCAGCCGCTAAGTAATAATAAAATAAAATAAAAATGTGCCTTTTGCCACCTCAATGTTTGTTTTGTTTGTATCTGTGCTGTTCTGTGCCTCTGTTCTTGTTCACGTTCCTGTATTGTCTTCATTTAATGTTTGGGATGCCTGATTGTGAGATGCCTGTATGGTGTAATTTTTAGTTTAATTTTTTTTTTTTGTCTTGTACTAAGCAGTAAATTGTGGCAATAAATGATTTTGAAATTGAAATTGAAAATTCTTTATTTCAGATCTAGATCCATAGTGTGTTAGTAATAAATTACTTAAAACTAAAATTAGTAACACTTATAACTAAAGCAAAAGATTTTAAATAATAAATTGGGCTACGCCCTTGATCTGTCCAATCCGAAAAGATAAGATTGGACAATCAAATCTTCCCGCTATTGCATTTATAGGTAGAATGCTGTTGTCGCTTGCCCTCACTCTGCCTAACAACGATGCTACCTTTTTGCGCATGATCGCCTGGGACCCTCGACACAGACTTTGGCGATCATGCCCTAGGAACTACACCTCGGCAGCTCCAACAGCATTCTAAACGCATTATTTTATTGGACGCGCAGGGCGCAGGCTCGCTTTGTATACCTAACCCACAGGCGCTCCAGTAAAAATATTGCGTATAGACTTTAAAAAGCGTTATTTTTACTTCATTTGAACATCGATCATTATAAGAAGGCTCAAGGTTACTCAAAGGGCGAAGGAAAGAGCTATGCTGGGTGTCTCCTTGCGAGATCGAATCAGGAATGAGGAGATCCGCAGGAGAACTAAAGAAACTGATATAGCTCACCGAATAGCAAACCTTAAGTGGCAGTGGGCGGGGCACATTGCGCGTAGAACCGATGGCCGCTGAAGCGGAAAGGTTCTAGAGTGGCGACCACGAACCGGGAGATGAGAGAGAGAAGTCGGCAGGCCTTCCATCCACAAGGTGGATCGACGATCTGATAAAGGTCCCGGGAAACCGCTGTATGACAGCAGCAGAGGACCGATCGTTGTGAAAAACATTGGGGAAGGCCTTTACCCAGCAGTGGACGTCTTGTCAAACTTGTTTCGTTCTTTTTGTAGTCGAGTTTAACCCCCTTACTAATAAACGTTGAGTAACGGCTGAGTAGTTATACAATGCTTTGTCCTTATCTGTCATTGTGACATTTGAATTCGACAGATAAGGACAAAGCATTGTATAACTACTCAGCCGTTACTCAACGTTTATTAGTAAGGGGGTTAGTTTTTAAACTTTATAAATTCCTGGCTGTACGTAAAAACAAACTACTTCGTTAAAAAGCGCTCGTCAGTTTTTTTTATATTGCATGGGTTTGCTCTGGACCCTAGTCGAGACCGAAGAGTAAGGAGACGGTCGACGATGGAGCGAGCTCATCCAGAAGGCACCTATTCATCATACTTTTGAAGGACACTGATATTAGACCGACGCGGGCGTTTTGCCGCTACATTGGTCTTAATACACGCATTCTCCGATAAGCCTTCTCTCAGAACGCGCAATGAAAAGGCATTACGCCCGCGTCGCCCGTAGCCCGCGGTGGGTTGTCAGAGAACCCAGTGCCTTAAAAAACTTATTAAAAAAATAAGCTGTTTTCCAATCACCGCTCCGCAAATACTAACTCAGAAAACAATCTCCTTACTACACCAACACTAATTATTTTTCAAGGCCTGGAACGTTCCAGATATTGCAATTATATTTGAAACCCAACAGAAACATAAACAAATAGAAAGGGAGAGTATGCGCAGTTCTCACGGACTTTCTCTCAATCTAATTTGTATTGGGTAGTTTATTATACGCTGAACAGGCTGCCATAGAAATATATTTGATATATTATTATTCGTTGTCAAAAAATATTTTCTTTTTTTTTCTATAGGGTTTGTTCTATAATCATACCAAATTTGACGCTGTGTATAACCGTTTTTACGATAGAACAAATCTTTGAAAAAACCTTTCTTGTATGGGGACTCCCCTTATTATTTTACTTTTTGACTTTTTTATTATATGTTAATCCGCCGTTATATCACATATTCTGCAAAAAGAGTAACGGGCTATCTTTTACGGTTAAAAAAATATAGCTCTTTTAAGTTAGGACAGACGGACGGGCGGACGGACAGACAGCGTAGGCTTATTAATAGGGTTAGGTGACGGGTACGGAACCATAAAAAATGGCTCTTCCATTTAACTTATTATCTTATTAATTGGACGCCACTACTTGAATTGAAAACACTATAATTTACGATAGTTTTCGAAGAAGCGCATTGCGCTGTAAATATAAGCTTGTTTGTATTTTCGTATTGGTACATGTACAGATGGATTACTGGATCTGGTCGTTCTGTGAATGTTTTGGTGACAGTGTCTGAATTTACTCTGACATATAAGGTCAGTGCGATTTTGATTAGTGAACTTAGTCAAATTGGAAAGTATGATACTACCTCATTCAACCTCCGTCGGACTTAATATAATGTTACTTAAACGCAAAAGCGACACAAATCAATGAATTTTTGTTGCATTTAAATTAGGAACGCAATTTACTTTAAGTTTAAAATCAAACAATTTTTTTGTATCGCTTTTATGTTTAAATAAAGTCATCAATTAATAAATATATTTCCATTTTCATTTGTATAGGATAGCGTTCAAGCCGTTTTTCTCCCAACCTTTCTAACTAGATATTTTTACCGTAGTAAATTAAAAATATGGGCGTCCCGCAGTAATTGCACGGTAGATGGACCATCTCAAATTGCGGTGATTACAAAAATGTAACTGTATACGTTTTATTTCTACTAATATTTGGACGGTTATTGGGCAAATAAAAAATAAACCGTAGTTTATTGTAAACATTAGTTTGAAGCGGTCCACGGTTAATTAACTTAGACAAATTAATGAGATATTGATCGAATATTTAAAAGTTTAAAAGTAAACAAAAAAGAAATGGCGGTCAACATCTCAATAAAATTTGTCTAATAATTGGGAATATTCTTGATTTTTTTTTGCTTCATTAAAAAGTCATTCATGTAACAAACAGTAGTGAAAAATATTTTTTGGAGAACTATAAAAATAACCAAGATAATAAGCCTTTATAGATTTGTTTCTATCTCTATCTAGCAAAACAGAAATTAACACGGAGTAGTGCCCGCTGACGTCACAGTTCATGTCGGATCTCTCTGTCTAATTAGTAGTTTTAAATGCTTATATAATCTGTATTTTTTGACCGATTTTAATTTTATTTTCATATTTTGCCATCTCTTTTACGGTATTTTCATATTTTGTTAAGCAATGCGATAAAAAAAATTCATGCATATTCTCAATGAAATTGTGCAAGTTGTTGTGGATCTTTTCTCTTAGGTGATTTTTGTTAACCGTTTTATAAACAGTGATTGTAATATGTTTGAATAGAACAGCAAATTCGCCGAAACTAGTATCCTCACGGAAACTACATTATTCTTGCTTCGCATTTTCCATTCACTTCATAAGAGCTTGGTTTTGTAGAAACACTTAATATACCTATCTATGTTACAGCTTTATTTTATTTATTTCAGCTCCTACTCGAAAATAACATAAATATCATGATTTAACAAAGAAAAGGCTGGTTAGATTTATTTTAATCATCGTGATATTTCGTGTTTAAAGGTTAATATGGAATAGTACATTTCGATGCTAGTGCGGAAAGTATGTCATTACTTCACGAGTACCGAGATATCTGGACGAGTGAAGAATGACATTTCCGCACGTGTATACAAAAATAACAAGTATAAATTTAAAAAAATTTGAAAAGTGAAAAGCACTAGTTCGTGAAAACCAACTTTCCGCACGATATACAGCTACGAAAAGTACCACTTTTTGAGCAACTGTATTAGAAAGAATGTGAGTGTATGTATTTTAGTAATTCTCAGCGAAGCTAACTTTATAGTTTGTTCAATACCAGATTCCTCATTTGCATACAAAACGGACACAGTATCGAGTCACTTTGAAAGTGTTGCAACTTACTCTCGACTGCATCCGAACTGTGAGTAACTTTCTGCTGGCGTTCCACTTTTATTCTTTTCTCCTTACCAATAACGACGCAACTGCTATTGAGACATTTTTGCGTGTGCGACCTTATGAACATCCCTTTAAGGTTTGCTATGCTTCAGTTATTACATGCTGATGTGCCCTTTTTATTTAAGAGGGAGTTATTGTGCTCCTGTGATGCGATATTATCTCTTTCATGCTTGTTTACAGTTTCAATTGTGCAGGTTTTTATCTTTAGTGAAGTTGGGATAAATTGTTAAGTTACTTTAGAATAGAGTTGTTAATTTAAGGTTATCTGTAGTTAGGACTCTTTAAGGAGTGTCCACGGTCTGATAAGGGTCGCAGGAATCAGCTGGATGTGAGAAGCACAGGACCGATTACGGTGGAGATCTTTGGAGAAGACCTATGTTCAGTAGTGGACAGGTTTCGGCTGAGACATCTAGAGATTTAATTGGAGTGGGAAAGCTAAGTTTTGGGTTAATGCTAGGGCCTCTTCCTCTTTATGTTAAGCCATATTGTTTTAGGAAAATGCGATATCGTTATGTTAATGTATCTATTATTATTTATGCCTTCGTCCTGGAATCAAGCCTTTTAGCATCGCATCATTAGATTGAAATTGGTGGATGAATGAATTGGAAGACACGTTTTGGAATTAAGCTCCCGATTAAAGTTCATTGGAGTTAAGCCGTAAGGCGTAACCAACAGTTTCGCCTTTTACGTTTAAATTTCATGTCTCTTTCATATTGTTTGTTATTATGTAGTAGTTGATTGCTAGTTGATCTTCTTGTAATCGTTGAATTTTTTTTTTGTAAACTAAGCCAAGAGACTCATTGGCCACGACTTCCTTGTAAAAGCTAAGCTTCACAGCCTAGCCCAACGCCGGAAAGTTGTCTGCTTGTCGGTATTCTACAGACTACTACGGGGAGTGTGCACAGGAGCTCCACGAGCTAATAGCGCCGTCTCCTTTCTACCATCGGACTTCCAGGCGCACCGCGGGATGCCATCTGTACCTGGTTCAATTTCCGCCTTTTCGAACGAAGCGCTTTGCATCATCTTTCATAATGCGTACTGCAAAAGAGTGGAATGCGGGAGGGAGGGCAGGAGTTAGTCAAGAGCAAACGCATTATCAATAAAAAAAAATGTAGAAGTAATTTGAGGCGCTGAAACACCAAATCAAAAAAATAACAGAGTCATTTATTTTGAACCCACTTATTTAAGACGACGTTGATAAATCTAACGGACATGACAAACTTTTTAATCCCTAAATTATATCTTCGACATAGCAAGCTGTGAAATTGACAAATTGGTTTCAGCGAGCGAGCTGGGACAAACAAGAATTCAGCGACCTGTTTCTAAGGTTGGGGCTTCAGGATGCGCGGGGAGCGGGAGAAATTATGCTTCCTGTATCCTTTAGCATTTTTTAACAACTTGTCTCGAAAAGAAAAAAAAAACGTTGGTATAATATGTTTACCATTTTTTTACTAACGTATACTCGTATGATACTGTCAGTTTTGATATCGTCTAAGAAACAGTAAAATATATAAAGTTATTTTCGAATCATTCAAGCGGAACTTGTATAAACGTGACATTTTAAGTCCTTAATGAGCGACCACTTCTACGTTTTGTGTGTTGGCAACACTAGTAGTCAATTTTCTTCTTTAAACACTACAGCATTCTTGTACAACTACATACGAGTATAGGGGAGGACGCGACGTCCAGCATTGAACATGGACATATTTCGACTGCCTAGTCCATCAAGATGACATTTGGTTGGATTATGGGCCGCCTCATGACGTCATAAATATAACATTTGAAATGTTGGTCATTTCACAGAAGACATAGTAGTCTTTCGACTATCTGATGACATCATCAATATGACATTTGGACTGGTGGCCATTTTATTGAGTAGTTTATGTCGAACCCGCTCCCTCCAAAGCTCCAACATCCTCGTCGCCACTGCGACATTTGTCTCATTCAAATTCGAGTTACGGCACCTAATGCGCGCTACATCACCGCAACTTTGATGGAGCCGACTCGGTAACGAAAACATGACTTCAACTGGTTTTGGATAATAAGGGAGGTTTATACAAACATACAGTGACACTTATTCCCTTTGCAGCTAACTTTTTTTCTGTGCGTCATTTTACGGTGGACATAAACGTCTTTTGACTGCCTCATGACGTGATCAAGATGACATTTTGACTCGTCAAGTTGTCATGAACATCTTTAAATTGCCTTATGATATCATCAATATGACGTTTGGACTGTTGGCCATTTTACTGTAGACATGAAACATCTATCGACTGTTTGATGACGTCATCAGTATGAAGTTTAAACGCGTGGTCATACTGTGTGGTTTAGCCAACCGGCACTGTATCGTTCGATTCCCAGCCATAACACATCATTGTGCTATAAGAACTATGGGTACAATAAATTTACTCCACTTCTCTTATACAGGGTGTCGATAAAACAATCCCCTTAATTAAGGGTCCTATTCTTCAACTCATCGAAACGTGTCGATTGTATAGTATTCTATATGTCTACGTCGAAAGTAATCGACTTCTCTATTGGCGAACTATTCTTTTTTGGATACAATAGATTTTGATGTAATTACGTGTCGTTATTAGTATGGCTATTTATATGGTTTCATTGCGATTATTATTTTACGGTCGGATATTAATGTCTGGTGTATTGTTTATAGGTTCGTCAATTGTTTTTCTGAATTGATAACGAGCCGTTAGTTACAGTTAACTAACTTCAGTTCATCATCATCATCATCATCATCATTTCAGCTGAAAGACGTCCACCGCTGGACACAGGCCTCCCCAAGGTTTGCCACAAGGACCGGTCCTGCGCCGCTTGCATCCATCGGTTTCCCGCAATCTTAACCACGCCGTCAGTCCACCTTGTTGGAGGTCTGCCCACGCTGCGTCTTCCAGTACGCGGATGCCACTCGAGAACTCTTCGGCCCCAATTTTTTTTTCGTAATAATTCTGACACGTTTTCCTGCAGAACTAGATATTTTATATTATTTTTATAGTTTTATATAATGCTAGAATAAGTAGTATCATTGTCATAAGTGAATTCTATTAAAAAAATGACTAAATGTTGAGTTTCTTGCGGCGCTTCTTCTCGGCAGTGGTCTCCTCTTGGGAAGCGCTGGTAGATTTTGACGTGTAAAAGTGCCCGTGTAGCCTACTTACTGAATAAATATCTTTTATCTTTTTTATCTTTTTATCTTTTAACGGACATCTGTTCTGCGAGCGATGTGCCCCGCCCACTGCCACTTAAGTCTAGCAATTCTTAGGGCTATGTCGATGACTTTGGTTCTCGTTACCTAGTTGTTAATATGTAGTTATTTGTTGTTATTCTATTTATAACCAGGATCAGAAGCAGGACGCTTTTAAGGCTTATTAAATGCCATTTAATTATTTCATTTTAATGTTAAAAAATTTCTATGGGCCATACATATTCGGTGTTTGATAAAGTATAATAGATTGGCCGGATTTCTGGGTTAACAAATGTCCGCTGCTCCGTGTTTTTAGTCACTTCCGGTCAATCCATCATGGCAGCCATGGCGTTTGATGTCTCGACATCGAAATTATGATTTACTAGATTATACCCCCGACTTCACGTGGAATTTAGTTATTCTGTACCAGCTTTAGCCCGCGCCTCCGTTCGCATAGAAGTCCCTTATCGCTGCTCCCTCGGGAACTGTTGTTTTTTTGGGATAAAAAGTAGCCAATGCTATTCCAGACTGTAATCTATATCCGTGCCAAATTTCATCCAGATCCGTTCAGCCGTTCTGGCGTGATTGATTAACAAACATCCTTCCATCCCCACCCATTTAAATAATAATTAAATTTATTTATTTATATGTCCTCTGTCTCAGGATATATTTGGCAAACGATCGGAAAACGGATGAGATTCGAACAGGACGGGCAATGGCGTGAATTGATTGATTGATGACTTACTCGGCTAAAACGGCGAGGTTTACGTCAGGATCATTGCTTCCTGACGTTATTGATGAGATGAGATCTTATGAGATAATACAATATTACTTTTTTAGTTTATGAACTATTTGATTTCCCCAATCAACGGAAGTTACATGGCGTCTTAATGTTGTTGTACCTTTTTCTTGACATTTTAACCGTAATTTTAATTTGAAGTAAAAATGTGTAACCTTGGCGTAACATTCGATCTCTCCCTCACTCACCACCAAGTGAAATGACCACATCATTTCAGTTTTCATAAAAATAAAATGCTACCTTTTTCGGCAATCATTTCTTTCAAGTTTTTTTTCGTGCTGTTAAGTCACTTGCGTCATCTCATCACTGAAATTATTATGTCAACATTTGTTTTTAAAAATATTCTTGAAATGTTTGCCCTGGTAACGCATAAAGGTGGACATTCACGGTCAGTTAAACTGATCAGTTAACTGACGTACATCCAGAAGCTGACCTTGATTTCGTATAATTTTAACTTGAGATTTCACACACACATTCACGGTCTGTTTTTGGATGTACGTCAGTTCAACTGATCAGTTTAACTGACCGTGAATGTCCACCTTAAGTAGCTAACCTTATTGTCCATTTAATAACCATAGACGGCGGTAACTAATTTCTAACAGGGCTGTCTGTGTGTCTTTGGCAATAACTTCAAAGGAATAACGATAGCAACAGCATACCTATTACCACCCTGCTTGTGACGTGGACGCATGGGTCCCATCAATCCTGGGGTCCTAAATGCACGAGGGACGAAGGTCCCGCAGACCACAACCCTGCTGGCGTTATATTGAAATTTATTTCATTGTACATCTAAGTTGTGATGTACAGTCATCTTAAAGCCTCTTTGTTGGTACAGAAAACATATGATAAAGGATGTCCTTGTGAACTATCATCCTTCCTCATCTATCCATCCTCACTTAGAACTATTTTGTATCTCCTAGAACATGTCAAATCCATGAAATTTTAAATTAAATGCCGGTCGTTGGTCAGCGCATCAGTACTTGAAAACGACTGGCATTTATTTTATGTTCGTAGTCCGAATAAGAAATTTAGGGAAAGAAATTAAGAGCAGGTCGGAAAAAACTACTCAATTCATTGTTAGATTTTATAATTACACTTTAATTAACTTTAATTAATTCTGTTTATACTAGTCTTCTAAGGCCTCCACTCCATAGACCGACTGCTTAGTATATTTGAGACCAGCAAGACAGAAGTCGTGCTGCGGCAGGTGCCGACTTCCAATATTGTATTAAAAAAAACTGCAGATCGCCTAACAGTGACCGCTGGCTCTGACTACTCCAAGCAATCTTTCTATGGAGGCCCTAACTTAAAACCACATATGTACATATTTTACGATTTTAAAATCTGTACGTGTTAATTATTGCGGTGTGTTTTAGAAACACTGAAGAATTCTGTGGGGGGTTTATGTAACTTTAATATCTTTAACTTTTTTATGTAATTGGTTTTGAATAATTATTAAGTGACTTCGGATTCATTTCTAGTTTCTAGATGAATAATACATTCGTACCTAATTGGCTTTTTATCTAATTATTTGCTTGCAGAATAAAATGACGAAATAATGACATCTAGAAACAGTTATTTTGTAAAGAATTCAGGAGTTTCAAGTAAAATGAATAAGAAAATGAATATTATTATATTTTGCCTCTCGTCTATTTCTACTCGTATCTGTCTGGTCTGTTTTTTCGCTATAGACGCAAGTGCTTTTAATGCTGTTTTACTAGTTTTTAAACTATACCTAATTCTCTAGAATCTTTTCCAGCTTTTTTGTATAACAAGTACATAAGTAAAAGCGGTTCTAAGATGAAAAGTATCCACAGGGAATGCCATTAGGCATTAAGTCCGCCATTTATACTTGTTTTTGTGCAATAAAGATTAAATAAATAAATAAGTAATAAAATATCTTAGTCTTCAAAAGACTCGGGACATATTTTAAGTAACGAGTACCTCAGGTACCCTTATAAAAGGTTTTGTTCAGTGCCCTTGACACACCTGGCGTATTCTAAATAGTTGGTAGCATTAAATGTAATTACGGCAGTACTTATCCTGTTTACTTTTCACTACGTTTTCGCATCGTCTTTCATTCCATATATTATTTACAAACAAGACACTCCTTCAATATTAATCAAGTTATTTTCATTACAAAAATGAGCCTTAAAGTGTAATTAAGATCGGGTTTCAAGTGTTTATTGCTAGACATTATAGTGAAGCAATAAATCCGGCTCGCAGGACCAATAAAACAGAAAAGCGCGCGAAATGCAAGCCGCCATTATTATGTGTTGCCGGCTACATGCGTAGTTCGGGCGCGAAACTATTTTCGTTCGAAAATGGAACTTGTTTATTTTTGTTTAAACACGATTTTTTATTCGAGATTAAGTTTTAATAATACGCTTAAACGCGTAAGAGTTATTAATGTTCGATTGTGTGATGAACGGTATAAAAATAATGACGATGTAATTTTTTTAAATCTATTTTAATCATTAATTTATGAAAAGAGTTAAGTTATTTTTTGGTTTTGATAACCGCCACAGCTTTAAATTATTATTTTCTTAGATATCTAAGCAACCAAACCATCGACTATTTCATAATAAAATCGATTTATAACCTACGAACTGAGCATATATCAAATTAACACCAAATCCGAACTTTCTCCGTTTTGGGAAAGATTTTTAATATCGTATATTGCCAACAAAAACAACAATAAGACTAAGCAATATGAATAAACCGTAACGAGCCAACTCTTAAGCGCTTCGAGCGCTGTTTTTAGGGTTCCTTATGAAAAGGGTTCCATTTGGTCAGAAATATAAACTGGCACGATTGAGGAACCGTACATTATAGTATAGACTCCAAAAATACTCAAACACTCAAGATTAAAATTATTTATCTATTCCAAATTTGTAAAATTTGTTTTAATTCAATCCAGGGCCAATATTTATAAATATTAAAAAAATTGCGAATGTTTTGGCCTAGAACCTTGAATATTTTATAATTATAAGTTGTATGTATGTATTTCTCCATATCAATCAATATGATCATGGTTGTAGAGTTTAGTTTGGGATTCAATAAGTTCGCTATTCGTTACAAATTTATTACTTAACCGAATAAAGTTAACGGAACCCTGCGCACACGTCTTCGTCGCGTCGAGTTTTTCAAGCCAGTGTCGCGAAGTTGTCCGAAGTCGGTCGAACTCGTCCGAAGTTGTCGCGACACATCTGCCGCTGAAACTGATTCCAATTTCGAACTGGGAAACGAGGGGTAAATGTCACAGTAGGGACATATGGGTGTCAATGTGTTTGTGAGGGTTGTGTTCTTTTTTTTTATTGTAAAGATAATAAATAAAGTACCTCGTTTGATTTTCAAGTTATTCAGGACTTTCAAGATTGTCATTGAAATATTTATCGCACATTGTATACCATTTACGCTTGTTGCATGGGTTAGGTAAGTTTAGAATTGTATCAACCTGGACCCCTATTTAATTACCTACTTATAACCCATCGTGCTATCACAACGTTAACAATATGTGACAATGATATATGGTTTAAGGATTTCTGTTCAAAAGTCACGAGTAGCATGCGGTGTATCCGATGCTCCGTCTGCGTATATGAATTTTTATAAAAAAAAAAAACATTAAACGGCCTTTAAAAACCCACTGAAAAGGGTTAAATAAAGGCCTCCTAGGAGTCCTAGGAATTGCCTATTGATTGCCTAATAGGTACATGAAATATATCCAAGTCGGTGGAAAGAATCATGTGTCTTTGCTATTGTGTATACCTACTTGACACCGGCTGGGTTTTGTTTTGAAGACTGTTTAATTTTATAGCTAAATGTCGCTTTCGTAGATGCAGGGCTGTTAATCATTGAGGCGTTCTCCCGCTACTTCTCCATCAGTTGCACTTCACCACATGCATTATAATGAGAATAAAAGTAGCTACATATTCTTAATAAAGAAATTTTATTGCTGGCGTCAATCACTTACGACTAAGGAGTTCCGGTGGTTATCTCTGCTCTTCATCATCAGTTCCTCTTCACCAACAGATGCTTTTAGAATGCAAATTCTTAAGGTCCTACATGAAATACCAAAATCGCTGTATATAACTTTTGAGGAGTTCCCTCGATTCCTCATGGATCCCATCATCAGATTCTGACTTGGTGACAATAGGACCACCTCGGAAGTATAACCTTATAAACAAAAAAATAATTTTCAAAATCGGTCCACAGCTGACGGAGAAATCGGTGATACATAAATAACATACAAACAGCCGAACATAGAACCTCTTCCTTTTTTAAAGTCGGTTAAAAATACTTAAGCGATTTTTTTTTCAATTCTCTTGACATTAAACGACAGAACACGGCTGAGTTAAGCTAGAAAATAACAATAAACGCTTTTCGAATCGGAAATGACAGGACACAACCATTTTTTTGTACATTTTTGAACTTTTCTTTTAAGGTTCCGCTGTATTTTTCTCTTTTAGTTTACAAACTAGCGCGACTTTAGCGAGTTGCTTCGTGCTATTGGCTATTACTTTGTTGCATTTCGCTCATTGCCGTCTTTTAAACTTTGATCTGGGAGCTTTAGGGAAGCTCAATAGAGCTTTAGGACTTATTTGTACAGATGTCCTAACACAACAAAAGAAAAAAATGTGTTTTTGCCGATTTTAAAAATGCAATAGTTGTGTTTGCTTCCGAAAAAGTTCCTGCAGCTGTAGCGGCAAAGAAATATTTTTTTCTAGAAAATAAAACAATTTATCGTAATAAATAAATAAATAATTATTTATTTAGGTATTGACCCAATGTAATGCAATGTAATGTTAGCTTACGTCAAATTTGCAAAATTTTTCTAAAATCCTTGCTATCGATAGAATCCTACAAATATTATAATTTATAATGTCAGTTTGTTTGTTCTGTTTCATCACGCCTAACCGGCTAAACGAAATTAGATGAAATTGGCCACGCAGCTATCTGCGTCCCCAATCCTATATTGAAACGAAAAACTTATAATAGAAAAGAAAACCGTAACAGACTTCTACGCGGAGTCGCGGACCAAAGTAGTCTATAGATGTCTACTGGCAGAAGTGCCAAGTAATTAAGAAAAGTGAAAACCAAATTCGACGGCTTCAACATTTCCGTTAGTTTAATTGTCAATTTGACCCCTGTTTCTCGACAGTTGATAAATACAGTTAATTTGTATAATTACTGTGATTCGACTTCGGTTTCCTTCAGCTATTTGTTTCTTGAGTCCCCAGTTGAATTTGATTTGATTAGTAACTTGAGAAAATTCTGGTTTGGCACAATGTACAGTCAGTCACACAGAGGGATCGTTGGGCCACTTGCTAACATTCTTAATTCGGTCGGGTTGTCAAATCGTACACCGTATATAATTGGAATTTGATGATTTGACAACCCGGGCGGATTAAGAATATTAGCAAGTGGCTCAACAATTCCATGGTGTGACTGTACAAGAAAGATTTTTGAAGGATTTCTTTAAAAAAATAGAATAAAGATGGCTAAGATTGACATTACAAGGAGCTCTGCTCTTTTCAACCGACTTCGAAAGAGGAGGTTCTCAATTCGACTGTGTTCTTTTTGTGTGTGCTACGCAATAAAATAACTTCGCCAATTATAGACCGATTTCAATGATTATTTTGTTATTGGATAAGTTATATCACTTATGGGTGATTTTTATGGGTCAAGGCCTGATCATGGGATCCGTGGAGAATCAGTGAAACTCCTTAATAGTTTGACTGAATTTTCCTCACGTTCTATCGTTTGCTTTGCAATTACCAGTTACTCGTAATTGCTGATTGACCAATTGAAAACTAAATCCTTTAAAAGTTTAAGAATATATTACCTGTAGAAAAATCTTTCGATCTTTGAAGATATAAAATATTACATTGTGTGTGAGTGTACAACAAAGTTTAAATAAATACAAGTTTCTAATGTAATCCTGCCGTTGTTCCTAATCTGGTCGTTTATTAAATCCCGCTGAAGATTGAACCGGCTGTAATTAGATGACTCATTAATGGAAGTCGCGCCATCGTTTAAAGGATTTGTTTTGTTCAAAACGGTATTCGTTGTCGGAACAACACGGGCGGCCAGAGTGGAGAACATTGGTTGAAATCAATCATTTTAGGGTTCCGTACCCGGGGTTCCGTAGGGTGCTAAACGAAACCCTATTACTACGCTGCCATTAGTCTGTCCGTCTGTCTGTGCTAACTTAAAAGTGCTGTATCTTTTTACTTGTTATTGATAGCTGGTTGATTTTTTAACAGAATATGTGTTATGTGTATACGCGGATTTCCTAACAAGTAATAAATACAAATATAAGGGGGGTTCCGATCCAAGAAACAGTCTTATTTTTATGTTTTATGGAAGCAAGACATCCGGGCCGACATTTTATTCTAGAGCTTTTGCACACAGAATGCGTTCAACTTTGTACTGAGGATCGGATCGGATGTCCGGAACACATCCTGTGTGCAGTAGCTCTTAGTCCCTCACTTCTCTCAGGTTTGGTATTGCATTTGCGATATTAATAATGCAAATGTCATGGGCCTGAGAGTCCACTTGCCATTAAGCCTGTGCGCTCGTCTGCATTCTCCATGTCATTATAAAAACTGAGTGCGAGTTAAACTCTCGTAGAGAGGGTTCCGTAGGTACATGATTCCATCGGTCCATAAGATTTTTTAAATCTGACCCAAATTTGTTTATTGTTACTAAATACCATAGACTTATAGGTTTTACTGTAATCTATAGGTAAAGAACTACTATTTTCTGTATTTTTTTCAAAATTGTAGGCCTCGTATGTTTGGATATAAAAAATGGAAATAATTTTTCGCCTATTTAAATAACTTCAAAACTATTTACCTTAAAATTATAAAAAATATATATTTGGAATTCTCACGACTAGCCCTTTCATTTGATATATCACACGATAGTTTGCAAAACTGTTTGGTGTTTGGGTCACCGACTTACATATGTGTACCAAATTTCAACTCAATCGGTCCAGTAGGTTCGGAGCAAATTGGCTGTGACAGACGGACAGACAGACACACGAGTGATCCTATAAGGGTTCCGTTTCTTCCTTTTGAGGTACGGAACCCTAAAAGTTTATCCAATACCATCAAATGGCGGAAAACATGTGCCAGATATTTAATACGAAGTTCTTAGGCCGCAATACACTTGCAATAAATAGCTTGGAGAAGTGTCTTGTGGTAGTTTGTATTGCATGTTTCTTGCAAGTTACTGTCGCACACGTTTGAGTGTTAATTGCTCGTCATCCTCCCGGCCCGTGTGTCCCGCTAACCCCTCGCTGCCTCTGTTGACAATCGCTGTTTACATCCCAACTTTTGCTCGTCGGCCGAACCCCGCAGAATTTTTAATTGTTTATTAAAAATTGCTCGTGCGTCTGTTCGTTGTTTTTCGCTGCATATTGAGGGATTAGGGTTGCGGAGATAAAAGTGTTTTGGGTTTTAAACTAGAACCAGTTTGTTTGCATACAAATATTTTACGTTATCAAATATTAGTAGGCCGTGGGGATATTAACTAATGTCAGTTGAATTGCCGTAAGTAAAAGTTAGTCGTTTTTAGGGTTCCGTACCTCACATGAAAAAAACGGAACCCTTATAGGATCATTTTTTTGTCCGTCTGTCTGTTTGTGTCTGTCAAGACCATTTTTCTCAGGAACGCGTGAAGGTATCAAGTTAAAATTCATATCAAATACTTAGGTCTGCAATTCCTTGGATCAGTGAAAAACTCGAACATCTAAGTCAACGCAATCAAAAGATACGGTCGTTTATGCCGCAAATTGAAGGGAATCTCAAGGGAATCAAAATCTATAGGGTACTTCCCGTTGACTTAGACTCATCAAATTTGGCAGTAAGCAATGTCTTACAGCACAAGTAAAGGGAAAAATCCGAAAACCGTTAATTTGTAGTTACATCACATAAAAAAGCCCAGTAGGTATAAACTGACACTCACTAGGTACGAAAGTGCATACTTATTGCGTGTCAGTTTATACTGGACTTTGTTTCTGTTGTATTCCCGTGATTTACGAACTATTTACATGCTTACACGTTTGTGCGGAACCCTCGGTGCGCGAGTCCGACTCGCACTTGAAGGGCTTTTTTTTTGTAAGGAGCAACAATATATTGATGCTTTAAAATATGGACTGTATTGACGATATCGTTTTGTACTATTTAATACTCTTGAGTCTTGACTGAAAAACACGCTTTCATACCTCATCATTAACACATATAAACGACTATTTGCGTGATAGAGTAAGCATTAACACACAAAACATGCATTTTCCGCATATCTCCCTCAAAGTCCGCTTAACTGGATATAACTGGAATAATACAGTTTAATTTAGTTCTCCAGAACAATAGTCCGTATATCAAACAGGGGTAATTTATTCTGGTTGTTAGGTAAACCTAGACCGAGTTTCGCATTACCTAGGTAATTACTGATGAAGCTTGATTACGTTAATACTCATAGAAGTTAGCCGAAATAGTATATTATTTGGTGGATGGAGTTAGTTTAATTACTTAGTAGCAATAGAGATGCGTTCTGGGTTAAAAAAATATTATTTAATTAGTCCGTCAGTTAGATTATCAGAATCTATTGAACACGTATTGTTTGCATCAAATCAATCAAAATTGACAAGTGGAAGGAGTGGCAGCTCGTGACGCCACAACGTGGTAAAAATTGTGCCACGGCGTGACGTCACGCGGCACTTCAACTATTATCTTCGTCATTTTTTGTTTAATTGACAAAAGAAAAAATACGTGTAACGTACACGTTTGATAATTAAAAATGACGGACTAAATATAATTATTCAGGACACTAGCCTATTTATATAAAATTGCGTGATAACGAGAAGAGAGGAAAAAATCAAAATGCCTTAACATATTACAGGGACAGCAGCGGCGCAATAAATAAATTGACGTAGTCCCAAACTAAGTTCTAAGCTTGTACTATGAGAACTAGGACACGATAAACATACTATATGCATGCATACTTAATGCATAGAAAACATACAAGACTCGGAGCAAGTACTCGCGCTCGTTGCACAGTTATTTCCGGGGAATTATTTATATTTTCTTATTATTGAAGACGTCAGTGGATTATTCGAGTATGTATTCAAGAGGTTGCGAGTTAAATTGTGACTTAACACCTTTACTTATGCCTTAAAATGTACATCGAATCAAAGTGACATACACCCTTCATCCACTAATCATGTGAACTGTTTTAATCATTAAACCATGTAAGTAAATTGTTAAAGATTCAGTATATTAGACATTGATGACACTTTATATTTTT
Organism: Tortrix viridana; assembly: GCA_963241965.1. Classification (NCBI taxonomy): domain Eukaryota; kingdom Metazoa; phylum Arthropoda; class Insecta; order Lepidoptera; family Tortricidae; genus Tortrix; species Tortrix viridana. The sequence goes on along the minus strand of OY725196.1, from coordinate 3,411,079 downwards.
AATTTGCTAAATATCCATGATTGGCTTAACCCATTTTCGTGAAACTCAGCTAAGAAAGAAATCCAAAAAAAAAGAAAACATTAAATAGGTGTATCCGTCCGGGCTCTAGGTGATCACAGACAAACATAGACATACAGACAAACTTTTCCTAATGTATTTCATAAGCGAGCAATGTATTCCAAAGCAATTAATCCCCGAGCAACCGGCAAGTATATTGCTTCCTACATGATTTAAACGTATGATGTAGTGCTGCAGTTACTGAATGATTTAGCTACTGGACTGTAGTAGCTGGCGGATACTATCACTGAAGTAATTAATAACTCCACTTAAAACTAAATCGCTCCAGCCTCGCATTTGCATAAGTGTATAAAGATGACAATCGCTACTGACGTTTTTTACCCCCGACGAAAATCAGAGGGTAGTTAAGCTTGAAGTGTCCTAGCTCCGAAACGGATAAACTGATTTTAATGTAGTTTTTTTTGGTTGAAAGGTGACTCGAGTGTTCTCAGCTAAGTTTAAAAATCCCTTGGGCCATTTAAGAGTTACGATCTCTGAAATTAGGAGTCATTTTTTTTTTCATGGGTTTTGATCTATTTAATAGCTTGTAATCTCACTCAATCACCGTGACGTGTGTGCGTCAATTTCAGGATATATTATACTAGCGACCCGCCCCGGCTTCGCAAGGGTGCAATTTTTCAAAAAAAAAAAATTCGTAAAGGCCCTTGTCCTGACAAAAAGGAATATGCATGAAATTTTTTAATCGCATTTCTTAACAAAATATGAAAATACCGCAAAAGAGATGGCAAAAGGTGAAATTAAAATTAAAATTGTGACACTACGGCCATATAAACTCCATGTTAAATTCAGTTTTGCTAGAAAGAGATAGAAACAAATCTAGCTTATATCTTGTTTTTTTTTTATAGTTATTCAATTAAAGCAAAAAAAAATCATATTCCCTATTACGAACACAACAAAAACTATGCCAAATCAGTCGAGCAGCTCTCAAGCGATGATCTTTCATACATGCAATTAATTTTTATTTATATAGTTTCACTACTTATGTGCAATAAAAGTTAAACTAGTCATGTAAAGAAAAAGATAATTTTTCTTTGTCGTTAATCTTCTTTTATACGCGGTGAATCGACAAGTTACGGGGCAACTATTCCTTTCTTATTTTTCACTGCACAATAGGGGGTATTACAATGCAACGAGGACAGTTTTTGCGTTCTGTTAGGACATTTTTCATGAGAATGTATGACGATGATAGGCTGAGTTCTTGGATTCCGTGGCCGCTCGTTTTCAAATAGGACCACATCGAATGTTATTGCCATATTGCTTGGTCTAAACCAGAAAATATACAAAAAAAAACCGCCAGTTTCAACCTGTTTTCCAAAATTGACGCAAACAACGTTAATCCAAAGGAATAGTGACAAAAATACATGTTATGTATGTATATCACCCACTCCGTCATTCTTACACCAGGAAAATATGAATAAATTGGCAATTTACTCCCGTTCAAAGTAAATCCTGCGGAATTATATCCCCAATAGAATTCGGCCACATTGAAAGAAAAGCCGGTGTGGTCGGTGGTTTTTCTGAAGCTCAAATGGATGGCATTCAGCGGGATGAGACACGCTTCGGCGCGCCGCGTCTATAGGTTTGGACTTACGGGCTTATGCAATAGAATACCAAAAAAATTTTTTTTGTACTTTACTGAAAACTGAGGGCTTATTGCCTAACGCACTCGCGATCGCGATCGCTTTCATTTTTGACAGTTGAAGGCAAGTCTGCCTACAAAATGAAAACAATTCTTCCACGTTAAAGTCGATCGCGATCGCGAGTACGTTAGGCAATAAGCCCTCTGGTCGTCATGGAGATCCTTGGGGAAGGCCTATGTCCAGCAGTGGACGTCTTTCGGCTGAGATGATGATGATGATGATGACTTTACTGTACCTTTGTTTAGAGTTCCGTACCCGACGGAGCCCTATTGCTGTCACTCACGTGTCCGTCTGTCCGTCTGTCAGTCTGTCCGTCGTCTGTCACAGGTTTTACAGCCAAATGGTTCGAGCTACAATTTTCAAATTTTCACAGTATAAGCATCTTGTTGACCCAAAGCCATATAAATTGTCAAAAAATATTTTGACATGTTTTTAAAGGGGGGTTACAGCTAAAGGGCGCAAAAAAAATACGTTGACATTTAATTTGAGGTATTTTGAGACGGAGTTCTCAGCCAAGATCAGTTTATTAAAACGTTTATTAATCCTAAGATTGTAGTCTTGAGAATGCAAGTGGTCTCAGATTCCACTTACCATAAGGCGGTGTGCGTGCTCATTTGCCTTTAAAAAAATTACTTGTCATCCCTCGCGACCGTGTGTCCACCCAGGGGTTTAAGATACCCTTTTTTGTGAAATTAGATTGCACCCTTTCCAACACGGAACCCTTTGCTGTGCTCCCGTGGGCATCCCATTTATCCGTCGATAGTCCTGGACCCAGTATTGTGTCAATAATTAAGTTTTCCATACAATGCGACGTGTATGAGGCATTACATGGTCCGGCGGGTTCAATTTCAGTTGTATGGGAGTTGATTGAAAAGGTTCTGCGGATGACACTTGATGTGGCGCCGACGGTGTAAAATTTTACTCAAGTGTACTCTGTGTAAATCGAGAAACTATCGGATATAAAAAAATATGTTCTAGAAAGAAAGAAAAACATTTATTCGTGAAAACATTAACAAAGGACAAATAAAACCGCGCTAAAAGAATGTAGTTCTATGGATTGTGTTGTGTCGATGTTTTTGTTAGAACAATATGATAAATATGTATATAAATATTTTAAGGGTGGAAAATGGGAGGTGGAACTTTAACCTGAGCGAAGCGAGGGCGGGTCGCTAGTAAATAAATAAATACCCCGACAAAATCAGGACCCCCCCACTTTCAGACCTCATAACCCCTTAACGACCCAATGGATTTTTACCAAACTTAGGTAAAACACTCTCGATGAAGTCACCTTTCTAATATATATTTGAATAGTTATATAACTCCTTTGTTAATAGAGACGTATTTTCTTATACGTTTCATTTTCGTATAACAAACGTGCTTCTCGTGCTCAACGGCCTGGACATTTGTTAAAGTGACTTTTAACTTTTAACTTTAATTGGCTGACACAAGATTGTTTTTTGAACTAAACTTACGGGCCTTACGTGCTTATGTCCAAAGAACCCGGAGTACATACGTCGTTATTACACGTCCGGTGTACAGTCAGGGACAAAAGGAACAAGCTCTGAACATTCCAATTCCCCAAATGCAAAATGCAAAATGCGCCTTTTGATCTGATTGTACCTGTGTACACTGGAAATAGCACACAGAGTTGAAAAGGTATACTTTTTATGTTTTATTTTAGGGTGTATGTATGTGTGTATTTAGGTATGAAGTATCTTTTTTGTGGCAAAAGCATGTACAAACCCGATTCCTTGTGTTATGTTATATTAGTGTATATACATAAGCATATACCTAGCGATAGCAATAATATAACCTATGCTACTTGGATAAAGACCGATACAACGATACTCCACACTTAAAAATCTTGTAGACCAAACGCCCTTCATTCATGAAATGGAATATAATCAAATGTAAGAAAAAAAAACATATATTCGTGACTCGCACAAAATAACAAAATATACGTAACTTAACTAGTATAGTAAAAAAATAAGTCAAATGCACACTTTCGTAACGAAAGTTTATTCATAGGTAGATATTGCTTTCTTCTTCTTATTTAAGAGCTATGCTCTTGTCGGTGTAGCTCAAAGCAAGCCCTCCATTTTGTTCGATCCCAGGCCGCCTCTTTGATATTTTGATACGACATGACATTTACATTCTTTTTAATTTGTTCGATATATTTTATTCTTGGTCTTCCTCTTCCACGCCTCCCTTCTATCTTTCCTTCAATTATATTACTTGGAAAGTTGTCATGTCGTATGAGATGACCTATCATTTTCCCTCTTCTATTCTCTATATTGTCCATTAATTGTCTCTTCTCTTCCACTCTTTCCAGTACTTATTGCTTATTAGACTTTAATTCAATAATAGTTCCTTAAATACCGCCTCACTCACTTTAAAAAAAGTTTATACGCCCATATATCATAGGTTATGAATGTTATCATACTGTTTTTCCACTGCCTACTGTATCCCACCTTCATTAGGGAATAGCACCTCCGCGCACATTGTATGCGCACATTTGACAACGCAACCTTTGACAACACCTTTGAATGAACTCCTCGAAAAAGGTCGTAAGTCATCAAACTTGCAGGACTCCTACGTCTTTTTGGATGTATGTGCGTTGCACCTTTGAATAAGCTGTACGATTCGAAAGGTCGTAAGTCAATAGAGGTGCAGAACTTCTTCGACATTTTGTATGTGTGTAGGGAGGTGGCGTGAAATTACCGTTTTTTTTAGGTCAACGTAAGAACTATTGGAGTGACGTTTGTTTGTTCCTTTGAATTACGTTTGAGTGATTTTTTTAAATCGTAAAACAACAATGGCGGAAAAAGGAGTTATGAAAAGTAATAGGTACCTACTACTCTTAAACTTAAACTATATGTAAGTGTAATTATTATTTTATTCAGAAGTACGATTGCCAACCTTTATTGTTGAAGTGGCACTTAAAGATACAAATAATGATTATATTTATTATATGTATGGTATATCTATGACCCTGGCACAAACCATCAGGTGAGATGAGGTCAAATGTTTGCCCATCAATCTTATCATACATAAAAAAAAAACAAATTAAACCTAATCTTATCGGTTTAAAAAAATGTCGATGATGTGCAAATCGTTATAAACGCCATACCTATGTTTCGTCAATTATGGACTTAAAATAAACGGTATTAAAACTGTATTTTACATTAGCAATTCATGATTTGCATTTCAAATACAACGCACGTCTATTTTTATCTTGATAGCGTTACTGTAAAGTCCATAATCCTGGAAACATTCACCATCATTAATCCCGAAGTACCTTTAAATCGATGCACAACAAAACGCGCATTATTTTTCACGGCGCCGGCGACAGTTTTCATTCGAAAAAACCGCGCGCTTATGGTTTGGTGTGGTGTGACATTTAGCGGGATTTTTATTGGAGCGAGTGCGTTTTGTTTCGAAGGTTCCGTCAAAAAAGTACGGAGATACGTATATATTGAGTTGAAATGTCGCATGACGTCTCGTCTTGGTCGTCACGAGCCCCCACTCCCGAACATTGACGCGCTTCGTCCAATATTTTTTGATATTTTATTTTACCCAGTCATCATCCATATTGCTGTCGCTGCCGCACAATAAGTTGTCGCACAAACGTCGTACAAACGTTCGAAACGCACTCACACAGACGCACGTCTCAACCATTTGTCTCTACGTGACACCGGCCACTGACAGCACTGCCATGTTCGCTTAGGTCTCGTAGTTGCGTCTATGTGAGTGCGACGTTTCGAACGTTATTTCGTAGTTTCTTTACTGCTTTAGCTATATTTAAACTGCGGTTATAAGCTCTGAAAGTACGGGTACCAATGTTGTCGGGGGTTATTATTTATTTAATAGTTATACTTGTGTTTTTATGGTGCTGATGATAGATAAGATAAGATAAGATAAGATAAGATAAGATAAGATAAGATAATATAATCATTTATTGTCATAACTGTGTACATTATAATATAAAAGATGTCATGCATTACAATAGTCCCAACAGTTTATCCATTTCGGACGTACAATAGTTATAATTTTAAAAATAATATGACCTGTCAGTCGGTTTTAAATAGTTTTAGGATAAATAAGTTATCACTCGCGGAACCCTAAAAGAGCGGAAGCACTTCGTTTTGTAGCCAAAGGAGGCTTTCATTTGGCCGGAGCTTTCCGGCGGTTATTCGAAGCTTTTGCACGTTTATTTAGCGTGACAGAGAAGTATTACAAACACGAAAAAAGCTCCACGTGTATGACAGAGCTTTATGAAAGTTCTTGTGTAAACTATTATGAAGTTTTTTTATGTGTTTTAGTATAGACGTGATAAATTGAAAGCTTCGATAGTTTTAGTGATATACAAACAGCTTTTTTACATGCCTGAAAATTTAAATTCAGGCTTCCCAAAACTACTTTGTTTTAAGATTAAGCGATTGACTTTGTACTTACTTAATATTAGTAGTACTTAATGTTTATTATGACTTTTTTGACTACTTAAATACCAACTATTAAATAAGGGCAAAATGAAATACCTAATGTTCCATCACATTTCACTCTTTGGGTTTTGCCTTTGGTAGACGATCCCTTTAAGGCTTCGGCACACCAAACGCGTGTCGTGAGCGTCGCGTCGCGTGGCGTGGCGTGAGCGACGCGGCACCCGGCACACCGCACGCGGGCGGGCGGCAGCTTCATCGCGTTTCTAACGCTTGCCCGCGTTGCTCACGCCTCGCGGCATTCGGTGTGACATGTTGTGCGGCGCGCGCGTACATCTATCAAGATTCAAGGGTTTGTAAAAATACAATGACTAATATCCGCGTCGATGCCGCACTGACGCGTCGGTGTGACGCTAAACATGACAAATATTTTTTGTTCAAAATTCAAAATTCAAAATGAATTTGAATTTTGAATTTTCTTTTTTTGTTGTTTGTAACTGTCAGGGCAAGGTTTGTATGTAAGTTTTTTTCAAATTGCACCCAGGCGTGCCTCTAGTAAATTTATAAAAAACTATAACTATAAAGGCAAATGAACTTCAATACACCTACTCGTATTTTTCAATCTCGCATGTTTACCTAAACTAGGTGATAAAAAGGCAATATAGCTTAGCTTTAACGGTGTAATAGCTGTTTAAGCGTGTCTAGACGACGTATTATCGCACAATGGGCCTAGGAGGGGCGCTATGTATGCTCATATATCTATGTTGGGGAGGGGAAGACTCATCGTCAGCCAAATTACTCCAGGTTGGCGTTTGTATAGGTCTAAGCATATAGTTGGTATTTCAGTATACATATACAACTTGAAATGATATTGAAATAATAAATAATGAAGTGCAACGGGTGCAACCGGTGAAGTCGGACTCGCGCACCGAGGGTCCCGTATACACAATATGTTTATACTTATTTTATTACAATTTGTTTAGTGTTTATTTACTGAATAAAAAATGCCGTAACCGTTAGCGTGAGCCCGACTCACCCTTGGCCGGTTTCTATTTTGTTGTTCGTCTTCTCTTGCACTATAATCAGACCGAATTTGACGCTTGAATGTATAACCGTTTTTAAAATAGAACAAAAATCTTACTTACCCCTTCTTATTTTTTTTTATTTGTTAGGTATCCGCCGCTCCTGTTTGTTACCCTCTGGGAACCCTAAAAATATCCTGTCATATAGACTGACCGTCTCCCTCATTATTGCCACGTTCAAAATGTTTATCTCTTCACGTGTCTAGAATATTCGACGGTCCTTAACAACCAGTTTTTCCATAAAACTGTATTAACAGGTTGCTTCAGACACCTACTCAATAAACCGATCTACGTGGTTAGTGAGCAAGCTAAAATTAATGTTGGCAGTAGATTGTCTACAGTGAACAGCGGTGTTACTATTGGTTTTTTTGCTGCCTTAAAAGATGAGAAACTCATATAATTCTCACAAGCTTTGGCTCGTGACTCCGTCCGCGGTGACCATCCCACGGGAGCAGTGATTTTCTCCTCCGTTCCAAATATCATCAAGATCAGCCTAGCCGTTTCAGCGTGAAGGACCACACACACAAACGTTCGCATTCATAATATTAGTGAGGATTAATATTACTAAGGATATTAAGAAAGTTTCTCGTTGCACAAAAATACAAACGCATGCCAAAAAAAGCTACGAGTTAGCTACATAGTAGCTTGCGATTGCGCCTTAATTTAAGCTTTAAATGGAAGGTAAGCAAATGAAATTTGCACTTCCAAAAGTCCTGGAAACTATCTGCCAAATTAATATGTAATTTGCCGCTCGCTTTAAAATCACATTGCACAGAAACCTAACCTGCACATCTGCAACGCAAATTAATTTATGTGTACAATACGAAGTAAACCGTAATTGGATCCGGGTGGAGATTATTCCTGGAACCCAAAACCGTTTCATCACGAGAAGCAAGTGTCTAGCAGTGGTACTGCAAGATGAAACCCTGACTCGCCTTAGAACCGTGTCAGAGTGACGTTATAAATCAAATTGTGAGAAATGTCAAACAAATTCTTTTATAACGTCACTGTAACACAGTTCTATAGTGGTTCCATTTACCCTTACTTTGCCTTTTATTTTACTTTTTTATCAAGGCTGTACATGTATATGTATGCATTTAATTATTGTTCTCTTATCGCTAAAATTATATAGGTAGAAAAAGAAAGAAGAAAACCATTCATTCGTGACATAATAACAATAAAAAAAAAAAGATATGAACCAAAAAGATAGAAAAGGCCTTATGTCACGAAATGGTTTCAGTTCAGCATAATGCTGGTATAGAAGTCAGCGCTGGTCTTCCACTGGGACCATCGAGTGAAGCTAGATCAAGTAGTTTATCCGTATGTAGTATGTTTTTACGGCGTTCCGTGAGCCACCAACGGTGCTGGCTGACAATCAGCGCTGTAGGTGTCTGACACATCATGATGCTGAGCCAGTGTCCGTTTCACTGCCGCGAGGAGACACTCCTTGCTTTTTTTGGGGTCCGGTCTGTTCACGTCTGCAAGGACTTGTTCAGTTAATTATTCCAGTTATGGCTTTTGACGAAGAGACCTCGTCGTGTTGTTCTCCTAGTCATTACATTTAGTGTAACGTATTTGACCTTACATTTGTAATGTTTTCATTTGTGCTAGTTCTAATAATTAATATTTGTTACTTTATTACCTTGTAATGTAACTTACTTTTAAGTATTATTGTATTTTATATTTGAAAAAATGACCTTCTGCTGGAGTTTCTTGCGGCGCTTCTTCTCCGCAATGATGGTCTTGTCCGAAGCGCTGGTAGATTCACTCTATGTTACTGACGTGTAAAAGAGCCCGTATGTGGCCAATTTACTGAATAAATATTTGACTTTGACTTTCTGTTTCATTGCTTTCTTTTATCTTTGTATATTTGTGTCTTCTGTGTAGTGAATAAACGTCTTTCTTCTTCTTCTTCCTCATTTTACCGATAGTATACCTACTTACATGTGTCACACAAATGATTGCACAGTAAAACCGGCTGTCTGTCACATGAATGAAGTGTGCACATTCATGCGAGTTTCTACGCGACTTCTGTTCGAGTTTCCATCGAGCGACATATCATCGAGAACCCTTAGTTTGTCTAAAAAGCCTCTAATGCGAAAATGCAATTAACAAGCCGGCAAGCTATTTTGTAAGATGCGATTTTCCCGATTATTGTTGGGAATTCCCTTCCGGTGGTTGGACTTTATTGTAAATACAAATAGGAAAATCATGTTGAGAGTTAAATCTTAGGGTGCAGTGGCTTTATCTTATCCATCAGGACTATCATGGTCTCGTTTAACGCTGTGAATAAAATGTGGATAAAACATCCGTCACTTTCTGACAATATGTAAGCGCGAGGGGGACGGATGCTTTATCCAGTTTTATCCAGTTTTATCCATAGCGATAAACACGGCCTTATGGTCCGCCTCGCAGATGGACCCCGGATATACTTCTCGACATTGTAGGATATTTTGTGTGGGTTTCTTCTCGATGTTCAGGACTATATATTAAATAATGCTATTTTTCTTGTTTCTTTTTAGCTAGTACTAGCCATTTTGTTAAAGTAAAACTGCAAGATTAACTCGTAACTTCTTAATTTAAAGTTAAACTAGATTTCCATCCACAACTTTTACCGTAAAACAACCGATACAAAACAAACTCGCCGCAAATTTGGCGCGGATCTGAATCAATTAAACCGGCATTGGCTGGTGGCCAACTGCGGCCCAAACTAGACTAATGGTTGAAGCGACGGTTTTGAAAAATAGTAAAATACAGGGTGAATTGTAATTGAGGGAATGCCGGTTTTTAATGTTGTATGCCTTAAAACCTGATTTAACTGAGTAGTTAAATGAAAATAACGTCCAGCGTCTCAGAGCTGATAATAACTGTAAATGCTTTGAACCGAGTTTCATAGAACTTAGCAAAAAAACAGCCGGAATGCAAAATTAAATACGATAACAAAAAACAACGTTTTTGAAATTAATACGTCATAAGAGATTTTATTTAGTCACGCTTTTGTTTTCGAAACTTCCATTTTTTTAAAATTAAATTGTAACACCCAAAGCCACTCACAATGCTTAGACGACTTCGTCAAATCCAGGATAAATAGAACCATACAAGTTAAAAACTAATTACTCCGTAGTTACTCCTAAGCCAAAACACAACAGTGCGAACACTGAACCACCAACAAAATTCAACGTTAAAAATAAAAACAATTCGAGCTAAATCTATGGCCGGATATTTCAGATCATCATCATTATAGAACTGAAACGAGGTTCGGATATAGTTATGGTTTTCGGCAAAACTTAAATTTACGGTCGGTCGAGAAATATAGAAAATATTACGAAATTTTCGGTGGCAAAACGAAATTCCGTTACCCGTCCAAATTTATGTGGGTGGGGAAATTTGACGGCCGCGTTTATGGTTTTTATGGGTTGTGGTGGTTTATTTTTGAACTGTGAGTTCAGTTTGGGTTCGAATGATTGATTTGTCATCACTATCACTACATATATATATTTATTATATTAATTTTGTTTTAATTATTTAATTTTAAAATTTATTATATTCATTAATTATTTTATTTTATTTATGTTGACGATCTCAATGTAATTTCGTATATTTTGACATGCAATGCGTTACATATTGTAAGATTACATTGATGAATAAATAAACTAAACTAAACTAAACCAACTAGTATAAAACAAAGTCGCTTCCCACCGTCTGTCCCTTTGTATGTACTTACGCTTAGATCTTTCAAACTACGCAACGGATCAGTTAGATAATTTTTCATGGAAGGTTTATGTATATAATAGTACCCGGAGCGAAGCGAGGGCGGGTCGCTAGTAAGTATATATATATAATAAATACGAGGGGACAATTTCACTCAAATTGTCTTAGTCCCTTACGCTCTATGCTTTATCTAAGTACTACACAATAATATACATACTTTATGTGATAAATAATATAGTCGTGGTCATTAAACAAATATGTGCTATTACCGGGATCGGAACCCGGGACCGCTAGATTTATCAAGTAAAACTGATAGTAAAAACAAGTTATTTAACTTACGTCGTGTAAAGCTCGACTGTAATATTCACAACAATCATATTCAAATTGCAAACATTTATTTAGAATGTACAAAAGAGAACAACTAATTTGTATTTCAATATTTATTTTTCCGCATCAACCTGTATATAATTTTCGCTTCATTAATGCCAATGCTTACATACATCATGATTTTTTTCGCTCGTTATTTGACTAGCGCGTCACCCCATACTCCATTCAAGTCGAGTATTCAAGCACTCCAAAAAGTTTGTCAATCCGTCACGTCACCGTCACGGCGTAAAAAACTGTTTTCGTGTTGTATTAATGTTTCAGGAATCGTCAACGGTTTTCACCCTTTGGGGGTGTGGTGTCGGTAATAAGCTGTAGCGGTGTACAACAAAAATTTAAACATTTAATAGTTTTTGTCTGCGACTTCGTCTCGGACTCGTTTATTGGTTTTCCCTCGGGAGCTAAACGCATTTAATCGGGAATCTAAGATAAAAAGTGTTACATTTATTAAACATACTCGTACACAATAATAGTAGAATTTGGCACACGACATAAAAAAATATCAAAGCCTGTATTGGGATGACTGCGTCGTCTGCGACGTCTTTAGTGACGGAATTAATAAAAATACGAAGTTAAGTAAAAGAACAAAAATGTGTCGTAGTATAATAAAAAGTGTAGAGAGGCATAGCAAATTACTTTATGAATTAGGTGACGTAACATATCATTTAATATCAAGATCTTTTTAGCCATAATATGCGATTAATAAGGAGACAGGTAAAGAAAACAGCCGCAATAATACGTCCACTTTCCTACCAGATACAACTCAATAAAATTACGTATAAGCATTTGATTTTAGTCCTCAGTTTTTAAATGCCAGTTTTCTACGACTTAACCTTTCCTAAACACGTGTAAATCCTTCAAGTTTTTGTACGCCGGTAAACCGCTATTATCTTATCACTTACTCCGCACTCAGGAGGAGCTAGCTCCTGGAAGTGACTCCATAAGGACCCTCACTATTGTGCTCCCAGACAGCCTCCTAATGCACCTATAATGCACCAACTCACACGCAATCACTTGCCAATATCAATCTTAAAGCAGCTGCTTAAAGTCTGAATTGGGAGAAAGTGTTTTGAATGTATAGTTTTTTATTTCGAGTTGGATTCTGCGTTTAAGGTAAAGGGGAGTTTGGTGTCGTTTTAAAAGGTATACATTTATTATTTACAGTTCAAAAGGATTTTTTTATTTAGGTGTTTAAAAAAGTTAGGTATTGTAAGAACACACTTTAAACCATCGCGATTATTATTTATGACACTAAGGCCCCGTGCATACTATCGACTTTCTATCGGCTGACTATACGGTCCTTATCCATGTTTACAAAGTGTGCGGAGACAAAACACAATCGGCCGACTAAATAGTATGCTCGGGGCCTAACCGCCTGTTAGAACAGATAGCTCTGTCCCGTTCTTTCACTCGAGAATAGACAAGGAGAGTGCTAACTTTAATTGGCAGATACATTAACCGAGTTCGTACCGCGGTTTGAATTATTTGAGGAGTAATTTTCATGTTGTACAACTATGCTTTTCAAGTTGATAGCTTGTAGTTGCTGAGAAAAACAGCTGTGAGATATAGACAGACAGGCACCGAGATCTCGCCATAAAGCCCATAAAGGTTCCTTTTACAATTTTGATACGAAACCCTAAAAATAGGTTAACCCCCGCGATCGGATGCATTCTGCGGCAATAGGTATATATAACCATCTATCCTAATATTCTCAAAAACAGCTCTAACGATTTTGATGAGTTTTGCTTTGCCCTAAAGCAGTTTCTCAACAATGTACCTACGTGGCAAAACTTGCGAAGCTACAAACTTGTGACAAAGCTATTATACGCCAGTTTTCCCGACAATTTGAAGTTTGGAAACGGGAGCTAATGACGCATTCCTCCTTACCATCCTCACTAATATTATAAATGCGGAAGTAAGTTTGTTTAGTATGTTTCTTTGTTACCATTTCACGGCTAAACCGCTGGACCGATTTCGATGAAATTTGGTATGGGGATAGTTTGAGTCCCGGGGAAGGACATACGATACTTTTTATCCCGGACAATAGGACAGTCCCGAGTTCAGTGATAAACGACTTCTACGCAGACGGAGCCGTGGGCAAAAGTTGATTTGTTATGATATTTAAAAGTCCCTTGAAACACAATTTTTTTCAAACCCTCGAAATAAGCCCAACTGGGCTTTATATTCGTTATTTATGTATAAAATAGATACTTCACATGACTTAAGTTGATTTGCCGGAGCCCTTGCCTGCCTTTCGAAGCCCTAGGGCTTGGCGTATACTTTGAGAATACTGACCGATATCCGGTCCCTATAGATAGGTAAGGAGTTCGATCGAGTTATAATTTGACATTTGCCAGATACAACATGACATGTGTATCAAATTTCATTTTGAAGTACTTAACTATCCGTGGTTAGAATATAGCTACCAGACCAGACAACAGACAGTTGGATACCTGACCCGTAACTTGACATTTAATAAGTATATTTTGCCCTGCTTAATAAGTTTTCCAAAGCCTGGTAACCCTAAACTGAGCTAATTTAGCGCTTGGTCACACAGGGAATGATATAGAGGCCCGCCAGCTTCACGCATGGCAACCCCCATCGGGGCTACTACAAAATTTTCGTTAGCTCTGACTCTTTCACTCGACATGCCATGGGTTTAATAAAAAAGGACGGGGCTAGCGCTGGTTCAAATTTGGAATATTTGGATTACTTTGGAATTAAAGTTACTGGAAGGATTAGTTTTGGAATTTAAACATTTTCTTTACTTCTTTATACAATATTCGCACCCCTCCGCCACGAAACTGTAGTGCACTACGCTAACTTAACGACTCGAAAAATATCAATTGAAAAGCTAAGAACAAGCCATAATCAAAAGAATATAACTTAAATGTTGGAAAAGGTATTGCAGGGGACAAGTGGTGCTCTTTAAGTGAAAATATTTAAATTTGTACAACAAAATTTGCTTGTCCTTTGTTTTTTATTCTCCCTCCATTTTTTTTCGCGGATGCTATATTGAATTATTAACCCTATGTCACTCCGACAGTTAAGACGAATCCAATGATACCTCATATGTTAAAATCCGTCAAGCCGTTTAGGCTGCAGAGCGACACAAAGAAATGGCCATACATACATACATACGCTCCTTCGGGCAGTCGGGTAAAAACTGGTAAAATGTATGGAATAAACATTACTTAGCGGCTGACGCGTAGATCGCCTTCCCTTCGTCAGTTACGTCAATCCTATACATTTTTGATTCCGAAACTTGTTTAGTTGGCGTAAGGCCCTTCACACACGGCGTCGTATCGTAAGCGTATCGTAATACGCACGTAGTACGAGAGCAATACGACCCCGTACATGTTCAAACAAGTCCGCACACGAAGCGGCGGTGCAGCGTATCGTATGAGGTTTTTACTACGACTACGATAGTCGTAGCGTACTGGCGTAAAAAAGCAAGTGTATAAAAACTTTTGACAAAATATTTTTTCTCTAATTAATGTAATAAGTAATTTTTGCACTTTTCGATATGACTGAAAAAGTGATTGGATTCGTAAAACTGGTTGAATCGTTCCCTTGTCTATACAATCATTCGTTAAGTGAATGCTCAAAGAAAGATGTAACTGAAAAAGGTAGAAATATCGTTAAAAGGAAACTGGACAGGTAATGCGATATAATATTTCAATAATAATAACATTTAAAATTATAATATTTATTTTATATATGATTTCAACTGAGATTTCACACGAAACGATACGCCTACGCGACGATTTGTTTGTACAACTCTGCGCGTCTCGTACTCGTAGCGTATTTACGATACGCTTACGAGACGACTACGCGTACGATCCATGTGCGAAGGGCCTAAATATGCTCGCCCTTACTGGAATTCATAAGGGCGGTGTCAAAAATTTATATTATTTTATTGATCTGATAACCAGGCGAACAACCAAGACAAAGTGATAAAACATATAATAAAAGTTATCTGTAAACTGGGTCGGTGTAACGACTCCGCGAGTTAAAATACACGCAGAGACATCTATCGGCGAGCGGCGGAACATGAGCGCGGGCGGATTATTCTGAATCCTAATATGCCCGTAGGTAATCATTTCTTTCTATCATTGATTTACAGTTAGGTAACATACACTGGTAGACACTATTCTTTACTTGACGACATCAAGTAAAGACAGGGCTGCCAGATTGTATATTTGGATACAAAATTTGTATAATTTGGTTGCCTATTGTATCATTTTCGTATAATTGAACGCATTGTATAATTGGATACAAAAAAAATATACAAAAAAACTTTGCGTGAACGTCACACTTCGTCTAAATATTTGGAGTGAGAGAGAAACATTTTCTATTTTGTATAATGCTAGTGGATTTTGTATAATTTTAGCAATCTTATCGGTAGAATCAAAACGTTGCAGCTGGCAGCCCTGAGTAAAGAATAGTTTGTCCGTCTGTCTAAAAGTTTGTCTTGGATAGGCTCCGAAACGGCTCAATGGATTTGAATGAAAATTTCAGTAATTAAAAATTTCGTGTATGTTCCATTTCGATGTATTGATTTTCTCAAGGTACGGCTCTTGGAAGTTATGGGGTCCGAAATATCCAGAAATTTGCAAAAAATGTATCATATTACTAAGTTATGATAGTACTATCCGGAGTTAGAGGAGGATCTAAATAAATAGGAAAACCACATCTTACGGCCATGCTTGGAAGCTTTCTTGAAAATCAGAAGTTTTTTGTTCAGTATGAACACCCATCGCCCAAGTAAATAATATTATGTTCGCAGATTGTTTCAGACTTATTAGGAATATTTTGATAAGAATACATATTACTATTTGAGTCTATAAACACTTAAAATCACTTGAAAATTTAGAAAATTATTATGTTTTCTGTCAGTAAGAACGCTGTACGAAATGAGAAAGTACATGTATTAGACGCACCTAATACTCCAATTGACTTGGCAATCGCACGGCAACATATTTTTCTTTCTTTCTCTGGCCCATTTGAGTCTCCCACTGCAGGGCAATAACTTATCTATCTCATATAAATTAATTACCTAGGTATTTTCACGCAGCAACGCTTTATTTGTGCTGTGTGATTGCCAAGTCACTATACTTAGTATAGAATTAAAATTGTCTAATATTAATAGGTACATTCACTAAATGTAGGCTTGGCTTCACATGAGATCTCACAACTTTTTCTTGACATTTTTGTGCATTTTATGTTTTTGATGGGATATTAAATGACGCGTCACGACACCATACATCCGACAAATGTGAACCTGGCTTTAAATCGTTCCTGGCACATCTAGTGTCCTATTTTCAGGATATAGTTTTTTTTGGACGTCCTTTTTCCCATCCTTGTTCCCAGCGTTTGGAACCTACGCCATTTCTATTGGAAACTGTGTCAAAGGATTCCTGTTCGTGCTCAATTTGACTACCCTCCAAAAGATAAGGCTCTATGGGATTACACAGTTCATACGCTCATACTACCTTTAGCTTTTGTAGAGGAGTTCAGTGTTAGTTACCCCTTTGGAAATGATTTTTTTGCTTTAGAACTCCCTTTAAAGGACGGTCTCCACTGACCGGACGGCACGGCAACGGATTTTACAATCTTCAAACTAAATTAAACTGTCGACACAGTAATTAAAGTCTACATTACCAGAACGGCTAGTACATGTTGCTTTCGACTTGTGTGTTGCTCGGATCTCCCTTTCCAACTTGTCTGTAATGATAGAGACGCACTAAGCGGTGAGAAAAAACCAGATCCCGCTTGACAGCGTGACGCGGAATCTGCCCGCTGTCAACAGGCTGCGCGACTTTGTAATACAGACTTTAATTACTGTGTAGACAGTTTAATTTCGTTTAAAGATTGTAAAATCCGTTGCCGTGCCGTCCGGTCCGTGGAGATAGTTCTTTATGGTTAAATGAAATGACGGTGACGGGAATGACGATATCTGAGTTGCAATGTGTTTATTTTGGGATTTTCTTTGTTCTCTGTTGAGTTCTAAAGCTGTGTAAACTAAGGAACCTTTATATTATACACCTTTTTGTCTACATGTCGGTTTTTTAGACTAATACCCCTTCTACACGATCGGGCGGTTGGGCCAACCGAAAGGGACGCAGCTATCTGTGAGAACGAGACGTATATATTACTATCTCATTCTGACAGATAGCTGCGTCCCTCTCGGTTGGCCCAACCGCCCGATCGTATGGAAGTGGTTTAAGCCGGTTCCGAATATTTACTATGCATGGTCGCATCGGTTTCGGAAAATGAAGGAAACGAACTTATTTTGAACATTTCATCCCTGTTCAATATACCAGTTTACGGCAATTTTTATTTCTCGTATACAAATTTCCTTTTGAATATATATCTTGTTTGTGCCGTAAAAATCACAATGGCTGACCAATGGGCTATAAATGGAAGGTCGGCGACATGTTTATGGAACTAGCATGCGAATTGTTTTTTATTCGTCTCAGCATCGTGGAAGATCGTTGACAATCGTAAGAGCACAAATGGTGGATAGTGATAGCGTATGAGAATGTTTTTGTGTAAGAAAGTATGAGGTTTCCTTTTCGATGGAGTTTCGTTGATTATTTTATTGCCCTGTTGAGAAAAGCAGTAAAATTAGTCTGTATTCAATAATTGTTAATGAAGATATTGAAGATAGTTTGTATAACACACGTTAGTTTATTTGTTATTTGTCACGCTGACACGGCTGATTTGGATGAAATTTTGAATGAAGATAACTTATGCTCTGAATTAACAAATAGGCTATTATTTATCCCGAAAAATACTGTTCCCTTGGGATGTCATAAAAAATAATTCTATGCGGACGAAAACGCGGGCAGAAGCCAGTCAGTTTTTAAAGTAGCGGTCCTAAGTTTTATCCCCATGTGTGTAATGAATGAGAAAATATTTGATTCTGAATTGTGGATGAAATCCGGAATACGCAAAAGCTTTTTCCGATTTATATCTATGTAGTGATGTCTCTTCATTATACTTTTTCAATTTTCACGTGCTGATTAAATTTACCATATCTTATGAAGTAGATAAACTTATAAGGAACGCCTGAAACCGATTGACGCGTAAACGGTTCAAGTTAAGAGTGCGTAATTGAAAATTCGATTGGCTATTTCGCGTTTGCACGTAAATCGTTCTCGCCGTGAGGCGTGACACGCGAGCGTGGTATCAAATTTTCGTTCACACATAATAAAACGCATTAAGTTGGCTGTCTGTCACACCGAGATGGACATCAATACCAAAAATATCAAATATAAAACGGGGGACTATCTCACGCAAGTTGATCTCGGCTCAAACTAAGTGCTACTAGACAATGATAAACAGCTTGTACTATAGGTACCTACTAGACAGACATAAACTAAATATATATTGTTCAATAGAAGTTGTAATTATAAAACAACAACAACCACGAATAACTAGCGTTAATTATATTTTGACAAGTGCGCATGTGGTCACAATTTTTTATGAATATTTAGTTGTAATGTAATTAAATAAAAAAAATGCTTTACATTTAAGTAATCAATTTGTCTGCCATTTATTTAACATTTTAATTTATTTTAATTCATATTTTTCTATATCGTTATTTTTTTTTCTTATTTGTTAACATGTAATATTTAATATCATAAGTTATTTTATGCTAGATATTAAAACAAACATACATTATAACTTAATTTACTGACACGTTCTTAAAAATGTAATCTACCTATGTCCATTTCAATACCTGATACCGATAGTGACTGTTACGCTTCGGTGTAACGTCGTCCGCGTACCGAAGCCTCGTGAGCCAATCCCCCGCAATTTTACACGCGTTTGCACGTAATAAGATCACGGAGGAATCAGCAGATTTTTATTTAGATATAAATAACCTGGAGGATCGGGAATGACCTGAGCGCGCTCGATTTTATAAGAATCGGGAGAAATTCGCGGAAGAGTTAAAAAGTTAGCCGTACATCTGTAAACTAACGTTATGAAATGCAATAAACGTTTGAGTATTGAGTATTGATTAATATTATCATGTTACAAACGTACTGAAAAATATTTTTTAACGCGACTACTCTTGACTTTATTTTTGTTTTTTGTGACATTGTATTTCTAGGATTATTTACGTAAAGTATAATTGTCTCTTTACTTGATTTGTGTGTGACAATTCGCGTTTTAAAAATACAAACTATATATTATTTTTTCTTTATTTTAATGCAATTTTTGACAACTGTCGCATAAAATACCCATGTAAAAATTACTTATGAATATTGTTAGTAGGTATAAACAAATCGTCATCACATAGTACCAATTTCACCATACTTGTTAAATGTTAATCGACTATTAGTTAGTACATTTTGACAGCTCTAATCGTCTGTTAAGTGGTTGGTAAAATCCGACATTAATCTCGCGAATTATCAAGTTTCAGATACTATATTGAAGTTGGATATTCTTTACTATTAATTAACCTATTAATTTGGCTACATATAATTATTTAACCAAAATCCCACGCCCATTACAAACTTACGTAACCAGCTTGTTAACAGTTCAAAGCCAACCTCCATTATTTTCATATACAATTGACCTGGTACGGAGCCTTTAGCCCTGAATATGTGAATACATTCCTTGCCAGCGATACGCCTCTCCTTTTAAAGTTACATGCACTTTTTAGTTGGTGGCACCGAACGACCGTTCGATTCTGGAAACTTTTAACTAGCCTCTAGCGGATTGAAGTTAAGCCTTTTGAACAGTTCAATATTATATTAGGAACGTTTATATAACATGCTTTGAAAGACGTTTAGAAGCTATATTTCAGTCAAAAGCTGGATAAACGATGTTTAGTTTAGCCATAAGTTAAGTAGGTACTAGCTTAGTGTATCCAACGGGTCCCAAGATACAGGCTCAGCCTAGTTTGGCACTCACCGGATACTGTTTCTGAATAATGTAACTGTTTATAAATTATTCTATTCTATTCTAAATGTTTTGCTCCCTCTATGTTCTCATCCTCATCATCATTTCAGCCCACTTCCACTCACTGCAAGGTAAAGGCCCCTTCATTTTTAAACCACTATGTTATACTTTTATTTATTATTCGATTATAACACTTTTAACGACAATTTCGCTATTGCAATTTTAATCCTAAAGTTAAACTATTGAAGGTAAGAAACTGTAAAATAAGGTTTTTAAACTATGCAAAGACAACTACCTACACAAACAAAGCATCTAACGTTGGAAAAACACTAACACATGATTAAATTTCCGGATATTGCACTAGTAACCATCATAACCACACCATATTTTAATTTCTGTTTAATAATCAATGAAATGGAGGGTTTTAATATTTAATATTTTTAATGATAGTAATTTCCAAACACATCAAACGTTGCAAAACCGCACACGTAAAAAGGATCAAACGAATCTAAGATCTTGGAAAAAACATCGAGAATACTTCGTGAAACATTCAGTTGAGTAGCTTTTACGATTGAGGGCGGAAACGGCCATCGTAAACTTTTTGTGGATTTGTTGCTCAACGTAACGTAATGTCGATCGACATGTTTAAAAATAAATATCTCTCTTTAAACCCAAATAAGAAAATATTTTTGCAATTAAATTAAAATTAAAATAGTGTTTTATAAATGTCTGATATTAAAACGTCTTCTGGTTCGTGTGAAATAATTTAGTTTCGCGAGAGTAAGAGAGACAATAGTAAGTGTACAATCCAGAAGGTTAGGATACTTCGTAGAGCGTAGATTTATACATATATAATTATTATGTTTAATTTATACTACTATACTCACACCTACAGGTTCAAACTACTCCCTGCATCTTAAGTTCATGAATCATAAATATCAAACCTTAACACGCCATATTTATTTCACGATAGCCATCTCTGACAGCGATCGACTCTGCCCCTTGGCCAAGTTAACCATAATAATTATTTACGCTCTCTTGTAAATGTTGTTATTTTCTATAAAATGATAACTCATATTTAGTTAAATTTATTTAAATTATCTATCTTGTTAGGTCCATGTCAATTGACAGAGAAAGATGACGAACTTTTTTTATTGTGATGTTACAGTTCGGTGTAACAGACGGCCTCTATTAATCGCTATTGCAGCATTCGGGGCATCGTTTATACATTTATAATTAGGTTTATTGGCACCGCCGTCTTGTTGTAAAACATTTACGCTTGCTTAGTTTTATGAACTGTTTTACTGTTACGGCGCGGTGTGAGGGTGTGATTTTATTTACTAATAATAGTGGTAACAAAATCGTTTCAAAATGTATTGGAGGTTTTAATGTATTAGAGGGTTAATTTTGTGGAACATAAATACTATAATACTATAATATATGGCGAAGGATATCTATATTCATATTCAAACTAAAACATATACATATGTTTTATTGATGTAAAGCAAATATTTGCGTGCTTATTTGTGTTTTAAGAAAAGTTGGGACGGTTTTCTTTATAGAATTAGAAAGTATTTTTTTTAATATTCATCTACTTAACTGCTTATCAAGACCTATCTAACGAGTCCAAACCAGGGACCGGAACCGCTTAGCATTAAAAGGGTTTTCGATAGGGTATTTGATAGAGTTGTTTTTACAAACCCGAAGGATGCGCTAAGCCTATCGTCAACTTAATCCAATAAACCACAACCAAACGATACCGTTAATTCGACCAAGCGCTAACCCAGTCCCAATACCCCATCATCTGTTACCCTTTTTAAACTGATTCGTTCGGTTTTAATCTCTATGCGCAAGTGTTTCGACTTATTAATGCACTACCGAACAATTGAATGGGTAGAGGCTAGACAGAGATCGCCCAAATGCGTAAAAAAAAGAGACGCCATCAATAGGGTAATACCCACCTTATGCTAAGCGGTTAACTAGTTCAAAGGGGTTCCCCTAACGTTAAGGTAACACAATCATAGGGTAACTACATCGATTGGGTATCCAATGATAGGGTAACCCTATCGATAGGGTTAATCAAATGAAGGGGTTTTCCGGTCCCTGGTCCAAACTCGTTGGGTCTACCTTGAGTACAGCGGAGATCCTGTTGTCACCATCCAACCCCATCATCAGATTTGTTATTTCTTAGTTACCGCATTGCATTGGCTCCGCGGGTATATAAGTACATATGTCCTATTTAAAATTTCCGCCCATTCCATAATATAACTAACGACTGGTGCAAATTTTACTCAGATTTAACAGAACATACCGACCTGCCTTTCAGCAATTCAAATATTTCTTGGTCTGATTCAAATGTGAATTATTTTGTTGGTTGGTACACACTACAGTTCCCATATGTATTTATTATTTTGAGCATCGCCTATAAAATCTAGGTCACCGCGTCATATTTAAAAAATTTAAACGTAGTTTAATCGGTAATTTAATTCGGGCTGATAATGGAAAATTACGGCTCTCTTTCACTGGGTAATTTAATTAAAATATGTTCAATTATAAAATGAACATAGTAGTTTATCTTTTATTAATTAACTAGCGATCCGCCCCGGCTTCGCACGGACACTGATATTCATATTGCTCATTAATTATAGGCTTATAGCCTGTGAAAACCGTATGAAAATCGATACAGTAATTTCTGAGATAAGCCCTAACAAACAACTCATCGCGGCGGGGATCTTTAACTTATAACATGTAGTGATATAATTATTAGTACAAAATAAACGTCTTCGGTAGCCTAATGGTTTGACCTGCGGACTCTTAAGCAGAGAGAGGGTCGTGGGTTCGAACCCGGGCTCGCACCTATGAATTTATCTGCGAAATATAATTTGTAAATTTAACATGATCTTTTCGGTGAAGGAAAACATCGTGAGGAAACCTGCATACACCTGCAAAGCAATTTGACGGTGTGTGCGAAGTCCCCAATCCGCACTGGGCCCACGTGGGAACTATAGCCCAAACCCTCTCATTGTGAGTAGAGGCCTGTGCCCAGCAGTGGGACGTATATAGGCTGGATATTATTATTATTTTATTATTATAAATGTCTTTGGACAATGTCACACAATTTGACATATTTTTTTATATATCAGATTTAATAATGTATATTGTTTTTGTTACAGGTACGTTGTTTATGTTCGGAGCTTGAAATTTCTGTAATACATGTAATTTTGGTAAGTTAATTAGATAATAAAATTAAAATTGCATCAATTTCTTTGAAAGTTGATCGTAAGTATATTTGTACTGTTGTTATTTTTGGAACCTTTTCGAATATGAAAAATAATTTAATTTAAAAAATACCATGCATCTATTTTGTAATTATTTAATTTAATATAGGTATAAAGTAATCAGTAATATAATATATAACTTTTCTCAGACCGAAGACTATCTTAAAAGCTTGATAAAATACAATGATAGTCATCTATATTGATTGACTCACAGCGTCAATAAATCCCCCATTCATCAATATGAATTGGTTACCATTTAGCTGCATTCTTTTGTATGAGTCGGTGTGTATGAATCACACGCCGTGGGACATTGGGAAATGTTTATGTACGAGAATTATTTAAATATGTGTGAAATTAGGACGTAAAATTATATTTGCATGAAGTCATTTCTTTCTTCGAAAGCTATTGTCAATATGAAATAAGTTTTCCTTTTATATATTCGCCCCAAACTTATTTGGGTAATTCTCCGAGCGTTTCAACCGCTCTCATTCTCCTGGTCGCATTAATGTCGATATTCCTGTAGCTTTGGATGCTATTTTGGGTTATCTTGTAGAGTGCCCTGACTTCTACAAAATAACTGAAAATGCTATCCTAATCTATAGGGAATTCGAAATAAATGCGACCAGGAGAATGAGAGCGGTTGAAACGCTCTGAGAATTACCCATTTAAAAGTTCAGCTTTCGTTTTTTTTAATGGTTTGACCTACAGTGTTTTTAAATACAAGCTTTTGTACCGTTTAATAACTTAAATTGTGAAACTTACTGATAACCAAAATTCACGGTAATTTCCATGAATATTCATATTTTTATTAGAAAGAACATTTTCAGCACTTTTTTGAGAAGGTTTCGAAGTTTTTGGGAATGTTCTGGAACTTTCACATTGCTGCTTTAGACTGCAAAGGTAAAGGGTTAAGTAGAGTTTTTAACTTCAACTTTCGTGTGTCTGATAATTCCACATACCGTGTGAACTGCTTATTGTACTTCCTTGTTGAATAACCATATGTTTCCGCTTACATAATGATATGTAACGTTCTCAATATAAAGGGACCTTATGGAGGAAGGCAGTTACGCTCTTCTTATTCTTGTAACTATACGAATACTACGGTAACACTTCTAAAAACGGCGTAACCGCCTGCCTCCATAAGGTCCCTTTATATTGAGAACGTCACATAACACACAAAGTACAGTCGGCCGCAGTACCATAATTATTCAGAGCGATCGTTAGCCTGTAATTTTTAAAGGCAAAACCGCGTCGGTTATTGCTTGTCATCATTTGTACTGAGATTCCGAATTTTTTAGTGTGGCCCAAGTTATAAACTGTTAGACGGTAAAACTAGTGACAGT
This sequence comes from Tortrix viridana, assembly GCA_963241965.1. Lineage (NCBI taxonomy): Eukaryota > Metazoa > Arthropoda > Insecta > Lepidoptera > Tortricidae > Tortrix > Tortrix viridana. The sequence goes on along the minus strand of OY725196.1, from coordinate 3,386,208 downwards.
ACAAGTGACTAGACAATATTATGTATAAGCTTAAAGAACGTCTAGAGTTTTATACAAACACGTGCACGTTTGGCGTGTCTGTATTGAAAAATAATATGAGCGCTAACTTGGTTTTTGTATGTAAACGTCCGGAGCGGGCACCCGCTCCGTGCACCCGCGCGAGTTGCGTACGCTCTTAAGGTGGATTTAGACGACGCGTGATAGCGCGAGACGAGTCCGTCTCGTGTTTCAGTCTCGTCTAAACGGCTGAACGGATTTGGATAAAATTTGACACACAGATAGTTCAGAATCAGTACTATCTGTATGCTAAATTTTATCCAAATCCGTTGAGTCGTTTCGACGGGATTGAAGCACGAGCCTGCCTCGGCTCGCGCTATCACGCGCCGTCTAGATTCCACCTTTAAACATAACCGCTAGCTCTTGGAAGTTGAGCCACGCCGTGGTCCAGCAAGATGGAGATTAATGACGCCGGGCCCGCCTCTCACCGGATCACCTAATGCGATAATCTTGTTCGGAAAACAATGGACACGCACTGACTTTTATTTTATTAATTATTTCGTAAATAAACTGAGAAACTCGATGCAAGTCGCTGGCACTCGTCGTGGCTTATGTTTGAAATCGAGATGAGGCATAAAAGCCGTTTTATTAAGTTCATCTTGAGTAAATTGACCACCTCAAGACAAGGTTTAATCTATTAAACGTTGAGTTATAGAAAATCGTCATCTCTAATCCACCAAAAAAAAAAACCTAAACCTAACCGACAGAAGTCGCTAAGATTTGGTGATCATTTACTAAATTTGATCTACAGGTACAATTTAATTTGGTGATCAAAGATAATTTTGGTGGTCATTATATTTATCGTCATAAAAAATAGATATCTCTTAGCGTTATAAATGCCGCCAAGCAACCGTGTTCCACTAAACTGACACCCGATGAAATTACTAACATTGTCGTATTCCATCTTTATCTTTGACTTTGCAAATTTCAATGGGAATCCTACGCCCCCAGGCTACGTAATCCACTAATCTTAGTCTTCACACCTTAACAAACGACTGCACTGCCCGAACACCTTGAAACCAATACGAACGTCAAACCAGTTATCAGTGTGTTTGCATCGCGCTCAAAACGCCCAAACCCAGTCGTTAATCAGTCGTGTTGCTGTCGCTGTCCGTCCGTCAGTCGTGACTATTAGTCATGGGGGCCATTCTGCAAGAATTTTACCTTCTATTTATGTTGAATACAATTTGAAGGTGTTTTTTTGGGGTCGATATTCTTATTTGTATTTGTACTAATAATATAAATGTGAAAGTGGTTGTTTTTTGTTTCACGTCTTCATGGATCAACGCAATCGATGTGAAATTCGGTACAGATAGGACAGACGCTGATTCTTTGTCCCGTAAAACGATTCAATAACTGCCTCGACGAAGTAAAGCGCAAGAACTAGTGTGTTACGTTTAGAACAGCTCAAAAGAATTCTGGAACACGTTTTTAAACAAGATTATTCAACAGTTTTACACAAATTTATCTACGTTGAACAAACGTAGCGTGACACAAAAAAACCGTTTTAATTTTAAACTCGTTTAATTTGCCACGTATTAAGCCGCACGACGGAACCCTTTCCCGTGCACCGTTTTCGTTTTACTTGTTTTTTATGAGGTTTATTTCGTTTCCCGTAAATGCCATTCAGCACCCGTATTACCGTCGGCTTTACGATGGATAAGTGTGGATACAGCATCCGTCCCTCTCGCACTTACATACTGGTCAGTGAGGGACAGATGTTTAATCCGTTTGTCCACATGATCAACACGACCATAATAGGCATCCAGCCCCTCGTTTCTACTCTCATTGCAGTCATAAAATTGTGCAAGCCACGTTGAAGTACCTAGTGGTTTTGGCGGCCTTTTTTGAAGTTTTCTTGCTTATTCTTGTCCACTGGTTATTAGTTTGTGGCGGTTTTGCTGGATCTTCAATTTTAAACGAACTATAAACGTGGTTATTGTTTTTAAAGAAATGAGTTATTTATCGAATTTATATGCTAATTCATTCGCGTAAAGTCTTTTATCGATTTTCCCTCGGGAATCCTATCCTGCCCTAATCCTATGTGTCAATCCATTATAAGAACCGCAACATAAACAGCCGTACAAACTTACACATTTACATATAATATAAGTAGGAAGTTGGATTCGTATTGCACAAAGTTGTTAATAGAACAAGAAACTTTTGCGGTCGCGTCCACTCATTTTACTATGTGAACAAAATAATAAATTCGTAATCCGAAGCCATTACGTCGAAAAACAACGCTTTTTAAAGTCTCCTTGCCTTTGTTCTTTTTTAATTATAACGGAACTATAGTTGTAGAATACCTCTCCAAATCGTGATGATTTCGAAGCTCAATGTTACGAATTGTTTAGTGTTAGGCAACGCCGCGTTGTCGGCCATGTTGAAATCTATCCGATGTTATCACTTAATCTGCATCGGTGGATATATTGTTTTGACATACATGTGTTTGGGATTAGAGTAAGGTCTTTTTAGTTGAAAGGAATTTTTGGGCTTGAGTTTGTAAGGTCATGAAACATACACTCCAAGAGCACATATAAGCCGTTTAGTAATTGAACATTGTGAAGGCAATCTTTAGATTATCCAGTTTAATGGAAACATAACACCTGCTAGCTACCTAACACAACACCTGTTAGGGAGTCGTTGGAGTCAGGCCGCAATGGATCGTTCCCGCTGGAAATCAATGAGGGAGGCCTATGTTCAGCGTCGAGCTCTGGGCAGAGATTATGACGATAAGACCTGGAGAAAATTAATATTTAGGAGACCAAGATGAGACGAACACGCCTTATGGTCTCGGAATGTCCTAAATAAGGTCCGCAACGTCAGGACTTTCGGGACTCATGTTTAAACTAATTGCACGCGATGGAATTCGCTAAAGTAAATTTATTATCAATGGCCTCAGAAACTTCTATTGTGCCAATGTTTTGAATAAATTGTTATAGTGTTTAGGCATAGTAACTCACCAGGAATGGGATTACGATGGTAATTACTGATTAGTTAACAAATTCATCGGCTCCCAGTGCACGTAATACTTTGTATATTCTCTGCCAACGGCTAGTTAGTAACGGGCGTATTAGGTGATGCAACTAAACTAGCGCTTGGTGCTGTTCTGCAGCATCATTTAGGTCAGTTGTTTTAAAGCATGAATTTAAGCGTTAAGCTATTAATTAGCCGTTTTTAGTTAATATGCATTGCTTTTTGATAAACATTACGTGACTACTTAACAATGATGTATTTATAGATGTATAAGTAAATAATACATATGTATGTATGTATATGTATAAACTTTTTTGTACAAAAACATCTATATTATTACACACATATTAAAATAACAGAAATATAAGTAGGTAGTTCAAAGGGCCCCTCCCCTAAGGTATCCCTTTAAGCGCTCGCTTTCAGTTAAAGAGTTAAATTTAAAGAAAGAAATTTTGCAGAAAAACCTGTTTGGAAGAAATAAAAACCAAATTCTTCATCAAGTAGCTTTCCAAGCCCACATACCACACTCCGATGACCATACACGATATTAAATGGCTCCAAACCCCTAAAATATGCATAATTCATGTATCTAGATTTTTCAAACACACGTTAAGCCGCGTCCACACATGCTGGGAGAGATAAGGCACGTTCCCTATTCCAACTTTAATTAATTGTACCCGTATCGTGGAAGAAAAATGCCGAGTCATGTGGACTTGCCTCAGTTGGCGCGATGACAAAGCCACTTCAATCGTATAGCGGAGCCTGAGGGTTTGAATTGCGATGTACTGATGGAAGGTTGGTTAGTTGAAATATTAAAAGGGTTAGGAAGGTTAGTTACTGGGTAAAGCAAGTTCAGGGCATTAATACTTGACAAAATAAAGCATAACGTGTACGAGTATATAACAAAACTGCCAAGAGGTTCCGCAATATTTACTTCTCGAATATTGCAAGACCACAAGAATCATCATACATATATTCATATATTGCTCGAAGGCTTGAACGCTAGCTTATAATTAGAGAAATCTAACATTATACCTAGTACTATCTGGACTGATGCGACCATGTCCAATAGTTGCGCCTGTTGTGTTTTCCTGCAAAACTACGCAGATATTTAATATTATTTTTACAGTTTTATATAATGCTAGAATAAGTAGTGACATTGTTATATTTTCATTTAAAAAATGACTAACTGTTGAGTTTCTTGCGGCGCTTCTTCTCAGCAGTGGTCTCCTCTTGGGAAGCGCTGGTAGATTTTGACGTGTAAAAGTGCCCGTGCGGCCTACTTACTGAATAAATATCTTTTATCTTTATCTTTTTTTATCAGATAAATATTTGCCCCTTCCGGGAAGCGAACACGGGAGCAAGATCGAGGCAAGATCACTACCAACTAGGCTAACCGCGTCGTATAATACATACAACCTACTACTTTTAGGTAGAATAATACGCTTTTGAGATTAAATATTTATAGTAACAGTTTGATTATTTATATATATAGAGTTAGCGTATAAACAGACAGACAGACAGCCAGAAGCGAAAAGCGACTTTATTTTATACTATGCAAGGATTTTCAACAAATGTTTGAGCAATATTGTACGCATAAACAAATTTAAGTCTTCCCGACAACGGAAACTCACAGGATTGTTCGAAACACAAACACCGTTTCCAAATTTGAGCTTAACACAACTGCAACGGTTTAAACAATGGACGTACCGACAAACGTACAAACTAATAGAGGCACGTAGCAGCAACAAATATAGGGACAAAAAGTTTATTGCATCCGACAAATTTACCCTGAATGCAACGAGTCAAAGACTAATAGAATAGAAGCGAAATATAAACATGCAGTAGAATTGAGGATCTTATCTTTAAAGACGGTAAAAAATAAGCTTATTGATAAAGTGATGTAAAGATGTCATATTCAGAAATATAATGTCACTGTCCTAAGCGTGCGTACAGCCGGAAAGAGAAACGGAAATTGCGAATTTTTTAAATTTTTAGTCTTGAGTACATACTATGGAGTCAAATTGATGGATTGGAATTTCAAATATGACACGTAAACTGAATTCGAATAAATTTTATTACGCCACACGGAATTAGCGCCAAAGCTAGCGAACAACAGAATGTACATTATAGTCGTTTCGGCCAAAGAGTTTTCGAGTGGTCAAAGAGAGCAAGAGTCCGATTGATGGACGGTGTATATTCAGGCTGGACCTTCCTCTATCACCCGGTAATTTGGTGTGCGACATTTCCGTGACACTAATAATTACGCTTTATGTTGCTTAACTTATCTTACTGTAGCCGAGGACGTTTGTCATCTTTCGGCCGTCCAAGGTCGTCTATGAAGATGAGAAGTATGCTCATAAACATTTGCAAGGCAAGCCAGTCTGTTCACTCAAATCGCGTTCACGGAGATAGCTGCAGTTTGTCAGATTGTGAGGGTAAACGTAACTTGTGAATAGTTGAGCGAACTCCGTAAACGGCGGAGTTGGCCGGCGTCATCTTTGAGTAGATGGTGTGATAGATACGTTAATACTGGGATTCTGGAAGTGAATTCTTTGAGTTTGGTTAATAAAATATGAAAATTTGTATGTGTAGAGTTTTCAGCAACCCCCATTTCAAATACTGGTTGATTTATGGAAAAATAATAGGCACCCCATAATCTTTATTCTAGGGTTAAGCGTGTGCGTTATGAGTAACGGAATAGAGGTCTTCATAAGAAGTGTTAAACCCTGACCAGTTTGGGAGTGAACGGAACTGTCCCGTTCAGTGCATGGAACTGAGGTTGAAATGAATAGCGAAGGTAGAAAATCACACATTACGCGCCGACGTTCTCGCGATCTTTAGAGGTCATACAGAGAGTAGAAAAGTGAAGTTAAATGGACGTCTTTCAGATGATGATGATGATGTTAAAGATATAAAGGGAAAGCTATCTCTGAAGATAGATTTTTCCTGTGACTAGGTGTTTTGTATTTTTTTTTACTTTTATACAATTAAAAGAAAATAAATGTCATTGGACAATCAGAGACTAATTGACCTAGTCCCAAAGTAAGCTCTGTGCTAGTAATATTAATACAAGACAACGATAAAAGAGAAATGCAAACTTAAATACATAGAAAACGTCCAAGACTAAGGAACAAATACCTACTCGTGCATCACAAAAATATTTGCCCATGCCGGGAATCAAACTCGGGATCGCTAGCTTCGCAGGCAATGCCACAAACTAGGCTACCCGCGCCGTCAATATTTATATTTGACGTATGGGAAGATATTCCGAAGTATTTTTTTCCGAATATTACCTAATTTGTCCGAATTTTCATTTTTCCGAAATCTATGTTATGCTGGAGCTATTTAAAATTAAAAACATATTTGAATCGCTATACTTAGGTTAGGTTAGGTTTAATTTATGTGCGATATCAAAAAATTAAGTCTTCATTAAAAAAATGGCATTCGAAATTGTGAAAATTCGGGATTTCAATCAATTCCGAATTATGACTCTTCGGAGTTATGTAGTGTACCCTTGACGTATCTACAATTTACTTCATCAAATTTGCCATGTCACACTATTTCCAAAATTTCCGACGCCTCGCATTTGCATAGTTGCCTGGCAGTGTACGGGCCAAGTTCCGAGACATATCTACGCGAATAATTTGATGAAGCTGTTAAGTAGTTGCGTTACATTAACGTGGAACTTCTACACGATCAGTGCTACATGCCATCTTACAAAATGAAGTCAAAATCTTGTACAGATTATTAAAGTTGAATATTAAGTCTGTGGTATTTTGTAATGGACGTACGGCCTACTTTGTCAATGTTTTTTTTTCCCGAATGGCAAACAGTCATGTATAGTTTAAAATTAGCACCAATACCTGGGCGTTATATTTTAAACAACGCTAAAGAAATACCAAATTGACAGACATAATAATTACTAATTTCTTGTTTACGTTTATTTTAAAGTTATGTTTACTTTTTAAATAACACTACTTACTTTAATCGCTAGTATATGAAATATAAGCTAATAAAAGATGAAAAATTGACCAAATCTAAACGAGACTATTATGTGAATACTTATAGTAAAACTATTTGCCCGAAGCCTATTTATTATTTAAATTGATGGAGGCGTGCCGTGTATAAAAACAAGCCAAGTCCGTAGATGCCCCTTTGACAGAAATCAACCAAATAAATATCGTAAATATATAACCGCCAATCGCCGCTAACGGCTAGACGCTTTTTTGCCGCCATTTTAAACGTCAGAATGAATTAATAAGATTGTCAAAAAGTTAAAACGGATACCAATTTAAAATTCATCGGATTTAAAAGTAAATTTTTGGTTAAATATGGAGTATATTTAAAAATTAAAATTAACAGCTCTCCGTTAGCGGCGTTGTTGAGTTTTACACAGCAGTTATCCAAAATTGGGTAGTCGGATGCAATTAAATTTTACATTTCAATCAAGAGAAGTGAAGTGTTTATTTCCACGCCAAAAGCCGTAAAAGAGAGTTAACGGTTTTTATGTAAGCTGTTAAAGTACTATTACTATGTTATTTCTCTTCATAGAAAACTTCCCGATTAGTTTTTTACAGCTCAATAAGAAACACTTATATAAACATTATACTTACCTCGACAAGCATACATTTAGTCCAAAATGTTATAAACTATCATCAATAACTTACCATTAATGGGTGAATCAACTTCTTGTGGTTATCCTGCCCCCTTGACTCCTGGACAACAGTGAGAGTTTCTTAGAAAAATGGTTTTTAATATTCACTTCTAATATGCTTAGATGAAAACCCATGAAGTAATGGCCACAAAATTGATGTTTGGTGGATTTAAATACTTTAAATTCATCGTTTTGAACAGTTGTCCAAGAGACGTCACCATGACAACGAGGGACAAAAAATAGTTGATTGACCCTAATACAGAAAAAAGGCCTCTGAAAACAGAATCAAAGCTAACAAATACAAAAGACGACCAAAAGCGTGCAATTCACCCGATTTTTAAAAGTTTCAACGACATGTCAACTAACTTCAGCGGCATACACATGCACTTAACATTTCAGTCTACGCGACACTTCCTAACTGCCCGTCAGCACGACGTAGAGCGGTGTCAGGTATCGTGAGATTCGAAAGTGTCAGAGAAAAATGTCCGCTCGATCTAGATTGACATTCGTTTTCGTATGTCACGTCACTTCGTGAAGGAAGGACAAGTTGAATTTGTTTTCTTTTTTGTTCATTTTCCGTGAAGTAAAAAGTTTGTTTAGGAATTCTGATGTACCGATGAATTTGTTCGTTAGAACGCATGACTAAATGGTCAGTGTGTTTTGTGTAAGCGTGTTTAAATATTTAACAGTCTTGAATTGAATAAATAAATAATAAATATCAGGGGACAAATTGATCTAGTCACGAACTAAGCTCTAGGCTTCCTGTCTGAATCAGCACCATTCTTGTTCAATTTAAAAACTGGGCCTAATCCAATTCCTTGATCTCAGTAAGTACGGTCACACACAATGTATTTTCTTTCACACATACTCCCTTTTCCTTGAATAATAGCATAGGTTATGCGCATACGCAATTCGCGTACACCTGCAAAATGTACGCTAAATATTGCTTTGCGCGTCTGCTACAATTCGCAGGTTACTAACATACATGTTTACCGTTTCATTTATAATAGAAGTTCCCGCAAATGGACAGTTGCGTGCATATTGGAGGTATGATTCATCAGAAGATCAGAAGTTACGACGTCACGTATCTTTGAACTCGTGATTGCTTTCACTTGACTTTATGATGAGAAACACACGTTGCTATCCTGTCTTTGGAATTTGGGAGGAACTATCGCGTGCTAGAATTGTCATGCCACCATAGAACGGGGGGCCCAATATAACCGTGTGTATCATGTGGGTATAAACGTGAATAAACCATCTGTCACTCACTGACCAGTATGTATGTGCGAGAGTGACGGATGCTGTATCCACTTATCCACCGCGATAAAGACGACCGTAATACGAGGGTTGCCGTAATAAAGTGTGGTCAATAGTGTCAAGACACAAGAAACAAATGACGACGCGGTTGAGCTAGACGCTGGCAGCGGTCCCTTTAGCTCTGTCTCTTTACTGACTGGAAATTAGCAGGTTTTACGGGTTCATACTAGCCTCAGAGCTTTATCCATTTGCGGTTTCAGTCTATCAGCTGATAATCTTATATTCGTATTATGTTAATCAGTGTTAATAAATGCGAAAACGCCTCAAGCCGCATTGCATTGCAGTTGTAAATGTTCTCGAATAAACGTCTACGGGCGATTTGCATTTCATCCGATGTTGTTGGCGGCCATTTTGGTAGCGTAATTAATCTGGTGATGTTTAGTGGATTTATTAGTTTAAAACTGACGTAAATAGAGTGACTAGCCACGATGCGCTTAAAAATCATTAAATACCTAATTAGTAGTACAGTAGTACAGCTTTGTGCGTGGCTGTCCTGCGGGGTGACAGAAGTTGACGGGGACGAGGCATATGCAGGGCTCGGTTAATGGTAATTTTTTAAGCCGTTATTATGTTCTTGACGCAAAACTATTCATTCATTTCGTTTCATTCGGTTTTAACTAGTTTTTGGGGAAGTTTTCACAAAAGCCCTTTGAGTACTTACCGCCGTTCAGTAATTAACATTTTGTGGTAACTAACTGCTAAATAATATAAACTTCGTCTTGTTCTTCATCCAATGCATTATTTTTCAAGCTCACTGCACTTTTTGTGTTAAGTTCTCAATGCAAAATGCATAGCAGTTGGACATTGGAAAGCGATGAGTAACTTTTGAAATGTTTCTTCTGCTGCATTCAGTTTTCTGATTACGCGTTTTGTTTTCACAAATGGGTTCTGGATTCCCTGAATCCTCTAACCCGATTTTAATAGATACTACCAAAAGACACAACCAACCTTAAATTCTTAATGACGAAGATGCCCTTATAAGAAGCGAGGTCTTAACTTTTTCCGAACGCCATTTAAATTCATGAATGCATTTCAACGCATCAGAGAACCGTTTTTTAAGGAAAATCGTTCTGTCAATGAATCATTCTGTAGACGGATCGGTCGAAACCTTAAAACTTAGTCATTGGCAATTCCTTGCGGTTGCCTCTCATTTATATTCATGTCGCGTACATGCTAATAGATGCTCATGTAATTGTCTATTAGTCACTACATGCATTGTATTAGTAGATAGATCCGTTAAACAAATTGAAAGTTTGGGATAGTTTTGTGACTCATCTTAAGTTTTTTTTCAAGTTAGAAAATTGTTGCCCCGTCTGTTCGAAAGACATGAAAGTACATAATAAATGTACTAAATTTACTTTTTGATACGTTAAAGATTGTGATTATATCGAGGTCAATTTATCACTGTAATGTTCAAATCATTTAACTCATGAAACAAATGTAGCACACTTTTTTTCTAAAAAATTGTAAAATTCTTAGTTTGTAAAGGTATCTTTGTAGATTTAGATTTAAATCGAAAAATACATGTATGAAACCACTCTGGATGAGAGTAGCAGTTGACCAACCTAAGAAGGAAAGAACTATTTCCAGCTGTGGACGTGTTTTTGCTGACATGATGATGATGACAATGACGATTAATATTCTAGAAATACAAAAAGTAAATTCAAAAAAACTTCTTTTTGACTTTAGAAACAAGAATCAGCTGAGGAAATCTACCTCCTAGTACCAGGACTTCATAGTCCTTTAAGAACATTGTCATCGCTAACACTTTTCCAACTACACCGTGCACTGGCCAGTATATTACTGTTCTTGACGTTACTTTGTCATAAGCCAAGTTTAAACATGTTATTAAGCGAAGTGCCTTGCCGAGAAATTTAATATGCGGCGAGGCAGCCACAATAATGTCACTGGATGCAAGCAATTTTGTCACCTGTACTGGAGTGATATAGTGCAGGTAATATACATCTGCGTCATGGGTGTATTTGGGGTTTTACATATTGTTATTGGCAAAATTTGTTCGATTTTCGAATGTATTTTATGTAGGGAAAATGGTGCTGCTGAAAACAAAGCTATAATAGTTCAAATACAGAAGGCGCGTTCTAACAAAATAGGCGTTTAGGTAGTGCAACGTTCCTTTTCTTTCGCTTAATTCGTTTTCATTCACACTCAAACTAAGGCCATACAAAAGTCACCCCCCAGATACGCAAGCCGGTGTACTTGCAGCTTCTTGCTTAAAGTGCGGAGTGCGTCGGACTTGCTCTAGGGAATGGTCATAAACCAGAGAGTGAACAGGCGAGAGCGTATGTATGGAGAAAAGGGTGGCTTTTTACCGAGCGAAGCCATTTTAACGGTCTACGTATGTATTGTATGTGACCAAAATCTGATGTTCCACATTTAGCTCCTAAACTATTGGACCGATTTCAATGAATGGGGTGTCATATGATTCGTCAAAAACGTGAGAGTGTCATATACTATTTAGTACGCATTTTTTGTTTCTACATTTTCCTGTCCATGCTTTTCTTCTAGATCTGCAATAATAGACTCTGCCTTAGTAATCAAGCAAGAGAAGCCTTTCCTGTGCCCTCTGACCATACCTCTGATTACCTTTACGTGTAATTCCGGTCTCCCATGTAAACCAGTGACAGAGGAATCCTGGCCAATTCCCCTTGGATTAGTCACTGACGGCCCTTTGTGCTGCTCGAAATTAATGTTCACACGGATGCATACGAGCGAGGTTTCGGTGCTGTACTTTAGCAGCTTTACAATGCCAGGCTCACTGATTTCTTTACTATGTCGACCTCGATTGAAATGGCATCGATTTGAATAATATACTTCTTGATTATTAACTGCTGTTTTGTAAGTTAATGAACTCATTCCTAGAAATATATTTTTAAGTGGAAATCTTTATTTACGGTTTGAGACTTATTGGTAACTAACTTTTGTGTGCGACTTCGTCACCGTAGAACTCGTTTATAGCTTTTCCCTCGGAAACTTAATTTTTTTCTAGGATAAAAGAATATTGTCCTTCCCCGGGGTTTAAACAACGCCATACCAAATGCTTAGCCGTGAACCCGTAATAGACAGCCTCTTTCGCATTTATAATTCAAGTAGGGATAGGAATTATGGCTAATTTCAATCCGCATTAAAACAATCTGTTCAATAAACTGATTTCTTACATGTCAGTAACTTAAATGTAAATCAATTAGCGACACTTTGAACAAGAATGGGTTTTTATAACTAAAAAAGTTATTTATAAGGAAGTTTACTAACGTTAACGACGAAAACTTAACTAATTTGACGATAGTCAAATTTCGTTACTTCTAAAAATAATTTTGTATCAGTCAGATAAAGTTTTAATACACTTTGACAAATGTCCTAAATTTAGGCAACGGGTTAAAAATAGTCGTTTTAGTAATGTTAGAAATTAGTACTAGTGTTTCTAACTATTGAGAATTCTTTGCAGTCAATTTGAGTTTCTTCTTGCTTTAGATCTTGTGAAACGTAAACCACCATTGATAGGACATAAGTCTTAGTCAGTAAAGGTACGTACCTATTATTTAGCATACAATGGACCGCTTTACGTAAGCCAGCTTACGAAATATGAATCGATGAAATGTTTTCTGATTCGTGTCAACACAGTCAGGGTACACTGCAGTGGTGTTCTCGAGCACTGCAGAATCGCTCGGTTATCCCTCTCTACCTAGTCTATAATGAAAGAGATATAAAGAGCGACAAGCGAGAAATGCTAGTGGTGTTATGCGTAATGTGCCTTAGCCCCAGTGTCATAAGCTTCATTTTATCCCGAGAAAATGCACGGGCTAACGGAGAGTTACATAGAAGGTATTATTTTATGTCGCAATCCTGGAATGAAATGATTCATATTATACAAATAATCGTTTTTATTTAAGACCAAGGCACATAATAATGCTAAAAATCTATACTAAAAGTAATAAAATAAAAAATTACATATAAAATTTTTAAAATCTAAAATTAACAAAACTTCAATCTATTATTAAATTCTACATTATAATTAAGACAAAACATAACATTTCAAACTAAAAAAATTGACTAAAATTAGCCCATTTGCTATTTTTGTATTATTTAATCCGTGTGGAGCAGCGTACGCGCACCTAGCGTCTTCAACGCCCACTTACAAGCCATTGTTGAAGTCAATAGTATTCAATCTGGCCTACGGACGGACGGACAAATAAACCGCGTGATTAACGAGTTTAGGGTCCAACGGGAACTGTTTATGTGTGTTTGTTAAAAACGTATACCTACTACTGGCATTTTCCTATGACTTCGGAACTGACTATTCCGGAATAAAATAATCCTGTTCCTACTCCAAAACACGGTCTTTACTAACATTATTAAATACTAGTACTACACAAATCCAGGACATGACCATTTGTGCTGAACTTCATCCAAATCCGTTCAGCCGAGATAGAAAGACAAACATTTAAACATCCTTTGCCTTACATAGTTCTATTAATAGGAAGTAGCTAGATTTTCTAGATCGATTGGCTGAGATTGATTGATGGTTGACTGGTAGAGAATGCCTTAAGGCATTAAGTCCGCCATTTGTACTTTATTTTTATTGTGCAATCAAGTTTAAATAAATAAATAATTGATAAGTCAGTATGAACAAAATTACTTAATTAATTATAATTTCCGTGATGGGGAATTAATATTAAATCTTTTAGGTCATCAAGAAAAAATGACGAATTCAGTTTTAACAACCATTATCTTATACGTGACATTGATAGATTATCTAAATCATTAATAAAGTATGCATCGACCTCAATCCAACCATAGACTAATTTACGCAATGCTTTTAAAAAGAACAATGGACGAGTCTTTGGTACAAGTGAAACGGCAAGGTCGCTCATTGACTCGGCAAATGCATTGGCATAGACATTATAGACAATAGATGATAGATTAGTCATCGTGTGAAATGGTCTATGGCCAAAAATTGACTGACTTTTAATTGTATTAATAGGTTAAATGGTCACAGGCCCATTATTTATAAACCGTTTGAACAAAAAACATGTGTTTTTAAATTTATTTTCCTCGTAAATCCTACGTTACTTTTTTTTTACTTCAAGAAAGAATCTTGTGTCAGTTAACTAAAGATAAAAGTTACTTTGACAAAAGTCCTAAATTTAATGTCTTAAGAGGTTAAAGGGAAATCCATTTTATTATCAGACGAATAGCCACTATTTATAATACAGTAACTATCATATAGAAGTAATTATTACTATTTGCATCTCAACTGACAATTTTAATAACTTTAAAAATCTAAGCAAAAAAGCAAAGCCAAAAATATAAAATTACTAACTAAAAAATGGCTTCCCAGAAAAACGCTAACTGAGACGTCATATTATCATCGTAGACATTTTTTGTTCCCACCTGTAAATTTAAAACGCACGTTGAAAGTTTTTGTTTCTGGCCACACCACACCACATACTTTTTTACTGACAGCCATTTTAAAATAATAAAAAGAATGAAGGGCTCATTAAATGCATTATGACTTTTTCTGAAGGTTGGTATTCCTGCTCTTCGTAGTAAAAGAAAATCGTATTTGTTGTAAAGCTTTTATCGTAAAGCTCTCTTGTTACTTACTGCAGAAGGTTGATTTTTGCTCCAGTTGATAAATTGGATACCGGCCCTTTTGATTTAGAAAGAAGGTATTTAAGGGTTAGTCAGGTTTCATACACGCGTAACCAACTTAATTGCATCATTGTATGACACGAACGATTTTAACGGAGCTGTGCTGGCTAGTATTGTTAAATTAAAGATATGTTTAACCCGCTGGGATCTTGTGTAAAACCTGAGGCGAAAATTATTTCTTATTCACGTAATGTTGACTTATTCTTATTTGCAGTACTGAAGTCACATTGCACAGCACAGATACTTAAATATATAAGTTGGTATCTAAGCTTATGGAGCAGCTCCTATACTACTTTAAAAATAGTATAAATAACTGCTATTCCTTAAAGACATCATAGAAGGAAAGATAGAAAGAAGTAGAGGCAGAGGGAGACCAAGGCGAAATTACTTGGAGCAAATACGAGTAAAGGAGAAGGTTAAGGTCGTGTCGTACCAGAAAGTCAAGCAGTTGACAGAGGATCGGAGCGGTTGGCGATTACTCCACCGATAAGAGCCTGGCTCTTAAATAAATAGAGAAAGAGAGCTGATATTTATATCATTTCCCTTTGAGTAGGACTTAGAGAAAACATTGGATTTTCCCACCTTTTATTGAATTAGCGCTGTCGAAATTAGAACTTTTCAGTTAACGTTCACTTCTGGTGCAGAGAAGTTGTAATTAGCCATTACCACGTTGAAGCAGGTCTATTACAAATAATTACTACGTCGTTACATAAACACACATCGCCTTAACTTTTTAAACCAAATTACCACATACGCACGCCCGTGCGATAAATCATGGCCGTCAAGAACGCAGTTCAAATTTCAAATTTGGAAAAAAGAACGCCCCGGGTGCGTTCCGAATGCCGCCGATTCCGATTTGAGGATCGCTACGTGTTCTGAATTCGAATACACACAGATAGCAATAAAAATCTGGCCGGCGAGAGTTTGCCAGCACTAGATTTGTGCTGACGTTTCCGATTTTACGGTTCCGAGATTTGAAATTCGAAGATTTAACGGACCGACGGTTTGTTGTTTTAAATTCATGCGCCACTTATTGCGGTGCGTTTGAATTCAATTCTAAATTTGATTTACGAGTATAATGATATTTTACGTACGTTTGTATGATGATAGCGATCGCCATACTACTAACAGTAGGTATAATGATTCAGTTTAATTGCCGATATGTATACTTCGAATTTAATATTGGATAATATTTGGCATATACTTTTCTTTGTTCTCGGTTTCAAAATACAATTAAAACTAACTTATCAAAGTTAAAATCGAATCGAACCTTAACTCTTGGTCAATCAGTAAATCTAATACAATACTAAAAGCGTTAAAATTCCCTGATATCGAGATAACCTTTGCTAATGCTTCTATCTGATCGGTTTGCGCATACGCAGGACAAATCGCAGTGACCCGAGCGTTTCGCAAGCGCTCGTGGGAAATCGGCGAATAGAAAGAGACGGGACGATGACGCAATTTTTGAAGAGATTGGTTTTGGTGAGACGAGATAGAGATACCGAGGACCATTGCATTTTATACAGGGTGTTCCAAAAATGGTACGACGAATGGTAGACGGACCAATCCAGCCTTTTTAGGGTTCCGTACCTCAAAAGAAAAATTCGGAACCCTTATAGGATCACTTTGTTGTCCGTCTGTCTGTTTGTCTGTGTGTCTGTCAAGACCCTTTTTCTCAGGAACGCGTGAAGGTATCAAGTTGAAATTCATATCAAATACTTTGGTCTGTAATCCCTTGGATCAGTAAAAAAATCAGACATCTAAGTCAACGCAATCAAAAGAATCGGCCGTTTATGCCGCATATTCAAGGGAATCTCAAGGGAATCTCAAGGGAATCAAAACCTATAGGGTACTTCCCGTTGACTTAGAATCATGAAATTTGGCAAGAAGCAATGTCTTATAGCACAAGTAAAGGAAAAAATCCGAAAACCGTTAATTTGTGGTTAAATCACATAAAAATACTGTCCAATATAAACTGACGCTCACTAAGTAAGAATGTGCATACTTATTGCGTGTCAGTTTATACTGGACTTTGTTTATATTGTATTCCCGTGATTTACGAACTATTTACATGCCTAAAAGTTTGTGCGGAACCCTCGGTGCGCGAGTCTGACTCGCACTTGACCGGCTTTTTTTTTGATAGAGTGAAAATGCGATATTTCCAGTTTATAGTTTAAACTGGAAAATCTTGAAAACCATGCCACATTTACTGATGTCATGTTAGGCTGGTCTACCTCCGGTCATTTTTGGGACACCCTGTATCAGCACGTACTTGATATTATTCATACAATGTAATTGAATAAAGTGTTAAGTATATTATGTTTAAAGTGTAAGGTTACCTCTATCACAAGTGTTTCTTTAACATGAATAACGGAACTCTGGAATCAGGGGACAATAAAAAATAAATGTTTGACAAGAGACAATCTCACGCAAATTGATCTAGTCGCAGACTTAACTCAAAGCTTGTACAGTCAACATCAAAAGTAGATACACACTTTTGTACCTTGCCGCTATACAGTCACGTTAGCAATGTCCAACAAGATTATCAAAGATAATGCGATAAAGTACACAAGTGAGTATCTACTTTTTACGTCGACTATACTATGGGTACAAGACAACGATTAAAAATACTTATATTATCTTCTACTTAGTCGTTTCCTCATGGCTAAGGGCAGGGGCGAACCGCTTACCAATAAAGGAGTTTTCGATAGGGTATTTGATAGACTTGTTTTTACAAACCCCAAGGATGCGCTAAGCCTATCGTCGACTTAGTCCAATGAAAGGGCAACCAAACGATAGTTAACTCGACTAAGCGCTAACCAAATCTCAATACCCTATCATCTGTTACCTCTTTTTAAACTTAATCGAACGGTTTAAATCTCTATACGCAAGTGTTTCGGCTTATTATTGTACTACCTAACAATTGAATGGGTAGCGGTTAGACAAGAGATCACCCGAATGCGCAAAAAAGAGAGAGGCGATCAATACTACCTTAATACTACTACTACACTAGTTCAAAGGAGTTCCCCTAACGTTAAGGTAACACAATCATAAAGTAACCACATCGATTGGGTAACCAATGATAGGGTTACCCTTTCGATTAAATGAATCAAATGAAGGGTCGTGACCACCATAAGCGGCTCTATTTGACAGAGCTCTCCAGAATATAGATAAATAAATATTTAGAAACAGAAAACATCCAAGACCACTCGCGCTCATTATTCAAAAATTTGCCTTTATCGGGAATCGAACCCAGGAACGCTAGCTAACTACGCCAACGGTGACGTCGCACATTGGCTATCTTTCCATTTCCGTTACAAATAGCTCGTTAAAAAACGAATCAAATACAATTAGTATTTATGATTAAACTTGCTTAAAAAGCTATCAGCACTCACATAATAAATTACCGCATATTAAACAAATTACACATTGCAAAAGCTAAGTCGTACGTTACACAGTTCTGACAGATTGACAGATTAACACACAAGTCTGGACAACCGGTAAGAATTCGCTGTCATACACATTTTATATAATCGAGTGATTGTTCAAGGGGAATTATGTGGCTCCACTGTAAAATGACGTAAGTCCGAGGTTCAAGTGAAAAAGGGTATATGTTTAGTATTATATGTATATGTTTTATGCCCTATTACGAGCTAAGTCGACATATACCCTTTTTACACTGGAGCCACAGAATTTCGGATGTGCAATTTTTAAATGTTGGTTTTGAAGATGGTTTTTAGGATTTTTTAAATTGGTTCCGTATATTAACTATGGATAAGTTAAAAAAAGTGTTAGGGGTAGTATTATGCATTAAACATAAGTTCTACGCAGACTTAGTCAAGCAAGCAAGAGCTAGTCTATATTTCTATACTATTATTGTAAAGAGGTATAATTCTGTTTGTTTGTATGTTGGTAATCTCTAGAACTACTGAACCGATTTTAAAAATTCTTTCACTAATTGAAAGCAACATTACCCCTGACTAATATGGCCAACTTATTTTGTTTAAGCCGGAAATAGCGAGGGCGCGTCGCTAGTTACTTAGAAAATTATAAATGTACCTATATAAGCTTTTGAAGTCTTTTATCGCAGTTCCCTCGGGAACTAACAAATTTTCCGGAATAAAAGGCTTTATATGTGACAATGCAGGACTACTTGTGTGCCAAAATTCATCTAAATCCGTTCAGCCGTTTAGGCGTTATTCAAATACAAACATACATACAAACTTAAATATTTATAATATTACTAGGAAGTATGATCACCATGATAGTTAAAAAAGAGTATTATAAAACTATAGTTTTAGTATATGATATCTTAATTGACACCATAATAATGTTACGTATGCGTACGCGCACGGAACCCTGCACGCTGAGTGATCGCGGGGTCGCGGGTTCGATCCCTGACCTCTCCTTTCACTTGCTTGTGTAATCGATATGTTATGGTTAGGTGTATTGCAATTAGTGGTATATCAATCGGTGATAATATTGTATTGAGGATGCAATATAATAGTAATATAATGCAACTGGCACGTAATGAAGACTATAAAGGTACGAGTACCGAGATCTAACGACAGGCACGAATATCTTTAGAGCTATTCTGCCCTGCTAAGCTAAACTGCGATAGGTCAGACAAAACTGCTGTAGCAATTGCTACCTCATTACTAACGGAAGAGGACTGAATCTGCTTTGGCTATTGAATTTGAGATATCGCCTTTTAGCTTAGGACGGCAGTATTAATGTCAAAATAAATTATTTTTGCACTACCACTATCAAGCTTTCGAAAATAACACGAAAAAACGTAGCTATTGTTTATTTTTGGAATTTAAACGATTTTTAATTCAACAAAAACTTTATGAAGGAACACTGAAAATTGTGACGTCACATTTTACTATCTTCATACTACGGGATCGTTTTGACGTTTCAATAAAAGTTGCTGATTTGACCAGTCCGTCAAATAGCCAATTATGTGTGTACCGTTGCATACATAAGTTTTTCTACAAACTTAAAATGATAATGTCAAAAATAAATAATGGCTAACTTTTCTTGTATATTTTCCTTGATTTTTCTGCTAACAAATTACTTGTCAGCAAAGTAAATTTCATTATTTCGATTAGCGTTAATAGTTTGTGAATTTTACTGTTAAATGTTTACAAATTTCTTGCAAATTTCAATATGTAGTTACTAAAACAGTTGTAACAGTTTATCAAAATGGAATGCCAAACGAAACGTCATTGTTTATAAAATCCATCTTGAGCGTAACCATGGTAACCAATAACAAGTTGATAAAAAGGGCTTTTGCGCGCAGATTTCGACCGACAAAGAAAGCCTTTCCGAGCTGGTGAGGCGAAAACATTATTTTTCAACCCTCTGGCAACCAAACTGCATGGAACTCAATAAAACTGATGAATCCCGCTATAAATTCATTTTCGACAAATGTTATGGCCGCTGCCCAATAAATAGTTGGGTCTATTCATCGGAATTAAGATCGACCCCATATCTCATCCGTGGCATTTTACTTATGGCGGGTAGTTGTAAATTCTCGTTTATATGACCCCTTCGTTTTCATAATTTAGATACTATTCCTGTGAGATACGGTTCAAATTTGGCTGTTTTGAAACTTGTAATGATGTTTATAATGTTATTCAAATTTCTTCCCTTTTAGTTGAAAAGTAAGGTTTAGTTTAGTTTACACGGTGAAGTTATAAATTGCGATTAAGATTTAATCTTATAGGAAAGGAGCGATTTCGTTTTCTTTGGGATATTGACGGATGGTCCGAAGGTTGTATGAAAAATGGTTTATGTGTGACATTAATCCGGGATGGAGTAGCCTATTAATTTAAAATTAGCGTTGTATTTCGGAACTAATAATAATAATAATAATTTTTAAGCTTCATTAAAGTTGCTGCTGTTAGTTTCTTTTAGCAACAGAATAAGACGCAGCAACTTTAATGAAACTTAAAAATTAATTGACGTCTCTGAGTGCGGCAGATTGTTATCTAATTTGTGGTTTGTGATGCTTTATGTGTTGTTTAGACGGAACACGGACGGACGGTGTGTCGGTTGTGTTTTGTTTATGTGTTGTGTGGTCCGGAGTTCAATCCCCAAGTATTTGTGATAATGTACATAAATACTTTATCCCTGATTTCTGGATGTTTTCTATATATTTACCTATCTAAGTATTAATTAGAAATAGAAATAGAAACATTTATTCGACGATCACAAGAATAAAAAAACAAAACAAAGATTACAGATAATAAAATAATGGCAACACACACAGATACCAAAGTTAAACAGTAACGGTGCAGTTACACGGGCAACCCTTCCTTTACTAAGTATGTATATAGTAGTCTAGACTCACAGACCTCACGATACAAGCCAGTTTAGTTTGGAACTACGTCAATTTGTGTAATACTAGCGAACCGAGGGTTTCACACGGGTGCAATTTTCCAAAAAAATCTTTCATTAAAACCTGACAATTTTAAGAATCCAAAAAAAAGCTAAATCGGTCGAGCCGTTCTCAAGTGATGATCTTTCATACTTGCGGCAATTGATTTTTTATTTATTTATATGTATACTAGCGACCCGCCCTCGCTCCGCTCCGGGTACTATTATATACATAAACCTTCCGTGAAAGTATCTAACTGATGGTGAAAACCGACACAAACTGACAGACATAGACGCGGAAAGCGACTTTATTTTTAGTATGTAACGATATTATTGATGTCTGCTGATATTATTAATTTATTAAAATTACTATCAAGAACAGAAAAGAAAAATTTTCTTTAAAATTTTGTTCCTTGTCTAAAGAAATTACCGAGAGGAAGCTGGGCAAATCACGGCTATAATTATTAATACGCGATCAGGAGCGTTTCGCCCCTGCCTCCCTAATTACTTAGCGACAAAGGAGCAAATGGCTCGAAAAATTACTATTGTACCGGCTGCAGGATACTCTGTGCTTCGAAGGGTTATTTTGTAACGATCTATCTATAATAAATGCGAGTGGATCGATATTATCGTCATCTTAAACTGTTTGGATAGCATGGAATACGAATACGAGCATACATGTTAGAATGGATGAAGTATTTGTGTAATTAAATGTTTCTCCGGAACTCTACTCTACTCTACCCTTTTTTTTAATTCCTGCTGTCTTTAACTGTTTTATAAAATTAAATCTGCGGGTATTTATAAAATACATTTTCTAACCAAACCAATTTGCATTAAAATCTGGAACCCTAAAACGATGCACCGTGTTTACTGCTTTTTACTGACGTAAACCAGTTTAAACCCACTACTACTAAACTCCCCACAAACGGGTACTTACTTAGTAAAATTTCCTAGGAAAGTAGTAAAAGTATTTCCAACGAAACATAGTTAAGGGCGAGTTTAAAAATCTTCAGTTTAAAAGAGGGCAATGGAAGTTTAATTTAAAAACTACAGTTATAGTTACGGTGCAGTAAAATGATGGACAGTCAAGGTTATAAATATAGATACGTTGAGTGTCAAAATATGCAACAACGACCTTATTACGGCGACATAAGATCGTGGTTTGAGACTTTGGACGTATATTATATAATTTCATTAAAATAAATAAATATGTATCACTGGA
The DNA here is from genome assembly GCA_963241965.1 of Tortrix viridana. Taxonomy (NCBI): domain Eukaryota; kingdom Metazoa; phylum Arthropoda; class Insecta; order Lepidoptera; family Tortricidae; genus Tortrix; species Tortrix viridana. The sequence goes on along the minus strand of OY725196.1, from coordinate 3,363,928 downwards.
TAATATCATACAAATTGACCTAGTCCCAAACTTAGTTCTACCTTTGTACTATGGGTACTAGACAACGATAAACATACTTATATACTGGTTGTTTTTTTATTCGTCTACAAAATGTTGGGGATTAAATCAGTAAGTCATACTGATCAACTTTCACTATGGGTCCAACCCCGAAATCGCGAAAAAAAATTGACCATCCCTTACATTTTGACTAGTCAGCTGACGATGTTTTGTATGGGAGGGTCAAATTTTTTTTCGCGGTTTCGGGGTTGGTCCCATAGTGAAAGTTGGTCAGTATGACGTACTGATTTAAGCCCCAAAATTTTGGAGACGAATAAAAAAACACCCTGTAAGGCCGTGGTAGCCTAATGGTTCGACCTGCCGACTCTTAAGCAGAGGGTAGTGGGTTCAAGCCCGGGCTCGCACCTCTAAGTTTTTCGGAATTTATGTGCGAAATACAATTTGTAAATTTACCATGAGCTTTTCGGTGAAGGAGTTTTCCTTCACCGAAAAGCTCATGGTATGGCAGCACTGGACCCGCGTGGGAACTATAGCCCAAACCCTCTCATTGTGAGTGGAGGCCTGTGCCCAGCAGTGGGACGTATATAGGCTGGATTATTATAATTTATTTATTATATTACATAGAGAAATGAATACGTATTATATACATAGAAAAGACTCAGAAACAAATACTCGTGCTCATTACACGAATATTAGATACCGGTAACACAACCCGGGACCGCTAGCTTCGTAGGCAGGGTCACTACCAACCAACTGTCCTATTCAAATCCCAAACTCACAGTAAATAACATAAACTAAAAATTTCATTTTGGTACACGCTTTTGTTGCCGACTGTACTTTTCTTGCACAGTCATCATCTGCTTATCAAGACAAATCCGACGAGCCCAAACACGACGGGTCTACCATGAGTAGTTTAGGAGTTCCTATGACCACCTACCGTCTCCGTCAGACCAGCTCAGTGACACCATCATATTGCATTCATCGGGTTTACATACGTATTCCAAATTTCAGCCCATTCCATTAACGGGAACTGGTTCAAAATTTACTTGCAAGATTTGATCTAAACAACCGCATACATTCATTGCAAGTTAATAAAAAGCCTGTAAAAATAACTTTGCCAGACCATAAACAACTAAAATGACATCAGCTTTAAAAACATGGAAAATACGTTAGAGTTAAAAGCTATTTGAAATATGAGACACGTGAAGGACGAAAATGGCGGCCAATAATCATGATTTAACTGATAGTATAACAGATTGGTTAAATCTAATGCATTGCTGATTTTTCAATTTCTAAATAAATATATCAAAGAAATATATTTCAGCCATATTTTTCAACATAATAAAAGAAGAGGGTTTTAATTTACTTATTGAATAATCCGCTCAGTTATTTAACCCTATAAAATTTGCAGGATACGAGCTTCATTATATTTTCATACAAAGTAGATGTATGAAGTAATACGCCAAGTCTTTTAGAAATGCGCATAACTAGTTAAGGTTTTCTTAGTAACTGGCCAATGATATGACCTCCGCCTTTTGACCCTTCTGAGCGAAGGCAAAGGGTATGATTTAAACGGTCTATGTATCCACTCTAGCGCCTAACCTACTGCTTAATAAATGGGTAATGATTCACCAAAAACGTGGGAGTGTCATGGGCTACATAAAAATTATAAGGTTGCGTCATACTGTCACGAGTCTGGTTAAAGTTTATTTCCTGTAGTCTCGACATAGTTGGTAATCTATGTCATATCAATCGATTAAAAAGGCTTGCGGAACAAGGATTCCTCTTTCGCATTTATACAGCAAATATTCGTTAGTTATCAAAACACAATACAGATTATTTAATAAGGGTTGAAATAATATAGTAATTAATTACAGGAAAGTCGAGACGGGCTATAAATTAGTAGGAACTGGCGGGCCGGAATATTATACCAACGAGCTGCTTAGCTTATTTATGCCTTGGTGTTGCCACAGCATAAATAGACCAGTAGAAAGTCTTCGGAAGGTACAGTACCACGGGAACGTTGAGCCACTTGCTAACATTCTTAATTCGGTCGGGTTGCCAAATCCAATAATATTTTCAATTTTTTGCGATAGACAGATCCATATGGTCAATTCTGCCAATGTCAAAGTTGGAGAAACAGTAGTGTTCGGTTATTGGGTAAATTTCAGGGCGTTTCAACCGCCGTCATTAGTGTCACCAAATATTAGGTCGGGGCAAAAGTATTTTCGTATTTTTCGTACAAAGGAAAAACAATTTTTTATGTTATATTTTTTTATTTATTTATAATATGTACATGCCGTTTTGATCAATGACTTGTTGTCATCTTGTGAGTAGTGCCATGATTCCATTGCTGTAGAAATTCTGAGATTTTTGATTAAAAAAATCTGACAGGTAGTTTTGACAGTGTTCTCTTGATATTAACTTTATGCTTCCTAAAGAATTCTGAAGTGACCGAAACAGGTGGAAATCCTATGGAGCAAGGTCGGGGCTATACGGTGGATGCATCAACACATCCCAGCCAAGGTCTCTCAATTTTTGCTGGGTGGCTATAGATGAGTGCGGTCTGGCGTTATCATGATGAAAGACTACGCCTTTCTGTTTATTAACTCCGGCCGGTTTTTCTCAACGGCTTCTTTTAATCTCATGAGTTGCTGGCAGTAGAGGTCAGAATCGATAGTTTTACCCGGCGGCAAAAGCTCATAGTGGACAATTCCTTTCCAATCCCACCATACACACAGCATCACTTTGTTCCGAGTTAAGCCGGGCTTTGCCCTGTCTGTGGAGCTTGTCCATGCTTCGACCATGATCTTTTTCGGACGTTCTTATCGTAAGTAATCCATTTTTCATCACCCGTAATCAACCGTTTTAAAAATGGTTCGGATTTATTTCGTTTTAACAATAAATCGCAAATTGAAACACGTTGCATTAGGTTTCTTTCAGTGAGATCGTGTGGCACCCAAATATCGAGCTTTTTCTTGTACCCAGACTTTTGTAAATGACGTAACACTGTTTTGTGATCAATATCCAGTTCTTCAACAATGTCGTAACTACTAATATGTCGATCTTGCTCCACTTTTTCATAGATGGCATTGATTTTATCAGTAACAGGGCGTCCAGAGCGAACCTCATCTTTCACACTAAAACTTCAAGACTTAAAACGCTTAAACCACAATTGTGCTACTCTTATTGATACCGCATTAGGTCCATAAACCGCACAAATTTTATTCGCGGCATTAGTCGCATTTTTGCCTTTTTTGTAATAAAACTTTAAAATGTACCAAATTTCTTCGTCACACACGTCCATTTTGATAGCTCAAAAACAATTGAAAAATTCCGGTAACCAGTTTTTTTTTAATTTTATTGTATTTCAGAATGTTGACTTTTAATGGTATTAAAACCAGCCAGGTACATTTAGTATAGACGAAGAGGTTTGATTACAACTTATACGGTCCAAATACGAAAATACTTTTGCCCCGACCTATTATATTGACGAAATCAATGACACTACAGCAACTTCTGATGCTGATAGAAACTACATCCCCGGTTCTGCTTCTGTTTACACCAGGAGTTGCTGGTAGGTGTCATTGATTTCGTCAATACACACTAATGATGGCGGTTGAGTTGAAACGCCGTGAAATTCATCCTAATCATGAAATTAGTCGACGCTGCGCCTGCGCGTACCTAATTCGATTTATTTTAGGCGTCCATTAGACGTTAGGTTTTGCGTCAGTCAATTCAATCAGTCATGACTGATAGTGCATGGCGCAAAATATCTGGATAATGATATAATTAATAATTATCCGTCAGTCACAGCAGTGACTGTGGCAAAACTGACAGCAAAACTTACCGTTTAATGGACGCCTAAAGAGACGGAGTTGAATTACTTGTCTGTAAATTGATGTAGCCTTCTTGCTATGTTGTTGTCAAAATAATGCTTAGTTTATCGAAAATAATGTGAAGGTCTGAATGTTCAGGTTATCGTTAGAGATCAGGGTTCGAACCTGGGACCGCTAGTTCACTACCAACCAGGCTATAATAATAATAATAGTAAGGATTTAATTGATCGCGCAACATTAAACCTCATTACAACATATTTCTGGTTCCAATTAACGTAACAAGGCATCATTTTGGCCCCTCGGGGCTTGTCCTGTACCGTGGGTAATGTTCGTTAAAGTTGATAACTATGTTTCGCTTAGTTCGAAGCCGTAATCAAATTATGAGCCGCCCGACGCAAAAAGAGGGGTGTTATCTGTTTGACGTGACGCGTGTCTGTCTGTGGCATCGTAGCTCCTGAACGGAATGACCGATTTTGAATTAGTTTATTTTGTTAGAACGGTGACTTAATCGAGAGTGTTCTTAGCTGGGTTTGATGAAAATCCGTTTAGCGGTTTAAGAGTTATGAGCTTTGAAAATATGTCCCGATTTTGTCAGTTTTTAACTCGCTTAGGTTAGGTTAGTCTAGTTGTTAATTTTGTGGTCATCACCATATCAGCCGAAAGACATCCACTGCTGGACGTAAGCCGACGGTCGGTTTTGTGCTACTCTGTCGACATCCCGATCCTTACCAGAGCGTTCAACATTCGTTTCTATATGACTCATAACTTATCCTTGGTTTCCCCTGTTTTTGCCCTTCTTTCTTTCCTTCAAGCCGTCATGTCGTACAAGTCTCCCACCAGACTAGTTCTTTCTACCACCGACAGCGCTAAGCAAAAGTGTAATGTATAACAGTCTATGTATATGACCGAAAATCGATGTTTCTAGTTCCGAAACTGTTGGACCGATTTTAATAAATGGGGTGTCATATGATTCGTTAAAAACGTGTGTCATAGGCTATGTTAAAATTATAAAGGTGCGACATACTAGTTTAACTAAACTAATTCACTTAACATCGCCAGTTTAATTATGCTACCAAATTGGCCGCCATCTATATCTGTCATTAATATTTTTTCCTTGATTGATCCGATTTATGGCATCTTCATTCGTTACTTATAATTGGAGCGATATTACGTCAGTTACTTTTGCGTGCGGCAACGAGTTTCGAACAACTTATCTCTATGATCCCTGTAGGTTATCCAATTGTATTACTTGGGAGAAGTTATCTCTCCTCACAGCCGCCGTTATTAAATTTGGATGGCCAGCGATATTGTTGTTGCTTTAATAAATGATTATTAGTTTTGTGAGTACCAGAGTTCATTGTTCTTTGATTTTGATTTCGTTTGTTTGTCTTAAAACCTATTTCTTTAATTATTATTTTTTATTAAGGCGAGAAATAATTACAAATGGTGTATTTTATAATGTGCTATTCCAAACTCAAATCTATATCTGTGCCAACATTCAGATCTGTTAAGCCGTTCTGGCGTGATTGAGTAACAAACATCCATCCATCCAAACTTTCACATTTATAATATTAGTAGGACAACCGAAGTAATAAAAAACATATTTTTACACAAATTGCAAAACTGGGTCACATTATCAACATGTGTATAAAATTCTAAATCGAGTCGAAAAGCCTGAGTGTTTGCGACACTACGCCGGGCAAACATTTGCGCAAACATTTGCCCGAGCTCTCTGCAAACACTGATGCGTTACCCTGTATTTACTCTGCGATGATTCTGCGAGGAAAAACACTTCCAGCGATGTTTGAGACGCATAGAGGAAGCCGTGGAAGTTACTTCCTTGTAAATATCTAGGAATTATTTTGCACAAATTGACCTAGCTCTAGGTATAAAGTTAGTTTAGTTCAGTTTCCCCATGTGCGATGTTTGTTGTTAGGCTGCCTTTCCATTAGGTGGAGACGAGCGGAGTCCAAAAAAGGACCAATCAGATTCCTCTAGTTTCTGTGTGCTCGTTAGTGTGGGTACTGTACAAGGTGATTGATCCTTGCACCGCTCCGCTCGTCTCCGCCTCAATGGAAAGGCAGCCTTACATGTGTTACGGCCTGGCCACGACTTCGAGAATTCTCTCTTCATTGCTCGGTCGAGACGCTAAGCACGCAGCGATTAATTGGCATTATACGCAATGTATATCAAGAAATCGCTTGCCGCGTCGCCGGTCGCGCAAAGCCGTGGCCAGCCGTTTCTGTCATTTTTAGGGGTTGGAAATGTTTAACTTGGGTAAGTAAGGTTTAGTAACCATTTCAAAATCACCCTGTATAACTCCAATCAGTCTTCGTACAGTCGCCAAAAATATGTATACACTTCACCTTGAATGAAACAAGGTGCAAAACTGTCTACACATCTTTGTCCTCGACTGTACCTGTAATAGTATCATGTATAAAGGCAAATGGTCGGCAAAAACAACAAAAAATCATATGCGTAAAGAAATGTTAGGTTTCAGGAGGGTCCCGCGGGTAATAGCGGGATGGAGTTGGTAAGGTGAATTGGAGGTTCAGGATGTGTTCAATAATGGGGCGGGAAGCGATTTTGAAATCGCTATTCTTCATATTAATGGCATGGAGGGGCCAACGAACACTCAGGTTACCTGATGGTATATGTCTGTATGTGTGTTATCGGCTGTGTTGGAAAAATTATATTGATCGAAATATGTGTATCAGTTTTGTTGTAGTTGTCTTCCTAGTAATTTTTATGGTTCACAAGCGCATTTTTATGAAATTATCAATAAATATTGAGCGTGTTTTTATATAGATTAATCCGACAAATATGTTGGTACTTGTAATCACTATAAAATATTTAATTTTTTTTACAGCCCAGGCATTAGTGTCTCTATGTCGATAGATTATCTAGAAGCAACAGTTAGTAAACTAATCATTTACAAATAATAAGAAACACTTTAAATACAATTTTATTAATGTAAAATCTTTAACGCTGTTGCTATCCGCTTCATGCCGCCCGCTCCAAAATTGACTCCACCCTTACTTTGGCACTTGGCGTTTTGTTTCCAGCCTACGCAAAATTCCATGAATAATAAAATACGCCTGACTTTATTCGGCTCGCTTATTGGAAATCTTTGTTTAGCAAAATCACATTAATTGACGTGTTTACCTGAAGTCTCTCGAGTTTCGAATGTGATTTCTGAAATGGATGCGGAAAATCACATGAGCGTTTATATCCGGATGTTGAATATAGATTAACACGTTACACACCAGCGCGCGGGCTTAACATGAATGCACGAGATAAAATTTGACAGGTGCTAGGGAAATGAACACATCTATTCCATGTTCTAGGTACTTCTCTTTCTTGTTGTATTTCTTGTACTTGTGGTGTTCAATAAAGAGTTATTGTATTGTATTGTATTCTAACGTAAGACTTAGGTACCTAATTAGTTTAAAATAAGTGTCCCGTCTTGATAAAATCGTTATAAAAATGTGAAAATCGCAATAGTCGCTTAGTAATAAAAGGTAATAAGACTCAGGATGAGACACTTATTTTAAACCTTAAGCGTTGCGTCTTACGTTGAAATATGGAATAGAATAGTGTATATCATTTATAAAAAAAAACTCATTTTAATAATGAATTTACTTGTTTCAGGTATGTTGAACTACAGGGGATTAGGCTGCATTGGAATTGAGTGAGATTTTCCCCTGATATTTATTACTTTTTATTATTATTATTTTTCTATTCGATTTTTTAGGTTTCTAGTTCCATCTTAAAGTAACACCTCACTTTGACTTCCGCTGCTTTCGCCACTATGTTCGATTAACTATTGAATTTATCCAAGTTAAAAGGGATTTAGTTAAACCTTCAGTTACAAAAAGTTTATTCAACTTAACACTATTTAGATACTATGGGTTTTGATGAGGAAACAATTTCTTAGCTCTTTTGGTAATAAGAGTAATTGTCTACTTAGTCGTGATAGTTTTCCTTTAAAATTCGTTATATGTGCTTTCATTTAAGATATTTTGGTAGTTTTGGCTGTAGTGGGGGACGCTCTACTCTAACAAAAATTAGCACCTTAAGCCCGGTAGCACACCTCCGCCGCGAAACCGCGAAACTGTGGCGGAATCGTGATATTTAATACGAAGTTGAACTTTATTTCGTTGCCAGAGTTTCGCTACTACAGTTCCGCGGCGGAGATGTGCTACCGGTCTAAAGCTTAATATTTCACAAACGGACCCCTTAATCAAAAAGTTGTTTTCACAAACCCACTATAAGGGTTCGTAGTTTGAATACGGAACCCTAAAAACAACTCTATGCAAGCAAAACCCACTGACATACATTATCCAAAACGCCCTATTTTTTACCAAACAAAACGAAATCGACCTATCTTATGTATATGAAAAATAACAACAATTTAGCAAAACACGCGAACCGGAGCTAAAGGGGAAACTCAGGCAATATGGCACGGCGTTCACTCGAGCAATAAATCAATAACACGATATTAAATAAAATTCCCTCCATATATTATATGGGGGCGTACGCATTGTGTAGAAAAACGACCGGTCTATCACGACCTCCTCCCCCTCTCCCTTTTATCATAAACTTGAAGCTACACGGGTTTCTTGATAGTGGATGCGAGTTCATCTGACGCTGGTTGTTTCATGTGTCAAAGGCGACTAATGTTTTTTTAATATGAGAAGTTATTGCTTATTAGTATACAATTGTTAACGGTTGGAAATGATTATTTATTGCAATTCCGTTTGTATTATTTCAAATGTCGGTTTTTTGGAGAGGTTTATTCAGAAGCGATTTATTATTTGATTATTTTTATTCCGAATTTATATTCGGGCATAATATTAGAATTTGTTGTATCAGTCGCATTCAGTCTTCTAGAAGAAGGAAAACGATTCGAACATTAACACCATGAGACGACATAATTTATTTTTGCAAATGTAATTAGCGATATTGAAATATCAAATCACAAAATATATTTTAACGTGTAACAGCCTTAAAATGAATCAGAGTGTATGCTGTTATAATGAATTCTGAGTTAACTTTCTCCTGTAATATTACAAATTAGTATTCAATCGTCATTACTTAATTCGTGTCAAAATGCTCTTGAATCACATCATCATCATCATCATACATACACATACATCATCACTACACATCATCATCTCTAAGTACCACTTATTACTGAAATTACACAAAATATAAAGCATCTTCTAGCCAACCATTCGTCATTGATCAACAAGTGCTATAAAGGCATTGTAGCAGGCTCTAAACAGCGATTGGATGCTGACCACTGAGCCTAGAGCATTTGCCGTAAGTCTCTTGTGCTATGACACAATGTTCAAGCGTAAGTGACTTATTGAGAATTGATGTTGCTTCTCGAGTAAATGAGATTTTAAAATATCTAGCCTATATTCGAGATTAAACGATGCCGTGCGTGAACTGTCATTTTATTCTGTGCTTTTTTTTCTTCCGTTTTTACCTGAATGAGGTTAGCCAAAAGAAGGGTTATGAGTTTAACAGGCTATGTATGTGTGTACGTTTTATAAAAAATTTGGTGTCCCAGTCTTGCTCCTCAACTATAGGACCGATTTTAATAAATGTGGTGTCATATGATTGGTCAACAAAGTGTGAGTGCCATAATTGTATAATGTATATACGAGTGCGCCATACTAGTCTCCAGTCGTGTTTTAGTTTATACATTTTGAATTATAAGAGAAGCAAAAGTAAAACCCAATATAAGTCGATTGGTTACAATGTCGCTTAGAAAATCCCTACATTATGCATGTTAGAAATTAGAATTTTTTACGAGAAAGCACAATCTGTATAGAACTCACATATATTTAAAACTTTGATCAACTACTAATAACTATCTTGATCTCTATACTGAAAAGTGTGTATATTTTTTCTAAAACACACTATTTTAATTTACTTTTGAGTACAATTTTACCAACTTAATTTGTGTCTTAGCCACCCTAAATCTCGACAGTAAATATTTATTCAACCTTTTCCCATAGTGACTGACTGCTAGCGGTTTCATCACTTCAAAACGTCTACACTTTGTACCGTAACAATATCCGTAAGTTTTTCTATTATCTCAATCCATCAATCGAGCAAATGACAGCACTTGACTGAAACAGACCCCAAGCCCGGGCACGGCGGGTGAATTTGTCTCCATTGAAAAACCTTCCGCTCGCTGCCGATGTTGTAACCCGATATTGTTATAACGCCTAGCTATTTATCACGTGTTCCGTTTGCCCCCTGTCTCCCCGATACAGGGTGCATACGAGACTTGAGTTTAGAAAATTTTGGTACTAAAATTTAATAATTTTAACGAATCTTTAACTCCCGACGCGAAATGAGGGGTGTTATAAGTTTACGCCTCTGTCTCTGTGGCATCATAGTTCTCAAACGGATGGACGGATTCGGGTGCGGTTTTTTTTAAGAGAAAGCTAGTTTAACTGGTGAGGTTTTTAGCTAAATTTAATTTAAATTGGTTGGACCGTTTAAGAATAATCAGCTCTGAAAGTAGGGATCGCAATTATATCGGGGGTTTTTATCTGTTTAATATATATGTGACGTTCTCAGTATAAATGGACCTTATGGAGGAAGGCAGTTACGCTCTTCTTATTCTTGTAACTATACGAATACTATGGTAACAGTTCTAAAAATGGTGTAACCGCCTGCCTCGATAAGGTCCCTTTATATTGAGAACATCACATATTTATTACTAGTCTGTTAATAGCCACGTATTCTCGGGTGATCAGGGGCCCGAGCCAAGATGCATTAAGCTAACTTAACGATTATCGATATCAAAGAAAATGTATTGAATTGACGTAAGCTAACGATCAGAGCCCTTAGCCAAGATGCCCATCGCTAACTAGCGTTTCTATTCGTTTAGTTTTTAAACAAATCGCGTCATTGGTAGATCACGTGATACGAAGAGTCACGTGATCTACCAATGACGTGATTTGTTTAAAAACTAAACGAATAGAAACGTTAGTTAGCGATGGGCATCTTGGCTAAGGGCTCAGTCGCGTCAGCCGCTTGTGTCAGTTCCGTACATTTTGTCGATTTTCTAAAATCGTTCAGTTAGTACATAATGTATCCTGACTTGCGCCCCAGGTGTAGCAGATACGAATCGTAATATTAGTGTGGTCAGGGGTCAAATGGGGGTGGTTCACCTCGCCTGTCTTACCTTGGCGATCTATTCTAATCTGTTTTAGCCCATCTTGTTATTATATCGTGATATCCTTGACGTTCAGTAGCTTTTACTGTCAAGTAATAGTTAAAAATTTAAAAAAAAATGATTTCTCCATTAGGTACCTATCAGTCAATCAAGTTACAAAGTCACAAATCAAGTCTCGTCTTCCACATTAACATTAACAATAATTACAATTTACAAACAAATTTTTTATCTTCGGAATTTTTTAAATTTTCTAACTTTGTTAAACGGTTTTTGACAATTATGTCACTTTTTCACAAGTTAGCCGGTCTTGCGTGACAAACGCGCTTTCCGTGTGTCCTCCCCTAAGGAAGTACGTGATATATAACGCTATCAAATGAGCGAGGTGATGAGCAAACGCGGCGCGCATCGATGATTCCACCTGGATGTAACTTGGCTTGTGAATCTAAATGTACCCCCCTATTATTTAAAGGGTGGGGGGAGTGGTAAATATGACAACGCTTAACTATCTTCGCCTTTCTTTAGCTTTCAATAGATAGAGAAGAAGGAAGATAACGGCCGACCTTTAGAGAGTAAAGAGGCACAAGATTGTATTTTTATTTTAAAGCAAAATGATCTCTATCCACACATCTTTCCGCTAAGCTTTTCAACTAAATTAAATTTGTTTACGTCTAGTTTTCTCCCTATACTTTCAGCCTAATTTATACCCTGAGTTCAGATACTTAAGCGCCCCCGCGCCCCCTAGCGGATTTTATTAGAAATTCTGCGAGGGGCGAAAAGAAATCAGGATGCCTATTGTGTGTGTGTACGTTGGAATTTAATTTAGCACCCGGCTCTGTCTGAATGGCCTGGCGAAGGAAAACGCACAGTTTGACGAAGATAAAGAAAAATAAGTTGAAAATATATTTTTCACTTCTCATGCTCTAAAAGTTCGTCTTTATGTCGTGCGTAGGCGTATGCTCTAGTGCATAAAGTAAAATCTTCGTCGAAGACCTAGGCAATCGGTCCAACAGCCACACGAACAACTTTTACTTCACAGAATAACCTCTTTATTTTATTTCGTTTCGTTAGTATTCTAAGACCAAGGCAAGGATACCAACAACCAAGGTACACAATAAAGCTTCATGAAATAAACTTATAATTTTTATTTCGTCGCATTTATTATTATTATTATTATTATTATTATTATTATCATGTTACTGTTTCATTTCCTCGCAACCGAAGTAAAAAGTAGAGTGTACAACTCGTCCATAAAACCCATTGAACACTCGACTTTATATCCATCCTCGCTCGCAAGCTCGCTTGGATGGATAATCGTCTCGTGTTTCGTGTATCGTGCGTTTTATGCACTTGTTGTACAATCTACGTTGTAATAGCCTGTGATAAGTTTAATAAATTTATAACTATACCTAAGATTACAAGCCCTCATCTCTCTCCTAATCACGATCTTGCATACAGGTCTTGCAACTCTGGGTTTCAACGTGGGCCTCTTAACGTTCCAGGCTGCTAGCGTCGCTACGATCGAGGGATACCCGGTGCGACAAACGACTATAGTCGCGCATGCGTGAAATGCGCATTGAACCCTAAATGTACACAAAACCAACGTATCGTACGTCACTCGCGATGGGATTTCAAAATCGAGAAATGCAGGTTATGTTTTGCATCCCTCGATCGCGGCGCCACTTGGATTTTACTTCAACAGTGGAGTCACAGCGTCCCATTGAAAATTTGCCCAGTTGCAAGACCTGTATGTAAGACAATGCTCTTAATGTTGCTGTGCCCAACAGGGTCCATAATTAAGTGATAAGTGATTATTGTATTAACTTAAGTTAGCCGTACACTGTAAACTAACATTATGGAATGCAATAAACGCTTGAGTACTGACTAAGTGTCCGACTGCTGGACAAAGGCCCCTCGGATTTCCAATTCTGTCTGTCCTTGGCGATCTGTGTCCAGTTTTCGCCTTGGCCTTCCACGTCCTGTGGCACCCACTAAGTATACAAGTTAGATTGTAAAACAGTTTTACATTGCCAGCTGATCGTTTGGTGACGTCATCACTAGACCACCCGCCGTTAGGGCATCATAAGATAGATAACGCCTCTTCCAAGGGAACCCTTCTCCCTTCACTGCTTACGTGATACTTTGAATCACTCATTTAATTAGATATCCTATAATTAGAAACTATTAATAACTATATATAAATGCGACGTTCTCAACATAAAGGGACCTTATGGAGGCAGGCGGTTACGCCGTTTTTAGAACTGTCACCATAGTATTCGTATAGTTACAAGAACAAGAAGAGCATAACTGCCTTTCTCCATAAGGTCCCTTTATATTTATAACATCACAAATAACTATTAATAGACAGACCCTTACTTTCAAAGCTCGTAACTTTTTTCACCGGATTTTATCAAACTCAGCCAATCAAGTCACCTTGAAAAAAAAACTAAATCAAAATCGGTTCATCCGTATGGGAGCTACGACGCCACAGACAGACACACACACACGTTAAACTTATAACACCCCCCTGTTTCACGTCGGGGGTGACGTAAAACAGGGACGCGGCTTCTAACGCCAGTGTGTAAGTTGAAACCCTATCCATTTTGAGTTCTGTCGTAAGTGCCTCTCGTAAAAATGTACAGACAGACAGACAGTCTTGTGATATGGTGATATAAGAGAGTTATCAACGCTCAATAAAAATACTTGACTTTTGAACTTAAGCTTATTCTGTTCTGGACCCATATGGTCGCTTTTATCCCGGTGGATAAGTGATATAGCATCCGTCACTCTCGCATACATACTGGTCAGAAAGGGACAGATGTTTCATCCACGTTTATCCACAAACACGGCCGTTATGAAGCTCATGGTACTAATATTAGAAACGCGAAAGTTTGTGAGAATGGATGGATGATGGATGGATGTATGGATGTTGGTTACTCATGTACGTTTTGATGAGCGCGAGTATTTGTTCCTGAGTCATGGATGTTTCCTATATATTTAAGTATGTATTTCTCTATATAAGTATAAATATCGTTGCCTAGTACCCAAAGTACAAGCCTAGAGCTTAGTTTGGGACTAGGTCAATTTGTGTGAGATTGTCCCTGATATTTATTTATTTTTTTATACTGAGAACGTCACATATGGTCAGTAAGTTATCGAAAATCGTCAAGTTCAAATAGGGCGAATGCTCGTCTTTCAGATTGTGTAGGTACTGTTACGTATTTAATTTCAACCCCCTACCCCATATTAAAAATACATAACTTTTTGAATCGACATTGTATCGATTATCGATTTCAGTGGCAGAATGCTCATTATTCCATTGCCTTCTCGTCGCGAGTTACTTTAAAAAGAAAGTTCGTTCAGTGTTGCGAGGTGTCTTAATTGCCTAGGACATTTTAATTTATTTTTCAGAATTGACTGCATTTAAAATTCAACAAGGACATCTATTTATCTCTAAAAATAAGTTAGTACCTTTTCTACAAAATTTGGAAATGTCGGACGCCTATATCCTTCCATGGATTTTGTTATTTTCGCTCGTTAGTTTTGGCCTGGCAACCTTAGAATGGAGCCGGTCATGACGTTCACTTTTGGCTTTCGTTTCGGCGTATTAACATCAATTTATCGATCCAGATAAAGGATCTTTTCGTGAGTATCTTCCTTGGGGAATACCATTGTCTTCGTAGCCTGACAGCGTCTTTAATCCATTGTTTTGTTACAGAAAATTCCAAATTCCAAATTCTACTTATTATTGTTTTGACTCGGCCGCTCTGGAACATTCCTTGCGGACCCTAATACTACGTGTTGGTAAGTCTCCTACTGGATTGATAATCCTATTCCCGTCCTAACACATAGCTTGCGACGAATGTGTTAATTGAGTTATAATTTATTTCAGCACTTAGCACGCTGAAGAAACCCTCACGAGGTTGACAGGAAGTCCCAGCTTTTCCGGCCTAGTCACCCGCTCAGGCGAGGCTTCTATTCCCAAGTGGTAAGTCCACCAGTCTCCTTTTCGTACGCACCGGCGTCTTTACCGGTAATATATAATAATAGCCTGTAACTAAGACAGCCAATTTATTTCTTTGTTACAGGGGGTTTTTTATTTTTATTTTTATTAGGGGTCTAGTTTCTAGTCCCATAATGCGGTGATTTATTTCCATCATCTACGGTGGTATTCATCGTCTACTGCTGATCGGGCTGGCAGAAATCTAATTCGAGCTCACCGGCCACTGGAACTGTTGCTGTCCGAGGATTGTCTCGTCGCTGGGCGGTCAACGCTACCTCTGACAAAGTTCTGGTGATGTCCATTTCATTTACCTTACATTAAACATATCAATCGGTCTTCCTCCGATAAGGAAGTGGCGCCCTTTACTTAATTTATTATAAATGGCAAAAGTTATCTCTGCGTTCCTCTGATTCCCCACGCCTTGAATTTTATTTAGTTAAGTCTCATAGCCGTGGCTAATAAGTAAAATAGTTTAACCTTTCAGTCTCAATAAACTGGTTTTAACTGTTTGTTATACTTTTATTTATTTACCTGCGTCTACCTGGGCCCTTTCCCAGTAGAACGGTAACAGTGACGCTCCAACGCGGGCCTAGTTTCAGAGAATTTGTTATGTCAGTTTCGCTATAGCATAAAGAGATAACTTTTGTTGCTTTAATATTTTAACTTTGATGCCTGAGTGCAAATGTTGTAGGAACTTTTACATTTTACCTTGTCATGTTCCATGTTTTAAGCCATGACTGTATTCTAGGTAGGGAAAGGTTTCATATTTTGATTACAGTTGTACATTTCTACATTTAATCTTGTACTTAATAATTTTTATAAAATTTGGGGTACTTGTAATTTTACACTTACCTTGTTTTTTTTTCATAGCAGTGAAATATAGTTTACATTGAGGTGTGCCCAATTTACTTAAATTAACTTTAACTTTCAGCATTAGAATATTCTTGGTATTAAAATTAAATTTTTCTTAAAAAGTACAGTTAGTCATATTAAAAAGTTCCGAATCACTTAAATATTTTTTTATGGTCGCTAAATTTAAAAAATATATATATTATTGATTGTTTAATCCTTAGTAGCAATAGCTTTCTAGTACATTTAGCAACAGAAAATATAATTTTACAACATACTTGATTAAAACTAAGTTTTTTTCTAGCCGCCATCTTTCATTCTAAATTTATCTTTTTTCAAAATTTGTCAAGCAAGTACAGTTAACCCAATTAAATCCTGGTTTGAGTTCTACTATTACTACTGAATATTACTAACCTTTTTCAACGGTTTTTTTTCTGTTTCAACCCTCTTTATAGGGTCTAGTTAAATTAAATTCTTGGCTAAATAAATTTTTTTTCCTAACCAAAATTTTCTTATAATAGTTACAAGAAAGTTACTTCTTTTAATCTGTTTCTAGATGTACAGTCTGCTACAATAAATTGTACCTTTTTATATTCAAACCTTGTTGTTAGAGGTACAGTCAGCTGAATTATTTTGCGACTACTTGTTTAATAAAACTAATTGGTTTTGGAACATTCTAATTGTTTGTATTGCTATAAATTAAATAGTTTTGGTACACTTTTTGGGTACAGTCGGCCAAAATTTTTTGTGAATGGTCATTTTTTTTTTTTAAATTAAAGGTTTATTATTGTATGGTGTTCATAACATATAGTATTAATGCTTATTGCGAATTCATTTAGTGAAGTACAGTCGGAAAAAAAAGTTTTTTTTTTTTCATTGATAATTTTCAACTTTAAATCTTTTGGCATTGCATAACTGTTCCATTCCATATTTGTAAACCATGGAGGAACGTCCTATAGCTTTTAGTTTATTACGAAAAGATGAGTTAGTGTATGAAGTTACTATAAGGGATGCGGTACCTGCAGGCGATGTTGCCGCCTTGCGTACACAAATTAGAAAATTGTGTAAAGATATACCTACTGATGAAATATTGTATGAAGGCGATTGTAAATTGGAACTTAGATGTATTTCTAAAAAATTAGACGAGCTTTCCGAGATGACTATTGCCACCGCGAAACCTTTAACTTTAAAAAACCTTAATAGGGTACAAGCCCTAGCACATCACATCTTTCATCGTTTAACGCGAATCACGCCAGAGGCATCGGATTTAGCTCATCATACCGAACTGTCAGATAAGCTAAACGTCATTTTAGTGAAGTTGGATAAAATGTTTACTGTCTTCAAGTCTAGTACTACTGATTATGAAGATCCGGAGGAAAATTTACCGGAAGTTAGTGTTTCGGATTCTATACCAAAACACCAGGCTGTTCATTCCTTAAATTTGAAATTCGGCGGAAAGTCTTGTGTAAAAGCTTTTTTGCAGCGATTGGAAGAGCTTCGCGAATCGCGTGGCATACGCTTAGACCGCTTATATTCATCAGCAGCTGAATTATTTGAGGGTGACGCTCTTTTATGGTTCCGTGGTGTAAAAGAAGAAGTTAAATCGTGGGATCAATTAAAATCCGCTTTGTTATCGGAATTCTTACCTTTCGACTATGATCGGCGACTCTTAAAAGAAATTAGGAATAGGACTCAAGGCTCTAGTGAATCTATATCCACATACATTAGCGTGATGCAAAATTATTTTTCTAGGCTGACGCATCCACTTTCCGAGAAAGAGAAGTTCGACGTCGTAATTATTAATATCCGTCCCGAATATTCGGTACCGTTAGCTATGCATTCCGTTTCCACCTTAAAAGAATTGAAAAATGTTTGTCGTGTCCTCGAGGATAGTTGGCAGAGGGCTAACTCTTTCGTGGAACCACCTAAACCTTCTGCAAATTCACTTGCAGCTGATTTATGTTGTAAATCCTTTCCCAAACCTAAAGTAGAAATTGCATCAGTGAAACAGTATTGTCCCCGGTGCAGGGTGGACACTCACTCTTTGCGAAACTGTCGTTCGCAACGCTTAGTTTGTTTTAAATGCGGGAAAGAGGGTTTTAAATGCCCTTCCTGTCCTAATTGTACTAGCGCTTCGGGTTCTAGTAATGTCAATAAAACCCCTAGCGGTTCAAAAAACTAGTTAACCCGAACCGTCAGAATAAAAATATCTCGAGTTCTCATTATAATAACTCTGAGCACTCTATGATTAAAGTAGATAGTAAAGTTTCTAATGAACCAAGTAATTTTAAAATACTTGATGTATTCGTTTCTCCAAGCGTTTCGGCGGTTCGGAACGTTATCGTTTGCAGTGACAATCGACCTCACATTTCTGTTGAGATTTATGATACCCAGTTTTGTGGATTGTTAGATTCGGGATCTTCGATCTCCATTTTAGGATCTGACTGGTTTGAGTTGTTTTTGTCCTTGGGCGCAACTTTAGACGGTTGCGATGACTTTACTTACATCGCCACCGCTAATGATTCCCGGGCAAAGGTTCTTGGTTGTTTGTTTTTGCCGGTCAAGGTTCGTGACTTGACTCAGGTTATTAAATTTTATGTTATACCGGATGTGACTACACCTCTCATTTTGGGAGTTGATTTTTGGAAAGCTTTTCAGATTGCTCCAAATTTATTCTCGGAATATAGCGTTGCCAAGGATACACCAATCGGGAACTATGTTTCTGAAGTACGCTTGCAATCCTTTGATCGGTTAAACCCTGATCAACGTGTTATTGCCGATGGTATTATAAGTAAATTTCAAAATGTTTCTTTCGAGCAAAAAGGCCTAGGTCGTACCGATCTGCTTTCTCACACAATTGATACCGGTGACTGTTCGCCTCTCAAGCAGCGATATTTTCCCATCTCCCCTCATCGTTTAGTTGAGCTGAATAGGCATATAGACGAAATGTTAGAGCAAGATGTTATCGAGCCTAGCACGAGTGCTTGGAATAATCCTACTCTTTTCACTCCTAAATCGAACGGTGAGCTGCGATTTTGTCTTGATAGTCGGAAGTTGAACGCTGTGAGTAAGCATGATGCCTACCCGTTGCCTTATATCTCTGGTATCCTGGATCAATTACGTGACGCTAGATTTCTGTCGTCAATCGATTTAAAAAGTGCTTTTTGGCAAATACCGCTGGATGATGCATCAAGAGAGCGTACCGCGTTTACCGTACCTGGCCGCGGACTCTTTCAATTTAAAGTAATGTGTTTCGGATTAACCGGTGCGCCAGCTACTCAACAACGATTGATGGATAAATTGTTTGGACCAGAATTTAATGGTCGGCTTTTCGTGTATTTGGACGACATTATTATCGTTAGTAAAACGTTTGAAGATCACATCTCGCTGCTTTCTCGTGTCTTGGACCGTTTGAAATCGGCCAATTTAACTATTAACTTTACAAAATCTCAATTTTTCCGTAGTGAGTTGAAATATCTCGGCTACGTTGTTGATGAGCGTGGATTACGTACTGACCCTTCTAAGGTTCAGTGTATTGTTAACTACCCTACTCCGACCAATCGAAAAGAGGTTAAAATGTTTTTGGGAACTGCATCCTATTATCGTAGATTTATTAAAAATTTCAGTGCTATCGCAGCTCCACTTAACGCGTTAACTAGCACGCGTAAAAATGCTCCTCCGTTCTTATGGTCGAACGAAGCTGATGAATCCTTCCGTGAATTAAAGTCCGCCCTTGTATCTGCTCCTGTCCTGGCTTGCCCAGACTTTTCTAAGCCTTTTTCGGTGCACTGTGACGCGTCAGGATTCGGAATCGGTGGAACCCTGACCCAAGTTCTAGATGACGGCAGTGAACACCCGATCGCCTTTGCAAGCCGTTCATTGAACCAGGCGGAACGGAACTATTCGGCCACGGAAAGGGAAGCACTTGCTGTAGTTTTTTCAGTAGAGCACTTTCGACCTTATTTGGAAGGTGGTCAACGTTTTAAGGTAATTACAGACCACTCTAGTCTAAAATGGTTCTTTAATTTAACCAACCCAACCGGTAGGTTAGCTCGTTGGGGTTGTCGTTTGTCCCCGTACGATTTCGAAATTATCCACCGTAAAGGTAAGGAACATGTTGTGCCGGACGCTTTATCTCGAGCCGTTCCTGTATTGGAAATTCGTACGTGCGACTGGTATAATAAACTCTTTCTCAAGTGTGAAAAGTTCCCAACTTCTTGTCCCAATTATAGTATTAGGGATAATAAGATATTTCGTTACTCGAAAAATAAATTCGGCTTCTCGAGTGAATTCGATTGGAAAGAGGTCATTTCGTCTGATATGCGTCTTGAATTATTGAGAACATGTCATTGCGACGACCTTTCACATTTAGGAGTTTTTAAAACTTATAAACGTTTATCGTTACATTATTATTGGCCGAGTATGTATCAAGATGTAGTAAATTTTGTACGTGAGTGTGATGTGTGTTCTGCGTATAAACATTCGCAGAAACCACCTTCAGGTCTTATGGGGGATCCTAAGGTTTGTACACGTCCTTTTGAATCCCTGAGTATTGATTTGGTGGGTCCGTTACCCCGTTCTAGGGCCGGTTTCACCTTCATATTGTCTGTTGTTTGCTGCTTTTCCAAATACGTAATGTTGTTTCCTCTTCGACGAGCTGTTGGTAAAACGATTTCCCAGCGTTTGGAGGATGAAGTGTTTCTTAAACACGGCATACCGCGTACAGTGATTGCGGATAATGGAACGCAATTCACTGGCAGCGAGTTAAAAGCTCTGTTTCAGAAATACGACATTCCTCAAATACACTTCACGCCTCGATACTGTCCACAAGTCAACACAGTAGAAAGATATAACAGAACCGTAATGACGGCTGTGTCGATTTTAGTTAAGGAAGATCATCGTTCGTGGGATACGACTTTGCCCAAAGTACAGTTTTCTCTTAATACCACCGTAAATGAGTCTACCCGTTTCACCCCTTATTTCTTGGTTCATGGCCGCGAAGCTGTTCCCAGTGGCAAGATGTTCGGTGATCAGAGGTCATCATTGGTGGACTGGTCGGTCGCTTCACGGGATGATTACGCTTCCAGGCTAGGGGGTCTGCACGATATCTTTAATAAAGTTCAGTCTGCCCTGGCTAAGGCTCATAATAAAGGTGCTCGTCAATACAACAAGGGTCGACAAGCTGCAGAATATGAAGTAGGTGACATCGTTTGGAAAAAGTCGTTTCCGCAGAGTGACGCAAGTAAGTTTTTTATGGCGAAACTAGCGCCGAAGTTTGAAAAATGTCGTGTTGTTTTTAAGCACTCCCCTCTAGTATACGAGCTGGAGAGCATCGTAAGTGGTAAGAATTTGGGATCTTGGCATATACAAAACCTCAAAGGTGATAATTAGGTTAAGAATTTAATTGGCCAATGGCCGTAATTTCCGTTGAGGAGACTGGACGTGCAGCCCGTTGTCGTGTTACTGCTCGCTGCACCGCCAGTATCCCAACGAGGAAGCAAATCGTTAGGTTGTTTAGCGAAAGGCTCATCCTAATATTGTTTTCCCCTTTAGTTGTTGGCATACAGTCTGTCGTCATTTTGTACGACTGTCTGGTAAATTGCGTGGGTTCGGTTTGGTGTTACGTGTCTAAACCTTGTCTTAGTTTTAGTTCTCTTTCAGGGTTCATTGTTGTTTTCCGTTACTGTTGATGGTGTAAAGTGGCTTTATTTCAGATGCTCGCGATTCTGAAATAGAGTTATTTTCCCCGAATAGGGTTTAACATTGTGAGTTCTTATTAGCCTTTAGGGTTTATTTTTTTACTTGCCTTGCCAATGTATGCAAGAGCAAGATGTGGTACTGTTGGTGTTCCTGTGGACATTGGACGCACAACCCGGCGCTGACTACGTCTCGTTGTGTCGCCAACGTCTCAGCATTCTTGTTTTCTGTGTTGTTATAGGCTGGGGGCCAGCTTAAAATTTTGGTACCTCAAAATTTTCTTCGAGTGGGGAGGTATTGTTACGTATTTAATTTCAACCCCCTACCCCATATTAAAAATACATAACTTTTTGAATCGACATTGTATCGATTATCGATTTCAGTGGCAGAATGCTCATTATTCCATTGCCTTCTCGTCGCGAGTTACTTTAAAAAGAAAGTTCGTTCAGTGTTGCGAGGTGTCTTAATTGCCTAGGACATTTTAATTTATTTTTCAGAATTGACTGCATTTAAAATTCAACAAGGACATCTATTTATCTCTAAAAATAAGTTAGTACCTTTTCTACAAAATTTGGAAATGTCGGACGCCTATATCCTTCCATGGATTTTGTTATTTTCGCTCGTTAGTTTTGGCCTGGCAACCTTAGAATGGAGCCGGTCATGACGTTCACTTTTGGCTTTCGTTTCGGCGTATTAACATCAATTTATCGATCCAGATAAAGGATCTTTTCGTGAGTATCTTCCTTGGGGAATACCATTGTCTTCGTAGCCTGACAGCGTCTTTAATCCATTGTTTTGTTACAGAAAATTCCAAATTCCAAATTCTACTTATTATTGTTTTGACTCGGCCGCTCTGGAACATTCCTTGCGGACCCTAATACTACGTGTTGGTAAGTCTCCTACTGGATTGATAATCCTATTCCCGTCCTAACACATAGCTTGCGACGAATGTGTTAATTGAGTTATAATTTATTTCAGCACTTAGCACGCTGAAGAAACCCTCACGAGGTTGACAGGAAGTCCCAGCTTTTCCGGCCTAGTCACCCGCTCAGGCGAGGCTTCTATTCCCAAGTGGTAAGTCCACCAGTCTCCTTTTCGTACGCACCGGCGTCTTTACCGGTAATATATAATAATAGCCTGTAACTAAGACAGCCAATTTATTTCTTTGTTACAGGGGGTTTTTTATTTTTATTTTTATTAGGGGTCTAGTTTCTAGTCCCATAATGCGGTGATTTATTTCCATCATCTACGGTGGTATTCATCGTCTACTGCTGATCGGGCTGGCAGAAATCTAATTCGAGCTCACCGGCCACTGGAACTGTTGCTGTCCGAGGATTGTCTCGTCGCTGGGCGGTCAACGCTACCTCTGACAAAGTTCTGGTGATGTCCATTTCATTTACCTTACATTAAACATATCAATCGGTCTTCCTCCGATAAGGAAGTGGCGCCCTTTACTTAATTTATTATAAATGGCAAAAGTTATCTCTGCGTTCCTCTGATTCCCCACGCCTTGAATTTTATTTAGTTAAGTCTCATAGCCGTGGCTAATAAGTAAAATAGTTTAACCTTTCAGTCTCAATAAACTGGTTTTAACTGTTTGTTATACTTTTATTTATTTACCTGCGTCTACCTGGGCCCTTTCCCAGTAGAACGGTAACAGTACCTCTTAATAAAGTACACCCGATATGTAATTAACTGAAGTTAAACTATAAATTGAATGAACATCGTAGAAAAAATAGTATTGCAATCAAAGCAAATCGTATAATTAACCAACTCATTTATTTACTACGGTATTTATTTGCGATAAAAACCGCGAACAAGAGAACGCAATCACAATATCTCCGCTATCAGTCGATAAGCATGTTTCCACTGCAAGCGATACCGATAACGAAGCGAGATAACGCACTGTGTTAAAGGGTAATGCCGCGGAGCTTTGAAAGCTGTGGAGTGGATTTGTTTTTTTGCAAGTAAAAATGGGAGTGAACTTTTTAAAATAGGAATAGGGTTGTTGACATGTTACAGGTCAATTACTTTACGCTAACTACGAAATATACTCCCTAAATGTATACATGCAGGTTAAATACTCTCCTTCGACAGTGGAGTAAAACACGACCATTCTACTTTGACTTAATTTTTATTCTTAATCATTTTTAAATTGTCGAAAACCATTTTTTTTTTTCAATTCCTTCAATTCTGCATTCAATTTAAAGTGTTGACACTTGATAAAAGTAGCAGAGCTGACCTGGGGGCCTAGTCAAAATGCATTCCGCTAACTTAACGGTTTTCGAAAACAAAGAAAATGTATAGGATTGACGTAAGCGAACGATCAGTCGCGTCAGCCGCTTATGTCAATTTCATATATCGTGTAAATTTTCGAAAATCGTCAAATTAGCGTCAGGCATCTCGGGTAGGGCCCCTGCTAGTCACCCTATTCTTGGTCTATAAAGTTAATCTTTAAATATGTGACGTTCTCAATATAAAGGGACCTTATGGAGGCAGGCGGTTACGCCATTTTTAGAACTGTTACCATAGTATTCGTATAGTTACAAGAATAAGAAGAGCGTAACTGCCTTCCTCCATATGGTCCCTTTATATTGAGAACGTCACATATACTCTTTTGTTGTGTTTCGGTCTAACTAAAGTTACAAAAGCTCTAAGCTGGGTTGGCAAGTGTACGAGCATTAACTACAGACGGCTATGTTTAATAAAAAAGACAGTTCTTGCGCCCAAGCCATATGTATGTAAAAAAATGCAGTTATCATTTCAACTCCAATGGCTCTTAAGCACTATTGTTTCCCATCTGCGTATATTCAAACATTTAAAACCAATTTTTGAACGACCTTTGCTGATACCAAAGTAATAAAAACTAATGTTTCTCTTTTTAAAATTTTTCTTTATACAATATTGCATCTCCGCAATGTTCAGTCCGTTTATATTTCTTTAATAGTGTCACAGTTTTATCTTTTAACTCTTTATCTTTTATAGTTATCTGTTAAGATAACACTTGAGATTGGAAAACTTTAAGCATGCACTTTTGTATTATACTTTGAATATTCTACGTTTGTTGCTTTCTTAAGTGTGGGGTGAAATATTAAATTGTTTACTTAAAAACAATAAAAAATATTGCATAATTAAGAACTACTTACCAATATTTTTAGAATAATACTTGCTTATGCGAGTGAAAACTTTTTTTTTGAGCATCTCCTTGTATTACTTTCCTTTCATGTTTTCTTAATGTGGCTGTGGAATTTAGATATTGGGCAACAGAGAAAGACATACATTTATAAGCGTTTCCATATCTCCTGTTGACATTGTTTTTTGTTAACCTATGCCATTTTAACAAAATTCGCGGTAGTATTTACTTACCCTTTAATAATTAATCGAATACAACAATACGATGTTAAAAATCTTAAACAACTATAAAATATTAAACTCATTTGACATCGTTCTTATTTGATATATTTTCTTCTTCCGTTAAACCGTTATATTTATTTAAAATTACGATTTCTTTCAACGTATATCTTAAATTAAATAATATATTTGAACCCCGCAGGCCGGACCTCCCGTGCTTCAATTAATTATAAATAACTATAATTGGTCGGCACAGATTTGTTTTATGCAAATTAACTATATTAGCATAGTGGCTCCCACTAGTGATGCGAAATTAATTATCGACAAAATAATAAATAAATGTTTTAATATGTCATTGATGGCGTAATTATTTTGATTTGTTTTGCGCTGTAGATGTGATATTTTTAGTTTACCAAATAAAGCTTTTGTTGTGAAGCGTTGCTGCCTTATTTCACGTAAATTTTAAAGTTATTGGTTGTTTTGATACTGACTGACCTTCTGGACTTTGTTTTTTATTTGGGGCATTTACACAGCATTGCAATACATATTAGATAACCACAACAAACAAGTCAGATGGAGTTTGATGAAAAAGAAGTAAATTTTAGTGAAAAACATTACGGATGTTGACATTATATCAATGAAATACAACTCAAAATTGAATAGTTTGTAATGTCGTGATCTACCCTCGTCGGCTAAAGTAGGTGCTGATTCTAGATATAATATTCATTTGAACCTAAGTATACAATAAATCCGTTAGCCTTATATGTGCCGAAATAAATCTTCTTTTACGATGCTTTCCTAACCTTGATAGAAGTACTAAAAAATTATGACTCGGCCTCCTATCATAATATATCACATAATGCGTTATTTCTTTCTTTATATGCTTAATCTAGTAGACATACATCATATGTGATGGATCACGGAGCTATATTAATAAAAGTGACATGAGATGACGCTAGTATTGCTTGAGTGTTTGTTTATTGGATTTGAGTCACATGAGCATTTGGATTGACGGAATAATCATTGATATGAAAGTTTTTGGTACGTAAACGTACGTGATATGAAAGGTTTTGTAAAGACGCAAGAGTGCAAGGGAAACTGTAATTTTGGATTAGTATCTATCGTATAATAGCAATCTGAAACTTTCAAGTAAGGTATTCTATAAAAAATGTTAATATTGTTTAAAAGAATTGAAGGTAAAAAAAGAGATTTTTTTAAATAATTTCATTATTATTTCTAACGTACTGAAATAAACTGAACAATTAATGATGGCAGTTAAAAAAAAGTGAAATGAAACACACAAAAAGATGGAGTTACTTATTATGCTTAATTGAGATTCGTTAGTGCTCTCTTTTGTGTTTTTTTTATTAATCAATTTTATGTGCACGGCGGACTATGTTTTTCAGCGTTTTTATTCCGCATTGACATTGTTACTTGGTTACGTTGACACATTATCAAATAACGAAGAAACAGGAATGATTCAGTTCCATCAGACTTTTAAATTCACATAGCTGAATAAAAATCACGATTCGTCATCGCAAAAAGTGAATGATTAATGATGATTGTCCCATGAATCATAGTGGCGTTCTCATTAAAGCGAAAAACTTTGTTTTTGCCACTTAACGAAATTAAGTCGTTTTTGCGTAAATTTTCACGGCGAAGTAATTTGAAGAAGCAAATAAAACTGTTATTTTGTTTCGAGGTGACGGTTTAAGTGGGTTTTATTTGGTGTTTTTTAATCTTGGAAATGCCTTTAGTAAATTAAGATGGAGTGGCTTTTAGAGGTTGAAACTCTTTCAATGTTCTTGCGAACCTATTAACATATTTTTCAGAAATACCGTAAGTAATTGCGTTTTTATTTAACACTTACCTTTGGTTGGTTGGGTGTAAATATCTACTATAACATAGACTTATGCATTGCAAAATGGAATAGTACCTATTATCGATATCGACAAAAAATGCGTCACTCACTAGTTCGTACTCGGATGTTTTTCTCGCATAATTTCTTTGTCACTTAGCAGGCTATAAAATAAATTAGTCTTTGTTCTTTTTGTTTTTGACCATGTTTTAAGTATATTTTAGTTCCCTTCAACGTAAATATTAGTTAGTAGTATTTTGTTAAAGTCCTAAACAAACGCATTGGTTATGTTTTTTAATAAATTCTTTGTTGTGTGTGTATCTTGTGTTTTTATCTGTCAAGAATTACGTTTAATACATTTGTTTATTTATAATAACATGAACGGTACAAACTCTAATTAATTACACATAAATAGATTACTTGAATACTAGAAGGATAATGCTTTTTTGTGGAGTTTATTGTGTCTAAATTAGCGAAATTTCATTTTATACGCGCATAAGCGCAAACGTAAAGCTATTTCGGCAAGATACGAGCAACCGGTCGTACATTTTTTAGGTTTTTGCAAACCTTTTTTTTAAACAACCTGTATATCCGGCTTGTCTAGACGTCAAGGGCATCTTTTGTTTTTGTAGGTGCACTACTATATCGTATAGGGCGTGTTCTAATTTGGTAAACAAAGGTTATTTAGGTCTTGTTATTGCTTAGATTTTGGGTAAAAATACTTTTATTTATGTCCTTTCAATTCGTCTCATTATTTAAGTGCTGTGGACCGGAAAGTCTGAAACTTTGTTATTTTTTTTGAGTGACAAAAGGTGGATCTTTCTTTCGTTAATTTATATTCTAAGCAAACATTAAAAAAGCATTGTGTCAGTACCACATTGAGATAAATTTAATTAAAAAAATAGGTTATGAGACAAACTTATTGCGCTATCCGAGTAATTTGAGATTACCGAAATGAAATTCATTAATATAAATTTACGACCAAACGAATCAAACATTTTATAACATAATTAACTTCCCTTTTTGTTAATTAATCGTATAAAAAGCCGATAATTTTATAATTGGCAATAAAGGAACAATTATTGACGGTGATATTTTGCGATGAGTTTTAAACTGTAAATTAATTATAAACACGTAGGTATCATAAAATATATCAGCGTTTTATATGACGAACGAATATAATATTTAAAAGTACCCAATACCTCGTACTTTAATGCAAAATACATCTAAAAATTTATATATACCTTCATTAACATGTAATTTTTACGCGCTGGCGTTTCTTCGTCGACGTTCTCGCTAACGAGTTATTTAGGTATCCTATAAATAAAATGTAACATTTATTTAGCGCTAAACATACTAAATATATGCTTTGCATTTTGAACCAACCAACACGCTTTTAACAATTATAATAATATATATCCTGTCTAATAAATTATTCATGTTGACATAGAAATTGTATTAACGTGTTTTTGCTTTAAACATATACCTCCGTAGCCGCGGGATAGCGTACGAATTAATTATTACTGTTAGCTTTGGTAATTATCGGATTATTAATAGCTTTAACAGTGATAAAGTGTGTTGGATAATGTGTTCAATACGGCAAATATAAAGAAGCTAACGTCAAAATAATATATTTAATCCTCCTTTAACCCGACTGAGCTGTCTAAAAAATGTCTAAATTTTAACAGCCTTTTTTTTTCACATACCTAATGTGATTAAAAATTAGATATTCCGCTCTAGCTCCTAAACTATTGGATCGATTTAAATAAATGGGGTGTCATGTGATGAAGTTATTATATCGAAACGTCCTAATTTACTACCGTACCGCACGGCACGGTAAAGAATACCGTGCAGTTCAGAAGGTATGTTATAGGTATTCAATGGTATTCAACAAAAAGCTTATTACGAACAAACGTAAGAGTAAAACCTTTAATCGTATTATCACTTAAGCAAAGAACTGGCTACGTTACGTCCGATTGCCTTTAAAATGTGTTTATAAACCACAACAAATCCGTGTGTAGAAAAAGAAAAAATACTGTTCCATTTTACTGCACTGTTCGGAAGCAATCAACTTTTTGTCGTGCGTTTGTGACATTCTAAAAACAAGACCAAGGGTTGTCGAGCCCTGTCGATTAGTTGAGGCCGGTCAATTCTAGCCAATCGCGGCACGCGGTGGCCGCTTGACAGTCGCGGCCAGGGGCGCTCAAACTTTTAAATGGTGCCGTCGTTCGTTTCCTATTTTAAACGAAAACGGTGTGAAGTTCAGTTTTGATTAAAATGTTTTGTGAAGCTGATGGCGATTTATTTAGTAATAAGCATTTATTGTTGAGTATTGGTTAAATTTAAATTATAGTATTTATACCAATTTCAAAGTCCGTTTTTGTGGCCTATTTTTATGAACGTGGCACTTCTAAACTTTCTATTTGTACAGCATATCAACAATTTAATATTCAAGTTTCTTAATTGTTCCACTTTATTTCGTAAAATAAAAAGTGAGAAGATTTCATCATACTAGTTATTGATGGTACTAAAGGTCAAAAAGTACTTATCTTTATCAGTATTAAAAATGCAAAACTGTGTTTGTTGGTTTGTCCTTCACTCACGCAGCAAGGCAGCAACAAATCGACATGACATGACATTTTTTGCACTGAGGAAGTTGAAAGCCCGGAGAGTGACAGTAATTTTATCTCTAGAAATTACAGAGTTTAATAAAAATATAAAACCCATACTTTGAGAACCCCAATCCTTAAGAGGCTCCAATTGTGACAACGAGCAATCCAAATGAACATCAGCGGGTGACAACGTTCGTGTCGACCGTCGTCGTAAAGGGCACTCGACTTTTATCGCTCGACATGTTATCGAGGGCTTTGAGAATAGGACGCATTAGCCGCGTGTTGTTCTTTTCGACCAACTTCAAAAAATGAGGAGATTCTCAATTCGTTTTTTTTCGTTTGTGTAATATCTTCACCAATTGTGGACTGATTTTAATAATTCTTTTTTTGTTGTATTGTTTACATCTCACGGGTAGTCCAATTTAAATTTTGTCAAGATCTGACCACGTGGGATCAACGGAACTCCTGAATAATTTGGAGTCGGTTCGTTGTTATTTAACCTTATAAATCTTATAATTAATAATCGAAATTATAAAAACTGATGATGTTTTATAGTAAATACGAAAGTCTAGTTGTTTTACCTTACTTGAATTTTATTTTCATTTAACAATAAAGCTATCCAATTTGGGACTTTCTTCAAATCATCAAATAATATTTTAGGCATACTTTAGCTAAATATTGAATACGTTTACTAATAAGAGGGTTTAAATGCTTATACTCGTATTGTAAATTTTAACTAAATATGAAACGACCCATTTAAGTACGCGCTAAGTTTAAGTAACTTATCTCCTAAGTTGCTAACTTGTCAGGAGCAATCATTTATCCTTGGGATTAAGTTTAACTTAAACAGTTTGTTTTGAGATGGGTTCCGTGATGGGATATGAAGGCCGAAATGCATTTAGGGTTTGCTGGGAAAGGGTTTAATTGCAAAAGTTTGCTTTGCTCACTTTTTAACAAACCAAGATTGAGATAGATCGTAAAGATACAAAAAACGATCAAAAATAAATTTTGAGGCGATGAAAAATATTCCAAACTGGCACATGAATCTGAAAAGTATTTTTTAACACAGTTGCTCAAAAAGTGATACTTTTCGTAGCTGTATATCGTGCGGAAAGTTGGTTTTCGCGAACTAGTGCTTTTTACTTTTCCAATTTTTTTAAATTTATACTTGTTCCAATTCATGACTACTTATTGATGAGTGTTAATATTAGTTTCCTTTAAACATCGTAATTAACATAAAAACCTACTGTTAATGTAAGAATACGAAAAATATACATATTTAATATTTTAATACTTACCTCTCCATCATTATAACACGTTTATTTTTTAATATTAAATATTGAAAAACCGTTCTTAATAAGTTGTCTGAATGGAACGGAACAGCCGCCGAAACGCCTGTCAAAATTTTTGACATTATGAAGAGGCGTTTTTTCTTACTGCAAGCATTTTTTAAGTTTCCAAAGGCAACATTCGATATTGTTTTTATAAATACAAATAATCGTAAATAACAATACTTAGGTAATAATAGTACAATGTTTTATATTTACAATTGTTTATGTCTTATAGAACAGGCATTTGAAAAGAAAACTTTCATTGAAGTGGGTTCAATAATATTAACAAAATCCATTCTAGTCGAATAAAAGCTAAAATAAAAATACCTCTTCATAATGTCAAAAATTTTCTTCAAACGTCAAATGAAAAAGTTGTTTATAAAATGAGTGAATCAGAGTTAGAAATTGATTTATTTTTTCGCAACTGTGTTAAAAAACGTCGTTCGATACACGTGCGGAAATGTCAATCTTCACTCGTCCCGAGTCTCGGTACTCGTAAAGTAATGACATACTTTTCGCACTAGCATCGAAATGTACTATTTTGGTACAACAAATGAAAGAAAATTGAAGTCGGTTGTAAAATAGAATGGTTTTCTCTAATAATGGCAGTAATTAACGAAGAAATGTTTTAATTTAATTATCATTTACCCCTAAATTATACATCCCTGAGGAAGAACAACTTTACCCTTTTGGGGTTGATTAACCGCTTTGTTATTGTGAAAAACATTACGAGATATACATTTTATCTAACCCTAAATTAACTTTGAAGTTATTTTAATTAAGTATGGTTTAATGTGTCTTTGAATATTATCACTGACCTTGACCATGTGAACCTCATCACAAATACTTACCCTTCCAGGGGATCAAACCTGGGCCAAAAATATTTGAAGGCATGCCGAATAAGATGGTTATGTTGTTGAAAATATCTATGACATAAAAATAAATGAAAACGCCACTTTTTAAATTCTGACTGGAATGTGGGACAGGTATGTTATTATGTTAACATATCGTCTTTCACTTCTACTGAGTCGAAGAATAACCGGCTAATTAACGTCATCCGTCATTTATGCGTTAATGACATTTAACTGTCTGCACTTTCATTTAGTCGCCGGTTTTATGCGACTACATGAGAATGCAAGCAGCCAAATGTCATTTACATTACACGCCTTGACGGACGACGTAAATTCGCCGGTTATTCTTCGACTCAGTCGATGTGAAGGTGAGGCGATTAACATAATCACACTGGTGATTACCAAGGTAATACAGCTTAATTAAAAGTGCGTATTGTTAACAAACTACCCTTCAAGCTACCCCTAAACGAAACAAAACATTAGAATCATTCCTTTTAATTATTGTCATTATGTTAGTCACCCTTTTATTTTACTTTGTCCCAATAGGACATTATTGTATGACTGGGCTTGTTCAGTCAACATGAAGTAATTGAAATAAACCACATTTTTATGTATGGTTACTCTAAAGCCGTTTCGAGGAATAACGTTAACAGTCTCACTTAGTCTTACTTGTTGTCCGTTTACACACACTTCTCACTTTAAACTAGGTATAATACACACACCGTAGCATTATAAGTATTATAACCCTCTCAGGGTTGGTAAACATTTAACATCCCAAGAAACACGATATATTGCACCATATAAACAGTCCCTTATCTAAATAGACCGTTCAGTAGGCGCGGGAGTTTCCCCTCAAATGGGAAACTCCTGTTTCCCGTGATGTATGGACCGTGGCTCCATCTATGTTGTACGGGTGATAAGATCAAGGCCTGAGGCACATTTTAACTCGACATCTGTCCTGCGTTACAAATTATTAAATACGTTGGATGACTATCTGTGATGGCCCTATTTCTGTTTCGGGATTACGCCGAGGGGTATATGGATTTAAATCAGCTACTAAGTTAATAATTCATATCAGGGCACAATCTCTCACAAATTGACCTAGTCTCAAACTAAGCTAGACTTGTACTTTTGGAACTAGGCAACGATAAACATACTTATATAGAGAAATACATACTATAGCTTCGTAGGCAGGGTCACTACCAACTAGGCTAATGCGTGGGCTACACGGTTTCAAACAACGGTTTAAAACAGAACAGTGGTTTTAAACCAAATTTCGCATGACCTTAAACGCCCTTGGCAGATGTCAAACAAATGGGCTTGTTTGAAACCGTGTGGCAGCTCACTTCTACCAAGGTCACTTGGTTTAAAACCATGTTTTCAAACCGTGTAGCACACGCATAACTGCGTCGTCAAGTTATATAGACTTACAAGCTTCTGCCCGCGTGTGAAGGAAACCAGTGAGTCAAGCTGGTCTAATTTGACGTGTCATTCAGCTGAGGGTGTTCATTCACCCTATTCGAGGAGTTCAGATCCTGCGAGGGTCTGCTCCAAGAGGAAACGGCCTCACGGCCTAATTTGAGAATTTATAATATGAGATATAATTAGTAATTTGCTACACCTCCTATTTTAGTTAACCATGAAATCATCCCACAGGGAAAGTTTTTTTGGGATAATAGTAATTTGATCCAAATGCATGCATCGGTGCATCTCTATCGTAACGGACTAGTTAGAAAGGGACTTCCGAACGACAAACTTGTCGCGGACAAGTTGTGCTAGCCGTCCTGCCTAATAGTCTATGACGGAGAGAGACGCACTGAGTGACAATATACAACTTGTGTTGGTGACAGTTATCTGTGGATTTAATAGTCTTACCCACGTGTCATGTCATAAGTCATTCACGTAAGGGTGGCAGATGTCACCCATGTTAACGTGACAGTTACATTTAAACAGACAAATGTACTAATTTGTGTATTTCGTGAATTCGCTACCTCATTCAAATTAATTGGGATTGTTAATTTTTTTAATTCGAATACCATTTCGAGGAATAGGGTTTTAAAGCCGTTCTGCATTATTAAGTTTTTGAAATATTTATCTATTTGGAATATTTCGACACAAGTATATTTAACCTTTGTTTGACTTTCGTTTTCGGCTTGAAGCCCTCCTAAGTGTTAGGCGAAATCCGCTTGAAACAGTACGTTTTAATACACTATTAATATCACTTTTTATAATTAAATAATCATTTAATTGTTGTAATTTATTAGAAAATGCGATCCCAAATTTAAAATAATCATGTCATCCAAATGTCTGCTAAATAAATGTCTGTTAAAATGTCTGCTAAATAAATAAAGATAAGTAATTAAATTGGTCTCTTAAAATTGCCCATTCTTTCGAATTAGAATGTAAAAACCGTGAGTTATTTTTTATGAACAATCCCAGTTAGTGGAAGGTTCCGATGAGTTTGCAAAAAAAAATTAAAATTATACTTGAATTTTTTGTGCTGCGGTGTTTTATACATTAAAGTAATAACGATAAAGTTCACACACCCTTCTTTAAATGACGAAAGTTATTATTAATTAATTACTGCTTATACAATATACATAGGCGGTACAACTGTATATTATTTATAATTTTAAGTTTAATGCGAAAACGTGTACAAGAGAACGGCCATTGATTCCAATCTGAAAACATAATTTTTTTGCATTAATGTTTGGGTCCGATTTGAAATCCACCTTTATAGGTATTAACCTCAAAAACAACACGTATAAAAAGTTATTAACGAATGAAAAATCTAACGGACAGATACAATGGAACGAATGACTCGCTAGTTTCCATTCACTCAGTTAATTTAATTACAGCACCGCTAACTTAAACGAATGGGCTACGAATGAGTTGCATATTCACTATTTTTACCGTTTTTTTGTGTTAAAAACGATTTATGTGACTGTCGTTATTCATTGGCTTCATTGCATATACACTAATGGATGTTTTTTTAACTAGAATGCATCACATCCAATCTTTAATAGATTTATAAAATAAACGTGGTGCGATTGTCATACGCTTACCGACTAATGCCCGGTTCCTATATTCAAACCGCGGATAGATAAGGTTACTTCATATTCAAATTTGACACAAGTTGTATATGACAAATGTCAAATTTTAACTCGAGGTATCCTAATCTATCCGTGGTTTGGATATATGAACCGGGCACAAGAAGAATATAAGACACTGGAGATTGCACCTAGAACTTTTTTATGAAGACGAGTTTAGTTACCCCTAGTCAGGTTTTCTATCCCTCTCACACTATATGAAATTGCAATAATTAATACAAAAGGTGCCAATAATAATGTGTAATGGCAAGATGAGCCCAAGAAGCTTGTTTTTCCTCAAATTCTACTGTTATTTTACTGATTTAAGATGAGTTTTGACAAAATAATAACAATATAAAAAACCAAACAAAAGATCATCCCTTCACGCCCTTTATTTCCCTGATTGCTGGCAGCTGCCATTTTATTATTATAGCAACACTGATTGAACAATCAACTTGACACTATGGCCGATGAAGAAAGGAACAATAACCATAAGGCTACTTTTCTTCCATTCAAGGCATTATTTGCACTGCGATCTCCAGTGCTATAAGCTTCTTGTAACAGACATAAGAAAATGTAAGGTTGAAGCAATGTTACTTATTCAAGGTCACCTTAATAAACATACTAGTGCAAGTCATGTTCAGTTAGAGCGCTTTGCTGTTATTACCTCTTCAAGAGCCACGGCTGAGGAATTGAAAACTTAATTAATCCCTTATCACATTCCTGGGCGATGTTGGGCCTTGGCAGCCTAGCATGGGTTAGGTTAATCGTCTGTTATTTCATAAATTTTGACAGCTGTTAACGCTCTAATCGTCGGTTAAGTGGTTGGTGAAAGCCGACATTAATTTATGTTTTTATAATGAAGGTCATTTGTCTTTGTGTTTTTCTTGGATATAATATGCAGGAAATCTTTTATTTGGTTGTAAAGTGTGGTCATATTTATATGTTTTCATGAGGTTTGTCGCCCCGTTACCCGAGCTAGTTCGTTATGTCATGTTGTTGCCTATGAAGCAAGCGGTTCTGGGTTGGATTCCCGGTTAGGGCAAATATAATGTGATCAACTTGAATAATATTCCGAGTCTTAGATATTTATAATGTATTTATGTATATCGCTCAGCACAAACCTAGTTTACTAGGTTAATTTATGTACCTTTAGCTTCTGCCGAAGTAACATACTAACACACATACACACTCACAAACTTCATAATATTACTGGGTTTAGTATGTGTGTATGTATGTGAAATCTTATTTACACAAATAAATGTTAGACAAATTTAATTACACAGACGCCTATAGATTACTGTGATTCTCTTTGTTTTTCTTCTTTTTTCTTAATGTTTACGTATTCATGCTAGCCACGGAAAGGGTTAATGGCCGGATGGTCTAAATAACCGGGTGATTTAACACTGTCTCTGACATTCGCAATCTTAGCGCGGGCGGGTCAAATTTACCCCCTACTTATCTATGGAAAAATTACCGTCATTTAAAACTGACGGTTGGATGAGGGTTTTGAAAATTAGAATTGGTGAGATTTTTTATACCGTGATATTTTTAAACACTGTCTGTAAGTGTGTCCCCTTTTGTAGACGCTCATTTCATCGAAAGCTACTTTCTGCTGAAACCTCATTGTTTTCAGGTTATCTTAAGCATGGTTTACGTGGGTTAGGTTAGACCTGTGACCACCAAAAAATTGTAACTCCTGCAGGTGGATGCCTGTCGATGAAATGAAAATTCGGCGAAGTAAAACATTCTATGAAATGAGTGTCGGTAATTCAAGGGTAAACCCTTTGTAAGTACCGATTTCAACCAACGATGTTAAACGTTAATAGACTGTTAGTTCATACATATTGACAGCTGTTAGCACCCCAATCGTCTGTTGATGAAATCCGACATAAGTCTATCACAAACACAGGATAACATACTAACCTATATATATACATATTATGCAGCAGTTAGAACTAATATTTGTGTTATGCGCTCAAGTACTTGTTTCTGAATCTTGGATGTTTTCTCTGTATACATAATTGATAAGTTTGTATTTCTCTATATATAAGTATGGATATCGTTGTAGCCATAGTAGGGTACAAGCCTAGAGCTTAGTTTGGGACTGGGACAAATCATGTAAGATTATATCTACGTAGTATAATTTTTACTTGAAAATTCATATTTATATTTAAATTCCCGCGGAAAACATCGCGGCCCAAAATTATTCATTCTCCGCTAATGCAGCAATTTTCCCCTTATTATGAGTGAGGGTAACCTCCAGAATTTAAAAAAATCCGAGTTGGCTCGAGTGCGTAATCAGATTTTTAGGGTTCCGTATATTGCGGAAGCATGTCATAATACTGTTTTTTTAAACTAACGATTAAAACATATAAAATTATTTTTTAATGCGTGGGAGTTCTGTGGTGTAAGAGAATTACTTGATTTTTCTGCGGTTAAAACAAAGGATGTTTATATTCTGCAGTTAAAATTAACTGATAACATAAACCTACCAGTTTTCTTTATATGTTCAGACGAATCTAACAACTCAGTCGTCGAGATCGGACTTCAGCTAGACGGAACAATAAAGCACACATACTTTTCCCTTTCATGGGCAGTCTGATAGAAACTACAGAACCAGAAAAAAAAACACATTCACCAACGAGCGCCATAAAGTTTTAAAATCGCTCCGCCATGCCATCTCCTCTAACGCTGCTATAAAACTTTATGCTTTGACGACATAAAAATATTCTGCAAGCAAATTGCTGTTAACTCCATCAAGTTATTTTTTATAGCTGTACACGACTCGATAGGCATTCATACACGTTGAGATTCGTTTAGTAATATATTTAAAAGAGAATGGACTTTATAGGTAGGTACAATATGTCTAAGCCGCAAGTAAGTAGGTAAAATATTTGCTATATTGGCACAGTAGGTACATTATTTTGGTGATTCAAGAACCATTTTGAAGCTTACTGGCTCACATTCAACAGTAAGTTTATTATAATAATTTTTTTGAGACATTTATTTTATACCTTAATTTCTTACGTTAGAATATGGAATAAATGTATTATTAATTTACCTAGCACCTGTCAAATTTTATCTCGTTCTTGTTATTATAAAACTCGTAAATTACATTGCTTATTGAAAATATACCTTCTGTTTTAATTAAACTTTAATTACCACTTTAAAACTCAACATTCCTAACTCATCAAAACTGTGTCTTTCTAACCCCCCCGCATCGACATCTGTATCTATTCATTAAGGAGACCCGCTTTACAATTCTTATTATAAAACTTTCCCGCGACGGAGACAAAACATCATTAATCTTCCGTCTCGCTCCTTCGTTATAACTTGTTCCTCGGTGATTTATTCGACGAAGTTAAGGGAATTTTATTTTGCGACCCCTGTCCATGCGCCATGGATGTATAATCGCTAAAACGGATAGAGTCAAGGAAAAAACTAATTAAATGCTTTTGCAGTCCTTTGGAATTAATCCTTTAAATACTACTACCGACCCGGTCACCGGCAGCACTAATATTAATAAATCATAGCCTATTACTTTCCTAGATAATCCTTCTTTCTATTGATGAAAACCGTTTGAAAATCCATACAGTAGTTTTTGAGATTGACACAAAGTCAGCGCGGGGCTCTAATTTATAATAAGTAGTGATTAATAATCCTTACCACAATTTGTGTGTGCGTATGTGTGTGTGTGTGTGTTAGTTTGTTACTCTTTCACGCTGCAACGGCTGGACGGATTTGGATGAAATTTGGAATGGAGATAGCTTATACCCTCGATTAACACATAGGCTATTTTTCATCCCGGAAAATTTAAAAGTTCCCGAGGGAGCAGCGATAAACGACTTTATGCGGGTGGAGTCGCGGGCAGAAACATGTGTATGATAAAGTTGAAATTTACTATTCTAAATTAAACTTATTTTTTCATTTTCATTCGGTATCTTTAGCATAATAATTTTTTTAATAAATACTAAGCTCCAATGACCTAATAAGCGAAACTAGGTAGTATGCTTATGTATGTACATGCATCTTTTACACATTAGTTAATTCGATAGGATTTTTATAGAAGCAAAACGAGCAAAAAACTCATTTAACATTTAGCTCTAAATTTAAACTAGCGGCCTTTTTAAAAATAAGGAAAATAAGGCACGTCATTGTTTATAAGTCACCATTGTGTCATGCCATAAACACTTCTCAAAAGAATCTTCTAGAACCCTAGTTCCCCGTCAAATGGGGAAGGGGGATCTGATTAGACTTTTATCTGGAGTCGATCTGCTCTTGAAAGCGCTGACAATCCTTTGGCTTCCGCTGTAACGTTTACACAGAACTGCTCATTCAGTTACTTTTATACGTATATGGTTTTTTGTATCAGTTTTAATACTTGTGCCAAGAAGTTTATATTGAACTAGCGACCCGCCCTCGGGCTACTATTACATACATAAACCTTCTGTGAAAAATTATCTAACTGATGGTGAAAACTGCATTAAAATCCGTTGCGTAGTTTGAAAGATCTGAGCGTACATACAAAGGGACAGACGGCGGGAAGCAACTTTGTTTTATACTATGTAGTGATACTTCTGCCCGCGATTAGTCTGCATAGATTTAGAAATTCAACATCCCCACAGGTACAATGTTTTTTTTTGGGCTTAAAAGGTAATAGAGGGGTTAAAGTTATCTCCATTCTAAAATTCATCAAGAAGGAGTAGCAAACGTTAACTCTCACACCACGCACACATTTACAAACTTTTGCACTACTAGTAGTGTGATTTTTTTTGTAAAAATAAGCAAAGAGTGGCACTCAATTTGTTTGAATTTTGTATTTTGTTACTATTTTTTGTTTTCTAAATATTAAGAAGAGAGGTTGAAATTGGAAGTGCCCACGCTTAGAAGTAACTTAATTTTAGTTTCAGTTTGTATGCTTCTTTTATCGATAAAAGCTCAATAAAAGCTAGTTTCTTTAAAAAGGTGTTATAGTTCTGTAAACATTAAGCTTTTTTTTTGTGTAACAATGGAGTTTTAACTTACTAAATGTTTGACTTTGGAGTCGTGTTATTTTTTTTAAAGTATTTAATTTAAGTAGTCAAAACTATAGGAGTGGAATTAAAACTTATTCGGCAACTTTTTACTTCAATTAAAATACTATTTTTTAACGAAAACTTGATGTACAACATAAAATAATTTTTAAAATAAATCACAATTTGAACCTATTAACACGAGCCTGCAAATCCACTCGCGCACCATTATTCCCGGCGAGATTCCCGTAATCCCGGAATGCCCGTATTCCCCGGGAAATAAATTAGCATGCGTAGATTGAATTGTCAGCGAACTTCCGTTAAGTCCCCTAATTTGGGGGGGAAAGTTGCACAATTC
This sequence comes from Tortrix viridana, assembly GCA_963241965.1. Classification (NCBI taxonomy): domain Eukaryota; kingdom Metazoa; phylum Arthropoda; class Insecta; order Lepidoptera; family Tortricidae; genus Tortrix; species Tortrix viridana. Next base: position 3,323,859 of record OY725196.1, on the reverse strand, counting down.
TTACTTTTTTTCCTGTTTATTTGTAAAGTCCGGTTTACGTAAAAACGGTATTTGTCGGAGCGTGTACGCACTTTTGTACATCTTTATGTGATTGGTTGATTAATTGTTATTTTATGCATAGTTATTGAATATCACTACATATTCTACAGTCGTAGGTTTGTCTGAACGCGATAAACCCAAAAACTATTGCGGATTTTCGTATGGTTTTCACCAATAGAAAGAGAGATCATCTAGGAAGGTTATAATAGTATATAATGTACCCGTGAGAAGCCATGCGTGCGTATAGTTTATGATATTAGTAGAAAGAATAAATAAAAACAACACGCTTCCTAGTTTGGCCGTTTCACCACAAAATTGGCCAATAGTTTTATACAAACAGCGCGGTTTCGGCTCGAATGCCGCGTTAATTCGGCCATCAGGTGGGCCGAATAGAAACGCTGGTTTGTGGGGTCCCAATGACCCTAGCGGAGGGTTAACTGCCCGTTTGGGGTAACGCGGGGTTACGTCAATAAATAGTTTTGTATCAAATTATTACTGATTGTTATATTAAAATTGGATACAGCCATGTGATTCTGTTAACGACTCGCCCTTCACATCGTCCGACGAATCATTACCTAACCGGCAAATTTACGTCGTCCGTCAAAATGTGCAAATGAGCGCTGGCTTCGCTTTGGCTGCCAGCACTTAGGTTTAGTCGCTCGTTTCACCGATGATTATACGCCAAGGGCTTTGGGGTTCTTGGGTTCCGTGTATTAGTATGTATCGTTGACCACACTCCGATAAAACGTTACAATGCTTCACCATCATTGACCTACACACGTTTACCGAATTAAATACATCTAAAACAACTCAGCCCCATAATTATTAATTTTAAATGTATACTTTATTATTTCATTATTTAACGGCGTGTAACTAATTGTGTTTTTTTTTAAATTTCAGGTAAGAAAACACTCGGAGAAGGGTAAAAATATAAGTAAAATAAACATAGAAATAAAAAAGTTGTCCATTAAGTGTCAAAAGCTTTAAGATCACAAAAAGCATTCTTATTTTTCCCTGACGAAAGGTTTATATTAGGTTATAAGTTTTTTTTTTAACTTTGTTACTAGATTTCGCAAAATTACGTTATTTTTAACTTTTAACTTACAAAACTGATCAAGGCTACAAAAAAAAAACTACTAACCCGTCTATCCCAAACGTAAACCTCCGCCTTAATCACCGGAAAACCCTCCCTAAAACCTCTCAGGTCCCCTGCAGACATCTCGACTCGCTACATGTGTTTCATTTGACACGAAACCCTCAACTCGAGGGTCCTTCAAGAGGTCTGATCAGACATTGAAGAACTCAAGTTGGAAGTCTACGAAAGTTTATGAAGATAGTACGTTACTTGTTTTTTGAATAGAAGTAGGTAATTAGTTAGGTGTTAAGGTTCTATTAGAAATAAAAGTATATTAAGGATTTTATTGCGTATGATAAGTGGTTAGACACAAGATAAATTGAAAATTTGAAAAGAATAATAAAATACACTGAAAAAAAGTGATTTCTTACAGGATTATTGTGAATAATTGCTTGATTCCATACGAGCCTATCAAAAGTTTTCAAAGAATCACCTATAGTAGAAACTAGAGTGATTCGTTTTCGGTTTCGACTTGTATTTTTAAACTCATAACTTCTTTTGGCTTCGCACAGTCGGGTAAAGAATGGTCACATATCAAAGCAAACAACGTATCCTCTAAACCACATTTCAAGGATAAAATTATTCATAGAACACTGCCAACTTTGCCTGCCAAGGCTCTTCACACCCCGACACACACAAGGAAACTGCATACTTTTCACTCCACAAATTATGGCCACAGTATAAATATAGCTAAAGCAGTAAAGAAACTACGAACAAACGTTCGCAACGTCACACTCACAGACGCACGTCTCAACCATTGTCCACGCCTCATCCGCCATTGACAGCACTGCCATGTCTGCTCAGGGGTCTCGTTGAGACGTGCCGCACTCACACAGACGAGGGCGACACGGTTGGAACGTTTTTTCGTAGTTTCTTTACTGCTTAGCTATATTTATACTGTGTTATCGCTGACTTTTGTTTGTGAATTGGTGATTTGGTGCTTTGTGTAGGAAGCACTTTTGACGTTTATATTGCTCAAGAAACTTTATTTAGTTCAGATAGAGGGCGCTAGAACTTATTTCACGATTTTACAAATTTCAACACGTTTTATTAAAGTCGTAGATATTTACGACCTCCCCAAATGCTTAAAGTTTTCGACGCTGTTTTAAATTCCTTTAAATTATTACTATTTCTCTCTTACCGTAATTTGGATAACTCGGCCTCACTAATTCGACACGGCAGGTAAGGCTTTGAGCTTAAAAGCTTAAAGTTCGTGAAGCTCTTGATAGCGTTGCAACACTTGAGAGCGTGGCGAATCTCAACGATCACGGAGATCCGAGAATCAATTTGGAGGAGGCAAATAGGTTATTTTATTTATTTACATTGCACGAAGGCAACCAAGCGTCAGGTTAGGTAGCCATTAGGTGATAAGTGCCTATTGACAAGTATTCGCAAAGTCAAGACTGCTAATTTTTTGCTAACCTGTAGAACTAAGATGGAATGCGTACATGCTAGTCATTACCCGTGTCTAAGTAGATCCGACCTACTGAGAAGATAACTAACCTAGAACGTGACGTCCCATGAAATAGACCTAATGAGAAGTTGACTAAGTCATATCGTCCATAAAAATTGACTTAACGAACATGTTGTTCTTCTAAATTCCAAGAAAGTGACCTACCCCGCCGAAAGGAAGAGTGAGATAGTGGTAGCGATCGAGACGAGGTCTGGAAACTACTGCCAATAAAAAAAACATGTTATTTCTTTTTAAGGTATTTCTAATTTTTTATATAAAAACAAAGCGATTACAGAAGTATAATTCTATAACATAGAGAACACTTTGATTGACAATGTGACATCACGTTACATTTCGGCTTCTATCTCACTTAGATTGTCGTGCCTTGGGCTAAATTGTGCGACCTTCGCCCTACTCAAACACACGGTTATTTTATCACCATTCTAATATAATAAACATAACAATGCGTTTGTTATGTGCAATCGGGTAAAATCACGAGCGCGTCCAATCGAAGGTAACCTTAAATTTACGTGACGCATAGGCAAAGTATGTAAAGACAAGTAATTCAACTCCGGCGCATTAGGAGATCGAGTTAGGTACTTAGGTAGTCCATTATTTTTGTCGATGTCTAATAAAACGTGAACGTATATTTAAAATCACAATTCCCTACAGAACTGAATAGGTAACTATAGAAAAAATCAGATTCTAACCGACATATTGGAATAAAGTTTTGGACCGAATTTTATAAAAAACGTGCGAGTATCATAGGCTAATAAAATACACAAATTGATATACAACACAATTTTACTGTAATATGGTTATAAAAAAAAAAACATTACGAGGAATAGGCTTTTAAAGTTAGGTACCTATACCTACACGAATGTTTTATTTTAATTAAAATATTTATGTTTTTTACGACAATATTCGTCTTTGAAATGTATTTTAACAAGGATTTTTCCATTAAAAATCATTACCACATCCGAACTTTTATGTACTAAAAAAAGTAATTGAAATGCGAGACTGATGAAAATAGTAATTTAAAATATATATATTTTTTTAATATATATTGTCAATCCATGGAATTTTTTTTAAATCCCAATTTAATTAGACGCTGTAATACGAACGATGATCCTTATCATGACTTGGCTATAATTTCACCATTTTAAGTGTTTTACAATGCCGATTGGTATTGCCTGACAGAATTCTGATGATTTGATTACATCACGATGACGATAATGATGGGAGCGGGACAAAGGAATGATTAATTTAATGATAATCATGAATCAAGGAGCGGTCGCCGAGAGCGTCATTACTTGCAATATCTATGACGGAAATGAAGCTAATTTGACTAGCGCTTGCCCATGACTCCGTTCGCGTAGGAATCGTTTGATTTTCCTCGGAATTTGACAAATTTTCCGGGATATATTGTCTCAAAGTTATTGATATTTATACGAATCTTTATTTTGCTTCATTTATTTTTCAATCATACCAAGGTTTATCTGGTAGAGATCCTTAAAGAGCTTATCTCGTTAAGGATCTCGCCTTCATATAACTCGGATTTTTCCCGTATTTTATAATTGGTCTTTATTTTGTTTGTACAAGTAAGTGTTTAAATATGTGTGTTTTATACGGTTGTGAATTTTAGTTATGTAAGTAGCCTAAGTGCTGATTGTTTTCAGTCTCCAGATAACACTATCTGTAAGATAAATTTTAGCTCTGTCGTTTCTTTCATAATACACAAAAAAGAAAAGAGATTGATAGAAATAGAAATAGAAAATATTTATTTCGCATAAATTTTTACATACATATGTTATATGTACTTAAATCTAATAAGATGAGAGTTCATTGCTGCGAAAATGGTGTCCACTCAGCTATGTGCCGCACCACCTATTGGGAGTACGACGCTGGTTTTCTGTGGACCCATGGACTGACTAGCTAGATAGCGTACATTACATTCGCTTCTTCCTCTAGTTAAACAACAAAAAGAAAAAATATATTATGAAACTAGGTTGCAATAGGTGTACTTGATTCCTACAATAAGTGCTTATAATGTATTATTTTTATTTTTCCGTTTATAGAAGTATAATAATGGGTTTACAATTTAACAGAAACTGTCGACATTTCCATACCTATATCTATGCCTCGACACGAAGCTGTTTACATTAAAAGTTGAATCGATAGTAAATGCGCTTTTAAAACTCGTTTGAAGGAGAATAATGATTTTGAATTCCTAATAGGGGGTGGGAGATTGTTCCAGCATTTCGTGGCTGCATACTGGAAGCTGCCACGAAATGCCGCGGTTCCGTGTCGAGGACAGATTAGTTTGGGAGCCTGTCTCTCAGGTCTCTGCGAAAATTTCAGTCGCCGGTAGAGGTACGGCGGTTTTTTACTTTTAATGATCTCAAACAGGAGTGAGGCAAAATGCACTTTTCGACGAGCTTCCATTTTTAACAAACCTCCCTTATTTAGAAATGGGGTAATGTGAGATCGATGCGGAACAGGAAAACAAAATCTTGCGCACGCATTTTGCAGGCGTTGAATTAGAAGTTTGGTGCGAGACAGCATACATTCCCCAAAGACGGTATCAGCATAATTTAATTTAGACAATACCAAGGTATCTGTTAACTTAATACGAAGATCGACGTTTAGATACTCTCTTATTCTATACAGTACTTTCAAACGATAAAAGCAGTTACGGACTGTTTCAAGCACATGATTTTCAAAACGTAACGATCCATCCATGAATACGCCCAAGTTCCTAGCTTCTGATATTCGATTCAAGTTATCATTCAAAATTTTCACCTGCGGAGTGCGAGATATTATTTGTGACCTAAATTGCCTCGTACCTAATACCATATATTTAGACTTCAGCGGATTCAGAACTAAACTATTTATATCTGACCATTGGGCTATTCCATCGAGGTCATGGTTCAACTTTGACACGGCCGATTCCATGTTGTCGGGTTTGAAGGAGATGTAAAGCTGTAAATAATCTGCGTAAAGGTGGCATTTGCAGTTTTCTATCTTATCGACTATATCTGCGCTGTAAAGAATAAAAAGTATTGGTCCAAGGATTGAACCCTGGGGGACGCCCCTCGTTACAGGAGACGCGCTAGAGATTGCAAAACTCCCATCAGCGTTTCGTATTTCAACTTGTTGAGTACGATCACTTATATATACCTACAGTAAACTGTTCAACTCGTGCGTGACCCTACTTTGGACTGCCGAACCATAACGTTATCATAAAATGACGTATTATTCAAAATGGCGGCCGTTACACAGGTGCATGATTAGCTTATGTGTTTGAGCGCTTCACTCAACAAACTGGGTAACAGTTGGGCGAGCATTTGTCTGTGTTACCGCATGTGCCTTTAGTAAAAAAAAATTAAAAAAAGGTTGTAAACAGTGGACCCATAACCTATCCAGGTGTTAACCAGAAAAGAGGTAAATGCTAGAACGAGACCACTTGTATTAGCTTTGTGGAACGACAGGCATCGACTCGCTTCACCTGCGGTCTGCATACAAAGGAGAATCTAAAAACCATGGAGTCGAAAACATTTTTAAAAAGAGAAAAAGTATAAAAATGGTTTTGTGTGAATGTCTTCGCGTAGAATCCAAAGGAGTAGATCGATTTCAACACTTTTTTTATTGTAATGCAGCTTGGGTTATCTGAGTTTGACATCAATGGGTTGAACCAATTAAGAACTTCATTTTTAATCACAAAACATTTTTGTACACGAGTCTCTACATTTCAAACGTTGATCGGCGAGTTTTTAGAAATAAGGATTTAATAAATACATATGGCTACACTTTGAACACACACAGCTTTGAACGTAAATAAATAATTTACAGTAAACTGTCGATAAGCAGTAGCCAGTAGGAAAATGCTGAGTAGGTATTTGATTCTACACGTTTTTTTTATTAGCTTCACTTGTGATGTAATCTTGGAAGTCAATTTTAATTCTCTAATTGTCAGATTGACTTGAAATTTTGTCTACTTATTTAATTCTGATGACATTACAATAATATAGTACAATCGAACTGGCAGATGGAAGGTGGCCATAGGAACTCTTCAATGGTTAATAGCAGACTCATTTGCCTGTTTTTTTATTAGTAGGTTAGTTTTCAATACAAGTACAGTCGGCAACAAAAAGCGTGCCGTCAAATGATTTTTTAGAAAAAACTTATTGAGTTTTGGATGTGTTTTATCCATTATATAAGACTAGAACTTAGTATGTGACTAGGTCAGTTTGTGTGAGATTGTCCTCTTATTTAGGGATAATATCGACTCCTGCGCTGTTCCGCGGTTGTTTACACGTTGCCAATGCGCGGACATTTTTCACGAATTCAACCATAGAAGGGAACTGGTGCACTCCGCTAGGTGCCAATGGAGGAGTGTTGATAAAATGTATGTATGTGAACTTTGAAGTATACCTGTATCATAATTATTTCAGGTATTTAATAAATATAGGGCAGGGTGGCGTGAAAATGAAGAGGCCTTTAAGATGTGCGCTGAAATGATGATTGGCAAAAGCTCGTTAGTTTTTAAAAGATAAAAGCTTGCCTTCTAACTGCATAGTTTTATTAATAAAAATCTTGTACTACTCGTAGATCATTTAGTAATATCTTCCAACTAACCGTTCACTAAATTTGTTTTTTTATAAAGTCAACCAGGATTATTTTAGTTGCTTTTTATGATGTAGGTACTGTACTATTTGTTAAAAAATAACTTAATTAAGAAAAAACGTATTAGGGTCATTCCACAAGCGTTTTAATATAGTCGAAATTTCTGTAGCTTTGGAAGCCGTTTTCGGTTGTTTTATAAAGTGCCCTGACTTCTACAAAATAACCGAAAATAGCATCCAAAGCTACAGAAATTTTGACTTTATGCGATCTAGGGACTGACGGCGGTTGAAACGCTCGTGAAATCACCCTAAATATAATTAAGCACGTCTGAATAGTTGATTGTACAATGTTTTAACTAAACCAACGTAAGACTCACTTCCCACTACTTTGTATCTCTCACCTTCCCTTTGAAGCAAGAATATCACTCAACAGGATTTCTCAACACAACACATTTTAATTATTTAAACAAAGGACCCAAGACGAGCGCACCCAGTATATAAACGTACGTGGTTCCGCAGAGAACTACTTTAAATTAACCGTAAAACAACCGCCACATGCTAACTCGATAAGTATGCAGACGGCTTGTGAACCGCGCGTGTCCTGAAGAATTCACGTGGAAATTATTTTACCTATGCAATTCGGATGCGACGTGTCGGTTTCTACTTTCTTGCAGTTTCTTGCAGTTTCGTGAAACTGTTGGTGATATTTTTGTTAATTTTGCGAGCGGAGAGAAAAGCGGAATATATTTGAGAACGTTATATTTTTCTGGTGGCTCTCTACGAAGATTCGTGAAAGAATACAAAATATTTCTCGTTGGAAAGTTTGTTTTATTGCTGAACGTTGTGTTTTATTGCTGAAAGAATGTCGTGTATAAGATGTGTTTGAATACAGGGCCCGCGTAAATACAGGATGTCCCATAAGTCGCACGTCACAGTGACGCCGCAGGTAGACCAGCCTAAGACGGACCGAACCAGCCTAACATGTCTTAGTACTCGAAAAAGTCGTATCGCATGGTTTGTTGTGTGAGTTGCGACTTACAGGACACTCTGTATATTAAGTAAATTTATTAGGATAGTTAGTGGGATATTTAAAGCCTGCGAAGTGGCAGATTTAACTCCCTCCACCCAATACCTTTCCCTCGACTCAATTTTCTTCAATTTGATTTAATTCATTGTATAAACAATCTATTTATTAGAAAAACTCAATCAAATTAACCAAAAGAACTTATAAAAACGTAAAAGCTCTACGTAAAAGCTCTTAACTGAAGCTTGGAAAGGCTTCAGGCTCATTAATCTAAACATTTCAAAAAAGCCCTCTTGCTCATTCATTCGCTCATTGGAATCTCGAAATGCAAATGTACGGGAAAAAGATTCATTTATCAACACTTTTGCTTTGGGACTTCCTTTTCTCTTGGTGTGACTTCGCGTACGCTTTGCTGGATTTTCGTTGGAAATCAATTTGTCGAGTGTATTACTTAGGAGTACTAAGCCTACGCTATCCGTCCGCCCGTCTGTTCTCACGTTAAAGAGCGGTATCTAATGAACCGTAAAAGATAGCCCGTTGATTTTTTTATGCAGAATATTTGATATAACGGCGGATTTCCTAACAATAATATAAAAGTCAAAAGTTAAAATAATAAGGGGAGTTCCCCATACAATAAACGACTTTTTCCAATGTTTCGTTGTATTTGTTCTATCGTAAAAACGGTAATACATGCAAGCGTCAAATTTGGTATGGTTATAGAACAAACCCTATAGAAAAAAACAAAATACTAAAAACCGGCCAAATGTGTACGGAACCTTCAGTGTCCGAGTCCGACTCGCACTTGACTGGTTTTTAGCAATGTAAGTGTAGGATATTACATGTCGTTATTGTACATATTTGTACTTACCCGTATTTTACAAAATTTTTACTCAGTTATAGGTATAGTACCTATTTAGGGCTCAATTTCTATATTTATAGCGAAATAACACTATTACCGACGCAAAACATAGCTGTTATATGTTCAACGTGTGTGTCTGTGTGACTGTCTGTTGCATCGTAGCTCCCAAACGGATGGACCGATTTTGATTCAGTTTTTTTTGTATGAAAGGTGACTTGATTGAAGCTGTTCTTAGCTAAATTTGATGAAAATCTGGAGTTATTAGCTCTGAAAGTGGGAGTCCCAGTTTTGTCGGGGGTTTTTATCAATTTGTGACGTTCTCAATATAAAGGGACCTTATGGAGGAAGGCAGTTACGCTCGTCTTATTCTTGTAACTATACGAATACTATGGTAACAGTTCTAAAAATGGCGTAACCGCCTGCCTCCATAAGGTCCCTTTATATTGAGAAGGTCACATTTAATCATTATGTCAGAAAATATTTGATTTGGATTTTCTCATCTTGGACTTGGACGCGATCGCCTACATTTTTAATTAAAAAATATAAATAGTGTAAAAAATACAAATACAATTGTTCATAAACCACAATATTAATTTACTGCCAATTTCAAAGTATGATATCCCGAATAAAATAAAAGTTTCGAGTACCACTCGAAAGTTGTACAGGAGATCCTTAGGCAGTGCCCATACCGCTCCAGGGCGTATCGGGTTCTCGAGACTCGGCTCTTGAGTCGGGTTCGTCGGGTTACAGCCGAACGGTCCGGTGGCTGTTGAAGAGTTGAAAATTTCAAGAGACCCATACGTTGCGGAGTTGGGATTCCGCTGGCTAAGGGCCGATTATTTTGCAGATAAAAAAGATATTTATTCAGTAAGTAGGCCGCACGGGCGCTTTTACACGTCAAAATCTACCAGCGCTCCCCAAGAGGAGACCACTGCTGAGAAGAAGCGCCGCAAGAAACTCAACAGTTAGTTATTTTTTCAATAAAACTAATAATAATGATATTACTTATTGTAGCATTATGTAAAACTGTTAAAATAATATAAAATATCTGCATAGTTATGCAGGAAAACATGTGAAACGAGCTGCCATCTCAATTTTTCTTTTACAATCCACTAGTATCGAGATTTATGCTATCAAAGTTTGATATTTTTACTGCAAAAAAGTAGTTTATCGGCCTTTATTTCCATATTGTTCACTTAAAAAAAATTCTTTGATGATTTGTTAGATACCTATATTAATGAATAATAATTTAGATGTAACTAGTTTCCGTATAAATTGATGCCAAGGTGAAAAAATAGAAACAAAATTTGTGTTTTTTCATGCATGTCCTTAAAAATTAATAAAAAAATAAACGGGTTATTTTAAGATTCTGTTAAACAGAAACAAATATGAATGTTTGGATATTTATTGTAGAATTTTTCATAAATTTACATACAGCTTTGACTGAGTTTATAGAACCTAAACTTCATCAAAAATGTCCGTTTTAGCCCGGTAGCCTTTAAGAAGCTCATTATAATCGAGTTAAAATATCATGTATCGATACTCCTGAATATATTTGCCGATCCCATATTCAAAACATGCTAATGTGGGATTACCAAGTCGATCAGGGATCAAAAGCTTACGCTCATGGAATGTAGCAGGAATTTCTGATATCCGGAATCGAAAACGTATTTGGCAGAAATGGAAATTTTAACGGGAGTTACAACCTGTTTAATCATATCCATTTTTATTTATTTAAACAAGCTTTTGCTGGCCATTCTGTCCGCGTAGAACTCCTTTATTCACTTGGAAACTAATTTTTTTCTGGGATGAAAGTATTCTAAGTCCTTTCCAGGGGTTCAGAAGTCTTTTATCGCTGCTCCCTCGGGAACTGTCAATTTTTCCGGGATAAAAAGTATCCTATGTGATTCCCGGTACTCAAACTATCTCCATACCAATCATCGAAATCGGTTCAGCGGATTAGCCGTGAAAGCGTAACAAACAGACAGACAAAAAGACAAAGTCACATTCACATTTACAATATCAGTATGAATTTGTATAGATTAGTATGGAATTAGTATGTCTGACATGTTAAAATAAATAAAAGATATTTCTAGAACATCAGTCTCAACCCGTGACCCCATTTGTCTAGTGTTTTAGTCAGCTGACGATTAATGACTCAATAGTTAGTCATGTTAGTCGTGTTGTGACTAAATTCCAGCTTTGTAGATCGAATGAATCTTCTCAGATTAATACGTTCATTTGTTAGTCGATTTGCATTCTGCATGGCGATACATTCCAGCATAGAGTAATGAAATACAGAGCAATATTAATTTATAAATGACGTGTTTAACCCCCGACGCAAAAAGAGAGGGGTGTTATAAGTTTAACGTGTCTGTCTGTGTATCTGTGTAACTGTCTGTGGTATCATAGCTCCCAAACGGATGAACCAATTTTCGTTTAGTTTTTTTTGTGTCATAGATAATTTTATCCCGAGTGTTCTTAGCCATGTTTCATGAAAATCTGTTCAGTCAGCCGTTTGAAGATCATCAGCTCTTTTCTAGTTGATGAGGGGATCTGATTTTGATTTAAGTCTCAGTTCAAAACGACTTAAGTTTAAAATGACTTAATGTTATCTGGTAGATGATTATAAACTTTAATTCCAGTGATAATAGTTTTTTTATGATGTTGCTAGAAGACAACTGTCCATGTACAAAAGTTACTACTTTTTTTTAATGGTCATTTAATCCTTTATTTCTTTAACTAGTAGTAGATACAAGTCAGAGATAAAATGTTAAAATGTATGTAATTAATTATAGTTTATTTATTTATTTAATACCAAAATGTAACATTACAGGGAAAACCTAAGTCATTACATTTGTCAAATATTAATTGTAAAACCATTCTAGAAAATACTATTGATATAAAATTAAAAACATGTCAATGAATATAACATTTGTCAAAGATAGGTACACTATATAAAAATTACTAATAATAACTACTAATTTAGAAATAGGTATGTCCATGTAGTTAAAAGTATATATGAGTTTATTTAGAAAAATTATGAGTTTTTAATAAATCAATGAAGTTTTATTCTTTACGACATCATATCGTGTTCCAATAAGTACGTCTCTAATACGAAAATCCCTACCCTATTTTAGCGCTTGCGTAACAAAAGCGACCTAAACCTAACGCTGTGCACTCGTCTGCGTTATATTCGCTCTCTCTAACGACTGTTAACCGCAGACGAGGCTGACTGTACTTAATTATAAGAGCTACTAACTATGTCTGTGTGTTTGTCAATCAGTGCGTAAGGCCACGTATTGGGAGGAGCGGGGAGCGGGGAGCGTTTAGCAGTTTTTTTTTGCTACCTAGAATTGTATTCGGTTTTGCGTGTTTTATCATTGTACAAAATAGCGCCATATAATTTAAGGCAATTATGAAAAATAAATTTGCCTCAAATTCAAATATATGCAAAAGATGAGCTGCGAGTTTGATACTTCTAGAATATCGTCTCCTTGTTGGTATTGTAAAATCACTCATAATTTAACTTAAACAAAGAACATAAACTTAATAAGAAAAGGGTTTAATTAACAAACTTCACTTACTTATTCGCGAGTTTCATCAATTTTCCTAATTTTTCTTCAGTTTTATTTAATTTGCTTGCTCGTTTACTTTTTGAATAGTTCCATTTTCTTTTTTTTTTCTGCCATACTTGACTCGGTGGAACGCAGAGCTAAGAGACTCATCGGCCACGACTTTCTTGAAAAAGCTAAGCTTCACAGCCTAGCTCACCGACGGAAAGTTGCCTGCTTGTCGGTGTTCTACAGATTGTACTTCGGGGAGTGTGCACAGGAGCTCCACGAGCTAATACCGCCGTCTCCTCGCGCACCGCGGGATGCCATCCGTACTTGGTTCAAATTCCGCCTTTTCTCTTCTACTGCAAAAGAGTGGAATGCGCTTCCGGCGTGTGTATTTCCGAGTGCATACAATCTGAACCTATTTAAAGCTAGGATGAATAGTCATCTTCTGGGTGAGCTCGCTACATCGTAGACTGAATCTTCGTCCTCCAAGGGCGGGAGTTGGTCAAGAGCAAACCCATTATCAATAAAAAAAAAAATATATAAAATGATTTTGTATTTAACGATATCCTCCGTATCACCCACGTAGTCTAAAATCGCTTTCCGCTCCGCTTCCGCAGGACCACATCCTAGCCCCTACGATTGTTCCGCGAAACAATAAATTAACAAATACCTTTCTCTTATTTGTGAGATAAATTATTTCATCTGATTTTCAACGCAATGAATAAAGACTCGTTCATACATATTAGCACAAGTAGAAATAAGGACTCGTTTACACTGGCACAGTCGTCGAGGCGAGTAGACGATCGAGTCGAGTAGACCAGAGTTGAGTCATGGCAAGTAGCTCAAGTAGTAAATCAAGTCGAGGTAGAAGGCATAGAAAAGAAAGTAGAGAAACTAACTTCAAACACTACATCAATCCTCGCAAGCAAGGCATATACCTAAAGAGGTGCTCATACATTTAAATTTACTGAACGTCGTCGTAAGCTTATCGTAAGCGTAAAGGAAACAAGTGAAATGCGTGTTTAAATGGACTATCACAAGGATCATCCTAGATTGGCACAACTATAGTAGAGCAGTGAGAAACTCACCAGCGAATAAGACCTTAAGTAGAACTTTGTGTGAAGGCCAACAGACTAGATAATCCCTTAAGTCCAAGAGACCTGTGGATTCAACGGCATTTGGATGGTGAGATCTTTGGATCTTCAGATCCTGATTAAATCATGCTTAAACCGCTGATCGAATTTGGATGCAATTTGGCTCAATTTGATTCTTGCTTATATATAAAGTAGGTATAGCATGGAGCTTCAAATCATACGGAAACTTAAGGTTTATTCGCCACTTAGCTCGACTGACTACTGTCTACTATCACTTGTGTGAGACGTGCATAAAACAAGACGGACAGTGAATAATACCGAACAGCAGTCTTAGCTCAATGACAGATTTAAACACTATTAAGCCTAAGTTCACATGAACGCGCGCGTTGGCTAAGCGCGCGGTACAAGATTCTATCAAAGTAGTGTTACGTGACCCTACGTAACGTCATCGCCATTCCAGCAGATGCTGTGCTCGGGCCTATATTGTGGGCTATCCGGCGAGAAGCCACGTGTCACGAACCTGCACCAGTAGCTGCACGTACCATGCCACTTCTCTACCAGGCCGTTCAGCTAAGCGAACCCATACAAAATTGTTTTAAAGTCGTTCATCGGTTTTCCCTTGGAAACTACCAAATTTTCCAGGATAAAAAGTATCCTATGTTTTAATGCAAGGTATAAGCTATTCCCATTCCAAATTTCATCCAAATCCGTCCAGCCGTAGCAGCGTGAAAGAGTAACAAACTAACACACACAAACTTTGGCATTTATAATATTAGTAGGATTTTTAGCGTTCTCGACCAAACGTCAGTAAACTTGATACCTTGGAAATTTAACTTAACTAAACTTACCTTGGAAGTTAAATATACATATACATACTTCTCCTGTCTGCATTTTAATTGTAACCCTTCTACATCCGGTAAAGTACCCGGAAACAGGTGATACTACAATAGAAACCTGCTAATAGAATCTAGGAACTGAAATACGACCTTTGACTTTTAAATAGACTAACACAAATAAATAATTAAGAAACAATAAGAATAAGAAACATTTATTGCCACACATGAAAATATTACATAAAAAACATGGAGCTCTTAACTTAATTACCTAGATTACATACACGAGATTTACACGGAGCAAAAACAGAAAAAAAAAAGATGTGGCAAAGGATCGGACTCAGCATTTGCTGTATGCGCGCTCCGGCAGGATTGCACTCGCACAGCGCTGGTTTTCAGTCAGTTCCTCACCGTAAAAGGTGTGTTTTAACACGGAATTCAGCGAGTCACGGAATTCGATAAGTTTACTATATGTTAGTATTAGCTTTTAGCCCTCTGGGCAAGAAACCTTAAAAATGGTACCTACCTAACATAAAATCCATCAACCATCAAATATTGATAAACTTAACCGATATTTAACCTAATTATTAACATTTCAATGTCGATTTTCTTTAATATTAGAATGACATGATCAACCTAAATCTAAAAGTAATACTGCGTCATATTGCTAAGGAATTGTGGCTTATTTTTGGTTATCGGGAAGAAAAGGGCCCCGGGTCAGTCCCTTGACCGACCTAGATGAACTTGACCTTCTATTTATTATGAAAGGAAATCGAATCGTAAGATATTTAGGGATAATAGTCCTAATGTCCGGTGGAAATATACATATTCGAAGGTCGCTTTTTGTCTGCGAACCGTCTACACAGTTATTACGAGATAATTACACAGCGCTGCTTAATTAAATTACCTAATTATAATTAATTTACTTAACCTTTTTTATTAATATAAAACTGTTTCATAATGAACACAATATATAAAAAAACGCCTAGTTAGTCACTACCCTGCTAGTTTCGTAGGGTAGGCAGTAGTAAGCTAGCGGTCCCAGGTTCGATTGCCGGGATTGCAAATACTTGCATGATGAGCGCGAGTATTCTTGAGCCTTGCTTGTTATTTATGTATTTAAGAACGTATTTAGAGGTAAGTATGTGCCTAGAGCTTGGTTGGAACTTGATCCATTTCTGTTAGATTTATTTACTTACCTACTTATTTAGGATCGAACCCGCTTACGTTAGTTAGTTTCTACCAAACCGCATGGTCATTCCATTCGTCGCCCGCAAATATCATTTATTTTAAAGTTTTCAAACAAACTGCATTGTTTTATAATGAATAGCTGATTTCCCCAATCACTGTCGCCACTATTGCCGCAACAGTTGCCCGAGGGGCCGGTGGCACAATGAACTAGTTGCCGGCAATTTTCCCGGCTATTTGTGCTACGTACTCTCTGTAGAGACGCTCTGGGTGTAGACGCTGTGAGTTAGGATGAGACTGGTCTTGATTGTAAAAAGTAAAAGACAGATGTTTTTTTCGTGTGTTCTATTACTAAGAATAGGTACCTTTAGTATGTACCTTTATAGTAGGTACCTTTAGTTTTTATGAATCCTGTCCCGATTTTACTTTTTTCTAAAAATGACCCTTAGTATTTGATATGTCCCGAATATCCTACTAATCCTACAAATATGATAAAGTTGAAGGTTGTATGGATGTTTGTATGTTTGTGTTACAGTTCAGCCTAAACAGCTAAACGGATTTGGATGAAATCTGGCACACAGTCCTTATCCTATAATGACACAAAGAATACTTTATATGTGACGTTTTCAGTATCACGGTATGACGGTAAACCGCATCCGCACGGGGGTCGCCCGTTGTAACTACTGTCTGCACAAGTGGGGGCTTAAAGATTCGCCGGTATGCGACTGTGGCGCTCCACAGCAAACAGCGTACCACATCGTGGAAGAGTGCCCAAACCGACGTTTTGCTGGTGGTATTGTGGAGCTCAGCGAGTGTTCTGAGGCGGCTGTGGACTGGCTGCAAAATTTAGATTTAGCCTTATAATTAACGCAGGATAGTTTTCCCCGGCCGTACGATAATAATAATAATAGTATAAAGGGACCTTATGGAGGAATGCAGTTACGCTCTTCTTGTTCTTGTAACTATACGAATACTATGGTGACAGTTCTACAAACGTCGCAACCGCCTGCCTCCATAAGGTCCCTTTATATTGAGAACGTCACATATCCCTGACCCTTTCATAGTTCCCGAGGGAAAAGCGATAAACGACGTAAACCCGGATGAAGTCGCGGGCAAAAGCTAGTACTTAATCTTTATTTAGCTTAAGAAATAACTCAAAAACATTTAAATATAGTCGTACCCTGTTAATAATTTTTGTCGTCTTGAAAATTAACATTTATTTTGATAATTTTTGATAGTTAATTAAAAACTTAATTTAACGATGAGCTTCCATGATACAGCATCTTTCTTATTAACTATAGGGTACGTAGTAAAACGTATCCGGTTTTAAATGGATTTGTCCGTTTATCCTATGTTTTCCCGAAGCTACGCCACCCTACAAACCCGTCACGAGCTCGGTCACGGTTCTTCATTAAGCTGCGTTATTGCCAATCATAACTATAAAGCAGCTAACTGTGCCTCGCTCTTTAAAGTGCAGTTAAGGTGTAGTGCGACTGGCCTTTAGATATAGTGAGGAAGTTAGATTTAATTTAACCCTTCCAGTAGGACGGGCGTAAGAATAGTTTAAATTTGGATTTCGTTTGATATAAAAGTTTAAAATAGAATTATAATTGTGTATTTTAGCTGAGTATATAAATAGGTATATATTTTATTATGTCCGGTTTTGACTCAAAAAGGGATTCATCTTATACCTACTATTAAACGAGAAACATTTTCACGCAAAAAGATTTCCCGCGCAATATGGTTCGTAACTTCGCTGCGGCTGCCGCCGTCTGACTAGCGTAATGGTTAAAGCGTTGGTCTACGCCAAGACCGCGGGTTCGAAACCCCAGCTATGGACCGGTTTTTAAATACCGGAAAATAATATGACGTGGTAGTATTAATACTAATTAAACAGGGACTTTACTCGTATCGTATAATTGCCACATATACCACAGCTTTTGTAAAAAAAATAAGTAGGTACACAAAACTCATAATAAATAACGTATAATTTTATAATCACAGTAGTCTATTTTAATTTACAACTACCTAAAACAATAATTGCATATCTTCCATTTAATTATATAGAAATTCTGGGGAGTTGTACATCATTAGATCAGCCTATAGCAATCTAGGAGCAAAGGTCAATACGCAATTTCATACACGTAACAAGACCCACATTTTGTACCAACACAATGTAAATTGGACTTAAATTTATATCGTATAAGGTTTATGTTAAAATAATACTAAATAATGCTGCCATACGGAACTCGAAGCGTAATTATAAAAGCTTGCGAAATTGAATCTTATGTTCATTGCAATATGATTTATTCTTCTTTGAATTGTTTAAATTTAACCTTTTGTTATTGCGTGTGCGCCTGAGGTTTTAGAATATAGTATGGTTTTAGATTAAGAACTTTAATGGAACGGGTTTTAAGTTTAAAGTTTTGCTTTAATGTTACGGACGTTACTGGGTAGGGCATTATCAGTAGTTGAGTCTAAGACGTTTTATCAAACAAGGCTAGAAATTAGTTAACTTCTTAGGGCCGTATACACTGACCTTGGCTGAGTTGCACATGAAGACTTAACACATGCGCCGCCGTCTAATCTCCAAATGAATGTAATTTGGACCAGGTTCACCGGCGCTGAATGTGTTAATAAATAACAGTTTTCTATGGCTTTGACGTATCTTGAGACGGCACCTCTGTCAAGGTCAAGTTATCAATACGGCTCTTAAAAGCATATGACGCATATGCGTCACGCAGTGCAAATTAGATTACGACGTATTTGCCATTGCCATTGCGAATAACTCCCAAAGTACCTACTCTCCAAAATCATAACTATTAGTTACGTTCCTGTCACTCAATCGCGTAATGACTGTTGAGTGAAAGGGATAGCTTCCGAAGTTTTAATGCTAAGAATAACCCACAGGGCGCGGTCTAAAGTTCATATAAAAGGGCAAACAGCTTCCACAAATCCGCAGCAGTGTACCTGTTAATTTATGACTGCTAATATTTGTTTCGCGAACGACTGTACCGCGGAAATGGAAAAAGTACCAGGTGTGGGAATTAAGGGGTTTTGTTTGGGAAATTTGTTGGTTTATAATGATTTTGCGTGAAAAAGGGGACTTTTTGTATCCAGCAATATAGTATATATTTGCTACAGGAGAACTAGGAATTTATGATTTAAGAGTAAGATATTGTGATATTGTAAATTTGTTACTTAACTGTCCTAAAATGAGGGAAATATGCACTTAATTATGTTTTTTGTTTCCTTGTAGAGGCTAAACGGATTGCCAAGTCCAATTAAAAGCAAGTTGACATATCACTTAATTATCAAATAAAACTTACTGTTATTTGAAATGTATTCTGTAACATTATATCAAGCAATCAAATCTGAATCTGAGTTATTTCTTCTCTATTTAAAATATACCAAATATCTTAAAATGTTTTTTTTTTTAAACTACAACACCGCTAACTTCCAAAACTAAAACGCCGCGTAAAAATCCCCTTTGGAAATTGGAAATGGCCACTTGGGGCATTAGCGCTGCAATCTCTTCGGCGCAGCCTGCACTGCGTTATTAAATTCAGAAATCCCTTTTTGATACCAATATTTATGTTTTCTGGTTGTATTTGACGTTGGACTTGAGTCGGAGCTTCTGGCTCAGTATAAAGCTTTTCGATAAGTTTGTGAGCTTATTTGAAAGGTTTTTAAAGATTCTGGTGATATTGCTCATGTACAACTATTAGATAAATGTTAAAAGCATGATTCTATGTTAGGCTAGAACTTAACTAAAAACCTAACTAAAATGAGGAAATATGTAAAAAAAGACGATGTTATTTGTTTGGTTTTAAGTGTTTCAACCATCACCCAAACCAGCACTCGAAGCATCGCTATTCAATGCACTCCATAAATTTATTTTAGTTCATTTAAAATTCAACGCCAAGAGTCAAGAGAATCAAGAGTTATCGACTGTATTTCTTTAACAAGTACGTACGTTATTTTTAATTTCATATTAAAACGATCAAAAAACCCGTTTGCAATCATTAATCCACAAAAGGTCCCGTTATTTTCGTCACGCGATATATCTCCGGGATATGTTCGGGAAGCCATATATTACCATGGGCACGCCCCCTGCCAGCTCAGTTTTGTTTCTGACCGTGTTATATGTTATGAATAAGAAGAGGTTAAATTATGTGACACACCATGTATACTGTTTTTTGCATGGTTTTTAAAACTGCTACATTCAACAGTATTATTGTTGAATCGTGATTTCTATAATTATTTTAATCAATTATGTTTTATGAAGCTGTAAACATTAGAATTTTACAGTCGATGCGCTTATTCTTCTCGTGTTGGGCGGTGATAGATTTATAATAACAAAAAAAAAACTAAATACAAGTACAAGTATAGTCAAGGAAATTAAAAATGGTTCTATAGCAAAAAAATTACAGATTGCATAAAAATTTATGCGAGTTTGCACAAATCTGCCTCTGAATGGAATCTTTCTAGTTAATGTCAATTATAAACTATCGTAACATCTCAACCATAATCAGAACACCTAAGTTTTAAAACTAAAACCAAAGATCAATTACAGTTCAATGCATCTTAAATGAATATTAATGTCCGGCCATCTTGGGCTATAAAATGATCATTTTTAACTATTGAAACTTGTGTCACCCTATTGCATAAAAATATATATCTTTTAAAAAGCTGCTTTTATGAAAGAGACTTTATGAATATTCAGAAAAGGTTTAGTTAGCTTTAACTATTAAATTGCTTTATGTCCTTTGGTTTTAGAGCGAAGTACTGACCCTAAACTATCATAGATAAACCTTATGTTGTTCCAAAAGGGTCCAAAGTTACATGGCAATGTTCAATATAGGGTATCAATTTTTATGTCTTGTTTCTATTAAAAACACGATACTTTGGTTTGTTCTATTGTCGAGCAATAAAATTTGATGTCTTTATATAATTCAATGAATGGGTTAGTTTTAAGTGTTTGTAATATTTTCGAAGAATAAGCGAAACGGAATTCATAGAAGCGCTGTTTTCTCAATTCTTCCCTAGGTTAAGTATTAGAGGTTTTTTTAATGAAGCAATGATAAATAAATCTATGACATAAAATAATATTATTAATATACATTACAGAGAGACAAAATACACACCGAAGGGCGGATAGTCATTCCATATTATAGTCTCGGAAAAAAAACTATTTTTTTGTATCGCTAGTGGGGAAAGGAAAATAAGTTCTTATTAATATTTTGAAAGATTTGTGCAAGTTTTCAGATCTCGAATATCTTGAAATATACCGGAAATCGGAACTTAGCTCAGGGTTGTTCTTACAGGACTCCACAAAATATTCATCTTTATTAGTCCTTACCAATATAAAATGTGGAAGTGTGTTAGTTTGTTCTGTCACGATTCAAGGCCTAAACCGACTGACGTGTAAGGTACGTTAGTAGGTACGGCAGTTTATAGCCTGGAGAAGGTCGTAGAGTTCTTTTAATCACGGAAAAGAAAGATGGAGGGAAAGGGCAAAGGAGGAGAAGGGGAGTAGAGGGTGAGAAAATAATAAGGAGAAGTCGTGGTGATGATAAAACTTTTTTTTTCAGATTTGCGCTGTATTATATATTATCTCCATTGCTTCAAAGCTTTCCTAAATACTTTTCTCTCATATTTTTCACAAAATTTTAATAAATCACAAGAGTAAGTGGCAACCCTAAATACTTAAAAACTATCGTAACTCCTCAACAATGGCGCTGGAAGAGTGATAACTATCTTCAAAGACAGCAATGTTATTCTGTATCAACAGAAATTTCATTTTCCACTCTAATACGACCCGCGGGTTTGTAGTATTCTTCCCAAATCAGGGAGCAAATTATGCTGGTATCACTTCCCAAGGATACCAGGCTACTTTGGTCTTCGATTCAAAACAGTAACTTCGCGTGCAAGGATCCGAATATAATGGTTTATTGTCGATTCGATGCTTAGACAAAGAATATCCCTTATAGTTTGTTGACGAACCATTTGTCTTATAGGATTTATTATAACTTTCGTGTGCGAATTATTAACATAATTCTAAGGATATCTATTTTATTCTCTTTTCGTGTTTCATTGTATTGATTGGTGACGTCATTACCACTTGTGTACCTACCTAGTCCCCTTTCTTTGTTTAATAATGTTATAACGCAGTTACAGTGATAACATACTTTAGTATTTTCGTCATTAACTGTTCTTGTCTTTGTAACAATCGTAGAAGAGTGAGTGAGAGAGAAGTACAAACCCGAACGTCATCTTAAGAGCTATTGCACTATACCTCAGTTTATAAAAATGCAATTTTAAGTCACTCTCGCGTTGGCAAAAGGCAGTAACTTATAATATCATTTTTTCTGTATCAAATGAGATTGCGAGTTAAACGTGGTTTTTCTCGGACTTCCGCCTTCAATGCAAAAGAAAGTAGCGACGGCAAAAAAGTGCTCTAGTCCAATAAGTTGCATAGAAGGCGGTGATTTTTTTTTTTAAGTCTTACTTAATTTTGAAAGGTTTCAGAACCTACCTAACTTTATACGATATTTTACCAAATTTTACCATTATTATATTTAGAGATGTAATAGTGATACACCTAGAAAAAAAAATAGAATGATTTTATTGGAATCAATTCTAAAAATTCTAGTATAAATTTTGCAGTTCCAGCCACGTGATGTCTAACATTTTAAATAATTTAAAGAGCAAACTATTATCGATAGCAAAAACACAAATAAAAAAAATGGTTTGAATGTAAGTCAGTAATCATATTCAGTATTCCTTGAAATGGTTTTTGAATGATCATACAAATATGGTACTTACATTGTTAAATTGTTATTAATTCAATTGGAAAATTCAATCCAACGTAAATTGTTTCACAAGCAGGATCACACAAAACTTATTCAGGCGAATACGTTCTCTAAACCTAAGTAGACATAAATCTAGGTGGCTTTTAGACTCGCGTACTTTAGCTTAGAGTTTTCTTCCTTTCTATTATTTTATTGTACGATATTTCAGTATAAATGGATTTGGATATCAAATATTTTACACAGAAATGTTCGTGTAAAAAATCTGCCAACTCGAATGGTACCTTGGATTGATTGGAAATTCTGATGAATTATTCAATTCTAGCGAGAATACAGTAGTAATATAGTACCAGCGAGCTGGTATGATAATGGAGGTGCGATAAGATATTAAAAGAAATAATAACTCCATCGAGCTTGACTTGTCGCGCAAGTAAACGGCTCAAGTCGAAACAAGGCAGTTTGATTTTTTAAATCTCAAGGCCTTTTATTTACGCTTGAAAATAGAATATAGGTTAATTTCCACTTGAATCGGTTTATTACTAAGCGTGCGTTGCCTTCGTGTGATAATAAATGTTCGATCTTATACATAAATTATGGGTTGAGATTTCCATGCAGACCCTACAGAAGCATCTATCTTATCCTCGGCACCTCAGTCATTCGTCTTGCAGAACCATTTGTTATGTTGCTCTGACTGGGTGAGCCGTTATGACGTCACGCCATGTGACGGATGGAATTCCGGATTTCGTGGGTTACACACCTTTGTTAGAATGGGCTTAGACTTCATTTGGATTGTCACTCATGGGATCGGATTTGGATTCTCACAAATGTTACCACATTAGGCGGTTTTATTTTGCTTGCATGGTAAAGTTGCCATAAAATGCATAATAAAATACAAATTGCACATTGCATAATGCATATTGTTTAAATAATTTTTTTTTGCTACTCATGCAACCAATATAAAAAAATGTATTGTCCACTGATATTTATTTATTTATACAGAGCGTTTATAAAACCAATGTTAAGTTTGAAATAAAATGTACATCCACTAAATAATAACTGATAATTTTAAAAAGTAACTACTGTTTCAGAGTTCTTTACACTTACGAAGTCTTTTGTTTCATTTTTAAATATTATTTACATTGTTTCAGGTACGTATCAACAATTATTTAATGGACGACTGCATCGTTAATTGAAATTAGTAGGCAAGTAAACCCAAGATAGAGCATTCTCAGATTATTATCTTTAAAGTGTCTTCCATTTTGTTAAGTTTGGAGTGTGTGTGACAACTGTCTTTGCGCCTGTTTTTGACGTTCACCCCCCAAGTGCCGATTAAATCGTTCTCAAACCCTTAAATTAATCGTTTTTGTTTTGCATTGTCCACAATGCGGGTAGAATCTACAGGGGGGCACCTGCAGCTAATTTCTAAGAAAGTCGTCAGAAACATTCAGGTAATCATTTTGATGGAAAATGCCCTTCAAAAACAGGTTGATATTTCAAGATGGCGGTCTGTTTAGGTTTCAGTTCAGTTTAATCTAGTCTTAAAAACAAGGATTTTAAAAATTTTAACACTTTATATACTAGTTTTATTTTCGTAGTAACGTTTCTATCAATCTAGATAGAAATGTAAAGATAGAAGCTTTGAATTTTAAAATCAAATTTAACATATTATTGGTTTGTTGTCAAAGCAAAAACAAATATTTTCTTATATCAGTAGAACACTGGTACTGGTAGAAAACGCCATTAGGCATTAAGTTCACCTTTAGTGCTCCAATCTTTTATTTTTGTGAAATAAAATTAAAGATATCGTTTTGACTCAGATAAAATAAAGAGTTAATATCCTTGAAATTATTGCTAGTCGTGTTCAGTTCAAACGATTATTTCTAATACTTTCATCAAGCTCTCATTTTATCCTCATAAAAAATAACCGAAACATTTTATTTCCAACGGCTGAAATTATAAAAGCGCTCCGAAACAAAAGGGATGTACTGTTTTCGATAGAACCCTGTCTTTAACAGCTGATTTTATCTTAAGGGTAGATAAGAGTTTTCACTGAACTGTTTATTTGGCTAAGAGGGGAGGGGGTGGCTGTTACACCGTTGTGTAATAAAATAATATACATTGTTGTTTTCTGGATGGTAGTTTTGTAATTAATGTTAAATTTTATCTACAGTCTTCGAAATGAAAGTTCTACGAAACGATACATTGCATACATTGTACATTCTATTCTATGAAATCTGGGTAATTAACAAGTGAAATCTATACGCTTAATATCCATTAAAAAAATGACAAAATAATAATTAAGTACACTAATACAACATACAGAATTTGATGCAGCATTCCAATACCACTTGGATTTTTTTTCTTGGAGCATAATGAAATTACTGAAAAAAACACGGAGAAGACACAAAGTCACGGGAATAGCAGATTAAAAAAAAAACTATAATTATAACCATTTACGTTGTGAATAAAAAAAATTGGAGTATAATCCAGTGCTTACTTTAAACATGCCCTTTTTTAAATTGTATTGGAATGACATCTCAGACGTATTAAGAAAGTGATATATTGATATCTGAAACGTAATTCCCAGTATCGAATACTATGCACGTTTAAAACGTAATAACTTAAATTATCAGACCATTCAACATTGAAACCTAAAGTATAATGCATAGGTAATCAAAGTTCGAAATCAAAACAACACAACACTTGTTTCCCTTTTCTATTAAACATACGACTAAATCTGCAGGCCATTGTTGTGTAGACCGTGAAACTATTTGTGACGTTCTCAATATAAAGGGACCTTATGGAGGAAGGCAGTTACGCTCTTCTTATTCTTGTAACTATACTAATACTATGGTAACAGTTCTAAATATGGCGTAACCACCTGCCTCCATAAGGTCCTTTTATATTGAGAACGTCACATTTTCGAACTGAAATATTGTAATATTTCTCAATCTCACGGTGTGACAAGCGGCTTCAAATCGGACAGAAGAGGTTGTGACAAAGGAAAAAAAAGTTTATTTTCCTACTTGCCATGATTATTTTTTAAGTTTTCTCGGTACTGAAGTAGGCTAAGAACGTATTTAAGTAAATCAAGGAACCGGCATTCGAGTAGAAATAGGATTCCGTATTCTCTGAAAGCTTTGCTCTTTTCTTTGAAGCTTGATGAAAATAGTATTGGAATTGAGTTTTTTTACCTCATAGATTGGAGAAGCTTGGTTTAGTTTCTGTAATTTTATTAGTTGGAAAGATAATAAATAAATTTAATTTCGAAGTTGCTGTACTGAGGTTACTGCGGTTCTGCGAATGAGAAAAGCAATTAAAAATAAAACATTATGGAAATTATTAATTCAATAAAATGAAGTCATCGAAAAAGATACGATTTGACATTTTCTGTTTTTTTTTGCAACATTTGATTGATACGATTCCCTATTAAAGTAAGTAGATGATTTTTTTTAAACTTCATGAACGCAATATTTCATATTCAACAGGAAAAGTCTTTTTTGAGTAAACTTTGGTATCTAGAGTATTTAAGGAAGTTACCCTCTATGTAGCGTTTGAACTTTTTATCCTGTATTGTCTTTATCCTAAACACGTGATCCAAACGTGTGGCTGCGACTTTACACTAAAATAAACTTAATCTACACGTTAAAATCATAAAAAAATACCGCAAACACCAAAAACCCGCAAAATATCACCTTAAAATGCCTTTATTAATATTTGTCTTCCATCCCCTTCCAACGCCTTGTTTATTCCGCAAGAGTAAACAAGAGGGATATTTATCCAACCTGCCACTCATTACGAGCAAGAAAGTGTGACAATCTCCTGCGGGACCCTAAACCCCTTAACTCCAGAATTGTAAATTAAATTTAGAGAAGAGAGTCCGATTTGAAAAAGAACCACTTTTTCAAGTGAAAATGCGTCATTTACATTATACCTATAACCGCAGACGATAAATATATTGCCTGTGCCTATATATACAGGGTGTTCGGAAGCTGAGTGTAGGGACTTTCAGGGTGTAAGAGGGGGTCATTTGAACATTTCTAACCATATTTATTATACAAAGTCTTATGGTTTTTGAGATATTGTCCGTTTTAATTTAATTTTTTGTAATTTTTCCTTTTGACCATACCGAAAAAAACTCAAATATAATTTGTTATTTTAAAAGTTTTTAGCGATTTCTTACATTTTGAGAGACACCAGAAATTGGAGAAGTTTGTAAGCCAGCCTATTTTGATGTTTTTAACTATTTTACTTTATTTCTAAAACACTGTGTAACACATGATTTTTTAGTAAAAGTATGAAAATAACGGAATAAATGTTTTTCTGGTTGAGAGAACAATCTGTCAAATTGATTTTCGGAATAAGGCCGGCCTTACACAGTATGAATTTTAAGAATCTGAATTCATAATCTGAATCCAGAGTGTGTGTGCTCGTCCATAGATAATGTATGGAAAGAGGTGCGTTCTGTCAGATCAATCTGAGAAATTCATAATCTGAAAAAATCAGATTGTGTGTGGATGATAGTTAAACTGTATGCAATTCCGTGCTTTCTGAATTAATAATATGAATTCATATTCTTAAAATTCATACTGTGTGAGGCCGGCCTTCCTCGTCTACAACCGCAGCGACGTTCGAGCTTCTAGGTGTTTTACTACACTTGCTTTTGCCCGCCGCTTCGTCCGCGTAGAACTCGTTTATCGTTGCCTACAGGAAGAAAAAAGAAACAATATTTAAATCATCCTATGTGCTGAACATGAACTCGTGTGCTTCATCCAAATCCATTCATGCATGTTTGAAAGACGGACATCATCACTCAAATTGTCACATTTATAATGTCCAGTAGGATAGTGTTTGTGACGCCCTTTTTAAACCCCCACGCTAAAAGAGGTGTATATAGTTTTACGCCTGTTTCTATCTGTGTCTGTCTGAGGCAGTAGTTTCTGAACGGATGAACCAATTTGGACGTGTTTTTTTAATAGATAGCTGGTTTAACTGGGGCGTTTCATAACTTGGTTAGATGAAAATCGGATCGGCCGTTTAAGGGTTATCATCTCTGAAATAATAATAATAATCCAGCTTATATACGTCCCACTGCTGGGCACAGGCCTCCACTCACAATGAGCCCTCTAGGCTATAGTTTCCACGCGAATTGTCCAGAATTTAGAATAGCGTTTTTTTTAAAACAAGTCCTCCCTCTGTTTTCTTCTGTAAGAAGCTTAAGGTCGCCTGTTTCTCGGTCAGCGTCCCGTGAAATTCAGATTTCAGTTACGCCCTGTTACCTCTCATAACAGGTTAATAAAAAACCTCAGCTGAATACTAAGTTCTTTTTTGTAGCGAGCTTTAAACAGGTGTTTTGGGACAAAATTGGTTTATGATTTAACAGGAGAAGAGTTTTGGTTTCAGTCTTCTGAGGTTACGGTGAAAAAGCTTGTTTATCTGTAGGTATTTCATTTACTAGCTTAAGCTAGCGGGCTTAAGCCCGCGACTTCGTCCGCGTAGAACTCGGTTATCGCTATTCCCTCAGAAACTATGATTTTTTCGCAGTATAGTTGTTATAAAGTTAATAAACAGAAAATGGCTGTGCTAAAAATACATTCAACTAAAAAGGGCTTGTCTCGAAATTGTATTTTTGACAGTTTATTATTCAGTTAGTCTGAGTGCCGGATGTTCAAATTTCCCTTTCAATTTACTGTGACGACGACAAGCGACCTATACCTACTTTACCCAACAGTGGGTAGACTGGACCCAACGGTGGATAGTGGGTGAGCTGATTCGTTAGATGTATGGATAGAAATATACAAAACTTCACTGACAAATTTCATAAAAACGGATTCTAATTTCGATCAGCATGTATAGCATATTCCAGTAAAATGGTTCAACGTAAGCGGCCAATTACAATCGAGCGCAACACTAATCCAGGGCTGTGCTAATTCCGCAAAAAGCAATAGCAATTTAGTGGCGCGAAACGAAGCTTTTCATTGGTAGTTGGCGTAAATCATAGCGGTTTCGCACTGGCGCGGTCGGTAGGATGCGGTTTATGACGCGCGATATATATAGACGTGATTTGACAGTAGTTTATTAATTAGCTAAGATTGATGGTTTTTTGTGTGATGGTTGCATGCTACCGAATGCACTTAATGTAGAAGATAGATTGTATGACTGTGTAAAATAATTTTAAGCTTTTTACGTTCCTATGCCACTTAGTTTATTTTTTAAAGGTGAAAATGAAAATGAAAATATATGTAGAAGCGTTGATATGATAACAACAGTTTTTTTATTTTAATTCACCGTTTATTATGTAAGACTTCCCCAAGACGTGATGCCCTAAGCAATTCCTTTATTTGTTTATGGGCTAATCCGGCACTGCGTCAAGCTAGCGACTCGTTAACGGTAAGAGTTGAGGCGGTGCTGATCTGGTGCTGGTCGGGTGCCCGATAGCTCTAATTTGCGATGACCCTAACTCGTATTATTAAAGGCTCCTTAATTTCAAAAACTTACAAAACTAAACACTATAGTTAACTACCTACTAACTTAGGTTTGTACATATATTGGTTGTAGTTTTTCCACGCTAATGTAAAACTTAGTAATCCTATGCCATAATGAATAATAGCTGCGAGCGTCTCTATAAGTCAGTACCGACAGCCGCGCGCGCAGGCAAGGTGTCAGCGGTCGCGGATTTATTGCCGCGCTTTGTTTTGCTATCCGTACGTACTGTAATGGTGGCACTTCACTTAGCAGTATTTTCAAACATTGATCTTACATCTCTCTCATTTGACATACCGAGTGAAAGAGATGCAACGTAAATGTTTGACTAATAAAGTGAAGTGCCACCATGAAGCCCTGTACAAGGAATCGCATGTTTTATCTATTCGGCAGCTTTTCGAAGTTTTATGTTTCAGTGCCAACTTTGGATAATGTTATATACGTGTACCAAGGATCCCTTTTTAAGGCTAAAATTACAGGATTTAATAAACATCTACGTTATCTTAGTTTTATAATTATTCAAAAAAATAAAATTGAAAAAACCGTTTTCGACCAAACAATACATTAGAACAAACAATTATTAAATAATTATTAATGAATTAATTTTGTATGAGTGACCTTGAGCCTTCTTATGAGACCTATTGTAAGCGACCATGTCTCAGATACATATATGTCATCACTGGCAACACACACTGATCAAAGACTTTTGTCTTGAGGCACTGTGGTATTTGGGACGAGAAGAGAAGGTAGGGACAAGGTGGACCGACGATCTGATAAAGGTCGCGGGAAACCGCTGGATGACAGCAGCAGAGGACCGATCGTTGTGGAAAACCTTGGGGAAGGCCTTTGTCCAGCAGTGGACGTCTTGCGGCTGATGATGATGATGGATCTCTGTATGAGATAAAATTTGACATGGAAATAGTTGTAGTCCCGGGGATGGACATAGGATACTTTTTATCCTGAAAAATTAGACAGTTCCCGAGGGAGCGGCGATTAACTACTTCTACCCGGAAAAGCTATAGTAATAATAAACACCTTACAACTAGCAAAAATAAAAGACTTAAATAAACCATACGTATACGTTACATACGCGAATGAAACATTTCTTGGCTTCAATTCTGATAAAAACTGGTTATAGCGAAGGTACATTTTTCGCGGCAAATCCGAATCACAGCTTTTGTTGTTTTCTTGCGCTTACCTTTGCCGCTGCTATAAAACGGATACAGATATGAAATATAGACGCAATGCCAAGAGACTTTGCGTGAACGTGATGAAGAAGCGAAGGTTCCGTATATGACTTAGAACCAAAACACTATCACTACATAGTAAGAGTATAAAACATAGTTGCATCTCGCCGTCTGTCCCGTTATGTATGTACGCTTAGATGTTTCAAACTACGCAACGGATTTTAATGCGGTTTTCACCATCAGATAGATAATTTTTCACGGAAGGGTTATGTGTATAATAGAATCCGGAGCGAAGCGAGGGCGGGTCGCTAGTTACACGATAAGACGTCGTGTCGTGAATTTTTATAATGTACGTCCGTCATAGATTTCTATGACACCATTTTAATTGTTATTTTATTACTATTATCGACAAGTAAATTAATCTACCATTTAAAGTTAGCCCTTTCCTTGTCTATTTTCAAGTGTAAGTAAGGAAAAGGCCTAAATTTATCTGTCAGGCATGCGCGTTACACATCGTACGCATTTTGCAGTATCTGATATTACATTTATTTCTTTCTTTCTAAGAACGTTTCAAAAGCTCTTGCGCCCGCGGACTCCTAAAACCATCGATACACGGTGACGTGCCCGATATTGTTTCACAAGATAGATTGGAGCTGTATAAAAGAGCAGTGGATTTCCCTAGGGCATCGCTACGAATTCGACTATAGTTCCGGTTTCGCATATCAGATGGCGTTAGGATGTTTGAAAAAAGGAAGAGAACGAATTGACCTATTTGTTTTGAAACCAGTGTGCGGTTGTCTATACAGTATGTCTTAAGGCTTCGGCACACCGATCGCATGTCGTGAACTCGGCACACTGCAGGCGGGCGGCAGCTTCAACGCGTTGCTCACACCTTGCGGACGCGTTTGGTGTGACATGTTGTGCGGCGCGCGCGTACATTCCTCATGCGTTTGTAAAAAAATACAACGTCTAACACCCGCGTCGACGCCGCACTGACATTAATACAACGCCACGCCCACCGCGGGCACGCGTTACTTTTTGGTGTGCCGGGTTCAATTTGCTTTGTTGTGTTACAAATCGCGCGGGCCCGCGTTTGAAACGCGTCGCGCCTGACACGCGTTTGGTGTGCCGGAGCCTTAATAAATACATGATAGAAATGTATGTGTATGGACGGGACCATAAAAAAAAAAAGATAAAAGATAAAAGATATTTATTCAGTAAGTAGGCCGCACGGGCACTTTTACACGTCAAAATCTACCAGCGCTTCCCAAGAGGAGACCACTGCTGAGAAGAAGCGCCGCAAGAATACATACATACATAATTGTTTACGTGAAGTTCAAGCGACAAAGGTACTTCCTACAATCATATACATTTCTTAGGGCTAATATCCATCTACAGACTCTACAGATAACAGTATCTGACTGATACATTTTAATTATCCTTATCTTACTTGTAAAAGAGAAATTAATTGATAACTTGTGTGATAATGTATTTCTCTCCATGTACCCATGCTTCTCACTTGGCCTAGTTTGGAGCTAGGTCAGTTTATATAAGAATGCTGATTATTATTTTGGGACAAATAATATTTTAAATGAAACAGTAACCACTGCTAATCTACACCGAAACTCCTTATCGCATTTTAACAATGCTAATCAAACCGGTATAACATAGTCATCAAAACATAATTATAGCTGTATAGGAGAGTTAATTTGCGGGCACTGTAGCGCAAAATTGTCGACGGGAAGATTGTTAGAGCATTATATGTGCTCCCTGGACAATGGGGGTTAATTTTACTGGGGGATATAGCGGTTATTAAAATATAAATAAGCTTTTTCGATGCGAAATTGCCGCGCTTTTTTGATGCGTGGAGTTTAATTTGTATATGGAAATGACGAAGCAAACATTGAGCGTTTATTGTAAAGCTTCATGTATAATGTTTTGTCCCGTTTTAACGTCATTTTTTTTATATATAATTGGTCAGTTAAATGTATTTTTACCCGACTGTCAAAACTGTTCGCGAATAATATCCCGATTTTCAAAATATCAGCTTACGATTAAGGTTTTACGACATAAAAAAATGGCTATAAAACTCAATCTGCTGGTAACTGTCGTGTAATGAGGCAATTGACGAGAAGATCAAAGGCTATGGGTTGTTAAGGATTTCAGCCGAAATCCGCTGTGTTGCTAGCTCTGAGGCTCAGACGTTAAATATAACGTTTATGTGGCAACACTTAAGGGAAAAATGGAATTACGTATCAGCGGGAAATTGCTTAGTTTTTTTTTTTACGTCATAAACGAAAAAGTAGTTAGTGTATATATTTTTTTTTTGAAAATTTTCAAGACCATTCTGGTGTGTTTTATTTTTTCGAGAAATTGATTAATTTTCGTGGATATGCGATTTTTTTATATTTTTTTTCAGGATTTTTATTAAACAGTTGTATTAGTTGTATGTACCCTATATTATTTAGTTTTATTATTATCGCGTTCTCAGAAACGGCTCTAACGATTTTGATGAAAATCGAGGGTCAAGACATCTGTCAAGTTGTCATCTTCGGGAAATTAGGTTTCGACCCGATCGACGCTCGGTATAGGTAATTGAATAAATGTAAGCAAAGAAAGGATGCTTGACTAAATAACCTGACCGAGTTAAAAACCCCTGACAAAATCGGGACCTCAACTTTCAGAGCTCATAACTCTTAAATGGCTGAACGGATTTTCATCAAACCAAGCTAAGAACACTCTCGATTAAGTCACCTTTCTAACAAAAAAAAATCAAAATCGGTTTATCCGTTTAGGAGCTACGATGCCAAAGGCAGATAATACACAAACATTAATGTATACCTAGCTAGATACACACGTAAAACGTATACCACCC
This sequence comes from Tortrix viridana, assembly GCA_963241965.1. Classification (NCBI taxonomy): domain Eukaryota; kingdom Metazoa; phylum Arthropoda; class Insecta; order Lepidoptera; family Tortricidae; genus Tortrix; species Tortrix viridana. Next base: position 3,290,689 of record OY725196.1, on the reverse strand, counting down.
CTATTTTTGCGTCGGGGGTTAATACAAGTGCATCGTACTAGTCGCTAGTTGGGTTTTAGTTTTTGACTTTTCAATTATAAAATAGACGAAAGAAATTCCCCAAAGTTTTTCTTTAAAAACCAATTTCGCAACAGACTTTTCTCAAAACACTTCTATCATTTCCCAGACACAAAAAAAAACCTCCTCGATGACCTCTTTGACCTTTAGAAATGATAGTAAAAACTCTGCTTTGAACGTGATTAATATAATAAAATGTGACGTTTTCAATATAAAGAGACCTTATGGAGGAAGGCAGTTACGCTCCTCTTATTCTTGTAACTATACGAATACTATGGTAACAGTTCTAAAAACGGCGTAACCGCCTGCCTCCATAAGGTCCCTTTATATTGAGAACGTCACAAATATTTGTTTTAGTAGATCTTTGACTTTGTTAACTTAGACTAGTTAGTATTAAAATGTTTCATTGCATTAAAAACGTTTGAAATTGGACTATACTCGTAACGTTTTTTTTTTTAGTTTTTAAATTACATTTTAAAATGATTTATTAGTTAAGATAAAGTTTGTAATATTATTCTATGTCTTTCTTCTGTTATATATAATACCGTAATAATAAATCGCGCAAGCAATAATAAATCTGTTATGCACAAATGGTCACGCAGTACTCAAAAACCTGTTTCAAAAATATTTTATACATATTCGGCCTACTTTTTTCTTGTTGCAATTTTCCAAGTTGCAATGCTCCCTCCACCACAGTACCTATATATATAGCTAAAGCTGTAAAGAAACTACGAACAAACGTTCGAAACGTTTGTTTACTGCTTTAGTTATATTTATGTGGTGGAGCATTGTAACTTGGGAAATCCCAGCATCCTCACTATTCCTGGTACGACAGCGGTAACGGTGAGGAAGGGGGTGCAAAGAAGAAATACGGTGGCTCCACTATCATATACGGTCAAAGGCATAAATATCAAAATCACACGACCTTACTGTTAGCAGCATAGAGGTGAATATTTATTTATAGCATCTTGGGCATATGTATGACTTTGACTGTACATCTTCAAAACTACAGTGTGTAAAATCCATCTGGTCCCTGCTCCGGTAACCGTGATATTTTGAACAACGACAAGCACTCACACACGACAGTTAAGGCGGGAGTTCACTGCTCAGAACCCTTAGCCAAGATGCATTACGCTAACTAGCGTTTCTATTCGTTTAGTTTTTAAACCAATCGCGTCACTGGCAGATCACGTGACTATTCGTATCACGTGATCTACCAGTGACGCGATTGGTTTAAAAACGAAACGAATAGAAACGCTAGCTAGCGTAATGCATCTTGGCTAAGGGCCCTGACAAGTTGGGTGGTGAATGGCCGCTATGGACAGCCTTAGCCCTAAATAGCGTCTGATTGATTTTTCAGTTTCTAGGATTCCATATCCCATAAATGGTGTCCATATAATTTAAAGTTTTTAGGATTCCATAACACTAAAGTAATAACGGGGTCCGTATAGGATCATTTACATGTCCCTCCGGCTTCGTTCTGTCTGTCTGTCAGCTTTAAACTGATTTTCTAAAGAGAGGATTATAGGCTAATGAAAATAAAGCCTTCCAATACAAATTATAAGTTTCTATTTCTTTTTTAACTTCTAAAAACTAGTCCTTGACTGAAAGTTATTTCCAATAAAGCAAGTTTCAGCACATGTATTTCCCCCCTCCCGCCGGTCGTATCTCAGCGCTCTGGCGGCCTGCCAATCGGACGGTATACGGGTTCGACTCCGGCGGTAATGTTATAATCATGTTTTATGTAACTAGCCGGCTTTGACTGAGATATTTCTTAGATATTGTGTTTTTTACAAGTTTGGGAAAGTAGTTGAAAAATTGGGCATCTGAGTGCAAGTCATATTCTGTATTTTTCAGAGTATTTGGATAGCCTCACGCAGGATGAACACATAGACAACCACATATCCAGGATCCATAAAGGATAAACTTTTCGGGAGCTAAAATTGTCAATGATAATAAATGTGGAAGTCTGTGACGAACTTGTTATCTGAGTGTTTTTTTTTTTAATTTTGACACAACTTCCTCTAATGAACATGTCGCTTAAGTTGCAATCTTAATTTAACCTTATTGATTTGTATTTTACCAACAGTACTTTGCCGGTTCAAACTTAAAAAAAATACCGTAAAACCGAAGGCGGGACTCAAATAACTCGATACTGGGCATGAAACGTCCGACATGTTTCCCTTTGTAAAGCCGCCCCGTTTTATCGGAAGCGATGCAAAATATTCCCATTTTAGTCGCCTTTGATCGAAATCGAATCGTATCCTTGACACTATAAAAATTTCCTGTGTCGGACACTTTCATGTAAAATGCAGTCCGGTGCCACAGTCGATATTACATAACAGTATACGTCTAAGTTTAAATTAATAAATAATAATCCCCACTACCACAAGGTGAACCGACGATCTGATAAAGGTCGCGGGAAACCACTGGATGACAGCAGCAGAGGATCGATCGTTGTGGAAAACCTTGGGGAAGGCCTTTGTCCAGCAGTGGACGTCTTGCGGCTGATGATGATGAATCCCCACTAATATAAATGTGAAAGTAACGCTGTCTGTCTGTTACCTCTAGTCTAGTTGGACATGGATACTTCCCGGAAAATTTGATAGTTCTCGAGGGAGCAGCGATTAACGAGTTCTACGCGGACGCAGTCGCGGGCCAAAGCTAGTTGGTAATAAATGGACGTAGTTTAAGGAAAATGATCCAACCCACAAAGCAAAATGTATTTAAATTTGAACTTTATTGCTGTCAATATTATGTCAAATTCTACAAGTGTGAAATGGTCGAATTGGATCCTTTTCGCTAAACTACGTCCAAATGAGAAGTATAAAACCACTAATAAAGTCAAAGCATTGCCAGCGTTCGTAACTTTAGCCTCATTGGTATGGTCAGCTCTCTAAAATTATCATTATCATGGCGATTAGCCTGGTTGGATGCCTATAAAGCGATAGGTCCCGGGTTCAAATCCCGGTAGGGGCTGATGGGCGCAATTTTTGTTTCTGGGTATCTATTTCTCTATTATCTTTGCCACTAGGCAATGGGTGGGTACGAAACCATAGTAGAACAAGCCTAACCTTAGTTTGGAACTAGGTCAATTTGTGTGAGGTGTGTCCCCTGACATTAATAAATAATAGCCTTATATAAATATGACCTTATATAAATAATAGCCTTATATATTAATAGCCTATCTGGTGCCCCATTGCTGGGCAAAAACCTTTCCCCCATTCCTATTGTCATCTTTAGATCTAGCCAATCCTTGCCAGCCTGTAATTGTAGCCTGCAGCTTGTTTTTTTGTTGTTTTTGCTTGCTTGTTGCCTGTTGCTTTAATTGTTCTATAACATTTAGATTTTTATTTTTAAGGTTAAAAATATATATATATATATATATATATAACCTTGTGTTTTCGGCGTTCTAAAAAGATCAAGATGAGTGATTTTACCTGTTCAAATAGAATTTCGCTATTTTTACACATCATCATCATCATTTCAGCCGAAAGACGTCCACTGCTGGACATAGGCCTCCCCCAAGGTTTGCCACAAGAACCGGTCCTGCGCCGCTTGCATCCATCGGTTACCCGCAATCCTAACCACGTCGTCGTCGTGTTTTACACGATTCCTGTTAAATATTCCGGGACACCTATTAGCACCCAATTGTACATTTTCAAAAGTGTTTTGAACAGGTTTAAGATTGTTTACTGTCATACACTCCACTGTGGCTACAGTCGGACACATAACACTGTTAGTGATCTATTCCAGGGACGTACAGTCAGCTCGAGTTAATTGTACAGTTCTATCACATTGGATGATTTTGCTGAATTGGATTTTCTTTAGCGCTGTTTTGTTTAACGAGTTCGCTGTCCAGCTAAATTCTTTTGTTTTTTTTGAAGAGTTAATTGTTTCTGTGCCATTTAGACTGAACTACTTTCACATAAAGGACGTATTGTTTTGTTTTCCTTTTTACAGAAAGTATCCTCTATTCTGCAATTGACCTTAGATCAATTAAATGACAAGCATCGAGGTATTTATTTGCGGCGCAGGACTGGTCCTTGTGGCAAACCTTGGGGGAGGCCTATGTCCAGCAGTGGACGTCTTTCGGCTGATGATGATGATGAGGTATTTCATCAGCCACAGGGTTGGCAAAGATTTTGCAGTCAAGAGATTGCACATAGGCCCTGACCATCAGGATAAAAGGTAGCCTATGTGTTAATCCAGGTGTTAACATCTCCATTCCAAATTTCATCAAAATCCGTCCAGCCACTTCAGCGTACAGGAGTAAGAAACATACTAACACACACAAACTATCGAATTTATAAGATTAGAGTTATTAGTATGGATATATTTTTTCCCCACGAGTAGCCGATGAATGCGAGGAGCACAAAACCGACCGTCGTGGAGTTTCTTGGGGAAGGTCCACGTCTTTCGGTTGATATGATGACATTGTTGATTTTCAGCCAATTCGTCGACAAACTTAGAATCAATACAAATTCTTTTGGTTTCGGTTACTAACTCGATATACTGGGAATAGTGTATAACTTTTTTTTTTCAAACCGTTAGCTTTGTCACGGCTGTATTTGACATGTAGTTGTTAGGGAGAAAATAACAGCGGGTTCTGAAAATTACAGATATTTTACAGAAGCATTAGTGTTCGCAAGAATAAATATTTACGTCTCAATTCTGAACATTGTACGGGCCCCTCTGCTAATTAATATAATATTAAACATACTGGTTATTAGGTTTTTGTGGCTGAGGGAGAAAAACAAGCAAGCGGGTCGTATGAAGGCTAGCAATCACCTCTGCATTGACGGCCTTAAATAGACACAGATCTAGCCCATGCGCCGATATAAATAGGGCCCGTAATCACGGATTAAGTGCAACCGCTCATATAAATAAGGCCTTAAGAATATTTTCAACCGAATTCAAGGAGCAGGTTCTCAATTCGAATATGTATGTTTTCGCGTGTATGTTCAATATCTTCGCAAATCGTGGACCGATTTAAATAGTAGTTTTTTATTAGGTAGGTTATATCATAAGGGTGGGCCCATTTAAATTTCGTCAAGATCCATATAAAATTTACGGAACTCGGAAATTTGAAGTCTATTTATTTTTTAAACATTAATTATTATTAATCTTCTCCCTTTTCCCTCTCCATTTAACTCCCACTGCGTCTGTCTCCACTGTCCTGAAACATGTGCGTTGTTCTGACCTAAATTTGTCACGCCGGTTTTTATCGTGTGCGCATGCTCATACGGAATCGCGAGGTGGATTAATACGGCGAATGTATTTCCTACGACATGAAGTTTATCATTCGTCCACGGCGATTCTATATTGTGATTACTTGTTTATGTTAAACACTAGCTTTTATCCCCGGCATGGTCTGCGTTAAACCCTAAAAAAATCTAGGATTAAAAGTTCCATGTTCGGGGCTCAAATTATTTTCATTCATCAAACTCGGTTCAACGGTTTAAGCGTTACAAAACGAATTAATTATCGCATTAATAATATACTGGATTTACTGGCTTTGTTACATTGTTTGTATTGTTATAGTTAATTAAAGCCTTAACAACTCCAACACGAATTTTCGTACAAATTAAAATTAAATCGGAATCAGTAGAATCCGATTATTGCGCCGTACGTACGTGTAAAGTGAAACACAATTAATCCTTTTTAAACTCGGACAAAGCGCAGGCTGGACGCTATATTTTTAACAGATCTTATAATTAAGTTACAAGATACAAGCGATTTTGTATTTTTGAGATAAGATACACGTAATATGTTGCTTGAGGGACGATTTTTCAATCTCCGGATAAAATTATCTTTCAGATATGTTTAAGCTTTATCCTTTTCTGTCATATGACAAAGAAAATGAAAGTGATACCTAACTGTAACTGTCAGATAATTATCTGGAGATAGGAAAAATCGGCCCTTAGTGTTTTTGAGATACACCGGGTAATATGCTTGTAATTAAATATATATATTTTTTATTTAAACTACCATAATTAGAAAATTAAAAATTTCCTTTGCAGATTTAAGTCTTCATATTTTTATGTAGTTTATACCTATTGTTCGTTTTCTTGGTTCTTAAACCCAGTTCCACATTGGGGTGAGATAACTATTTCCCGCTTTTCACTTGTCACTTGAACCACTCGGCTAACAAGTGAGATAAATAACTCTATTTGTCTCGCTCGACCACACTGTGACGTCGTATTGCGGCAGCCGCACGTGTGTAGCACCCTTAAATCAGACTTTAAACTTGGGATGAGACTGTGTGGCGCGCCTTTAGGTTTATCTGGACACCAAAGAATAATCACGGAAAAAAAATAAAACCGTCTTCAAAAACCTACTAAAAAGCGTTAAATAAAATCCAGCCTCATAGGAGTCCTAGGAATAGCCTATTTAGTGCCGAATAGCTACATATAATATATCCAAGCCGCTTTTTAGTAGGTTTTTGAAGACGGTTTTATTTTTTTGTTAAAAAAATTTTAACATAAAAAAAAAAAAAGCAACATACAGACGAATTGAGAACCTCCTCCTATTTTGAAGTTGGTTAATAAATAGTTTACACTCACGATTATAACCCGGAACGATCCGACATGTTTCGGGCTCGTTAGGAGTCCTTCATCAGGTGATGAGAGCATTCTCGTGAGTTTTAACCGATAATCCGTTATTAGAGTATTATGTATAGTTAATAATGGAGTTAAAAAGCCGAGGTAGCCTAATGGTTTGACCTGCCGACTCTTAAGCAGAGGGTCGTGGGCTCGAACCCGGGCTCGCACCTCTAAATTTTTCGGAATTTATGTGCCAAATATAATTTGTATATTTACCATGAGCTTTTCGGTGAAGGAAAACATCGTGAGGAAAACTGCAAACACCTGCAAAACAATTTGACGGTGTGTGCGAAGTTCCCAATCCGCACTGGGCCCGCGTGGGAACTACAGCCCAAACCCTTTCATTGTGAGTGAAGGCCTGTGCCCAGCAGTGGGACGTAAGTATATAGGCTGGATTATTATTATATTATGGAGTTGTGACTGATAATGTTGCACACTAAAAGAATTTTCTTTAGTATTACTAAATAAACAAGGAAGAGAGAACTTATTAACTAATATACCTATCTGTCTTTATTCCGATTTTACTGATCATAATACGGTTTTTACAAATGAATGTGAAATCAAATCAAAGTCATTACCGTCAACTTTGACTTGGAACCCTAATTATAATTTAAACTACTTACCTAATTTTCCTGTCTTTCCATATTTCTTGGCCCGATTCTTCTAAATCTTATTGATACCTTAAGTTAAAGGCATTTAGGTTAAAATTGAAAAAGCAGGCGAGGAATCAGCGTAGCATGAAATAATAATGACCCCAAATGCTCAGTGGTTGCAGCCGAATCATAACCGAAATTAACTGTCAGATGTATAAGGAATTATGGAAATTAGTTCTGGTATTGTGTTCGTGGGAAATGTTGTGTCGTTAGTATTGTAAACACTGGGACTGAAGATTATATTGTTTAATTCGTTTTGTATGAAGAATATGTCATTTTAATTATTAATTTTATTTATTAATTTTTGGTTAGTGTCAAACGGAACTCCATGGCTTTTGATTTTAAATCATGCATAACGATTAATGGAGTCGGTAGAAATGGAAAATAATGTTTTTGGTTTGGACTATGTTTATGTGAAGAGATGCAGGAGAAAGAAGAGAGTGAATACTGAGATGACGGCTAATGTATGGGACGGGATGTATGGGAGAAAAAGACGTGCTGCTACTAAAGTAAGCCATTATGACACGAGATATTTATCTTATTGTAATATAATTAATGTTTATTTTATTTATGCTCAAGTACTTCAATGAGGAATCCGTAGGTATATATTATTTTATTACTAAAATAAAAATAGGTAGGAAAGGCTAAAAATACTCAGTATTTTATACTAAAAAGCAATTAAAACGATGCAGTGCAAACAAGGTACGTTAGTTTAAATTATTTCTGAGTATATATTTTATTATTTATACTTAAATATAAACAAATAATCGGTTCTTTAAATGTCACTGTTCCTTAAAATATAACATTGTTACTTTGTTACATATACATATATCTCGCACAATACGCACATACTTAAAACTGTTCAACACCAAACCGCCATAAGTCAAAAAAAACAATACAAAGCAATTCTAACCATAAACTTACCCCATAAAATAACAAATTACGAACATTCCTGTTTCTGTTAAGCCAGTTTTGTATTTAGCCATTCAAACCACGAATTAAACCAACATATAAATGGCCCCACGTTACAAAACTACCATTTGTATGGGTAATTAAGGCCAGTACTTATCTCGCGTGAACCAAATTGCTTTCTTAGCGCTGCGCCTTAATGCTTCGTTTAGGCTACTGGCCACTTGAATAATGAAAGCTCTAAAATATTTTTGCTAGATTCTTAGAGCGACTTTGTCAGCGAAAAACTAATTTATCGATTTTCCATTGATAACTGATTTTTTTTCTAGGATTAAAAGCATTCTGTATCTTTCAGCGAGGCTCAAGCTAATCTGTAACTAATGTAATCATAATTGGTTCAGCTGTATAGCCGTAAAGACATAAAAAACATATAGATTAACAAACTTACTTGACGCTTTTCCATTCAAATAATATATCAAATCTTAACTAACTATAAATAGGTCATAAATTATATTTTAAATGGGATTATAAATAATTAAAGTTAACGGGATTCCATTGACCTTAATAGTCAAGTACCTTTATCAACAAATAGACTTGTGCTACTTATCTACTTACTTGTCCGTAATTTGAGATCTGTCGCGAGTCGCGAACTTCTTTTCATATTTTTACAATAGTATTCAAATGTCCACCTTGTGGAAGGCCTGCCAACAATAGGCAACACTAAGCTTTATTTATGGTAGTTTGGTGTTGAACAGTTTTAAGTATGTGCATACGCACAATACTGTGTGAGATATATACGTAACAAAGTAACAATGGTTACCGTCACAAGGTGGACCGACGATCTGGTGAAGATCGCGGGAAGCCGATGGATGCGAGTAACACAAAACCGGCGGTCGTGGAGATCCTTGGGGAAGGCTTATGTCCAGAAGTGGACGTCTTTCGGCTGATGATGATGATGGATGATTCAAGTATACAGAAAGTCATGATAAAGCAACGGGCGCACGTCAATGAGACTACTTAGTCGGGACTAAGGGTTACCAGATACTAATTTTGAAATACCTGACAAAATTCCTGATTTGCGAATAGAATTCCTGACGCTCGGGTCTGGGACGAAGTGGTGGGGGGACACAAGAATAAGGACTGTTAAGTTGCACGTGTTAATTATTATCTTTTTCCAGAAAAAAAAGTATACTTTATAATTACCCGACAGTATTAAGTAACAGATAATATTAAATATTTGTGATCAATTTATTATAGGACTCATATTTATTTGTTTCTAGTTTTTACTTTCACTAGTTTTTGTTCTGAACAACCCGCACAATGTGTATTAGTCGGGTCTGAAGAGGTTAGTCAAACACATGTCAAGTTACTCGCCTTCAAGTAGCTAAGTGAACGCGGCACCGATGCGTCCGCGAGGCGTGTAGGAACACGGTCCGTTGTCTTCGAAAATTACTCGGTTATGCTCTGCGCACCCTTAACTGTGTGCGGTACGTGCGACAAAAGAGGATGCAACTTTTTACTTTTGAGATTTAAAAACATAAACCTTAAACCCACTCTCAAATGCGAGGTGCGTCAGTTTCATCGAATTAAGAAGGAAGTTTAGAAATATTTACGACATCAAAATCACCAATTTCTTTGTTCACAACGTTTTGGATTAAATTTGTATTCTTTGTATATTTTTATTTATTTGCTATGGATCACCTTTTTTTTAAATTACCATTTTTCACTTAACATGTATCGAGTGCACAACCTTGAAACATACGCCAAGTCTTATAATCTTACATCGTGTCACTTTTCGAAACAATAAAATTCGTGAAAATTTTCAATAAAGACGACCTTTAATTTTGGGAGTAAGTTCCCAAGTATTTGAGTGTCGACATATTTAAATCGATCGAAATATTTAAATCATCTTTATACTGAGCATGTATATAGCGTATGAGTTGCATCCGGCAGTTTTACCCATTCTGTATAACTGTTAGTGCACCCCGTCCGCCCATTCCGACACGGCTCACTTTCGAATCGCAACACACACATTACACACGTGTATGTACGTTACTTTTACATTTTTATTTTAAACCGGGTGGTTTGCCTGCTCCTAAAAAACAACGTAGATAAACGTGGATAAAACATCTGTCACTTTCTGATATCTTAGGTGTGAGATTGACGGATGCTTTATCCACATCGATGTTTTTTAGGAAAAGATCATGTCGTAACAGGTGTCCTATCATAATTCCTCTTCTATTTTCTAATGTTCCTTGCAAATTCTTGTTTTCGTTTACTCTGTTCAGCAAAATAGAAGTTGTGTTAAAAGGAAAGATAGAAGGAGACGCAGAGGAAGATATTTGAGCAAATAAAGGAAAACGTTAAGGTCGTGTCGTACCAGAAAGTCGTTGGCGATTACTCCACCGCTTCTTGGCTCTTAAATAAAGAGAGAGAGAGATCTACATCGATAAACCGGACCATAAGAAGCCCGCAAGACAAAAGGGAGGAACCGCATACTCGTACACCGCCTATTTCTTCACAGTAATACTCCAACTCTCTCCTGGTTGTCTCCATCCTCGTCGACTTTCTGTTCGTCCCAATTCAATTCCGCAAGGAAATTCCAGGCAAAGCCCCTGCATTATTCCCTGTGTTAAAATGTTCCCAGTTTGTTCCAAAAATTGCAAAACTGCGACGCGAAAATTCCATTATCGTTCTCGTGGCAAACATTGAATTTTCTCATTATTTAACGTTTCCAGGTTGAACTCCGCAAAATGAATCCTTCAGGGAAATAACGCTCCCCCGCTGAAAATTTGATACGAACACCTAAACTACTCACTAGACTCGCGACACTTAACTTTAATTCATTTACTTTGAAAGTTTCCAACAGTTTAATTATTTACTTAGTCGGTTTTATGGCTTTAGAACTTGGCCTTGACTCTGCTTTTGAGATTTGGAGAGCAATTTAACTTTCGGTTCGTAAAAAGTGTAAAGTTCTCAGTTCTTGGCACGGTTCTACAGGAGGATGTATTAAAATTGAATTCTGCTAAAACGTCTTATTAATGTCTTATTAAAAAAAAGAGAGGGTTTATTCTATAGTTCACTAGCGATTACCCGCGACTTCGTGTAGGTACATTCGATTATCATGCTTCCCTTGGGAAATACAAAAATTCCCAGGACAAGAATATCAAGTGCTTATACAGTATATATGAACTTACCTGTGTCCCGAATTATACCCAAATCCGTTTAGAAGTTCATGCGTAATGGAAATACCAACCTTACAAAATTCCTGCCCCTCATTAGTAGGATCAATAGGTTTCTGGGTAAGCTCGTTCCAGTGTCGACTTTGTCGACTCGTTCGTTAATCTCGACTAGGGTCATGAGCAAACCCATCGAATATAAAAAAAAACTTTGATATTTATTTCACCTACAGGTCTGTCTGTGGTAACAGACGGAACCAATGGTCAGATACATGCGATATTTTAAAGCGAAATACGATCGAGTTCCTCACGAGTGCACACTGGTAACGCAGTCTGTCCAGCGCGCGGCTCTGTAACATTTCGTAAAGATATTCCTGAAATTTTTACTCTTCTTTACGTACCTCGCCGTAAAATATTGTTACGGACATTATTTCACATTTTTTTGTCGAAATGTTACCCGAGAGGCAATGGGGGCAATTACGACGGCTGCGAGAGCTCTCGAGTCGAGTTTCGTGAGTGTTTCACGACTTGGCGATTGTGATTAAAAGTGGCGTTAATTTTGTTAATTGGTGAGTAAATGTAAATGTCTTTTATTATTGGTAGAAGAGTCAAGGGAATGTTAGTTTGTTTTAATTTGAAGTGTTTTTGAGAAATTGTATGATTTATAGTTGTTTTACTGTTATTTGTAATGTTTATTTTATTTGACGTTTACGCACCGTTTGTCTTAAATTTATGACATAAACATTGTCAATTTGAAAGTAAATAAATACTATTTCATTGGTAAGTTTGCAATATTTATCTCAACCATCACTAGTGAATTTATTCACAAAAAATCAGCAGTTTTTTTTGGTTTTGGCAAAGCAGAACCATTTTTTACGCAACAAACAGATGAATTCACTTCACGCGCCATTCATTATCAATCACTTTGCATTTAAATGCATTTTTCTAATTAATTCCTATTCTCTACATAACAGTAAAGAGACAAACCCATTAATATTAATTATTTTGCGATTATTGCTTTCGCTTCATAAATCAAGTAAATCCTAAGTAAACGCTTTTTTCTAAAGACGCGAAGAAAAATAAAGAATGAATGATTGATTTGTTTTGAACAATGGTTTAAATGAAATATTAAAATAGGGGTGGAAATATTTTAGAACTTTGATTTTTCACTTCATTAACCTTTTTTATGAAACCATAAATTTATTGGACAAATGGGTAAGACCTTTTTTTAATGTATCTTTAAAATATAAGTTTTATCTTATTAATAATTTTTACACTTTGTTTCTCATTAATTTTGGCACGGATTTGATGATGAATTCCAGGAAAGGCTTGTCAGTTGTTTACGACTCAAGGTTTATTTGATTACCTATTGAAATTGGGATTCGTCAAATCAAATCTAGCCCTGACGGAGGGCGGAGGTGGCGGAGGCTGGGAAAATAAGGATTTAAAAGTATAATCAGAATTTCTAGACCGTAATGACACAATAAAAAAAAGGGCCAATGAATGGCAAAACAATGAAATGGGAATAGTCGGGATCAAAGCTGCGGTATTTAGGCGTCGGTCGGAGCTGTTGGCGCTGAAAAAACAGCCTATTGTCTCGTTCGAGTGCGTTGAGCTAGCTGCCCACTGTTGTTTAGTTTTATTTTTATTTATTTACTACAACAATTTATTTATAAAGATGATAAATAAGACGCGGTCCTGTGAGAGATTTATATCGTGCTTCATATAAATATTTCACAGGTTTCTGAATTCTCTCAGACACAACAAAGTATGTAGTTACAAATTCATCGGAACAATATATCGTATAACAGAGTAACTTATCCCAGTAACAATTACGTTTATGTCGTATGGGAAGGGTTTAAGGTACTGGTTATATTTAACTTTGTTTGTCAATATTATGTTTGGTTAAAATCTAGCGAGTCAATTTTGAAAATTTTAACTAGTTCACGTTATAATTTGGAATACATACTTACATCGGGTTTACCGATGACATTGCTATATTATGGTTAATTACATCACACCTTTTTATTATCTATTGTTTTGGCGATCCGCGGATAATACATATTTACATTTTATTTAGTTCTGTATTAATGAATTTAGTTAATATTTTAATACTTGTAAGATCGTAGACGAGGAATTTTCTTATTTTTTTTTAAATCGTAAATTGTGTTTTTACTTGTGTTTCATCATCTCTCATCGTCAGACAAGACTAGGAGCAAGTGCTCTTAAGAGCCCGCTGCGGCCACGCACACAGATCGGGAGGTCACACAAAACGTTGGCTCTCGCTCTGAATTATTCATCACAGGCTCAAGAGGCGATGACGGAAGAAATAATGTTAATAGAGTCCTAGATAGTTTTGTCTCGAACGGACCCGCTGCCGTAACGCACGTTACATTTTAATAATGGCTAAATCTCTATGGTAAGGTGATATGGGGTGTTCTCGAGGTTCATCTAATACATATTTAAGTATAGTGATTTTTGCAAAAAAAAATTAAACTTGCCCTAACTTGCAAAGCTTTAGTTTTCTAAGGGACTTACACTGGTAATATTTTGAGCAATTTCCCGTCAGCAATAGCTGTCTTACTCTTTTTTCGTGAGATAGAACGAGACATTTTCGGCTAGAAATAACCGATAAAATTGCCCGTGTATGTGCGTACATTGAAACATTCGAGTGCAAAATATGTGCTTTTTTATTATTTCTAATGTAATTTAGAAAATACTTACATTTATTTGACATAAATACATCTGAAATACAACAAAATACTAAAAAAAGTTATAAGTTATACATATATAGTTCGTTCGTTCAAATAGTGTGCAGTACACCCACACACTGCTATGGAAACCATATAAATTATCTGAATAACAATACCCATTTTTGAATAATTTAATAACCTAAAAATTTCATTTTTGGTACACGCTTTTCTTGCTGACTGTACTTTTCTTGCAGAGTCATCATCTGCTTATCAAGACAAATCCAACGAGCCCAAACACGACGGGTCTATCATGAGTAGTTTAGGAGTTCCTATGACCACCTCCCGTCTATCAGACCAGCTCAATGACACCATAATATTGCATTGTCATCGGGTTTACATACGTATTCCAAATTTCAGCCCATCCCATTAAAGGGAACTGGTTCAAAATTTACTTGCAAGATTTGACCTAACAAATATATGTGTAGCTACATAGCAGAGCTGGGCGTTATTTAGATAATTTCTTATCTAGATAATTATTTCAAATAAAATAATTTCAAATAAATGTATTCGAAGATAAATTCAATCACAAATAGTGCGTTGACAACTTTTTTATTTAGATAAATTATCTAGATGAAGATAACCGACCTCGTTTGTTATTGAAGTAAGCTTATAATAATAAATGTATACAGAATGTCACGTCGGGTCAAACCGTCACACTGACATTGCTCATATAATCAGAAAATAATTGTTGCAACATAAACTTCACTTGCACTACTACCGACATTCATCTTTTATTTAAAATCCCAACTAATTTATCTAGATAAAAATGAAACTGATCTAGATAAATTTAAAATAACAAATGACGGATTATTTAGTTACTTCAAATAAAAGATGATTTAGTTATCTTCCCGGTTTTTCGTAAATAGATAATTTTTGCCCAACTCTGGTACATACACAGCAAGTTAAATAATATCTTGTAAAAATGAGTCCTGCCAGCAGCCCAATTAAAGTACTTCCAAAAGGCGCTTCCAGAAGGACAAGTGGTTAAACGATATTAACGTGAAAAATATAAGAAACACGGAGAAATCACTCCTTTAGTTCATCCATTAACCTTCCCCTAATAGACTATTAGTCTAGAATGTTCCCTCCTGACCTACTCACCGACCTGGCAACCTTATCAATCTATTTTATAAACTGTCCCAACAGTGGGCAGAATATGCCCAGAAATGTCAGCCCTTAGAAGAGCACCCTTGTCATGAATTGATATTAAAAAGGGCGCTAATGTCAAGGAGTAAGGAAAGTCAAATAGATGCGGCATTTTGGGGTTATTGATTTATGGTGTTCAGTGCTCAAGGGCTCAAAAGGGAGTCTGATTTGTTTGGTTATGATGGCTGGTATAGTTGAAGTGTAGTGTTGTTATGTTCTTCAACAGGTTTTTTTTCAGCAGGCTGACCATCTGGCGCGCTATACCAATTTATTAAATGTAATCATATAATTGACGTCGTAGTAGATAGCTCTAACTGTCAAATAAAAAAAGGTAACTTATGTAAGGTAAATATATGGTTACGACATAGAAGCAATATGGACTAAAATATAGAGAAATACATAAGATTAGGGTGTACGCCTAGAACAAGTAGTCCGACTTATTTGTCGCTCGGATCTCCCTTTTATAATACAGACGCACTGAGCAACAAGCAAGAAAATACAAGATGTAGGTACCACGGTTGTCTAATGATCGGTATAACAACTTTTTATCCATTTGCCATTTGCATATTTCAGTGTTTTGTGGTGGTCACAAAATTGAACCTAACGCTCCTACTGGTGACGCTCGTCGTCGCACCTAACTTTTAAGTTTCCGTTTACAGTATAAAATCATATTTTGATAAACGTATGTATTTACAACATCTCATATAAAAATAAATAAAATAAAAATAAAATAATAATAGTATGAAGCAAACATTGTAATAAACAAGCATTAGGTAACATGATCATTCGATACAAGAAAATTAGAATAAACACAATATTATATTAAACGTCAATAAGATTAAATGTATTCCGATCAAAAAAATATATGAAAAGTGATATTCGACAAATGGTTAATTATTTGTAGTCGGTGCATTATTGCACGAACGAAAACATTAAAAAATAAGCACATATGCTGTTAAAATACATACTTATTATACATATTATACATACGTATACGTGAACGTGATGAATGGATTGTGTGAAGGACCAGTGAAGAGTGAGATAAGAAAGGAGTGAATGATGAAATAACTTTTGATAGGGCTGTGTGGGAAAAAGACATGCTGCGCTGACCCCGATTAATTGGGATGAGGCCAAGGAGCTGATGATGAAAGTCAGTTGAGTCTCCGCCTCTCTGGCTTGATTCAGCCAAATCTTTAACCTTTTAACCGCCGTAGTCTGATATATAAGACACTACACCATAGCTAATGTCAACCTTCCTCGAATACACTTAGGTCTATTTTACGCTGTCAACCATGACGGCTATAGCCGCCAATGGCGGTTAAAAGATCATCTTGAGACCGCCGTATCCATTCTACCTAAATCCAAGTTATCTACCTTTTCCGCCGCCGTAATAAACTGCGGCACAAAAGATACTCAGTATAAAGGGCGCCATTATTTTAATTATATTTTATAATAATATTTTTATAATATTCCAATTTTGTTTGGAAGTAAATGCTTTTGAAAGGTTAACAATGGGTTCTTTATGCTTTAGACAGGATTTAATTATTTTGTTTTGGTGACTTTGGTGTTAATAGCCGCGGAATGCGTACTATTAAATAATAACGAGTTGTTACCCTATTACACCACGCTTTCCTTAAACCTAACGAGAGGGACGCTGCAATACGTTAGATACGTATAGAGATATCTCCATCTCATTCCAACGTATTGCGGCGTCCCTCTCGTAAGAGCCTCCGATCCGTATCCGAGAATGTCGGTCCGGTTACTATTTGTATGAGAAATCGGATGACGGAATTCGGATCTAGTGCGCAACCTACCATACAAATAGATCTACTGCTACTTCGGACCGAACATTTCTCGGATACGGATCGGACGTAGCGCGAAACCGCTCTTAGGGTTAGGGAAATTTATATATAATTAAATTAGAAACACTCTTGTCGATTGCCGTTACATACCGGGGAGTTGGAAAAACATTTATGCATTCACGTAAAAAAGAAACGATATCCAACGTGTAGTTTAATTAACTGCTTTAATTACGTAACAGAAACAAACAAGCCGTTAATAATTAAACAACTACCCGCTACAAAACGTATTTTTCCAACAACAATAAGAATAAGCAATTCTCAAGTAAATCGCTACACAAATTTTAATAAACGAAACATATTTGCTGGAATCCTACTGAGTGAGAAAATAATAAATTTCCCTCTAAGCTGAAATTCTTTTTGAAAACACGAGGAATAGCAAATACATTTTATTTGTAGACGTTTTCTCACGTTTATTTTACTTAATGTTATACATATGTACCTTCAAAACGTTTGTTAACAAATGACAAGTGATAACATTCGTTGGACTTTTTATGGTAAACCATCTATTTTATACTTTACTTTTAGATAAGATACTTACCACCATTGTTTTGTTTTTTATTGAAACCGGGGTCACAAATATAGTTTTTGGGTCAAGTTTTTCTGCGCCTTTACTTTTTTCTGCACAGTCATTCACATAAAATTCCTACGTTAAAAGTACAGCAGGAAACCTGGTGCCACCTTCCGACGCCATCATCAGATCAGCTTTTAGACGCTAATATTGCATTATGATCGGGTTTGCTTATTTATTTAACCCGTTCCAATACTTCAAAATTTACTTGTACAGTTGAAAATAAACGGCGAGTGATAGCTCGTGTTTCAATCTCGTCTAAACGGCTGAACGGATTTGGATAAAATTTGGCACACACATAGTCCTCATTCTAGACTATCTGTATGCCAAATTTTATCCAAATCCGTTGAGCCGTTTAGTGTAAAACCTTTAATCTTAACCTTAGTTTAGTTTAAAGCCTTTTATTTCCACCTTAAGAACTGCGAAGGTAAAAAAACGAAATTGATTGTTTCTCGTACAGTCGAGGACAGAAAGATGTTCAATTTTGGACCTTATTACAATGGAATAAGGTGAAAAGTGTAAACTTTTTTCTGTCCTCGACTGTACGTATCAGTGCGCTTGTGACCAATGTCGGACCACTGAAAATCTAGGTAGTATATTGTGGTATTTAGCACCCTTTTTACTCGAGTTAGCGAAGGCTATGTATTTAGCCTATTTATTTATGTACTAGCGACTCGCTTTGCTTCGGTTACATAAGTTAAAATAGCCTATAGCGACCCGCCCTCGCTTCGTTCCGGGTTCTATTATATACATAAACCTTCCGTGAAGAATGATCTATCTGATGGTAAAAACCGCATCAAAATACATTGCGTAGTTTTAAAGATCTAAGCATACATAGGGACAGACAGACGCGGAGGGCGACTTCATTTTATACTAAGTACCTATATGTATTGATTGATGTATGTTTATATGTTTTATGGTATGGTAGGTATGTGACCAAAAATCGGATGATCCTCTGTAGCTCGTAAACTACTGGAACGACTTTAATGAATGGGTGTCATATGATGACGTGCCGTGTCATAAATAGTCATACTAATTAGTCGCTAGTCGAGTCGTTAGCAACTTTTGAAGTTGCTTTGGAGTTGCCATATTCTACTCTGGTTTTAACCCCGATTGCAATCATATAATTTATGACTAAGCCGTGCTTATTGTCAAGTTAATAAGAGCTATCATAACGTTAACAATACGGTAAGAACAGAGATAAAGATGTGTAAATGTTGAACGTATATCTTTTTACACTTTAAATTCCGCGAACGAAACACTACGCTAAATTTCAAAACGCTTAATCCCCCATTATTCAACTCTTTTACCACTCTCAGCTTTACAGGAGGTAAGTAATAGGCGGCCATTAATTAGAGAATTTCGGAGCAACACGGCCCTGCAGTAAATTGAAAAGAAAAACGCTTTACGGCCCGTGCGGGGGTCGTCCACAATGAGCGATGTAAGGGCTGCATAAGGGTTTACGGCGGTGTATGTGCCTATATTGTTATTGTGCGGTTTCATAGATTAAACGATTCATACTTGCATTCGACAAAAAACCAGGCTTTTTATATACCCGACTGAGCGAAACCGGATAATGATTTTAACAGTATGTTACATCATTACGTGTGTGACCAAAAATCGAATGTTTCACACTAGCTCCTAAACTATTGGAACGATTTTAATGAATATCATTCGTCTAAAACGTGGGAGTGTCTTAAGCTGCCTTTCCATTAGGCGAAGACAAGCGGAGCGGAGAGGAGCGGAGCTGTGAAAAGAGGTATGTGGTTCCACTGAGGCGGAGACGAGAGGAGATGAGTGGCGTACTATACAAATTTGATACAGTCGTCTCCGCTTGACTGTTTCTATGGAAGCGGAGCGGAGGCGAGATGTGGATTACAACCAATGTGATTGGTCGATTCCTACATGGCTCCTCTCCGCTCGTGTCCGCCTCAATGAAAAGGCAGCCATAGGCTTTTTAAAAAATTGTAAAGATGCGTCATATTAGCCGCCAGTCTGGTTTTAGTTTGCAACTTTTTTATTTATGGTAACGTTAACAGGGTGTATAGCCCTGTCCATTTCACTGACTGGTATTTGTCAGGTTTCAACGGCCTAAAACTAAAATAATACATTTATTATTATTATTATTAAACACCCTATTTAATAACCAGACTGGCCGAATCTGGATGATGGTCAAGCGTACCCCGACGAAGAACGGGAAAAAGCGGTAGGAGGATTTAATTTCACCTATTTTTTTCTTTGGTAGTCTGTCTATAATTTCAAACTTTGCAATTTTTTGGTTAGTTCAGGACTAGGTCAATTTGTGTGAGATTGTCACCTGACATTTATTTATAATTATTTTGAACGTTAGCGCTGTATTAGATGCACTAACTGCATAGGAGTGATTACACTGCAATGCGGCTGGGCTCAATTTGGTGATAGCGAGTCGGAGTAGCGTTACGGAGTCATCCCTTAACCGGGGATATGTCTCGCCAAGCCAAATGGGTATTTAAATATTCTGCAACGGCATTCCGCATAATTCACATAGTCTAAGTTGTATTGGAGGGGTAATGATGTTAGACAAGTTGCAAAAATGTATCTATTAAAGACATCTGGAATGACAGACAGATTCAATCAGCTACTTTTAATGAAGTGTTAAAACGATAGCTTTTATATTTATATGAATTGTAGGAACCTACATATGTGTGGTCGTATATATACTCAAAAAATCATACTTTAAGGTTAATATTTAAAAATCTCAAAGAACACAAACATAAGTTTTGTCTTGGTAATTTCGTGTGTTTGAGAGGGTAGCATTTCGTGATCAAATACAATAATTAACACCTCGTAATGCATGTACGAGATAAAATTTGTGTCACCGACGCCGAATGTGCTAACCTGTAATACTGCCGAATGTGCTAATCTGTAATACTGCCGAATGTGCTAACCTGTAATACTGCCGAAAGTGCTAATCTGTAATACTGCCGAATGTGCTAACCTGTAATACTGCCGAATGTGCTAATCTGTAATACTGCCGAATGTGCTAACCTGTAATACTGCCGAATGTGCTAATCTGTAATACTGCCGAATGTGCTAATCTGTAATACTGCCGAATGTGCTAACCTGTAATACTGCCGAAAGTGCTAATCTGTAATACTGCCGAATGTGCTAACCTGTAATACTGCCGAAAGTGCTAATCTGTAATACTGCCGAATGTGCTAACCTGTAATACTGCCGAATGTGCTAATCTGTAATACTGCCGAATGTGCTAACCTGTAATACTGCCGAATGTGCTAATCTGTAATACTGCCGAATGTGCTAATCTGTAATACTGCCGAATGTGCTAACCTGTAATACTGCCGAAAGTGCTAATCTGTAATACTGCCGAATGTGCTAACCTGTAATACTGCCGAAAGTGCTAATCTGTAATACTGCCGAATGTGCTAACCTGTAATACTGCCGAAAGTGCTAATCTGTAATACTGCCGAATGTGCTAACCTGTAATACTTCCGAAAGTGCTAATCTGTAATACTGCCGAATGTGCTAATCTGTAATACTGCCGAATGTGCTAATCTGTAATACTGCCGAATGTGCTAATCTGTAATACTGCCGAATGTGCTAACCTGTAATACTTCCGAAAGTGCTAATCTGTAATACTGCCGAATGTGCTAATCTGTAATACTGCCGAATGTGGTAATCTGTAATACTGCCGAATGTGCTAATCTGTAATACTGCCGAATGTGCTAATCTGTAATACTGCCGAATGTGTTAATCTGTAATACTGCCGAATGTGGTAATCTGTAATACTGCCGAATGTGGTAATCTGTAATACTGCCGAATGTGCTAATCTGTAATACTGCCGAATGTGGTAATCTGTAATACTGCCGAATGTGGTAATCTGTATGTAATACTGCCGAATGTGCTAATCTGTAATACTGCCGAATGTGGTAATCTGTAATACTGCCGAATGTGGTAATCTGTAATACTGCCGAATGTGCTAACCTGTAATACTTCCGAAAGTGCTAATCTGTAATACTGCCGAATGTGCTAACCTGTAATACTGCCGAATGTGCTAACCTGTAATACTGCCGAATGTGCTAATCTGTAATACTGCCGAATGTGGTAATCTGTAATACTGCCGAATGTGGTAATCTGTAATACTGCCGAATGTGCTAACCTGTAATACTTCCGAAAGTGCTAATCTGTAATACTGCCGAATGTGCTAACCTGTAATACTGCCGAATATGCTAATCTGTAATACTGCCGAATATGCTAATCTGTAATACTGCCGAATGTGCTAATCTGTGCCCTTAAGTAGGTTATACTGATGTTCCGACAATATACAATACTATACACGTAATACTGCATACGTGGCAAATAACAAGCGGTATTGTAGCTACTTATCAATTATTAACGCAGCCTTTTTATGCTGTCATTTAATTTTTTCTTACAATATTGCACCGACCACGACATGTTGTGCGTTTGGCCGAAGAATCGGTTAAGAATGCTATTTGGCATTTGAATTTTATAATTTATTGCAAAACATATATATATATATATATATATATAACACATCGTTGCATTAAGTTTTATTATATCCATAATCCAATACATTATGAATGTCATTAAGTTTCTAAAAAACAAATAAAACAACCTATAATCCGCCATTTGCAATTACGTCCGCCATTTTGATGCCTCGGCGGCAGATAAATCAGTTTATATGGTCCAGGCTTAATGCACCCCAATTAGGGGGGAGTTACACTTAAATTAGTGTCAAGGGTGAATAGTGGGAGGGGAAGGTTAAGGTTATATCGGTAGTTAATTGCGACGACATGGAACTGCTTTGGTTTAATTTAGACCGATTGGGGTTTGCGGAAACTATTTTTTTTTTTACTGTGATTTGCAGAACTACGGCATCAAGCAAAATTTGCAAAGCTTTTATTAAAAATAAGTTTAAATACAATCAGCTGTCAAAAAGTGGTTTCATGCATATTGCATTTCAATCAATGATGATAATTTTTTCCATTCTAAGGTAACATTTTGCATATTTGTGACACAATGATGCGATTCGTTCTAAAATCTTCAAGATTTAATAAATATTAAACTAAGTAGGTCCTCAGTCGTGAAGGATTTGGGTATTTTTCTTGACAGCAAATTACTCTTCTGCAACCACGTTGAAAGAATTACTGCCCGGTCTTCTCGCCTTCTTGGCTTTATTTTGAGAATTGGTAGGGAATTTCGGTGCGTCGATACAATCTTAATCCTTTTTAATTCTTTGGTTAGGCCTATCTTGGAGTACTCGTCAACTGTTTGGAATCCTCAATACAAGATTTATATAAATTCGATTGAAAGAATACAAGATAAATTAATTAAACACTTAGAGTGGAAAGCTATGCGGTCTGATGTTGCGTTCTGTGGCGACAATATTGTTTCTCTAAGAAGTCGGCGCACATTTAGAGATCAAATTCTTTTGTACAAAATTCTCTCGTATAAGACTGACTCCCCGTACCTATTGGATAAAATTAAGCTCAAGGTTCCTCGTATTAATGATCGTCGTGTTAATTGTCTTTTTCACGTTCCATTTTCTCGCAGTAAATATGCATCTAATGCTTTTGTTAGCAGAGCATGTAAAACCTATAACAGCACGTTTTCTGACTTAGACATCTTTAACCTTTCCCTTAATAAATTCAGAACTGGCCTTATTAATCATTAACTTTGATATTTATTTAACAGTATGGGGGTGCCCATACTGCGAAATTGTTTTTTTTTTGTTTTTATTTTTCATATAGCCTCGAGTTGATTTGTAACGGGTTACTCTTTGTTGTATTACTTAACTGTGGCATCTTCACTGGTCAATGTTTTATTTAAGTTATCTATGTAATAGTATCAATTGTACCGTTTGTGCCCAAATAAACATTAAACATTAAAATACAAATTGAAAAACTTTCGTTTTTAGAATTTTAGCCTACTTTCATAAATATTTTTACAGTACGTATGCAAAGCAGAGTTTGTAGGTAACTACAATATTTTTAAGTGGCAACTAATACTGAGCAGCAGATTTTGGGTAAATAAAAATTGGATCGTGTTGCCAATTTCTCTCCGAACACTCTTTTGATGGACTCTACATTAAATTTGTACTTTTTTAAAGATCGTTTTACTTAGTCGCTCAGATAACTCTTACTAAAGCGGAACCCTAAAAATAAATCTCTATACAAGGAAACACATTAGTCTCAGTCGCCGTCGCGCTGGCGGTGTCGGTGTGCACGGGCCGATATAAATTGCCTCTTTACAATCTATTACCGGCGTTTAAAAACGCGCGCGTGGACGTTTTGCGGCCTTTTGTCGCACAATTTAATTTTATGTTAATTGGTTAATTGACGTTATTTGTAAACTCATATTTAAGGACTGTTTGTTAAATTTTGCCGTAATAACTACATACGTTTAGAAGTTAGGCGGTGGCGAATGAGTAAATTAACCGTTTTCATTTCTTTTTTCTTATTCGTGAGCAACGGAGCCAGAGCCTATTTGAGACAGTTCTAGAAATTAAAAGTACATTTTTAATTCGTTTCAACTAAACAAATACATTGTTTTATTTTAGCCTGTGTTAGTGTCCCACTGCTGGGCAAAAGCCTCCCCTCTTTTCCGCCATTCGTCCCAAATAATAACAAATACATTATAAAACAAAAAAAAACAGCACAACCAGTTAGCTTTTCATGATATAAAAGTCACCGAGGATAAGTTAGGTTTAAGTTATTTTTAGCTTAGGACTTGGGCTATGTAAAGATCCTAGGTTTATTTATCTTTCCGTAATCTATTCGAGAGCATTTTTTTACCCTTTTTTAATGTTTTTTCTTTTATTTCAGGTAAGTCACAACGTCTACATCTCCTTCAACATCCTGAGTATAAAACGTGGTTACATATCAGTAGGTAAGTGTATTATTATTACGTACATAAAATTAATAATACCAAAATCCATAATTTTAACTTTTCCTAGGCATATTAATATATGCATTCTTTTAGGATGTAAACTTATATTACTTTTAGATAATCGACTAACAATCGATTAGTGTGGAAGGTAACACATCTTGCTTGCACATTGCTTAATTTAAAAAATATAATGAATAATATAAAAACAGAAATATAAAAAATGGTGTACTTACATTAGATTACATGTAAGAATTTTTTTAGAAATAATCCACACCAATTAAGCTCAGTTTAGTTTTACAAAATAAGATTATAATGAAACAAAACAAAAATTACCACGCTTTTGAACTAAATATTTATCTTATAATAACTCAGGTACCTTATCTAATGTAATCTATTTAATGCATACAATATTTCCAGCCCTTTTGTCAACAGTGTTTAATTATTTCCTGATATCTGAATTAACCCTTATCTGCCATCTACCCCCGTATTGTGTTGC
Organism: Tortrix viridana; assembly: GCA_963241965.1. Lineage (NCBI taxonomy): Eukaryota > Metazoa > Arthropoda > Insecta > Lepidoptera > Tortricidae > Tortrix > Tortrix viridana. The sequence goes on along the minus strand of OY725196.1, from coordinate 3,265,555 downwards.
CAGCTTAAACACCGACATTCGCTTCAACACCTCGGCGAGAGTTTTTATTGGTGTGGCAACATTTGGACGTGGATGTGAGTTATAAAGGTGAGCGGATGCGGCATGTCTGTTTTGAAATTGATTTTTTTTTTCAAGAAATTTTATTCATTAATTTACTTTTAAACGTTATCAACAGAGATCGAATATTCGGGAGCTAATTTACCTAGTTTGCGTAATCCTATTAAAACTGAGTGAATGTGGAGGCTGCTAACTTATTTAAAGACCTGGATACATATTAATCTTTAATATGTATAAGTTTTATAACTAGGTACTTACATGTATTTAATGAGATATTTTTTTAATTATTTTATGCGGTTCACTTAAATGTAAAAAATCTCATAAATATTGCTACAAAGCACGTTTTTATAAATAACCTTAAAGAAATGTAGGTACTTAAGTATTTTATATGGCTAAGTTGTCCATGGGATTTTGTAAACCAAATACAGAGTCCGCTTCCATAACAATAACATATAAAAATAACATGAACAACAACACGAACTATACCTACTCGCGCTTATTTTATCACACAAATATTTACCCGTACCATACCAGGAATCAAACCCCAGGACCGCTAGCTTCGAAGGCTCTACAACTAGGCTAACGGCGGATAATTAACCGTTTATAAATTTAAATAACAATTAAATTTTTACACCTTACCACCTCCGCGCCGACCGAGTAAGGGGGTGTGTACGCCATTTATGCGATAAGATCGCGTCGGGGCGTGCGATGCCTCCTTAAATTATTCAAATAAAATCCGGTTCGTATCTGTGATTGTAAATTTTGGTACGCAGCTGTATTTGTACACTTTAGGCCAACAGGGTACACAATTATTGACTTTTTAAACCTTTTTTAATTACATGTAAAAAAATTGGAGACCCCCTATGTCCGTTATAAGAATGAGACGATAATGAATGAATGAATTGTATGGGTAGCGGCCACAAGTTGAAAAACACTAGAGTAAAAAAGACACTAATATTTTTATTTAAAGAAATATTTTACTTAAAACAAGTACCTAATTGTAAGTATTGCGATGAAAACCACCTTAAAATTATTTTATTTAAAAAAAATCTCAGTGATTACTTAACAATGGCCTGCAGTGTACGAAGATTTGAGAAGACAAAGAGCGTGTCGGTTTGGACGTCACCTGTTTCTGGCGCTCATAATACACTTGAGGCCACAGACTATTACGTTCGGAAATAAACGAACCGATTTATCAGCTTTTCGTGGGTTCAAGTTTATTGTATTTACTTTTGTGTTGGGGTGTAAATCAATGTGGTGTCTATTTATATGGAATGTTTTTAAAAAGAAACAATGTTTAAATAATTTCGATTGATTAAAACAATAAAACTTATTCAGTCATCACAATAACTAAGTATGCTTGACTTGAAGTATGCTATGGCCTTATCTTTCATTGTGACATTTGATCATGACAGAAAGTGACAAAGCATACTTTTACTAAAATAGGTTTGTTGTGCGTTTATGAATAAGGGGGTAAAACTTTTTGTTCGTTCATATATGACATGTTTTTAATTGGATAATGTTTTAATTGCAAACTAAATTATACATCCTTTGTTTATTTTTTTTTATGTCCAAGCTAAACTTCTATAGACCAACATTTTTTTATACGCAATTCACTATCGCAACGACAATTAACTTTAACTTCCATTAAATCTTCCGAAACGTAAAAAAAACGTTCAACGAAGTTTATTTTTAGTAACATATTAGCGAATAACGAAATTAACTGTTTAATTAACTGTGCCCAGCAAGTGCTAGCTTTTGCCAGCAATATAATTTGTGCATGGATTATTTTATGCATTAATCAAGTAATTTTGTCCGTAAATCATTCAATCGAATGAAACCAATCGGTCGTTCCATTCGCTTCAATTCCCGTTCAGTTCATTTCGTTAGGTAAGACGGTTGTCGGTTCGTTAGTGATAACAAGTAGGTATTAGCATATGTATACTAGCATGACACTAGCATGACCGCTTTACATTTGAATGAATGAGTGAATGTTATAGTGATTTTTTGAACGGACTGGCCATCGGGGCTGTATTTTAATTTGTTTTAGCACTTTTAGCCCATCTTGGTTCTATATCATAATTGATCGAGCGAGCGAAGTCTCCGTTTCAGCTTGGGAAAAAAATTCTCGTGAAATTTTGTGAGCAGGTTCGATAATTATATCGATTTTTTTTGTCGATTCAGTTTTTCATTTTTTTTTTCAAAATGAAGATATGGGGTTTTTGTCATTACCAGCTTATTTGCGGTGTTGGTGAACTGACCGGGGCCTGTGTTGATGTATGGGGATGACAGTTATCCAACGGTAAAGTTAAGTTTACAGTCTACAGCTCACAGAGCCACTAGTCTTGTTACTATTACAGCAGCTGTTGCTGTCTGGCCACGAATTTGAGCGGCGGCTGCAGCGGCAAATTCTCTTTTCATTGCATTGTGGAGATGCTCGCCGCGCGGCGGTTAATTGACATTACACGCAATGTATTTGAAAATGTGCTTGGCGCTTAGGACGCGCAAATTCGTAGCCTGTCACTTTTGAAATAAGAAAATCAGTAATATTTGGAAAGTGGGATCAATGAATATTTGCAATCTCATTTAGCTAAGGATTTATCTGGACCCCAAAACAGCACTATTAATGGTTGGGCGCTCTTCCCCCCTCCCCTCTCCTATGCTTAGGTACGTCAAGCATTGGTATATTTTTTACAAAATCTGTTACCTATAATTTCTTTATTATTATTATTTATGAGCAATTAAGTGAGCCATTCTGGACGACGCGGTTAGCCTAGTTGGTAGTGACCCTGCCTACGAAGCTAGCGGTCCTGGGTTCCAATCTCGGTATGGGCAAATATTTGTGTGATGAGCCCGAGTATTTGTTCCTGAGTCATGGATGTTTTCTATATATTTAAGTATGTATTTCTCTATACAAGTATGTATATCGTTGCCTGGTACCTATAGTACAAGACTTGAGCTTAATTTGGGACTAGGTCAATTTGTGTGAGATTGTCCCCTGATATTTGTTATTTATTCAGCCCCCCCTCCCTCATGTCATCAAAAATAACCCTTTGGTGCTTACTTAATTCTTGAATGGCTCCCAAAAAGTATGAACATTGAAAACTATTACGACCGCTATGCTAGTCTGTCTCTAAGACGTAGTAATCGGCACTAACGATTGCCCTGTGGGCATTCAATGTATTCTCTACCGTCATGAAATAGAATTCAATGTCAGTTGGCAATAACTAGTATATTGTGACCTATTAACTTATAGTATTTGGTCAACATCGCAGGTCAAGATATACTGGTGCTTTATCTGAGAAACCAGTGTTATTAGAGCTTTGTTTTTATAGAGTTGCTCGAGTCTAAGGGTCGAATTAGAATGGTTCTGCGGTGCAATATACGCGTTAAGGAATAAATACCATCACTCAGTCTTCCGTATACCTAATGCATCTCGAATATACTAGAATCATACCAACTGGAAGGATCTAGAATTTCATACATTTAGCGCCTACCGCAACTAAGGGCGTATTAATTAAACGATCCTTGCTGAGTTGCCGGTCCCAAGTCACGCCAGAACAGTTTTCTGTAACTTGAAGCTTACTTTGACGTGTCGAGGGCGTCTTAGCCAAGATGAGTTTATTAATACGGCCCTATGTACATACAAAATACATACAAAATGGTCCCGTTTTAGAGTTCTTCACGGCATTGGGGTTTTTTATTTCTAAGTTTATTTTATTCAGACAATTTTAAAATAAAACAAACAGTTATCATATCACACATAATGTGAATTATGTTACTTATAACTTTTTGATTTTAAAAAGATAATTAACCGGGACGAATGGCAGAAAAGAGGGGAGGCCTTCGCCCAGCAGTAGGACACCCCGATAGGCTAAAAAAATCAAAATCCTTATTTACTTATCAAAAAATCCTGACATTTCCATATTCTTGCCGCATCCCTTACAAATGACCAAAATTCCTGACATGCCAGAGAGAGATTTTCTCAATGCGCTGCAATATATGGCTATTTAAAAAGGGTATCATTAAATTTCTTCGAGACCGGCAACGCATTGGTGACCCCTCTGGTGTTGCACATGTCCATAGGCGGCGGTGACCACTTCCCATCAGGTGGGCCGTCTGCCTTATTGCCTGCCTAAGGCAATAAAAAAAAAACCTGACGTCTGATAACCCTACTCGTTGAAACAAAAGAAAGAGAACTATTATATTCTCTCGACGAACTCTTCTTCGAACTTCTATTTTCGAAGTGGTGGCAAGCTGTAACTTGGTTGCACAACTGGGTCCCATAACGCTAACCACGCACGGGTTGATGAGACGCGTCACTTAGCGGTCCCAGCTGGACAGAATCTAGTTAGCGCATTAGGAGGGTTGCTCGTAGTCGATCGACTGTCCATCGGTTACCGAGGATAATAATAAGGTAATATAGTCGATGAGTGGAATGACCAACCTAAATTGACCCGTGAGCACGTAGGGACTGTGTTTACCCAAGGCCAGAGAACGCCAGGTTACTCTGAAAATGCACAAATATTGAAGGAGTAGCGATAAAACACTATCTTCTCGTCCCAAATACCACAGTGACTCAAGACAAGTCTTTGATTAATTTGTATTGCCAGTGATGACGTATGGATCTGAGACATGGCACAATGGGCCTCATAAGAAGATTCAAGGTCACTCAAAGGGCGATGGAAAGAGCTATGCTAGGTATCTCCTTGCGAGATCGAATCAGGAATGGTGAGATCCGCAGGAGAACTAAAGTAACTGACATAGCTCACCGAATAGCAAACCTTAAGTGGCAGTGGACGGGGCACTTTGCTAGTAGAACCGATGGCCGTTGAAGCGGAAAGGTTCTAGAGTGGCGACCGCAAACCGGGAGACGAAGTGTCGGCAGGTCTTCCACAAGGTGGACTGACGATCTGATGAGGGTCGCGGGAAACCGCTGGATGACAGCAGCAGAGGACCGATCGTTGTGGGAAACCTTGGGGAAGGCCTTTGTCCAGCAGTGCACGTCTTGCGGCTGATGATGATGATGAGAGATAAAATGTGCATATCTGGCAAGACCTTGCGATAAAGAAATAAAAAAATCAAAATTGGACTCAATCATGATTCGCCAATATACAGTTTTTTAAATTAACCTAACCTAACTTTTGCTTTAAGTTTGTCTTTTAATATATTCTCCTTCCCGGTATGGGAGAATATTTGTGTGATGAGCGCGAGTATTTGTTCCTGAGTCATGGATGTTTTCTATGTATTTAAGTAAAGTATTTCTCTATTTATGTATATCGTTGCCTAGTACCCATAGTACAAGCCTAGAGCTTAGTGCGGGACTAGGTCACTTTGTGTGAGATTGTCCCCTGATATTTAATTATTTTATTTATTAGAACTTACTAACTTTCGCCCGCATGTTTTATCGCTATTGCTTCGGGTAAAAAGTAACCTATGTCCGATTTCGGGCTTAATGTCTATACCTATCTTTCACGTCAGTCGGTTGGAAGTTGAACCATAAAAACGGATCAAACAAATATACTTTCGAGTTGGGAAAGTATAATAAGAATATGAAAAGAAATACTTTTAGACACGTTTACTCTCGACTCCTAATTCCCGACAACCAGCGACATATTGGCTGTACAATACTCTCGTAACCCACTTTCGCCAAACTTCGTCCAAAACAGTCGAGGCAAATTTCTAAAACTCCGTAACAGAGTTAGCGTCTACCCTCACCTCAGGGTAACGCACTTAGGAACTTGGTTAAAATCGCCCGAGACGTTGACGAAATGGGATTTGTACAAAGTGGGAATAATACCTTTTGGGAGTGACGAATGGGAATTAGACTGTGTTTTATATCTTACTCACCACGCGCCACTAATGTATGTAAGTAAAATAATGTAGCGAACATAAAAAAATATTTTTTAACAAAAGACGCACAAAGGTCTTATTTCTATAAGGGATCTCTTACATCTCACCTTTGGGTGTTTGAGAAAAATATGTAGACATGAGTACAAAGTTAATTAAATATTAAGAAACATATATATAAATATAATAATCCAGCCTATATACGTCCCACTGCTGGGCACAGGCCTCCACTCATAATGAGAGGGTTTTGGGCTATAGTTCCCACGCGGGCCCAGCGCGGATTGGGAACTTCGCACACACCGTCAAATTTACACATACATATGTAGGTACTTAAATACAAAGAAAACATTAAAGACTCAGGAACAAATATTCGCTCTCATCAGACAAATAATTGCCGTTTCCGAGAATTGAACCCGGGACCGCTAGCCTAGTAGGCAGGCACGTCAACTAGCACGGGTACTCATGTCATATGTTTTGTACGTCTGTATTTCAGGCACAAAACTTACTAATGAAAAAAACCATAACATATAAACCCACTTTTGCATTTATATTAGTAGGGATACATGTGTCAAACGCATTGCCCTTATTTGGCAATAAAGCCAGTCAACCACCGAAGCAATAGCCGAGCTATTGTGGATATTAAAGATATAAATCTCCGTTAGCTCCGCGTTATTAAGTAAGGAATATAACGCTAGAGCGGGTTGGACGGTGAATCATTGGGGTTGTTTTTGTATTTCCCACTTTTGTAGTTAAAAAAAAGATTTGATGGAATGTAATTCTTATTGAATAGATTACTAGGTATAAGGCTTCATCAAACAGCTAGCGCAGTGCGGCGCGGCAGTCACACTGCAGGAAAACGTCCCGCGCGACGTGTTCTCTCGCAATCTCGATCCAAGTTAACACATTTTTGTAGCTTTTATGGCCCAAATCATAGAACTGGACGTTCTCTACAATTTATAAATGTTTCTACATCCGTGGTCACAAAAACACTGTAAATTTGTAAACAAATACAACGTGAGAATCACGCCGCGCCTCGCTCGGCTTGGCACGATCACGCCCGGCGTGACTATGTGTGACGGCCTGCATACATTTATTTCTACGCTAATAAAAACGCGCCATGCTATGTCGCGCCGTGCCAAGCCGGCTGTTTGAGGAAGCCTTTAAAATGTACGTGTCCACTATCGGACAGCGCGGTTAGTCTAGTTGGTATTGAGTTGACCCTGCCTGCGAAGCCAACGGTCCCAGGTTCGATTACTGGTCTGCGCAAATATTAGTGTGTTGAGTTTTGGGTGTCTTTTCTATGTATTTCTCTATAAAAGTAGCTTAGTTTGGGACTAGGTTAATTTGTGTGAGATTGTACCCAGATAAAAAAAATCACCTGTTTTTAATTATATTAACATCTAATCTTAATTAATTAATAAAATATAAAAATCGCTTTGAATTTTACAATTTCAATTTAAAAATTCAATAACTACAATTTTAAGTAGGTACCTATTTATATTTATATTATAACAAAACGGAAGTTTCACAAATACTTTTTTTCTCTTCTATTAGTTTAAGAATCTTAAGACTAGCACTTTACTTTGCTAACATTTGTTTGTAGTTACGAGTGTAATACTGCCCTCCGAAGCTATGAGGCGCCAGAGGCGGTATCTCAATTTCAATAGCCAAAGCAGATTCAGTCCTCCCGTGTTAGTAACGAAGGAGTTTTGTCTGAGATAGCGCCGTTTTGAAGCTGTTTTGAAGCAGGCACACAGACGCAGACAATACCCGTGTCCCCGCGCTCCCCGCTCCTTCCCCGGTCGCATCCCCCCGCGCGTCTCGCCCCGCGCGCCGTGTTTCGCCGCCATCATGAATTTAGTCGCCGCTGCGTAGCGTTCTTTGTCACATGTGTGGTTACTTTACGTCCATGCTGGAGAAAGGTATGATTTTTTCGTTAATTACGAGTTTTAATTGTTATGTATGTATATGTCTGTGTGGTTTAAAAGTAACCATCTTATTCATAATCGCACTACAACTAAAGTAAGCTGTGGCTTTATCTTTCATTGTGACATTTGAATCTGACAGAAAGTGACAAAGCATACTTTTACTACAATAGGTTTGTTGTGCGTCTATGAATAAAGCGTATGCTAGACGGTTTCAAACCACGGTTTCAAACTAAGTGACCTCGGTAGTTTTAAACCATGTAGACAGTGGTTTCAAACCAAATTTCGCATGACCTTGTACAAATTTTGCAAGGTCTACATGGTTTCAAACTACCGAGGTCACTTGGTTTGAAACCGTGGTTTCAAACCATCTAGCACACGTTTAAGGGGGTAAGTATTTATTATTGTAGTGGTATTTAGCTAGTACATGTACAGTCAGTAATGTTTAATTATGTTTTTTTATAACTACCTATTTTTCGATTTTGAATGACAGGGTAAGTAAGTATTAAAATGGAAGAGCCCCAGAAAAGCTTAATAAAAGTTGGAATGCTATTTTTTAATGTAATTTTTATGTTGTGTAATAAGTTAAGTTAAATTTTAGACCTATTAATTTTTTTAACCCAACTCCAAAACATTAGGAGACTTTCAATTCAGCTGTATTGATTGTGTAATATATATTATAATATATTCCAATTAAAAACCAATAATATTCACTTATTTATTTCTTTAAACACTGATTTTATTTATAAATTATTTTCTACATGAGGATCGAATTCAATCCCGATTTTTGACTGACTGTCCTTTAAAAAACGCAGACATTCTTAACGAGATTCCAAATTCAAACATCGCCAACATTCGATACAGCCAGCACGCTTCGCGTAGGTAGCGAACCTTCACAGTATCTTTTGCGACGTCTACTCCGACAGTGTATTAATTTATTTAATTATCGTTTCTTTTTTATTAACGCGTTTAGCTTCAGGGTTCCGTACTATTTTAATCTATAAAAATTATTTTTAATTACACTAATTTATTAAATATTCTATGCAGGTGACAACAATGCAGGAAAACGCGATTAGCATTCGACACGCGGAAATTAAAAAAAAAATTGCGCTTCATGTGGATATACGATTGAAAATGCTCATGGCGCAGCACCTTGTACAAAACATAACACCACAAAAAAGAATACTTGAAATTACACCTATGATTCTTGGTATAGACAAACATGTATTTTCTGATTTAAAAAAGAAAAGCGAAAAAGAGAAAATCGTCACTACGTCTTGGGAAAGCGTTTGGAAAAAATACTTAGTATACGGCTTTTTAGATGTTCACATCACTTACATGCAAGTACGTGACATACTTATGGAAAGTTACGTCGAAAAGTGGAAAATACCAACAAAGGAAAGTCTGATGATAGATTTTGATGTTAAATCGCTTATATACTCGGAAGAGAGCCTGACACCTACTCTTAAATGTCTTGGGTTCGTCTGGGCTCAATTACCTGGCACTAATAAAAGTATTATCATCGAGGACCCTAAAAGAGTTCTGCAGAGGCACCGGTACTTTAAAAAGCTGCAGCATTTCAGAGACGAAGGAAGACCTATTGTTTACTTGGAAGAGAGGAGCTATTTGGATTTGGAAGAGAATGACTCTGAAACTGTTTATTCGAAGACAGCAAATTGGTATCTCATTCTGGCAACGGAATCTGCTTTGCTCAGTACATTTACGTATACCTACATGAACTCTTCCAAATATTTAACATCATTCATTGATCTTTTGTTGCCTCTGCTCCCTAAAAATTCAGTTGTTGTTTTGGAGGAAAAACTGAACTGGGAAACGCATACACGGGCCGGAATTCCTGATAGCATGAGTTCTAAAAGTGATATAGGAAAATGGCTTGAAGAGAACAATATCCCGTTTGATATAAAAATGCATAAAGCAGAACTGATTATTTTGGTTGAAAGATTTACAGAAGAAAGGTACACTAATCTGGAGTGTTTTCTGAAGGGTCTAGGTCATGAAATGTTGCGTCGACAGAAAGGGTTCCCAAATTTGAGTTTTATATGCCCGTTAGTGGAGCATATCACAAAATATTTCCAAGACAAAAAGGATTTGAATCACTTCATTAGAGCTAAGGAGATATCGGATTTAATAAATGAATGTACTAAAGATCAATGGAAAGAGATGAGCGAGAGGTTAAAGTTGGAAGAGAGAAAAGTGTATGAGGATGACTTGTTTTTGGACGATGTTATAGATAAATTAGTCAGCATGACGTCAGAGAGTGATAATATGGGTAATAAACTGGACAACTTCAAGCGAGATCATGAATATTTTGTGTATCGTCGAAGCCACCTCGGCTTCGTCAAGACAAGTCCTAATAAAACAAAATTTAAAATAAAAATTAAATAATTTTGTTCCTTTTTTGTTATAGTTGTTGTTTCCTTGAAATAAGTATGAGTATATGTAGGTACTTATCCGTTGTGATTTTATTGTAACGTAAGTACCACAGTTATTTGCATTTTTGAAAAAAAAAAACTACTGCCTTATTTTAACCCCTTTTAAAAGCTTTTGTCAGTCTGTGTGTGTGTGTGTGTGTGTGTTCGTCTGTCTGCACCTAGGACTTACTGGGTAAAACAATTTTAATCCTTTTTTCATATATCTATTGTGCTGGTAGTTATCCAAGTTTCAAGTCACACGTGAGATATCTTGGAATACTTGGGGCTCTCATCGGTGTATTTTGGGTTATTTGTGCGCAAAGGGCACAACGGAGCCCTATTGCTGACGATATGCTGTCCGTCGCAGTTACGCGGTAGGCATTATACGACTACATTGACGATATAGGTGAATTTCAAAATAAAATATTGTTTATAGTATAGTAATCAACGTCAAAATATCAAGGCTACTGCGATGGGTACATCAAGTGACGAAATGAGTGTAATAATTTTTTTTAACACTAACAGAAATAAAAATGATCCATACCGAAGTGATCAGTATCGTGCGAACTATAACCCTGCCAATTTTTTGCTATATATTTTATGGCACCAAAGACTCAATTAAAAATCCGTTTTTTTTTAATTTCAAAGGAAAATAATAACGCATAGCACATACATAGGTACGAGTACATATGTATCTGTTTTAGAACATTTACTTACCAACGTTCATAGGTAAATGTAGGTAAAATCTTTAATATAATATAATCTTTAATGTATAATTAAAATAATCCTGTATATTTTAATTTAAATTGGGAATGTTAAAATAAAATCCCTGGATTTTGCCAAACATAATTCCAATGAGAACTCACAAAAACGAATTCGGTAAAGAATCTCTTAAAGTACATTTTTTTTAGGATCAATCCGTAATCCAAAAATCACACGCAATTGCAACAGTTAAAAACAATTTCTCGCTCGAAATAACCGCCATATTGGATGCCGCTATCTTATAACTACATAATTCTCGAATATTCTCGAAAAATCCCGAACGCTAACATAAAATGCAAGGTGATTTTAAAAATTCACGTCCTCCCAACCCAATTGAAACTTTAACATCATACCAATAAGATCCAAAACGTCTATTTTAAAAAATGCACCGAATTCTAGAAGCTTCGATTAGGATACTTTAATCGAGTAAATGCCGTCTGCTTTCGTGCGCATTCAAATAAGAGCTTTATTATTAATGTAAGTCTACTCAGTTTGCTTTGGGGCGTAAAATCCCACCTCCAGTTTTTACTTCGGAGCGAGTTCGAAGTCACAATTGAAAATATAACCATTGAACTTATTTTAACCGTTCAAACGGCTTTAGACTTTGGAAGGGTTAAAATAAGGGTTTTTGTTTGATTTTACTCGTTTTAAGATGTTATCCTTCAAGCTCGAGTAGGTTTAGGCAGTGGTTTAATTAACCTGCGGTATTGCAGCGATGGGGTATCGGTTCGATTCCCGGTTGGACACAAGTTTCAATTTCCATATGTTCCGCCACAACGGGCTTGCTTAATTAGGTAGATGCTGATAATTTTCTCGTTTGTTTTCTGTTGCAGTTTTAACTGTGGCTCGTGGCAAGTAAAGATATAACTTTATATTTTGTTTGTTACTGTTTATATTAATAATACTAGCTTTTTCCCGCGACCGGAACGCATCCTGTGTTCAGAAGCTCTAAGGTCCTTACTTAGCGAAAGCGTGTGTGTGTGTTAGTTTGTTACTCTTTCACGCTGCAACGGCTGGACGGATTAGGATGAAATTTGGAATGGAGTTAGCTTATACCCTCGATTAACACATACGCTACTTTTTATTCCGGAAAATTTAAAAGTTCCCGAGGGAGCAGCGATAAACAACTTCAACGCGGACGGAGTCGCGAGCAGAAGCTAGTAGTTCATAATTCTTGAGAAGATTCTTTGATCCTTTAGCAAAACCGTTACAATAATGGTTTGTGAACCTACAAACCTTACTAATAATGACTGACAATGAACCTAATTTCCTGATTACACTACCTTCTTAGGCTAGGCACAAGGAATCTATAAAATTATAGTTTAACAAACCATAACTAAGAACGACTTAAAAACCAAGCTAAAACATGCCCTGTGGCAGAGGTACTTGGTATAGACTTAGATAAACAGGCAATGTAGTTAAGGCGTTTGGAGATAATAGGTAATTTTATTTAGTAAATGCAAACGTGGGAATTGTTTGTAGCGGAATCCGATAGAAATCCATTATTTACAAGAAAAGGCTTTGTATTGAACATAATATACATTTAGATATCGATCGTAACAGGCTATATTGGGTATGTCCTACTTGTGGGCAAAGAGGTACTAATACAAAACTAGCGACCCGCCCTCGCTTTGCTCCGGTACTATTATATACGTAAACCTTCCGTGAAAAGTTATGTAATCGGTGATAACCGCATTCAAATCCGTTGCGTAGTTTGAGATCTAAGTGTACATACAAATTGTTATATGTATAAGGGAATAGGTACGCTTTGGGCACATCTGAGACCCAAATTGAAAAAGGTAAGATGGAAGGACAACCCATTGTACCTACTCATATTAGAACAAAAATCATTTTATCACGTAAGCTAATGTTAATGACTCCAGAAACAACCAAAATTTTATTGACAGTAATTTTGTCCTAGTTTTAGTACGAACTAGGGGACTCAGGAGGATACAATAGATACAAGGTTTAGCGAATTTTCTAATACATTGCGTGTAACGTCAACTAACCGCTGCTCGGTGAGCGTCTCGACCGAGCAATGAAGAGAATTCTCGCTCAGTCGTGGCCAAGCCGTAAGGGCCCTTTCGGTATGGACGACCACAATTAATGAGCTGATGCAAACTTATTAATATTAGCAAGTTAATAATAATCTTAATAACAAAGCGCATTATCCTATTATCTCGCCGACTGTACTACGGTTCAAGGACATCGAACCCGTAACCAGCTAGGCTGAGATAAAATCCAAGCATTGCAATAAACAACCTAAAAAGTTGATTTTATAAGGTTTATTTTGCTTTGAGGCGCTTGAGATCAATTCAGAAATGATTGGACCGGGGTACTGACTGGCTATAATTATTGTATAGAACACCTGCTTGTTTGTAAATCTATGTATATGCTAAGATAAGTAAGTCTACGGATCCTGTAATACTTTATTGTACGCTAGCGATCCGCCCTCGCTTCGCTCCGGTTAACATAAGTTAAAATTTAGCCTATGCCCACCCTGAAGTGCTATTTTAAATATTGGTGCCTAACCGGACCCTACTAAGCCTACACTGTCCTTCCGTCCGTCCGTCTGTCCTAACTTTAAGGCTCGGACTATATGCATCCGGAAACGGTCCGGAAAACTACCCGGTCCGGGCAAAAGCACCGGATCCTATGTAGTCATTGCATGGAAATATCAAGTGATTGTTTGAGCGGCTGATTGAATTCAGGCTTATCCGGGGCCGTTTTTTTTTTCGGACCGGACCGATTCTGAATGAATATAGTCCAAGCCTAAAGAGCTGTATTTTTTGAACTGTAAAGATAGCTCGTTGATTTTTTTTTACAGAATATGTATAATATACCTAACGGCGGATTTCCAAAAAAATAACTCAAAAGTCGAAAAGTTAAATAATAAGGGGGGGAGGCCCCATACTAGAAACGTTTATTTTTCAACGCTTTTTGTATTTATTTTATCGTAAATACGGTATATGCAAGACAAGCGTCAAATTTGGTATGATTATATAGAACAAACCCCATAAAAAAACAACAAATGCTAAAAACCGCCCAAATATGTACGGAACCCTCAGTGCGCGAGTCCGACTCGCAAACAACAGGTTTTTTAAGTAAAAGAAACGTGTAAGTATAGAAAATGATAATAGTGCTTTATACATTTTATCTACTATATTGTATTTATTAGAATCTGTCTGCCGTAAAATATCTAGTTAAAAATAAGCTTAACAACAAACCAACAAACATTTGCATTCCGTTAGGCCCTTAACAGTAATTTGACCAATTTTAATAAAAAAAAAAAACAGAATGCAAATGTTTCTTATTTGTTATGTTAGGGGACTTGATTATTTACGTCAGTTTCCATGACGGTGGGGCAATAAAAATACTTATACAGTAATAATTCGTTTATTATTCAATAAATCGAGTAAATATTTAGGAAAACGCTGCGAAGATATATTCTTGTTCCGCTGCCTTACAGTGGCTATCTAAAGTCTCATCGATATCATCAGGTAACCCCTCAGAGCTGGTTATCGTCATCAGTCTATCAATAACTTCCTCCATCTCCATGTCAGACTTGTATATATCCAATTCAGCTTTCTGAATAGTTTTCTCTACTGTTCTCCAATATTCAATCTGCATAGACTTTGTAATTTCCGTTGCTATGTATACTATTGCTTCTTTTTTACTTACATTAGGTTCGTTTTTCAGTTTCTTCCTAATTTTTCGTATTAGATCCTTCCAGAAAGGTTCAAATAAGTCAAAATTGAACATTCCATCGTCTCGACGCAAAACAGTATGACCACTTGCATTTAAAAGGTTCTCCAGTTTTGTCAATTCGCGTGTTGTTTTTTTGTACTTCTGTACAAGTAGAAATAGTTCTCCTTTGTGCATGTCAAGATCATGAGCGATTTCATGAGTTTGCAGCCAGTATGACATTTCTTCTTTGGAAGAGTAAATAGAAGGAATAGTCATTTTCTCCCCGATTAAGCTATCTTGAAAAATTAGCACGCTCGAAGGAGGTAAATTTGGGATGACGTGTTCTGTCAACCAATTAGTCACATTATTAAAGTTAGCACCGCAGGAGAATATAGAATTCACAATACCTGTTTTTGGTGACACTGCCAAAATAAAACCAGTGGTATGATTCTCATTGAAATAGTACTTCGTCAATCTTAGCTTTCCTTTATTGTTGAAGAGACTGGTCGATTCTATGTAGACAATGTTTTTTCCCGCTTCTTCGTACATCAGCTTTGTGTATAAATATCGATGCCGTTTCAGAACCAATTCAGGTTTTTCGACCACAATTGATTTTTTCAAACCTGGAAGTTCAATGGATGTGAAGTACTTTTCAAAGTTATTAGCTTTAAATATTTCTTTGATATACTTCTTTGATGGAATCGTTAGTTTTTGGGTGTAACAGTGCCGTAAATATGTACTCACTTTGTGGTATATTTGAGGATTCATTGTGGGTGTCTTTTCTAAAAACCAGTCTTCAAATTTTCTTGAAGTGTCTTCAAGTTTCTTTATTTGTGATAGAGTGTCACTTGAAACGCCGGTGAGATCAGCAACCTTATCTAGATCGTCATAGAGTTCATCTTTAATGTGATCACATTTTTTTATGATATTTATGATTATGTCCAATTTCTTCTGTAAGTCGAGTTTTTTACAGTTTGTTAGTTGCAGGTCGAGCATTTGCAGAGTTATTGTTTCCGCCATTTTGCGATCACTGTAAAGAAATATGTTTTTGTTATGCTGGCACTTCACTTGGCTGATATGTCAAAGATGCAAGATCAATATTTGGCAAATATAGCCAAGTGAAGTGCCGGCATTACGAAATGCTGTCACAACAAAACAAACATACAGCCCGTGAGCACTTAAAATAGCATTCGGGTTCGGGTCAAGTCGTCTAGGCTCGCATAAGAGAGAGTGAGAGAGAAGTACAAACCTGAATCCTATTCTAAGTGCTCACAGACCGTACAGCCAGGGTCAATAGAAATGGCCAAAGATGTCAACAATTTAGTACTGTTTGACACATAACCTCAAAATTTAATCAAGTGTGTTTTTATTTAATAAAACGTATAATTAATAGTTATTTAATCTAAAAATGAATACCTATGAAAGTAATAATCAATCGTATAAATTATTGTAAAGACCTTTCTCGATATTGAAAGTACATGATTTATTATGGAGTAATAATGGTAAATTGATTAGTTTCGTTTTGTTCACATTTTTTGACGTTTCTATTGGACCCCGATTTTACATAGGTACCTACGTAGGTATACTGTATAGGTCCCTACATACACAAAACAATATTATATTACTAACTAGGTATTGTAAGACGGAAGAGTAAGTTAACTACTTTTTTTTTCTCGTAATCATTCTGACATGTTTTCCTGTAAAACTACCTACGCAGATATTTTATATTATTTTTACAGTTTTATATAATGCTAGAATAAGTAGTATCATTGTCATAAGTAAATTCTATTCAAAAAATGACTAACTGTTGAGTTTCTTGCGGCGCTTCTTCTCAGCAGGGGTCTCCTCTTGGGAAGCGCTGGTAGATTTTGACGTGTAAAAGTGCCCGTGCGGCCTACTTACTGAATAAATATCTTTTATCTTTATCTTTTATCTACTTATACGTACGACATGAATATTAAGTAATTCTATAAGTACCTAACTCATTTAAATAAATTAAATACCAAATTTTATAAAACAACAAGTATAAAAATGCGTAAAGTTTACTAAAAACTTATTTAAAAGTACATGATTACGGAGTAATCACTAACGTTACATTTGCATTAAGTACTTATACAAGCATAGGTATTCAAATTACACCAATCACTTAACATCTCTACATACTATAAAACAATTAAAATAAGTACACTTACTTCCCCGACGCGAGAACCGTATGACTTCTAAATTCAACGTGTCGCGTACTGACACGGTCGCGGCGAGCGTTCCTTCCAAAATGGCCGCTACACAGCTTGCCAGCTGTGTGCGCTGCGCGTGGGGCGACGCTGAGGCTGGCGGCAGCGGGCGGCGGGAGGGGTACTTCGTCCCGCGCTGCTAGTCGACGTGCCGCTTGGAAAAGCCGCGAAATGAGTAGTATGCGATAAGCGATACTAACTAGTAGTGCAACATGAGAATTTGAACTTTTTTTTTGAGAACTATTAGTGATAGTTCATTGCGTCACTACCAAAGCAA
Source organism: Tortrix viridana (assembly GCA_963241965.1). NCBI lineage: Eukaryota > Metazoa > Arthropoda > Insecta > Lepidoptera > Tortricidae > Tortrix > Tortrix viridana. The sequence goes on along the minus strand of OY725196.1, from coordinate 3,248,334 downwards.
AGGTGCGCAACCACGTGTTTTCACTTAAAAAGGTTCTCATTTTGCACCTCTTTGATTATTTTTTTTTAATTTACGGGTGTAGTACCTACTACACTGATACATGTTTTAGTATGTAAAAAAGAACTAATTATCTCCTAGATTAAAATTGGTTAAGTATAATAATCTCTGCAATAAAAAAATATTTTTTTATTTTACTTTTAATTATTTTGGAAAGCACATACATAATAATAAATAGGGAAAATATTTACTTCTTTTTCTTGTCCTTTTTGTGCAATACGATAACATAAAGAAAAAAAATATTATTATTCTTATTGACGGTAGCACACCTCCGCCGCGAAACCGCGATACTGTGGCGGAATAGTGATATTTAATACGAAATTGAACTTTATTTCATCGCCAGAGTTTCGCTACCTACTTCAGTTCCGCGGCGGAGGTGTGCTACCGGCGTTTATGATTAAGTAGGATGGTCAAGCGTACCCCGACAAAGAACGGGGAAAAGCGCTAGGAGGATGAAAATAATAGAATAAGAAACTTTAATATAATTAATTATGATATTTATGATCAAACCCCTTTAATTAGGTAGGTTTTAAAAAAATCCAATGTTTTCAAATGCTCGTATTATTTAACTTAAATGTATTTTTTGTCTTTAAAATAATTTTTGGATTAAATATTAAAAATTACAATTAATGTTAGCATAGCAATATGCGGAATATCTAATTTTCTTTAATTTTTAAATTATAGGATATGTAATTCACCAAAATGAGTAAGGAAGTATAATTTTGTGTCAGCCAACCAAAACAGAAATAAATAAACACGAGGGTAAAAAAAAAATCAATAGCAATACAATACAATAGCTAGTCTACTTAGTTATAAATGATTAAGAGTGTTTAAAAAACAGACTTATTTTAAATCTGAAACAATCGTTTATCGCTACAACCGGGTAAACGTCGTTTAAACGTCCGCTTAATCTTTGGTGCAATCGGCTCCAAACGGTTTGCGGGAACCGGCCGAGCCGCGCCCGCGGTCGTAGTTCGCGCGCGTCGCGCCGTCGCGCGTTGCCAGCTTGGGCGCTCGGATATTATACCGCTTTCTCTTTCTTACTCATTGATCGCGGCATGCTGTCTAATAATGTCGCGTCACGTTGTCAGTTACCAAGCGGCTTCTGATACCGCAACACCGACTGTACTATTTCTTTTTAATTTGAATTTCGAATTTAGTCGTTTAAAAGTGACAGTAAAATAAAATGGAGGCGCAACCGTCTACTTCAAAAGAAAGCACGGATCCGGGATTACAAAATTGTTTGAGTAACATAGAATCCGCGCGTTTTCTCAAAAGAGTTCTACAGAAAACGGAGCTAGAAAAAAAAGGTACGAAACTGCGTTGCACTTTGGAGCGGGCTACTGCTTTTACTGGCTTGCACAGTAAGATATTTATCGAACAGGATATTAGTAATATAGAAATCTCAGAAATAAACGAAATAGAGAGGTCAATAATACATGACCGGTTAATGTATTTCTTTGTAAATAAACAGATAGTACCATCGACAGTGGTACTTTTCGAATCGCTTTTTGGAAAAATTCCTCGTTACGTCGACATAAGGACCTTTCGGAAGTACTTAGCCAGCATGGGTTATATATGGGTACAGGCAGGGAAGTATTTCGTTATTATTGAGAGACCCAAAGTCACCTTTGAAAGGTACTATTACTTGAGAGATATAGTGAAGTACCGCCAAGAGAAAAGAGAGATATTCTATGTGGATGAAACGATTTTGACAGAAGATGGCGGTTATTATAACGTCGCAAGGTACAATAGTTTAAAAAAGGCTGCTGCGCTGGCAGGAAGAGAGATTTACCAGGAAACCTTGAAAAAAAACATATATGCGGTCTCTAAAAATGGTGTGAAAGCTTTGAAACAAATCAACTCGAGTGGGAGTGAGGAATTTACCCGCGCTACCTTCGAAGATTGGATGATCAATGATCTTCTGCCAGTCTTGCCTGTTAATAGCGTGGTTGTGATAAAAAATGAGAAGCACCACGAATGTTCAGACGTAAAACCTTCGCTGTACACAATGAAAACAGATATGATGAAGTGGCTTGACAGCAATAACGTGCCATACGATGAAAACATGTCGAAATGCGAACTCCTCACTCTTATCGATAATTATACAACGGAGAATGACAAAGTCGATAAAATCGAAACGGTATTCAAATGTAATGGCCACACTTTACTTCGATTACCTTTTACTTGTGACAAAACAAGTCTAGGCTATTATGTGTTTGAGCTAATTAAACTCAATGCTCCTAAAAATAAGAGTGGTTGTTTATTAACTATTGCTGCCGCTCAGTTGGAGAAGTATGATGCTAAAGTATCTGAATTTGAGAAAGAAACTTTACAGATTGATATGAAAGTGGATGAGGTTCTAGACGATCTTTTAAGTAGGATGGCACATGTTCATATGCGAGGCGATGTGGATTCGGAAGTGCCGCTTAGCGATAGTGATTAATTAGTTTAAATAATAATGTTTGATACGTATAAGATATTCAGTTGTAAGATTTGCATTTGTATTGATTCCAGTATATTTAAAGAATTTATATTTTAAGAAATAAAGCTGCATAACCTCAGTAGTCTGTCATTTGTATGTTTTACATTGCTTTTCATTTCGTTTCTTTTTAGAACCGAATTACCAAAAAAAACTTTAAAGGCACGTAGCTAACATAAAAATGCATTTTTTTTTCTTTGAACTGTTTGAAAAACTAGCTGATTCATGATCAACCCTGCAAATTTCGTTTTGATCAGCTATTTTCCAAATGTGCTACGTGGAGCCGTGGAAGCCCCACGGCTTCTAAGACCTTTGCAAGGACCCCATTAAAAAACAACCATCCTTAGGTTGATTTGTCGGCTGTAAACAACGTTACCTAAAGTTGAAACAATAGGTTTCATCGGTGAGACCAGCGACTAATTGCAAATGCAGGCAGTTAAATGTCATCACCTTCGGACGACGTAAATTCTCCGGTTATTCTTCGTCTCAGTAGATGTGAAGGACTATGCGTTAACAGAATAACATGGCAGATAATGCCTTGATTAGCACTAGAAATAAATATAAACAAGCAGCAATAAATTGTATCGAAACGCACAATTTGATTGGACTTTTCTTCTTCATGTACCTAAATATATCAGAACAATGATATATTTACTATTATTTTAAACTGTAAGAAAAAGGTGTATCTGTACATTCAAAAATTCCAAAAATAATAGGATAGATACCTATATTGTGGTCCATAATGGTCCCTGACAAAAATCACTATTTCTGTCTGTTTGTTTGGTCCACGCGTTCGTTCGTCGCGCGCAAGCGCTAATAAAATGTAGATACCCAATATAATAATAAAATTCTTTATTTCGGAACAAAGCTCCATACAAATATTAACACTAAAAATAAAAAATAAAATCAACATACTTAATCAAAATAAAATTGGAATTAAATTAAAACAAAATCAAATTTAAAATAAAAGCGAAATTATCAATATACATATTAAAATCAAATTAAAACTAAGATTACTTTATGGCGCCAATGCCTTTTTTGACCAAGTGCCATATTAAGGGGCTGTCCATGCGGTTTGCAAGCACTTTCAGGATGGTATTTTGGCTACCGCGCACACGATGGAGAAGAGAGACGCATTTCTTTCGCATTATAGCGTAGAAATCATCCATGCGCGCCGCCGCAAACATTCCCGACGCGCTGCAGTGGCGCGGCAGCCCTAACAACATCCTGAAAGCGTTGTTACACTGTACACGCAGGGAGCTATAGGCTCGTTTCGTGTACTGACACCACAGGCTGCTCGAGTAGAATGACGTGCAGTAAGCTTTGAATAATGTCACTTTCACACTCTCGGAACATCTGGCAAACCTGCGGGTCAGGACATTACTCCTCACCGCCAACGCCCTGCGCTCTCTTTCCACGTCCAAGTCGTCCCTTAAATCCTTAATCCCTCGTCCCTCCGTCCCTTAAATATAGAACAAAGTTAAACTCCAATCTTTAAAGTCACTTACGACGGAACTAAAATATTTCCCACACCACAACACAGTGCCTTACGTAAATTTATAATAGCAATCTAAACATGCATAAAATACTGAACCCTCGAAGTGAGGCAGCCGCATATTAATCAAAGCTGCGTGAGCGCACAAGTGTTTGTTCAAGATAAAAGCCAATGAATCATTATCTACTCGTCCCTTTCTAACACGCGTCAACAATACCCCCTATCTCACTCAACGCCGTCTACGTCGCGCCGACGCGTTTAAAAATAACACAGCGAAACAAATATCCGTCTCGTTTTTTCATTTGTGTTTTAGTATTTCTCTTTCTTTAAAGGTAATATTAAGTAGGTGTTTTGTTACTAAGCTCTTCTCATTATTAACTGAATACGTTATTGTTTTTGTTTTTTTAAAGCGATATTCATTATTTGTTATTTTAACGATTTGTTTTGGTTCAAAGATCGTGTTCTGTTGGGATACGTATTTTTTTTGTCAGAAGACACTGATTTAATTTATAAATATTTGACATGCGTGGCTTTAAAAAGTGTCTTGTTGTAGAAATATATTTCCTTGGAAATATTTGTATGTAATATTTGTATTACGACTTCTCGGCCTCGAACGGAAAGTAATTGTGAAAATCAGTCACTGGCCGCTAATGTACTCCTGTAAGTCTGTCTTATATGTACATGTTCGAGAAAAGCACTGCATAATCTTCTGCCAGGAAGAGCGGTTACTGGACGCGTATAAAGCTCATAAATAACATACTCGGCCAGCAACCGCTTGCTTTCCGGCTTCTGTGTCAATCCAGTATACCTAAGGCTGCCTTTCCATAGAAGCGGAGACGAGCGGTGCGGAGAGGAGCTGTGTAGGAATCGACCAATCACATTGGTTGTAATCCACATCTCGTCTCCGCTCCGCTTCAAAGGAAACAGTCAAGCGGAGACGAGATGTGGATTACAACCAATGTGTTGGTCGATTCCTACACAGCTCCTCTCTGCACCGCTCGTCTCCGCTTCTATGGAAAGGCAGCCTAAGGACTATGTATGTGCTAAATTTCGTCCAAATCCGTCCAGCCGTTTAGGCATGATTCAAACACAAACATCCCGACAACTTCCACATTTATAATATTGGTAGGATAGGATTATTTTCTGAGAGAAACTTCTTAAAGAAACCCAGTAAAACACTCAGTCTGACCAACAAAGCAGCGCATCTTAAGAACGGGCCTGTCAATGCAGAGGTCAACACGTAGAGGCCCAATTAGTACAAATCCCACCCTCGTCAGGCCGAGGAAATTGCCACTAAACCGCCCGACCGAGAGGTTTTGTTTGTCTGTACGTACGGCAGGTCCTGAGGCGTGATTCGGCTGCTTATGTTATTTAATTAAGTACCTATTTCAACTACGATGTTAAATGTTAATCGACTGCCAGTTTATACATTTTGACGGCTGTTAACACTCTAATCGCCTGTTAAGTGGTTGGTGAAATCCGACAATAATTAGTTATATTTGATTGAAGAAAACAATTGAAACATTTTTGGCGACGACGGCCTAGATTTGATATTTTTGGAAGCATCTTTGTAAATTCAACAAAACTTTTAATACCCTTTAATTTGAATCTTAGAATCGCTTAGAAAATCGAATGATACCTCGTTTGTAGAAGATGTCGCTAACTTATCGATTTTCGAAAATCGATAAAATTTATCGAATTGGCATAAGCGGCTGACGCGACTGATCGTTAGCTTACGCTAGTCCTACATTTTCTTTGATTTCGAAAATCGTTAAGTTAACTTAATGCATCTAGGCTAGGGCCCCATCAACTGATCAGTCTTCACGGGGGAACAAAGAACATGTTTAATTATTATTTATACACATACATCTCTACACTACATTTAGCCCTACATATAAAGTTACAGGTAAATCACATTGCTGTTCATAGGTAGCCGGGTAAAAATCTGATTTTTACCGACTTTTTGTCATATCACACTCCTACGCAACACTGTATTAAGTCGAAAAACCAAATTTACTTTTTTGCAATAACTTTGATATAACATGAGATAACGATTTTTCGTCGATTCTGAAAAATGAACTATTTTGACTTATAGTACTGGGGGTGCGATATCCTATGTTTGTTGTGCATTTTAATGCAATCTAACTTTAACATGTTTGTTCAACCCTATCGTCTTATCAAAGTTACTGAACTGGAGCGACACTCGTCTTCAACGGACAGCGTAGGGCTGCCACTCCGCTTTGTCGTGTTAAATTGTGTCAAGATTGTGTTGATTTTGCTCTCAGTATTCGCAAATGGACGTGTGAGAGGATCGTCTATTGTTATTATTTTGGGAACATAAACTCAACATGAGAATGCAAAGGTAATATTTATTTATTTACTAGCTTTATCTACTACTATTACTTCGCTGCTCCCTCGGGAACTGTCAAATTTTACGGGATATACAGTATCCTATGTGTAACTCACTCCACTATCTCCATGATGACTCAAACTATCTCCATGATGGATAGATAGATGAAGTCCATACCAAATTCCATCGAAATCAGTTTAGCGGTTTTGCCGTGAAAGTGTAACAAACAGACGGAGTTACTTTCACATGTATATATTAGTGTAGATACACACCCATCCTTACAGGCTATCCTAATTCGATAGTGTGGATAAAATATTATGGTTTTCACTTACAAACGTAAGGTAAAATATGTAGGTATGTTCCGTGCAGGCTGTCTTAATAAAAATATACAGTTAATTTTGATTTTGATACAGTCGTTTTATTTTCCTTGTGGAGTTTTGTAACCGAATTATTTTATCTTTATATTTGGTAAGTAAGTACTTAGCTAATTAATAAATAAAAAACATATAATAAAATATAATCATGATAAGATTGATAAGTTCTTGAAATGGCTACCTATTGACGGTGACGGGTAGTCTAATAGCTACGATGTTATTACGGACAATCAAACAAACTTACTTAACTTACATAGACTGCTAAACTCTTTCAAAGTCAACCTATTAAATGCCTAGTGGTGACAACCCTAGCGTGCGGTCCCCTAATTGTTTCGAATTGTTCCCAGCCCTCACTCCGTCAGAGGGTCGCGTCCCCAACTAAGATTTATTTGGGTAACGTTATACTTACTAATACGTTTCACATGACTGCTGACAAACAAACATCGCTAATTTAACGATTACGGACGTAAACTGTACGTCTAGCTCGAACTATTCCAAATAACATTTGAATATCGCTCCCGTATCCTTATTTAGTACCTTCTAAAATTTCCGTAGCGTATATTCTTAAAATAAAATGCATAGTTCTAACACGATCACAAATTCTCAATGAAAACTTAGAAAATAAAACGTGGCGTTCCGCAAGGCTCAATTCTAAGCCCTGCCGATTTGTTAGCTACGATAGGCGTCGTTGGCAGTTTGCATTTTACAGAATAAGCGCCAGCGCCGTTTGAAATTTAAATTTGGAACGGCCATTGAAACCCGAGGAGTGGGGTGTTACTGAAAGCGTATACATTATAAAATACCCGTAGAAAGCAATTCCAATGAAATTGAAATCTTGTGCCTAAAGCTAACTTTCTATAATAGAAGGGCTCTTTTTAATCAATCTCAGATCTCAAGAAAATAGTAGTCTGATTCGAAATATTTCAATTAAAATATGCAATTTTTACTTTAACTATGTGTTTTGTATGAAAAAAAATAGTTCCTTTCTAAATTATAGCGCTTTTCGAAAACTCAAAATGTTTTATTAAAGTTAGCTAACGATCTGTAGCGTCAGCCGCTTATGTCAATTTCAAGATCATCAAGTTAATGTAATGCATCTTAGCTAGACCAGGGCCCTTAGCCAAGATGCATTACCCTAACTAGCGTTTCTATTCGTTTCGTTTTTAAACCAATCGCGTCACTGGTAGATCACGAGATACGAAGAGTCACGTGATCTACCAGTGACGCGATTGGTTTAATAACGAAACGAATAGAAACGCTAGTTAGCGTAATGCATCTTGGCTAAGGGCCTAGGACAGTCACTTTCCTACAACTTAGAAGCGATATTCTTTTAAATTTAAGCTCAGCTTTGCTATTAAAAAAAAAGTTTTTTTTAATTTCCATGCAACGCATTTGCAGTCTTAAGAATGTAGTCTCATGACCACATTTTTGAGATTGCAAACGTTTTGAGACTTATGGTAAGCCCCTTATAAAAGCGAAGCATGCCTTCTCATGCCTATAAGCTACGAATAAGATTCATTTATTGTCAGAAACTGGTCACATTAGATCATGTCATATTATAAGAGGTCCAACAGCTTGTCTGTCTGTTCGCCATTCGCTTATGCCTCGGCTGGGACCGAACCCGCTTCGCCGGCGCTAATGTCCGCGCCACGCTCACATTTGCATGTGACACGCTTTGTACAGAACCCTGGATACATATTTTTTCATACATTTCCCGGTAACCTGACCTAAAGGGGCAAAATCAATTACGAGCCTGATTTTACTCGAAGAAGAGTTCTATTTGTGATCTTTGACAAAGATCATATTCAGCATACGATTGGAAAAAAACTTTTAAGCAGTGTCTTGCAAAGGTTTCTTAACCAAATGGCTATAATGAAAAGCTTATCATATCTTCATGGCTGTCTGTCTGTCTATCTGTTGGTCTGCATGTTACTGTCATTTAACTTGGGTATAAGTTATGGGTACACATTTGGCAGGTGTAGGTGTTTTTTGTGAAAGCCCATTTTTTTTCTAGATACCTACTTAGTGAAATCATGCACACTCCTAAACGTGGGAAGAAACTCTACCACATTAACCAGGGTGAGTCAAAACAATGCGCCTGGAGGAGAAGTAAAATTTGCTATTTTCAATATTTGTTATTATTTGTTATTGAAAATAGCAAATTTTACTGAAAGGAAACATTCCTTGATTTTTAGAAATTAAATTAAATATTATACTCTTAGATCATATTAGTATTTCCAATTGTTAGTGACGTCGTCTCATTAAATTTATACATTATTGTTAAACGTCATGGATTTTCTTGAATTTTAGATGTAATGTGTTTATCAGAGAGATTTGTTCTTTATGATTGACCCTATAGTAAGTAAGGTAAGTTTGTATATTTTCTACATTAGGCGGGTTCGATTCCTGGCTCTGGCAAGTGACTAAAAATCCTATAAATGCAGCTTTTCTTATTTCTAAAAATAAAGGCATGTTTCCTTTCAGTAAAACTTGCTATCTTCAATATCAAGGGTACTTCTCCTCCAGGGGGCATTGGTTTGACTCACTGTATATCAAACTTTGCGTCTTCATCAGTGCGATCATATGTGTTAGGTTTCTGTCATTTTGGCAGATTCTGCTGTAGAATTTTCGCTTTGGCAGAAATTACGGAAGTGGCAGGATTGGGCAGATTTGGGAATATTCACCTAACTCTTTATGGTAATTGAAGACCCAATACTTTTTTTTACTAAACACATATAAACCAACAAATTACTGACATAAAATTTGACAATACCTGTTCGCTATATAATTATGAACTGTAAAATCAGTGCATTAAGAGTGTTCGGCAGTTTTTGCCAGATTGACAGCAAAAGTATGGCATATTACCTATTTTCCTAATTGTCACATTGGTTTTCATAACCCTCTTAAAGTATTTTTGTATACGTAATTGTTTTTTTTTTGTTCTAGGTAAGACGTCAAATATATAAGGAGTGGAACTTGATTGTTTCAAGTAAGGTAATTTAAAACAAAGATGTAACTGCCGCACTCAGAGATGTCAATTAAGTATTTTTCAAGTTTTATTAAAGTTGCTGCGTCTTATTCTATTGCTATAGCAAAGAAAGTGTCAGCAGCAACTTGAAACTAAAACTTAAAAGAAAGAACTTGAAAGAAACTTAAAAGTTAATTGACGTCTCTGAGTGCGGCCGTAAGTAGGTACGAGTATCTATAGGATTCGTAACTAGAATAAAAGTAAAAGTTATAGTTTGTTGTTGCCCATCCTGCTTCTATATGGTAATCATATTGTTAACGTTATTGGTACTTAACCCACCTAGATGCAAACACACGCAACCTCACTTTGTTATTGTACAGTCGAGGACAGAAAGATGTATACACTTTTGGACCTTATTACAATGGAACAAGGTGAAAAAGTGTAAACATCTTTCTGTCCTCGACTCGAGTCAGCATCAAACAGATAGGTGCGGCGAAAGTGGCCAAATATATCGCAACACATCTTTATTACTATAGGAATAAGGATGTGGTGCGATGTATTTGGCCATTTTGGCTGCTTCTATCTATTTGACGCTGATTGTACTGTACTTATTTTTGTAAATAACTTTTTTACTTACCTACTCAGTAGCTCTTAATATTATATCAATAAGAGGTATTATCAAGTCAACAATTTCATCCACGATTACAAGAAAGCAAGCAGGCTAACTGCCGCACTCAAAGACGTCAAGTTTCATTAAAGTTGCTGCTGTCACTTTCTTTGCTATATCAATAGAATAAGACGCAGCAACTTTAATGAAACAAATTAATTGACGTCTCTGAGTGCGGCAGTAAAAGAAAGTGGAAAAGAGACCCAATCCCCATTTACTATACTCGTACTACAAGCTTCGAATAAAATTGTATTATTCCAAATAACATTTCAAATATTATTCAGCGTTTCTCAACAAAATTCAATCTTGTGATTTGGTTAAGCTGGCTAGCTTCTAGGTCTCCTTTTGAAGTCAATTTTGTATAGAAGCCTCATTGGCTGGCCCTGAAAATATTACCAAGCAACTGCCGTGAAAGCTACAATTTTTAAAAATCCTCGCCTGAAGTAAAATCAATTCGCAACTTAAAATGTCTAAGAGTAAAGGAATTCCCGTGGGATCATTTCATTACTTCCCGATTTAAATATCAAAGGAATATTTGAAACCGGGAATTTGCTGCTCTGGAGGTTAGTTTTTTTTTTATACTGGCTTTGAAGACGGATGCAGTGGAATGCATGATATAGCAGTACTAGAGGTATTATTGCACCTAGGCAGTATACGCTTGGCTTTTTCATTTTGTTTGTCTCCAAAAAATACTGAAAAATATAAACATTTCATGGGAAAATCTCATATAAATATAGTCCTAAACTGAGGTCAAGGCTTATACTTTGGGTACCTACTTAAACATCCGAGACTGAAGAAAAACACGTTCATCACCGATATTTTACCCTTACCGAGATTCGAACCTGGGACCGCTAACTTCGTGGGCAGGGACCAGGCTAACCGCGTCGTCAATCTATATCTAGCAGTGGTCATACTGGTCATCTTTTGGCTGTCATGACTATAATTTCCAAGTAACGTTCACAAAAACCAATAATTTATGCCTAATTTTATATACTATTATAAACTGTCAGTAACTACATTTGACGCGCTTACAATGGGTAGGTACATCTTTCACAAGCTCATTTTATTTATGGGTTATTTATCACCCGTCTAACCTGACCCGCACGATATTCGCTCAAATTTATGTTTCCGTTCAAAATTCTTTTCCAAAGGAGCAATATGATAAATGGTGATGTCAAACCTCTATAATAATATACTCCATACGACTGCACGGAAGTATCATTATAGCATGATAGTGCACTTCTCGACTCCGGTCAAATGAAGTGTATATTGGTCAAACGAAAACATATGGGAATATTTTGGATGCTGGAAGCAGAGTAGGATAGAGTAGTCGTTGACACAACTGGTGGCTGGGCGGCTCAGATAGATACGATACTAGATTTTTCCCGCGACCCGGGTCTATCGCTATTTCCTTTGGAACTGGCCAATTTTCAGGAAAGTACAATATGTTCGTCTCCGGGCTATGAACTATCCCTGTTCCAAATTTCACGTCGATTGGTTGAGGCGTTGAACAGTTGAAGATGGACAAACCAACAGACACATTTGCATTTTATAATATTAGTAATGATAAGGATTAGTTCAGTAATTATTAATAATTCATAATTAATTAATATTTCGTCACTTAACATCAGGTGAGACTGAGGTCAAACGCAAACCCATTCCTGATAAAAAAAAATACAGACTACCTAGGTACCTATAGTATGAGATCGGTCACACCCATACATTTGTGTTGTAATGTTGGCGACATTGTTGCAGTTAGGTTTTCAGTGCCACTTACATATATCACTGCTGAAATAGAGTGCATACTATAATCACGATGTATAGCAAAATAACCACAATAATTATTTCCTCTGTTATAAAACGAAATTCAGCAAATTCAATCCCACTTTTCTGTTTTGTCATATAAACAACAGTAAACCTAAATCTTTCTCGCAAACGACGTCTTTTTAGCCGCGGCAAGTGCTTACACAAAACAGCATCCTATATTTACAATCGTGGACCAACCAGTATAACGTGACCGTTTAACGCTGTCATATCTCCACAATCCTCCTTATTTCTAGCAAGAAGCGAGCTCTATGTATTCTGGTCGTTAACAAGACCAGTATATATTGAACTTGTGACGTCGTTTAAGCGTGGTTTGGGGTGAGGTTTTCGTTTCTTGGTCGCGTTCCTTAGAGAAGATATTACCTGAATGTTGGTACGAGGTCCTTAATGTCCCTCTAATGTACAAACATAAGCTCAAGGACGTATTTTTGTTATGTTGTCGGAATGTGGGTCGGGAGAAGATTGTCGCCGGGAAATGACATACAGTTTAACTGCTCGTATGATGCCGAAAATGGAAAGAAAATGCTTCCGAGACTATAACGCAGTAAACGCAATAACGGCGTTACAGAGATTTGGGATTTGTTTTATTCAGTTCAAATTTGCTTTTGGTTTAGTTGCATTTTAGCTTTTTAGGGTTTGGTAAATTGAAACATGTCTGTAGACATGTCTGTAGACTTCCTACTCATTATAGATAGTGAGTAGGAAGCGATATTAGCGGAAATTGTCAGGTGAATAAATGTAGAAGCAAATCATTTGAAAAATGCGGTTCACAGTGTAATCTAGTTACAACAGTTATACAGTACAAAATTGACGCACACACCGCCGCCATAAACATAATAAACACCGAAAACTCTTCTTAAAGTCTCCCATGAAATAATTGACGTGAACCAGAGGATGCGATTTTGTATCCTTATACGTATGTCATACTTATAATTTAACTTGCTAAATATTTTTAAATCGAGATTCGGCATTTTGACGTACATAACTATTACGTTTTATGATACTCCAAGGCGCAACAATAACGAAATCCAACTACACCTCAAATCCAATCCAACCAATCGCAGACCGAATACATAACCAAGATAATAACATACATGCCACTATACTTGCTCTAGTGTTGTTGTGTGCTGTAATTGTATGGGGATAAGGTTGGTATTGGTGGATTGTAAGGATAGCTGGCTCTCACGGCCAATAAAGGCCCGCGATGGCCCGCAAACTGTTATAAACAGGAAAATAGGGTAATGGAAGTGGCTCGGAATTGTATGAAGAAGTGGGAAAATACTTATTTGCTAATATTATCTTATAAAAATTTGCGCAACTGGCTCCCAGTAGGCATTATACGGTATTAAGTACCTATTTACGGGCAGAGCTGCGTCGAAATTAGCGACGATTGACCAAAGTCGAAAACACGCACGAACACGCAGTTTATACGCACTTGGGTGAAGAAAGGCTTAGTTATTTTGGAGAATAAGTGTTACTCTGAAGGTAATAATTACACATCATTACACTACAGCTCCCTCATTAAAATATGACTGTGTTGACTGCTTTTTAGTCAAGAGCACAGCCTGTAGTTTCCAGCGTTAGGACATCTCAGTTGCAACTCGTGTGGTTGATATTAAAAAGGCCCAGAACAATCAGAGAGAGGCCCGGCGCGCTCATTCCGGCCCGTATCCAATTACCGGGGCGGACTTACGGCCGAAAGAGATACACTAGTGCCGCGATAAAGTACCTGTCTGATCGGCTGGTCTTGTTATTAGAAAAACAATAACTTTTCTTGGCTATGTAGTTTTAGGAAAGAAATGTTTCGACGTCTTCTAAGATAACTATTTTTTGCGAGTAAATAATGATACGCAAAAGGGCTACGATGTTTGAAAGTAATTGGCAAGTCGAACAAACGAGCTCAAGGCACCAAATATGTGTACACGTTTAGTACCTTGTCACTTTAATCGCCGTGACATTCATATACTTATATGGCAGTTTAAATATGTCATTAAATACACAAGATACTAAAATGTACACATATTTATGAGCTTGGCTGCATGTAGTTCAAGTGTCACCCAATTGTCATGTATGTGAGAATATAATAATTTAACAAAGCACATTATGATTTTTAAGCATCATATTGGAAATATAAGCAATTAACTGAAGAATTTGGATCTGATGGTCACAAAACTGACTTTTGTATAAATATGTTTGTAAGTATGTAGTTAAAATTATTCCGGATCGAAATTCCTTCCCCCCATACTCACATCTGACTGTTTTATAGTCACTTTATAAACTACGGGTTGATTAAATTCAGCCCTGCGCGGCTAATTCACAAGTTCAACCCGGTTAGTAATTCTAGCTGAAAATTGAGGTATTGTTGTTATAATTGCAATTTTCAGGTATACAAAGCGAAGTTGGCGGAGGCTTAAAGTTTATTTCAAACCTTTGTTAACAAGTGCTTGGTAGGTTTTTTGGTAAACTGGCTGGCTGCTGGGAGCTGGCGACCCGATAACGTAATGTGTTAGTTTGATAATATGCAGGGAGAAATAATTTCCTAGTTGCCGGTCCCTTGCCGGCCTTTTAGAGTAACGAAAGCTCTTTTCTTGAAGGCTATGAAGTCACTTGCTACTTTTTATTACTATCTAAATATATAAAAGAAGAAACTGACTGACTGACTGACATATCAACGCACAGCCCAAACCGCTGGGTCTAGAGATTCCAAATTTGGCACGTAGGTTCCTTATGAGGTCTAGGGGTGCACTAAGAAAGGATTTTTCTAAATTCATCCCCTAAGGGGGTAAAAATGGGGTTGGAAATTTGTATGAAAGTCATCCATTTTTGAAGATAGAAATGTGGAAATTGGTATAAAAGCTACTATTTACAAATGAAAAATACTACCTTCAGCGATTTTGGCTAAACTACCCCTAAGGGGTTAAAATGGGGGTTTAAAGTTTGTATAGGGGTTTGGATATTTTTGAAGTTAGGAACGTGAAAATTGGTTTATGGGCTACTGTTTACAAATTAAAAAGTACTACTGGCAATTTTGGAAAAACTACCCCTAAGGGAATGAAATGGGGGGGTGGTAGTTCCTTTTGGAGTGGTGGTTGGTCCTTTTTGAAGTACGAAACTTAAAAATTGCTATAAAGAATACTGTTAATAAATAAAAAACGACTTAAGGCAATTTTGGATAACTACCCCTAAGGGAATGAAATTAGGGGTGGTAGTTTGCATGGGAGTTTGGTCATTTTTGAAGTTAGAAACATGGAAATTTGTGTACAGGATACTGTAAACAAATAAAAAATACTACTTTAGGTGATTTTGAAAAACTACCCCTATGGGGATGAAAAGGGGAGGTGAAAGTGTGTATAGGAGTTTGGTCAATTTTGAAGTAAGAAACGTGAAAACTGTTAAAAAGACTACTTTTAACAGATTAAAACAAATTCCGGTGATTTTGGATAACTACCCCTAAGGGAATGAAATATATTGTTCATAAACTGTTACTTTGTTAAAGATTAGTTTTAAGTAATATTCAAATACAATGTATTAATTGTTTATGAATTAAATAAATGAAATGAAATGAAATAGGGGGTGATAGTTTGCAAGGGAGTTTGGTAATTTTTGAAGTTAGTAACATGGAAATTTGTATACAGGGTACTGTAAACAAATAAAAAAGACTACTTTAGGCGATTTTGGAAAAACTACCCCTATGGGAATGAAACGGGGGGGGAGAGAATGTGTGTATGGAAGTGTGGTCAATTTTGAAGTTAGCAACGTGAAAATTGTTATAAAGAGTACTCTTAACAGATTAAAACAACTTCCAGTGATTTTGGATAACTACCCCTAAGGGAATGAAATGGGGGATGGTAGTTTGCATGGGAGTTTGGTCATTTTTGAAGTTAGAAACATGGAAATTTGTGTACAGGCTACTATTAACAAATAAAAAAAGACTAATTTGGTGATTTTGGAAAAACTACTCCTATGGGGATGAAACGGGGGGGGGGTGTAATGTGTGTATGAGAGTTTGGTCAATTTTGAAGTTAAAAACGTGAAAAAGATTACTGTTAACAAGAAATAAACAACTTACGGTGATTTCGGATAACTACCCCTAAGGAAATGAAATTGGGGGTGGTAGTTTGTATGGGAGTTTGGTCATTTTTGAAGTTAGAAACATGGAAATTTGTGTACAGGCTACTGTTAACAAATAAAAATACTACTTTAGGCGATTTTGAAAAAACTACCCGTATGGGGATGAAATGGGGAGATGAAAGTGTGTATAGGAGTTTGGTCAATTTTGAAGTTTTAAAACAACAAGATAATTAAATGGGGGGTGGTAGTTTGCATGGCAGTTTGGTCATTTTTGAACTTAGAAACGTGGAAATATGTATATAGGCTACTGTTAATAAATAAAAATACTATTTTCGGTGATTTTGGATAACTACCCCTAAGGGGATGAAATGGGGGTAATATTTGGTCAATTTTGAAGTTAGGAACGTGAAAATTTATTTTGGATACTGCTTACAAACTAAAAGTATTACGTTCGATGATGTTGGAAATACTACCGTAAGGGGGTAAAATTGAGGGTGTAGATTTGTTAGAGTTTGGTTATTTTGGAAATACGTTTCTAGACTACTTATTATATAAAATATGAGTTTTCGCGTTTTTGGAAATTCTGGCAGAGCATATACCTTTAATAACACCTGTGTATGTTCTCGCAAAATAAATAATTTCAATTTCAATTTATACCCCTAGGCAAGGTGAAAAGGGTAAAAAAATCGTGTGGTTTAAATTTGTTTCTATCCCATCATGCATGATACGTACGATAATGAAAACTTTATCTGTACTTTTTGACAAAGGTACTGGACTCTCCGCAGACAAAGTCGCGGGTGGAAGGATTGCGTATATATATATTTGTACTCAGTTCACGTTCTCGAAAACGGCTCCAACGAGTTTGATAAAGATTGCGCCATGAGGGTTAACGGGGGCGAAAATTCGATCTAGCTAGGTCTCATGTCTGGGAAAATTCGTTTTCCCCGTGTTTTCACGCAAAAAAAATTCTCGCGCAATGGTTCGTAATTATGGGGTGGCTGCTTCCGTCTGAATAGGCTGATGGTTAGAGCGTTGGCCTACTACGCAAAGACTGCGGGTTCGAACCCCAGCTATAGACCGTTTTTTTTGTTTTTGTATAGAAATTCGGTTGCGAAATCGGTTGCGACCCCAGCGACGACGCTAAATAAAGTTTGTATGGATGTTGGGATGTTTTTTCAGTTACGTCTAAATAGTTGAACGGATTCGGATGAAATTGTCACACAGGTAGTTGTTATCCTGGGTTGGCACCTTTTTTATCCCAGACAATTTGATAGTGTCCAGGGTAAAAACGATAAACGACTTACTTAAGAAGAGGAGAAAGAGGTACTTAATAAGTTTGGATGTAGGGGGTAATCTCCGAAACTACCCATCCGATTTCTAAAATTCTTTCAGTGATATTCAGAATGAGGTTTCATGGTGGACATAGGCTATATTTTAACTTATAACCGAAGCTAAGCGAGGACGGGTTGCTATACTTGATATTATATAAACACGAATGTAGACATACTTTTGCGTCTGTCTGTCTGTAAAGCTTTCCCTGCTAATTCGCTGAACCGATTTCGATGAAATTTGGTATGGATATAGCCTGAGTTTCGAGGAAGGACATGGGCTACTTTTTATCTCGAAAAATTGAACAGTTCCCGAGAGAGCAGTGATAAACGACTTCTACGCGGACGAAGTCGCGGGCAAAAGCTAGTTTCATATAATCGGTTTTCTGCAAAGCTTAAGAGGATTGTGAGGTGACGGCTTTCCATACAAACGGCGATGAACGGTTATCCACCCCCTAAATGTTAACCGATTTCGACCAATTTTTGATACGGTGTCAGTCGGAACAAAAACTATGTCCGTACGTTTAGTTTTTTTCAATATTATTAATAAATTTCGATTTATTCCCGTTTTATAGTTTTCATACAAAAGTAATTTCGGCCATAATCTCTTTATAACTAATCAATATTTTAAAAAACGAAACGTACAGACATAGTTTTTGTTCCGACTGACCACATATCAAAAATTGGTCGAATTCGGTTAACGTTTAGGGGGTGGAAAACGTTATCGCCGTTTGTATGAAAAGGCTAGATTTTGCAGTTGGTTCACAGTCCTCTTAAGCAAATACAAATTAAGTTATTAATCATAATTAAATTTAAGATTAATTAAAAAAAGAACGGGTTGAGTATCTTGCGGCAGTTCTTCTCAACAGTGGTCTTGTCTTCAGCGCTCAGATATGTGAAAGTACAGGGCCTACTTACAGAATAAATATTATTATTATCATGTATCATATATCCTTGACATTAGCTGACAGGGGTTATGCGCGTCACGGAGGATTCGAAGCCGGGACCGCTGGAGCGTGAACGACTGAACATGTGACGGTATTGCGAATAAATCAGAACGAGCCTTGTACAGATAAACGGAATAAGCCAATAATCATGTTGTTATTTACAGTCGGATAAGTATAATATTACGTACGTATTTTTATTTTATTTTATCTAGGCGTTTTCATAATGTGTTCTTTTAACATGTGCAATAAATTAATGATTTGCGATATTTTTTGTATTTGTTGTGACAAAAATATTTAAAAATGAATATTTAACATAATTGTGCTTTATGAACGTGTAGGTTTTAATAATAAAACAAAGGGGGATATGTTATTAGACCATCCTGTATATTATGTAAGAGTTTTTGATTTGAGAGTAGGGGTGATTTTCAGTTAAAAAAAAACTTAATCGTCGACAAGTAATTGCTGGGAGCTTAAGTTATCCCGTCACAGCGTACTTATGAAAGACGTTTTAGTTAGTGAAGATAATAATAAAAATAAAACAGAGCCCTGTTAGGTTATTTACCATTTCTGTACGGAACCTTATAAACAATGTAATATATTCACAGAGTTGGGTGTTATTTAGATAATTTCTTATCTAGATAATTATTTCAAATAAAATCATTTCAAATAAATTTATTCGAAGATAAATTCAATCACAAATAGTGCGTTGATAACTTTTTTATTTAGATAAATTATCTAGATGAAGATAACCGACCTCGTTTGTTATTGAAGTAAGCTTATAATAATAAATGTATACAGAATGTCACGTCGGGTCAGACCGTCACACTGTCATTGCTCATATAATCAGAAAATAATTGTTGCAACATAAACGCTTAATTTGTTCTTCTTTTTTTAACATGCAATAAAATAGTCATCTCAGTATCGACACGATCAGTCAACAGTGTATGTTTCTTTCCATAAGTGTGTTGAATAGCTATTCAACACACCTATGGAAAGAATATAGTAGCTACTACAGGAGAAAAATGTCCCATATATTTAATGTTTAAACATTCATTACTCTTGTTGTAGGTTATTTTCATTTCATCATGCCCGACCACTTCTAGTTCTACATGACTGTACTACTGACATTCATCTTTTATTTAAAATCCCAACTAATTTATCTAGATAAAAATGAAACTGATCTAGATCAAAATAACAAATGACGGATTATTTAGTTACTTCAAATAAAAGATGATTTAGTTATCTTTCCGGTTTTTCGTAAATAGATAATTTTTGCCCAACTCTGTATATACAGAACCCATACAATACAAAGCCTTATATTCCCGTACAAAATTTACTTATCCGATTTTTTATTCACTTAAGTTCGTTGAAAACTGGTCACGGAGTAAAAATAATGCAACATGTTTTATTGCTCTATACTTAGTGTAATAAACTTTAGTGCGATCAAGGGACTGACGGCGGTTGAAATGCTTGTGGAGTCACCCAAATATTTATTTATGATATATTATGTAAGTAAAGTCACTAAGCATGTTAAAAAAGAAGGCATATTTGTTCGTTTTAATTATAAAGTAAAGTAGCAATAATTAAAACCTAACATAGTCTTATCAAAATTGTATCTATATTGTTCTTTCTATTAACTTTAAAAAAGTTATACGCGGCGCAAAGGAACAATATTGTTGTAGAAAAATAACAGCACAAAACTGTAATAAATTTTCTTTACCGACTGTATAAAACTGATCTTTGAAAATCCCATAAAAATGATCTCTATATGACCTATATCATCATAATCCGTCCTTTATGGACGCCGTCAACCCTTCAATGGTTATCTACCCCTGTCTATGGATTGATTTTTGATATCAACCATTGATGGGGTAACGACGTCATAATACCGGCTGGTCGTCAACCAACGGCGCATTTTTTACTTCAGATAATTCAGTATTTGTACAACTGAAATTAAGTTTATGTTTTGCTCTAAACCGCTGAAAATGACTAACTGTTGAGTTTCTTGCAGCGCTTCTTCTCTGGTCTTCTCTTGGGAAGCGCTGGTAGATTTAGACGTGTAAAAATGTATTTTATCTTTTTTTATCTGAACTAAAGTTTTGGTAAAGAGACTCTATGAGCCCCAGTTTTACAGAAAATGTACAAAATATAGAGGGAATAGCGGTTGACGAATTTAAAATGGACAAAATAACGGTCAAAGGTTAAAACATAAATGAAAACGAAAAGGATTTCTAATTGAAAGATTATATTATATTGGTTTAATACTAAGAAACGTTCCCTTTGCATGATTAAATGTCTTCTTATTAATTATTATAATTAAAATAAACAATTATTAATAATTGATATGAAGTTGAGCTTTTTATTTAATTTGATATTAGATTACTAGTTATCTTAGTTAAGAATAGACAAAGATATTACCAAGAGTTATATTAGTCTAGCATAAAGTAACATTTCTGCCTGCGAAGCGAAGCTTCTTGAGAGTCTCGTATGTTTTCTATGTATTTAAGTATGTATTTGTGTGTATGTATTTCTCTATAGGTAGGTTTATCGTCATCTAATCCCATAGTACAAGCCTAGAGCTCGGGGCTAGGACAAGTCGTGCGAGATTACCCGATATTATTATGTTTTACCCGATTGAGCGAAGTTAAAACGAGGGTAATGGTTTAAGGGTCAATTTCCGGGCGTTTCAACCGCCGTCTTGGTGTTTTCAATATTGACGAAATCAATGACACTTACCAGCAATTTTGGATGTAAACAAGCAGAACGGGGGTGTAGTTTCTATTAGCATCAGGAGTTGCTTAATGCCCTGATCACACGTAACGAGTACAGTGGCGAGACAGCGACTTGGTACTCGGCCGAGAGAGTAGCGTGGGCGAGTAGGTGTTTACACGTACTTTGCTTTTCCTGACGAGTCAGTTCCCTTTCGACAGATTCGTCAGTGCGTCAACATGAATAGCAAAAAGAAAAAAAATTGAAAGATACTCGCTACTGGCTCGCTAGTGACGAGTGGTCGTGTTCATACCTGGCGAGTGGCGAGCGAGTCGGCGGGGGGTATGCTGAGAGGAGTGCGGGAGTGGGCATTCGGCCTAGTAAACAAAACAAGGTCCGAGTGACTCGCTCGTCATTTTGCTGGGCCGAGTGCTAGGCCGAGTACTAGTCACAAAGTACACACGAACCGAGCACTCGGCCGAGGGCACTCTCTCGCCACTGTACTCGGTACGTGTGATCAGGGCATTAGTGTCATTGATTTCGTCAATATTGAAAACACTAATGACGGCGGTTGAAACGCCCGGAAATTAAACCTTAGTCAATCCACTCGGTCCAGTCGGATGTTCCACTTTAGCTCCTAAACTATTGGACCGATTTTAATGAATGGGATGTCATATGATTCGCCGAAAACGTGGAAATGTCATCAATACATAGTATAAAATGAAATCGCCTTCCGAGTCTGTCTGTCCCTATGTATGCTTAGATCTTTAAAACTACGCAACGGATTTTGATGCGGTTTTCACCATCAGTTAGATAATTCTTCACGGAAGGTTTATGTTAATAATAGAACCCAGAACGAAGCGAGGGCGGGTCGCTTTAGGCTATAATAACAATTATAAGGGTGCGTCATACCAGTCGCCAGTTGGGTTTAGTTCGCAACTTTTTATTTAAGATAGCAAATTAAACTAAAACTATTGACTGTTAAATAGGCACAAACGGTTAATTTAGAATCAATTGTTACAAATATCTGTTGGGCCCAGCACCGCACAACCCCATTAGACGCCATTACAGAGGCCGAATAAATACTAGGCGAAACCGCAGCCGCATTCACACCGGAGGGAATTGGTCGTAGATTTACGTCAATAATGGTTTGGGTCAGAGTTTCTATTGGGAAACTGATCTTTTATTAGTTGTCGTATTATTTTAGGAAACCATAAATAAAATGATTTTTGAAATACGCCAAATTTTAAAATACCATGCTCTTTGTCTAATGCAATGCATGTAATGCTCTAGTTACTTAATGCTGGGGTCACACTAACGGGAAACGCCGATAAAAATCAACGTCTATCGCCTTATGCATGCTACGCATAAGATGGACTTTGATTTTTAACGGCGTTTCTCGTTAGTGTGGCCCCAGCATTAGAAAGACTTATTTCAAATGTGTTGATATTTTTCGGTTATGTTGTAATTAAGTAAATTGCTACGTTATTTAGGATTAGATAGTAATTTCGAAAATAAAGGCAAACAAGGAAAAGGTGTATTGCAAGGTTCTGTTTTGGCGCGGACTGACGTCTTGGTGACTTTAAGGCCATCGCATACCACCCCGATCAGGATGGTTACTACGAAAGACTCATTTCGAACGATCGGATGCACCATCCTTTTCACTCGTCAATTGTGACTAAATCGTCAGAAAGGGAAGACTTCCGGAGAAGGGAACACTTCGATTTTCAAAGTAGCCTCCCAGGGGCCTGTGGCCCTAAATCAGCTCCTCGTCCCCTCCCTGTAGGATTGAGACGACCAGCGAGACTTAGGTACGAGTGTGACGCCTAAACTAACGAGCATCTCGAAATGTTACACTCCGGTGTGACCCACGGCCCCAGTAAATCGTTTTCCCATTACGCTATAAACATATCGAAGGATCTCACGCACCGGTCACGTGACGCGTCTTTGAGGCTTCACGCCGGAAAAAGATTAAAGGGCCACGTTCTGTGGCATTCTGTGCCCTTTTGTGGGATATTTTGGGTAATTCAGTCTATGGTTATTTATTTTTACCCGACTGCCCGACGGTAAAAGAAGGGTAGTGATTTTAACAGTCTCTGTATGTTATGCATGTGACCAAAAATCAGATGTTTTACTCTATCTCCTAAATTACTGGATCGATTTAAATAGGGTGCTATTGGATTCGGAGAAAAGTGTCGGCTTTATTAAATTTATAAGGGTGTATCATTACTCGCCTGACTCGCAAGTCGGGTTTTAGTTTAACTTTCCAATTAGTAACCCAGTGTGTGTGTGTGTATCATCATATCAGTCGAAAGACGTCCACTGCTGGACAAAGGCCTTCCCCAAAGATTTCCACGAGGGCCGGTTTTGTGCTACTCGCATCTCTCGGCTTCCCGCGATCTTCACCAGATCGTCGGTCCACCTTGTGGAAGGCCTGCCAACACACAATGGATTTTACGACCAGTGTACTTAATTAAAGGGAAATATTATTTTAGTATTTTTTATCATAGGATCACACTTTTGCAGTCCTATAACAAAAGTTAACCTGTAACGTCGCTTTTTTAGTTTCTTTTTGATGAGAAAAACAGTGAAATTCTCAAATGTAATAATATCAACTCTTTGCATCTGGCGCATTTATACATAAAACAATATAGATTATTTTATTTCAGCTTTACTTGCGTCAAAATTTATGGAAACATCAGTCTTACAGCCACATTTAACTTGATATACCTTTTTCCTACAAATGGCAAAACATCATGTATATCTTTTAGACTCTGGGTGACGGTTTATTCTGGCATTATTGCCTTCTTTATGTAAAAAAGCCACACAAACTGAATTACAATTATTATTCAAAAGCCGTTTAGCTTGATAGTCTACAGAGACAAGTCTGCAGTGAGCTCGCAGTTTTCGCAAATTTATTCTCTCCAATAAACTTGTAGCAGGAGCCCAATCCCAAGCAGTCGTCGAAGTAAAACGAGAGAATCTCATTAAAAAGCTGTTCTCATTCACGATTAGGGTCGCCATCTGGTTAGTAGTGATTTTCCTGAAGAAAACGTCTATTTGCTAAGTACTGTCAGCATCAAATAGATAGGAGCAGCCAAAATGGCCGAATATATCGAAACACATCCGTATTCCTATAGAAACGAAAGATTAAAAAAACGATGTGTTGCAATATATTTGGTCAATTTCGCTGCTCCTATGTATTTGATGCTGACTGTACGTTAAAAAAAAAGCCTTGGCAGCCTAATGGTTTGACCTGCCGACTCTTAAGCAGAGGGTCGTGGGTTCGAACCCGGGCTCGCACCTCTAAGTTTTTCGGAATTTATGTGCGAAATATAATTTGCAAATTTACCAAATACAACAACAAATTATAAAAGGCTCGAAATGCGCGTGTACATCTGAATTAAGGTGTCAGTAAGCAGCAGACGACGTGGTTTAAGGTTTAAATTCCCTCCGTAGCTAGCGACACGTCGCTTTCATAGAAACGCATAGAAACCAGAAGTGTCGCGGCGACACGTCGTCTGCTGCTGCTGCGTGCAGTCGGCTACCAACTGACACCTTTAGATTTCAAAACCAGAACTTAAATAATTCACAATCGATCCTTATTAGATTCACTTTGTGAAAATCTAGGTATTGCAAAATATCTAGAAATAAAAAATAATAGAATATCATATCATAGAACTGAGTATACTGCAAGCGCTGTCAAAAAGTCAATAAAGTATTAGTTTCAGTGACAGCCCTAGCGAAAAACTGGAGACAAGACAAAACAGAGAGACTTCTCAAGACTCAAATAGAACTTGAGATCCTACATATTAATATATATCACTAATTATTTCTTCGAAACGAGAATTACTTGCGTAAGATGCTCTTAAACCAAGTATTCTTTAGTTTCAATGCGTAGTTGCATGACAAGATTTTCTCGTGAAAATTATTATATTATATTTCGCGTTTCTAGAAGTGGTAATAATATGCTATTTCATTAAGAAACGTAATGCGAATCGTATTAGAAATGAAAGACATAAAAGTGATTCACCTATAATGATTTTTCTTTGAAATTTTGGCACCAACTTAATACATAGAATATTAAAATATATACGTAACTCATTTAAAGTTCATATTCCACTTTGTTTAAGGTATTGACTAAAATAGATAAATATTTTTTTCAGGAAACTCATTCGCAGACGTATCGAACAATTTACTTTTATAACCTCTCTAGTATGGATTTGGAAAAAAAACAAGTAAAACAAATCTATTTATTCTTTTTAACATATTTGTCGCAATTATTAACTGGTCTACATACATCGGCACAATTATATCCTACTATCCTGCTAATATTACAAATGGGAAAATTTGTATGCATGATTTAATGTTTGTGTCTCAATCAAGCCTAAACGGCTGAACTGATTTTGATGAAATTTGGCAAACAGATAGTCCTTGGCCTGGATTGACACCTAGGATACTTTTTAACTCGGAAAAATTGGTAGTTCGATTGAGAAGCGAGAAGCTATTTTTTATAATTTCTATACTACTTAATAGCTTTACACACAGTAGGGGTAGTAAAAAGCCCCTAAACCAATTAATAAAACGCTCAAGCGGGTCGAAAACCAATTTTTGGGCACCGCTCACCCCTTCCGCGGTTTACGCTTGACGCGTGACGAGGGGCCACCGTTACTTAGTTTGTGCCGGACACACAGGCGGATAGACTTGTTTTATTGTTGGTTGAGCTGGTTTTCATTGAGTTCTGTAGCCAAGTGTAGTCTTAGGGCTGTGTTGATAAACTGATCTTGGCTGAGCGCCTCACAAGATACGTCAAATTAATCGTCAAGTCAAAACTGTTTTTATGGTGTCAGTGAAATTTTTACAACGAAATTTTTAACGAAGCTACGCGGAGTCGCGGGCAAAAGCTTGTAGGGAATAAATTAATTCAATTGTGACATTCTCAGTATAAAGGGACCTTATGGAGAAAGACAGTTACGCTCTTCTTGTTCTTGTAACTATACGAATACTATGGTAACTGTTCTAAAAACGGCATAACCGCCTGCCTCCATAACGTCCCTTTATATTGAGAACGTCACAATTAATCCTTTCTAATATTATAAATGCGAAAGTGAGTTTGTTTGTTTATTACGCTTTCACGGCTAAACCGCTGAACCGATTTCGATTAGATTTGGTATGAAGATATTTTGAGTCCCGGGGAAGGACATAGGATACTTCTTATCCCGGATAGTTTCCGAGGGAACAGCGATAAACGAATTCTACGCGGACGAAGCCGCGGGCGAAAGCTAATCTTCAATATTACCATATAAACGTATAGTATAATTAAATGGTATTTATTTTAAAAAACACGTCATTTACTTAATCCGCTTTGATTACAGTAATATAATCAAACACTAATAGAATGATTGAAAGCATTAGGTATTGTTCTAAATCAAAAAGTTTATTGGCTAAAGATTAGCCAGCAAGATATTAAATTTGATCACTCCGCAAAACTGTTTTCTCAAACGGTTGATAAAACTTTCTATTTGTATTTACAGTTGAGTGGCTCTTAAAACAAATAATACTTCAGAATAAAATGTAATAACTTGTTCAGCGAAAATCCTAACTCTATAATTCAAGATCAAAGTATTTTGCTGACATGTGAGTACAGTCACACTGAAGAAAATACGAGCCAACCAAGAAAGATTTTCGGGTGAATTTCAGGGCGTTTCAACCACCGTCATTAGTGTCACCAAATACTATATTGACGAAATTAATGACACTACAGCAACTTCTGATGCTGATAGAAACTACATTCCCGGTTCTGCTTCTATTTACATCAGGAGTTGCTGGTAGGTGTCATTGATTTCGTCAATATATCTGGTGACACTAATGACGGCGGTTGAAACGCGCTGAAATTCACCCTTTCACTTGGTTGACATAAATTGAATAATATATACATAACATTAATTACATCAACCATAGCTGGTAGTCAACAGCAAGGCATGTGGCATCTTGTGAGTCAACTTACATCTTAATTGCTGTATCTGTCTTGTCAGGCTCGAATGGACGCTTATACCACAACCGCGATCTTTACAAACTATTTATTTCAATGCGAACTCGGAAACAGCTGTACAATTTAGTACCTTGTCAAAGCAACGTATTAAAGTGAACGTGGTTTGAATATAACAAATCAATAGCTGTGACAAGGATCAACCAAAGTTGAAAGGACCATACGTCAAAATGGTCTAAAAACCAACAGAGCTGAGGGTTAGGTTTTTATCTACATATTTTTAGTACGTATGGGCACGAAGTTGAATTCCATTGCAGAACTGAAATATATACGTTTTAGTCAGAGTATATGCTGAGAAATTATCTATGAGAAAATGAGTTTCACTTGGAGGATACAGATTTTTAATTGTTATTGTCTGGAATGGAATGGAATTTCTTCAATGGAATTCAACTTGGTGCCCATTATAAAAAATGAAGTACATAAAAATACCTTTCTAACGACCTAACTCTCAGCTCTGTTGGTTTTTGGACAAGGCTTCATACAAAGTTGCCCATCATGCCCATGGTCCTTTGTTTGAGTAGTATTAGAAGTTTTTTAGATGCCCTATTATTTGTTAAGAATGGCAGCCGATACCGTTAAATTATAACGAGTATATAAAACTTTTATAAAACATATTTTTGTTCGTTTGGCAGTATGTATAGCTCAAATCTTACAAATCAATCTAGAACTATAAATTCCTTGTATTGTTATGGGCTGAAATTGGAATTCATATGTAAACCAGATGCGTATAAGTGGTATATAAGAGGCTGATCTGATGATGAAGTTGGAAGACGCCAACAGGATCCCTATGTCCCCGCTATGTTTAACGTACACCGAGTTGGAACTCGTTAGATTGGTCTTGATTGCAGCTGATGACAAAAAAATCTACGATAGGCAAAAGAAATCTCAAGCCTGTATAATCTGCCTGCCTTAACTGTTAAGTGAATTAGACCTACCATACAACAACTTTTTCTGTATCAGGTGTGTAGTGTTGAGATTGCAAATGTCTATGGGTTAAGATCGCACTTACCATCAGGTGTGCTCGTTTTTACAAGCTTTTATTTAACTTGCAATGTATGTTTGTATGTGTGTGTGTTTGTTTAGGTCTAAATTTGAACCAGTTCCCGTATTGGAATGGACTGAAATTTGGAGTACGTATGTAAACCCGATGAATGCAATATTATGGTGTCATTGAGCTGGTCTGATGGAGACGGGAGGTGGTCATAGGAACTCCTAAACTACTCATGATAGACCCGCCGTGTTTGGGCTCGTTGGATGTGTCTTGATAAGCAGATGATGACTGTGCAAGAAAAGTACAGTCGGCAAGAAAAGCTTGTCCTTTGGAACAAGCTTTTCTTAGATAAATTCATCTCAGTTAAAGCTAGCCCTCTCTTTGTTTATTTACTTGACGATTGAAATTTTCAACAAAGTGAGTCTTAATAAACCGAATAGTTTCTAAGATACAGCTGTTCAAAGGTAAGCAAAATTTCCAAAAAAAAAAAATTTCAAAAGTTGTTTAAGTTTTCGTCAATGTCAATTATGGACCCATTTTGCGGCGTTTACGGCATAAGGGATTTGCGTAAAACCGCTTTGCCTGCTATCTTTCTGGACCGTGAGTATCACAGTTCGACTAGAGGCCCTCGCCGCAACGTTTTTGTCGGACTGTAATAAATTATGTTGTGTTATTGTCTTTTGATGTTATCTTAACTTACTGGGTTCATTTGTTTGGACCCTTCATGGATAACGTTTGGTGTCCATATTGTTTCTGGTAATGACTTTAAACCATTATAAACTGTTTCTTCACCATACGTGAGCAATGGCAAGCATTGTTGTTTAGGTTCAACTTAGCACACATAGTTAACTTGTGCCAAATGAAAACCCAAACCTTAGCGCGAATAGCGGTTGGGTGCCATTCATCGTAGTATCGTAGGTTGCGTAAGTAAGTACCAAAGGGGGGAGGTCTTGGCTTTGCTTATTTTTGATGAAGGGGGGGGGGGGGGGGGGGATTTGATTACATCGTCAATATATTTATCTATGTACTTTTTGTTACATAATTGGTTTAAAATAAAAGTGTCTCGTTCAGACTTTTATTACTAAGCGATTTTATCTGGTATTGCTAGAGTAATTAATTAAATCGTTCTAATATATTAAGAGCCTGTGCACACTAGCCTTTTTGACCGGGGGTCTAATGACTAAAAACGCTAGTGTGCACAGGCTCTAAGCTAAGCATATTTAATTACTCTAGCAACTTTTTATTCGTGCTGTCACTTTATTCTTGTGATGCATGTTAGGCTCGCTGTTCATTAATACGATCCTAGTCTTACTATCTTGAGATCACGTACTTATGTAAGTCGTAATATTCGTAAATATCTTAATGGTCGTAGTCTTGGGGGATCCTTCACATAATGGATACTGAAATAAGTTATTGCCGATATAGTAATGTTATTTCAACTTTGGGAATACAATTACAATTAGAACAAAAGGGCAACATTGTTTAGTTTAACTTAACGTATAACTATTAATACTAGCCTTCGCCCAGACTTCTCACGCGTACAACTGGTTTATTACCCAACTGGAATATTGTAAATGTGAAAATTTGTTTGTCTGTGTTTCAGATTTACTCTTGAATCACCGACACTCATTTCATAAGGGGGTGATCCATTTGCGAGTCAGCGAACCCACGGTATACATTTTTGGCTCGTTGGCTCGCTGACTCTCGCAGTGATCCATTAGCGAGCAAAACTGTCGCCTCTCATACCGCGGATTTAGGATTTCAAGCATGCATAACGAGCCAGCGAGCCAGTCCGCCGGTTTTTAAGACCGCGGGCTTCGGGGTGATCCATGGAGGTTTAGTTAGACCGTGGACTCGCGGGCTCGTTGGCGTGCCGGCGGTTTTGCTCGCCAATGGATCACCCCCTATAGAAAGTTTTACTTTAGTTACTTAAAGAAAATTCGACAGACATTTCCACGCGTGCAGGATATTTTTTTAGTGGTCACAAGTCTAGCTTAACCTTAATCTAAGGTTATTAACACGGCCCTTAGGTTAGTGAACTGATCTTGGCTGAGATGACGTCACAAGATGCGTCAAAAATTACAGTTTTCTATGGATTCTATCTCGAAACAGGGATCACGGTTGAGATCAGTTATTACTAAGTAGGTATACTTTTATCCTGAAAGTATGATAGTTCCCGAGTGAAAAACGACTTCGACTTTTACGCGGACGGAGTCGCGGGCAAAACTTAATTATTAACGGTAAACAAGTTAAAGTTAAGGTAAAGAGTTTACATACAAGTCAGTCCAATTGTCAAGCAACAGTAACCGCACTGTTGTGTTACGGGATAAGATAAGATACGACATGACATTAATACTTTTTAAGATTCCGTAGTCAACAAGGAGCCCTTATAGTTTCGCCATGTCCATCTGTCTGTCCGTCCGTCCGTCCGTCTGTCTGTCTGTCCGCGGTTTAACTCAGGGACTCTTTGTACTACAAAGCTGTACTTAGGCATTTTAGCAAATTTAAATTAGGCCGTCAAAGTTGTAAAATAAAATCCGAAAATCAGCTAAGATAACTTTAACTAGAAAATTTGCTAATATTTGTGTTTTTTGGAGATTGTTGTTTATGTTTGTATTCTGCTGCTGCTGATAATATGTGTCTAATAAAGGTTACCTACTTTTTGGTGTGCCGGGTTCAATCTGCTTTGTTGTATTACAACTCGCGCGGGCCCGCTTTCGAAGCTGTCGCGCCTGACACACTTTTTGTGTGCGGAGACTTAAGACAAACTGACAGGCCGAGAATGGCCGGGCGACGGTTAGTCAGTGTTGCCCTTTATTCACAACAATCACAATCTATTTAGATGCATCCAATTTTTCAGTGCAGGTCATAGAACGTCTTGAGACAGATATCTCTCTTAAGATCAGTTTATTAATATGGCTCTGAGATTCAGATGGATAATGCAGTTCGGTCCAAAACGGTCCTCCCAAGGCTGCGGAGTCCGATAACGAGAGGAGACGCGTCATCACGGTACCGCGGCTTGGAGCGCCGCCAGGGCACGGAGTGCTAAGGGTCAGGGGTCGTTGGTGCGATTGGACAGGCAAAAACCAATGCGATTGGCAAAATGGCTGCGACTGAAATATTAGATTAAATATGCTTTATTAATGAACTACTAGCGACCCGCCCTCGCTTCGCTCTGGGTACTTTTATATATACAAACCTTTAGTGAAAAATTATCTAACTTATGGTGAAAACGGCATTAAAATCCGTTGCGTAGTTTGAAAGATCTAAACGTACATACAAAGGGACAGACGGCGGGAAGCAACTTTGTTTTATACTATGTATAGATTTAGGTTTCGTCCGGGTTGCATCTACGTATTACCAGTCTTTTACAGAGTTGTTGGTTGCTGTTGCCTTCGGAACTGTGTTATTTTTAGGGATAAAAAGTATTATATGACGGGCATAGCATTATAAACTATTTGGGTACCAAACATGAACTGAAAACGCAACAAACACACTTTTGCTTTTATAATATTAGTAGGCATTAGTATGACTGTGTAAGCATAAAATAAAAGGTAGAAACGCTAATTCTGTTCATCTTCCTTTTTCTTTTTTGAGATATATTCTAAACAAATATTTTTTATTATTCCAAAACCAACTGGTAATCTAAATATCATGCTTATTAGTCTAGGATTCGATGATTCAACTAGCATAACCCAGTTTATCATCAAACGCGCCAGCGGAACTCGCCCCTTAAAAGTGTCAACGTGTAATGGATACATTTAACAGGAAGCTGCAATTTATGCAGGAGTTTCAGCATAAATCCTGGGGCTGGTAGCGATTCCGGTAGCCATATCGTTTTAATTTTAATGTTTTACAGATTTCGTGCCAATTCTGCGAACACGTTCAACCCCGGCGACACTAAAACGTGTCGAACACACATACAATTAATATTGGATGGCATTAAATGTAGAGGGTAACGATATTGACAGACGGTTTGATAGGTTGTAAAGTTCGGTTCGAAGGACCAATTTCGTTGAACTGTGGAATGTTAAGGTGATTATTAATTTTTATACTTCAGTTTTAAGTGGAATGACTTGACAGTTTAGGTATTAAAAATCTCTCTCTACCTAGCTATTATTAATACCACATGGTGGTGGGGTCAGTTTTCTTTATTTAATTTTAGGTTTTAAAATAATAAGACATAAGTAGATATGTTCTTTATTTGACATCACAAAATTAAGTAATAAACAACTTTAATACGCTTTAAAGTAAACATTTTCAACAATCTCGGCAATTAATGCTGCCTTCCAAATTAAAAAGGCAGTAAGCGCTCATGGACCTCATGCCTTTTTTTTTAGGACGGCAGAATAAGTAGTTTGATTTTGATTGCTATTTAATGCTGTTACAAGTTTTTAGTGAGCATAATATTTTTATTTTAAATATCTTTACCATTAAATAAAGTTAAACAAAACCAGTTAAAAGTAACGACAATAAAAAATCTACTTGGTTTTACCTTTGATAGACGTCGAATAACGATTCATTGCATCTCTCTCACTCCTCCATCATTAGTGAAGGACGGCAACAATGAAATATTTGAAGATCGAGACCCACGCTGGACCCAGAGCCAATATCGCTAGAATCTTTCCACTTATTTGAGAATTGGCGCCGTTTAATTTTCCACGACATTGCTCAATCTATTATGAGGAGCTTCGAAGATACCCCCCCTCATTTGGCCTTTCGATTAAGTAACAAAGAAGGTTGAAATGTCAGTGAAGGCTACTCTGAGAATCGACACCCTTGCCCTGCTTTTTTCTTTTCATCAGTTTGGCCTACCTACTTATCTGTACAGACGCCCTTTGGAATATACTTCGACTTTTCAACCTGTAAGTATTCCATCTTCATTCGCACGACTGGTAGAAAATACAGTTGCAATTATGAAAATGCCAATTAATTTTAATCCACCTGCAGTTGGCCTTTGAAATTTCTTTTTCCGTGCTGTTAAAAACCCTGCAGAGATGATGTCTCACAAATTTATCCAGTCCGACACTAAGCTTAAAACTATGGGGTCAGTCCCCATACGGGGAGTGTGGCTACTTATATTGATAAATAAATAGTTAAATAGAAAACATTCAATGATCAGGAACAAATCGTACCCATTTAACAAATATTAGCCCTTATCGGCAATTTATAGGTAGTGACCTAGACCACGTGTCGTTTTATCTTCAAAATCGGTAGTGCTGGTTGACAGAGGGTCAGTTTTAATATGTAACTTATGCAGATGTCCTGCACCATAGGGGTTTATGTTTATAACCCTTATAGGGGTAATGGTAAGCGACATTTCCAGTGCCCGACTATTTACATCTTTTACTGCTATTAATTCAGCATAGTTTATAATATTCTCCAACATTATTCTCAAACAAAACGACAGAAGAATCTTAATGGCGGTGTTTATGTTTCTTTCTGCTTACCAGAACCGCAGAAAAACAAGGGAAGGGCGTAAATAACGTCATTGTGACAATTCTATGCAAATCGGCCGCGGAGCGTGCGAAATGTCGCCGCGGACGGAGACACACTGGAGAGACGCTGGAAGGGAACTTTACAAGTTTAATTCCTTAGAAATTAGAACATTTGTTACTGTGGGGTATGTGACGCCATACTGCAGGTACCGCGGATAGAAAAGGTTAGGCTATTAATTCCGTGACTCGCTCAATTCCGTGGTAAGAGTTCTATAATCTTCCATAGAATCCTGCTAATAGGTCCAGGTGCTGAAATACGACCTTAGGACTTTTAAATAGGCTAAGGCTTATAAGCAAAAGATGTATTTTAGGTCCCAGGATCGACCTGCAGGGTTATATGGCGGATTATAGAACTGCTACCACGGAATTGAGCGAGTCACGGAATTGAGATACGTGGCAAATGGCAAATTTTAACTCGAAGTAACCTAATATAAATTCAAATCAAGAATAGCCTCTGGATCCGTTCACTTGACCAAAAGTACGATAAAAGTAAAATTTTACAAAATCTTTGCATAACGTGTTTGTGTTTAAACCGTGACATTAATCCTGTGACGGGAAGTAGGTACATACTTACCTTTTTCGTAAAATGAAATGTTAACATACACTTGAACAAATGATGATTTGAACAATGAACAAATCAATATTGTTCTTTCAGCAACTCAGTTAACAGAGACTCTCTTAGTACCAGTTAAATCCTTTTTACAGTTCAATTCAGTTCTCTGTACAAACATTTTTATTTTTTAACTTCTTTCTATACCTAATACTGTATGTCTCAATCCTTACACCGTATTGTTCTCAGTCAATACTGATCGCAGCAAATGACTTATTTATGCACAGACCGTCAGTTCCGTATGGCCTTCTCCGTATTTGTTGCTGAATTTGTTAAATTGCCTCGGGTTTCGAACCCTTTTTAGGGTTTCTCTACATAAAACAATTCATAAAGGCAGCGCTGCGTAGTTGACCGAGCGCCCGAATGTTGAAACTGTTGGTATGCCTACAAATTTTCGCATTATTTCGGTTTCGGATTCATCAGTTTGCAAATGCAATTTATTTCGATTTGAAGCTAAACTACTATTACAGTTAAACTGAAACTATAAGGATGAACGTCAGTGGATTGGATACGTCTTATTTAACGAATATTTACGCTATGTATTGAACGTATTGCTGCTTTTATGAATTGTGTCAAAACCGCACCGAGACCACAAGCACAAGCATCACATCTAAATACCTAACCAACGGGTCCAACACTAATTACTCAATATAAATTGCTAATATCCTCACGGAAATCGAACCTACGTGCCATAACTCAGTGGGATTAATAGCCACGAGGTTATATGAGGTTTTATTGTTGTGTTTAAATAGCTGCGGTATAACGGGATTCTAATGAAGCTTGATGGTTGGTTGGATATATGAGTTGTAAAAGCTATTAGCATAATCTTTAGGGAGTCGTATAAAGCTAAGGTGCAATGGTTAGGTGGTTTGGCTTTCGTTATTTTTATTACATAGGCTAACAGGCCATAGGCTAACACCTGATGGAAAGAGGTCACCAGTAAACATTTACAATCTTTTAGTTATTTGACACGAATCCAGGGATGAGAGAAAGATGTTTATGACCATGTAACGATACATTTAGCAAATCAGATATCAGCAGAATATTTACCTACATATTCTGTCGTCCGATTCAAATTGCTTGTTAATTGTTGTTGTGCTTCATTTATTTATTATAACTATACTTCCAATTGACAGCGGGTCTATTATGGTCGTGTTTATCTTGTGGATAAACGTGGATGAAACAACTGTCACCTTCTGACCAGTAAGTAAGTGCAAGAGAGACGGATGCTTTATCCGTAGTTCCACTGCGATTAAGGCAACCATAATGACATTTACAAAAACACTGTCATTAATACTGATAGTATCCACTGTAAACCAAACGTGGCACATCGCATGTCAATTTTATTTAAAACCAACACTGTCACGAAATGACCTAAATAGCAAAAAACCTGCATACTTAACTCGCGTGTCGCACACTCGTTTATCTAGCTGATATACGGTAAAAATGCCACTGTGTCCGATAGGAGCCTATTCTCCTATTATATTTCATACTCCTGGCAATTTGTGGTCATCTAACTCAAAATAATTAATACGACGACTGGCGTTTAAGACGTTATTGTCAATTTTAATATAAATAACAAGGCGATAGTAATAAAACAGGCGTAAAGGGCAAGTGCTACAGGGTGCCCTTTGTATTAACTGATTATCGTTTGGCCACCGATATTAGAAAATATAGAGGCGATGTGTTGACATAATAATTATAATGGTTTTGTAATCGTGATAGCGCTCTATAAACATTTTTCGTGTTTGCTCACGTAAAGTTAAAACGGTATTTAATTTAAGCAGCTAGCAATTGAGCTTCGGTGGCCTTGTGACTTAGGGTGTCGACTCGTGATCGTAAGGTACCAAGTTCGAACGAACCCCAGCCGTCGCCATGTGCCAGTGAGTTTCTGACTTAAGTCCGGAAAAACATCGCAAGGAACACATTCGGACATTTGGTTGTGTAAAAAGGTCACTTGCACATCAGATCGTTAAGGGTCGTTCATTTAATCTTTATTCTCAGGGTTGCATTGGCAACGCATTTGCTATCTCAAATTTCAAATTGAAAACCTCGGAGTACACTTATCAATAAGGTGGCCTCTTGGAGAGCCTCGGAGTCCACTTATGAGATCTTTTGCCTTTTCCATGCGATAGCAAAAAAATTATGATAGCACTCTTGACATGTAATTTATCTGAATGTAGTCGCGCTACTTAATTCTTGTCCACTGTTAGTCAATAGTTCGTTATTTCTTGTATTAACTGATGTTCTCTTTTGCAGGTACGTATTTTTGACGAGTTCCGTTTGGGTGACCTGAAATTGTGAAGTAAGTCTTTATAGTCTAGTAAGTCTTTTTGTCTAGTAAGTCTTTATAGTCTCGTAAGTCTTTTTGTAGATTAGTATTGCTTTCACTGTACCAACTTTTATTATAAGAGTGTACATGCTTCGCCAACAAACTGTTCCGCAGTTTGGCGAAATTTTGTAAAATATTTATTATATTTTGTACTTTAATAACAATAATAATAACCCTGTAACTCGCATAATAAATGTCATTTTTAAAATGCCTTTGCAATACTAGGAGAGATGCGTTGTCGGCCTTTTAGAAAATATTACGCTATGTTTCGTAGAAACTTTATTCATCGTACAGTAAAATTATCTACGACTAAATAGAAAGCACATTTCTTTCCAGCTGACCTAGTTATCGTTTTATAAGGACAATAGCGGGATATATGCGGATATATCCGTCCAGGAAGACGTTGACATGATTAGCGATAATGTCGTGACAAATATTGGCTTATCCTTATTTGTGTCATCTTTGATATCTCGATGAAAGCGGGGAACTTAATTTGTTCGTCTCGAATTTGCGGTTTTTGTGGGGTATAGACATTTATTGCTCAAGTATTTGTGACTTGATTTAGCAATTTTTTTCATTTTAAGTAAGAAGGAGATTATTAAATAAGGAATATAAAACAAATATGCAAATAATTACAAAGGAAAACTAGAAAAATAACTTGTAAATGGGACTCTTCCGACAGTGAATTTTACAACAGCTAGACTAAAGAGCATGAACATTTTCGAAAACCTATTGTACCTATATAAACTTTCATTAGTATAAATTTACTAACTTATTGTATTTAATCTTTATCACACAAAATGAAAACTTTCACGTAATATATTAAAGGCGAACTTAGAAATGCATTAGGGCATTTTCTACCAGATAACTTTAGGAAGAAGCAGAGATTTTTTAAAACATCTCGCCACTAAATTTCCTCTAAAGTAAAATACTAAAGTACTTCAGTGAAACAGGCAAGAACATGTTCGCTTTCCACAACTTCGCCCCAAGTTTTTAATTCTATGAAATATTTATTCTTTGCCGCAAACTTTTGCACTTTATTCAGTGCTGTAAAGCCACTGCAACTTGCAGTTAGTTGTGGCGTGCATCCTGCTCGAACTACCTGAGTTAGAGGGAGACACGCCTGTCAGGAAACTAGTCATGGACCTTTATGTACAGCTGTTTAGATGAGTTTTAAAAACAGTAGTGATTAATGAGAATGTTAGTGATACACAGACGGAAAGACTGACAAAACACACAATAAGGTCATATAGGAGACCATCATCGTTTGACCTAATATTCTTTGTCCTAACGCATCACAAGTCCGAATTATCATTTGCCTTAAACTGGTTTACAGTTGAGTCAGACAACTTTTTAATTTTTGTAAAAATACGTGTGGTTAGGTTATCGTTGTATTATAACAACACTAACGGTCGCACGCAGAGATGTCAATTAATTTTTAAGTTTGATTAAAGTTGCTGCTGTCACTTTCTTTGCTATAGTAATAGAATAAGACAACACGTCACTTTGACAAGCATTAAATTTAATTGACGTCTCTGAGTGCGGCCTTAAAAGTTACAGAATTCAGGCGGAAATGGTTTTAGGATAAACAATAATTCGGACTAACTATGCATTAGGACCAATGACAATTCATCATCATCATCATAATTTCAGCCGATAGACGTCCACTGCTGGACATAGGCCTCCTCCAAAGTTTGCCACAAGGACCGGTCCTGCGCCGCTTGTATTCATCGGTTTCCCGCAATCTTAACCACGTCGTCGGTGACAAGTAGGATTTCCTATATAGATAGACCCAGGTCATATATTTATCCGTCTTCTCACAAGTTCTCAAGTGTGCTTTGTGAAATAACTTTCCTACCTTGATTTTCCTTATACATAAGGTATCTTATTACAAGACAAAAATAGAGCGCTAAAACTTCAAGCCTTTGAAAATACGTTTGCTAATCATCCGTCTAATTTTCTAATTTTCATCCTGTAACTCTATTCGATAATTCATTGGATATTACTCGTAATTTTGATCGCTCCATACAAAAGACTGCAATCGCCGAGATGAGTTGAATACTGTTCAAACTCTTTCTAAAAGGTTGGATGTGAAAACCCAGTTAGTTTAACAACATAAGATAAAGTCTTGATTCTTTTTCCAGCGTTTTCTCGTATTCTCTACGCTTTATCTCTAAGGTTACTATAGCTACTTATTAAATAAAGCTATCTGTGGGCGGACAGTACTGCCCGGTCCAAAAAAACAGGCAATATAGGTGTAGGAGAGGTGTAGGGGTGTGAAGGCGTATTATATAAAGGAAACTAATGAACGGCGTATATTTTAAATAGGTAAATTCGGAAATATCGAGTTAGCTCTGCAGCTTATTTTGATGAGCTCATCCGTAGGTCCAAGACAGCCGTCTGTCACAACATAGGAAACATTTTCTATTCTTCATTTGAATACAAAACCATAAAGAAGAGGTAGATGTCAACCAACCTCTACAATAGCCATAAACTAATGTGGTGACGACGGAGTCAATGTTAAGTTCTAATATGGTCCTGATTCCCATTTTT
Organism: Tortrix viridana; assembly: GCA_963241965.1. NCBI lineage: Eukaryota > Metazoa > Arthropoda > Insecta > Lepidoptera > Tortricidae > Tortrix > Tortrix viridana. Next base: position 3,209,029 of record OY725196.1, on the reverse strand, counting down.
ATTGAACCTTTAACTACTAGCCATACAAGCAATACCTATGCACATCAAAAAAAAAAATACAATTCCATACATTCCTTTTTGCCAAGGGTAGTAAGATTGATTATCGTACTACGAAAGAAAATTTAGATGAAAAGAAAAAGTTCATCACGTCTCCATTTCACCCTGTATATAAAGCCCAATAGCCGCCATTTTTGAACCGTGCGCTAGAATCCGCCGCTCCTTTAGAACGGACGATGCACTGCATTGTCACTCGGGTTTTTCTCACACAATGTTCCCTCACCTTCGCTTATTAGATCCCACCTGTACCACTTACACCCACTCACCAACTTTAACAAACGTTACATACAAACGCAACGTCCAATGCGCGCTAAATTTGCTTTTTCTTAGAGTGGTAGCTTTAAATGTGAAGAAAACCAGCAATGGATAGCAAGGTTAGTGTTAAAATTGTTAATGGTTCAGTTGCGGAATGAGAGACGTCCTTCCGCTGTTGATTGTGTTTGAAGAGTACAAGTCAATAATAGTACTTAATTTTCTTCAGCCCTGTCTAGTTTTATTTGAACTCCTGTCGCAATAATAAACTGGGGAATGCGATCGGCTCGCCACTGGTTTCTGTTGTTGCTTTAGAACGAAAGATATTGAGTTATAAGTGGTAATGGAAGCTGCGTCGGTGTAGAACTAGTTTTTTGCGTTGTTATGTTCATTTCATAAAGTATTAATTTGATTTGGGTTGTCATTAAGAATGGCTGGCCAATGTGGTCGAAGAGTTTTCACATAACAAATCAATTATTGGGGAAGTGGGCAGAGGACAAATAAAAGCCAGATAAATTATTTAATAGATTTAGTTAAATTGATAACTAGCTATATTTATTTATTATCATATATAGCACAAGCACAAATGGCAGACTTAGTCGCCCTAAACACCAAACAGAAAATTCACAATGTAACCCCACTTTACAATAATAATAACAACAAATTAATCTCTATTATAAGTATGTAAAATTGTACATCATTTTAAATAACTTTCACATTCGTTTAGAGTTTCGATTGTATCAATACACTTGCAAATTTTTTTAATATTAAAAACAACATTCATATCTTGAGTAAAATGTTTCGATTACACCGATTTGCCGCTCGATGCAATCGATTTCTTCTACATATCGCTTATCAATCTATTATCGAATACTTCAAGGCAAGATTGAATAGGCATTTTCTGGGTAAGCGTGTACCATCTTCGACCTCGTCGTCTCTTCACATCAGGTGAAACCGAGCTCAAACGCAAACCCATTTCTGATTTAAAAAAAACTTCGAACTGATACACCATCCTAAACATATCGCAACACAGCAGTGCATTGTTGTGTTCCGGAGTGGGGATAAAACAACCGGTGAGATGCCTCTATCTTGTTCCTCAGGATTGGCAGCGCATGTGCAGTCTTAGAGCCCCTTCACATCTAGCGTCTTTTGAGCGTCGGCGTCCGCGCCACGCCTGCGGTAGCGGGTAGCGGGGCGAGGGGATTGCCATTGCAGGATGCCGACGCTCAAAAGACGCTAGATGTGAAGGGGGGGATTTCAGTCTTGCGATTGCTTGTCTATGGGTCTCAGATCTCTCAAATGGAGTCCGTTTATTGTATTATACAAGCATTTATTTAACTTGCAATGTTTGTTTGTTTGTGTATGTCAAATCTTGCAACTTATTGAACCACTTCCCGGTCTCCGATTGAGCTGAAAGGTATACCTACGTAACTTTGGTGACAACGCAATAATATGGTACCATGGGGCTGGTCTGATCATGCATTCGGAAGGTGGCCATAGGACGACCACGAAACAAGATAGCCCCGCCGTGTTTGGGCTCCTTGGATTTGTCTGTTAGAATTTCTTTTAACACGTTTAATTAGTTTATCGTTAGTCCTTCGGGAAATATTGTTTTCTACAATAAATGTGTTGCCATGTTAAACTGTCTTAATACCTAAATTCATAAACATCGATTTAGCGGTCTAGCCGTGAAGGGTGTAATAAACAAGAGACGGAGAAACTTACTTTCTCTTCCCTACTAATATTACTTGAATACGAAAGTTCGTCTGTCTGTTTGTTCCTCCTTTACGGCTAAACCACTGAACCGATTGTAATGAAATTTAATATGGAGATAGTTTGAGTCCCAAAAAAGGGAAAATTTGATAGTTTCTTCAGGAAAACAGAGAGAGAGGTGACGCATGGCGAAACTTAAAGGGATCCTAGCTGGTTACGGAACCCTAAAAACAGCCATGTACTTGTTTTGTAGTAGGTACATAAAAATGTACAAATTGAAATCTAAAACGACTGGCGACTGTCCTAGACGCACCCTTACAATTTTTAAATAAAAAAAAAGCAGGGACAATCTCACTCAAATTGACCTAGTCCCAAACTAAAGGCTTGTACTATGGATACTAGGCAACGATATACATACTAATATAAGATAAGATAAAAAGATAAAAGATATTTATTCAGTAAGTAGGCCGCACGGGCACTTTTACACGTCAAAAATCTACCAGCGCTTCCCAAGAGGAGACCACTGCTGAGAAGAAGCGCCGCAAGAAACTCAACAGTTAGTCATTTTTTAATAAAAAATATAACAATGTCACTACTTATTCTAGCATTATATAAAACTGTAAAAATAATATTAAATATCTGCGTAGTTTTGCAGGAAAACATGTCAGAATGACTACGAGAAAATTTATATATATATATATCACACAAAACAGTTTTGACATGTCTTCCTACATAAACCGTGTCCCCTAGACAAGATACAGCGTTTACATGATTTTTATGAGGTATGTACGAGTAGTAGGTAAGCTATTGAACATGAAACATTAGTTAATTTTCTGGTTTAGGCCAAGCATTTTTGTCCGTTAAATAGTCCTCGACCCTATAGTACGCCTTTGACATCAACGACTTTTTCAAGTAATTTTTAAGTGCTGGAAGGGGTAACTCTAAAACTACGTCGGGTAATTTATTATAAAAATGAATACATTGACCTACAAATGATTTATATACTTTACGGACACGAAACTTTTTTATGGTAATTTTATTTTTATTCCTAGTATTTATATTATGTATATCAGATTTTTTTACGAAAGAGTCTAGGTTCTTAATAACATACATAATATTTTCATAAATATATTGGGATGCTACTGTTAAAATATTAATTTGTTTAAAAAGTTCTCTTAATGAATCACGGGAATTTAAGTTATATATAGAGCGAATGGCCCTTTTTTGTAACACAAATATAGTTTGTATGTCAGCTGCTTTTCCCCAAACCAGAATACCGTATGACATAACACTATGAAAATAACTATGATAAACTAAGCGAGCTGTCTCAACATTGGTAAGTTGTCTAATTTTCCTAACGGCGTAAGCGGCCTTACTTAATTTGCCTGCTAGAACTGCTATATGGGGACTCCATTGCAAATTATTGTCTATAGTTATGCCTAAGAAAAGTGCCTTATCTACCATTTCTAAACACTCGCCATTAAGAAAAATACTAGAATTTACCGGTTTAACATTAGGCAAAACGAACCTAACACATTTAGTTTTCTTAGCATTGAGTAGTAAGTTGTTACTCGTAAACCATACTTTATAGATAAATACATACTTAAATAAATAGTAAACATCCATGACTCAGGAACACACAAATATTCGCCCATACCGGGATTCAAACCCGGGACCGCTAGCTTCGTAGGCAGGGTCACTGCCAACTAGAGTTGAGCAACCGATTATTCCGACTGTCAAAATCATTACACTTCGTTTGGCTTCAAGCAGTCCGGTAACAAGTATTTCTCACGTATTTTCTCACTCAACGTAAAGGTACCGTGTCAATTGAGACAGACGTTTCCAATAAAATATTTATCTTTAAGTGGCCAGTTTTTTCCAATAAGCGAGATGGATCACGTGCAGTTGACGGGGGTCCGAATGGGGGGGGGGGGGCAGGTTATTGGCTCATGGACCTGATGCTGCGAATTTCCAAGTTTGGGGAACCTTCAGTCTTGACGTGTAAACGTGCCGATTGGATAGTGAGTTATTTTGGTTTGTAGTTTTTTTTATAAAATATTTCACATGTTTATTGTTAACTCTTCTTCAAAAAGTCTACCTCCAATCCAGCTACCGTTATTTGGACTGAACAACTCGCAACTTTGTGTGGAAAGTTCAAGTCTCTTAGTGCCGCGGTGTGAAGTTAGGCGCATGTTGTTAACCCGACCAAATTAGGGAGTCGTATTTATTGCTAAAATACTATTAATAAAGACATCTCCAATAGTTTGGTCGGGTTAACAGGCCGCTAACTTCACACCGGTACAAAATGTAAATATTTCGCAAATACAATTTAATTCCGTAAACTTACACAAAGATAACTTCCCGTTGAACGCAATAAAGTAAACGGTTAAATCCTTGATTAGAAACCCAATTTTACTTTACGGGTTAAGTTTGATAATAAACAAAGTTATTACAACGGAAGTTTGAATCAGTCAATGCCAGCGACGAAGCGTCTTCCCTGGATTTGTTGTTCGAAATGTTTGAAGGTTGACTTTCGATGTCTTAGGAAGGTCGCATACCGCGACTTTTTGCAGCGATTCAGTAGCGATGCATCGCGGTACACCCTCGCACACGTAAACACGATTCTCCATCGCTACTACGCGATACAGCATCGATGGGTAAATTTCTGGGCGTTTCAACAGCCGTCATTAGTGTCTTCAATATATTGACGAATCAATGACACTACAGCAACTTCTGCTATGTTATTGTGTTAATGCATCGTCGTTCAGTTCTACTCAGTCGATGAATACTCAGTTGAATGTCATTTACCCACCTTGACGGACGACGTAAATTCGCCGGCTATTCATCGACTGAGTAGAACTGAACGACTATGTGTCAACAGAATAACATAGCTGATGCTAATACAAACTACAAACTACACCGGCTCTGCTTCTGTTTACATCAGAAGTTGCTGTGGTGCCATTGATTTCGTCAATATATTGAAGACACTGATGACGGCGGTTGAAATGCCCGGAAAATCCTGGTACAGCCGCGATACAGTATCGATACGATCGCGATGCAGAATTGTATCAGACGCGATGCCGCATCGATGCAGCTGTGCGCTGTAGCATTTCTTTAGACGCTACTAAGGTCGCTGTCAATAGAACTTGGAAATGATGTAAAGAAATTAGTACTGTTTGACACATAACCTCAAATATTCACCAAGCGTGTTTTTATTCAAAATAACGTATATTGAATAGTAGTTATTTCATCTTGAACTTAATATGAATATAATGATCTAGTGTATAAATCATTGCAAAGACCTCACTTGATCTTTAAAGTATGTGATTATCGAGTAATCATGGTGAATTGGTCCGTTTAGTTTTGTTTACATCGTTCACAAGTTCTATTGACGGCGACTTTACGTTTGTATTAATACAAAGCCACTGTATCGCTTCTGTAACAAATGGCGCTACTGCGTCGCTTCAAAACGTCACGGTGTTCGACCTCCCTTAGTTACTTTTTGCTTCAATAAAGGTAATTGAAATTGACAGGAAAAAGGAAGAAAACGAAATAATAGCGATGTAGGCTGACAGGTTAAATAACGGGCTGGTCGGTATCATGCGCGGCGGGGGGCGATCTCCTAATACATTGCGTGTGATGCCAATTAACCGCTGTACTGTGAGCGTCGGTCCTGGCCACGACTTTGAGCGACCAGCGGAGCGGCAAGCGAATTTTCTAATACATTGCGTGTAACGTCAACTAACCGCTGCGCGGTGAGCGTCTCGACCGAGCGATGAAGAGGGAATTCGCTCGCCGCCGCCGCTCAAAGTAGTGGCCAGGCTGGTAGAGAGAACTCACTCACCCGTAAACCACTTTTTACAGGAGGTTGTGACGTCACAATTACAAATCTCTATTGTCAAATATCAAGGTTTTCGAATATTTAAATATTACAGGGAACACAAAAAATCAGTCCCATTTTGATATTTCCGTGTAGATGGCCGGAGTTTTCTCGTGGTCAGTGTTAAATAATTAATCTTCAAGTACCCTATCGGTGTTGCCTTAATAACTCAGGCCTATATTAATAAACTCATCTCGACTGAGATCCCCGTCTCAAGACACGTCAAAGTAAACGTCAGTACATAGAAAACTGTCATTTTGAACGCATCTTGTGACATCATCTCAGCCAAGATCGGTTTATTAACACGGCCCTAAGATTAAGAATATTGAACAGGCACTTGTTCCATGTATACATAAATGTATATAGTTTAGTTCCCCATATATTGCTGAATGTTAAAGACTTTTAAAAACTGTATTCCCGTTTTGATCACTCCCCAAACAACACTGTATTTATTTCTAAATAAGAACTAGTCACGAAAATACGAAAGCTCTCATCTGGAATTGCCCGATACCCGGGATACCGGGATTCCGGTAACACATTTATTTCCGCCATTTTGCTGGTTATTTCGACCGGGGCTGACCGGCGAACATATACGCCAAATCATCCAGATAATATAAAATATAGACTAACTTATCGTCTGTGAGTTTGTCTGCAGATCAAAAGCGTCATGAAACGTCCACTGCAGTGTTTGTATTTTATCCGGGGAATATACAGCCTATTGACTAGCGTAGAGGCGTTCCAGTTCAGTCCAAAGGGTTAGCTGCATTTTTTTTTTAATAAACAAAAAATTAGATACAAATAGTTTAGCCAAACTGCAAAGCAGTTGATGGCGAAGACAGCACTCTTTTTTATTTTTATTTTTTTATACCTACTCACGTTAAGTGTTCCAGGGTCTCCCACCGTCCCAATAAATGGCACTATATTCTATACATTCGGAGTAATGGAGTTTAAAAGGCGTTCGATTTGCGTATTAAGTTTTAATTTTGCGTGATCAGTTTACGTTACCACGGTATTTCGGACCACTTACTACTTAGAAATTTTTAAGAGACTCCGTATCCATGGTAAACATTTGTTGCACGCAACACATGTAGCAGAGTTGAATTGCTGTTGCTGAGTTAAAAAATGCTTTCGCTCGCCGGACGGAAACTTGTCAACACGCACTCTGCAACATGAGTTACGTGCAACAAATGTTTACCATGAATACCATTCGTTACCTGTGGCTTAAATTATGTGATTTCTTTCCTAGTGAGTGTTAATGGTCGGTCGTGATCTCTTTCTATCAGGCTAGCTTGTTTGTTTCCTCTATATAGTATAAAAAATATATATTTTGTATGGTTTAATAACTATCCTCCAGTTGTATGGCAGCCGACTTACCAGTAAATGCCCGTGTGTTATGCCCGGGCTTTTGTTCCAATACCCGGACAGTGTAGATACAACTTTAATTAAAATAACCACAACACAAAAAAAAACGGATTTTTGTAATCTCCTTGTGGATTTCACGTGTTTACGGAAACGAAAAAATGTACGTAATAAAAACCGGTAAAGTGCCAGTCAGACTCGCACACGAAGGTTCCGTACCATCGTATAAGACAAGATACAGCTATTGTTAAAGTCGAGCAAAAAAAGCCGAGACAATCACGTTTCTTGTAACAGTTGTAACCCTTCTTTAATTTTTTTTCATTATGGACGGATGGACAGCGGAGGTTTCGTAATAGGGTTCCGTTGGCCCCTTTGGGTACGGAACCCTGAACACCAACAAAGTTACAAGGAAACACAATTTACGCGAACATCGGGCAAAAGGTACCTACCTAAATTATCTGTGAAAGTCAATTAACTAATGGAACTCTTTTTCAGAATATCTTGCAAATGAAAATTATTAAATTCTCCTAAATCAAAGTAACTGACGTTAATATTATTAGAATACATTTTACAACTCAATTATTAATATTAAAACAAGTCCAACTCTGTGTACATTTTGAGTGAGTTATTATGACATTGTTTAGTTATCCTTCACAATTAGAAATAAAACTAGTTTAACTAATTGGAATGGATTGGGAAACTTTTTGGTGTAGGTAGAGTTAATAATTTATGACTTTTATGAGAAAGTTTGAATAAGTTTTTATTTGATTTTAATTATTTAAAGCCTCGCTAAATCTATTAAGTACTTTTATAATCCCTACTTATTAATATTACGAGTATAAATGCGAAAGTAACTCTGTCTGTCTGTCTGTGTCTCTGTTACTTTTTCACGCTTAAACCGCTGAACCGATTTAGATGAAATTTGGTATGGAGATAGTTTGAGTCCCGGGGAAGGACATAGGATACATTTTATCCCGGAAATCATCCCTTAAGGGGGTGAAAAGGGGGGGTGGAAGTTTGTATGGGGAATCAATCATTTCTTAAGTAAGGTACGAGTATGTATATACAATTTAGTATGGAGATAGTTTGAGTGCCGGGTTAGGGCATAGGTTACTTTTTATTCCGGAAAATTGGAGTTCCCGAGGGAGCAGCGATAAACGACTTCTACGCGGACGGAGTCGAGGGCAAAAGTCAGTTATCAAATTGGTAGCATGTAAAAATGTGGGAACGTTAAGCAATTTTAAACAAATACATTACGGTTTTAACTGGGTGATATGGAAGGCCACATTACACGTCAAACGGCCATATTTTGTTGTTCAGTTCGCCATCAAATATATCTGTACATATCAGAGTGGTCAAAAATATCTGAACATGCACACGGAGAAAAAAAGCTAGTTACGTGTAACAGAATATTGTATTATATGTGACAACTATACACACGTTTTACACATTAATATAAAATTCAACTTCTGTACACCATAATTTCTAGTACCTATTTACCTAGGAAAGAAATTTTGTGTAGTATACAAAATCTGTTGGACGCTAAATGCATATTTTACTCTGTAACTATTAGATAGTAACCACCACAATATCAAAGTTTTCGTGTACTAGAAATATTTTAACTAGAATATTTTAGTATTAACAAAAATATGACTTGTTGTCATGTCATTAAAATAAAATATGTTAACCATAGCTAAAATCTGTTTTCCTACACCAGAATCATATAGTTGTCACATATAATACAATATTCTGTTACACGGAACTAGATTTTTTTCTCCGTGCACTCTAACGCCTTGACAATAGAGTCGTGTTCAGATATTTGTGAGCACCTTGTTTGCTGCAATATATATGATGGCGACTGTACAAAAAAGTGAAATCGTAATTTTACTTTAGGCGTTAAGGCCCATGAAGGCTATAAACATACTCCATTTATTTCTTGTTTAATTTAAACTATATCCATGTTGCCAACCGTCGCCTTCGGTTAAATAAAAATAAATAAATAAAACATAATTTATTTTAGTCTGGTCTGATCCCGTTTAGGTATAATGGAGTGTGTGAGAACCATCGTGTGCTAGAGGTGTCGCTGCGGAGGGGGCTGTGCGCCATCATTTATAGGGTTGACAGTCACAGGATCCACGTGTAGTTGCCATCTAAATATATAAAACAAAGTCGGGTTAGCTGCAACGGCTAGACGGATTTGGATGAAATGTTGAATGGAGATAGCTTATACCCGGTGTATAAGGCTGTAGCTGTACCTTGGGTCATCAAATGAAAGCCAGTCTTGACAACACTTACAATAAGTACTTTATTGCATTTGACAACCACATTTAATATTACTAGTTGGTCTTATAGATCTGGGGGAACATTCCGTTGGCGCGATGTAGGATTCCACCCTAACGTAACAGCGCCATCTAGCGAACCATTGTGACGCTATCCATACACGGGTAAAAAATATTTTACAATATTACCAGATTTTATTGTAGTTATGATTCTGGTGTAGGAAAACAGATTTTAGCTATGGTTAACAGATTTTATTTTAACGACAACAAGTCATATTTTTGTTAATACTAAAATATTCTAGTTAAAATATTCTAGTACACAAAAACTTTGATATTGTAGTGGTTGCTATCTAATAGTTACAGAGTAAAATATGCATTTAGCGTCCAACATATTTTGTATACTACACAAAATTTGTTTCTTACGATACTAGGTAAATCGTAATAGGTACTAGAAATTATGTTGTACAGAAGTTGAATTTTATATTAATGTGTAAAATTTATGTATAGTTGTCACATATAATACAATATTCTGTTACACGTAACTAGATTTTTTTCTCCGTGTAGATACTACTTAGACACCCGGGATTAGCATATAGGATACTTTTTATCCCAAAAAATTTAGTAGGTCCACGTGGACGAGTCGCGGGCAAAAGCCAATAAAGCTGTTTAATTTTGGTGTCTGTGTTGCCATTCTTTTTATGATGTTTAATCTTTGTTTTGTTTTTTTTTTCTTATGATCGTCGAATAAATGTTTGTGTTTCTTTTAAATAATATTAGTAGGATACGATATATTCTCGGAGCCAACCCTAGCCGCGTCCGCTCTTGCGAGTTAGCACTTTTATACTGGGCTCAGCTTCCTTCCAGAGAATAGCTTAGATTTATTGTTTTGTACATTTCTGTTTCATAATATTTCTGTTTCACAGTTCGTCTGCTCCGAGGATTATGTTTTATTTATTTATTTTTATTTAACCGAAGGCGACGGTTGGCAACATGGATATAGTTTAAATTAAACAAGAAATAAATGGAGTATGTTTATAGCCTTCATGGGCCTTAACGCCTAAAGTAAAATTACGATTTCACTTTTTTGTACAGTCGCCATCATATATATTGCAGCAAACAAGGTGCTCACAAATATCTGAACACGACTCTATTGTCAAGGCGTTAGAGTGCACGGAGAAAAAAATCTAGTTCCGTGTAACAGAATATTGTATTATATGTGACAACTATATGATTCTGGTGTAGGAAAACAGATTTTAGCTATGGTTAACATATTTTATTTTAATAACAACAAGTCATATTTTTGTTAATACTAAAATATTCTAGTTAAAATATTTCTAGTACACGAAAACTTTGATATTGTGGTGGTTACTATCTAATAGTTACAGAGTAAAATATGCATTTAGCGTCCAACAGATTTTGTATACTACACAAAATTTCTTTCCTAGGTAAATAGGTACTAGAAATGATGGTGTACAGAAGTTGAATTTTATATTAATGTGTAAAATGTGTGTGTATAGTTGTCACATATAATACAATATTCTGTTACACGTAACTAGATTTTTTTCTCCGTGTACATAACAGCCATTTTCGGCAGGTACGCATCAATTCTGCTTAAGCATGCGTACACTTCATACAAAACAACCATTTTCTATAGACAAGGAATCTCGCCCGAAGACTCAGCCAATATATGTTTCTATGATCTGAGCCTAAAACTTAGATAAAGAGGAAATATTTTTTTTTTTCTATGTTTATAACGAATAAACTCAAAAACTACTGGACCGATTTCAAAATTTTTTTCACCACATTTATAATGAACTTTCAGGGTGGACATAGACTATATTTTAATTTACGAAAGTGCTGACTCACCTTAGACAAAGTCGCGGGTGAAAGCTAGTAAGTTATAAAGAAATCGAAGTACAATCACCACATGGGATTGTTGAGCCACCATAGAACCCTGTCATAATGACAACGTCAAGTCACTCAAAAGAAATTACGTCAAAATTTTCCGTCGACTTTCTGTGAGAGGGTTCTATAGTGGCTCAACAATCCCGTGTGGTGACTGTACAAAACTACACCATTTCAAAATATTTGTAAAAGTTTGACTCGTGAAGGATTCGAACCTCCGTCTCCGATGGCTAGTTATTTTACACCCATTTAGAATGCGTCTGAAAATCGGCGCTCTGACCAACTGAGCTAACGAGTCTGTTGAACGGCTCGTCGAAAAATGCAGCCGCATGCGAAAATATGGCGTCACAGGGTCACACTGCATCGGTGCATGACTCACAGCAAAACATGTTTGTGATTCTTATCATTTACTCAATATAAATATAGCAAAAGCAGTAAAGAAACTACGAACAAACGTTCGAAACGTCGCACTCGCACAGACGCACCATTCGTCTCCACGCGACACCCGCCACTGACAGCACTGCCATGTCCGCTTAGAGGTCTCGTTGAGACGTGCGTCTGTGTGAGTGCGACACGTTTCGAACGTTTGTTCGTAGTTTTTTTACTGCTTTAACTATATTTATACTGAGTAAATGATAAGAATCACAAACATGAAAATCATCACAAATTGTTTTTTAACTTGGTTATATAATTATATAGCAACCGACCCTCGCTTTGCTCCGGGTACTATTATATACTTACATAATCCTTCCGTGAAAAATTATCTAACTGATGGTGAAAACCGCCTTAAAATCAGTTGCGTACATACAAAGGGACAGACGGCGGGAAGCGACATTGTTTTATACTAAGTAGGATATGTTATTAAAATTAAACCGCCATTTGATGTATCCAATGCAGCAAATGCATTAATCGGCTGCAATCGCGATCAAATGGCGAGCGCTCCGCGGAGGATAGTCCTAATTATCAAATAGAACTAATGTGGCATGCTATAAATTAGGCTGTTCGTCACACCCTAGCCTATAAAATGTACGAAAATTATATAATATTAATAATAATAATCCAGCCTATATACGTCCCACTGCTGGGCACAGGCCTCCACTCACAATGAGAGGGTTTGGGCTATACATAGTTCCCACGTGGACCCAGTGCGGATTGGGAACTTCGCACACACCGTCAAATTGCTTTGCAGGTGTGTGCAGGTTTCCTCACAATGTTTTCCTTCACCAAAAAGCTCATGGTAAATTTACAAATTGTATTTCGCACATAAATTCCGAAAAACCCGGGCTCGCTGGGGTCGAACCTACGACCCTCTGCTTAAGTAAGAGTCGTCAGGTCGAACCATTAAGCTACCAGGGAAATATTAATATGATGAGACAATCAACGCTAAAATTGCACAATTATATGCGGTCAATTAATTATTAAACTATAGTCAAGCTTAACTATAAATCAAATATAGCCCCTAATGATATCCAACTAATATTATAAATGCGAAAGTTTGTGTGTGTGTGTTAGTTTGTTACTCTTTCACGCTGCAACGGCTGGACGGATTTGGATGATATTTGGAATGGAGATAGCTTATACCCTGGATTAACACATAGGCTATTTTACATCCCGAAAATGTTAAAAGAACGAAGTCACGGGAAGACACTATAGCGTCTGGACATAAAATAAGTATAGGTACGTAAGTAAATTCAGGATAACAGTAATATTCCTTTAGGATAACATTACCATTAAATTCCGTAACAACGTATGGGCAAGAAGATGAACCATATATTTACTAACTACCTATACAATTGTGACGTTCTCAATATAAAGGGACCTTATGGAGACAGGCGGTTACGTCATTTTTAAAACTGTTACCATAGTATTCGTATAGTTACGAGAATAAGAAGAGCGTAACTGCCTTCCTCGATAAGGTCCCTTTATATTGAGAACGTCACAATTAAATCTCTCACCAGGTACGACATGAACTTAGTTCTAATTCGGCAATTAACTTCACTTCAGCAATTAACTTTACAATCTTCCTCTTGGAAAGTTGTTTATACTCGTACAGAAACAAAAATAGATAGTATCAATCGAATTTCTAATTGTATGCTTTGTGTTCCTGTAATACTTTATATAATCAATAAAGAATCTGAATATGCATTTAGAGAGATGGCCTTTGTCCAGCAGTGGGACAAGAGAGGCAAATTATTAAATAATAAATTAGTAACACTAGTATATCGGTGTGACGTCCTCCCAGCCGGCCACTCAGAATAATTTAGCGGATGACATTCCTAAATTGCATTCGACCGCACGAGGACCGATACATTAGCGCTAAATATTTTCAATTATTATGCAATTTCACTGACATATTTATTCGTTAGTCATTTTAGTTACGCTAGGCAAATTAATTATATTCGTTGCGAAGCGGAAAATGCAAGTGTATTTTTATGTTGCTGGACAGGACATTTTTGTACAAAGGGATAGGGCAGTTTGCTTTATGTCGGATATTTGAAAAAGAGTAAGTAATCATTAATCTAGGCTCAAGATATGTCTTTGCCAAATTTTATCAAAATTTATTCATCACATTAAATATACAGACAGACACACTCTTTTGCATTTAGGGCCACTTGCACAATATATTGGACAATATATTTAGGTTAATTCTCAGTTTAGTTGTGCCAAAATGTATGAAATGTCAGTTTTAAATCCAGATCTCGACTTAACTTCTTCCTACCAGTGGCCCTAATAATACAGTGTGTAAATGGTATACGGGCGTTCCTTTTAACAGTGGTTAGTATAGCCCCTAATGAGCACATATATGCAGCTTTTGTTAAAATTAAATAAATAAAAAATAACCATACAAATAATTTAACACGCAATGTATAACAAACAATGCAACTAATTAAAAACTCAATTAATGATGTTTCAAAGTTAAGTATTATTAAAGCTGAGATTACTTAACTTCTAATAAGAACTAACTCTTTCATGCACGGTGCACTTTAAAATTCACTCAATTATATCGCTGAATTCTTGAGAACTGTAATTTCATTTTGATTTTAAAAATGCATTTTTAAAATCAAAATGAATCTATAATTGACAAGACATGCGTGACATCTTTACCACAATTTTTTGTGAGAAAAGTATTTTTTTATACATACCAAGAAGTTTGATTTACTTAGTTAAAAATACTTGTTTGGTGTTCAGATCAAAAAAGTATTTCTGTCTGACTCACACTTTATGTAGGTGAGTGAGAGAGCTACTTATTTGAAGTTGATATTCAGTACCGCGTTCTAAAAAGGATCCAATGAAATAAATTAAAAAAGTGTACTGACATTTGACAGTTTCAGTCAAATTGATAAGCACCATTGTTGTAAATACGTGATTTCATTACAAATAAATGCACTTAAAACACTTGCTCTCAACAGTGATACATGTGATAATACCTGTGATGAGTGAGAGTGTGAGCGATAACAATGTTATATGGATAGTTGACACACTAGACCGTGAACGTAAGTGCGATAAGTAACATGTCTAAATTAATCAAATGCAATAATACCATCCCAATCTCCAATTCTAAACTAGAATTCTTAAACTAATTTGTTTTGTGAGAAAGAGCTTTTAACTATGAATACCTGAGGTGAGGTGCCGAAATACACATTTTAACAAGTAAACATTACGTACTTACCTGACAGATGGACTTAAATGTACATTGCGGGTCGATAGTATGTTCAAAAATTAATAACTGTGTATACGTTAGCGTAATCAAAATAATTATTTCTGTTTATGATTAGTAGAGTCTTAATCTATTCGTCCATTTTTAATAAACGCCCGTATACCATTTACACACTGTATAAGTAATCATATTTTAATACTTTTTCAAACACAAACATTTTTAAAACGTATAACCACCAAACGTTAAGCCGTTCTGAAAACAAAATTAAATTGAACACTGGCAGCAAATAAAATTGGAACGTATGAAAACTGAAAGGGAAATTCCAATTCCCGTCCAATTGTTCCCTGTAGTTTGGGTAAACACTGAATAAAATTTCTAGCGCAAGCATCTTCGCACAAACCAGCTAACCACAGAATTTCCCATCTATACAAAATTCTCCAACATAAGCTTGAACTCAAACTGGTAATGTATCAAAACGAACGCGCTGTATGTGCTATGGTGTGATTTTTCTTCAAGGCAGCCATCTTGGCCACAAATTACTTACCGACAGAAACGTCATTCCATACTTAAATTAGCACATCATGTCGACATGATGCATCGGAGGCTGGCTTGTGTGAACCCTCTGTTAGCCTTATGTTGCGGTTGGAACGTCGTCGGCACTCCCGGAGAGTAATGATGCGGTTGTTGCCGTAATATCTATTTGAATTTCGAACTTTAATGCCGCGCTCGCGTTCGATGTAGTTTCCAAATTTAAAAATATCCGTTGGAAGTTTAAGTTGACTAGTTTGATGCAGTTTAAAGTGAAATTGGATACTGATATTCTTTAAAGCCCTTTAAAGTTTCAACGGATTTACTGTCAAATGGATTCGTTATGAGTTTAACTTTAAAATGCTAATGGAAGTCCTTTCAGCGTTCAGTAGTTCTGTAAAAAAATGGGAGGGACCTAACTTATTATAATGATACTTGTTTACAAATTGTGATAATGTTTCAATTTACGTGCACATAAACTTAGTGTTAAATAAAGAACCTATTTGGAATAACAGAACACCCATTAAATTCACAGGCGATTCGTGCCGAAAACCTTTTTAAACCTAGCACATAAGTAGTGCTCGGGTCTGCTTTACGCCCCACGATCGCGATATGATAAGTGTAGTATTTTATTAAAAAAATGATTCCGGTGACCAACGCAAGTGTCCGCGGCGACGTGACTTCCCTAGACCATGAGTTTTGATAGCTCTTTCGGTCAGCTACTTAACTGAGGAATGCGTCCAAATGTACCCGCCATCTCCGTTTAGGCCTGCCCCGGCTACGTCACCTAAGTCCATTCCGTTTGCGTGCACTATTTTTTAATCCCCATTTGAGTTATTTTATAGAGTGCCCTAACTTCTACAAAATAACCGAAAATAGCATCCAAAGCTACAGAAATTTCGACATTAATGCGATCAAGGGATTGACGGCGTTTGAAACACTCGTGGAATCCCCCATTTACAACTAACCAAAACTTTATTTTTACATAAGCGTCGGTCTGTAGTATTTTTCGTCGTGTCGTCGTCGTGACGTATAATCGCGCCAGTTATTTATGACCATTACACCACGGGCTCGTTGTTCGTATTTTATCGCGCTTTCAACGTTCGATTGCACTATTAGTGGATGCATACACACATACAACTATGTATTTATCGGCCGTGAAGAAAATGGGTACAATTTTCAAATATATTATAAAATTCTTTGTCGACCTCGACCGAGCGAAATGAGGTCTAAGAGTCAACTGAGTTGGCAACTGTATGTGTGCTTGTTTATTCCACGATACCTTAAGTTTGGTAGGAGAGTAGTTGAGGCAAATATTTCTTTTAATAACGTAACAAGGGTTGTCATTGTTTACTTTATTTTCTTAAAGTATAGTATTTGTTGGTTTATATGAACGAAAAATATAGTACGCATAGCAAAAAAGAGGTGTTTTATATTATTTGTAGTTCTAACTTATAAGTTATTAATGATTTTCATGATGAAAATAAAGTATTTTATGTGCTTTGTAAATTATAAACTACGACCAGCCAAAATATAGTATCTAAGTACAAGTCTCTTCCCCCCGTCTGTCCCTTTGTATGTATGTATGTACGCTTAGAGCTATAAAACTACGCTCTAAAACGGTTTTCACCATCAGTTAGATAACTTTCCATGTAAGGTTTATGCATATAATAGTACCCGGAGTGAAGCGAGGGCGTATCTCTAAACATGACCACGATCTGTCTGATTTTATGGAATTAGAGGAGAAATTTGCGGTCTTTGTCAAATTACTTATTAAAAAGTCGTCAGAATCTACTTGGTTTTGGGGGTTAAATCAGTAAGTCATACTGACCAACTTTCGCTATGGGACCAACCACGAAATCGCAAAAAAAATCGACCCTATACATTTTGGCTAGTCAGCTGACGATGTTTTGTACCTACTTTCAATATTGTCGGATTCTACATGAACGACTACAATTTCACATACCGAGCGTGGTTAAACCCGATAAGTTTAGATAATGAAAAATGCAATATTGAAGCTTCTAAATACGCCTTCGAAATTCAATATTCGAAAACGAATCTTCGCCTTACTTTTTCAACCTCGTATCTGCATTTTTTTTATACAGTTGGTAAACTGATTACATCATAAATTATTTCATAAAATGAAATTACCAACTGCAAGAAACAATTGCAGATACGAGGTTGAGAAAGTAAGGCGACGAAATCGGAACCCTCGATACATGGTGTCCTTGATGTCCTTTAAATAACAGAATTTTTCGTCAATTCCCAGTAACAGTAGGTACACTTGACACTTCCATATTGGACATCGAATTACCTAACAAGGTTGGCGCTTGGCGCTGTTTGCGCGAGATAGAAATTGTCTGTAGAAATCAAGAAATGCCACTTTGTTTCTTGTTAAATAAAATGCTTTATAAAATTCTACTATAAAAAAATATAGAAAAAAACAAAAAAAAAACTAGTTACTTTCACCTTTAAAAATAATAAGTTTCTTCAGTGTTAGCTTTGATGGTACCTATTTTGACATTGTATAAAATATATGTTTAATTACAATAACTTATTTTTCATGTTTTTGTTTTAGGTAAGCAACTGTTTCTAAATTTATAAACATCTAAAAGGGTGTACCGGCGCGGTAGGTGTTAATTATTTAAAACCATATTATGTTAATTACTTGTTATGTAATTAAGAACTGTATGAAAAGCCTCGATAGACGTCATCCTGTACCTATGGCTAATTGATCACTAATTACGGTACTGCACTCCAAAGTGTTAAATTTCGCAAAATGGCCACACCTATATATATAAATATATTTATATATATGTCTGGACAGACTTTGTAAGATTTTGAAATACTTCTTCTCGTATTCTTCAGGTTTAGGGATTATCTAGGTTTTACCGCGTCTAAATCAGAATTCGAGCGTCTCAATACATGTCCACAATAAAATTGTAAAATTTTACATATAAAGTGCAAAAATATGTTCGCGACTTTCATTTGTGAACATGAAGCGCGCTTCAAAGGTGCGAGAAAACGACATACCTACATCTTATTTCTGACACCTTTTAAAATACATTTTCTTGACAAAATATATTTTACTGCGGGTTCGGTGGAGTTATTTTTCAAAAATATTCAGTTTTGACATTTGCATTTCAATGTAATAATGAAGGTTTTATTGGATAGGTTATATTTACCATTTCAACCGTCGACGTAAAACACAGGAGCGATATTATGTGTCTGTCTGTAGCGTTGTAGCTCCCAAACAAACGAACCGATTTTGTTTTTTTTTTAAAGTCGACTTGATCTAGAGTGTTCTTAGCTAAGTTGAACATCCGTTGGACCAGTTACGGGTTATTTGTTTGCATATATCTTACTGTACCTTGGCATGCCATGAAATGTATACATATGTACTTTAAGAAATAAATATCATTAATTCATACATTATGTAAACTACATACTTATATTCTTGTATTTTATAGAATAATAACCGTTTAAGTTTCTGGCCCGAATGGAGCATGAAGCGCAAGAAGATATACTCCATATTACCGACGCGTAAAATAACCCTTATGTGGCCCTTATTTACTGAATAAATGACAGAAATTATTGAATTTAACTGGAGGTTCTTGTCATTATAAACCATATAAGCCAGCTATACTGTGAGCGTTTAATAAACATTTAATATTCTATATAATAGTATTGTAATTAAATATGATAAGATGTCATTGCAACTGCAATACTGCAATCCACTTAAAGCTTCATCGTCTTGCTCGTTTTCTAACTCTTCTCGCCGATTCTATCTAATTCATCGTTAATATCTAAATAATATTAATCTAAACACTCCATCTTATTGAACTAAATATTATCCGCAAAAGAAACAATAAAATCATCAGATATTCAGATATTATACCAATAACCAATATATCAGAAGCAAAAGGCATTCGCCGACACATTTACTACCAATAAGGCCTATAAGAAAATTGTCCGGAATTTCCTATATTAGTTTCCTAAACTATTGCTTTTCTAACGTTGAGGGTCCTGTACCACGACGCAACCAAAACACGACTTAACACCTCTAGTTCCTTTTACATTGCTGCTTGTATTATTCACAAATTTGATTTTTCCGTACAATAGAAAGCAATGGATGTTGATACTTTTAGTAAACACGTTAGATCGCGCATTGCAGGGAGATTTAGAGATAGGATTGATTCATGATCACAATTACCTTCCGATCTTGTTGCTACACTACCATCCGTCCATTTCAAATAGAGCTCCCTCTCCCCTTCGATCAGAACAAAACAAGGAGCTTCAAGGGTTGTTAAGAAGGTCTGAAAGGGTCAATATATTCTGGTTTGTCTCGACATGTGCGCGAGATCTGGCCGGTTAAGGATTTCTTAGGATTCCAGTTGCTGTACCGTGATTGATGTAGTTTTGTTCAAAGTGTTAATAAATCAAGTGCTTCGGTTGATTCATTGAATGTTTCTTGATGTGAGAGTTTGGGATAAAGTATTTTAATGGAGTTTTTTCTTGGCTTTATTGTTTCGGTCGATGCAATAAAACTGTTTACTGTTTAGTACTATAAATTTAACCATGTGGTATTAACTAATCGACTAAAAAACAAAAGGGATACTGAAGATGGTACTTTTTTTATTGCCATCGATGGACGAGCAAGCTGACGGGCCTTCTGATGGGAAGCGGTAACCGCCGCTTATTTCCACGTGGATTATTAACTAGATTTTGCCCGCGACTCCCTCCGCGTAATGCCTCGGGAACGGTCCGATTAAAGTAATTAAAGAGTATGTTGGGCTATAAAATGGACCAAAGTTGAGGCGTGAAGAAACAAACAAACACTTTCGCATTTATAAAATAAATAAATAAATAAATATCAGGGGACAATCTCACACAAATTGATCTAGTCCCAAACTAAGCTCTAGGCTTGTACTATGGGTACTAGACAACGATAAACATACTTATATAGAGAAATACATACTTAAATACATAGAAAACATCCATGACTCAGAAACAAATACTCGCGCTCATCACACAAATATTTGTCCATACCGGGATTCGAACCCGGGACCGCTAGCTTCGTAGGCAGGGTCACTACCAACTAGGCTAACCGCGTCGTCATTTATGATATCAGGAAGGAGAGTAAAGATTATTCTAAACGTATTCATAAAATATTCATTCAAGAAAGATATATCCTTATTAATGCAAAAGTATCTAGTCTATCCTCTCTTCATATACCCCCTTACTAATAAACGTTGAGTAACGGCTGAGTAGTTATACAATGCTTTGTCCTTATCTGTCATTGTGACATTTGAATTCGACAGATAAGGACAAAGCATTGTATAACTACTCAGCCGTTACTCAACGTTTATTAGTAAGGGGGATAATTTACATCTATACCTACTCATAATATTATAAATGTGAAAGTAACTCTGTCTGTTTGTTACGCTTTCACGGCTAAACCGCTGAACGGATTTCGATGAAATTTGGTTTGGAGATCGTTTGAGTCCCGGGGAAGGACATAGGATACTTTTTATCCCAGAAAATTGGATCGTTCCCTAGGAAATAGCGATAAACGCTGATAAAGTCGCGGGACAAAAGCTAGTAGTTTTATAAAACAGATATCCAAAACAAAAAATACATAAACAATTTATGTAAATCAGTCGCAAATGCCAAAAGGTGGCCCCAAATGCCTTGGTGTCTTGGGCCCTTAGAAATCACCGCAAATATGCACCCTCGTATACTAACTATAGGTATTTGGGTTCGAGTCCCGGGCTCACGCTTCCGCAATCGTGTGTGAAGGAAGAAAGGGAAATTTGGGAACTTAGCTTGTGATGATTTGTTGCGGAATAGTTCTCGTGATATCCTTCAGTTCTCTTCCGGACTGATTTCAAAATGGAGTTTTCGTTTTGTAATATCAAATATCATATATACCAAATATATGATAACCAAATTTTTTTTCCTGCGAATTCGTTTCGAAAGTCGTTTAACGCTTTTTTCTCGGAAACTTCCGGAAGTAAAAAGTATCCTCTCCAGGCTACAAAAGCTACGCTACGTTAATTCTTATGGTGAAAGAATTATCATAATCGGTTCAGTAGTTTTGGAGTTTATCACAAACAAACAAATCATTCCTCTTCATTATAATACTATAGTATAGACGGACTAATGGTTCTGCGAACCACGGACATATCCCAGAGTGCAATTTTCAGTTGCAACTGCTATTTGCCCCAGTTTGTAAAGAACATATATCAGTGTGTGCGTCACTCACACATGCTTGTTATTTATGGTGTAGCTTTGTCGCCTAAAAATTGAAGTTAGATCTAAACTAACACAATGTATGTAGCTCTTTAATCTGTAACGCAAAAGTAATACAGTTATTGTATTACGTTTTATTAAATTACTAGCGACTCGATTCGCTCCGGGTGCTATTATATACAGCCTATGTCCTTTCCCGGGACTTACGCTACCTCTACACCAAATTTCATCTAAATCCATTCAGTCGTTTTCACGTGATAGCAGCGACTTTAATGAAACTTAAAACTTAATTGACGTCTCTGAGTGCGGCCGTAAGTCACACAAACACACAAACTTTCGCATTTATAATATTAGTGTAAATATAGATAAAATTAAATCAGTCGGAAAAAATCAAAAGATTACTCAGTAAGCCTTAGAATTTTAAACTAGACACAACACAACGGTAATACGGACTCATTTGAATATTCGAACAGACAGGCGCATCACTAGCCGGTAAAACCGGTGCAAAACGACGCTATTAGTGATGCGACATCACGACCGCCGGATTACGATACACCGGATTTAATATCGATGATGTTGCGGACAAATTAAGGGTGTGTCAAAAGGAATTAAAAATAAATTGGTTTATGTGTGTGTGTTACGACGAGGATGGTGTGGTGGAGAAAGGAGGGGGTTTGCCGAGCAGTCAAGCTAAAAAAACTTTCTTGAAGTTTTTTTGTTTAAGGGTTGTTAAGATGTTATAATCTTAACAACCCTTAATAAGCCGTCGCGTCACTGCCACACAGATAAAAGCTGCGTTTATATCAAGCTGTGAGCACAATGACTATCTGTTATAATGTCTATTGACCCAAAAACATTGTAAGATTTTTTTTTTGGTATTTAATATCAAAAACGTTTCTAATTAGTACAGCTAACCACACTCGAGTCTTTTATAAGCTTTGTTACTGTGTCCTTTACTCGGCTTTTTTGTTTAAAAAAATCTCATCTGAAATTACCTTTTAAAAGGCAAAAGCCGCAGTTTTTTTGTAATTGAAGTTACTTCAGACAAAATTTAGAAATATTTCTACCACAAGCAAAAAGCTGTTTTAGTTAAAAGGTTTTTTTGTTACAATCTAACCAGGTTAGACAAGAATAAAAAAAGCTTTTTACAATTTTGATAGAGATCTCCTGAAATGTTTAACCTACTTAATTAAGCCTTCTTGTGTCTTTAAGGGCCGATTTTTCTAATGTACAGATAAATTTATCTGACAGTTAATGTTATCATTTTCCTTCTCATTGTCATATGCTAAAATTTATTTGACAGATAGTGTCATCTAGATTGAAAATTGGTCCTAAATAGTAAAACACAATGCCGGTTCTTTTGACTTTTAAACTACGCAAGATGTTGATGCGGTTTTTTTCATCATTTTGATATTTTCTCAAACTTCGTCGCTAGTGATAAATAATTAATAAATGGTTGATACCTCTCATTGCTCGCCATTGTACTACACTGCAATGATTTTAATTGAATAGCAGCTCCGATTGGCAGTGCGAATATAATGCGCAGCAAAGGGTAATCCTTTTATATATCGCCGGATTATTTCTATCTCTCAATCGAATGGTTTGCGGCGCGATATTGATGTGAAAACTATATTTTAAAATTAATTTGGGTGATTAATTAAAAAATCTACTGACATTATCAAAAAAACAAATGTTTTTATTTAACATTAAATTTTAACTTGCGTTGGGCTTTTAATCTAGGGTGTGGATGTTTTTATTATTTATTTTTCACGTGTATAACCACATTTTTTTAAATCAATGTAACTATGAACATGTACATTTATTAATTAAACCATATTACGAGTACGAACCGACGCAGTCACTAGATAGTAGCAAATATTGTTAGTTAAACTGCACCCTAATCCTCCAGTCCTCGTGATTAAGGTCGCGTTTCGCTAAATAATAGATTCGATGCGCGAGCGCCGGCACGCTTAAAGTATTGTCGACCAATGGCGTTAGAGTATTAAAAGGATTTTATTTAGGGTTGTCAGTTACAGGAAATAACTCAAAGACATTAATTAAAATAACGTTCTTTAGATTTAATCAAATATACCTATATTTACTCAAAATGTATCACTTTCTAATAAGTGAAAAAATATTAGACCAATCTAACTCTCAAAAAATACTAGCTGCAAAAATGCTTATTCGGACTGCAATTTGGAAACAAAAGATCAGTTCTTTTATTTTGTTTTGTTTATTTAGTTGTTGCCGCCATACTCGTATTTACTCGACTATTGTTTTGTAACAAAACTACCGTGTGGTATTCAATTAAGTACATTGTTTTAGTTAGTAGATTTAAGAATATAAAGGCTGCTTTTTAAACTTTAAAAAAGAAAGACGTCACGGGCAGACTGTATCCATGACGGGCCATGCAGCTTGTGTCGTGAGTATTCGCACTGCGTCCTGTTTTTAAAACGAATTGACCTGGTTTTTTTAACTTCAATTGCTAGTTTTTTTAAATTGCGGTTGGCAACCCTATTTTAATGAGTGGGCTTAATTGCCAAGCTTACGCGGTGTGACTACCGCGTTATCGCATTTTAGAGCAATAATAACTGCCGTCCAAAGCAAAAGGCATATATACTTTATAGGGTTCCGTAGTCAAAATACAATTCACTCCCGTCCGTTTGTCTGTCTGTCTTTATGACACTGTTACTTTTTCGTTACGTTCTTATTATTGCAACGGTGGCGGAACACTAACGGGTCTATATTGTCTTCCATAAAGTTTTAGTTCCATAACGTTTTTAGTCATAAATATTGTTAGTCATAATATTGATTGTCATAATATTTGAGGGTATATTTTTGTATTTCCGATTTTTCCTGGTCATATTTGTCGAAAGTCATAAAAACTTTATTCATAACTTTTTACATCATAATGTAATTTCTGTTTAATCATCAATATGCCTTTGAATGTTATATATATAATTTTTATGACTTATGAAAATTATAATCCTTAACATTATGGACTATTCACTTTAGCATTATTAAGCGTTATGGTTTACAATTTTTATGACTATCGATAGTTATGAGCATAAATAGTATGACAATCAATTTCTGACTTTCAAAATTAGATACAACAACTTTATGGGTGACAAAGGGATCCCACACTAACAACTGAGCAGGCCTGACATGCTCTTGGACATTTTTTAAGCGAATAAAGGGCCAAGGGAAATTGTATCTACGTGATTTACGCTTAAATGTAAAACACACACACAGTCAGCATCAAATAGACAGGAGCAGCGAAAGTGGCCAAATATATCGCAACACATCTTTATTATTCGCCGATGACACGACGTTACTAATTAAAGGCGACGACGAAGACAATTATGAAATAAGTATTAATAATGCTTTAAGGGAGTTGAGTTCGTAGTTTCGCTCTAACAACCTACAGACAAATTTGTCCAAGACTAAATATGTTCAATTTCAGTCCCACAGAACCAAAAATTTGCAATTAAACATATGTTGTGATAATGAAAGAAGCTACTAGTATAAAAATTTCGGGCTTGACAATTGATAAACATTTGAATTGGAAAAATCACATTGATTCCTTGTGCTCAAAATTGGATCGCTTTGTTTTCGCACTAAGGAAACTCAAGAAATCTGTCTCCACCGAAACAGCAATTACGGCCTATCATGGTCACGTATCTTCTTTATTGTATTATGGCATTATTTTGTGGGGAAACTCAGTTGATATGAATAAAGTATCAGTGACAGTTGTAAACCTTATTTTAAGGAATTAAAAATCCTACCATTGATATGTATGTATATACTTAAAGTTTGCCTATTTTATAAATCACATCCTGAGTATTTTAAGCATCGAAATGAAGTTTTTGTAAGAGAACCAAGGACACAATATAAACATCTTTTGCATCGTCCTCTCTGTCGCTCCGACATTTACAGAAGAAATTCTTATAATATGTGCATATTAGTATATAATGCCCTTCCAGCGGAAATAAAGGTGCTACATGGATCGAAATTTAAAACCTACCTTAAGGCTTGGCTTCTTCGTAATTGCTTTTATACATTGAATGAATATTTAAATCATGTTAGTAGATCGAATTAACCTAATTATTTAATCAAATCAATTAATAGTTTTCATGGGACGTAATTAATATATGAAATATGTAAGAAATTATTTCTGACTTTTATCTTAAATTTTATTTGACTACTCATTGACTAATTATTTGAATTATTTGAATCTTAATTGTGATACCTAACTATGACTAATGTAACATGGTAATTTATGAAATACGTTTAATATTAATTAATTTTGTGCTATACACATTTTAATTAGCTAAGGTTAATTTAAAAATTTGCATGTCGTATTGTCGACGGAATGCCTGATCTGTAAAACAATTTTTAAGACCTTATGTAACGCATTTTAGCAAATAAATTGATTTGATTTGATTTGATTACTATAGGAATAAGGATGTGCTGCGATATACAGGGTGTCCCGCGATAAATGCACAAACGAATAAGGGTGAAACTACATGTGATTTTATCACGGAAAAAATGTATTATTTTAATTTTGTATGGGGTTTGCAATAATAATTAATGCAATTTTTTTTTTTTGTGATAAAATCACATGTGTTTCTTTCATCCTTACTCGTTTGTGCACATCATCGCGGGACACCCTGTATTTGGCCATTTTGACTACTCCTATCTATTTAATGCTGACTGTACGTTAGTACTATACTGACGAATTTCGAAAATCGCTAAGTCAGCGTAATGCATCCTGGTTCCGTGATTGACATTTACACCCACCAGGTATTTGACACGTATTCTGTTGAAGCATGTTAGTTTAACATCCTCGCAGCCTGTTTGGTTAAACCTTAGAACAACAAAGCCTTTGCTCTAATAATATATGCTAATTTCGAGAATGTCGTAAGACACGAGGGAGGGACAACCGCGGAGACTACACTGTGGGACCTCCGCAGAAATCAAAAATATTTATAAGATTAACGTAATCTGTCGTGCGTTCGCTTATTCCATACATACAACTGTCTTCCTTTTAGATACTGGGGAATCTAGGAGTGTTACTTTCTCCAAAAAAACCGTATTAGGTAAACATTTTTCAGCCAAGTCTACGCACTTAAAGCCATGGGATTAACGATCACGATTGACATAACAAAACTAAAATTATTTTAATTTTTAACAATTAGTCACGAAACGTCAAAGCATTTGTTTTGAGTTCAGCAGGACTAATTTGTCTAGGAGCAGCTATAAAGGCCCCAAAAAGATACAAGACACACTTCATCTCTGCCATTTTCTTTATCCCATGTCACAATTGCATTAATGATTTGGCGACAGGTTAACTATATAATTGGGAGGTGACGTATTTAACATTTCTAATTACAGCTAACTATAATAATAGTTATACGTAGATAACTTAATAAGTGGATAGTGTGCATTCACGGCCCGTGACGCGCCTGGGGCGTCATAAATTCATACAAATAACGACGATGAGCGCTGATGTTAACACATCCCGAGGCTGCGCGCGCAACTGCGCGACAGTTGGGCGATCATTTGTACTGAAATCGCCGTCGCGTCGCCCATCGCCCGACCAGTGCGGCCCCAGCCTTAATGAGCAATTAAATTAGTTTGAAGGGTAGTAACTTGGTTTGTCTCTGACAATTATGGAAATTATGCTGCAATTAAATCTGGCCCGAATTATGCATATTATTAAGGTGTCTCCTCAACTTAGAATACATACGCTTACGGGTAGATTCAGTCACTTAATGTCAGTGGGCTAAGCCGGGTCTCGTAGACCCAAGTTTAAAATTACATTAGCCCTGTTTCTATCAAACGTATTTAGTTTCAAGGATACGAAGTTTTAAATTCTGTTTGTCAATTTCTGTTACCGGATTTTATGAAATCGACTGAACGTATGAAACATTGTCATTTCGTAAAATCAGTTTCAAAAAAGAAAGCTCAATCTTGGAAATGATGCCCTTTTGTAAGTAGTTTTCTTGGACATTACATTATCTCAAATAAGATTTAAGTTCTTCGTTTACAATAAAACAGAATGAAACGTGTAAAGTCGCAAAATCCTTTTACCTCAAACGCTGCCGCAAAAACGCTCCCGAGATTTGATGGAACCAGCTTCATTTTAAAAATGGCGATGGAAAATGTTACTGAGAAATGCTTTACGAAATATTCTTGAATTAAGAAGTAATATGGGTATTTTAGACCCCTTGACAACGCAGAGATTGTGTAAACATTAAAGTGTTAGTGAGAATGTATGATCCTTATGGTGGGTAGTCAATTAATCAAGTTATTTTCTTATTCATATTCGTATTAATATTTATATTATTGCATACAGTTCAAGGGGTGCCAGTGTCTGTCCATCTGTCTGTCCGCATCGCCGAAAGTCCGAACGGGTAACCTACTCTGCTCAATGGGTACAGTCAGCTAAATATGATGTTTGCCACCCTAAGGCTCAATTCCGTTTGAAGGTCATTCAAGGTCGATAATGGTGCTTTTCCACTGGCGAGGCTAGGCGGGACAACCGCGTCACTTTTGTTTTCGTTGCAGTGTTATTAAACACTCTATGTTAGAGTAATACGGTTCAATATTAACAACAAATATTTCAATTCTCGTCTCGCCCATCTAGAATATTTTCAGCGCAGCCGAGCGGGAAATTTTACTATACCTCATCCCCGCCTCGACGGTGGAATAGCACCTGGATGCGTCTGTCAGTTCGAAGGGTCAACTTTAGCAACTATTTTGTATGAAGTTGTATCAAAATACAGACCAGTTATTAGGTCGACTGTACAGTCGAGGACAGAAAGATGTATACACTTTTGGACCTTATTACAATGGAATAAGGTAAAAAAGTGTAAACATCTTTCTGTCCTCGACTGTACATGTTCTCAGTTGTTAGTCAGTACAAAAAGTAAATACCTAGCCTCCATCATAGCCTTGCATTCGATAGGAAATCTATTTTTAAATGGCTATCCATTTAAAATCCTCACAAAATGGATTTTGCCCGGACAATCCGAGGGATGATTGAAAAAGTTTAATTTCAAACTGTTCGACACTTTGGAATTTTCTATCTTTATTGGGCATTGAGGCTTGTCAAAGGAAACTTTGTGCTCGAAAAGATTTAAAAATGTTGCAAAATTGCTCGTTAAATCGCCATTGACACTTTAAAGATCTGTATAATAATCTAGCTATTATTTTCTCAAGCGTAAAATTACAATTAAATGTGAATAATCAAAAATTTGCCCGTTTGCCTTACCTGTGTGTAAAAAAAATCATTTCGTCCTCGTTTTTATGGGTGGTTACTTACCTAACTGTTCGGGCAAATACCCGAAATACCCACTAAGTATCTAAATGCGTAGTAAATCTCTTTCATTAATTAACAATCTAAATCAAAACGTGAAAATGTAATCAAGGTAATCGATACTGATTTTCGCACGGCTTTATTGGATATGCTTAAGTAGTTATTGATTTCTGATAACGTATTTACTGAAAGTGCAAAATAAGCAGAGTTAATATAGACACGTAAAGAGATCACCATATTCCAGACCACATAGAAAATGTTACAATTAATTTTAGAATCTTAGGGCTAGAAGAAAAGGAAAGCCGAAGCAGGCCTCAAAGAAAGACAAAAAAGGAAGAAGAGGAAATTGGAAAGGAAAACCCCGTTCAAAAAGTATATAGAAATAGAAAGTAAGGAGAAAGCAGATAGGTACGATTGTTAAAGATCGTCGTTAGAGATCATCTAATTTACAGCTGACCGCCCCTCCACTAGACCTATGTAACATGCTTCCACACGTGACTGTAAACACATTGGAGTTTAAGTTTAATCAATCAGAGCCAAGTGAAGATGAAAAATTAGGAAAGCAGCACCTTCAGATGAGAATGACAACAAAAAATTATAAGAGCAAGAGAGATTTTCATTTCAAATCTCGAGGTCTCTGCCGTTTGCGCGAAATATCTTTGGTTGTATGTATCATATGCCAAATTTTAATTTGCCAACAAGATATTCCCGCCGCAACAATTCTAAAATATAACTAAAATAATACAAATAGCTCTTTGGGAAATTATACATTCGGCTAAACATATTTCGCCGGAGCAGCAGATCTCGATACGAGTATACCAATAAAGCCAGGGAAGCTTTAATACTAAACTAATTACCTAAACGTGAGGAAAACTTGCTACGCTTGACAAACTTAACGTATTTCGAATCTGTCTTGAATGATGAGTTGAACTCGGCAAAAAAGATTTAAAACTCCTGGCTACGCATTTATTTTGATTTTGCAGCGATATAACATTTCTTTTTAAATATAAAATGGCATACTATATTAACAGCACAGAAATATCTCATAGCAGAATAACGTTGCTGTAAAAAAAACGTGAAAGCTGTCTGCTTTATTGCCGGCTTTAGTTTATTTTGGACTTTTAATAAACCTCGAAGGTTTTAATTTTGTGCTTTGAAAGCTCAACCAATTCATAATGAATATGGAAATGGGATCACTTTTTAAATCGCTGCATTTTTCATAAAGGACATGAATAGGAGGATTCAAATTAAGTCTTAAATATATTACTGGTAAATATTACTGGTGATTTTGAGATTACTTTATTGTACTAAAAAATACAATCATTATTAAAAGGAATGTACAGCCGACTACAATGTATAACAGACGTGTCCAAAAGTGGATCTTTGTAGTCGACTGTACAAAAGCGAGCTCAATAAAGATTTAAAATAAATTAAACAAAATAAGAAACAACTAGTTTCAACAATTTTACGTAAATCTTGAAATTATTTTTAAACTTACCCATAGACGTTTCAAAGAACAAATAAAATACAACGTTCAAAGAATCTGTTTACCGCGGAGCTTTAACATTTTTGCGGTAACTTCTATTCAGATGTTTCAAACTTTTACAAAGACCTGATTAATTCAGAGCTTTTGAAACACGTAGCCCCTTACATATTTCTAGTTCCGATGAAAAAGGAAAAGATGAAGACTATACTTTAAGTAAGCATAAATAGTTTAAAATGAAATATTTTATGAGACGGTTTTGGGTAAATCTCCTGGCGTTCAACCGCTGGTCATTACCGTCTTCTACGAGTATATATTTACGAAATCAATCACACCTACCAGCAACTTCTGATGCTAATAGAAACTACCCCCGGTTCTCCTTCTGTTTACATCAGAAGTTGCTGGTAGGTGTCATTGATTTCGTCAATATATTGAAAATGGTAATGACTGGCGGTTGAAACGCCAGAAGAGTTACCCTTTTATGGTGAAAATAAAGATCATTTCACATACGGTGACGCAGTTAACCTAGTAGGTAGTGACCCTGCCTACGAAGCTAGCGGTCCCAGGTTCGTTTCCCGGTATCGTTCTCCACTACTTCAATTACTTATTTTTTTGCATCCTTTTCTCTAGATATCTTTTTGGTGTTGTTTGCGATCTTAACCGGACAAGTGGCATATGACTATTATAATTCTGATCCCTCATAGTAAATTAACTCTTCATGTATGTTATTTTACTTGATTCCCCCCGTTAATCCTTCTAACATCCTCAAACTATCCTCTACAGACACATCAAGACTCCAAAAACTCCCAGTTTTTTAAAAACTAATTAAATACGAAATTTCTTAATCGGTCCCGACCTCGGACGTAGCTCGGGGCAGATTGGCAATTATAAAAAATGGTCCCGAAATTGTCCCCGATAAAAAGGGGACCAGATTGTTAACTTGAGGGACGTCATGGGTGTACAGACACCGTGCTCCATTATATTTATGCTTAGTTAATCTAAGGCAAGACTGGACAGGGGATCTTTGGTGATATTAAAGTCTAGGAAAAAATAAAGACGGCTGGATTCGGTATTCTATTAATTATAATTATGTCAATCATTAATCAAAATGCCATTCCAATTACTTAACTTTTCAATCTATCTAAAAAAAACCTTAACTTTACACACTAACTTGTTTTATCAAATTAGAAACTTCCGTTTTACTTTTTTTTATTTAGATTGCAAAATTAACTACACGCCTACACAATAAAAACGCAATTTCCATCCTACCGACTTCGCCAACTTTGCAAAACCATATTCTCAAATTACCCAGTACTCTGAGTAGTTACCGCTGTATGTACGTCAATTGCCCAAAATCCGTCTCCCAAACCGTCGAGCAAAGTTTAAATGAATATTACGTATTTTCGTGTAAGTTGTAAATTGTGTTTTTGTGTATTAAGATGACTTTTAAACTTAATCTCAACTTTAATGGCTTATTTCTCCATAATGTCCCAAAGATGGGTTTGCTAAAAAAAAGTTTTCGCCGAAGTTCGTTGATATTGTCTGGCTCTGCTTGGAATTCCCTTCTGATCTTTGATTACGTATTTTGAAGGGGAATCGAGATTAAATTCTGTTTTTTGTAGTCTCGGCGACGGTTAAATACTGGTATTGAAATGGTAAATAAAAACATCAAATGAATAAGTGAGACTTAATTCGAAAAATGTCGCGTATGACTTTTCATACAAATTTGAACAAATTATAAAAATTACGCTGTTATTTTCTTGTCGTATTCTTCTGCCAGATAATTAACTATAAAATGATGTCTTCAAATAGTAATTTCGTTCCTGTTTGAGAATCAAATTACGCGACCCCAAGCGGTTTCAGGGTTGACAAAATGTTATTCATGAACCCCTTTGTTTCAGGTGAGGCTGTTATCCTTTTGCGAACCCTAATGGGGAAACATTAAATAAGCCATACAGTAGGGAATTATATTGCGGAAGGTTTTACGTTATAATATGAAGTGTTATTTCAGAGGAGTTTGAAATATAGGGTTCTGTAAATAGCCAGTTCTTTATTAATCTATTTTAAAAATATTTAGATTCCTACGTAATAAAATATACTTTAACTAAAACCACAATTCCTTAGTTTTTTTTTGACTCCTCCTAAAACCTTTCAGATCAAAAAACCAGGCCAAACAATCCCTTCAATCCACTCCAGGTATTTCCACACTCTTGTATACACACCAGGTGCCATTTTCCTGCCGCAGTCCCTCCCAAAACTGGTGACTCCCACCACAGTGTGCAAAGGAAAAGTCCCCACACAGTCTACTCTGTCCGGCATGTACTGTAGAGGTCCACCGGAATCTCCTTGGCAAGTATCTTTCCCTCCATGAAGATAGTCCCCTGCACACAGTTGTTGAGATGTGACTCCATTCGCCAGAATCCCCCTTCTTATCATATACTTTAATGATTTATTGCAAGCGGAATTGTCCACTATATCTACATCAACTTTCATCAATGTCTGGCTACCATGCGCCGCTCCAGACACAGTCGTCCCAAATCCAATAGCAGTCAGTTTCAGATTGGGTATCTCACCAGTCACAGGAAGACAAGCTATTCTTATATCTCTGTTTAAAATGAAGTCAATATCAGCTCTCATAAGTGCTATATCATTGTATTTTGATGGAGGATGATAACCTGGATGTATAACGATCTCAGCTATAAGTCTTTCTTGGGCTAGTTCTTCGACTTCATCAAATTCAAAGGTCGCTGTTCCAATTCTGAGAGTAGCAGCTGGTCCGTCCATTGGGTCTTCAGCACAATGTGCTGCGGTTAAAATCCATTTTTCACTGATCATGGAGCCTCCGCATTTCCAAGCTGGTTCCTTTTTTAGGTCAGTATGTTCTCTAAATCCGATCAGAACCATGTGTGGATATAGAAGGAGGTCTATAGGGACCCTTACTCTTGATGTCGGGTAGAAAACGTTGTGGCACTCCAACATAGTTTGTCCATAATTTTTACAGGCTTTGTAAGCCTTTTCTCCGATGGAATGCACTGAAACAATCACCAGGTGCATACAGATATATACTGTTTTTACGTGAATGAAGTAACTTAATAAGTGCATGACGCCGACGTGCACTGCGCTAGGTTGCAGCGTTATCACTGATTTTCTTCGGTTACCTTTTGCTATAAAAATCATTATTTCAACCATTTTAGTGTTTCGAATCGACGTTTTCAAATCAAACGTCAAAAAGCATCTTTCGTTTTGGCTTTCATTATCGTTCACTTTCAGAATCTGGTGGAATCGAGCGTGTTATAGTATTGTCAGGTATAGGTTTAATTTTTAATTTCGATTCGAGATACACCTTATTTTAATCATTGATTTTAATAAATATTTACAATAAATATGTCAATCGATTTGTACGCTCTTTTCATGTTGGTGATTTTTTGCCGTGACTAATGTAACCGACTAGGTATATTAAAAATCTTATAAATCAGAAATCATAAAAATACCATTTAATACCTCTCGTTGTGAATCACCATAAATCTTGTTTTTTTTGCGTCCGTGTTAACGTATACTTCTTGTTTAAGTAAGTTTTATTAGAAGTTAAATTCCTATATTTTAAAATGAACTTTTTGACCACCACTTCCGCTTTATTTTATCATTGGCAAACTCAACCGGGGGAGAAGCTAGTCTCAGTAATCCATCGGGCAGCATTTCAAGAAGTGTTTGTTGGGTTTTCTAAGACGTCGAACCACTTCTGTTTGCGGCGTCAGCGATGCGACCTAGACATACTTATTATTTAGGATGACCATTATTTGAGACTTTCACGGTCAGTCCATTTTTAGGGTTCCGTACCCAAAGGGTGCCAATAGAACACTATTACTAAGCTTCCGCTATCCGTATATTGCCAAAGACGGGCAAACAGGGGGCCCCCCTGATACTACCACTTGATAGAAAATGGTTACCGCCGCCTATATTAGCCATGCCAGGGACACCAGTAATTATAGTCGTAGGTATAGCCAACTGACGTTTGACATATCTTGAGCTTGATAAATAATGTTACTTTCTTGTTTCAGGTAAGCGACTGTTCTTATAAATCCAGAAAATAATTATTTCCTGTACCAATAGCACTAATAAAGGTAAGTGAAATGCAAATAATGCAATCCTGATAAGATCTCTAAAAAAATGGATGTTTTAATAATGAAATACCCTTTCAAATCATAAAGTTGACGTAGGTTAGAGTTACATACCTATTGAATAAATAAGCAAAAAACAAAATAATATTTATTCTTCAACAACAAACACACATAAATATTGATTTTACAAATCTCTCATCTGACGTACCACATGAAAGAGATGCAACGAAAATGTTTCACAAATAATAGCCTGAGTGTAGTGCCACCATAAAAGAAACGTAATTTACAACAGTTGTAAAATGGGTGCTGAAATCAGCTGTTGCGCTGTTTTTCAGTCCTCACCTGAATATACCTGAGTAAACAGCTGTCAAAATAACAGAGACTCATCCCTAAAGTCTCCGTCGTGCGGTCACCCTACTACCCGCGAAGTGCACCGTTCAAATAAAGAGCGCAACGACGGCGCAATCAGCTCAGAGCAAACTTTAATCCTTGCTGTGTCTGCGAATCGTGGTTATCCTACCCTTATAACTCCAAGTTTGAAGGTGTATTTTTATTTATGAAAATTTTGCGTGATAGTTTATTTAGTTTGGAATAACTTTGTAAAACTATGACAGTTATTGACAGAGTGGATAAAAGTTTTTAATTAAATTATTTTATTTCATCTTTTGCTTTATGGTAATGCTCTATTACAAAACATGGATCCTAGTTATGAATAAATAAACATTTATTATAATTACTTAACTTACAGCTTACCTACTTGAAAATCGGATACTAGGTGGCGGTAGTGTGAAAATATAATTAATACTGACCTTTCAATAAGTTTTATGTTAATATCTAGATGGCGTTGTTTTTTAGGTTAACTCTAATCTAACTTGACTATAACAAGATACCTCACGTAACCATGCCATCAACAACCAACATAGATAATCACGTGACGTAACCATGCCATCAACAACCAACATAGTTAATCACGTGATGTAACCATGGCATCAACAACCAACATAGTTAGTTAATCACGTAACGTAACCATACCATCAACAACCAACATAGTTAATCTCGAGACGTAACCATGCCGTCAACAACCAACATAGTTAATCACGTAACGTAACCATACCATCAACAACCAACATAGTTAATCACGAGACGTAACTATGCCGTCGACAACCAACATAGTTAATTACGTAACGTAACCATACCATCAACAACCAACATAGTTAATCACGTGACGTAACCATGGCATCAACAACCAACATAGTTAGTTAATCACGTAACGTAACCATACCATCAACAACCAACATAGTTAATCACGAGACGTAACCATGCCGTCAACAACCAACATAGTTAATCACGTGACGTAACCATGGCATCAACAACCAACATAGTTAGTTAATCACGTTACGTAACCATACCATCAACAACCAACATAGTTAATCACGTGACGTAACCATGGCATCAACAACCAACATAGTTAATCACGTAATGTAACCATGCCATCAACAACCAACATAGTTAATCACGAGACGTAACCATGCCGTCAACAACCAACATAGTTAATCACGTAACGTAACCATACCATCAACAATCAACATTAATAATATTAATTGACTAAATAATTAGCTAGTGTTCCAAGTTCCCATTTGCGCCCCCAAAATGCCTTTTTGTTCGGCGCAGCGGCAGCGCCGGGCACTGAGGTTCCCGGACCCGTATTTGAGTCCACATTCGCCAATTCTCTACACAGTGAACAGAAAACAGATGTTTTACTTGATTTTGACGACGCGGTTGGTAGTGATCCTACGGCGCTAGCGGTCCTGGGGTCGATTCCCAGTAAGAACAAATATTTTTGAGAAGAGTATTTGTTGGATGTGCATGCTTTTCGACATTCTTGCTTCCCATAATTATTTTTATGTCTACGAGTAGGTATGTATTATTAGCAATGCATCATCTTTACAATACTTAATTTAATTTTCGGTTAAAGTATATCATTTAAAAAAAGTTAATTGATTAAAAAAGGTTAAGTTAGCA
Organism: Tortrix viridana; assembly: GCA_963241965.1. Classification (NCBI taxonomy): domain Eukaryota; kingdom Metazoa; phylum Arthropoda; class Insecta; order Lepidoptera; family Tortricidae; genus Tortrix; species Tortrix viridana. The sequence continues at coordinate 3,172,202 of OY725196.1, read as the reverse complement.
TTAGACATTTAAAAAAAATTCGAAGACATTATGCGTAAAGATTTTTGCGGCATAGAGGCATGTGGTGTTTTTTTATTAAATGGGTTTGGTCTTGATCCTAGTCGAGACCAAAGAGTCAGAACAAGTCTACAATGGAGCGAGCTAACCCAGAAAACACCTATTAATCCTACTTTAAGCAATATACTCGTAAATAAGCATTCGGAAATATAAAACATTAAATAGATGAAAACCCCCGCCAATAGGAACCTTAGGGCCGTATTAATAAACTCATCTCGACTATGGTGCCTGTCTCAAGACACGTCAAAGTAAACGTCAATCCATAGAAAACTGTCTTGTTTGCCTCATCTTGTGACGAGCATCTCAGCCAAGATCAGTTTATTAATACGGCCCTTAGTTTCAGAGCTCATAGCTCTTAAACGGCTGAACGGATTTTCATCAAACCTAGTTAAGAACACTCTCGATTTAGTCACCTTTCTAACAAAAAAAACTAGATCAAAATCGGACTTTCCGTTTGAGAACTATGATGCCACAAACAGATACACAGACACACAGATACACACATTCAACTTATAACACATCTTTCTGCGACGGGGGTTAACAAAGTGGCACAGAAGATTCTGTACAGTCGAGGACAGAAAGATGTATATACACTTTTAGACCTTATTACAATGGAACAATTCGAAAAATTGTATACATCTTGATTCTTTCCCATTACTACTGCGTGATATTTCTGAAATTTTAAATATGTTATAATATTTTTTTCTCTCAATAAAATAAAATTTTACCCTAATAAATTTATCAATATTAATGTTACTCTGAAATTAGTTGATAAAGTAATAAAACAATGTAATGAATAGAGGTATAAAATCAACTACATTTATTGTACTACAGTTTATGTTTTAAATGAAAAGACCTGATTTAAATTTACCCCGCCACTATAAAGGTATATTTTTTCCTGTTAAATATTACTAGCGTCACTACCTTAAGGGTTCTGGCAGAATACCAGTGCTGTGGCTTTCCGCAGTTTTATGCTGAGCCAGCGCCTATTTTTCGCATCATCACATGACTCTTCTTTCTAATCTCCAAAATTTCAAATTTTAATTTATCTCTAGTTTTAAGTTCTAATATAGTTAGTTATACTGTTTAAATTGCATGAACCTGTTCATTTTCTTTTGTAAATCGTGTTGGCCTTAAAGGTCATGTATGTTTGTGAAGAATAAAGTTGTTTATTTATCTATCTATCTATCTTCATCCTTCTGTCCTCGACTGTACAGTCACGTGGTCACGAACGTTAGTTTGGGGCCCATTTCAAAAAAATATTACTTGATGTTGTCAATGTCATTAGATGCCAAGTCATTTGTAACTTACAGGAAACTCCACCGTATTGCTGTAGAATGTCAGATGGACTTTGGACCTAAAGTGGATCCCAAATTAAAGTTCGTGACTGTACCAACATGTCTTAGCCCTCCTATTCCAGCAGTTAACTCTTTTCTCATTTTCTTTTCTTTGCCGCCTGTCATTGTGTGGCAAACAGGACGGCCTGCCAAAGCTTTTGTGCAGGTTTGATTAAAGCCCGAAACAATTCACGTGAGATTCTGTTTGTGCTTCGCAACGATTGATTGGGACGCAAATGTAGCGAAGTTGGAGGATTTGAAAGGAAATTCGCAGATTAGTGATTTTCAACTAACTTAAAAAAGGAGGTTATCAATTTGTCTGTTTTTAGAGTTCCGTATACAAAGGGTGCCAATGGAACCCTATTACTAAGCCTCCGCTGTCCGTCCGTCCCACTGTCATTGGGCTTTATCTCATGAACCGTAATAGGTAGTACAGTTGAAATTTTCACAGAGTGTATTTATATTGCCGCTATTAAAATTAAAAGGGAAAAATGTCCCTATTTGACACTATTAATTGATATTTATTTTATAATCTGTTCTATTTTATATTTTCGTATTTTTATCGTGTCGAGTTTTGTCAATAAATCTAATCTAATCTTGCAAATCTATTGTTTTGGCAACAATTAAAAAATAAAATAAAGTAATGCTAAATGTCAAAATCAATTCCAACAACCAATCAGCCTCAACCAACTAGCGCCATCTATGATTGATTACGACCCTAAGCTCCGGAATTCATGAATCAATTTGCATTAAAATTAACATAAATTAATTCGATCAGAATTGACAGAAACTAACAGAATCGTATCGGGATTTCGTCTAAATATCGCGTGAGATTACGCTCCAGATATTTGTGTAATATAAATCAAATTATTGGTAAACAGTGTGCAGTATTGATAAATCCAACACGTTTCGAATTTTATGCTAAAACTAAATTAATTTGATAACAAATAGAAAATGCGTATAAATCTTTACCTAAAGCAAAGCAAATATAGAAACGAGATTGATATTAATAGGCATAGAGATCGAAATGGCATTATTTTTTGTTAGCCTGTTTTTGTGTGCCACTGCTGGGCAAAGGCCTCCCCTCCTTAAATGGCATAGTAATTAAAAAAGGGTTCGAAATAAGTCGTTTGTATTATTTACTTAATTCGAGGTAAAATTACTTATTTCCTATTACTTACATGTGTGTTAACTATATTCATATCACAATAATCACACTAATCACATTCATTCACTTACATGTGTGTCTGTTATTTCGTCACGGACTTAAACTGCTGGACGGATTTGAATGAAATTTGGAACATAATGAAGATAGCGTATACCCTAGAATAACACATAGGCTACCTTTTATCCCGAAAAAAAATCGCTATTCCAGTGACGGTCCACGAAATTGTATAAGTCATTTATCAATGTAACCTCGGGAACTGTTAATTTGTTCGGGACAAAAAGTAGCCTATGTGCTATTCCAGACTATAACCTATCTCTGTGCCAAATTTCATCCCGATCCGTTCAAGCGTGATTGAGTGACAAACATCCATCCATCCATCCAAACTTTCACATTTATGTTAGTAGGATTAGAAAGGAATTACGATGAATCTGCATATCTAACTTCTGATCTTTATAATCCTGAACCAGTAAACACATTTCCACTGCCAAAGTGGCGGCCATTGGCAGGAGCGCCAACCATTTAAACTCCCATAAGCAGACGCGTTCCAGAATTCCTTCCAGAACGCACCCATTAATACAATCTGGGAAACTGTTAGTTTGTGATGCCGTCTTGTCGAGTGGCTTGGCAGAGCACGGCCTTTGCCATATTGATTTTTCAAACTTGTTTTTATGAAGGCTGCCGTTATTCTCTGGATGGTTGTCTCAAGATGCCTCAGAAATTAGTATATATTAAACTGATCTTGGCTTACGCTTATCTTATCTCAAGACATGTCAACGTAAACGTCAAGACATAGGGCCGTATTATGAGGAGTGTGAGGTGACGGCTTTCCATACAAACGGCGATAACGTTTTCCACCCCCTAAATGTTGACCGATTTCGACCGATTTTTGATACGGTGTCAGTCGGAACAAAAACTATGTCCGTGTGTTTCGTTTTTTTCAATATTATTAATAAATTTCGATTTATTCCCGTTTTATTGTTTTCATACTAAAGTAATTTCGGCCATAATCTCTTTATAACTAATCAATATTTAAAAAAAAACGAAACGTACGGACATAAGGTTCCGGCTGACCACATATCAAAAATTGGTCGAATTCGGTTAGCGTTTAGGGGGTGGAAAACGTTATCGCCGTTTGTATGAAAAGGCTAGATTTTGCAGTTGGTTCACAGTCCTCTTAAAAAACTGTAATTTCTGACGTTCTTAGCCATGATCAGTTTATTAAAACGGCCTAAATACTTTAGATGTTCAATTGGACTTATCTTGAGACGGGCGTCTTAGCGAAGTTCAGTTTAAATACAACTCTTAGGGCTCCAAGCTCTCAAAATCTGACACTAGTGAAGTGAAATAAACCAAAGAGTTGTGTTAAATGTTTAAAATACAAGTGTGAAAATCGCGCCAAGACCTCCTTTGTCTTCGTTTCAAGTTGATACGGCATAACGGTGGAAATAGGAAAATATAATTCACAAGAGCTCAGAAATTTATTCGACGCGTACTTGACTTCTTGTTTCGCGAATTGTTCGTAGTTTTTGCGAATTTTTTGAATTTCCCCCGGGAACATGACATTTTCCCGAAACAACTGGGAGTCAGTAACAATATCCGATATACTTATTTTAAAATAAATGGTGAGATGGGTAATTTTGTCTTTATAATGTTCTTGCTTGTAAATAAATAACCTACCTGTATATATATAAAAAAAAAAAAAACAATACCTCTTGCTGACGTCTATGAACGACGGTGACCGCTTCCCATTAGATTGTCCGTTTGCTTGTTTGTCCGGAATAGCATGTTGGACCATTTTTTTGCCAAAACTGACTGTACATTAATCCAAAAATCTTTAAGTAATTGTCTATTGACATGACATCACTTAAAAAGTTAGAGATGATCTCCATAGTTAAGCCATTTTCGCGTAGCAGCAAGGGGCCTTTGTTGATGATGATGACCTTTCTCACCCATCTCAACTGTTCACCCTATATACCTACAAACGACCAAGCGTAGTTGGTAGTGACCCTGCCTACGAAGCTAACGGTCACGGGTTCGAATCCCGGTATGCGCAAATATTTGTGTGATGTGCGTGAGCAGGTATTTGTTCCTGAGCCATGGACGTTTTCTGTGCGTGTTTATATAAGTATGTTTATCGTAGCCCATAGAACAGGCTACAGCTTAGTTTGGGACTAGGTTAATTTGTGTGAGATTGTACCCCGATATGTTTTTTATTTATTTATGTAACATCATGAAATGTTACATATATTCGATCACGTCTCGTCGGGTCATAAAGGCTTGCTTTTCTATTCCTCATTTATCTTCTATCTCTTTTACATGTTACTTAACAAGTAAGTCATCTAATTAACTGACAACATGAAACGAAGTAGCGTAATTTATCTCCCGGAAAGCCAGGCGAATGCAAGTTTCAAGTTACCTATTAAGTAGATCTATTACGCCATTTGTAATTCCGCAACCGTTAGAACAACATACTTGCTTCCCTTTTTAAACTAAGACAGTTAGAACCTTTGATTCACTTAGATTAATAGAAATCATGTTTAAATTATTTATTCTTTTACAATTCTTAACCGATTAATACGCTTTTTTGTTTGTTTGTTTTTTCACACTAGAAAAATACCTATATATTTACCTTGAAAAAGAAAAAGCAAGCTTCAGCTGCCCGAGTTGTCTGCGCCGACTGCGGCGCGTCGCGCGCGCGAAGTAGTTCGTACGCGTGCCCGCCGCGGGCACGCGTTTGGTACTTTTTGGTGTGCCGGGTTGAATTTGCTTTGTTGTATTGTAACACGCGCGGGCCTGCGTTCGAAGCGCGTCGCGCTTGACACGCGTTTGGTGTGCCGAAAGCTTAAATGTCAATACCCATCACTATATATTATTTCTCTATATAAGTATGTTTATCGTTGTCTAGTACCTATAGTACAAGCCTAGAGCTTAGTTTGGTACTAGGTCAATTTGTGTGAGATTGTCCCTGATATTTATTTATTTATTTATTTATTTAAAACGCCCTGTCTGTCTTTCTGAATGCGATAAACTCAAAAACTGAACGGATTTTAATTAATTCATCATTATGGAATTTTTATTAAATCAAGTTAGCAAGTGACTTTCGCGGGACTAAAACGAATCTGACGAGACCTCGTTTGTCGAAATCGGCCCATCCGTTCAGCATCTACGACGGTATAAAGAACCATGCATACCTACATACATACCTACAAACATAAAGGTCAAAAAACGTACGCTCCCTCAATTGGCTAAAAATGGTTTACCTTGTACCTAATTGCTTTTTAAAAATGAGCTCCAAACATATTTCTTATTACAACGATATTGCTTAACCTAGCGTAACAACATCGCTAATGAACATTTGTAACATAAACCTAGGATTAATACTAGAGAAATTAAACACATTTCAGACACAAATGTGTCACGAAATTATCATAATATATGTGCGAACTAAAACACCTTCCAAACCATTTATGTAAATGTGTCTAACGTCGCGAGTTCTCGTCCCAGACTGTGACTAGATATTGTTGTTAGGTACCTGGGATAGGGATTGAGCATCGCTCGGGAGGAATACGAATTTACCCGAAGACGACACCATGACAGATCGACCTGTAAACCTTCAAACCTGTAAGTCTTCAAAATTAGCAAAAAAAATACAAAAATCCAAATTTTGCATTTACAGGCATTTGAGAGGTTAACCCAAAAACCCTCTATTCCGCGATTCTCATCAATAAGTAGAGCCCTTTCTGTGAACGCAATTATATTGCTCGTACAAAAAGTTTAGGAAATGTTATTCTGAGCCTAGCTGTGGTAGATAGATTTACTAAAGGTGGTATGACACTAATGGTAATGTCACCTATGCTTGTGTAAGTACCGGCTTCAAACTTCTTGTACTGAGCCCTTAGCCAAGATGCCCATCGCTAACTAGCGTTTCTATTCGTTTCGTTTTTAAACCAATCGCGTCATTGGTAGATCACGTCATACGGAGAGTCACGCGATCTACCAGTGACGCGATTGGTTCAAAAACGAAACGAGTAGAAACGCTAGTTATCGATGGGCATCTTGGTGGGCTCTGGCCCGTGGTTCTTAACGGCACAGATAAAAGTTATCTATGGCTTTATTTGTCCGCGACTCCGTCCGCATAGAACTCGTTTATCACTTTTCCCCCGGGAATTATCAAATTTTACGGGATCAAAAGTAAAGACTACCTGTGTGCCAAATGTCATCCAAATCTGCTTAGCCGTTTAGGCATGATTAAAACAAACATCCATACAAACTTTTACATTAAAATTCATAATATGTGACGTTCTCAATATAAAGGGACCTTGTGGAGGAAGGCAGTTACGCTCTTCTTATTCTTGTTACTATACGAATACTATGGTAACAGTTCTAAAAACGGCGTAACCGCCTGCCTCCATAAGGTCCCTTTATATTGAGAACGTCACATATTTTCTTTCCTGAAATAAATTCTCAAATGAATAGTATATCCAAGACTCCGAAACAAATGTTACTCATCACACAAAATATTTCAGTGTAGGTTCTCGTGCGCCACTAATTTGCAAGCGCATTATTAGATTAGTCTGATTAGTATGTCTAGATTTAAGCCTAGTTTTAGGCAAGCAGCCAGCCTCTCCCTAATGCTGCGCCCGCGTCAGCACAAGGATTAAAAACTAATTTAGGTTAGCTTTTTGAAGTTTTAAAACTGGTGTTTTACATGAGCAAAACTACTGAAAATTTTTGCTTATCCTTGTTAATATTATACACTTTTAGAAGTAGTTTATTCATGTTCCCTCAGAAAATGTTCTATTTTAATACGGAACAAACAGACATACACAAAAGTTAGTAAGTGTGGTTATGGCTTTATTCGGTCTTCACAATTTAACGCCTCAACCTATTGACGAGAAAATACGACAGGTCCAAGTTCATAGCGATCTAATGTTATAAATGCGAAAGTGAGTTTGTTTGTTTGTTTGTTACGCTTTCACGGCTTAACCGCTGAACCGATTTCGATGAAATTTAGTTTGGAGATAGTTCGAGTCCTGGGGAAGGACATAGGATACTTTTTATCCCGGAAAATTGGACAGTTCCCGTAGCAGCGGTAAACAACTTCGACGCGGACGAAGCTAGTTAGAAAATAACTGTCGAACTGAACAGTATAAACGGTTGTTTATAAAACGGTATAAAACTTGTTATTTAATAACGAACAGAAGTGAAGGCGGATTCCCTGAAATCATGATAGAATTTTGATCTCTTTTCATTACAGTCATATTTTCCTCCCACGTGCTCTTGTTTCCGTATAAATGTTTTTGGCGTGTGACGGCATTTGGAGCGTGTGGAAACAAGGGATTTTGTGCTTGTTGTTTTATTACTTGCTTCTCCTTCCTTACTTATACTATGAACAGTGTAAAAAGTGATTGTACCGTATTCATCGTTCAGCGCTTGAGGCGTCAGATCGACTTGAAATTTGGTAGTACAGAGATACGTAGTTTAAAACCCGGAAGAACATAATTACTTAGTAGGTACTTACTGAGGGAATAGCTACGTTATCTTTTTTTAGTTTTATACTTAATTTGCTATTTAATTCTACTTTATTAGTTATCAAAACAAGCATCAACATCCAAATAAAAGGTTTTTTAGTATGTTTGTCTTTGTGTTATACTTCGCACATGGGAGTCATGAGAGTGACATGGGCTACTTTTTATCCCGAAAAGTTTGACAAATCCCCGAGGAATGTCCATGAAAGAATTCCTAGCGAAGTTATCATTCCTTTAGACCTGAGTTCTCGATCATCCGGTACTCGTAAAAGTATGTGAGATAGCTACTTACCTCTCTTCGCTTAGCAAAAGAAGAGACGTACGAGCTAATATATAAGTAAATAAATAAATATTAGGCGACAAAACCACACAAATTGACCTAGTTCCAAAGTAAGCTCTGGGCTTGTAATATACTAGACAACGATACACAAACATGTGTAGTGATATACATAGAGACGATCCAAGACCCATCATCACAGAAATATTGCCTTATATAGAGCCGGCCTGCTTTGTAGGCAGGATCACTACCTACTAGTCTAACCAAGAAATCACTGATATTGTTTTGTACATCGTTACAATAATATCGCAACAATGGAACAACAATGCTTGTTTAAAAATTGATCAGCCAGACCAACGTTTCTTCCGTGAATTCCGAAAATCCCCAGCAATTTGCTAACAATAAAGAGAAACTGTCGAATGATAAATAATTTAATTTGTCAGTGTGTTTGCTGGCGAGATCCAATAACTCGCGCGAGCGATTCGCAAGAATGGGGAAGTATCACGTTTTTAAATATTCATCGTGTGCCGTTTTGGTGGCAGCGAGTTCGGTTTGGACCGTAACTGCTGCATTGGCGATGTTAGGAGAAACAGCCGCTGCCGTTACGACTTGGGGACCTTCAGGAGACGAGCATACACATTACTCAAAGGCCGACAACGCATCTGCGGTTCCTCTCCTGGTGTTGCAGACATTTATGGGCGGCGGAGATCTTTACATCAGTTGACCCGCGTGTTCGTTTGCCTCCTGTTGCATTAAAAAAAAAACAGGCGTAGCCTTTTGAAGAATAGAAATTTGAATGAACTATGACTGTTGCTTTGAGTCAATGCGATATGGACAGTAAAATGGCAGCTCCAATCGAATATTCAGGTCTGTATCTGCTTCAGAACTGAACCAAATTAAATAATATTATAGTCAATGTGGGTAATTCCGTCAGCCACCATATGTCCTGCAGAATCAAATGATTTTGAACGAACACTTTATAGCATTGATCGCCCATTCATTTAAGTACTAGATATCCGAATGTTTTGGGGCTGTTTTTTCATGACAATGACATCGCTGATCTAAGCTATATCTTGGCTTTCTTACCAACATATATGTAGCGGATGTAGGTCAAACATATCTGTCCTTGTATGTCGACAACGTTATTCGGGAAATGTACGAACTATGCGTTGGCTAAGGATGTCATTACACTGGGGACAATATTGGTCTGTGGGTATTTTTGTTGATAAAACAAACATAGGTATACGAGTATATGCTTTGAGATGAATGAAAATTACGAACATAAAGGCATTTCATGTTAGTCCTTAGGGTTGGAAACTCATTTGAGATTGCAAATGCCTATGGATCCTAAGGACAATACAGACTAACAGTCTGCCAGCAGTTCTAAGGCTGTCAGGTCAGGCGGCCTGCCGGCCAAAATCTATGAACCGCACACTTTGAAACTACTACTATTATAATGTATATTATATTCTCTTATTACTTTGATCAGTGACTGTGACAGTGAACCTTTTCCAAATTGACGTGGTCCCATACATACAGCTTTAGGTTTGTCGACTTAGTTACTTTCTACTTTTAATAAATCTAAAAATCCTCTAAACATTCATGTAACACGGAAAGGTAAATGACGGGCTAAGAACATAGTTTACTGATTCAGTTATTCCTAGACTGGACCGCCAATACTAAATTTTGAGAAAACATATATTTTCAAATGAGTCCTCGCTAGTTCTACAAGCATACCGGGTGATTTAGCGTCGAGTTCATAAGTCGCATCGCATATAAAGTGGGTCGACGCAAACTGGAGCCGTTCTTTCACCCTCGAGTTGTTTTTAGGTATATTAAAAATATAATAAAAATATTTTTTTTTAAAGTCTTTTTAAAACTGTAAGAAATAGAATAAGAAATATTAGAAGAAAAACAAACGTGACATAGTTATAAAAACAATACAAAAGTTAATTCGAAAAATCAAACACCCGACTGCTTTAAAAAATATCAACTGACAAGTTAAAAACAAGCCATAAATCTAAAGAATATATTGTTAAAATAAAAAATACTTTTTTTATACCTCCTCCATTTTTTTTTCGTGGACGCTATATTGAAATATTATATACCTACCCTATGTCACTTAGACATTGGAGACAGATCGAATGACACCTCATATGTTAAAATACCTCAAGCCGTTTAGGCTGCAGAGCGACACAAAGTAACAGACATATGTACATACATACGCTCGAAAAACATAACCGTCCTACGGGCAGTCGGGTAACAATAAAAACATGTGATAGTCAAAGCAAAAGGAAGAACTCGAAAAGGAACAGCGAACAATGCAAGAGAAATGTTTTCCTAAAACCGCAATTCTTTTTGATCCTGCATGCACCTAAGGGGAGGATGATAGAATTTTAGTATTTATATGACCATTTTTAATGTTGTTAGCATAGCAACACAAAGACAGTTGAATTTGCACAAAGATAGTTGAATAGGAAAGTGAGATTGAGATTCAGAGACTGAGATAATGAGAGTCTCAATAGACTGAGAAAATGTGAAAATTCCGCTGGCAACAGTGTATCTTAGGTCTTTGCATGACAATACTGAGTTGCAGCAAGTTTTACTATAGAGAACTGCTCATCGATTTCAAGCAGAAACGGGTGCAAGCTTGGTTTGAGCTGTGATATATATGGAAACGAATTATTGCAAAGAGAACATCAGCACAAAAATGAAATGTTAATAATTAAATGTTTAAAAAACAATAATCCGACTCCAAGTTATTTAGGAGTCCCGTTGATTGTCCATGGACCCAAATGAAAGATCTTGGCAAAATTTAAATGGGTCCACCCCTGAGTGCTTAACACATGCATGCACGAGATAAGATTTGACAGGTGCTAGGGAAATGAATACATCTATTCCATATTCTAACGTAAGACTTAACGTTTAAGGTTTAAAATACAAGTGTCTCGTCTCGTAAAAAAATAATAATATTGAATTCGGTCCAAGTTGGCGAAGATATTGCGTAACATACAAATAAAGTACAGTTGAATTGAGATTTCGCTATGTGATGATCTTTAATAAAAAAAGGTAAGTTTTCATATTGTAACCCTTGACTCCCCAAAAACAAAAATTACCTCCTAAATTAAAAAAAAACGCTCCTCAGGTTCCCTCTCGAATAACAAACGAATGAATATCTTATTCATACTTACATCTGAGACCGCAGCGCACCCCCACATGTCATAATGAAAAATAAACAATCGTGAATTCAGTTCACAGTTGATTTACGAAAGCAAACAGAACTGCGAGGTCCAGATTAGAAAGACCCTGCAGTTTTATAAATTATAATAGGGGTTGTATTTTTGGGCACATCTGTTGCGTAGCTATGTTATTATAGATTAATAAATCATAATACTTAGTGTGATTTCAATCAATTTGTGCTGTAGACATGATGGGTGATTGATTGGTGCCTGCAGCCAGAAATTGACTGATAAAAATTATAATTAACAATGTAGAACTCAATGTTTAACCTGGTTGGCTAGTACAAGTTACCTGCGACTTGTTGGTCGCTAGGAAATTTTTTTCTAACTAGTTTGTATCGATAGAGACGCACTGAAATATGACGGCCCTCGGAACAGTTATAACTAGATAAAAGTTTTTGTTTAATACTTGTAGGAATTTAAATTCCAATTCAAATAAAACAATTCATGATCACATTATATGATCATTATGAAACGCTGCATAGTTATAATAAAACCTTTCATTTATCAATATAACATTTCAAATCAATTTACTATAGCAACACGTTATATTATTATAATTAATAACGTGTAGTTCATTATTGTGTTTTAATTGTTGAATTTCATCAATTTCTACGGGATTTATTACAAAGAGATATTAATTAGATTGGGACGTGTTCATTGTGAATGTGTTGCGTTTTTGAATTCGTCTGCTCTTTATTATGCTCTTCAGGATTTCATACAAATTGCCAACTGTATTATCAACCTGGTATCTTATTAATCAGATTATAAAACGAGGTACATTTAGATGTTTTATTATGCTTAAATTATGCGGTTCATGTAAATATGCATCTGATTAGATAAAGTAGGTATTTTAAGAAGTAAATGTAAAATTTCATGAACATTGCTACAAAGCATGTTTGAATGAATACCTGGCAAAGTAAGTAGGTATGTAAATTATCAATTTTGAAAATCAAATACAATATCATAATTACGTAACGACCTCACTTAATATAAATAACATTTATTAAGTTGTTATTAGAACTTACGTAGGTAGGTACCTACTTTTTTCGTAACTTTGCATAATAAAACTCTCATTCTACACAGCAATTTGAATTACAGGTAATAAATGTTCAAGAGAAACATTTATTTGTTAAAATCACTGGTTTCATTTCTGTTGGAACACAAGTGGGTTGAATACGTCATAGTTATTATAACAAATGGGAACACAGCCACACGCGTCGCGGAGCTAAAAGGTCTCAAGTTATTCAGCAATCTTCTTGCTTTTACACTTTTCTTTAGATGTTTAAAAATATGTATGTGTTTATTGTAGGAGTTAAATACGCAATGTTATGTACTTATTGCTTGAAAATGCTTTCAACTAATAATGGATAGGTAACTTATTACATCTCACTAATATTACAAATGTGATTTTTTGAACACGTTTGAATGGTACTTCAGTCACGCATAAACAGATTTGAAAGTTTAGCACGTGGGTAGACCATGTCTTGGATTAAAATACAAGATAGATACTTTTTATCACGGATTAGTTTTCGTGGTAATAACGTGAAACCATCTTCTTAACTGATTGGCACCCAATTTTTCACAATGGACCAAGTGTTTAAGTAAGATTCTAAGTTAATTTACTGCCTTAATTTTGTTTATGTTAAATTAAAACTTGGTATCTGAGCCCTTAGCCAAGATGCCCATCGATAACTAGCGTTTCTATTCGTTTCGTTTTTAAACCAATCGCGTCACTGGTAGATCACGGACTAGTCCGTGATCTACCAATGACGCGATTGGTTTAAAAACTAAACGAATAGAAACGCTAGTTAGTGTAATGCATCTTGGCTAAGGGCCCTGTTCTCTTATTGTATAGCCCAAATAAACGATTTTCTTCTTCTTTCTTTTCTTCTTTTATTTGTTATTCGCTCGAAGTCAGTTCTCCTTAGTCTGCCCCTGTCTCTCCTGCTTTCTTTAATTCCTTTTGTGATTATTTTAAAGAACAAATAATGTTGTAACAGGTATCCTATCACAGCTCCCTTTAATTTTCTGTTGTGGCCAACAAATTCCTTTTCTTCTTTTATTTGAATAGGATGTTACATACGCAAATGCAACAGCATATTATAATGCTGCTTCTGCTTACGACGTTTTTCTATTGAATACGCTATTATCCGGTGAAATTGGATATCGAACAAAATGTTATATTAAGGGTAATGTAGTCATACAAATGTGCAATAATAGGGGAGGAATGGCTCTTCGGAATTAATATGATTTTCCTTTGTATTCTGGGATTATAGGATAATAGTTATTTCATATTCGTTTATGTAGTTCTGCCCGAAAATCCGTTTAGAATTGATTCATTGCTATTTCCTTGTACTTTGCTTTTTTATTTAAAAAATAGTTAAAAGCCTAGTCAGGATACATTGTTTAAGGGATTACGGCTCAAATACTCAAGCGATCGAAGTACAATTTTGTACAGATATAGTTTAGCTCGAAGACGGACATAGGGTACTGTAATGCAATAAGTTTGTGAAATAGTTTTAGAACTTGTTGCATTATGCATGTCACTTTTACTCTTAATTATTTTAAATCAAATAAAGGAATTAAGAATAAATAACAAAATAATGAATTATTAATGAGTAGATTGTTCTAGTTGCCCTAAGGCGTCTCAGGTGCTAACACCTAATATTGTAAACTATAATTCAAATCAATAAATTAGATTCAAGTAAGAAGTAGTATTACTTTACAGTACTCTTATCCGTAATTGTCAGTTTACGAGGGAATAGCGATAAACGACTTCTTCGCATGGAGTCGCGGGCAAATAAATTTTGTATAAAATAAATTTTGAAACTCAAAGGTGAAATAAGACAAACGTCTTCAATGTTCAATAAATTCTTACTAATCTAACCCATCTTATTGAAAAAGTTAGATAAAACAATACACAAAGTACTATTCCCAGCTGGCGTATCTCGGAAACCGGAACGTGTAACACGTAGTAAGGAGAAAAAGTTGGAAAAAATGCCCGAGGCAATAACCGGTTGACTGTACCCACGTGACATACACATGCCAGGACGCCTATCTGGATACGACAAGAATTGTTTTTATCCCCCGTCATAAAAGAGGGGTATAAATTTGAACGGTGTGTCTGTCCGAGGCTTCGTAGTTCCTAAACGGATGGATTTTTAATAGAAAGCTGATTTTACAAAGGCGGTGCTTAGCTAGGTTTGATAAAAATTGGTTGGATCGTTTAGGAGTTATCAGCTCTGAACTGGTCGCATTTATGGCGGTGGCTTTTTTCTATTTAATAGTTATTACAAGCTTTCACTTGACTACAAATGTTTGTTTGTTAGTCAGTATGTTTATCTAATTCTTGCAAGTTATTTTTGAACCAGTTTCCTTCACTGGAATGGACTGAGATTTGGCATTCATATGTAAACTCAATGACAATGCAATTGTGGTATTTAAGAGCTGACCTGATTATGGAGTTATTTGAGATGTTTTTTCAAACATCCTTGCAGATTTTAAAAATCAATTGAAGCACTATTCACCCACTTTGATTATTATCGTTCAATGTTTTTTTTTTTTTTAAATCCAAACGATATCCCATCTAGAAATAAGCTTTCTGAACAGGCTGTTGAAAGTTTTGATAGCAGATGCTCCGTCGATATTAGTCAATGTTACCTTTTATTTAGCTTTCATTTTGCGTCGCGCATGGCACGTTTTTAACTGAAATGTTGTTTTTAGGTCAAGTACTGTTCAAACTACAGCTAGGGGGTACAAGGTATTTTACTTGCATTCCAATCATTCACGTCCATCTAGAAAAAATAACGGAATTTAAAATGTTAAATGATTTTAAAATAAAACTTTCAACAGTCACCCAAGGCATAATTCTGGGCCCTACCTTATTCCTACCCCACGTTTTTGTTGCAAACAACATTCTAACCATCAATAACTAGTACACGTGACATTCACAGTTGATTCCATAGGCAGTGGTCACCATCCGTGACAGCAGATGGTACGTTAATGTCAAAAGTAACTACGCGTTAGAGGACCGTTTGGTTAGGGGTTACAAAGTAATTGTTAGTTGCTCGTTTAACTATCAATTTTGTTAAAAAAAATGGCAAGTTAACCGCAGTTTACTGAATAACATTTTTAAAACGATATTACTTGACCGGAGTTTTCTTTGACACGCTAATAACCAATTAATCTGCTGCTCCAATTGAATTAACTCTTATTAAATTGATTATTAATCGTTCAGGGTATTGTCAAGTTTTAATTAATCGCCGGCTTCCTTCGCTTCAATCAACCGGATATTAATAAATAGAAAATTAATATGACTTGTACCCGTAAGTACTTTGTTAGAGAAATTTCTATTGTTTTTATGATATAGATTTTGAATAAAGAACAATATTTTTAATTTTCAAAATAGAACTTGAATTATAATTAGTTTATTTTTACCTTATTTTACTGTTTTGTTAAGGGTGTATGCGATTATTAAAAATAAATAATATATTTTGTACTCTCTTTGGATGTTATGATTATTTTATTTATTTATTTAAAGATACATACAACGGTGAAGCATATAATAATGAAATTTTTATTTCGATTTTTCTACTATTTGACAATAAGCTTTAGACATCCGACGGACCTCGATTTCTTATAAGATATAAAAAATAAACAAGACGATTTATCAATAATAACGCATGAACTATTGAAATAAAAAAAAAAAGTTAACATTAAAAAACGACAAATCTAAATCTAAAAAAAGATATACTATATGATGGTCTGAAGAGAACAATGTATTAAAAACTCAACAAACTTTACATTACATTAATAAGATATTCCCCTTGCGGCAGTGAGGGGGTATTTCTCATTAATAAGTTACTATAGGTAAGTAACCTTCTCATTTCAGAACCGCATTTATACTTATCATCAACATTAGCAGTTACTGTAAATATTTTTTTCTTATTACCTTTTGAAAAGTAAAAAACTTGGTAATATGATACCTGTTATATTTTGTAGAAAGTAGTCAAATACACTTGGCGTCAAAAAAATCGTACCTTTTGAAATGTTGACTTCAAGCAGTTATAAATCCTAATTTATTTAGCGATCATTGTTTTGTACGGAACCGATCGATTCGTGTTTTTAAGGATTATTAATTGTGTTTTGAAATTATACTAATATTCATAGGGTACAATAATCAATTTAAGAGCTATATTCGTTTGAAACTAATTTTCGTACATGTGTGATTTTTTGACGCCGAGTGTATATCGCAACACATCTTTATTACTATAGGAATAAGGATGTGTTCCGATATACATATTTGGCCATTTTGGCTCCTCCTATCTATTTGATGCTGACTGTACCATCCGATGGCCTATGTGCTCTTTCGCTTTCTCCATATAAACAATTCGATTGCAATATGGGTAACTAACAACACTGGATACCAGAGGCCTTCGACAAGTTATAACAACAGTCAACACGTGACCGCAAATACGCAAAATCCTTTAGAAGCGGATGGTAATTGGAGTGCGGATGCGGCCAGTAATGAGTTGGCTGCGCTTGCGGCGTTTTCGCGCGTGGTTGTGCTGCGTTCGCACTGCGTTTTCAAGTTCTTAACCCCCAACGCGAAACAAAGGGGTGTTATAAGTTTAACGTGTGTATCTGTCTGTGGCTTTGTAGCACCTAAACGGATAAACCGAATTTGTTTTTTTTTGAATGGTGACTCAATCGAGTGTTCTTAGATAGTTTGATTAAAATTCGTTGTGCCATTTAAGATATTATATAATTGGGCAATTCTTCGAGCGTTTCAACCGCCCTGATTCCCGTGGCCGCATTAATGTCTAAATTCCCGTAGCTTTGGAAGCATTTTCAGTTCAACTTTGTAGAAGTCAGGACACTACAAGATAACCGAAAATAGCATCCAAAGCTACAGGAATTTAGACATTAATGCGGCCACGGGAATCAGGGCGATTGAAACGCTCGAAGAATTGCCCTAATATAATCCAGCCTATATACGTCCCACTGCTGGGCACAGGCCTCCACTCACAACGAGAGGGGTTTGGGCTATAGTTCCCACGCGGGCCCAGTGCGGATTGGGAACTTCGCACACACCGTCAAATTGCTTTGCAGGTGTAGCGTGCACTCACGATGTTTTCCTTCACCGAAAATTCCGAAAAACTTAGAGTGGCGGAGCCCGGGTTCGAACCCACGGCCCTCTGCTTAAGAGTTAGCAGGTCTAACCATTAGGCTACCACGGCTTTTTTATGAGCACTGAAAGCAGGGGTCCTATTCGTCCTAATTTCGTCGGGGGTTTCTCTATTTAATAGTTTTAATTCAACTACAATACAATACTCTTTATTGCACACCACAGAGAAAAGGGATGATGACCAATAGGCTACTTGACTAATGTCAAAATATTTTTTTACACTACCACTTAATCAAGCTTTCGAAAATAACACGGATAAATGTAGCTATCGCTTATTTTTGGAATTTAAACGATTTTTAATTCAACCAAAACTTTATAAAGGAACACTGAAAATTGTAACGTCACTGGTTCCTATTTTCATACTAACTTCATACTACCGGATCGTTATGACGTTTCAATAAAAGTTGATGATTTGACCAGTCAGTCAACTAGCCTATTGTTCTTTTTATGTCGATAAGGTAGATTACCAAATACTATTGGACACGTTTTTTTTTTACATATTTAATCAAAAAATTACGGAGATATATTGAGTTGAAATGACGCATGACGTCACGTCTTGGTACAATTTGGTACAATTTTTACACAGAAGTGACGTCACGAGCCCCCACTCCTGAACTTTGACGCATTTTTGTTTGACGGACTAAAGAGACTTTTGTTTTCTTTACCCAGTCATTATCTGTATTATAATTTACTAGCGGCTTCGCCACCGCCGCAACTTTCTGATTTTCTATTTGTTTTTATTTATTATTTATTTATTTATATGTACAATGATGACCGATATGTGTGTAATTAATTCGCTTGGTAATCATTTCTAATTAGTTGGATTGGAGTTTCCAATGTTCCTGAGTTTACCGTTGTTGTACTTAATAAATCTTGCAAAAAATATTTACTTTAGTCGCTCGGGTCGAAACCGAATTTTCATCGATTTTCTATACAAAAACAAAAAAAAATAAGAAAAAAAACAAAAGAAAACAAAGAAAAAACCGATCAATAGCTGGGGTTCGAACCCGCAGTCTCTGCGTATTAGTCCAACGCTCTAATCATCAGTCTATTCAAACGACGACGATCGCATCGAAATTACGAACCATATTTTTTTTGCGTGAAAATACGGGGAAAACGAATTTTCCCAGATATGAGACATAGCTAGATCGATTTTTTGCTGTCGAATTTCATCGAAATCGTTAGAGCTGTGTTCGGGACCTAAAAAATATATATGTTTCTCGTTTATTAAGTAGGATTTCGGTTTTTAAAGCAGGGACTTGCTCTTATGTTTTGTCTCAGTTTACTCACCTTTCAACTAACTTGCTCAGTCGAGTGATCTAGTCAAGCTACTTGTCTGACTAGAACGCTCTTCAAACTAAGGTCCACTAGGAATCGAATTTGATTCCCAACTCCGCCTGAATCCCAGACTTAATAACCTTGTCGTATGTCGCGTCGAATTTACTAATGAACCATTATATCTTGACACCTGTTGTTAAAGCAATTGTTCAATGTTGGAGATCTATTTATGATGGCTGTTTGCTTAATGAACCATTGTATCTTGACACCTGAATTTGAAGCAATTGCTTTAAATTAGAGATCAATTTATGATGGTGGTGTTGATTGGGCAAGATAACTTTGTCTTCGATTTCGAACAGTTTCTATCTGTAAGGTTCAGAATAAAATGGTTGTCGGTACATTAGAATGGTTTTCAATGTACATTAGAAGATAACGTTATCATACGCCTACGAAGCTATAGCGGTCCCGGGTTCGAATCCCGGTATGGGCAAATATTTGTGTGATGAGCACGAGCATTTATTCCTGAGTCATGGATGTTTTCTATATATTTAAGTATGTGTTTCTCTATATAAGTATGTATGTCGTTCCCTGGTACCCATAGTACAAGCCTAGAGCTTAGTTTGGGACTAGGTCAATTTGTGTGAGATTGTTCCCTGATATTTATTATTTGTTTACTATATTATTCACAACATAGAAGCTCTTACTGTCATGTACATAAGAACTACTAAAAGAACAACAAACTATAGCCCTACAGTAAATAATTACAAGGAGCTACTATTTTGTGCTTAAACAAAGCAGAAACGCTCTGGTATGTTTAAAATGAACTTGCAGGTTTAAAATGTTTAGGAATGTGAAAGTTTATATTTGTTTGGCAAAACTATACAATTACGAGTAAAAAGGTCGAATTGTGCTTAAATTCTTCACTAAAAGGCTCATTAATTTTGCTCGCCATTGCAGATTACAATCAAATAATACAGGGGGTGTATTGTGCTATTACCATTTTATTCTACGGTAATGTAACATGTAAAACATCGTAAAGAACGTTTAATTGAACGTGCACGACGCGATCCTGCTCCGCCGAAAAACCGCCGGTCAAAATCGCTAGTGTACACAGGCTCTTAACGGGTGAATTTCAGGGCGTTTCAACTGCCGTCATTAGTGTCACCAAATATATCGACGAAATCAATGACACCTACCAGCAACTCCTGATGTAAACCGAAGCAGAACCGGGGATGTAGTTTCTATCAGCATCAGAAGTTGCTGTAGTGTCATTGATTTCGTCAATATATTTGGTGACACTAATGACGGCGGTTGAAACGCCCGGAAATTCACCCTAACATAGTCTCCCGAGGTAAACAGTTACTTAAAAAAAAATGTTTTCTCTTTATAACGAAATATAATGTCAAATCTCGAAGGTAAAAAAAGTTACTTAAAGTGATGTTACCGTTAGAGTTATAGGTCTTCAGAAACTAATAGTTTGTCTAGACATAGGTTACAATAACACTTCGTTACCGTTAAAAGTTTGAGCTCTAGGGAGGAAAAATCTTTTTAACTACTTAAGAAGTTATGGTACTTGCGTAAAATTCAATAAATACTTTCATTATGGACTAAGTTTATTGAAAATTATGTGTTATAGAGAACTAGGGACCTGCCGACTTCGCACTGGTGAAATATCAATATATTACATATATACGTAAAACATTTTTGTAATTAAAAAAAAATAAGATGGCATGACTATATCGCACCTTTCTTGAGACATCAATATAGGTACGAACAGATAGATGAGACATACGGGACGTTACTTTTAAGTCCATCGGAATAACGGATTGGCATTCGGCATGAGAATTAAAAAAAAAACGAGTTAAATCGTTTAATTTATTTGGAAACTTATAAGGGGTCTTCACTCCTTTGTTGCCGCAGGGCCTCCAGACCTCTAAATCCGGCCCTGGTTTTCGAAAAGCGCTAAAGTCAGCGTTATGCATCTTGGCTAGCCCACCTGACTTGGTATCAATTCCTTTCGCCAATAAGTAAGAAAAACTCAGAGGCGATCGGATAACGACTCGGCCGTACAGTCAAACTCATAAGTAGCTTTACATTTTAGTACCATGTCGCAGTTACGTATTATAAGTTATAAGTAGAGATCGGCCGAATACGGACTTTGCTGAATACGAATATTCGGCCGAACATTCGGTTCAGCTCTTACCGAACCGAATATTCGGCCGAATATTCGATTGCGCCGAATCGCTAGAAACAGGTTTTGACACGTCCGCGCTCAGCGCTCCGCGCGTGTTTCGGACCTTTGCGCTCGCGCTATTTGACTTGTCAACCTTTAGTGGATAACTGAGAAAGGTGATTATTACTGATTAATAAAACTTACTTAATTAAAACAACTCTGGTTTTTCTTATTTAAGCTACGGTTTTTTGCAAAATAATTGTATTTAGATTTTGACGCATATTTATCTCTTTTTGGTAGTTGCTTAGAATGCTGAAATTGGATGTCAATCCGACGAACTACGAAACAACCTACGCTCGTTATTTACTTTGTTTATTCGGTAAATATTCGGCAATGTAACCGAACTATTCGGCCGAATACGAACATTGAAAAACTTGCCGAATATGCCGAATACCGAATATTTACCGAATATTCGGCCCATCTCTAGTTATAAGTGTCAATAGTTTGAATTTAGTATGTCAATACTGCGACAACATACTAAAATGTACATCTACTTATGAGTTCGACTGTACTTATCGACAGCGTTTAAAATATAATCAAATCAGAATAAACCTTTACTATTAAGCTGACAATTCCCCTAAATAATCTCCTAAGCTCCCCGAGTGCTAACTAATGCTGCTCTTAAACGCATTAGTCTCATAATGTGCAAGACAGATAGCGCCACTTACTTGCACTTAGCGTTTTCTCTTACAATGGAATAGGAATATATTCTAACACTGTCTGTTCTTCTACGGAAGAGCTTGTTTTGCTTTTCGCGGTTAGATTTTGCAGTTTTTTATGGTACAACTAATTCACCAACCTTTACGGCCTGGGCCCTTAGCCAAGATGCATTACGCTAACTAGCGTTTCTATTCGTTACGTTTTTAAACCAATTGCGTCACTGGTAGATCACGTGACTCTTCGTATCACGTGATCTACGAGTGACGCGATTGGTTTAAAAACTAAATGAATAGAAACGCTAGTTAGCGTAATGCATCTTGGCTATGGGCCCTGGCCACGACTTAGAGCGACGGCGGCGAGGGAATTCTCTCTTCATTGCTCGGTCGAGACGCTCACCGCGCAACGGTTAGTTGACGTTACACGCAATGTATTAGAAAATTCGCTCGCCGCTCCGCTGGTCGCTCAAAGCCGTGGCCAGTCCCTTATTTGACGACGCGGCTAGCCTAGTGGGTTCGAATCCCGGTATGCGTGAGTAGGTATTTGTTCCTGAGTCATGGATGTTTTCTATATACTTAAGTATGTATTTCTCTATATAATTATGTATGTCGTTGCCTAGTACCCATAGTACAAGCCTAGAGCTTAGTTTGGGACTAGGTAAATTTGTGGGAGATTGTCCCTGATATTTATTGACTACTAATGTAAGGTTTTAGACTCATTAGATCTCTTTCATCAGGGAATGGGTGCGTTTACGACGGCGTTGTAGCTCTTTAGTTTAAATGATTCTTGAATAGTTTAAGATAATAACATTGTTTAATAAAACGTAGAAAAGCAACTGTTACCATAATATTCTGCCATATCGTACCAAAGGTTCATTTTCCACCCTTTTTCGGGGTGAACGAACTATAAAAGGTAACTTTATTGAATGAAAGTTATCGACTAACATCCTATAAAAACTTCGCATTTGTCTATCAAAACTCAATATTATTCCATCAAACTCAAAGTCCAATTTCCGTTGTGTTTTGTTTCGCAATATGTTTCTCAGTTTTATAATATTGTCGCGTCTTGACGGTAAATATACGGAGCTTTATTTTACTCCGTTATGTGTAATATGTGCTTTAATATTGTTACCTTATCGAATTCTATATTTCCAAGGCTGTGTTCATATTGACTTAGAACCCCTGTTCCCAAACTTATTTTATAACGCCTCCTTTGTGTCCTACCTCCTTTGTGGTACCTACAATATAAATCAGTAATAAAAAAAAATTGGGTATTTAACTGCGCTTCGTACCTAAGCCATATAATAAATGCGAAAGTTAGTGTTTCTGTGTGTGTTAGTTTGTTACTCTTTCACGCTGCAACGGCTGGATGGATTTGGATGAAATTTGGAATGGAGATAGCTTATACCCTGGATTAATACATAGGCTACTTTACATCCCGGAAAAATGGACAGTTCCTGAGGAAGCAGCGACAAACGACTTCTACGCGGGCAAAAGCTAGTATTAATATATATATTAGTAAAGATAACCATCGAAATTATTTTTTAACACAGAAACCAAAACCGACAAGTTATTGTATCTTACGGAACATTTAGGTAGATACACCTTTATTCCAGACCAATTATTTTGCACACGTATTTTTCCTCGAAGGACAAATGCTTTAATCAAGAAGGCGTTATCAATTATTCATAGTGACAGAGGACGGCCCAATTAACCCCAAACCAATAGATTTAATCGATGTATGCTTCCACCAGAAACGTACTTTCGCCGTAAAAGGACGCAAGTGTCACTTACGCCATTATACTTTGTATTTTAGTAACAGAGTATGTTCTTCATTGACAGCGGTATACTTAAATTTCTAAATTGTCGTATGTGCCTATTGCATTGATAGGTACTACGGTATTGGGATAAGATCTGTTTTTGTTTGTTACGGGTTTGTAATAGAAATGTTTTTCATTTGCAAAGTGATGTTGGCATTTTTTTAAGGTTGGTGGCGTGTGTGCGTAAATAAAAGGTCAATTAAGCGGAAGATACTGTCAACCTTAATGACAATTTGCGAGCTACTTGTAACGAAGGGGAGTCGCGTATTTTATATTAGGTTTGCATTAATTATGTTTCCAAGATACATTTCTGTCCTATGATAATTTTGTAATGTCGAGATAAAAAGTGACATGTTTAAGAGAATTGGGAATATGCATGATTTTTTTTTGCTTTAATAAAAACCATTCGTGTAACAAACAGTAGAAAAAAAAATTTCGAATAACTATAAAAATAACCGAGATATAGGCCATTAAAGATTTATTTCTATCTCTTTCTAGCAAAACAGAATTGTACATAGAGTTTAATATGGCCGTAGTGTACGCTGACGTCACAGTTCATGTCGGGTCTGTCTAATTAGTAAGTTTTAAATGTTTATAGTACTTATCCGTATTTTTTGGCCGATTTTAATTTTAATTTCACTTTTTGCCATCGCTTTTACGGTATTTTCATATTTTGTTAAGAAATGCGTTAAAAAATATGCATTATTCACTATTACGCCATTATTATGCGTAAAACTATTATTCCAGTAGTATTGCCAAATATTAAGTTGTGAGTTGCGAAGGCATGGATTTTAAAATTAATGTTTAGTTTCCAATTTGTTGTTGTTCTTGAAAAAAATAAGAAAGTTGAATTTTATAATTATTATCTATAATTCACACTATCTAATCGAATTTGTTAAGCCAAAGCATGAAATTTTTCTAAGAAACGTTGGCGTCATTTTTTAACAGAAAAAACATAGTAAGTATTCATTGTTACATATTTCTCAGTGAGACGCGGTAATCTGTATGCCAAGTAAATTCCCTCGCTGAAGCGAAAAAGGAAAGAAACCGGACAGCCTCTAGAACTGACATTTTTTGTTTTCTCTAAGCTTGAGAACGTAAATCCGTTTAAACGTTTAACAAATTCACTGTTTCCTTTCACTACTAATGTGATTTCTTTAAGTGGGTTAGTATTAAAAGGTATGTTATTCTGATAACTCATCGTCCTTCACTTCTACTGAGTCGAAGAATAACCGGCGAATTTACGTCGTCCGCCATTTATGCGTAAACGACATTTAAGCTTTCGGCACACCAAACGCGTGTCAGGCGCGTCGCGTCGCGTCGCGTGGCGTGAGCGACGCAGCACCCGGCACACCGCAGGCAGGCGGCAGCTTCAACGCGTTTCGAACGCGTGCCAGCGCTGCGCACGCCTCGCTGCTGCGTTCGGTGAGACATGCAGCGCGGCGCGCGCGTACCCCCACCACGCGTTTGTAAAAAATACGACGACTAGTAACTGCGCCGACGCCGCGCTGACGCGACGCGCCTGCTACGCGCACGCTACGCGACGCGCTGCCCGAGTTGTCTGCGGTGGCTGCGCCGCATCGCGTGCGCGAAGCAGCTCGAACGCGTGCCCTGCGCAGGCACGCGTTACTTTTTGGTGTGCCGGGTTAAATTTGATTTGTGGTTTTACGACATGCGCGGGCCCGCGTTCAAAACGCGACGCGCCTGACACGCGTTTGGTGTGCCGAAAGCTTTAACTGCCTGCACTTTCATTTAGTCGCCGGTATAAGCGACTAAATGAGAATGCAGGCAGCCAAATGTCATTTACTTTTACACACCTTGACGGACGACGTAAATTCGCCGGTTTTCTTCGACTCAGTCGATGTGAAGGTGAGACGATCATCAGAATCACACCCCTGCTTTTATTGGCGACTTCGTCATGGACGAACTTGTATTTTTTTTCAAACAAGCATCTTACTCATGATTATCAGGAAGAGAAACCTTTGACGAAAAATAAACTCATGATATTTTACTCGTTCATAAAACAATGTAACTATTAGGTCAACAAGACCGTCAATCAGATTAAATTCACTTAAAATGCCGACGTCACACATAAAAACGAACTAGAATAATTTTTTACTGAAACTATAATACTCGTACGAATATTATCTATTAAATATCACAAAAATAACTTATAAACCAGGCAGTCGCCCGCGAATTCGATTGCTTGTTTTTTTTTTAACTATTCCTCTTATTTGTTGTTGAATTTCGATGATTTATCGCTACAAGAAATAAATATTCCACGTTTCATGATTCTATCTTCATTGCTTTTCGCTGTTCGTTGTTTGTCAGGGAATCATTAATGGGAGCTTTATAAGTAAGTACCTATAGATAATACAATCTCAAGCGTGCGGAAGCCTCCAATCAAAAAATCCCCGTTCATTGTTTCCTACTTTGAAATAATTTAATCAAATACTTCTTAGGGCTCGATAAATACATTTTTCCCAAAAAGGCAAGTCTTCAATATCGAAAACTGAGTTACCACTAAATGAGAGTAAAGGGAAGCTTTCAAAAAGGGCCTTTAATCTAAAAGCTATCAAATTACGCAACCTTGACCCTTCGAGCGAGCTTACGGCAGTTACAAAAGTAAATTTAACTATGTTCGCACATTATAAAAACAGGAAGTATGCAATAAAACAAAATATAGTTATTTAATAGTTGTTTGTCGTATTCGGACGTCCAAATATTTTACTCCGAATGACACAAAAATCGATGCGAGCGGCGCAAAATCGAGAGCCTTGGGGAAGACATGTAAACAAGTGGACGTCTTTTGTCTGAAATAATGATTATGATGACGATGGATTGTTCCACACAAAAACTAACATTGGATCGAATTATAATTACTTTTTACTATATCTTCGAGGAAGTGTTATATCCAGCAGTGGGTGTAATTCATGATGATGATGATATTTTGTGTATACGTTTCAATTATCGATGGTTGTGGTAAAATATTTTTTGGTTTTACTTTTAAACGAGCAGAATTAGAATAATCAGAAACGTAATAAGCGGGAAAGATTCTTATTAGAATTTGAACTAATAAGTTAAATAGGTCTTTTATTAACAATCCTTTTACTTTTTGAATTGTAGTGTCATTATATCTAGACGCCATATATATTTACCAAACCCTTCTCTGTCCAGTCTTTAAATAAACAAACAACACTTAACAAAAACCTAAAAAATCGCATTGCGACACGACAAATCAAATTATTGCGTACCTACACGATTATTTCGCCCGCCAGTAACGAAATGAAGTAACTTAAGCACTTGCGGCTTTTTACGCTTACATTAGTTCAAGATTGATGTGTTTGTATTATCTTAATTATCTTACTTAACACTATTTGCCCAGAACTCATGTATCTACTTAATTTAGTATTACAAATAGTTGGTCTGGCGTTTAATACCGAGGTTTGTAAGTCTGTAACTAATCTATGATTTATTCTTCATTTCGATGTAAAGGTTATTTGCGAGGCTTGTATTAAGCAATGATTACATTGATTACCTACTGGAATCCCGAGTGTATTCGTTTTATTACGTGTTTGAATTATGTTTCTGAGAAAGGTACTGTGCTGACTTGATTTTTGTTTGGTTTAGAATGGTGTCTTACATATTTACTTTGTAGTAGGTACCTACTATACGTACCATAAGGCGTTAAGACCCGATTTAGTACCTTTGCCCAGCAGGTGGGACACTAAGACAGGTTAAAAAAAAGATTGAAACTAGGTACATATATTTTTATTGCGTCGTGTTGTCCTAACATTATGGTCATTTCAAAACGATTTCGTGGAATAGGCTTACCGACTGACATTTAAGTCTTATAAAGACATATGTTTTGCCGGTGTCATTCTTTTTTTAAATGTGTAAACCTAACAATCGTAGAATTGAACAGATTGGTTGAAAACCTAACGTTACCAAAATTATGTTAAAGTATCGAATAGTTAGAAGTCGAATAATTTAGTAAAAGGATGTAATGTACAGTCAGCATCAAATAGATAGGAGCAGGGAAAGCGGCCAAATATATCGCAACACATCTATATTACTATAGGAATAAGGATGTGTTGCGATATATTTGGCCATTTTGGCTGCTCCTATTTGATGCTGACTGTACGAAATGTTTGTCTGTATTCAAAGACGATTCGTAACAAACGCGTGCTTCGAGTTGCTTGAGTAGTCAAAGGTTTTAAGTTAATTTGAGAAGGAACATTTTCATCTGAGTGTTACAAGAATTTAATTAAAAAATAGTAACGATTAAGTTCCTTTTAAACGTTCTACGTTAGAGAGAGATGATGACAATAGTCGTGGAATTTAACACTAATCATGAAATAACTTACTTGTCTACGCTATGTCCTACAAATGGCAACTTAAGCGTCTAGCTAAAACATATACGAAGTAAAAAAAAACAGCAATATTTTCAAGTTGACGTAAACGATGGATGAGAAAAATCAACGATACCAAATTCTTAAAAATCTACTTTATAAAAAGCTTTTTTTTTTTTATTGATAATGGGTTTGCTCTTGACCAACTCCCGCCCTTGACTCTTCGTAAAAGACAGTGTAAGAGTAACCTAACCTAAAAATGATTTTGTGTGCTTTTAAAATTTACCGTCACACGACACGGCACGGCGTATTTTTACCGTCACGATAAAAAGAGACTGATTACCATAGCCAAGTACAATCGTGCCGTGTCGTGCTACGGTGCCTACATTTAAAAAGCGCCGTTTGGGTTGGTTCTCGCTCATTCTTATGCGCTAAAGATTTAACTTTAGCTAATTTAACATGTATTTCTTTTTTTTCAAGTAGGCACTCAATTTAGTATTGTTTACCTCCAATAATACAAGTTATTTCAGTTAAGGCCACATTATGCTGTCACGGCCGTTGAATCGTCCAATAAAGCCTGCCACGCTCATTTATAACGACATTACAAACTCCCAGTTCACGAACGAAATTAAAATCTCAAACTTCAAGCTTTGTGCTAATTCTCACCTCGAAACCCGACACTTCGCGCGCCGCCATTTTGAAAACTTTTCATCTTCTATAATGGCTTATTATTCCAACCGGCGTGTTCCATTTCAAAGGTCGATATTTGTAAAATTAACAATATAATTGGGCACTCAGTTGAGTTCAGCTTACAATGGGGCGCAGTACGCATCTGGTATTACTTGGAAAAAAGGGCGGATACAGCAAACAGGGTTCAATAGCGAATGTCCCAAAAGCATTCTGAAACCAAAAACCAAAAGGACTTAAAATATCAAACTACTCGATCCAAAAGCTACGTTAGCGTCTTATAGATAAAGTCGAGAATGAATTGCATAAGATGATGGAGTTGAAATTATTCGCAACGTAAAGAGTGGTTGCATCTGAACATCCCTTAGAAACGCATTCATTCTTCGCCGTCAAACAAATAGTCGCATGTGCATTAAGTGCAGGCGATTTTAAACATTGTTGGCTTGTAGTAAAGTGTTATTTTGGCGGAGTAGTTGTATTTTAAAGAATGAAATAAAGTCCTGACCCTTTGTGACTGTGAGGTGTAGCGTACAATTAGCTATTTCATGAAATTGTTGGGTAAATTCGTAGGTAGTCGTAATTTTGTAACAAGACTCGCATGTTTGCCCGGTACGCCCTCGTTCATGTCACAAGTTGTTTATGTATGAAAAATAAAATTACAATGTTGTTTGTATTGCACTGTTATTAGTTTGTTAAAGTTAACTACCTGGGCTCTCACTCGTTCAGAAACTTACAAACGAATGAGTAAAAGCTTGTATTAGAAACGTGTATTTAAAATAATTGCTCAAACACAAAGTGCACCTTGTTGCCCAGGACAAAGGTGCCATAGATTTTTAAATTGGTATGTTGTTTGTGCCGTTTCGTTTCTGCTTATACAATAACGCTGTGACTTTAAAACATTTTTCTTCAAATTGAGTTGCTTTCTAGTGAACAAACAATTTCCACTTTTCTATTAGGTACGGTACGAATACTGCAAATTGACGTTATTTGCCAACTTTAATTATTTTATTTATTCGTAGAAACAATGTTTCGTTTTACAATTATATTAGGGTACTTCCGTAACTGCCTGTTATTATTACCTTTAATTTTTACGTATTTTGTTATTGTAGTCATTGTAAATACAATATTTTTCTAATTCACTTAACCGCAGCAAATACCTCACATCTACCTTATGTTTTTATCAACGATTTATTAAGTATATGGGATTGCCAAAGTAACATAACTTACAATTTACAATTTATTCCTCAGTAAATCGGGTGATAAATTATTCGTACTATTCAGCGCTTGCCATAAATATTCAAAAATGCGGGTAAACAAGCTGTAAGACTCCAAGCATCTGCATTTCCCTCGAAGGTATTTCGCAAAGGTCATCACTCTGAATTCCCAAACTTGTTATATTCTTCAACAGTAAATAATTATCTCGGAATCCTTTGTAGCGAGTTCTCGTCCATTTCATAAATTTACCATGAATAATAGATCTTATTCTGGTAAGTTTTATCATAATCTGCAAATGGATATTTCTTCAAAATATTATTGAATTATTCAGTTTCATATTTGATTATACAAAGGTGATTTTAATAATTTAATTGTTATGCAAATGTTGCTACTAAAAAAACTGTCTATAGAAACCCTTTAAGTCGCTGACGATAAATGTCACAGCTAAACTTATCTTATAGTTGTTGCATAAAAATGTGACATGAAAACAAAGCAAAAAAAAATATAATTCAAATGTAACGGTTTTCTATTTTTTTACTGTAGAATTATTTTACATTTTATCATAAATAAATGTTATGACATTTTATATTCGTGGCGACGTTTGTTTCAAAGCATTTTTTACGCCTTTACTCTTTTTTTTTTATCGATCTGTCTTCGACGGCCATCGATTTTTGAATTATACTTCGTCATAATCATTTTTATATTTAAACGACATTACTTATAGTGGTCTCGTGCTGAGATCGCCTGGGAATTAGTACGATAATATAATACAGAAAGCCCCGGGGGTCGAAACCGGGTTTTATCTTACTCACCCATTAACATTTGTTATCATTTTATTACCAGTTTTTACGTTTGTCAGTTCAGTTTTTGTATAATCGGTGCAGAGGTATTTACAAATTTGTGTGTTTTATAAATTGGTTGAGTGGTTAAATTAGTTGACAATTATGATTGGAGTGGGAGTAATAAGACGTTTGATTTGTGAATTCATATTAATGCGTATTTGTTCTTCACTGGTGTCGCGAAATAAGTCTTGTGGCATTTTAATGTGTTTTTTATTAGCTAACTAGCGCCCCGCTCCATCTTCGCACGGGTTAATGTTCGTAAAATTATAGCGCATAAATCTTTCTGAATAGTCGCTCTTTATATTGATGAAAACCTTATTAAATTCCGTGCAGTACTTTCTGAAATTAGCCCGGACAAACATTTGGGGGACTTTAATTTATAATATATAATATCAGTAACCCAGATTGACACCGGAGGTAGACCAGCCTAAGACGGATCGAACCAGCCTAACATGACCTCATTAAAAGTCACATGGTTTTCGAGATATGCCAGTTTAAAGTTTGTACTGGAAATGAACTTTAAACGGGCAAATCTTGAAAACCATGCAATTTTTACTAAGATCATGTTAGGGTGGTTCGGTGTGGGGACAATGCGTAACGCATTTCCACTCCGTTAAAAAGAAAAAAAATCAAAAGTCCACAAAAAAAAGAAGAAAAGAAAAAAAAAAGTTTCTGCTTCGGTCCGTCTTATGCTGGTCTACCTTCGGTGTCAATGTGGGTTACTGATATTGGGACACCCTGTACGTATACGTAGGTAGTGAAGGTTAGTTTGATTATGAACGAATTGTTGAACTAAAATATGAATGATATTTTTTTTTGTTTCAGGTAAGATGGAGCTAAAATGCAAATTTAATATTTGGTAACAACAAATTGTACTCCTATTTAACAACGTCCTGTCAGCCCCGACCGAAATATAATTTAGATGAATTATCTCTTAAACAAATAACAAAATCCTTTCTTCATCAAAAGCTTCATAAGTAAGTTTATTTTTAAGTTTTTGCCAACTTTATTTTCCATATTTGTGAAGGATAGGTAGAACTTTATCCCCAAACCAGTGGTGTCAACACAGTATTAACACTAGAACGTCTTTGTCCGTAACTCGATCTACACTCCGATGCATTCCCTGTCCAGGAATGCGACCTTTACTGCACTATCCAGGTATTAAGATCCCTTACATCAAACAAATTCCGTCATACCAAGGGTCAGGGTACGGTGGGGGGTTCGGAAAAATGTGGCAGAACGTGTCGAAATTTCAGACCCTTTTGTAGGTGTTTGATTTCTATAGGTTACCGGGGTATATGGACGTAGAAAATGGTTTGAACAAAGCTTTTAAGCTCGGAAGTGTTATCAACGCGCGAACATGTTTGTGATTATGTTGGTACGTTTGGCGAAGCTGAGGAAATGGTGGTTCAGTGATACAAATAAAACACAGAAACGTGTACGAATTATTTGTTAAAGGTAGTTAAATGTATTAAAACGAGGTCCTCTCTAATGCAATGTGATTTTGTTATCTCATAATATTAATGTGTAATTATGTATTTTGACCTGTGGGCTCGCGACTTGTACTTGCTGATTTTAAATTAATTACTAGCCAGATTTATGATTGTGTGCTTGGGTATCTGTAATTATTTGTTTGTATGTATGTACTCTTTATTGCACAAAGCAATTTGTTTGATGAGCGTGAGGAAGATGTAGGATAACATTATTTGCAAAACAATTTGTCAGTTTATTAATTTTAGCGGAAAGGCAACGTTCATCATATAGCTTCGTCCTGCTCTCGACAGGTAACACACGACAGATGATCGAACAGCTGATCGATCCGCGACCCCGTTTACAGCGACGGTGTTGACACAATTTTATGCGCACTTAGTAGATTAATGCCAGATGTTTCGTTTTATGGTGAACACCGGGAAGGGATCTTGCACGTATTTTTGAGTAACTTAACTTGACTAAACATACAAGCATAAATTCGCTTAAAAATGTCTAAAAATTAACTCCTGAACTGACCTCGAAACCAATTCTTTTTATTATTCTTATTTTATAAAAAAAACAGACATATTTTTTTGGAATCTGGCAAGAACTTTTTTGAACACAGTTTCTAATTAAATTTAAAGTGTCAAATAAATATTGCAGTTAAGTCTAACTGGGTCTGGACTCTGGGGTGTTATTGACGTTATTTTCAAACTATTAAAAATTGCCGTACCCACTCGCTCGTATACACACGTAAGGCAGAGTCAGGTGCGTATCTATATGACCGAGCTGTTTCGTCGACGAAATTAGCGAGTGGGACCGGATTTTGTGGATTGAAAACAATAAGTATATTTGTATTGTAGTGTATATTCATTTTATAGTGTTTTTTTACCCCCGTTTGTAAACCATGCCATTTTAACTTAACCAAGAAAAAGGGGCGTTTTAATTCATTCGGATAACCTGATTATAAAGTTGATTTATTTTAGAAATCAAATATTATCAGCTCTGAAAGCAATATACACAATTACTTTTTTATAAATAAGTATTAAAAAGATACAAAGAGCAATCGTAACTTCAGCAAATTCCAGCTGAAAATAATACAATCCGTAGCAGTTTGACCTGTAACTAGTACAGCACAAATCGAACTTGTCCGGAATTGAACCCGGGAACCCTTTCTTGGCAGGCGGACAATGGGGCCCACGCTAATGCTCTCGTGGACAGCTTCTCAGAATCTCTTTAGGGTTCCGCACGAAAATATATAATGGGAAATACTGAGTAATCTCTGTTGGACTTTCATTGTTAGGTCAGAAGTTAAAAGACTTGGGAAACAGGATCGATAGGTATCCTTTATATATCTATAAGGACGTATAAAATCGACTATCAACGCACAACCAAAATCTACGTTCAGAAAGTTGAAATTTTGAATATAGTTTTATTTTATAATCCGCTAAGAAAGGATTTTTGGAAATTGCAACTTTAATGGGGATATGAGAGGACGAACTTTGTATGAAAGTCTTAACTTATATTAACTGAAGCGAAGCAAGGCGGGTCGCTAGACGATATAATATAACATGTAGATTTATTTTTATTTTTATTTTGTTTTATTTTATTTCGGATGATGTTGCCAAATGTTGCTCCACAAAAAGAAACTTCAATCCAATAACATGACATACTCGCACTGGGTGCAAATAACGGCGTACCGAAAACTGAATCTACCATACCCTTCCCACCTTTCAAACTGTTCTACGGCGTGTGATATTTGAAAATCGAACGCTCGATTCATTTGAAAATTTAAATGAAAGGTTTATGGCATATTTTCAACCGCAGTCGTTTCTACCACTCGATTTTCAATAATCGACCCGCTGCACTGAAACGGTTTAAATATATTCTCCGCGCAATGTTTAACTTATACCGCACACAGAAGCGCGCGGTTTACTCGTAAGCACAGTTTTTTTTTAAACAGGTCCTGGGGGCTTAGCCTAGATGCATTAAGCTAACGTAACGATTTCCGAAATCAAAGCATTTATAGAACTGATGTAAGCTAACGAACAGTCTACCGAAGAAGGAGGGTAATATGTATGTGTGTATGTATGTATGCTAAAAGTATGGCCCGATTTGGACAAACGCGGTTTCATTAGATTTGCCTTGAGAGTTGCGAGAGTCACTGGGTACTTAATTAAAAAAAACACAAAGTTACATTTTTAAAAATATGTATATTAGTGTTTTTTTTTAATATATCGACGACAATATCAAAATATGCCGTTGGGTTTTTTATTAATTTAATATCAGAATACTGAAACAGTTGTATCTGTTTCACTGTGTACTTATACTCTTCATTTAACCTTACGTTTTACCTACTATAGGTAGTTATATTATCTGTGGTTTTAGTAATAAACGCAAGGCCGTTGGCTCCCCATAGCGTTGCGTAACCAGTTTCGACTCGTGCGCACCCGGGCGTAAAGACATGTTTACTTGCGGTTAGACGATAGACTGCCTTTATGGGACGCTGTTCGGTAAGATGAAATGACGTTGCATACATTATGGACGGCTTATAGGTTAGCTACGTAGGTAGATACTATATTATTGTAGTCAATAAGTAAGTTATGAGCTCATGTCCCTGACTTGGGTTTTAGGACTTGTACATATTTCATATGTCTGAAAAGATTTCGATGTATCGTACAAAGACATATCAACGTAGGTACATGAACCCTGAAAACATCTGTTTGGACATAAAGAACAGTTTTAATAAAATATAGTAGAAGCTAATTATCTAATAAAGTACCTACACTTGGTTTCTGCAAACTGCTTTTTCTAATAAAATAATGTTAAAGAACCCTATGCCGCGGATCTCTGATCCCGCACGCAACGCGCAGCAGCCTTAGGGCTTCGGATATGCTTACTCCAGGTCAGCACTTGTATGTTTACCCGTATGTCGGTACTGCTGTCGGGAATGGATATTACACAGACAAAAACGCGGGAAATAACCTGTTTATGAGTGATTCCACGAGCATTTCAATCGCCGTCAGCCGCTTGATCGCGTTAAAGTCGAAATTTCTGTAGCTTTGGATGCCATTTTTGGTTATTTTATAGAGTTCCCTGGGGTTTAACAAAATAACCGAAAATGACATCCAAAGCTACAGGAATTTCGACTTTAACGCGATCAAGTGACTGACGGGGCGGTTGAAACCCTCGTGGAATCGCCCATATAAGCAATTTTCTTCAGCCAAACTCAAGAAGGTATTAGCTAACATTTCTAAACAGAACCGCGGACAAAACAGCCACATTGCATCCGGTTAAGCTGAGGTGTCGATTCGATGCTCGGTGCGGGCAAATTTAATTAAAACCAGCTTTGAGGACCGCCGGCTATTTCGGAAGACCAGCGTAATCCAGTTATGGTCTCTCGGGGTTACCAGTTTGCTAGTAGGTTAACGTTCTAAGTTAGAATTGCTAAACAGTGTCGTTGTAGGTTTGTATTAGGTTATTGAAATTATTTTTGAATAGCTTTGTTTTTAGATTAAGGGCCTAATTCACAATCGACAAGTAAATTTATCTGCCAGTTAATAGCCCTCTCTTTGTCTGTTTCCAACTGGAATAAAGGGATAGGGCTAAATTTGTCTGTCAGATATGCTTTACTTGACGATTGGTTAATTGGCGCCAAGTATAATAAATTGATAATTACCTACCCGTTAAAGTTAACTTACGTGTGTAATTGTATCAAAAGAATATTAAGTTATTTATTGGTTATAAATTGTTCTTGTATAATTTAATACACCGTCAAATTAGTATCGCCTTTACCTTGGAAACTGAAAAAAAAAACAAAAACCATTTACTATCAACATCTTTATAGTATTTAACAAAACTAAAAAATGTTAGGGAACTATTTTATTACAAGGAAATTTTACTCAGAGCGTAATCTTATCTCATAATTCGATTTACACATCTATCAAAAAATATAATAAAAGAATGACACAATTTTGAAGATCTATCGATACTATTTAATCCACGGCTTTACCAAATGTATATCGTTTATTTATTCTGCGCTCTATTTGGCCTCTCTGACGTGTCAACAAGGAAACCTTTTTTCACGCACGTTACCGAAATCCCGCCACAAAATAACATTTTACGGTTCCGCCGTAAAATCAACGGTTTGCACCAAAACACTATCGAATTACTTAAAAAAAATTGAACTTAATCCTGGATTAAAACTCAAGCATCCAAACCATCTGTGTTCAACCCAAAGAAAAAATAACCTTGCGAGTCAAATTTAAGGTTGTTATTATGTAGAAGAACTTTTTCTTTTGTCCGGAAACTACTTAAGAAACTAACTCTGGGGAAAGTTTTTTCTAAACACAAAATCTGTCGGCGGCTTCATAAATTAACTGTCAGAAACTGTTTTTAGTTCACTTTACGAAGTTTAATTTAGTTCTTATAGTTATACATAGAGGGTGTGTTGTTGGTTGCTGCGTTTAATAGACACGCTAAAAAGTTGTTTAGTGAACGCTCCAATGCGTTAGATTTTCGACAGATTGTTAAGTGTTTGGAACTCGGAAAGAATATATTTCTGACAGTACCGTTGGGTTTGGCTTATCTTCGTTATGATAGTCGGAGGAAGTATTTAACTATTATTTTAAATGTTTTTGCTCAATTCAACGACAACAAAACCTTTGCGAATTGTTTCCAAAATCGTGTTTTGTCGTTTCATGTGGAGCTATTTCCATAATTTATATTTTATTTGTACATTGAAAAACTCTTCGCAACAAAATGGTTGTCATTTATTCGATTACTTTCCAACTTTTTTATTTCATTTTATCAGGTTCATAATTATGATGCGAGAAAAGTTTCCGAAGCCAAATTGAAATCAAATTTCTTCGAGCCTTATTTTTAACGTTGAACGCATAAAGTTGAGTTGCTTGTTATAAGTTTGAAAACTCATCCTCATCTTTATATTATGTAACTGTCTGTCGCGTCTGCAGCGGCAGATTTCGTCAAAAACTTATAAAATGGTTCAATATTATTAAAACTGTATTTGCTATGGCTTCTGATGATGGGTCTTTAATCTGCAATGCATTCAAATTTAACTTGTTTTTTTTTAAATATTAACTTGAGCTTTTTTACATAATATTTCATACAAACGTCAGGTAATTTGAACCATGCATTGTCTTTATCTGGCCAAAGGCGGACGCACTCACAATTAAACTACCCCAGTTAGTGCGCAATTCTGCAACTTCGCAGTAAGGCTTGAATTATTGGTTTTGCAGAACTAAATAACGGCAAGACAGGGAATATAGCTGCGTTACAATTTAATTTTCCACGGTGCTGTACACAAACAGGGTTGAGATTTGGTTTTCGCCGAAACCTGACATTTGACTAAGTGAAATCTTTGACGATAACTGGATCACAGCATCCTATCAGTAAACAAATCACAGGAATACTCTAATAATTTGCCATCTGAGCGAAATAGACTTGAATTTCAAATTACCAGATTACTTACTATACGAGATCTTGGAAATACTGGATACCTTCATTTAAATTTCAAGTTTTGGGATTCCAGAATATTAAGAATGACATTTTAAAATTGTGGTAAGTAGGTATATCGGGAATGGGCGAATTCAAAAAACAAGAAGTAGAGCTGATACTTGTAGTATTTCTGACTTGCTGTCGAAATTACAAAGTTGAATTAAATATGGGTATTTTTATATAATTTATCCTATTTTAATATATCAATATAACATTGTCTAAATGAAAAACAAAACAAATCACTACGAATCATTCTGACTAACGTCGGAAATTTGTTGTCATAAACTGTAACCACTTCGGGCCGGTCGGTCGGTGTAATCTCGAACTGCAATAAACAGATCGGAAATATCGCTAACAAATAAAGCACAATCGACCTTTAAATCGAAACCGTAGAGTGCTATTTAAGCTTTCTTCGCTCACTTAGTCATCGACTTAACCGAGGTTTTGAAACGACGTGTTAACAGAAGCTAAAACTGCTCTATTTCAAAAAAGTCTCATCTGTTCTCAAAACGCTATCATATTCGACTTTATTGAGAATTCAGTACAATCTAATCTTTAGCTAGTATATTGAATTGCACTTGCGCCCTTTTCACTTATGACACCAATCTGCAGCTGAGGTGCAGCTGTCAAACGCATTAGTGATTAATGCATGAGATAAAGGCGTGATGTATGTTGCGGAAGTATTCCCAAATACTTTACACTAACATGCACGGGTATTTATATTTACATGTTGCTCGTTATTATAAATTCGTTCATTACGCTTATATTCGGCTCCTAATTATGAAATATAGTTTATGTCGGTGACTCCGTCCGCATATAGAATTCGTTTAGCTCATCTTGGTAACTATAATAATTTTCGTGATAAAAAGCACTCAATTTAGGGTTATCCAGGAATTGTGTGTTTAATTTCATCCAAATCCGGTCAACCATGTTGTTATGTCTTAATTCAAACATAAACATCCATTCAAACATTTGCATTTATAATATTAGTGTGATTGCTCGTGCTGATAGAAAATAACTTCCATTGTATTATTTCGGTATTAAGTTCACTCGTTATATAAAACGACTTAAACTTAGTACCTACTTCGTCACCCTCGTTGTACGAGTATAAGCTGAAAAACGTCCACTGCTGGACTTGGTCCATCTCTTCTCTAAGATCTCAACTATGAACGGACCAAGGAGCCTAACTTAACGATAAAATTTATGGAATTGACGTAAGCGGCTGACGCGACTGATCGTTAACTAACGACAATCCTATACATTTCATTTGATTTTGACAATCGTTAAGTTACCTAGTTAGTTAAATGTCAACATTCAATCCAAATACAGTGATGTATGTGTTTATCCGAATATAATGGTTTGGCCGAAACCAAAACAGTCCGACTCTAGTTTTCGAGTTTGTCGACAGTAATAAAGTTGTTTGTTCTATGCAATTTCTAAGTCACATAAAGTAAAAATATAAAGCAGGACAGCACAGCGGGGTTGGTTTTAATATGACACATTCAGGATATAGGGGCAGGGAAGTTGGCTGACTTCAGTCTGGCTTTAAACAAGCAAATTTCGACTTAAATATAAAGGGTAGTCACCATTATAATAATGTAATTGAAGCTGAAGATCCGTTTTTATTATACCTAATCCTAGAAATACGATTAAATGCCGGAGGCGTGGGAATGTATTCTACTGGGCCTTTCTGCCAGCCAAATGCAGTATCAGGTCAGTTACATATGCGTATACTGCCTTTTTGCTTTGGTCGGCAGTTATTATCTACTTTGGATTAAACCATCATGCTTCGCCACTGATATCGCTGGTGAGCCTTACTTGACCATCATTACATGTTAACTCCATGTTAACTGACTAGCGTGTCTTGGAAGAAGGAAATGAAATCAACAACTACGTTATTTAACAGATATTGAAAACAATCTTATATACTTCTTATATTCCATGACGCAAGACGCTGGATCTAGGTTATATTTGCATAACGTTCCTTTTGTATAAAGAGTTTTGTCATTAGAAAACTAATTTACCAAGCCAACGTAGATAATGAAGAATTCCTTAATGAGATATCTAGCTTCAATGCCGTGTTTATTATTAGCCTTCGCTAAAACTTTTCTTTATTAGAAGTCTTTCCTTTATGCCGTGAGTCTTGTAGACCTGAAATGCTCAGGATTTCTATTTCTTAACAGCTATTTATTTGCTAATGTTCTTCTGAATCCGTGTAGCCATTTGGAATGGTTATTTGGATTGAATTGTTGAAATGACAATTTGGAGACTTTTAGGAAATATACCGAGATTTTACGTCTACTTTTCTCCTTGACTAAGGTGCATTAAATTTAGGAAGTTGATTATAGAGTTCCTATATTTTTTTTAAATAAAATATACATCGATTGACATCTATCTTACCTGATGGTAAGAGAAGATGAAGTTAATGTTAGAATTTGCCTTGTTCAATAACAGCGTAATTAGTATTTAGAACGATCGATTCTTTGCATTTCAAACAAAGCTCAAAGCGCTCAATGTTCTATTTGTCATAGATTTTCAATCTTCAATCAAGTTCTGTAATAAAACGTTTCAATGACAATGATATCAAATCTTTCAAACTAAAACTTCAATTTCAGATTCATTGTCATTACTTCCTGATACCCATTTTTCCATTTCCATTTTTTTAAATTTTTCCGTTCCCAACCAACATTTCTCGTTTGTTTCGCGGAGTGTAACCATGTGTTCCAGCTATGTTCTGAACAATGTTTACATTGGCTTCACCAATTACATGCAACAACGAATCAATTCCTAGCTCAATTAAAAATATAGATAACCCCAATCATTTCAAATACCAGCTCAAAAAACATTTATTAGAGAAAGCATTCTACTCACTTCAAGAGTTTTTTTTTAATTAGAATTTAGATATTTTCATTTGTTTTTATTTCTGCCCCGCTCAATGCCTTCACACACACTGTACAATGTCTTCAATAAAAAGTTGAGATTGTAAGATAAAATTATAATATATTATAAGTGTACTACATTATTTTTAAGATTGCTGTGCCCTAGCAGGGTTCTTGTTGAACCTTATAATATAACATAAGATCTTTTATACAACAAGATCGCAATAAACGTTTTGAATTGAAAAAAAAAAAAATTGAATCCCTATTCCGATTCGATGTACATAAGTAGCTCCTGGAAAAAAGCTTGTGACCTACTAAAGGTACCTTTGTTTTCTACACAAAGACACACCCTTCAAAGAATATCACCGAAATAGGTACATTAGCAGCACAAACAGACTACACATACATACGGAAATATGGTGGAAAAATCCCCTTTGTGGACGCTATCGGAGGCGACAGGTTCGCGAACTATTTGTGGTACGTTTTGTTAAATGGCTGTAGGAAGATAATATGAAAAGCTAGTTATTATTTAAAAATGATAAGGTTTTGTATACTTACAAGGTACAATAATTTATAAGTAAGATGTTGAAGGTCGCGACTCGCGGGAATCCTCTTGTGGGTGGTACTGCAGTGGACTTATTTCGGCTGCTAATGATAATGATGATAAAAAGAATGATGGCTACGATGATGATGATTCTGGTTGAAAAGCTATTAAACATTTACCCACTGAATATTGCTTAATTAATCATACAGGATTTCCCAAAAATAGACGTCACGAGTGCCTATTACAAATTTAAAAAAGACTGACTGTTGAGTTTCTTGCGGCACTTCTCAACATGTCTCCTCTTGGGAAGCGCTGGTAGACTCAGACATGAGACAGTACACACCTACAGAGCCTTCTTACAGAATATTCAATACGTAGGAAAAAATAAAGTTTTATACTTTTATATAAACTCTTATGCCGCATCCAAACTGTCTGAAGATCGCAAAAATCCTCGCGACCGTATAGCTCCAGCAATTTCCCTTTCCGCCCTCGGCCCAAATGTAAGGAATCTAAATATTCGCAGCACACGCTATTTTAGAACTTAATCTTTCTTAGAATTAAGACTGTAATCTCTTACGTTGGTTTCTCGTATGAGATTTCTTTCAAGTGTGTTTTGTTGAAAATGTAACTTGAGAAAGTTAGAGTCGCGGTTTAATATAAATTCTATTCTAGGGTTTGTCTTTACGAAATTGCTTCGTTGCCTATACTTTATTTATATTATAAAGAGGAAAGATTTGATTGTTTGTAATCGATTAACTCTGAAACTACAGAACCGATTTTAATCATTCTTTCACCATTGGAAAGCTAAATTATTCAACACTATCATTGGCTATATTCAATTTTAAAAGCTATATTTCAACTTTTTTTATCGAAGCGAGGCGAGGGCGGGTCGGAACAAATAGTTTGGTAGAGAAGGGCAACGGTAACAACTTATTTTTACCCTCCCGGGTAAATGCATTATTTGGTAAGTCGATTGTAAATCGGTATAATACTCGGATATATATACACTTTACACAAGTTCCCAATCCGCACTGGGCCCGCGTGGGAACTATAGCCCAAACCCTCTCATTGTGAGTGGAGGCCTGTGCCCAGCAGTGGGACGCATATAGGCTGGATTATTATTATTATTATTATATACACTTTTGCTATAGCGAACCCGATGCGTCACGAGCACACCCGAAGTTATTTAATACCATAATTATAAAGCAAAAGGAACTTCATTCCAACCGGGTGTCCCACGACATTCTCGTTTTTTTTTTAAATGTTTTGTCAGTTTCAGTGAAAGCAATTAAATAAATGAGTACCTCAATATCAGGGAACAATCTTACACAAATCAAATTCTAGGTTTTTATTGTGCGTACTAGACAACGATAAACATACTTATAGAAATAAATAAAATACTTGTTTAATAACGTCTAAGACTCATCACAAAAATGCCCTTACGGATGACCAAATGCAGGACCGGTAGCTTCGTAGGCAACTTTAACCAAGTAGGCAAGGTTAACCGCATCTTCAAATCTTAACGTTTTAACTGTCAGCCATATTTAACAATACCCTCATTGCATCTGCAAGTTGTCATTGACGCACTTTTAATGCTAGCTCATCATCATCATCCAGCCTCGGCGAGAGAGTAAATCTAACACAAGATGCAAATACCACGTCAGTTTTATCGTTAGTTTTTAGGTTATTGCGTTAAGACGCCTTGGTGCGTCAAAAATCCATACAAATAGCGATCACGGGCGCCGAATGATTCAAAAGCAAGGCCGAGTCAAAATTAAATATTCTCCCAAGCAGATACTCGTATGAGATTTGCCGTATCTCACATAGGTAACGCTCTGAGAAATATTTAATTCATGAAATGTAACCAGATGTCACATGCAAATTTGGCACGGATTCACAAGATTTTTACATGAACCCTGATAAGATTTGCGATTCTAGACGTCTGTCTAATTTAAAGTTATGATCTTTAAGCTTTGTTAAGCAAGTTCTAAAGATTTCAATTTAAAAATATAGCTAATTTCTTAGATAAGAACAAAGAAATCATGCTCGTCTGAAAATAAAATCTTAATTTTGGTCGTTGTAAAATATCGTTATAATGTAAAATTTGTTTACGAAACACCCTTTGTTCAAACTTTGTAAATCAGTA
This sequence comes from Tortrix viridana, assembly GCA_963241965.1. Taxonomy (NCBI): domain Eukaryota; kingdom Metazoa; phylum Arthropoda; class Insecta; order Lepidoptera; family Tortricidae; genus Tortrix; species Tortrix viridana. Next base: position 3,128,767 of record OY725196.1, on the reverse strand, counting down.
TATCATTTGTATTTTTAAACTTGAACAGGTCCACGCAATGAAAAAAATACTAATCACAACACAATAAGTAATTTTCGAAATGTCATCAAGCTCCATACACTTCAAACGTCAACGTTTAAAACTTTCAAATATCGAACAATGCGTTCGAAAACGATTAACGTAACTTAATTTACAACTTCAACTGTGAATGCATCCAACAATGCGTTTCGTCCTTTTTGTTCCATTTTCAAAGTAATTATCACTGTTTTATTTTTTAAACGGCTTGCTAGCGAAGGATAGCAAACCTTCTTAGAAACACGTAACAATATTGTTTTGTTCTTGCGGTCTCACTGTTTTGGAAATAATGTGCTCAAAGCTTGTTTGATGAATGAATTTACTTATTTCGCGCAACGTATTCTGTTTCTTATTATTAGTGTGCTTAAGTTTACTGTTGTATGTTATGTGTTCATGTTTCCGTACATGTATTGTTATACTAAATATTTGGGACAACGGGTCTACGTTCATTGGTGCTGTCTTGAATTGTCAAAGGCTCTCTGGTTGTTTAAAAATAGTAGCACTTAAATGTCTTTCTGTATGATTGACTTTGTCCGCATGGAACATCATCAGTTTTTTGCAGAATGTTCTGTATTTAGGTGTGAAGGTTACCTATTTTCTCCCTTGGGGCCCCAAGTTGTCCTACCTAATTAACTAAGCTAAGTAATTCATACATGTTTTCTTGAATGTTGTTAGTTGTATTTTGGAACTGTAAAATATTTATCTCAGCGCTGAGCTATATATTTTAGGATATATTTTTCCAATGTGCAAACACATCGCCGATATTAGTAAGCATTCCGGCAGCCGACAGGTACGGAATTCGGGTCCGGCCCGTGCCGTATCCTTTAATTAAATTCCTTACCTTCTAATTGTCCAAATTTTCTAACAAAATATTAACCCGTAATTAGTACTGTTCGCAAAAGAAGTCCGTCTTTTATATAACCGCGCTCCAGGAATATTTAAAAATAAAATTGTCGTCGGAAAAAGTAGTATAGTCGGAATTATTATTTCCTACCTAAGACGATTTTTCAGTCCATTTAACCGCGCCCCACCAAGAATTTTGGGGAAGGCCTATGTTCGGCAGTGGAGGAGTGTCGGTTGCCATGATGATGAATTGATGATTATTATGACGGAGTCTGTAAGGAATAGGTCGCGTCTTCGTAGATTGAAAACACTTTTACATCATGATTCGCTTCTCGTCTTTTAGGTGATTTCTTTCAGCAACTTCCATTTCAATTCTTGACGATTTTCGAAAACTGAAAAACTGTGTAAGATTGACGCTTATGTCAATTCCATAAATTTTGTCGATTTTCGAAAATGTGTCTTGGCTAGTACGAGTTGTCCGCGACTTGTTTTTCGCTCGGGTATCCCTTTCTAACGATAATGGTTGCTTTGTGTAACGATAGAGACGCACTGAGCAAGGTTATGTTTGTTTATTTCATGACAAGGTAGCTGTCAATGGCACATCTGTCACTGTTTTTTTTTATTATGTGACGGACTAAGGTTAGTGTCCATCTAACTCCGTCCCAGATTTAATAAACTGTTTTTATTTTTTATAATTATATGAAGCAACCAAAAAATCTGTTTTTTTTTATTTGCTTATAAAAGTCTATTCTTTCAGTGATCCCCAATTATAAATTTGCTTAAGTGCTTTTTGTAGCTATAATCCGTTATTTTATCGTAATTTTACATGTGAGTAGTGGCGAAGTTTGTGATTTTTCAGAATGGCACTTTTCTCTAAGATTTTTCCTTTTTCGGGACGAAAATCCCTTGGCATCCCTTAACCCCTTCCTTTGGAAGGAATAGGTTAAGGGATGCCAACAACCCCTTCAAGCTGCCGGACAAGGAGTTTCATCACCTGTACCGCATCAATAAGCACATTTTTATTACCGATTCAGTGTTGCCACAAAAGAATATCGCATTAGTAGAATTCTTCATAGAAGGCAACACATACGTCCCGCCCGCGAGATAGCTTTCTCGCTTGAAGGGAATTTCTCGACACGTCAAGTGCTACCGAAATCGAGAAAACTGACAGCGGAGAGAAAGAATTGACAGCCGCGACAAGGATTTCTCGCGCCGCGAGCTATGTCGCTTGTGCACATGTGCTTAGCACATCTTGTATTTTCTCGCTTGTCGTTCAGTGCGTCTCTGTCGTCACAGTCTAGTTTGAAAGGGAGATCCGAGCGACATTCAAGTCGCGTACCACTTGTGCTAGCCGTCCTGTGCAGATTATTTAGCGGCTGTCGCTCACGCTCTTATCTCTCAACATGACACGAAAGAGTCATATGTCGTCGGATATATAAAACAGTCCTGATAATATGGAGCGTAATTAATGAGTTCTAGGTAATCAGAGCGCTAATCAGTCCTCGGTATTGGACGGAATAGGTAATGACTGAGTGATTACTCTCTGTGATGACCAATCATTTCACGTGGTTTAAATGGTTCACTTGTACAAGTATATGTAGGTATGTTGCTAGCTGAATAATGATGGACCTGACTCTTATTTATTTAATAACTATAAACTTTAGATAATCCATTGTCAATTTTGATCATATTCAAATGGCACAGTCAAATCATATTTTAAATTTAATTTCAACTGTTGTTCGTATGAATATTTGTGTTTAGCTAATTTTATTTTAAACAAGTGATTATGTATGGATCCAAGGTAGATATCGTATGATGAATGATAGGTATAGAGGGACTTTTATTAATTGAACTTTTAAAATGATTAAAATGATTAAAATGTCAATTGATGACGACATGTCCTTTTTAAGCGCTTTTAGTTCTGGAATCTAGTACAACTCTAAAATATTTTCTTTTTATTATTATTTAAGAAATAACAGCAAGCAAGCAGCAAGTTATGTTCGCTATTTTAGAATGTTCATTTATCTGTACAATCAAGGACAGAAAGATGTGGACTTTTGAACTTTATTACAAAGGAACAAGGTGAAAAAGCGTATGCACCTTTCTGTCCTCGACTGTACAAAAAAAATTGTTGTCAGCAATTAATGATGATAATTTGATGAATGATATTAGCGAGCCCTTTTAATCATTATAGTAAATGACATTAAACGTTTAATTTGTTTCTATTTTTTTCAGTGGCTTAAGTCGATATTACCATGGCCGCTTCACTTCATCATTTCCAGTCAATGTCATCCTTTAATCAAACCTAAATTTCGTCACATATCAAAAGGAATTAATGACGGAAATATTTCCCGATTCCAAATCAATCCGGGGCTCGACCAGCCATTAGTCAATGCAAATGACTAAGTCTAAAATGGCCAATTAGGCTGCAGCGCCCCCTGGCAGTCCTGGCGCATAAGGCCAGCTCTGATTCTGCGACTGGACTAAACTAGTTTATAAAATAAATGATGATATTGATAATGATGTCGATGATAATAAGTAAATAAATATCAGGTGATAATCTCACACAAATTGACCTAGTATTTTTTTATTTAAACTATTATTTATTTATTTATTGCATGCACATTGAAAATATAAATACATTCTTCACGCATCAAATGCTACAAAGGATTTTTGTATCAGCCCCGAGTATTATTGTTATTTCATCATCATCATCATCATCAACAGCCGCAAGACGTCCACTGCTGGACAAAGGCCTTCCCCAAGGTTTTCCACAACGATCGGTCCTCTGCTGCTGTCATCCAGCGGTTTCCCGCGATCTTTATCAGATCGTCGGTCCACCTTGTGGAAGGCCTGCCGACACTCCGTCTCCCGGTTCGCGGTCGCCACTCTAGAACCTTTCCACTCCAACGGCCATCGGTTCTACGAGCGATGTGCCCCGCCCACTGCCACTTAAGGTTTGCTATTCGGTGAGCTATATCAGTCACTTTAGTTCTCCTGCGGATCTCCTCATTCCTGATTCGATCTCGCAAGGAGACACCTAGCATAGCTCTTTCCATCGCCCTTTGAGTGACCTTGAGCCTTCTTATGAGGCCCATTGTAAGCGACCATGTCTCAGATCCGTATGTCATCACTGGCAACACACACTGATCAAAGACTTTTGTTTTGAGGCACTGTGGTATTTGAGACGAGAAGATAGTGCGTAGCTTACCGAACGCTGCCCAGCCGAGTTGGACTCGAACTCCAAAACCGCTTCGAAAGCCTAGGCGAATGCGTAGACGTGTATGATTACTGCAACAGGTTCGTGGAAACTGTCCAAACGGTTGGGTCTAAATTTTTCAAAACTCGCCGTTCAAAAGGAACCAAGAAAATCTCTGACTCAACCCAAGAGCTAATGGAGAGAAGACGTGTCATGCTTCTGCAGTCATCACAAGATGCTTCTCAGTATAGGCGGCTCAATAGACAGATCTCTAAGTCCCTGACTCGCGACATACGCCGATTCAATACCAATAGTATTGAAGAGGCTATTGAGCGAAACAAGGGCTCTAAAGTGTTTAAAAGAGATTTGTCTATTGGGCAGAGCCAGCTGATGAGGCTGAAGACCGATGACGGCAGGATCATATCGTCGAAGTCTGAGCTTTTGGAAGAGATAGAGAAGTTCTACGGACAGCTGTACACGACAACACACCTACCTGTCAGCAACCTAGCAGAAGACCCAAGAGCTAGGTTGTCCCGACACTACACCCAAGACATCCCGGACGTTAGCCTGTACGAGATTAGAGTGGCTCTAAAACAGCTTAAGAACAGCAAGGCGCCGGGTGATGACGGAATTACGACTGAGCTTCTGAAAGCAGGTGGATCACCGGTTTTAAAAGCTCTTCAGAAGCTATTTGATTCCGTCATAGCCCAGGGTAAAACGCCACAAGCATGGCACAGGGGCGTGGTGGATTGTTATTTACAACAACATAATCCCAAAAACCGAATCTCGAAGGGTGCGATTCCGAGTCGCTCGCCACCTGCCGCCCTTACGCCTAATTATGCATGGGGCGGATTCCGATTTCGCGTCGACATTTCAGTATTAAAGGATAGCGGCTCATGTGACGTCAGCAGTTTGAAATGAGAATCAGTTCATGATTTTATGGCGTTTCGGCTTGGCTATTTTTTTCAATTAAGTTGCATCTCTTTCATTCAAAATCAAATACTGCCAAATGTAGTGCCATCATTAGAGTTGTGTTAGATGCTAACGCTGTCACTTGGAATTTGTTTTGGTAACAAAATGGAGTTACAAAGGCGTTATTCTGGCTCTAATATACCCATTCGGGTCTGCTTCGCTGGTTAGTGTGAGCACTACGCTACCGTCTTAAGGTTAAAAGGCGATATCTCAAATTCAATAGCCAAAGCAGATTTAGTCCTCTCCTGTTAGTAATGAGGTAGCAATTGCTACAGAAGTTATGTCTGAGATATCGCATTTTTGCTGTACCAGCGTATTTAATACCTTTTTTGTCTGAGTGTAGTCGACGCTTGGTAATATTGTTACAAGGATATTGTGTTGATTTCTTTGAAGCCTTATATATTTCAATTAATTTACGTTACATTTTCACGTTACCTTTTGAGCCTAGAAACGTACCCAAACCTCTACATGTAGAGGTACAAAGCTTTAGGTAAGTAACCTTTCTTTATATGTGTATTGAACCGTTTTAAATGTATCAATATGAACTAAGAATAAACGACTTCCGTTTAAATAATTCAATTTATGAATACTACGACAATCTCACATAATCTAAGCTCTAGGCTTGTACTATGGATACTAGGCAACGATAAACATATGTATATAAAGAAATACATAATTAAATATATAGAAAACGTCCATAACTCAGGAACAATACTCGCGCTCATCACACAACGCCCGTACCGGGATTCGAACCCGGGACCGCTACCTTCGTAGTTATAGTCAGTCTAGTTAATCGTCGTCGTCAACCCATCCATCTTATCCTCTACGAAAATAACCAATTTGAAATCATCGAAACTAAACATTCACTTTGTATCAGCACATCAACTGCGCCGACGCCGACGTCGTCAATCACTTTTTTAAACGTGAAAAAAAATCCGTCAACGAAATCCTAAAACAAAAGTTATATCGCGATAGTCCCGTCGAAATATGCCGTCAAAAAGAAAAGAATCGTGTTTTAATTAATTATTTGATGTGGTTCTGAGATCTGTCCCAAACTTAAATAATGTCAGAGAGAGAGAAAAAGCTAGGCTAGAGCGAAGCTATAATTTTGGAGATTTGTCGCTTTTAGGCGCTAAAAGAATCTGACCAAAAATGCACGTCAATCCAGGAAGGACAAACGATGTAACCTTGTATTACTTAGGTACGTCAAGGATAAAATTGATTGTCAAATTGATGACAAAATTTAGAATACCTATACCCAACAATTTGTCATCATCATTTTAGCCGAAAGACGTCCACGGACATAGGCCTCCCCTAAGGTTTGCCATGCCACAACAACAAAACAACAACAACAATTTTTTATTGAAGATTAATTATTGACTTAAAATCGCTTTATTTTAGCTTTAAAAAAATCAATAGATATTTACATGCGGCTCACAATTTCACTTTACTTTTACTAGCTTTTCCCTGCGACGATGCCGTTTGCGTACAAGTGTCGTTATTTACTTTGCCCTCTGAATCTATAACAAATTTCGAGATAAAAAAATGTCCTGTGTCAATCCAGTATAAGAATTATCTATGTGCCAAATTTCATCAAAATTCGTTCAGCCATTAAGTGTGATTGAAATACGAAAAGCCAAAAATCCATATAAACATTCAGATTTATAATATTAGTAGAATTAGACTGATTTCAACTCAAACCTTCGCTTTGTATCGCTGTCATAGGAATACGGCCTTAATCATAATCATATTTATCTATCAGCTTCTTTCTTTCCTCAGAACTCATCAGGAATCTTTTCCCCTTTGTTCTGTTTGGGATGAATTTCTGAACTCAAAAAACACGAGCCAATTCTCTTATGAATTCAATACTAAAGTATTCGTTTGCATTTTGATTCTATCGTCGTTTGTTATTTGATCTTTTTGTTTTATACCGTTTAAAGCTTAAACTCATCGATTACTTTTACTACTGAGTTAATAATCACGTAACAACGATTGTCTTAGTTTTACATGTGTATGTGTGTAAGTACTGGTGTTTGTGTATCTGTCTGTGGCATCGTACCTCCTAAACGGATGGACCGATTTTGATTTAGTTTAGTTTTTTAGAAAAATGATTTAATCGAGAGTATTCTTAGCTTGGTTTGATGAAAATCCGTTAAGCCATTGAAGAGTTATCAGCTCTCAAAGTAGAGACACCGAATTTATCAGGGGTTTCTTAACTCCGGTTACGTTATAATATAACACGTTAAAATTAGACTTAAACTTAATATACGATTATCGCTATCATTCTTAACAAACTCAATCAGAATACCCAAACTACAATTGAATATAAACTTATACAATTTATAATCAAGAGCGGTCGAGTTTGTCGGTTTGTCCGTGGGTTAACAATTAATATGTATATTCCGGGTGTAAATTGCAAATGTGATTACGTAGAACAAGGCAGTGGTCCTTCGAGCCGGATAGTTGGCCTAAATAAATATTATTGTTTTAAATTATTGCTTGGTTTAAATTATACTTAGTTACTGTTAAGGAAATAAGAGTTAAATAGTGCGAATATTAAAGCTTTTTGTACTTTTTTTGTATTAGACAATCATTTGTGCTTCACTCTAGAGTTATATATAAATCTTATCTGTATATGTACCAACTACCTAAAATATATGAAACAGCTACATATGAAACAACAATGGTTCCGTCACCTTGGTCACGTGATGGCAGTGAAAACAGTGATCACGTATACTTAAAAAATATAAAAACTTGAAAAAATAAACTATTATTAGTTCGTTATGTAAATCGTTAGTGGAGGGAACACAGATCCATTTATTATGATTAATAATAATAAAAACACATTTTGTTATTTTTTAATTTCAACAGTTATACCGTCTCATCTTCAATGCTTATATATTTTGTGACCTTTTTGTCTATTTTCTCTAATTAAGTGCTCAAGAAGTTTCAAGCTTATTTCAATGTTATGCGAACGCAAGAAAGTACTTAACTCTGTATCAGCTATGACCGACGGCAAGGTCTAAACTATATTTTTTTCTCGTTTAATATAAAATATATTCCAATGGCTGTAATATTTAAAAGCGAAAAATTTTTGGCCACATCCAATTTCACGAGAACCGAATAGTCTGGATATGAAATGAAAATATTCACTGGTCAATAACAGAAAAAGCTTTTTATAGCCGCACGAATTCGAATGCGAATTGTACTCAGTGGCGAGATTTCTTACTCGTTTTTTTTTTTATTTGCGCATTTTTTAAGCACAGGGAACACTATTCAAAATGGGATACAAAAAACTAGAAATTTTATTCGGTGCTAAGAGGATAAACATAAAACAACAGCAAATAACACAAATATTTGTAAAAAGAAGCAAAATACAAACGTATAGTAATTTAACTAAAACTAACGTTGACATGGTTGCCACCCAGTATGATGCCAGGCTTACTATCCTTGCGCTGATGGTTTTCAGGGACTAGACAAAGATATAGGTACATAATTATCAAAATAAATAAATTCTTAAATACTCTGAAAACACCCAAGACTGGAACAGATCGTGTTTGCTTTGCCACAGCACTCAAGTGATTTTATATCTTTACCTCTTTAAATACGGAAATAACCTATTAGTACATTCATGCTAACACACTTACGCATACGCAACCAGAACAGATTTAATTCTCTTCTAGTTCCGTATATTCCTTTTAGCCTTAACACATAATAGTTCCACGTCTCCATCCAGTTTCCTCATAACTTTAACACCATTGACCTGCTAGACTTCATAAATGATTCCCGCAGCACTCAGTCTTGTCACAAATTATTCAGACATCGAACCGCCTCAATCGATATCTCATTCCATATTCTCATTTTAAATCACCTCGTCTCCAATAAAGGCGGAGACGTCGGCGGCTCGCACAATACTGGTAATGAAACATGCAACGCTCGTCTTTTTATACTACCCCCTCCACCAATCACGGCAGTCTTGAATGGCGTTTCAGCAAATGTTATAAATTTTGAATTCGGAACGTGAAAGGCTCTTTTTAAAGGAGGGTGGGCGTTTTTTAGAGTATTCGGTCTACTTGAACTTTATAGGGTTCTCTAATGTGTATTCAGGAGGGTTACTCGGAAGTACTGATTAAAAAAGTTCAGATGCCCTCTTTTATTTGTCAATCATATCTGAACGGGGAGATAAGGACTAAGCTAACATACTTTGCTTTCGTTGTTTATCCATGTATTTAGTAGTGTGCTCTGTTTGTAAATCTAATTTTACTCGTAAAGTCAGTGATTTGAGTAGTTAAAGTATCAATTAATTGGAATTTACATTAGCTGTCGTTTTCCTCAAATTTGTCAAGATACTTGTACACCATAGAGCCAAAATTAATTTCCCTTTTCCTACATCAATATGTAAATGTGATATGGATATTGCCATTTCGATACAAATACAATATGCTTTAGAAATAGCTAGATTTAGCAATCGTAACGTCAAACGAATGTTCTCGTTCTCTCTTATCGCAAGATGTTTCCGTTCTCCTTGTGTGGATAGCGTTAGAAAGGGATAGCGACGTCGTGAAATGATCTGCCGGATTACGTGCCGATTGGTCGGGAGCTGTGGCGATATTAAAAGTTCTTAAAATTTATTTTAGTTACTTCCCAACTAATTGTACGTCTAGTATTTTTTTGTATGTGATAAACTTGATATTCAATTTTAGACCTTATCATTCCTGAAACGAAATGCACCGGCACATATTTTACACAACAATTTACACTTAACGTCGTATTATTGAGGCGTTTAATACATAACACATAACTTCTATTATAACTAACTAACTTCCATTCATAAATAACATTTTAAGACGCTTTATATGTATAAACCGACATATTTACCGTGCAATAGCTTTTAAATTAAACATTTGTACTTTTCTCTCACTTGCTCTCATGCGTTCTTATGCGAGTCTAACCGAGCCTACCTACCCGAACCCGACAAACTTATCACAGCGCGAGTAACTATTTTTATGCAAAGGAATACTTATTGTTATTATGTAGAGATGCTAGGCTTAACTTTAATTTAGCTTTACTAGCAAAATACGTTAAATTTGACTTTATATGTTAAATTGTACTTTTCATCATCTGTATTTTATAAAGAGTACCACTACTCCGACAGCTCCCGGTCTAAGAAATGTAAAACGGGAGTGCGGGCAAATTTGCGTCCGATATTGCAGAGAATATTACGTCTCTAATCGAATCCTAGTCGACTTCTCCGAGATAAGAATCTAAATGCGTACACTATTTCACGAGTTGGAAGCTGGTAAACAGGGGATGGAAATGTTTTGTGGGTGTTTTGGAATGAGTTTATATTGATGCTTGAAAACATAGGGAGTGCCGCAAGGCACGAAGTTAGGTCTCGAGTTTTTTATGTTGTACGAAATTGAATGCTCAATGGACATGAATTTTGAAAATTTAGTGATGTTAGTTTACGATTTTTCTAGATTATTCGATCTAACTAATCAAAATAAAGCTATCTTCTCCAATTTTATTATAACCATTCGAAAGATTACATTTGCAAAGCCTTGTTTTTTCTATCCAACGTGTTAACATCTGTTGAAATATTGCAAATAGATTTGTCGTCTACGTTTACGTTTAGGTTCAATACATCTTAAGAGCCACAATACGGACAAAGAAATAACAATCATTTGCAAATGAGACAAAGTTTAATTTCCCTTATGAAGCAGAGTGAATTAAACCTTCATAATGCTATTAGATATGCAACTTTGTGCTGTTCGCTGTAGAATTATATTCCTTTGACAAGTTTAGTTGTTTGGAGGGCCTTAGGAGGTTAATAAGGAGGTTGGTGTAATCTTTGCTAATATTATGAAAGTCAACAGTTGACGTTCGATCAAACTGCGAATAGGTCTAGTTATAGGACAGAGAGGAGTAATTTTATCCTCATGGATAATTTAATACATATGTGTCGAGGTTCGTGATTTTACACACATAATCAATAAGGGGTGTTATTTGTTACACTCGATTACGTCAACAGTTTATAAGCTAACGAAAATGTTAAGCACTTAAGCTTTCGGCACACCAAACGCGTGTCAGGCGCGTCGCGTCGCGTCGCGTGGCGTGAGCGACGCAGCACCCGGCACACCGCAGGCAGGCGGCAGCTTCAACGCGTTTCGAACGCGTGCCAGCGCTGCGCACGCCTCGTGGCTGCGTTAGGTGTGACTTGCTGCGCGGCGCGCGCGTACCCCCACCACGCGTTTGAAAAAAAATACAACGACTAGTACTCGCGCTGACGCCGCGCTGATGCGACGCGTGCCAGCGCGCGCGACGCGCCTGCTTCGCGCACGCCACGCGACGCGCTGCCCGAGTTGTCTGCGGCAACTGCGGCGCGTCGCGTGCGCGAAGCAGCTCGAACGCGTGCCCTGCGCAGGCACGCGTTACTTTTTGGTGTGCTGGGTTCAATTTGATTTGTTGTTTTACAACATGCGCGTGCCCGCGTTCAAAGCGCGATGCGCCTGACACGCGTTTGGTGTGCCGAAAGCTTTAAGGTCAAGTGGGGCAAGCGCGCGGTACTAGATAAATGGAATCTTGTCGGCCATATTTTATTAAGTTTAAAGTGCTCACTCTAACGTCCATGTACATACTTGAATCAAGCAAGTTTATAAGAAAACACATGGATCTATACACGCCAACAACAGACATAAGAAGAAATTACAGGATTCTTTATAAACTAAAATTACCCTTCTCCAGACTGAAAATAGTAACCACCAGCCCTCATCACAATATGATCAAAATATAATAACCACCTACCTAATTATATTAAAAACCTTGAAAGGCCAAAGATATTTATCGAAAGAAATATTCTTAATTAACAAATGTTTCTATAACCTAAACGATTTTTTTAATGCGAACTACTAATAATGACATACTGATGACTGTAGATTAAGATTAAGAATAAGTAGAACATAATTTTAATGATTACTGCAATAAGTGGAATACCTCATAAATGTTATTGACCTTATGCCAAGATTGTGTTAATGTGCAATATAGTAAATCATTTAGAATAAGGATAATTAAACAGTTAGCCCTCCCATGTGGTTGTGCCCTTGCAGGGCGTCATATGTATGTATGATTTTGATTTACATGTGGTACAATTTGAAGTGAAATTGGATGGTCAGGCGCACTCGCCCCATATCCGCACTTGCCCCATCTGACCTTACCTTAGTGCCTTTCTCTAACAAAGTTCAAACGAAAAATCAAATGACAAGCATAACAATGATAATGACAATCACAATGACAACTAGACAAAAGAGATCATTTAGGTTTCATTATTAAGTAGTCGAACGTTTTTATAATTCATTGACACATGGCAGCCGCTGTCATTCGAATTTAGTACATCACGACTAAACCACTGACCCTCATGTGATCAAGTGATCACTTATAAATGATATATTTTCCACGACAAAATGTAGAACTGTAAATGTATAACCTCATGCAATGCTTTGCACGAAAGATGAATAAAGCAGATAGTCGGGCTGTTACTGTCTCGCGTGTCCCAGAATATATCCCGCTGATATATTTGGTCCTTCATTATCTGGGGAAATGTTTAAGTTACATCGTCTGATTCTATATCTAAGTGATAATTATTCCCATGTTTTGATTAGTTTGTAAATGATTATTTATGCTGTATTTAGTTAATCTTCGAATCGTCATGGTACTTCACTTGATCTACTTTCCGTTTTGAGGTCACAAGTAAGTATTCGTCACTCCTTTTTTTTTGGCCTTCGATTATTTCAATAACGGTCACGGGCGGTTAGTGTTGCCTAAGTTACGGTCCATTTGTAAGTAAAATTGGATCGTTTGTTGCATATTAAAACCAAACATTAATTGGCTCTTTTGGAATCCGAAAGCATCGCAAATCGCAAATGAGCAGGCTCTATTCCCCATTCAGAAAAGTAGGGTAAAACAAAAGACCTGTCGGTTCAGAATTACAAATGAAATAGACTTTTCGGCAACTAATGTCCTTAACAATTAACATGTCTTTTTTTAGTTCTAGCTGCACCTTTGACTTTAAATGGATGCATAAAAATATAAAAGGATTCCATGTCTGACTGTCGGACAATAAACCTACAGCCTAAACCGCTGGACCCAGGGACTTGAAATTTTGTGAAAATAATCCTTGTTTATCCTAAGGGTGCACTAAGAAACTATTTTGTGGAATTGAACTCCAAACGGAAGAAATATAGGGAAAACGGGAAAGGATTTTTATGCGCAAGAAGACGCGGAAACTCTCTAGTCAAGAATAAAGAAAGATTCATCTGACGAATTAGAGAGGTTATTTAAGCTTAGGCTTCAAGATCGTGCCAAACCAAAAACAGTTTTTCAAATCACTTCGATCCTAAAACTAAATCCAATCATCCAACTCACGAGCGAATCCCCACAAGTTACTTACAGTTATTGAAAATATCGGAGTCAATTTATACGGCAATCATAGCCGCATAATCCGCAATCAATGTAGCACTGCCACGGCGAGAGATCATTTGCGGTAGTCGTGGACTAAACGGCGACTTTGGATTGGAACGTGTTATATTGCTACAGAAGCGTATAAAATGGATTAAAAAGTTCCAGTGCCTTTATATACCTATGCTTCTGACTAACTGTTGAGTTTCTTGCGGTGCTTTTTCTCAGCAGTGGTCTTCTCTTGGGAAGCGCTGGTAGATTTGACGTGTAAAAGTGCCCGTGCGGCCTACTTACTGAATAAATATCTTTTATCTTTTTTTATCTCCATTTTATATAATTGTATAAAATATCTGTCTGTGAAAGTTGATAATTACCACAGTTAGTGAATTTGTTCTATTATCGTATTGTTCAGCTCACAATGGAGTCAAGAAGCTTATTCACAACAATTCCAGTCTTGTGTGAAACGATTTTTCTTTGCAAACGTTTGTATAGGCATAATCAAAAGATCGCTGTCGCAGTTGAGATTTTATCGCAAAAGCAACCACTTATATAATTGTAGCACACTAATAGTGCTCATTAAAGAACAGACGGCCAAAATTAAACAATAAAACAAGATGCAAGACTAGACAATAAGGTCATGATTCGAAAATTTGTAATGGTTTGTGTTGTTTAGAATCAAACAATATTTTGTCTACAAAAGAAAGAGAAGATTGTTCTTTGGCTATTTCTTCTAAGTGACCTACTGGAACTGTATTCGTAAGATTAGTGGAACCGCGGCGCGGAAGTGTCTGAATATTGCTCCACAGCCTTTGTCGGATGCATCTGAACAGAGGAAGCAACATAAATTTAATAGCTTTTGTAGTTATAACATCTTTAGAGAAGTTCTTCAACTTATCTAGTTGTTTTAATTGGCGCGTTTGCTATAAGTTTTTTAAATAAATGCAGTTTTGTTTGTGAGATTTTTAGGTTTATTTGTGGATGAAATAGAACGGATTAGTTTTATAAAGTTATTCACACAAATTATAATTGTTCAAATCACTTTTTTACCTAAGTAGTTAAACCGGAACTAAAACTACTTGACGAATCGGTTAACCTGGTTAGTGACCTTGTCTACGAAGCTAGAAGTTTCGGTTTCGATTCCCGATCAGGGCAAATATTTGTGTGATGAGTATTTGTCCCTGAGTCTTGAATGTTTTCAATGTATATAAGCATTTATTTATCTATATTTAAGTATGTTTGTCGTTGTCTAGAACCCATCGTGCAAACCTAAAGACTAGGTTAATTCATGTGAGATTGTCCTCTCTGTTATTCATTAATTTAATCTTTAGCAAAGTTGTTAGGTAATTTCTAACGCTAGCTATCTCTACGTTGCCATCCAATGAGACCGCAAGCGAAGCCGGCGTAGACAGCTTGTATTATATTTCAAATATTGACTGCTCGAACTCTAGCATTTGATACCTTAATCGCTGTCCTCATTTTGAGAAGAAACATTGATAAACATTTAGATTTCTCTTTATCACTCGTACTATTAATACTATTCATAGTTACTAAGGATATGGCTGCATTTTCTACAAGAATTATTGTTTGTATTTTACACTTGATTATATGATTTAGATCTCTTGTCTCAGCAGAGAAAATGTCCATACCTATCATCTAACTTGAATTTTATACTGTTACTGACCAACAAAAAAGCATATTTAACGTCGGGTGTGCAAATCTTAGTAGGAAGCTTTTATTAAATCCAAGATTTGATTTGAGCCAATGTTTTACAGAAGCATCTAAAACGAATCGACACCTCAATTAGATAAATATTCAATTTAAAAAACAACAGCTAAATTGAGTATGTATGGAATAGAATCCCTCTTTCGCAAAGATCGCTTTCCAATCTCAAATCCGCTCTTCACAAATAAACTATTCCTTACCCGGTTATCCGGACAAAAAGATCCGGCGCTTTAACCGTCCGGGTAAACAGACGTATCGGAACCGGCAATTACTTAAAGGTATCCCGGGTAAGCCCACGTCAGGCTGAATCTGAATAAGGAGGAATAATATAAGTAGGTCTGTTTCTTTTATTTAAAGGTGTTTTAATTTTTAAATGTAGTGCGTTTGTGTACGTGGAGAGTATGTTAAGGAATTATGAACAAAAAGTTTTGGAAATGTGGTTAGAAAAAGACGAGTCATTTGAGTCGTTGAGAAAAAGTAGGAAGTTCTGCCTATTTCAAAAACCTAATGGTAACCAGGTGAGGATTCTGTATACATAGCAGTGTTGACGAGTGCATATATCACTTGGGCTTGTTATTAGCTACGCAATGTACACCAAATTGTCACCTGTCACTTCCAGGATTGTGAAAGGCATCATACAAAACATCTGAATGTAATTGGCCAAAACAGATTTGAAACATGTTGTTTTTGATCTTATGATGACGTTTGACATTTACTATGACTTCGAGCGATTAAATCAGACGTCACAAATGGGTACACTACATGACTACTCTGAAGAGTCAATATTCCGAATTGATTGATATCCCGAATTTTCATAATTCCGAATGCATTTTTTTTAATGTAGACTTTATTTTATAATATCGCACTTAAATCAAGCCTAACCTAACGTACGTATAGCAATTCATAGATGTTTTAATTTTAAATAGCTCCAGCATAACATAGATTTCGGAAAAATTTTAATTCGGACAAATGAATATTCGGAAAAAAATATTTCAGAATATTTGGGTGTTCCCGTCACAAATTCTTAGAATATATACATAGAGTTCGATTCCGGTGACTTTTCTGGTGTGTCAACGTTTAAGCAGTGGCGAACGTGTTAAGTACCTCTAAGCCAAATGTTATTTAATCAATTTCGCACCTAAAACAATTGATGGTCAATTACTTGATTCATCTGTGTTATTCATTTGGCCTCCGAAATCAATCAATTAATGTTATAATTATAATTAAAATTTCATCAAGCATTTATTGTTTCGGAATTCATTTAGTAATTGCTGTGCCATGAATTTAATAGTTATTGGGACTAATTTCGTACGAATTGTTTTCCAGTTTGCTTGGTCAATGCCTATTGTCCGTTTAATTTTGTTTTTGAATTGTTGGACAATCCACGCGATAATAATATAAAAACACAAAGCGATGTTTTAATGCATCTGCGGAACTGGGGTCAACTTTTAGTCCAATTCGATCCCTGGAGTCAGCAATTTCGAATATCGAGTGCCGATTTGTTCCAGGGTAATTTGGCAGGAAAGGTTAAGTTAGCCTTATTTGTATCATGGAGAAGGCAAAAAACATATCAGAGCAGGACAAAACCGACCACAATCGGGAACAATGTTGTTAATGCAATCGTAAAAAATTGTAGTCCCTGATCCGGATGCTGTCGAGGGCAGCTTAAAAAATGTGACCTGTTTAAAAAAAGTCGCGTTGTATGAGATAGGTTACTAGGTAATTAATACTCGTACTCAATATGAGTGGAAAATATGAGTAAAAAACTATCTGTTACTTGTATCTTAATGAAGAAAAAAACCCATATGATTTAAATTGATATTAAATCATGCGTCCATTATATTAATAAAATGCGACAGAAAAGGTGGCGAAAGAAAAAATATCTGCTAATAAAACGCTACATTTGGGTATAAATAAACGTCAGTCGATTTCAGTGTTCCATTTTCAAATCCTCAACACAATTAGAGAAAAAATAAAATTTTAAGTCGCAATCAGCCGTTGATTATGACCAGCCAGTACCCCACAGAATGGCCATAATAAAAATACATTCGGAATCTGTTTGCGGCGACTGGAATGGGATTGGTTGGTAAAATGTGCGACGAATAAAATCTACATGATCGGGTATTTTTTACACTGTTTTAAACTTGTTAAGTAATTGCTTATTCGAATTTCAAAATGGGAACGGTTTAATGCGTTCTTGGTATTAAAGCCAGTTATTACTTGGCCCAATAAAGATTGTAGCACTGATTAAAATGATCTCTGTGACATTTGACGTTTGCAGCTCATTAAAATAATGGTACACAACTTTATAAACTATAAAAGTATTTTAAATTTAAGATAAGTATGGACAAAAATAAATGTGACGACGCAGTTAGCTTAGTTGGTAGTGACCCTGCCTACGAAGCCAGTATTTGTTCCTGAGTCATGGATGTTTATTATATATTTAAGTATGTATTTCTCTATATAAGTATGTATCGTTGCCTGGTACCCATAGTACAAGCCTGGAGCTTAGTTTGGTACTAGGTCAATTTGTGTAGGATTGTTTACCGATATTTTTTTTAATATTTTAAATAAGTAAAGAGTGTCTTCAAAAACCAGTGCACGTTAGATTCATGATGATAGTTACATAAGTACATTATGAAGACAACCAAGCTCGACTCAGGAACAAATAATCGTGCTCATCACACAAATATGTGCCCCTTCTGGGAATTGAACCCGGAACCTATGCTACGTAGCCTATGTACTTCTAGGCTAACGTTGTTGAAGAGACCTACACGAATGCTATCTTCAACCTTAATGAAATCAATTTACGTACAAATAAAGTTAATAAAGAAAGTACCTACCCGACTAACAGATAAAAGTAATAAACATGCAAATGAACCCTAATTGGACCGTGGGAGCCGTTCGGTTAGTCTGTACCCTTTACCAACTTGTCTATTGGTAGAGTAAATAATAATTAAAATGATGGATTTTGAATCTTATTATTTTGTGGTAATAAGGTTTTGAACTTGGTTTGAAGTTTATGAATATGCGAGTGCTAATAGGTTTTTTGTCACTATCAAAAGGTTTTAGATGAATATTGGTATTGAATAAAATAATGAAAGGCAGTTAGTTTTGGGGATATTGACAATTATGGTCATTGACCCCGTAAACTGTCATAGATAACGAAACGTGTTTTTTAAAACAAAAAACTAACTTTTGTTGTCAACTGACATTTTTTAATAATTTTTTTATCAATACCTAATATTGTTAGCAAGATCAAAAGTAAAGTTACTTAGAGATATAGTTTCCGAAATTAGTAACTTAGTATAGTTTAAAAAAGCAAGTAATATCGACTAAAACAGTTTCTTAACACCTTCTTAGCATCCACCAGACTCCCAGCGGAGCCCGTGGCGTTCCCGGGGCGCTGATAAATTACCCGTATTCCTAGCTCATTAGAGAAACAAACAATGGCCAATTATACTGCATACCTTACTTTAATTAAACTAGCTGAATCCTGCAGGTTTGCATAGTTTTTAGTTTTTAAACTTTGATGCCACCTTTTTTATCCAACTGCCAAGCTGGTAATGGTTTTAACCTGTATGTATGTATGTTTCTTTGTCCCCGTTTTGAGACTTTTTTTCGTTTTTTTTTTTATTGTATAGTTAAGGGGTTTTTGTTATGAAGTGTATACAATACATTTGCATAAAAAAACCCGTAAGATGTTAATGTATGTATAGTAACTTTTTTTTGGTTTATATGATTGTTTTTAGTAACAATCCAACAATTACTCGCAGATATCTTTGTATATATAGGTTTAATTAATTAACTTTCGTTTGTTTCAGGTAATTTATACGCTGCTCTATAGAGGCTGTGTAATAGCCTTCATTACAGCCACTTAGCAACATTAAGGTTGTATATCGTAATTCCAACCGTGCTCGTCGCAGTTAAGAGTTATTTTTGCCCGATACATTAATAAGAAGATTCACTAGGAATGTTCTTAAATGTAAATTTAGAAATCTTACGAATCTAAGACGTATTTTTTCGCAATTTTTCCAACATGAATAGAAAAATTGTACAAATGTTTTTGCGGCCTCTTTTTGTTAAAATTTAGCTGAGACATTTTTTATGTAGAAATATTTATCTATGATAATTTAGGATTCGTTTTTAGGCATTGAGTCAATTTTCAAGTCAAGGGTGACAAACTTCTGTTTAGCCTCTACGTCTGCACATAAACATACCGATGTGTTGTGTATGTTTACATGTTTATAGTAATAACAAGCACGTGACCAATATTTATCAATAGCTTTTGCCCGCGACTCCGTCCGCGTAGAAGTCGTTAATAGGTTTTCCCTGGGGAACTACCAAATTATCCGGGATAAAAAGTAATAAAAGGGATAAAGGGCATATATCATACAATTCAGGGTTTAAGCTATCTCCATTCCAAATTTCATCCAAATCCGTCCAGCCGTTGCAGCGTGAAAGAGTGACAAACTAACACACATAAACTTTCGCATTTATAATATTAGTAGGAATTCCTGATCGATTTTAATAGTCGTTTTGCTATGTTCTGTCCTTTTCTCGCTAAGACAGGAGTATTACGAGGGTTACCAACCACCCGTACTACAATATGTAGTATTTTACTTTATTTTCGCCGCACGTACATATTTACGAAACACGTAAAGCTCGATAAAATACTATATTTTATTTTGACTGACTTTATTTTGATAAATTGCGTCCACTTTGTGTTTTTTTCCTAATTGAAACCAACAAATACTATATTTCTTGAAGGTAATATCAAAAAAACACGTATGTCTTGGACTACAGGAATACTATTCCGAGTATATCTGAAGCCGGCACTGGTATTTCTTCGCAAAAACAAAGCATTATCATGTTTCTCGCTCGTCAGCTTTTGACGGGTTAGTGTGGGCCTATAAAAAGCGTAACTGTCATGGTTAAATGATAAATATAAGGAAAATCCCTGGAAAACTTTCCTCGAGAGCCTGAGAGGTCCTGTCACGGGGAAATGCTTATTTTGACTACTTACCACCCTTTTTAAATATAAAAATATGAATCTGTAGGCACGGAAAATACTTATCATTATAACGGTAAATGGTGTTAGCTCTGTTTCGCTAACGATATAAATCTATGAGTGAATACGTTCATTTTATTCACGTAAAATTTATATCAATAGAATAAACTTGTTTATGTCATAAACAGTTAAATATTAATGTGGATTCGTTATTGACAGAGCTTTAATTTTATAGTAATAAAAAATAATTTTCTTGTCTAAAGTATACCTATGTCGATTGATCAATATTTGAAAAGTATTTAAGATGCGACAAAGATGCAATCACAATTAGATTTACGTTTAATCGAGGGTACCGTTATCCATTACTTGAAACTTAAAACAACAAAATAATAATTGAAACTAGTTTATTTCTCTCAAATATTACAGTGGCAACCCTGAATTAAACCACAGCCCCAATTAAAAAATCATAAAGGACCAAGGTCCAACACGCGTCCGAAAATCCGGCAAAAGTAAATATCAACAAAAATATTAAATCAAATGAGTCCCGGTTGACTCCGCGGGAACACCCTGATTTAAAAACAAAGTATTCGGTATTACTCGATCCCTTTGTGGGAAAATTTAAATTCAGTGGGAAATTAAAAGGGAATTCCAAATTAGGTGACAGCCGCTATGGGTTAGGGTTGTCACTTCTCCTGATTTTGTGGTCTAAGTCTTTTTTGGTAGAAATGTCCAAATATCGAAGCAGTTGTAATTTTTAGAAAAGATACAATTGGATCATTCCGCGAGCGTTTCAACCGCCGTTAGTCCCTTGATCGCATTAAAGTCGAAATTTCTTTAGCTTTGGATGCCGTTTTCAGTTATTTTATTAAGTGCCCTGACTTTTACTAAATAACTGAAAATGGCATCCAAAGCTACATAAATTACGACTTTAATGCGATCAAGGGACTGATGGCGGTTGAAACGCTCGTGGAATCATCGAATTTTTAAATGTTTTGTTTTAATTTACACATACGTTTTTCATGCTCGAAAATGTTTAAAATAAATAACTTTAAAAACCTCCGTCGTATTTGCGACTCCTACTTTCATAACATTATAATATACATACAACTAATTATACGAGCGATGTTTTATATTTGTAATTAATTACGTTCTCGAAAACGGTTCTAACGATTTCGATGAAAATCGCGAAATAGAGTGTTTTTGGATCAAGAAATCGATCTGTCAAGGTGTCTTCGGGAAAATTCGGTTTCGATCCGAGCGACGCACGGTCTTCCAGATACTGATCCTTAAACGGCATTACCGATTTTAATAATAATAAATAAATAAATAGATATCAGGGGACAATCTCACACAAATTGACCTAGTCCCAAACTAAGCTCTAGGCTTGTACTGTGGGTACTAGACAACGATAAACATACTTAAATAGAGAAATACATACTTAAATACATAGAAAACATCCATGACTCAGGAACAAATACTCGCGCTCATCACACAAATATTTGTCCATACCGGGATTCGAACCCGGGACCGCTAGCTTCGTAGGCAGGGTCACTACCAACTAGGCTAACCGCGTCGTCAAAAATTTAATTTAACTAACTAAAAACCATCGCGAATTAACCAGCTTTTAACAAAAAAAACTGCACTCACGCGGTCTATTTTAGGAGATTTTTGGTTTAACGGCATTTCTTTTTGAAAATATCTTTCGCCGACTATCCATCTCTCTAATTAAATCATATAAGACAACCCTAGCACCTTTGCGTATATTTGTTAGTGTTGCCAGCGCAACGGCTCAAGACCAAGTCCGCAATAAACAGAATTTTAAATACACTGGTCACACAGATGGACTTACGAATATATACACACCCTATGAGGGTTTAAGGCTATGGTCTCCTATTTTACGCTATACGCGGCGTCTGACGTTAGCGTCAACGTTTCAATACGTACTGCGTTGTGCGATGCGTTCAGACGTCGATTGGATGTATTGAAACGTTGACGCTAACGTCAGACGCCGCGTATAGCGTAAAATAGGAGACCATAGCCTTAGAGCTCTTTAGTTAATACGTATCTGTATGTTTCAGCCGAGGCATCATATCGCTTTTCTCAAAAACTTTCGCATCGCTACACAGTATAAAACAAAGTCGCTTCCCGCCGTCTGTCCCTCTGTGTGTACGCTTAGTTTCATATGATGGTTGGTACCAACGTAAGACCAGCGCTGACATTAGCCAGCATTACGCTGATTTGGTACCAATTCGTGACCTTTAAACGTTTTGTGTGTATTTCTCTGTCCTTTGTTTATATCTGTCACGAATAAATGTCTTTCTTTATTTAGATGTTTCAAACTACGCAACGGATTTTAATGTGGCTTTCACCATTAGTTAGACATTTTTTCACGGAAGGTTTATGTATATAATAGTATCCGGAGCGAAGCGAGGGCGGGTCGCTAGTTTATAATATTAGTGGGATAAATAAATAGGATAATATTAGTAGGAAGTAGGATTTATCACTGTCACTAAACTAGTTATAACGTGTAGAAACTGCAAAAAAATACGAAGATTGTCATATAACCATAACTTTTAATATTTATCTAGTTATTTAACCGTCATCGTACAAAACAGATTACTCAAATTACATCTAAAATCACAGTCATTATACTGGAATGCTGGTGTCGATAACATCCATAGTCATCAATAAACGCTAAAAAACGTATTTTATTGACATAATCTCATCACGGGTAAGACGAAACCGCGGCTAAAGCAGGTAAGGATTACAAGACTCATAAACAGGAACAAACTTGTATTTGCAGTCGAAATCAAACAGTCAAAGTAAAGTTGTATGAAATTTCTTTAGCCCCAGATTTGACCAGCGACTTTAATAAGTTTGTCAAGCTATCTTTACTGGAAATTTAAAAAATAAAGAAACAAGGTTGTTTTTAACACGTGTTTTAATTCCTTGGATCTAATAGCTTAAGCACTAAGAAACCCATTAGTAAAGGATTAATGTCCTTTATGCGCAGATTGTTGAAGAAAGCACTTTCTTTGTGGACAGGGTTCTGTATATAATATTTTTGCCTGTCAGTTTTTATTCCTTGTCAACTATGTAAATGAGAAATTAATACATATATCCATGCAAACCATTGAAGACACGGGAACTACTCGCCCTCATTGTACAAGTATTTGCCTTTACCGAGAGTCGAACCCGGGACCGCTTCGTAGGCAGGGTCACTACCAACTAGACTAACCACGTCGTCAAAGTACATGTTATGCCCAGCGGAGATCCTTGCCACCTGCCGTCCGGATATTTAATTTAATTTGATTTGATTTAATACATTATAGCTTTCCGCCCGCGACTTTGTCTGCGGTGAGTCAGTACTTTCGGAAGTAAAAATATAGCCTATGTCCACCCTGAAATTCCATTCTAAATCTCGGTGAAAGAATTTTTTTAATCGGTCCAGTAGTTTTTGAAATTATTCGTTACCAACATACAAAAATACAAATCTTTCCTCTTTATAATATTAGTATACACAACAAGTTGTTATTCAACAACACTTAATTGCACTTATATCTTACGGAACCCTAAAGCTTCCTTTAATGCGATCTCGCTCGAAGAGCCGGCAAAAAGTGCAGATACGGATTACCACCGTGTAAGGAGATTTGCAAGGTCGATCTTTGCGGGGATAAGAGGGTTCTCGATGTTATTTTTATTGTAAAAACTTTTTTATATTGCCGTGAGTGGTATCATACGATTGGTGAAAACATCCATTGTTATTTTTGGGTATCGTTAGATTTTACGAAGAGATGCAATTAACTTGTAGTTCTTATTGGGTTTATTTAGTTGTAGCCAATCCTTCCTGCTTATGTATCCCATGTGTTATTCCAAAATATAGTTTATCTCTATGCCAAATTTCATCCAGATCCGTTTAGCCGTTCTGGCGTGATTGAGTAACAAACATTTATATATTACTAACTTTTGCCCGCGACTCCGTCCGCGTAGTAGTCGTTTATCGCTGCTCCCTCGGGAACTTTAAAATTTTCCGGGATGAAAAGTAACCTATGTGTTAATCGAGGATATAAGCTGTCTCCATTCCAAATTTCATCCAATACCGTTCAGCCGTTGCAGCGTGAAAGAGTAACAAACTAACACACACACAAACTTTCGTATTTATAATATTATAAAGTAGGATTATTTTCATGTAATAAAGAAACCTAAATCTAAACATACTCAGACAGGGCCAAAATTTAAAACTAGTGCAAAACACTATCCCCTATAGCCGTAACTTAAGATATCACTTACCTAACTTACTAATCTTCGTTAACTTAAGTATTTCATAATTGCCATCAAACTCAAAATTCAATACCCTAAACGTCTATTGAGATTAAACGAATTAGTTCCGAGAACCGATAGTGATAGGGTTGGCGTCAGGGTTCCCGGATTTGTCCGTAGTGCCCGGAAAAAACCGGACGTCGTCGATATTTTCTTGGTGTCCGGAAAAAACCGGACGCTGAAGCCGCGTCGACATTAGCCCATCACGTTGGTACTGCGAAACAAATCTTGAAAAGCCGTTCCGTTTCAGGTGAAATTCATAAATTGGTTACATTTGTATACGAGCAATTGAGCGCGTGCATGAGAGGGAAATTAATAAAATATTATCAGGGGACAACACAAATTGACCTAGTCCAAAACAAAACTGGGCTTGTAGGTACTATGGGTACTAGAAAACGGTAAATATATTTATTTATAGAGATAGAGATTATACATACTTAACGAAAACATCCGAGACTCAGAAACAAATACCCGCTCACCACAAAAATATTTGCTAACTTTCGTAGAGTCACTACTTACCAACATAAAAATAGAAGTACAAATACATATATCGGTCTCGGGTACTACGGATCGATGGGTATCGTAACCTGTGTACTCGTCTTCCTAATTTCAAGAAAATACTCGTGACCCGTTTCGATTTTGCTCGGGTGCGTACGATACAAAAATTCCGGAAGAAATTCTCGAAAGAAAGAAAAAGTAAAGGTAAAAACCGCAACAAATTCTTGCATAGTTTAAACAAACAAAGTATATACTATAGTTTATACTATTTACCTATTATTTATATTTATAGAAGATTGTTTAAAACGCGCGCGGAAAAAAACACGTCCGGAATTTTTGATGACTGTCCGTAACATCTTATGGCAGCCCTGGATAGTAGCAATAGTTTAGTAGCTCAGTGCTTAGTGAAACCTAACTCCAGTCGTTTAGTTAAGTTGTTAAGTGAAATTTGAATATTTTAACAATTGGGCTGGCGTTTTAATGAATTTGTGTTCTGCGGGGATTGGGGTTTTCTATTGAAGTTGGAATTTGGAATTCAAGATATTCGGTAATATCGACTTGAAACGTTTAGCGAGAGTGCGCTAGAATTACAAAGTTTCATAATATCTTTATGCGTTGCGAAAGGGTTAGCAAGCTGAAGTGGCAGTGGCTGTATGTATGTATGTTCCCTATGGATCCCAAAACGGCAGGACCGATTTTGATGAATAGAATTTTCAAGCATCTTCAGATTAGCCCAACGGGTGATCCTGTGAAGTTTTGTAGCGATCGCATTAACAGATTTTTTGTTTTTTGTGCGATATGGGCAGCACCGCGGTACCAGCTAGTTCTAAATACCTTTATTAAACTTTATAAAAGTTTTCTACCGAATTGATTGCCTGATTTCTATGCACCGCGGTGTGTCAGGCACAAGTTAAATATTTGTGCCAAGTCAAAAGGTCCCCTTTGAGTTTATGTTTTGAAGCCTCGTTTACATCTGGATTAATGAGAGGCAAGTCCGCTGGAACGGAAGAGATTCGACGAGTAGATAACCAAACAGCCCGCGACTCCATCCGCGTAAGTCGTTTATCGCCGTAGTTTATTTTCCCTTGGAACTATCAACATTTCAGTATGTGTTAATATAGGATAATGACTATCTGTGTGCCAAATTTCACCCAAATCCATTCAGCCGCTTAGGCGTGTTCGAAACACAAACATCCAAACATCCATACAAATTTGCACATTTATGATATTAGTGGGATTTTAACCAAATAACGAGTCAATTAGGAAAAATGAGTCGCACTTTCGAAGTTTCGGAATTTATTTATACAAGTAAACTTCGGAATGTATTTATAAAATGATGAAAAAAAATACCTTTGCAAAGCTCAAGTATGTCAGCTAGTTAATAAATTTTTCGACTAAACTCGAGACGAATTTATAAAAGTTAATCGACTCGCTAAAGAATCGAACCTGGGATTTCTTGAACACTTAAATCTAATTCTGCACTACAGCCGTAATGGACTTGTCAGATTCCATTTTATACGAGTAGCCGTTCAGTTTTTAACCCCGATTGAACCTGCGACCCGTGGCCCCGATCGGTTTTTTCTAATACAAAAAAATACAGTATAAATATAGGTAAACATTAGATGGGGAATTGTGCCAATGTTGAAATCGTCCCGTCCGTTCCTAACCAAAATGGCTTTGAAAAGTTTTTGATATCTGAAGCGAAAATATTTAAGCCTAAAAAAACGATATAACAATTGAGATAGCTTATTATTCATACAGTTTCATGTGATGCTAAATTAAGTATATCATTGTAATCCATATACTCGTTTAAATAAAAAACGATTACCGAATGTATAATAAAATAATAATCGACGAACGGCTCGACCGATTTAGCTAATTCTTTTTTGTTGTGTGAGTAATTGTTAGGACAAGGTTGTATGGACGTTTTTTTTTAATTGCACCCGGGCGAAGCCATGACGCGCTTACTGGCGAGTAAGTAATATTTTTTTCAATGACACCGTTGATTTTTTTGCGTTGACTCTTCTTCAGCATCAGTATTCTCTTGGCAAAAGCGCTGGTATATTTTAACGTGCAAAAATGCCTACATACAAAAGTGACATCTTTATCATATCTCTATTACTCACTAGTTAGTAACTCTACTAAGCACTAAACTACAAACGCAGCACGAAACATCCGAAGTGTCCGCCGTTTGGGCAAATTTGAACTTCGCCCCACAGCCTAATAGCCGGCTATCCGGACACTCCGCTAAGACGCTTTGATGAAAATTGGGGGGGTGGCTTAGCCTTGCGACGCAGGTAGTTTATGGTGTACACGTGTATACATGACACGTGTTTATACATAAACACATCACAGAATGAGTGTCCCAAAAATGGCCTTAGACGCACAATCCAGCCTAACATGACCTCAGTAAAAGTCGCATGGTTTTCAAGATTTGCCGGTTTAAAGCTTAAGTTTTTTCCAGTTTAAATTGTAAACTAGTAACCCCACACCGAACCGGCCAACATGTAGGCCGGTTCAGTGTGAGGATGAAGCGTAACGCATTTCCACTCCAAAAAAAACTGGTTTGGTCGGTCTTAGACTGGTCTACCTCCGGTGTCGATGTGACGTACCATTTTTGGGACATCCTGTATAATAAACAAGTAGACAAGGCGCTGTTCCTAACAAAACAGTTCAGGTCGAACGTGCTCACTCTGTGCTTCCCTTTCTATCGCATAAGTAATTCGTATTCATTTCCACGCATCTCATACAAAACCACCAGAGATCCAAGCCGCTGTAGGTACTTCTGCTTCGCACCTATAGCATGTTTGAAATCATAATTGCCATTTGTCCTAATTAATGGTCGGCGACAGGTAGCAATTTTCCGACTAAAGAATATTGTGGATATGATTCTAATCAAATTTTGAGTACGATTTTTGAATTATAAATGTACGCATTTTTAATTTTCAAGTGAAAATGTAAAAAAAAATTACCTAGTTTCGTATAAAATGAGAGATTTTAATGTATACATTTCGAAAAGAAATGTCGGTTTATATGAATTTGTTATATATGTAATAAAAATAGCACAAGAGGCACTGTGATATCGTTGGTTGTTTTCGTAGTCGAGTTTAAGTTTTAATTTTATCTTGTTCACTTATGCTTTGATTAAAACCATACCTAACATATCCATACTAACCATTACGTTTGACGTGAAAGTGGCATAAGTTGCTCCCGTCAGCCGATCTTTAGTCCTAATGCATTTTCAGTTCGAATTAGCGTTAGTTCTATCGATTACAAAACTAAGTATAACCTTTTTGTATCATTTGTTTAAAACATCAAGTTAAAAGCTTGTATTATGTTCATGCAACAGACCAAATTCCCTAAAATTATCGTTACAAACTATATTTATTACATAATCGTATTTATAAATAATGTATCATTTTAACCCTACAGTAATTAAGCCGTAAGCGAATAAGTCCATAGGGTTCATCGCCTAACCCTTTCAAGAGGGTGACTTCTATCCATTATTAATTTTCAATTTTCAAGGGGTTTTAGATATGTAGGTATGGTATGTGGAGTTAGTAATTATTTCCTAATTTACTAGTGACACCCAATGGGAAATTGAGGTGTTTTGCTAGTTTCCCTACAAACGTTATAATGAAATTAAATTGTTTAAATTAACTTGATTTTAAATAGGAAGATCTAGGGAGGTCCTGCTGTGTGGGACACTTATTTAGGCTAGTTACAGAAAAAACTGGACTCAAGTTGACATTTATTTTGGGGTATGAAAGACCAAATTTAAAGCATAAATTAATGTTCTTGAAATATGGGTACATTGGCATCCATTGCTAATATGGTTAATATCATGTGTTTGCCAACTTGTTTGAAAGTTCCTACTTTTCCTAATAATACATACTTTTTTTTTTCAAGTCTCACAAAAAGGAATCCAAGGTAAGCTCACAGCCAGAAAAGGTAGCTTTTCCCTTCAAGAAAATGTATTTGCGTACGAGTACAACCACTGTGGAACTTTGTCGCAATGAGGTAACGTTAAACGCCACATGTCTCAAGTTTGAGTGATTTTGAGCCTTTCTTTGCTGTAGCAAGAGGTAAAAGTAGGAAACATCCTATGCGCTGCGCCTCGTCAAGTGTACGCTGGCCTTTATAGTATGCTAGCTCTTGCCCGCGACTTCATCCGCGTAGAAGTCGTATATCCCGTAACCGTCCAATTATCCGGGATAAAAAGTCCCCTTTGTCGTTCCCCGGGACTCAAACTATCTCCATACCAATTTTAATCAAAATCGGTTCAGCGGTTTACCCGTGAAAACATAACAGACAGACAAACAGTTATTTTCACATTTACAATATTAGTATAGATTAAAGAAATTCAAAGAACAAAAGAAAGACGTTGAACTAGTACTGTACGATACGCAAATACATTTTCTTAACTATACATAAAATATCATTGTTGCATTTTTAAATAAACGTTATTTACGCGTCGCTTGCATTAAAGTTCATTGGCTCCTTTAAAGGCTTGTATAAACCTAAATAACTCGAGTTATTTTGCTGCAGCGACTGCTTTATCGCCTGACATTAAATTAAGTACTAATAATATTCAAAATCACGTCCCGCACAATCCTCAACCGAGAGTAAAGTCTTATATTTTTCAGTAATATGCGGCTAAAATGGTTTACCCTTGAATCACCGACACTCATTTCATAGAATGTACTTCGCCGAATTTTCATTTCATCGACAGGCACGTGCAGGAGTTATACTTTTTTGGTGGTCACAGGTCTAACCTAACCTACGTAACCCATGCTTAAGATAACCTGGAAACAATAAGGTTTCAGCAGAAGCTTTCGATGAAATGAAACATTCTATGAAATGAGTGTCTGCAAAACAAGGGGACACGAGGTAAAACATACAGAGGCATTTTTCAAACGTTAAGGACCATAGAAATACTTCAACACTAGCTTTAGCCCGCGACTCCGTAGAAGTCGCTTATCGTTCCCCTTGGGTCTATCAAATATTCCGGGATAAAAAGTATCCTATCTGTGTGCCACATTTCATTAAAATCCGTTCAGCCGTTAGGCGTGATTGAAACACAAACATCCATTCAAACTTTCGCATTATAGCACCTTTTGAATGAAAGTGACCTAATACGAAATGTTAACTTCGAGTCATAAAATTATTATTATAGAGACCTAATTCAAAACCTACAAATTTGTAATTAGGTCACTTTAATTCTAAAGGTGCGATATATTAATTAGGATTTACAAGATTCAGTTTAAGGGCCTCACAGAGTAAGAATCTGTCGGCTGATATTGGCCTGTCGTATTAGAACACAAACTAGAAATTAGTTCCTCTTGAGGTCTTATGCCATCATATAGAAGAAGCATTATAGATTTTAGGCCGCCTAACAGACTTGGGACTGCAGTCTGTTAGTCTGTGGGACCCTTTACGAACGCACACGATGCTACACGATGCTATTTTCGGTTATCTTGTAGAGCGCCGCTTCTACATAATTTAACTGAAATGCTTCCAAAGCTACGGGAATTTCGTGTTTAATGCGGCCACGGGAATGAGGGCGGTTGAAACGCTCGAAGAATCACCATAGAAAATGTTTGCTTTTAAAATATTGTGATGGCCATAAGGTCTAATATTCCTAAGGTCAATAACCTTATGTGCACAAGGCATCTGTTCACTGGATAGCAAGAACTACTACGTCATTCATATGGAAACAAATTGGAAGCCCCAGAACTGAAGCACGCAATACTTAGTACTTATATTTTCTACTAGCTTTTGCCCGCGACTCCGTCCGTTTCTCCGGGATAAAAACTATCCTTTGTCCTTCTCCGGGCATGTAGCATTCTAATGGTGAAAGAATTTTCGAAATTGGTCCTGTAGTTTTTGAGTTTATTCGTTTCAAACATACAAATCTTTCCTCTTTATAATATTAGTGTAGATATTTACTTTTACTAAGATTATAACAAAATAAGGAAATGCCAAGGACATTCCACTAACGAGGTCTATTGACGGTTTTTGACGTGAATGGCAGGCATTTAGTAATAAAACCACAATAAGAAGATATGTATTGTCCCGTTTATTCCGTAAATGGTTGACATTATTAGAACTTGACATGAAGTGATATTGTCGTACGCTGAGAATAGAATGGAGAAGTCTGCGATTGACGAATTAGCTTTAGGTGTCTTGATGTCTACCGGATGTCTAATTATATTAATGGTTGACGATTGGCACTTTAGTATATCTATCTATCTACCTATGTATCGAACATGTGCCCTCCGCACCAGGGCATGCACTGTGTGCTCATGCGCACCAGAAGAAAGGACAGTTTGTTGCACATACTCCATTTTAGGGGTTTTATAAGTTTAACGCGTGTATCTGTGTATCTGTATGTGGCATCGTAGCTCGCAAACGGATAAACCGATTTAGATTTAATTTGAAAGGTGACTTGATGAGTGTTCTTGGCTAAGTTACGTGAGTTGAAATTGGGCTATTTAAGAGTTACCTGAAAGTAGGGGTACTAGAAACCCATTTCAAAAAAATATTGCTTGAAGTTGTCAATGTCATTAGAGTTGCCAAGTCATTTGTAACGTACAGGAAACTCCACCTTATTGCTGTAGAATGTCAGATGGACTTTGGACCTAAAGTCGGTCCCAAACAACGTTCGTGACTGTACAATACACATGTTCAGAAAATATATCCCTTCCCCGTTAGTTAACAAGTGACATATCAGAAACCTGACAGTTGGCCCTCGGGTTTGCGCCGTCATCCTTTAGAGTGAAAGGGAAAACGTGTAGATTCGTCAACGCCTCATTAAACACTGTATTATAAAGGCATTGTCATCATAAAAGCTGAAGA
Organism: Tortrix viridana; assembly: GCA_963241965.1. Classification (NCBI taxonomy): domain Eukaryota; kingdom Metazoa; phylum Arthropoda; class Insecta; order Lepidoptera; family Tortricidae; genus Tortrix; species Tortrix viridana. The sequence goes on along the minus strand of OY725196.1, from coordinate 3,096,836 downwards.
TGTCCATCCCGAGACTTAAACCTTCGGACCTTCGAACCTTCTTAAGTTTCGGATTAAACTAGAAAAAATCTTAAATAAATTTAAATAAAACTTGTGAATTTATAATAAATACTTTTATCGGTTCGTGGGCGGAAAAAAAACATGTAAGTATAGTAGGTAGTAGTTTTTGTAAGATTCAAAAGCGACACGAAAAGAACATACAAAAATGCACAATTGAAAAAAAATACACACTTTTTTATTACAATCGTATTCACCTTACTTGTTTCTGGGTCTGAGTATCTATGATACGCTCATTTTCGATAAATAGTTTTATATTATTCAATGCTTAAATCTCTACAAATTAGAGAGATAGAAACAAGAATAGGAAATAAATAACTTTATTGACAACAAATTTGACAGGATGTATATAAAAAAATAACAGAACAAAGTTGAATCATAAAATGCAACAATAAGGTGAGATAGCCCTGTCCTTTTCTATTATATGATAAAGAGAAGGAAAGTAATCAATTTAACAGTCAGATAATTTTACAGGGGATTGAAAAAACGTCCCCAAGATAAAACTTCATAGAATCGCATCTATACCGAAAATTAAATCTAACATTAATTCCCTTAAAGGTAAAACGATTTTGTCTATTTAGCAATGATTTGCGGGTTCATTGTAACAACTCCCACAATCCATTTGCTACTTTATTATTCGAACTCACGGTTCAATTTCCAATAACATAAAATTAATGAATCAATGAATAGTTTTAACTATTGAGCACATTTTATTACAGAGCGCTCTCGGTTCAAAATAGGTTTTAGTATAAAGTATTAGGGTTTGTTTTTGATTGTATTTCGATATCAAGGGGGATTTATTGAATTTGTTCTACTAATGGCGTTAGTTGTAACATAAGTTACGTTGACAAAGTTACAAATGCGGTTGTGGTAACTTATTAGTGTTAGGTTACTAGCTTTAACTGGAGCGGTTACTAGGTGTAAGTGCATCTACGCATTTTAAAGCTTTTGGTGCCCGATTAATTCATTTTCGTACAAATTTTGACTCCATAAGTATTAGTCCGTTAGAATAGGATTCGTGTTTGTTTCTCTCTCACTCGCTGTCATAAGCTCTTATGCGAGTCTAGCCGACTTTAGCCGAAGCCGAATCTAACGGACTGTATGCCATACCGTCCATGGTTTTTAAAAGCTAAATAAATGGTGTTCCTTTTTTGTAAACCGAATGTATACCTATCGATAGAATTAAAAAAAGAACAATAAAATCCGTTGCTCGTTTCATGCAATGTCCGATGGAATGAATGAGTGAAATTCTGGAAATGTTTCGGACGGATATTGAGGTTTTTATACGAATTGCATACACAATTCTGAAGTGCATTTTAAAAAGTTGAGGTGCAACTTTAATGAAAATCACCAAAGCAATCAAACTGACTAAACGTACTAATAAACTGATCTTGGATGAGATGCAAGGCACGAGCGTCAAATATGTCAGTTTGACGTATCTTGAGACGGGCATCACAGTAAAGATGACTTTACATACCACCAATAACTCGCGTCCTTTTGGTTTTGTACTATCACATATGCTACATAGTACAACTACTAAAGTGGGCATAAGTATCCCTCCCCATTGATTCCTAGTTGGGGTATCTCCTTCTTCATTTCCTTCCGGCTAACATTTAAAAGTTTACCAGTAAAAAGTTGTCAATTCAGTAGCTTAGCTAAAAATAAATAGGTCATTATTAAAAAGTTTCGACTCTACCATTCTTCTCCTCGTCGATTATAGCGCATTTCCAATTATGCCACCATAACAACATTAAAATTAAAATAGCTCTTCTAGCATAGCTTATACTATAGGCACACCCTAAAACCAACTGAATTCTAAATTCAAAATCAACGTCTGTACAAACGCGATAACCCCGACGAGTAATGAAGCGCCAAGATGACAAATTTAACGCCAAACCTACCTTTAAAATCACACCTTAACTTAATAACGTTTAAGAGTGATTTTTCAACCGCAGTGTAGGTTGACACGGGGGATCTCTCAACTTTTGTCGTTTTAAGCGGGAAAATATTTCCTTTGCCGTTCAAATTTAATTTTGGAAGTTTTTTAAATGCTTGGCTTGGATGAAGTAGATAATAATAGCATGTTATTCATTATATTAACTAGCGACCTACCCCGGCTTTCCCATAGATCACTTCGTCTATTTATTGGTGAAAACCGTATGAAAATCCGTTGCGTAGTTTTGACAGACAGACAGACGGACGCGGCGGGGGGACTAAAATATGTAAGTAGTTGATGTAGTGGAAGGTAACATAAAGGTATGTAAATAAATAAGGAATTTCAATTAGTTAAACTTTTTCAGCCGCACTCAGAGACGTCACTTAACTTTTAAGTTTGATTAAAGTTGCTGCTGTCACTTTCTTTGCTATAGCAATAGAATACGGCGCATCAACTTTAATCAAAATTAATTGACGTCTCTGAGTGCGGCAGTTAGTATCCTTAGTACCAATTTCACCGTACGATGTTAATCGACTGTTAGTTCATACGTTTTGACAGCTGTTACACTCTAATCGTCTGTTAAGTGGTTGGTGAAATCCGACATTAATCTTTAATCGAACTTTAAGCTTGATCAAAACTTAATTTCTAGTCGTAACACGAAGTAACTGAAAATAAAGTACACATCCAATTTTATTAGGTATCCCAACTAATAGGTATATAGTTGGGACACCTAATAAAACTGGATGTGTACTTTATTTTCATTTACTTCGTGTTAGATTAGGTTAGGTTAATGTCGGTTTATCAACCACTTAACGGACGATTAGCGTGTTTACAGCTATCAAAATGAACTAACAGTCGATTAACATTTAATTGGATAAAGCCCAACTTGAACCGACCAAAGTTTCATACTTCGTTATACTTTGGAAGTTTTAATTGAATCTAAGTCATCGGATCCGAAAACTAGTAAGACAACTTGACCTATATTATTCCCTAGAGCAAGCCGTCTATTTTGACCCCTGTTTACGTAGTAACTGTTTCAAATCGAGGATCAAATAACAATCCCAAATCCCGAACCAAAGGGTTATCATATCACACAAATCTACTTACAGGTCGATTCATAAGAGCCGGCACGAGTAGGACGAACGAAACTAATGTCATCTAGTTATGATGTGTGAGAGCCGTGCCATAAAACACATTTTATTTAATTAGCTTAATGTAACTAATGCATCTTGCCTGGGGCCCGTGGTGGCCTTTAATTATGCTCATTTTGGCTTTCCCTGGAAAATAAATAAATAAATAGAAATACATAAAGCGATCAAATAGCATGCTGCGCGAATAAACATCTCAATATCAATAAAATAATAAAAACAGATTTGCGATTCAATAGATCGTTTGTATTTGGACGGTAGCCATATCCTCAGGGTGGCCAACATACGGGTGCCAATTGGCCCACTGGCTGCATTTAGGATTCCGTGGGCTTGTTAGTCAGCCACTTGGCTTAAGAATTAGGCTATGGAGATGGACACTGATCTAACTGCGGGCCTATTATGATCGTGTTCATGTGGATAATACATCTGTCACTTTCTGATCAATACGTAAGTGCGAGAGTGACGGAAGCTTCATCCACAATTCTGCCCTGCTAAGGTAAAAGGCAGTACTTTACACAAAACTACTGTAGCAATTGCAACCTTATAACCCAGTAAAGAGGTTGCAATGATTACAGTAGTTTTGTGTAAAATACTGCCTTTTATAAAGGGCAGAATTATCTATCGCGATAAAAACGACCATATGCGGGTGCAGATATTTATTTTTTATCTCACGGAATGGAACTATCTCTGCTGTATGCATCCAAAGTCACCGCTTGGACCGCGGAGGACGGCAGAAATTTAAAAGAAAAAACATTTATTCAACACAACACACACATACTCCACAAATGTATTAAAAAAATATTTGAATATAAAAGAATCGACGGTCCCAATAGGGATGATGAGTGGGTAACGAAAACGAAATTCTATTCAGTCCGTCAGTTAGATTATCAAAACATATTGGACACGTATTTTTTCTATTGTCAATCAAACAAAAAATTACAAAGATAAAGCGCGTCAAAGTACGGGAGCTCGAGACGTCACTTCTGTGTAAAAATTGTTCCAAATTGTACCAAGACGAGACGTCATGCGTATATTTAAATGAATGGAACTAAAAAGTCGATGAAACAATTACCATTATAAGTATTATAACTGAAGCATAACATCGTCAATGACAAGCAGAAAATAACAAAAGATTTGAAAAATCCATAGACTTTTTACAGCCTTTATAGCGACCTAATTTCGTAACTAAATCGTACACTTTGTTTCACTTTATAGGCGAATAAAAAACTTTTTGTTGTATGGTAAATAGCTCGTTAGGGTATAAAGGAAGAAAATACTTTGTATTGAATTAAAATAGCATTCGTTTAACGTTTTATAGTTTTTAGTTTAATGGTGGACAATTATAGATGACAGCACTGCATCAGTACTGCATATATTGGCTATAAGACTTTTTTTGACGAAATAAGATCACTAGTGAGCATCTTTGACCACGTAGAAATGTAAAAAAAACGTGTGTATATTTAAAAGATAACAGCCAATTTTTAAGTTTAAAACTCCTTTAAGAAAAGTAAGTAGAACCGATTCAAAATTGTAAATTATTAATAAAATTTGTCTTCTGTCCTGCTTCGTCTCAGAACTCTCATATATTCGACGCATCTTCAATCTTTCCTTAAATAAATGTAAAATAAACCCGTTTTGAAAGATTTTCCGCTTACCCAGTCCCAGTCCCGCAATTCAGTCTTGTAGAAATTTTTTAAAACACCATATTGTGCGTACGTGCTAAGTCGGCACTTGAACACCTTTAAAACGTGAAATAAGCACTTGAGCGTCTTCCGAACGATCTTGCAAGGCCTCAGCGCGTATAATTAGGGGGTTACTTTAAGGCGATTATGGCGCAGTAAGGTGGTATTCTTTTTCGAAACAGCGGGCCTACTATGGTCGTTTTTATCGTGTGAATAAAACATCTCTCATTTTGTCATTTTCTAACCAGTATGTGAGTGCGAGTGACGGATGCTTTATCCACCGGGATAAAGGTGCCATAACACAATACGGGTGCTGGGTAGTTAGAAATCGACGTAACGTAGTAGTGTGATTTTAAAACCATTTCTATGATGGTAATCGTAAGGTGGACGATATTTCTTTAGAATTAAGTAATTTCACGGTCATTGTTCTAGCTGTCATGGAGTTTATACAGTAGTTCTTTAAAATTAGAGTAAAAATAAATTCTTATTAAAGACACAGATAATACTCCGGACATCAGTGTATGACTGAATGTATGACCAGCGACGACGTGGCACCAAATAGCTGCAATAACTATTTGTGGTCGTCCGAATCGAAAGGGCCCTTGTGGCGGCGGGCGCTTACACTGTTATAGTTTTCATTGCCTTGTCATTAGTATAACAGCCGTGTGAAAAAAGGCGTAACTGCCTGCCGCGATAAGGTCCCTTTCGATTTGGACGACCACATTTAGTGGAACCCATAACGTCCGTGTCAAGTTCAACAGCGTTTAAGAATAACTCCATTGCTCTCTTATGGAGTTTAATAGCGCTATTTAGCCGTATTAACTTCACGCTTGACATATGCCGAACGCAACTGTGGTTGCGACCATGTCATTTTTGGGGTTAACTAAATGGGATATAAGTCTACACCACCGCGTGAAATGGTTTCAAAGGGACAAATTATAGCGCTTATTTACGGCAATTGGTATAGTGAAAAGCCTTTTTGTACAGGTGTCGACTGTGAAAAGATAAATTAAATTATTTGTTAAGGTAATATTGTAGTTAGGGTGATGGCGGTTTGTTTGTGCAGCATATGGTTTGCAGTATATTATATTTTGTGGGCTTCTCAGAATATCATTGGTGTGACTTCTTGCAAGTTAGCTAATATATTTACTAGCGGGAATTAGCTTAGTTGGTAGTGACTCTGCCTATGAAGGAAGCGGTCCAATCCGGGTTCGATCCGTGGCAAGAGCAATGTTTGTGATGATCTTGGATCTATTCTGTATCTAAGAATATTATTATTCTATAAATATGTATTGTAAGTATTCTTAGTATGAGCCTAGAGGTTAGTTCGGGGGTAAGTCAATTTGTGCGTGATTTATTTATTAACTATACTTATTGTTATTACGGCTTGAAATATTCATATTCATATACCTAACAAGGCCTTTATTAGTTAGAATAGGGACAAATAGAACAGGACATAGCAACATGTGCGCGGACCACGTTCCCTCTCGCAATTTGCGCCGAGATTAAACGCACGCGACGCTGCGCTGGCGCAGGCCGCGCGCACACCTGCGGAGGTAGCCGAACACATGCCGATGGCGAGCGGAAATTGTATGGATATTTTGAAATTGTAGTATGGTGACAGAGATACAAGATTATTATGTCTGATGAGTTTTTGTGGTAAGTTACAAACATGGCAACAGTGTTCCTGGATCACGATTATAGTAAACTAGTGTTTGCCCGCGACTCCGTCCGCGTAGAAGTCGTTTATCGTGTAGGTATACCACGGGAACTATAAAAAATTTCGAGATAAAACTATCATATGTCCCCGGGACTCAAACTACCTCCATACCAAATTTCATCTAAATCGGTTCAGCAGTTTAAGCGTTAAAAGATAACAGAAAGACAGACAGACGGACAGACAGACAGAGTTACTTTCGCATTTATAATATTAGTAAGGGTATAACGTGTATATATCTATAATGAAACGAAACGAGAAAAAGCGCTAGGAAGATGACGATGCATTTTCAATCGCTTTAAGAATAGACGCGTGGGCATATTTTTTTGAGACATTGAACGCTATTTTTTCATTGACTACTTATCTACCTACCTGTTACCTACATAAATATGTTTAATTATATTTTTTCCGCTATAGTTAAAATAAGCTTTCAATTCAGGGAATAGGGAATATGCATGAATTTTTTCATCTCATTTCTGAACAAAGCAAAAAGTAAATTTAAATTTAAATTGGCCAAAAAATACGGATAATATAAGCATTTAAAAACTACTAATTAGACATAGAGATCCGACATGAACTGTGATGTCAGCGTGCACTACGGCCATCTAAACTCCATGTTAAATACTGTTTTGCTAGAAAGAGATAGAAACTAAATTTTAATGCCTTATATCTTGGTTATTTTTATAGTTATTCGAAAAATGTTTTTTCTCTACCGATTGTTACATGAACGAATTTTTATTAAGCCAAAAAAAATCATGCATGTTCCCTGTTCATGACATGTTTTTTGTCGAAAGTACACAATATAACCTCACCAAAAAGGTTGTAAAATGTGAGTCGGCAACATATAACACATACCTATTCACATTGAAATCTCGCTATCATCGTTCGTCTTCCATATCATCCAATATCAAATTATTCTAGTAAATTATTTTTATTCACAATATCATAAAATATTTAACGTTAAATTAACAGTTATCTTCGTAAACGAATCGGTGGCAGGAAATTGCTGCGAGCGTAACGAATGCGCCGAATTGAATTCTCCATACCCATACACAAATAGGTAGCTGTCCAAAAACTGCGCTGGTACCTTTTTTAATGCTGCGTTACTTCATCATTCTTATATTTATTAGTTATAAGTGCAGTCTTAGAAGACTAGACTAAATAGTAGGTGCACAAACATTTATTAAATGTAACGTCGCCTTAACCCCTCGTCAGCTTAAGCCCGGATCAGTGCAAAAATTTTGGATATCTTGTATTTTATCAGCTTAATTTTTAGACTGTATAATAATCCGAAGATACTATAACTTGATATTTTTTTCACCTCCGGCTTACGAGGGTCTAAAACCACTTTTATACATGTAACTTGCGGCTTCGTATTTCCGAACATATACGAAGGTAGCCGAACGGCATAACTTATTGCTTGTAATTTCCTTCATACTAATTATGCTTATCGGTCCTATCAATGACTTGAATGATCGTATTGACGGTATCAGTAAAGCTCGGCCACTGACTCATTGCCCTATTTACTGCAGATAAGGAATGAAATACAAAGAAATGTTCATACATTCATAAGTATTCTTTATATTCGTATGTTATGACTTATGAGTAACTCGGGGAATTTTTATATACAGTATATTCCCAAGTTACCTATGTTCCAGCTAATATTGTATAATATTGTATTTACTGTGTGTGTGTTCACTAGCATAAAGGCATTTCACCATCCTCAGACTAGACATTGCATTGGATAAAACTCTCGCACTTATATACTGATTGAAAAGTGACAGTGACCGTTTATCTACATGGTAATCACGAACATAATAGGCTCTCAGGTGGCCCTTGTTTGCTCGTTTGCGCTTTCTCCATGCTTTAAAATATTCCTTATGTACTTATGTAACTAATTACAATGTTGCTCAGGATCAAACGTCGCGTACTAAACCTCTGCTCACTTGTGGGATATGTTAATGTGATTAGCTTGTACCACATCACTGCCCTAATCTGTTCTGCGACATTGACTATATGAAGTTTACACGCATTTAGTACTAGGATTTAGTACTCGACACTAACTCAGCACAAGCTAGAGCCGCTAGTATATTAGTAAAGTGTGCAGTGTGCAACCCGCCATCCTATTTGCTAATTGGTAAATAGCTTTCCATTAAATTTTAGTATGCATTTGCTACTTTAACAACTAAGCACTGAGTGATTTTCATCCCTTCGTATCGAATCGTCCCAAAAGCAAATAGTCCTATTAGCATAATGACCTAAAAGCAAATTGTCCCATTAGCAAATTGACCCGATAGCAGAACGTCCCTTTCGCAAAACAACCTAAAAGCAAGTCGTCCTATTATCAGGTTGCCCTTTTAGCAAAACGTCCCGAAAGCGAAACGCCATGAAATCAGAATGACCTAAAAGCAAAATGTCCTAAAAGCAGAACGTCCCATGGTGTAGAGACAAGAAAAAAAACGGCCAGGGGCCCGTTTAAAAAATATTATTTTAATTCAGTTGAAGCAAAATAAAGTAACAATGTGTTCAATCAACTAGCTTTTCTTAACTTATTACTTAACACCACAAAAATAAAAAAAATAAAAGCACTTCTTTAATATAAAATAACAACTTTTCCTAACTCGACTGCATGTCATTTTAATAACCGTCAGATAACCGTCTTTTAATATGTGTTATCTTTTTCAAGAACTCGTAAGATGAAATTTCACCATTTCTTAGTTTTTGCATCTCCCTATTATATTTTTTTTCAAATGTCATTACATTTCTACGGCGTTTCTCTTCTTTGAAATAAACCCCCGAAATTCTGAAATCGTACCACTTTCCTTCATTCCGAAGTGCATGGATATAAGCTGGCAGCGTCGGTTTGGGTCTGATTTTTTTATTAAAGCGACCATTCCAACCTTCTAGAGCATTATTGGTCCTGTGTCGCTCACCTGCACAGCTAATTACTTCAGGGGGCATTTTCATCCATTGCTTTTCGAAATACTTGACAAATTTTAAGCTTTCTTCCGATTGTTCCACGTTTTCTTTTACTTGGTTCCAGGTTTCAATAATGTTTTCTGATGGTACAAGAGGTAAATTTGCAGAAATACTCACCAATTGTCTGCCTTCGACAGTCTCAGTTAGCATCAGTTTTTTCGCATTACGCCAGACAGATTTATTTAGGTGGTAATAACATCCCGATACCGTAGAGTTCGGAAAGACTGTTTTGAATGCATTTATTTGAGCCCTTTCGTAGTCACATTTAATTTTTTTAATTTCAATGTCAAAATGGGTTACTATCAGATTAAACATCCTCTTGTACGTGTTTTCTGTTTTATCGGGAAGAAGTGCGTATATCAGAGGCACGATACTTGTGGTTTCATCATCACTGTTCATATCCGCCTGAATAGAATATAGCTGGTAAAATGGCCGAGGGACATGAAAGGTGCCGTCGCCAAAAAATGTCGAAGATGAAGCCAATTGTTTCAAACTTTTCATGCCCAATGATGTCGAAAATAATAAAATTTTGTTGTTGTCTGTCCCATCGTCGCATCTGAGAAAATTGTGGGCTAAGATTTGTGGTACTTTAACGTCTTTAGATGGATGAAGTCAGTTTTCTGCAGTTGTAGACATTTTCTACGAGCACGGTATAATGTATCTTTTTTTGATACATACGCCGGAATTCTCTCTATATCTGATTCTTTTCCGAACTTATTTTCAAAAATTTCTTGTACTGGGGTAAATTTCTTGCATACGGCCTTTTTACACTCATCCATAACCATGTCAATTCGGTTTTTAGTGAAATTAGTTCTACACGTGTGCGGCGTTTTTCCTGACAAAACTGATGAGCGGTCCTTATCTAAGTTAACACTAGCACTACAATATTCTCGATTGGTACACCGCCAATTTGTGCCACTTTTGCTAGCATATTTAAAATTGTACCGGTGGCCAGCATAAAGCAATACATCTTTACCTTTTTGTGACTTTATAAAGGTTAATTTACTGTCGTCACTTGCTGAAGAGTGTGACGAGCTACTTGACCCCAACCCATTATCCATATTATAAAATTTTGAATTGAATATTTTACACCTTCCTAATGGCACGTCAAGTGAAATTAAAATGACAATGACATTCAGTAATCATTTTGCTAAGTGGCCAGCGTTGGTCGGTGATAAGAAGATAAAACTCTTCAGAGTATCTCTTTATGAGTTTTTAATAAGTTTTCAAAATGTGTAAAGGACGATGACCATTATTTCATACTAGCGTGCCCCGGTCGAAACTACTAGCGAAATATTGCTTAATTAAACGCTAATTAGCCCCTGATTAATTGAACCTTTGGAGTCCTCTTTAAAATCCAGCTTTAGGTTTTATTACATCCAAAAAATAATAATTCCTGCTTCATACTACTACATACAAACAAGCTAACTGAGACTGTCGAAGGCAGATAATAGATGAGAGATGAGTACATGTGCACATTTACCTCTAGTGCCATCAGAACACATTAATGAAACCTGGAACCAAGTAAAAGAAGAGAGCTTTGATTCGGACCTGGCCGTTTTTTTTCTTGTCTCTACACCATGGGACGTTCTGCTTATAGGACATTTTGCTTTTAGGTCATTCTGATTTCATGGCGTTTCGCTTTCGGGACGTTTTGCTAAAAGGGCAACCTGATAATAGGACGACTTGCTTTTAGGTTGTTTTGCGAAAGGGACGTTCTGCTTTCGGGTCAATTTGCTAATGGGACAATTTGCTTTTAGGTCATTATGCTAATAGGACTATTTGCTTTTGGGACGATTCGATACGAAGGGATTTTCATCTGTAATTATTTAAGTTTATATTTGTTCAGTTACGTATAACTTGGCAAAAAAGAAGTTAGACGTGGTAAGGTGGCAACCAGCAATTTAGGATAAAAGTTGGATCATGTTGCCAATTTGACTCTGAACTGCACCTTAATTTACAGACTTTTTTTGCCAAGCTATTAATAGCTTACTCCTGAAAATGTTTTATTCTAAATACCCTAAGAATCTTTATGTTTAAAGCTTCTCTTATTACTTAAGGTTGTCTGGAAAGAATCGCTACAACACCTATTTCTTTCTTTCTTTCTTTCTCTTAATTCATACCGTAACAATAATTTGCAATGGAGTCCCCATATAGCAGTTCTAGCAGGCAAATTAAGTATGGCCGCTTACGCCGTTAGGAAAATTAGACAACTTACCAATGTTGAGACAGCTCGCTTAGTTTATCATAGTTATTTTCATAGTGTTATGTCATACGGTATTCTGGTTTGGGGAAAAGCAGCTGACATACAAACTATATTTGTGTTACAAAAAAGGGCCATTCGCTCTATATATAACTTAAATTCCCGTGATTCATTAAGAGAACTTTTTAAACAAATTAATATTTTAACAGTAGCATCCCAATATATTTATGAAAATATTATGTATGTTATTAAGAACCTAGACTCTTTCGTTAAAAATTCTGATATACATAATATAAATACTAGGAATAAAAATAAAATTGCCATAAAAAAGTTTCGTGTCCGTAAAGTATATAAATCATTTGTAGGTCAATGCATTCATTTTTATAATAAATTACCCGACGTAGTTTTAGAGTTACCCCTTCCAGCACTTAAAAATTACTTGAAAAAGTCGTTGATGTCAAAGGCGTACTATAGGGTCGAGGACTATCTAACGGACAAAAATGCTTGGCCTAAACCAGAAAATTAACTAATGTTTAATGTTCAATAGCTTACCTACTACTCGTACATACCTCATAAAAATCATGTAAACGCTGTATCTTGTCTAGGGGACACGGTTTATGTAGGAAGACATGTCAAAACTGTTTTGTGTGATATATATATAAATTTTCTCGTAGTCATTCTGACATGTTTTCCTGCAAAACTACGCAGATATTTAATATTATTTTTACAGTTTTATATAATGTTAGAATAAGTAGTGACATTGTTATATTTTCATTTAAAAAATGACTAACTGTTGAGTTTCTTGCGGCGCTTCTTCTCAGCAGTGGTCTCCTCTTGGGAAGCGCTGGTAGATTTTGACGTGTAAAAGTGCCCGTGCGGCCTACTTACTGAATCTTTTATCTTTATCTTTTAACCTACTTGTGAACTGTCTTCTCTTACTTACCTTACCGCTTTACCAAGTACTTAATTCGTATAAACTGTGCATTTGCTGCAGTAACTGTTCCGGTGTACTAATGCAATCAAACAAGGTCGTCGTTGTCAATAATTTTAGGAAAAAGGTATTTAATAATCAATTAACTTGGCTGTTATTTTCTCAGAAAACTCTCTCATTTCGTGTGACAATAATGCTTTAACTCAAGTACGTATTAAGTGGCTTTAAATAAAAACAACCTTGGTAGAGCTGCACCAAGCACGACCAAAATCGAAGAACCGCATGAACACTCATTTAATACACAATGACGGGTCAAATTAGGCTCGCTGTTTATTATGTGACGAAGTATTACTTAAAAAGACTTTATTTAATAAGGTCCTAGATTTGCACTATTGTTATAAAATATAATATTCCAACTTATTTGCACACCAACGCATGTGTAACCGGCCCTATACTTTTTTTACAGAGTTGTCGGACGCGGTGTAGGTAGCAATTTGTGATATTTTTTACATCTAATAGGCAATTTTCTGAGTCCTTTTTCTGTCTAGTGTTTTTTTACTAAATTGCCAACATTTCCAGTACCAAGGACTTTAACAGCACTAATACTGACTCACTTTTGTATGGAGTTCAAGATGTCTTGGCAATGGAATTGGTAACCGACAGGTGGGCATTCCATGGACCGGACCATGCTCAGTGTAGGGTTCCGTCGCCATTCTTACAAACACAAACAACAATTCCCAAATACGGTGAATTTTTTCACATATTATTAACTAATTTTCTATTTAAAGTTATCATAGGTGATTTTCAGAAGGTATAAACATTTTAGTCGCCTGTAAACTCAAGAACCAATGATGTGTACTGAGTTGTGACTATTTTCTTTTAAATTCGTTATAAAGTGCTTTAATTAAAAATATTTTGCAGCTTTTTAGTATTTTTAATTTTGGCTTTAGGGGCGGGGACACTTTACAAAAATTAGCACTTTAAAGCTTAATATTTCACAAATGGATCCCTTAATCGAAAAATTGTTTACATAAACCCGCAATATTTTTGAGAGAGCTATCCAACGACACCACACACTATAGGATAGATGAGAAAAAAAACAATCCTTACTTTACGTGTGGACCCTAAAAAAATATATTTTTTCAAAACATTATTTTACCACTTTGTCGGCGTGACTAATATGTTAAGAGTGGAACAAAGTGGCGGTAACAGGTGGGCACAGGCCGCATGCAACACGCCTTACACGTCTAGTCTAATAGATGCTATTTGTGTAACATGACTTGTCTGAGCCGTTGTTCATGATTGACATATTTCAGTTTTCCCTTTTCTAACTCCAAACTCTTGGTGCTTCTTCTGCGCCAGATTATTTTTCGCCACAAAGCCTGAGGCAGGAGGCTCGTCACGGTTATCACGATTTTATTCAAATAATGTCTTTGTCATTCTTCGCAAATACGAAAATGTGAACCCATCAGGGAGTTCCTTCACTATCTGTTTCCAGCGAATGTCGCTCTAGATCGTGTAGGTATGGCGATTTCTTCAATCTGAAAGCCACAATGAATAAGTATATCGAGGGGTAGTCTACTGGGCCGCTAGGAAAAACTTCTAAAACTAAATAGTAACGGACGTAAAAAAAATACCCTAAATAATTAAATAAGATGCATTTTAGTGAGTTATTTTAATCAGTTTTGTCATATATAGGAAATCGATATTTATTAATTCTTTACTTGTATCTCTATGTTTACAATTATTTTCACATGCCTGACGTAAAATTTACAAGGCAATTTACAGCCGGCCTCCGTCGAGTCATAGATAAGATAAGAGAAATTACCAAGGAGAAAATGAAGGATGAAATGTTTCTTATGGTCGCGTCGCAGGTCAATATAATATAACTTACTTTTGACAAACAATCTTCCGAAGAGGGGTGCTCTTAATCACGCACATGGCGAAGAGTTGCAGGTGAAGCTGGCCGTAGTTGCCGCACCAGTGATCGCGCAAGTAACAGTACTTCTGGCCCATTTCCTTTTCCATTTGTTTTCAGATTTCGATGCTGAACTCCCTGATGTTTAATTCGTCTAATGAACTCCCGGAGAATTCCATGAAATGATTTAGAAACTTGCTCGCCAGCTTTAACGACCACTTTATTATTTTTTTCTCAGGTTCGCCTGCAATATAAAATTGTGTAATAGATGCTATTTGTGTAACATGACTTATCTGAGCCGCTGTTTATGATTGACATATTTCAGTTTTCGCTTTTCTAACTCCAAACTCTTGGTGCTTCTTCTGCACCAGATTATTTTTCGCCACAAAGCCTGAGATATCACCTGAGGCAGGAGGCTCGTCACGGTTATCAGGATTTTATTCAAATAATGTTTTTGTCATTCTGTGTAAGTACGAATGGGTTATCCCATCAGGGAATTCCTGCACTAGCTGTTTCAATACTTAATACTACTCTGTCAAGAAAGTACCGGGAAAAGATCAATAATACACAAACTGTTTGTTAATCATCCAAATTTATTTTATCACCTTCAAAGTATGCTCCTTCAGAAACGATACACTTACGCCAACGAATAATCCAATCATCAAAACATTTTTTAAACGCTGTTTCCGGAATTGAATTCAGTTCTCGGCGCGAATTCTCCTTTATGTCTTCTACCGATTGAAAACGGGTGCCACGAAGTGGTAATTTGAGTTTAGGAAAAAGAAAGAAGTCGGCAGGAGCCATATCTGGTGAATATGGTGGTTGCTCGATGGTATTTGTTGAGTGTTTGGTCAAAAATTCTTTCACAATGAAGGCCTTGTGCGAAGGCGCATTATCGTGGTGCAAAATCCAAGAATTTTCATTCCACAAATCTGGCCTTTTTCGTCGAATTTGCTCTCTTAAATGCCGCATAACGCTCAAATAATATTCTTTATTTACCGTTTGACCTTCCGGCAAGAATTCCGAGTGCACAACACCGCGATAGTCAAAGAAAACAGTCAACATGACTTTGACTTTTGATTGACTTTGGCGTGGTTTCTTCGGTTTCGGTTCAGTTGGAAGGCGCCACTCCGAAGCTTGTTGACTAGTTTGCATGTCAAACTCGTAAACCCACGTCTCGTCACCAGTAACAATGCGTTTCATGAATGTTGGGTCGGAATTGACTCGTTCTAGCATGTCCTCAGCGACTCTCATGCGATTGAGTTTTTGGAGAAAATTCAGGTCTTTTGGGACTAGCCGAGCGGTAACATGTTTCATACCCAAATGATTAGTTAAAATAGTACGGATCGACTCGTGAGATACAGATAGTTCGGCGGCTATCTCTCTCAAAGTTGAATGAGGATTTTCAGTCACTATTTCCTTCACTTTTGCGATGTTAACTTCAGTTGCAGACGTTGATGGCCTACCAGAGCGAGGCAAATCTTCCATCACATCTCGACCGCTTTTGAACGCTTTGTACCACTCATAAACACGTGTTTTTGATAAAGTCGAATCACCGTAAGCCTTCTGTAACATTTTCAGTGACTCCGAACACGAAATTCCATTGGCGATGCAAAATTTAAGACAAAGTCTTTGTTCAATGTTTTTGTCCATTATGAAATTCGCAATACACACTAGATATGATATAACTAAAAACAGCACTGTATTTAATATAAATAACAGATGCAACTCAAACTCCGCGCCAAAATAGAAAACAGTTGTGCCAATCTAACAACAACAAAAAAAACAAAAATTTGAATTTGGAACCATAAACAAATCATCCATTCCCGATACTTTGTTGACTGAATGTACTCAATATTTTATTGCAATCATAATGTATCTACAAGATGGAAATTATTTAATAAATGTTGCATTATGAACCCTGTTGGGCACTGTTTCCAGCGAATGTCGCTCCAGATCGTGCATGGTGATTTCTTCAATCTGAAAGCCACAATGAATAAGTATATCGAAGGGTAATCTACCAGCCGCTAGGGAAAACTTCTTAAACTAAATAAAAACAGACGTAAAAAAAAATACCCTAATAATTAAATTAAATGCTTTTTTAGTGAGTTATTTTAACCAATTTTGTGATATATATTGAATCGACATTTATTAATTCTTTACTTGAATCTCTATGTTAACGATTATTTTCCCATGCCTGAAGCTGGCCATAGTTGAAGAACCAGTTATCACGCAAGTAACAGTACTTCTGGCCCATTTCCTTTTCCATTTGTTTCCAGATTTCATGCTGAACTCCCTGTTGTTTAATTCCCTTAATGAACTCCCGGAGAATTCCATGAAATGATTTAGAAACTTGCTCGCCAGCTTCAACGACCACTATCATTTTCTTCTCAGGTTCGCCTGCAATATAAAATTGTCTAATAGATGGTATTTGTGTAACATGACTTGTCTGAGCCGTTGTTCATGATTGACATATTTCAGTTTTCGCTTTTCTAACTCCAAACTCTTGGTGCTTCTTCTGCGCCAGATTATTTTTCGCCACAAAGCCTGAGATATCACCTGAGGCAGGAGGCTCATCACGGTTATCAGGATTTTATTCAAATAATGTTTTTGTCATTCTGTGTGAGTACGAATGGGTGAACCCATCAGGGAATTCCTTCACCAGCTGTTTCCAGCGAATGTTGCTCCAGATCGTGTATGGTGATTTCTTTGTCTAATAATGTCTTTGTCATTCTGTGTAAGTACGAATGGGTGAACCCATCAGGGAATTCCTTCACTAGCTGTTTCCAGCGAATGTCGCTCCAGATCGTGTATATTGATTTCTTAAATCTGAAAACCACAATTAATAAGTATATCGAGGGGTAGTCTACTGGGCCGCTAGGAAAAACTTCTTTAACTAAATAGTAACGGACGTAAAAAAAAATACCCTAAATAATTAAATAAGATGCATTTTAAGTGAGTTATTTTAATCAATTTTGTCATATATAGGTAATCGACATATATTAATTCTTTACTTGTATCTCTATGTTTACAATTATTTTCACATGTCTGACGTAAAATTACAAGGCAATTTATAGCCGGCTGCCGTCGAGTCATAGATAAGATAAATAACTAGGGAAAAAATTAAGGATGAAATGTTTCTTCATTTATCTATGGTCGCTTCGCAGGTCAATATAATAAAACTCACTTTTGACAAACAATCTTCCGAAGAGGCGTGCTCTTAATCACGCACATGGCGAAGAGTTGCACGTGAAGCTGGCCGTAGTTGCCGTACCAGTGATCGCGCAAGTAACAGTACTTCTGGCCCATTTCCGTTTCCATTTATTTTCAGATTTCGATGCTGAACTCCCTGATGTTTAATTCGTCTAATGAACTCCCGGAGAATTCCATGAAATGATTTAGAAACTTGCTCGCCAGCTTCAACGACCACTTTATCATTTTTTTCTCAGGTTCGCCTGCAATATAAAATTGTCTAGTAGATGCTATTTGTGTAACATGACGTATCTGAGCCGCTGTTTATGATTGACATGTTTCAGTTTTCGCTTTTCTAACTCCAAACTCTTGGTGCTTCTTCTGCGCCAGATTATTTTTCGCCACAAAGCCTGAGATATCACCTGAGGCAGGAGGCTCGTCACGGTTATCAGGATTTTATTCAAATAATGTTTTTGTCATTCTGTGTAAGTACGAATGGGTTATCCCATCAGGGAATTCCTGCACTAGCTGTTTCAATACTCAATACTCAACATTTTATTGCAATCATAATGTATGTACAAGATGGAAATTATTTAATAAATGTTGCATTATGAACCCTGTTGGGCACTGTTTCCAGCGAATGTCGCTCCAGATCGTGCATGGTGATTTCTTCAATCTGAAAGCCACAATGAATAAGTATATCGAAGGGTAATCTACCAGCCGCTAGGGAAAACTTCTTAAACTAAATAGTAACAGACGTAAAAAAAAATACCCTAATAATTAAATTAAATGCTTTTTTAGTGAGTTATTTTAACCAATTTTGTGATATATATTTAATCGACATTTATTAATTCTTTACTTGTATCTCTATGTTAACGATTATTTTCCCATGCCTGAAGCTGGCCGTAGTTGACGTACCAGTCATCACGCAAGTAACAGTTCTTCTGGCCCATTTCCTTTTCCATTTGTTTCCAGATTTCATGCTGAACTCCCTGTTGTTTAATTCCCTTAATGAACACCCGGAGAATTCCATGAGATGATTTAAAAACTTTCTCGCCAGCTTCAACGACCATTTTATCCTCTTCTTCTCAGGTTTGCCTGCAATATAAAATTGGAAGAATTTCAATATTTAATTAGGTATATGCTATTTGTGTAACATGACTTGTCTGAGCCGTTGTTCATGATTGACATATTTCAGTTTTCCCTTTTCTAACTCTTAACTCTTGGTGCTTCTTCTGCACCAGATTTTTTTTCGCGACAAAGCCTGAAATATCACCTGAGGCAGGGGGCTCGTCCCATAATCAGGATTTTTTCAATTAATGTCTATGTCATTCTGTGCAAATACAAATGGATGAACCCATCAGGGAATACCTTCACTAGCTATTTCCAGCGAATGACGTGTATGGTGATTTCTTCAATCTGAAAGCCACAATGAATAAGCATAGCGAGGCGTAGTCTACTGGGCCGCTAGGGAAAACTTCTTTAACTAAATAGTAACGGACGTAAAAAAAAATTAACCCTAATAATTAAATTAGATTCTTTTTAGTGAGTTATTTTAATCAATTTTGTCATATATAGGTAATATAGACATGTATTAATTCTTTACTTGTATTTCTATGTTTACGATTATTTTCACATGCCTGACGTAAAATTTACAAGGCAATTTACAGCCGGCCTCCGTCGAGTCATAGATAAGATAAGATAAATAACGAGGGAAAAAATGAAGGATGAAATGTTTCTTCATTTATCTATGGTCGCGTCGCAGATCAATATAATTTAACTCACTTTTGACAAACAATCTTCCGAAGAGGGGTGCTCTAAATCACGCATATGGCGAAGAGTTGCACGTGAAGCTGGCCGTAGTTGCCGCACCAGTGATCGCGCAAGTAACAGTACTTCTGGCCCATTTCCTTTGCCATTTGTTTTCAGATTTCGATGCTGAACTCCCTGATGTTTAATTCGTCTAATGAACTCCCGGAGAATTCCATGAAATGATTTAGAAACTTGCTCGCCAGCTTCAACGACCACTATCATTTTCTTCTCAGGTTCGCCTGCAATATAAAATTGTCTAATAGATGGTATTTGTGTAACATGACTTGTCTGAGCCGATGTTCATGATTGACATATTTCAGTTTTCGCTTTTCTAACTCCAAACTTTTGGTGCTTCTTCTGCGCCAGATTATTTTTCGCCACAAAGCCTGAGATATCACCTGAGGCAGGAGGCTCATCACGGTTATCAGGATTTTATTCAAATAATGTTTTTGTCATTCTGTGTAAGTACGAATGGGTTAACCCATCAGGGAATTCCTGCACTAGCAGTTTCAATACTCAATATTTTATTGCAATCATAATGTATCTACAAGATGGAAATTATATAATAAATGTTGCATTATGAACCCTGTTGGGCACTGTTTCCAGCGAATGTCGCTCCAGATCGTGCATGGTGATTTCTTCAATCTGAAAGCCACAATTAATAAGTATATCGAGGGGTAGTCTACTGGGCTGCTAGGAAAAACTTCTTAAACTAAATAGTAACGGACGTAAAAAAAATTACCATTAATAATTAAATTAGATGCATTTTTAGTGAGTTATTTTAATCTTTTTTGTCATATATAGGAAATCGATATTTATTAATTCTTTACTTGTAACTCTATGTTTACGATTATTTTCACATGCCTGACGTAAAATTAACGAGGCAACTTACAGCCGGCTTCCGTCGAGTCATAGATAAGATAAATAACAAGGGAAAAAATGAAGGATGAAATGTTTCTTCATTTATTGGTCGCGTCGCAGGTCAATATAATATAACTCACTTTTGACAAATAATCTTCCAAAGAGGGGTACTCTTAATCACGCACATGGCGAAGAGTTGCACGTGAAGCTGGCCGTAGTTGCCGCACCAGTGATCGCGCAAGTAACAGTACTTCTGGCCCATTTCCTTTTCCATTTGTTTTCAGATTTCGATGCTGAACTCCCTGTTGTTTTATTCCTCCAATGAACTCCCGGAGAATTCCATGAAATTATTTAGAAACTTGCTTGTCAGCTTCAACGACCACTTTATCATTTTCTTCTCAGGTTCGCCTGCAATATAAAATTGTCTAATAGATGCTATTTGTGTAAGATGACTTATCTGAGCCGCTGTTTATGATTGACATATTTCAGTTTTCGCTTTTCTAACTCCAAACTCTTGGTGCTTCTTCTGCGCCAGATTATTTTTCGCCACAATGCCTGAATATCACCTGAGGCAGGAGGCTCATCACGGTTATCAGGATTTTATTCAAATAATGTTTTTGTCATTCTGTGTAAGTACGAAAGCCACAATGAATAAGTATATCGAAGGGTAGTCTACGAGCCGCTAGGGAAAACTTCTTAAAGTAAATAGTAACGGACGTAAAAAAAATTTACCCTAATAATTAAATTAATGCTTTTTTAACCAATTTTGTCATATATAGTTAATCGACATTTATTAATTCTTTACTTGTATCTCTATGTTAACGATTATTTTCACATGCCTGAAGCTGGCCGTAGTTGACTTACCAGTGATCACGCAAGTAACAGTACTTCTGGCCCATTTCCTTTTCCATTTGTTTCCAGATTTAATGCTGAACTCCCTGTTATTTAATTCCTGTTAGAGAATTCAATGAGATGATTTAAAAACTTGGTCGCCAGCTTCAATGACCACTTTAGCATTTTCTTCCTAGGTTTGTCTGCAATATAAAATTGGAAGAATTTAAATATTTAATTAGGTATATGCTATTTAACTATAAAAATCTATCGTTAAGGAGTAAACTCCATAAATTCCATTTACCTAATTATCGAACCTGCTCACAAAATTTCACGAGATACGGGTAAAAAAATGCGACCTATAGCTGAGAACAGCCGGACATACAAAAGCATTTTTGCCCAAGCTGAAACGGATATAGACCAAAAATATTTTTTTTGTAAAATCTTAATTATATTCCCAGTTACGAGTGGAACAAAGTGGCGGTAACAGGTGGACACAGGCCGCATGCAACGCGCCTTACACGTCTAGTCTAATAGATGGTATTTGTGTAACATGACTTGTCTGAGCCGTTGTTCAAGATTGACATATTTCAGTTTTCGCTTTTCTAACTCCAAACTCTTGGTGCTTCTTCTGCGCCAGATTATTTTTCGCCACAAAGCCTGAGATATCACCTGAGGTAGGAGGCTCGTCACGGTTATCAGGATTTTATTCAAATAATGTTTTTTTCATACTGTGTAAGTACGAATGGGTGAACCCATCAGGGAATTCCTGCACTAGCTGTTTCAATACTCAATATTGTATTGCAATCATAATGTATCTACAAGATGGAAATTATATAATAAATGTTGCATTATGACCCCTGTTGGGCACTGTTTCCAGCGAATGTCGCTCCAGATCGTGTATGGTGATTTCTTCAATCGGAAAGCAACAATGAATAAGTATATCGCGGGGTAGTCTACTAGCCGCTAGGGAAAACTTCTTAAACTAAATAGTAACAGACGTAACATAATGTACCCTTATAATTAAATTAAATGCATTTTTAGTGAGTTATTTTAACCAATTTTGTCATTTATTAATTCTTTACTTGTATCTCTATGTTAACGATTATTTTCAATTGCCTGAAGCTGGCCGTAGTTGACGTACCAGTGATCACGCAAGTAACAGTACTTCGGGCCCATTTCCTTTTCCATTTGTTTCCAGATTTCATGCTAAACTCCCTGTTGTTTAATTTCCTTAAAGAACTCCCGGAGAATTCCATGAGATGATTTAAAAACTTGCTCGCCAGCTTCAACGACCACTTTATCCTCTTCTTCTCAGGTTAGCCTGCAATATAAAATTGGAAGAATTTCAATATTTAATTATATGCTATTTGTGTAACATGACTTTGCTTAGCCGTTGTTCATGATTGAAATATTTCAGTTTTCCCTTTTCTAACTCTAAACTCTTGGTGCTTCATCTGCACCAGATTTTTTTTCGCGAAAAAGCCTGAAATATCACCTGAGGCAGGGGGCTCGTCACATAATCAGGATTTTTTTCAAATAATGTCTTTGTCATTCTGTGTAAGTACGAATGGGTGAACCCATCAGGGAATTCCTTCACCAGCTGTTTCCAGCGAATGTCGCTCCAGATCGTGTATGGTGATTTCTTTGTCTAATAATGTCTTTGTCATTCTGTGTAAGTACGAATGGGTGAACCCATCAGGGAATTCCTTTACCAGCTGTTTCCAGCGAATGTCGCTCCAGATCGTGTATATTGATTTCTTCAATCTGAAAACCACAATTAATAAGTATATCGTGGGGTAGTCTACTGGGCCGCTAGGAAAAACTTCTTTAACTAAATAGTAACGGACGTAAAAAAAATTACCCTAAATAATTAAATAAGATGCATTTTTAGAGAGTTATTTTAATCAATTTTGTCATATATAGGAAATCGACATTTATTAATTCTTTACTAGTAACTCTATGTTTACGAATATTTTTACATGCCTGACGTAAAATTTACGAGGCAACTTACAGCCGGCTTCCGTCGAGTCATAGATAAGATAAATAACGAGGGAAAAAATGAAGGATGAAATGTTTCTTCATTTATCTATGGTCGCTTCGCAGGTCAATATAATAAAACTGCTCTTTTGGTGCTCTTAATCACGCACATGGCGAAGAGTTGCAGGTGAAGCTGGCCGTAGTTGCCGCACCAGTGATCGCGCAAGTAACAGTACTTCTGGCCCATTTCCTTTTCCATTTGTTTTCAGATTTCGATGCTGAACTCCCTGTTGTTTAATTCGTCTAATGAACTCCCGGAGAATTCCATGAAATGATTTAGAAACTTGCTCGCCAGCTTCAACGACCACTTTATCATTTTCTTCTCAGGTTCGCCTGCAATATAAAATTGTCTAATAGATGCCATTTGTGTAACATGACTTATCTGAGCCGGTGTTTATGATTGACATATTTCAGTTTTATTTTTTCTAACTCCAAACTCTTGGTGCTTCTTCTGTGCCAGATTATTTTTCGCCACAAAGCCTGAGATATCACCTGAGGCAGGAGGCTCGTCACGGTTATCAGGATTTTATTCAAATAATGTTTTTGTCATTCTGTGTAAGTACGAATGGGTTAACCCATCAGGGAATTCCTGCACTAGCTGTTTCACTACTCGATACTCAATATTTTATTGCAATCATAATGTATCTACAAGATGGAAATTATATAATAAATGTTGCATTATGAAACCTGTTGGGCACTGTTTCCAGCGAATGTCTCTCCAGATCGTTTACGGTGATTTCTTCAATCTTAAAGCCACAATGAATAAGTATATCCTACTGGGCCGCTAGGAAAAACTTCTTTAAGTAAATAGTAACGGACGTAAAAAAAATTACCCTTAATAATTAAATTAGGTGCATTTTTAGTGAGTTATTTTAATAAATTTTGTCATATATAGGTAATCGACATATATTAATTCTTTACTTGTATCTCTATGTTTACAATTATTTTCACATGCCTGACGTGAAATTTACAAGGCAATTTATAGCCGGCTTCCGTCGTCATAGATAAGATAAGATAATTGACCAAGGAGAAACTGAAGAATGAAATTTTTCTTCATTTATCTATAGTCGCGTCGCAGGTCAATATAATATAACTCACTTTTGACAAATAATCTTCCGAAGAGGGGTGCTCTTAATCACGCACATGGCGAAGAGTTGCACGTGAAGCTGGCCGTAGTTGCCGCACCAGTGATCACGCAAGTAACAGTACTTCTGGCCCATTTCCTTTTCCATTTGTTTCCAGATTTCATGCTGAACTCCCTGTTGTTTAAATCCCTTAATGAACTCCCGGAGAATTCCATGAGATGATTTAAAAACTTGCTCGTCAGCTTCAACGACCTCTTTAACCTCCTCTTCTCAGGTTTGCCTGCAATATAAAATTGCATGAATTTCAATATTTAATTATCCTAGTTTGACCACGGAACCCTTAAAATCGATTCTTAAGGAGGAAACTACAAAAATTCCATATACCTAATTATTGAACCTGCTCACAAAATTCCACGAGAATCGTTTAATACGAAAGTATTTTTGCCCAAGTTGAAACGGAGACAGGCAGCAACAGAGTGTGTTACCTAAAATGTTTTTTTTTGTAAAATCTTTATTATATTTCTAGTAGTTACGAGTGGAACAAAGTGGCGGTAACAGGTGGGCACAGGCCGCATGCAACGCCTTACACGTCTAGTCAAATAGATGCTATTTATGTAACATGACTTGTCTGAGCCGTTGTTCATGATTGACATATTTCAGTTTTCCCATTTCTAACTTCAAACTCTTGGTGCTTCTTCTGCGCCAGATTATTTTTCGCCACAAAGCCTGAGATATCACCTGAGGCAGGAGGCTCATCACGGTTATCAGGATTTTATTCAAATAATGTCTTTGTCATTCTGTGTGAGTACGAATAGGTGAACCCATCAGGGAATTCCTTCACCAGCTGTTTCCAGCGAATGTCGCTCCAGATCGTGTATGGTGATTTCTTTGTCTAATAATGTCTTTGTCATTCTGTGTAAGTACGAATGGGTGAACCCATCAGGGAATTCCTTTACCAGCTGTTTCCAGCGAATGTCGCTCCAGATCGTGTATGGTGATTTCTTTGTCTAATAATGTCTTCGTCATTCTGTGTAAGTACGAATGGGTGAACCCATCAGGGAATTCCTTCACTAGCTGTTTCCAGCGAATGTCGCTCCAGATCGTGTATATTGATTTCTTCAATCTGAAAACCACAATTAATAAGTATATCGAGGGGTAGTCTACTGGGCCGCTAGGAAAAACTTCTTTATCTAAATAGTAACGGACGTAAAAAAAATTACCCTAAATAATTAAATAAGATGCATTTTTAGAGAGTTATTTTAATCAATTTTGTCATATATAGGAAATCGACATTTATTAATGCTTTACTAGTAACTCTATGTTTACGAATATTTTTACATGCCTGACGTAAAATTTACGAGGCAACTTACAGCCGGCTTCCGTCGAGTCATAGATAAGATAAATAACGAGGGAAAAAATGAAGGATGAAATGTTTCTTCATTTATCTATGGTCGCGTCGCAGGTCAATATAATATAACTCACTTTTGACAAATAATCTTCCGAAGAGGGGTGCTCTTAATCACGCACATGGCGAAGAGTTGCACGTGAAGCTGGCCGTAGTTGCCGCACCAGTGATCGCGCAAGTAACAGTACTTCTGGCCCATTTCCTTTTCCATTTGGTTTCCAGATTTCATGCTGAACTCCCTGTTATTTAATTCCCTTAATGAACTCCCGTTGAATTCCATGAGATGATTTAAAACTTGCTCGCCAGCTTCAACGACCACATTATCCTCTTCTTCTCAGGTTTGCCTGCAATAAAAAATTTGATGAGTTTCAATATTTAATTATCCTAGTTTGACCACGGAACCCTTAAAATCGATTCTTAAGGAGGAAACTACAAAAATTCCATATACCTAATTATTGAACCTGCTCACAAAATTCCACGAGAATCGTTTAATACGAAAGTATTTTTGCCCAAGTTGAAACGGAGACAGGCAGCAACAGAGTGTGTTACCTAAAATGTTTTTTTTTGTAAAATCTTTATTATATTCCTAGTAGTTACGAGTGGAACAAAGTGGCGGTAACAGGTGGGCACAGGCCGCATGCAACGCGCCTTACGCGTCTAGTCTAATAGATGCTATTTGGGTAACATGACTTGTCTGAGCCGTTGTTCATGATTGACATATTTCATTTTACCTTTTGCTAACTCCAAACTCTTGATGCTTTTTCTGCGCCAGATTTTTTTTCGCGACAAAGCCTGAAATATCACCTGAGTCAGGGGGCTCGACACGTTATGATTTTTTTCAAACAATGTCTTTGTCATTCAATACGAATGGGTGAACCCATCAGGGAATTCCTTCACCAGCTGTTTCTTGCGAATGTCGCTCCAGATCATGTATGGTGATTTCTTCAATCTGAAAGCCACAATTAATAAGTATATCGAAGGACAGTCAACCGGGCCGCTAGGGAAAACTTCTCCGAGTAAATAGTAATGGACGTACAAAGAATCCAATTACCCTTAATAATTAAATTACTTAGTTGCATTTTCAGTGAATTATAATAATAAGTGAGTTGTTTGTGAGTACCCGGTTAAACACGGTTAAAAAACTTTTCGGCCTAAAACACGTCTACAGCAGCATCGTCAAAATAAAACTAAATTAATAGGTATTCATAATATTGATCCTTGTCCAATAAATATTTATATCTCATTTAAAATTAGCCTCATACAAATTAATGATCCAAATGTCTAGACAACCATTTGTATTTTTTTTTTTAATCAAACTACCAAATTATCAAAACCAACAAGTTTTATTTACGACGTGACGACCCATTAACTGGCGCGGTTTATTTTTAATCATGTCAAAACCAATAAAGAGTTCTTTTTTATTATAGTAACTGTCACCGGTCCGTTTTTAATGACCATGACCAATTTTACACTTCAAATTTAGACAGTCGATTTATTAAAGAAATTGGCATAGAGAACGATTTATTAATTTTTTCTTGATAAAATGGCCTTTTGGCAAAGGTAACACTTTTCTTTCACTTCCCTCTATCCAAAGGATTCAGCTTAAATAAGTCATCTATTGAAAAACAAGTAAGGAGCGAGAAAAATTGACAATTCGAAGTTTAAAACTTGGTTAGGAACCTATAAGAAACAAGAAAAAATTATAAGCAGACAGCACGTCAAATAGCGCTAACGGTAAGAATTTACTTGATAATTAAGCAGTACTACTACTACAGAACACTTAAGCAAGTTACTTGTAAAGGGCTTTACGAATTTAGAAATAAATATTTCAAGACTTAATTGCTATATTTTTTTCTCGAAAATGTATATGTATGTATACATATATATACTCGTAGCCGCTTGTTAACAACGCAACCTTGAAGTCAATAGTAGGTACTACTACTACTAGATACTTACATAGTTACACTGTACCTAAATCTAATATCAGAACTCAAAAGCCCGTCGGTGTATCTATTACGCGTAGTATTGGATGCCTTTTTCAAACCAAAAAGTAACGAGAAAGGGTTGATATTCACATCGGCGTACCCCTAAATGCTAATTCGGTAGATTTGCATGCAGCTGTCAAATTTGAGGCATGAAGTGTGAAATTGTGTAACGAGTGCGTATTTTGTATGTGAGAGGGACATACGGTACATAGAAACGGACGGACCTCCGGCGTGATTTTCTCTTATGTAGACACATGAAAATTTTCTAAATTTCTGAGCATGGTGCTAACTGGTGCCATAATGGCATCCTTTCCAATTTTATATACAAGCTTTTCCAATATTATAAACAAGCTATTCCCTAGGGAACTGTAGAATTTCTAGGGATAATAGGGTGCTACATTTTTTTACCGACTACTTATTTGCGCGGTTTGAGCGGGACATAAGTAGTGAGGACTCCAAAACAGAAAATACACATACCTCATATATTTATGTATGTATGTGTGTGTGTATATATGTATATGAGGTATATGTATTTCCTATTCGGGCCGAAAAATCAGGGAACGGTTTAATGGTAACCATAAAGTCACACTTTTTAAAACAGATCAGAACTTAGATTTATAGGGATAACGAGTCTAATGTGCAAGTAAATCATAATTCATAAATCCAGACATATTAAGTCTTTACTAAGTCTGGACGGTGGCCAAATAGCCGGACAAATCCAGGGGGATGTTTTACCCTAAGTAACACTTTCTAAGCTGTCTTTGTAATGTTTTCAATAAATAACCTAAATACTAGCCTCCTTTAATTCCGTTATGATTTGGGATATATTCGAAAATTTAATTAAGAATAGGAATATTTATTAGGAAAAAGAAAATTCAATGTATGCATGCCTATAAATATATTCTGTTAGTTACACTGATTTTGAGGTGTTTAAATTGAATTATTGATGGTAGGTATATGGAAGCTAAATGCTGACCGAAAGGCTAATGGGATATAATTGAGAGTGCTTGACGAGTAGTATTGCGGTCATGTAGTATGTATAACATGCACGTAGCGTTGGAATACGTGTTGAGTAGTGAGTTAGAAAACAGTGAAAAGTATGAAAAAAATTGAAAATAATACAGTGTCATCAAAATAATACATTATCCCACAGTTGATCGCATAGCTTACGAAGTAAGTTTTATCTAATTTGTGGCATATTTGCGTTCGCTTGAATTACTTTTCCTGCAAAAAAAGGAGAAATTTAGTACGTTTTCATATTTTTTACATATAGAAAAAGCAAACAAGCACAACGATCACTGGTTGGCAAGTGCCATGTTTAGGTCTAAAAATCTTTTAAGACGTGATTAATTTATTCAGCGGCTGCGACTGCAACATGTTGCCGTGTGTTTTCTGTTAATAACACACGCGGCTTCAATTCAGGTGTATCCGTGAGGATATATTAATGAAAGATATTAAAAACATGTTTTGTTCATGTTTTTAATATTTTTCGGCTTTTTTATATACAAATCTGTCTGTTTATGGTGGGTCATATAATTTAACTGAATGACCTGAGGATTGGTGACGAATTTGTGGATAAACATGGGTAAAATGCAAAATGCGATCACCATCTGCTTCCTTATCGAAACCGAACTAACGAGGCCAGATAAAGTGGGTCTACGTTAAGTAGGTATACAGCGAAACTCCTTTCCATTGCACCATCAGATCGACTCTTAGATACCTACTATAATATTGCACTGACATCGCATTTACAAATATCATATATAGCTTTTCGGCCGCGACTTTGTCTGCGGTAAGTCAGTACTTTCGTAAGGTAAAATATAGCCTATCTCCACCCAGAAAGTCCATTCTACATGTTGGTGAAAGAATTTTTGAAATCGGTCCAGTAGTTTTTGAGTTTATTCATTACAAACAAACAAAAAATATTTAGGTACTTTTGTTTCATTGTTTCCTGGTTAGCTTAATTCCAACAGAGAGGGGTCGCGGCCCGCTCCCCTGAACCAGCTGTTCAGCGCAGAGACCTCATTTGATAACAGTTGCTAAAGTTCAAGAATAACACTGTCAAAATATTAACACATTAAACGCTAGTTGAGGAGTGTAACTGACCGACATTAATTATCGATTTTAGATTATTTATCGCTTCTATAAGCAACTGATTGCAAAGAAAAATACAGTCGGCAAAAAAACTGATGTCTAAAGGGTTTTTTATAATCCTATCATTAATAATGACTGTGACATTCGATCACGGTGGAGACACCAGGATATTTTTTTATTAAGTTTTTGCATCCGCTCATTGTCAAAGACGGCGCTGAGGTCGCAGGTTCGATACCCGATCAGAACAATGCTTGTCTCGGTCTAGTAAGATTTATAAATAGCGGCACTAATAGTGTTAAGACTAATGGGCGGGGTGGCGAAATATTATAACCACTTTGGGGTTATCGGTCGCGAGTAAAACGAGAAAGGGTTTAATTTAATCTTGTTTAATCTTGTTCTTTATGGTGTTTTATGTTCATGGCATTTATTTAAGTGAATAAAGTTTTTTCTATTATATTCTATTCTAAAGGGTTAAAGTGAACTGGGCTTATCGGCGACTTTGTATAGCGATATTACAAGTGATCGGTTTGTATATCTTTAGATTTTTGTGTGATTGGATGAATTCAAATGAGAGTAGAAGTATTTTTTTTTCTAATTTAGCACGAATCTTGTTACTTAAGTTATTTGACTTAACGCAAAAATACAAATTGAAGACGGAAGGTAGGTACTAAAAACAAAATTTGGTTCTTTGGTAGTTTGTCATACTCTGAAAAACTGCGGAACGGATTACATTGCAGTTTTCACTAATACCTTTGGAAGAAAACAGAGCAGATATAAGGCTAAAAAGTTTACTAAGAATAAAATAACCTTTGTATTGCAACACTTGCGGACAGCGTAAGGTATAAAATTCTATTTTTTAAAAGTGTGCAATGTGTCTGTTGTTAAACTACAATAGGATTATTTTATTTCTAACTTGCCAGGGACATGTTTAAACCTGCAAAGAGGATTTATTTCTATTTCAAAGACGCTGAATCCTAATTTTAAAAAATTAAATTAAATTAAATATCCTACGAAGAAATAAAACACGTGTACGTTAACACTGTACTAAAAACTCTTTAGATAGAAATTACATGAGTGTTAGCGAGACGTGCACTGATTTTGAAAAGAAAAATGCTTCTAGGTCGGCCATATTTGACAAGCGGCGCGTCAAAAGAGGTTAAACAGATGAAGTGCGGTTTACAATGTTAAACACTCGTGAATCATCGAAAGTAAATATTACGATAGAAGTAGTACGCTTTCAAACGGAAAGCTTAAAAAGCTGACTCACAATTCGACAATATTTCAATACACGAAGTAACGTAGACATGTTATAGGATATACTTCCATGGTCGAATATACGTGATATATCTTGCAAAACCGATCTTAGTTGTAAGTTGTAAGGTCTAAATTTGAAGCTATTTGAATACGTTAATGGCAGATCTAGAATACAAATGACTCTCGTATTTCAGCATGCATAACATGCATTTTATGTGCGGCAGTCAATTTTTAGAATCTGAGAAACATTTCCTTTTCGTTTCGATCATTTAAAAATTAAAGTTATAAAATGTTGAAATTCATTCGGAAAGTAGAGCAAGTCAATGTGGTTAGCATTTCAAAAAGAAAAACACTGCTGCGAATTCAAAATTTCAAAATTTAAAATGTGAATGCAACCTATTCCATTCGCACAGATAATAATATGCGTGGAGCGTTTATACGGATTGAATACCATGACAGATATAAATTTTATGCATCTTAATTCACAACAAACTTAGTTTTATCGGTGGTAAAAAAAGGAACTAACGCTTGTCTATACAAATTTCACCGTATCTCTGTTCGACTGCGCTATTTCCAGTTGTTGGCGCTATATTTTATATTCCTATTCAATCGATGCCCAGGCGTCTTACCTGAGTTTTTTGTTCTTTTTTTTATAAAATCGTGGCGTTTTTATTGTAGCTATAACTATTGTGCGTTTGTGCCGCGTGAAATTTGGATGGAAATTGTTTACGGTTTCAACATTTATTTCAATTCCAAGTTTAACAATTAAAACTTGCATTATATTGAAATTATGAAAATGTCTTTCAAGTCAGAATTCGTAAATAGTTCTGATTCTGAGTTGGTAGTTAATCACTAAAACTTGTAAATTTCGTAGAAACTCTCGGTTAACGATTAAACTTTGTAAACGCTACTTTTACCGATTATAATTTTGTATATTATATCGAGGTTTTTTCAATTCAGGGCGCTTATAAAATTTCTACCGAAATGGCAAACTCTTGAGTGTTCGCAAGGTGTCACGAGATTTTTATCTTTTTAAATTCACTACTCTCAAATAAAAAGAGCCGTTTTTGTGTCCCTCTTTTATCTTAGGTATCCGATATCGCTAACATATTATGGTTCAATAATGTTTACCGACCCAAAAACCAAATTGACTGCCTATGTTTCAAACATTCTAACCAATATAAGCCTCTAGGCAGTTAAACATAGAGCTGCATTTTACCTCTTTACTGTTTTTTTTTCCAATTTGGTCAAAACCGTAATGTTGATGTTAACGAGCTGTTTTTTTTTAATTCTGTCCCGTATTCGGTTCGATTTACTGGGAGATTAGGGTGACCTGACATTTTTGTTTTTTCCGCGTCGGGGGTGGTTTTTTTAGACAGCAAACGGTTAACTTCTGTTGTCAACCCTGTGTTTAACCGAATTTTAGAAATATGACGGTATTGGTGTTTTTTATTTAGCCTAGTGGTCATGGAAAACAAACTCTTTATGAGGTAGGTACCTACTTTTATTTTACTTAAAATTTGTATTTACGTTTAAAATAAATAAAATATCGGGGACAATCTCTCACAAATTGACCTAGTCCCAAACTAAGCTCTATATAGGCTTGTACTATGGGTACCAGGACTACCAGACAACGATATAGGTACATACTTAAATAGAGAAATACATAGGTAGGTACTTAAATATATAGAAAACATCCATAACTCAGGAACAAATACCTACTCGCGCTCATCACGCAAATATTTGCCCATACCGGGATTCGAACCCGGCACTGCTAGCTTCGTAATCAAGGTCACCACCAACTAGACTATTTTATTTTATTTCATAATGCAATCTCCATAGTACCCTAATATCACAAAACTTGTAAGAAAATTGTCACCTTGCGACTTTTCTAGTAGAGAAATAATTAAACTATTATAACATTTTTATCTGGTAGTTCTACTAATTTTCAATGTTATTACTGCGCTATGTTATCTAGTATCTCTTTCACAACCCTATTAAAACTAAAAGATCACGGCTACATTAAGAAATCAAGTTCGATCAAAGATAAGACTCCCATAATTGAAAACGTACGTACCGAGCAAACTAATCATCGAAAACCGAACGTAGCTGTATTGTGAAGATCAAACTTTTGCTTTGAATTAATCTACTTGGCCATGTTTTGTTCTTTTTAGATTCATCCATGATAATAATCAGATCTAGAAAGCTCATAGAAGTGAGACGCATTATTCACGTACTCAGCCGCTAGGGGAGATAAATTAAATTATACCAAATCTACTTTTACTTTACAATTGAATAAGCTGCAGCAAAACTACTATATGCGTTAATAGGAAATTACATTTACCAAACTTCCATATTTCTTAATAAAGGGACCCGAAGACCGATGCGATTAAGTACCTGATTTTTTTTGCTTCAAATTTGGAACGCCCGAGCAAAAGAGACAGAAGATTCGGAAAGTAGAATCTCTATGGGCATGTTATGAAAACGAGCGGCCAAGACCGAGGGCGACGCCACCAACAATGCACGACTGTTTCTGGTTCTGATAGCCGGCCGAATTGAAACTACACGGGCTATTGAGGTTCTAGTAGCAATGCGCGCCTCCCCGTTTCGGCCGGGTCCACACGAGCGGAGTCGGTGTGGCAACCATGCGCGGCGCATTCCACACCAATCCCGAACAACTTCACGCCAGTTGCGTCCCGACCGCCTCAGACGACGGATTGCCGCCGCTCGTCCGCGTGAAACTATCGTACAATAAGACAGAAACAAATTCAAAGTGTGTGAAAAGATTCCAAATTCGAATCTCAACAAAATCGAGTGCTTGACAGTGATGGGAAGTGATGAGTGTGTCGTTTTTGACGACGTGCGATGACCGAAAGTTTGTTGGGCGACCGAAAAAAGTTGTGGTCCTGCTGGGGTCTACAAAAAAAATGTTTGTAATGTGATGGCCTGATGGGATCGCAGTGCGGCCGATTCAGTGTAGTTAGTGATGTGTACTGTGATATAAAATTTAGACAATCGCGTAGATGATTGTCCTATGTGATCGTGATATATTTAGTTTATTAGTTACCAAAGAATCCTGATGATCTTGTACATTAGCTTGTGTTTCATATTGGTAGTTTTAGGTAAGTAAATTTATTATTTCATTTATAGCCTAGGATATTGATGCATTATTGCTGTAATGAATAATGCACTTACATTTGCATTCGTGAGTAATACGCGTGATTAATTGTTAATTTATGCAAGTGATAGGTATAATTGACTCGTTAAATCGTTGGTTATTTATTAAAAGATAAGTATGACGTTAAAATGCACACAGGACTTTAAAAATGAATCGCAAATATACCTATCGTTGATTTGTTAATAACTGCAATGAGTTTTGAATACAATTTTAACATAGGTAATTCCATACACATTAAACCCAAATATTTTTTTTATATTATTTCACAACATAGTCATCGGATAGCGATCACCATAATCGGATTATTATAATCTGCATAAGATAACACGATTCTTCAATTCTCAAGCCCATTCTGCCCTATCATCACAGCATCTTAAATAACTGTTCCCCTTACGGTTACGAGTAAAATTGACCATAAACTAGCATGACAGACAAGTTAATTTGACTTTATGGTTCCCCGTCAAATTCATGTCAATTAGGACAGTATTAGATGTCATGGTGTCGGTCGGGCCACACGCATTCGAAATTTGAAAATAGAACACTTCTTTCTATTATTGATTGCCAGGTTCGAAAATAAAATAGAGTTGCCAGTAACAAAAAAAGGATGTGTCCAAAAATATCAACACCGAGAACAATTTAAAAATTTCATCAAAGATCTTGTTTATTTTCATACTTACCTGAAAAATACTTAACGTTAAAACAGGAAAGCTTATTTCGCAAGGTTTGCAAAGTTATAGGTATTTTAGTGGAATATTATAGGCATTTTGAATTTTCAAAAATGTTCCAGTAATTTTATTTGTGAGAGTAGTAGAATTATTTTCAGCGAAAATGTTTTGGAAAAGCGAAAATTTGGTGGATAAAATTTCTTTCAGATAGTTTATTATCTGATGATAAAATGAGTGTGTAGTAGAAATAGTACTAATATATGTATAATAGCTTCAATTATTTAGTCAATCAGAATATGTTTGACACCACTGCTCACAAATATGGTAACATGGATCGTAATTAACTACTTATGTTGGCTTTTAAAATCACTCAATTCTAATCGTACGAGTAGCTTGTAGGTATAAATCTAATCAACCACTAAATTATGACGAAATTGTAAATATTACACGGATAAAGCCATGACAAAGGAAACGCAAAGGCGATATAAATCTCACAAAAACGGTTCTCGCGGTCTCATTTATCATTAGCGTTAATCATAAATTTCCTGGATTCCCACTAAAAGTTATAGTCCTGTCTCGAAATTCCATTTTTTGGCCTCCGTCCAGTGAAATGAAGGGAATCGCGGATTTACGAGCGGATCACAAAAACAGTTGCGCAAGCTCCTAAATTCTTAATAAACGAACCCATTTCTAATTTATTGATTTTTTATTATCTACATCACTACTAATGTTAAATGTGACAATTATTTCCACTGTGTTTGTCATAGTTTCACAACTAAATGAAAAAAAAATAGTTTAGTAGGTACCTACATAATTACACTAGTGGATCTGTGTGCTATAGATCTCGCGACTTCTTTGCCGTTGGATAACTGTTACCCCATATATCAACATAGGTCGCGGGTCAATTCACCAACACCGCAAACAAGTAATGGAAAAAACCTCCACCTCCGACATTTTAAAAAACTTGGAAAAACTGAATCGACGAAAAAAATCCATATAATTATTGAACCTGCTCATAAAATTTCACGAGAATCGGTTGAGAAATGCGACCTGTAGAGGAGAACAGCCGGACAGCCGGACATACGAAAGCATCTTTGCCCGAGCTGAAACGGAGACGCATCGCTCGCTCGGTCAAAGTAGCTATAGGTAGCTACTTCAATATTGGCAATTTTTATTACGATTTTTCCATTGGCAAAGCAATATCCTCAAAATCATCGAATCTATAATTGGCAATCTGTAAACGTAATGTAATGAGATTTGGGAATTTTCACCAGAGTAGGTACACTCAAAAGCGTTATTTTATCTTCAAGCATAAATGAGAACATTTTTGCTCTGTGGAAACAAAAGATAACTCACTCTATTTTTTACCTGTAAGTAACATATAAACTGATAAACATAAAAAAACTGTAAATGTACAATTTAACTGTCATTTACTTACACATCTTTATTGACAAAATTCCCTTAATACGAAGTTTACCTAAATTTCAACTCAAGGCGATATTGTTAATCATTATTATTAAATAAATTTAATTGTTATTTTTGTTCGAAAAATACTGTTTCAGAACAAACAAGACTACGGGAGTATCCTAAGTTCAAAGTTATTATGCAAACTATAAGCCACCTTTATTATTATTATGAAAACTTCATTATAAACTTTCCAGCTTTCATAGACAAACTACGACTATAATTTTACTGGCTGGATTTAACGACAATTATAGATTTACCATAAACAACATAGACTCCTTAAATGAAACAAACAACCATAGACCTAATACGCATCATGAAATGCGTTGTTGTCTGTTAATTACCTAACCTACTTGATTCGCAAGTAGGGTTACCAGACCTTTGAATTTTGGTCATTTGTCAGGGAGGGAATGAAAAACTGATGATTCATACAACATAAGGAGTATCTAGTTTTCTTATATATATATAACAATTTCAAAATCAACTTTTAATTCAAATGTAGTTATATTATGTGCCAAAAGACTCGACCCTTCCTTCGCCCCCGCCCCCCTCTCGGGTGAGCACGAAAAATGACAGGATTTTTTTTATCAAAAAACAGGGACTTTGTCAGGATTTTCTATAATCTTTTAATATGTATCTGGCTGGCAAGCGTCTCCGAAACGTTTGAAGAGAAACTAAAAAGGATCATTTTGTTCGAACACGAGTATTAAAAGCACAAAAATCACTCGACAATGAGTAAAAAGTGAACACGGCACAGGAAATAAAAATAAAACGATCCCAGAACTCAGATCGTGCCTTGCGGTCACGTCCGTTACCTCGCTCCGCCACGGTGCAACAAAAGACACAAATCTTATTACGTCGTCATAAGATTCATTATTGCTCTTACGTGCACAATTTTTCGTGACTTTCTAAATCCTGACTGGGTTTTCGAATCATTGAGTTTTCGGTATTTTAACCCTTTTTTGTGAATACTAAGTTACTAATTAGATAAACTTGATATACTGCGTAGGTGTAGCCTGATCGGGAGATTGAAAAACTTTTATTGGGGCGTACCTACCTAATTAATACTTTTTTTTTTTTAATTTGTCCTGTTGAATTAACTAGTTCACATCTTTTTCCGAAATAGGTACGGTACCAACTTATAAGTTATATTATATAACAATATTTGCTTATGACATAATTAAAAAATATTTTCTGTGTACATAATCGCCATACGAATATATAAGTTGTGACATACATACATTTTACGAACATAGTTATTTGCAGATAAAAATAGGTAAGGTAAGGTCTCCCTCTCAAATTCTGGGAAACTGGGACTTAACAGATTTCCCACTAATTTTACCTAACAGACCATGCTGTGGTCACATCTAGTAGAGAGTACACCATCACCAGAATCACCACCATACTGTAACAAATGATAGCACCTATAAGTTTGCTTGTGTACGTTTTGTGATAAAGAAACAGGCGATTGTCCAAAACAAAATAATTAGCAAAGCGATGATGCTTTAGCGTCTTAATAATTGTTGTTCTTGTTCTTCTAAAGAATAGAATATACCTAATACTTTATTCGGCTATTAAATAAAACACATATACAATTGAAATAAATAATACAAAACTAACCTATTTAAATAACTAAAACTAATGAGTATAACACAAAATAGCCAAAACGGTGCACCAGGTCAGCGTGATGCTGTGGCACAGAGCCGCAGCACTGATTTTCAACTGGACCCGTAGATATGAGGTAGATGGCAATGACAAAACAAAAAAGCACTATAAATCCGTCTTTACCTTTTATGGCAACCTCATTACACTATTAAATAAGATTACGTGATAAAAAGACTAAGCGCATTAAGTCTTTTATGTAAGGACTAGCTTTTGCCCGCGACTTCGTCCGCGTAGAAGTCGTTTATCACTGCTCTCTCGGGAACTGTTCAATTTTCTGAGATAAAAAGTAGCCTATGTCCTTCCTCGAAACTCAGGCTATATCCATACCAAATTTCATCGAAATCGGTTCAGTGAATTAGCAGGGAAAGCTTTACAGACAGACAGACGCAAAAGTATGTCTACTTTCGTGTTTATAAAATATTAAGTATAGCAACCCGCCCTCGCTTAGCTTCGGTTATAAGTTAAAATATAGCCTATGTCCACCCTGAAACCTCATTCTGAATATCACTGAAAGCATTTTAGAAATCGGATGGGTAGTTTCGGAGATTACCCCCTACATCCAAACTTATTAAGTACCTCTTTCTCCCCTTCTTAAGTAAGTCGTTTATCGTTTTTACCCTGGACACTATCAAATTGCAGGATAACAACTACCTGTGTGACAATTTCATCCGAATCCGTTCAACTATTTAGGCGTGACTGAAAAAACATCCCAACATCCATACAAACTTTATTTAGCGTCGTCGCTGGGGTCGCAACCGATTTTTCATCGAATTTCTATACAAAAACAAAAAAAACGGTCTATAGCTGGGGTTCGAATCCGCAGTCTTTGCGTAGTAGGCCAACGCTCTAACCATCAGCCTATTCAGACGGAAGCAGCCGCCCCGTAATTACGAATCATTGCGCGAGAATTCTTTTTGAGTGAAAGCACGGGGAAAACGAATTTTCCCAGACATGAGACCTAGCTAGATCGAATTATCGCCCCCGTAAACCCCCATGTCGCAATCTTTATCAAACTCGTTGGAGCCGTTTCCGAGAACGTGAACTGAGTACAAATATATATATACGCAATCCTTCCACCCGCGACTTTGTCTGCGGAGAGTCCAGTACCTTTGTTAAAAAGTACAGATAAAGTTTTAATTATCGTACGTATCATGCATGATGGGATAGAAACAAATTTAAACCATACGATTTTTTTTAACCCTTTTCACCTTGCCTAGGGGTATAAATTGAAATTGAAATTATTTATTTTGCGAGAACATGTATGTTGTAACACCTGTGTACAGGTGTTATTAAAGGTATATGCTCTGCCAGAATTTCCAAAAACGCGAAAACTCATATTTTATATAATAAGTAGTCTACAAACGTATTTCCAAAATAACCAAACTCTAACAAATCTACACTACACCCTAAATTTTACCCCCTTACGGTAGTATTTCCAACATCATCGAACGTAATACTTTTAGTTTGTAAGCAGTAGCCAAAATAAATTTTCACGTTCCTAACTTCAAAATTGACCAAATATTACCCGCATTTCATCCCCTTAGGGGTAGTTATCCAAAATCACCGAATATTGTATTACTTTATTTGTTAACAGTAGCCTATATACCTATTTCCACGTTTCTAAATTCAAAAATGACCAAACTGCCATGCATACTACCACCCCCCATTTAATTTCCTTGTTGTTTTAAAACTTCAAAATTGACCAAACTCCTATACACACTTTCATCTCCCCTTTTCATCCCCATACGGGTAGTTTTTTCAAAATCGCCTAAAGTAGTATTTTTTACTTGTTAACAATAGCCTGTACACAAATTTCCATGTTTCTAACTTCAAAAATGAGCAAACTCCCATACAAACTACCACCCCCAATTTCATTTCCTTAGGGGTAGTTATCCGAAATCACCGTAAGTTGTTTTTTTTTTGTTAATAGTAGTCTTTATAACAATTTTCACGTTTCTAACTTCAAAATTGACCAAACTCCCATACACACATCCCCCGTTTCATCCCCATAGGAGTAGTTTTTCCAAAATCGCCAAAGTAGTCTTTTTTATTTGTTAATAGTAGCCTGTACACAAATTTCCATGTTTCTAACTTCAGAAATTACCAAACTCCCTTGCAAACTACCACCCCCTATTTCATTCCCTTAGGGGTAGTTATCCAAAATCACCGGAATTTGTTTTAATCTGTTAAAAGTAGTATTTTTAACAGTTTTCACGTTTCTTACTTCAAAATTGACCAAATTCCTATACACACTTTCACCTCCCCTTTTCATCCCCATAGGGGTAGTTTTTCAAAATCGCCTAAAGTAGTATTTTTTGTTTGTTTACAGTGTCCTGTACACAAATTTCCATGTTTCTAACTTCAAAAATGACCAAACTCCCATGCAAACTACCACCCCTAATTTCATTCCCTTAGAGGTAGTAATCCGAAATCACCAAAAGTTGTTTTTTATTTGTTAACAGTAGTCTTTATAACAATTTCCGCGTTTCTAACTTCAAAATTGACCAAACTCTCATACACACTTTCACCCATCCATTTCATTCCTTTAGGGGTAGTTATTTTTTAAAATCGCCTAAAGTAGAATTTTTTATTTGTTGACAGTAGCCTATACACAAATTTACATGTTTCTAACTTCAAAAATGACGTAACTCCAATGCAAACTACCACCCCCCATTTCATTCCCTTAGGGGTAGTTATCCAAAATTGCCTTAAGTCGTTTTTTATTTGTTAACAGTATTCATTATAGCAATTTTCAAGTTTCGAACTTCAAAAAGGACCAACCACCACTCCAAAAGGAACTACCATCCCCCCATTTCATTACTTTAGGGGTAGTTTTTCCAAAATTGCCAGTAGTACTTTTTTTATTTGTAAACAGTAGCCTATAAACCAATTTTCACGTTCCTAACTTCAAAAATGTCCAAACCCCTATACAAATTTTAACCCCCCATTATAACCCCTTAGGGGTAGTTTATCCAAAATCGCTGAAGGTAGTATTTTTCATTTGTAAATAGTAGCCTTTATACCAATTTCCACGTTTCTATCTTTAAAAATGGATGACTTTCATACAAACTTCCAACCCCCTTTTTACCCCCTTAGGGGATGAATTTTGAAAAATCCTTTCTTAGTGCACCCCTAGACCTCATAAGGAACTTACGTGCCAAATTTGGAATCTCTAGGCCCAGCGGTTTGGGCTGTGCGTTGATATGTCAGTCAGTCAGTCAGTTTCTTCTTTTATATATTTAGATTAACAAAAGATTCGAAACACGTAACGCGCACTCTCTGAGACCGCTAGCGCCATCTCGTGGCAAGTAGCGGAACTGTCTTTGTAAGCACTTTGAAGAGGTTAAGGAATACTTGACCTCTTTCCGAGATTGATTTAAGTTCTTTCAAATAAATTTTGTTCATTATGGCCCTTGAAGTTTCTGCTTGTCATGGATTTCTTTGATTTATTGAAATCTTTTGAGGATTTAATTTTAAATAAAATGAGACTCAGTTATTAAAATGGTGGGTTCCGGGTTACCTATTGAAATTTTGTTTAATAAGTATATTAAATGTGATGATTGAATAAGTTGTATTCATAAATAAGTACCTACCTAATGGTGCTTAATATCTTTTGAATTTATTATGACGGACTTCTGATCTGAACACTGTTCTTTTAATTAAAATAGACAAAAATATGAAATTAGATTTTATATCATCTCTTAATTCTAACGAAATAAAAACATAATGCCGACCACTAATGTTGCTCGAGTTAATAAATCTTACCTACAAAGAACCACCAAATGAAGTATTTAGAGGGTACCTGACTGACCAAAGCCAAAAAGAAGGGGGTAATGAATGAACGATTTGAACATTCTATCTGCCGTACTCAGAGACGTCAATTATTTTTTAATTTCAATTAAAGTTGCCGCGTCTTAGTCTATTGCTATAGCAAAGAAAGTGACAGCAGCAACTTTAATTAAACTTAAAAGTTTGACGTCTCTGAGTGCGGCCGTATGTATGTGACCAAAAATCGGATGATCCACTCTAGCTCGTAAACTATTGGACCGATTTTAATAAGCGGGGTGTCATATGATTCGTCAAAAACGCGCGAGTGTTACATGCTATATAAAAATTATAAGGGTGCGTCATACTATTCGCCAGGTGGGTTTTAGTTTTTGAGGTTAGGTTAGCGTGTGAAAAAAAAAAGGTTAGTGTATCTAATAATAAATAATCCAGCCTCACACTGAGAGGGTTTGGGCTATAGTTCCCACGCGCGCCCAGTGCGGATACAGTGCGGGTGCAGTGTGTATCTATCATCAAAAAATCTTTTACATCACCTATCACAAAGAAAATGCGTAATAAAATCCCGCAACCTGCCGGGGTAGCTTGTCAAAGTGTTTTAACTCCCCCGACGCCATATGTCAGCAGAAGGCAAAAGTTTGTTATAGCGTTGTTTTAACACTGGTTTATCCTGTTTCTGCGTTCACTGTTTATATGGCAACCCTTGTTTGATAACGAAACGCTAATGGCGGTTGGAACGGTAAAAACCGTTAAATTTAAAAATAAGTTTAATTTACCTATTTTGAGAAGTGTTTTTAAAATATCGTGTTTAAGTAAACAGTTGTATTTATTAAGAGTTGTTAGATTGAAAATAAATAAATAATCAGAGCTGACTAATCAGAAACCTTTAGCTAATGAGATCTTGCTGAGGAAATGGCGTTGGATTGGTCACATACTGCGACGGCCTTGCCTTGGCATACTCGGGGGAAAACCAGGGCGGCCCCAACACCTGGAGGCGCTCTGTTGAGTAGGAGGCCATTTCCGTTGGACAAAGCTGGAATGAGCTGGAAGTGGTTGCCCGGGATCGGACAAGATGGAATTCCCTTCTACGAGCCCTAGATATGTCCCTGCTGAGGGATAAATTGATTTTATCATCATCATCATCAAGAAAATATTGAATAATAAGGTAGTTTCTAAGTGCGCACAAACATAACCTAAACCTTGAAAACTTTTTATCATTACGGGATACGAAATTAAAATAAGATTAGTGATGATACTTCGTCGTAAAATTCATTTTGTCATTAAACAGCTTTATTACTCGGAGGTAGGTAGTTATTATTGAAAATAGAGTTACTTGTAACCCTTTTCTAATACTGTTAATGTCGTTTAAACACCTTTTATTTCACGTTAATATAAAACCAAATCCAATTATCTTTCAAACTTAAAATAAAAATGGTTTCGCAAGCTCTAGCCCACCTGTAACGCCATCTCTCGTCGGATAGATGAAACCTAAGCAATTAATTGATTTAATGTAATCAAATTAATCAACAATGACAGTTGGCAATTTGGCGTGCATTGCGTAGCTTACATGAAGCCCAATGATGTAGGAATTTGTCGAATTTGTAATGAATATAGAAATTAT
This sequence comes from Tortrix viridana, assembly GCA_963241965.1. Taxonomy (NCBI): domain Eukaryota; kingdom Metazoa; phylum Arthropoda; class Insecta; order Lepidoptera; family Tortricidae; genus Tortrix; species Tortrix viridana. Next base: position 3,053,330 of record OY725196.1, on the reverse strand, counting down.
TTCTCTGTTAGCTTATGCTTTTAGAAATAAGGGTACAGTCCGTATGTTTTAATGTACATAATTATTATTTATTAAACTATTTAAATTTCCGGTTACATCCAATCGGATCCCAAGTTACGGCGGAGTAGAGGCAGACCAATCGCAGATTTAGATAAATTCGATCCAGGCTGGCAAGAATTGGCTAGATCTAGAGATTAATGGAGAAATGAGGGGGAGGCCTTTTCCCACCAGCTGGACACTGAAAAGGCTATTTATGGTTAAGGCTAGTTAGTCCAAATGTAATCAGACCATTTCAATCAAATTCATTGATAACGGACAGAACCACGTCCAATTATAGTAGTTTTAACTGATCGTGACAAGGGCCCTTAGTTTAGATACCTACCTATACACAACACACACAACACAACACACAAAGTACACGAAGCAAAGTAAAGTAGTGTACAAACGCGCGAACTTCGTGAACTAAACAGTCACAATTAATTAGATATCAAACCAACGATAAAAATATCTTAGGCAAAAAAAAGGCAAATCTTTGAAATTCAACACTAAAAAGTAAGTACCACTCATGTGTCCCGCGAAAGGGTTGGGTATCTCTGAGGGACGTCCTCGGGCCCATACCGAACCATATTTCAGAGGGTCAGCCTTGACATTCGCAAATTGGCACAGACGGCACAGTACATAAATAGCTAAAGCAGTAAAGAAACTACGAGCAAACGTTCGAAACGTCGCGCTCACACAGACGCACGTCCAACGAGACCCCCTAAGCGAACCATGTTCAAACGTTTCGAACGTTTCGCACCTTTAGAATGAAAGTGACCTAATTCCAAAATGTTTAGATTTTGAATTAGGTCTCTATACTAATAATTTTATGACTCGAATTAGAAAACTTAACATTTAGTATTAGGTCACTTTCATTCTAAAGGTGCGGTTTGTTCGTAGTTTCTTTACTGCTTTAGCTATATTTATACTGTGCAGACGGTTTAGTATTATTAATTTGCCAGTTCTTAAACGGTTTTATGACATATTTTAGTCTAGTAATGTTGCTTTGACAAGTATAAAAAGAAAACAAAATTCTTAGTAGTTATTTTTAAACGAATAAAAATGAGGTTTTTCTTCATACGCGATATCTTTACTGACTCTGTGAACCGGTGATAATATCATTTTTTTAAGAGTTTAAGATGATCTATACTTATTTCCAATCGATTCATTGTATTATTTGAAATAGCGTCCTTACAGCCTACTGGTATGAAAATGAAAACTCATTTAATGTTATCCAACTCTTTAAACCTTCTACTTTATAAGTATTATAACAATGTTTCATATCCTAAAGACGTCATACACCGACATTTATGACAACGCCTACTCAATCTCAACTGTCGCATAACTATTTGAATAAAACACCGTTACCACTTCGAGGACCAAACTCTCCGCCCTCCTTACTAAAATGACCCTATTAGGAGTCTTCAGCGCTGAATATATTACACCTTAACTGCCAGCGACACACATGACGTGTTCAAATTCCATACAAATTCTATTTGTTGGTAGTGAATGTTTGGAACGCGGTTAAATCATCCCGATACTTAACCACATCCCACACGCCAAAAAAAAACAAAAGTTTGTACCTACTTCCGTTGCACTAAAAATAAACGTTTTTTGTGTACGTTACGTTATCCTGTAGGGGTGGCTTTTAGTTTAATTTTGACTTGTTAGAGCAGTAATAAATATGGTTATTTTTTCTTTACGTGCATGTAGCTCACTGGTTCAGTAACAGCCGATTCACTGTAGCCTTGAAGAGCCCTAAACTATAACTTGTTATATATACTTTCCATCAGGTGAGATCGGGGTCAATCACTGTTCAGTCTTATGTGAAAAAAAATGTGTTAATTATTATAACGCTTACGTTTGTTCTTTTGGTATTTACTACATAAAACGAGGTGTTTTTTTAAATAAAGATACGATTTTTTCAGAAAGATTCGAGTGAATAAAATATTAGCAGCCTCAGTCAATTTGCTTGATTGACTTCTATATCACCTAAACCAATATCGAATAAAAATCTGATGTACCTTATAGAATTAATTAATCTGTTAATCGCAAAAATAAAGCACTAAAAACGTTATCGCGCAAAGCTAGTTAGCGAGTGTTTAAAAAATTGTAATTTATGTCTCGTTTAAGCCTTTTAAGTGCCGTTCGAAATTGATATTTTAACTGCATTCATAAACTTTTAAATTAACTACCTTTAAAATTCACATATTTATTACTTGGGTTTATGTAACATTAACTTGTCTTACATCGCTTTACGTTTAAGTAGTGTTCTTGGAAACGTTCAAGATGCCATTCGTGGTTATTTGGAATTATTTCTTGAAGAAACTGTGGTTGTGTTTTTAAAATTGTTAGGTAGTTTTACCGCCTGTTTCACAATCGCCAAGTAAGGGCCTGCGCAAACCGGCGGAGCGCAGAGCAGATCACTTTAAATTTATCAATGTATATTCTTCCCTATTTTAATTACAATAAGGTATAAATTTGAATGCTCTGAGACCGACCTCGGAGCATCACGGGGGATTTCTACTCTGCGGCTGCGGCTCTAAATTTATACCTTATTGTAATTAAAATAGGGAAGAATATACATTGATAAATTTAAAGTGATCTGCTCTGCGCTCCGCCGGTTTGCGCAGGCCCTAAAGCAAAGCTGTCAAATAAATTTAGCCCTTACCCTTTCTTGCACTTGAAAATAGACAAGGAGTGGGCTATGTTTATTTGAAAGATGAATTTACTTGTCGATTGTGAAACAGGCCCTTAATCTTATTAGGTAAATTTGTGTGAGGTTGTCCCCTGATATTTATTTACTAGTGTGATATAGTTATCTTTTAAGGTGGATATAAAAGGAGATTAAGTACCAATTTCACCATACGATGTTAAATGTTAATCGACTGTTAGTTCATACGTCTTGACAGCTGTTAACACTCTAATCGTCTGTTAAGTGGTTGGTGAAATCCGACATAAAGTGTATTGATGTTTAGTCGGTGAAGCCTCCAGGTGAAGGCTCACTGTGAAGGTGATGTGTATATCCATGATACAGTGACTCCGATTACGCTCAACCTTGTCCGTAAAATATTAAAAGAAATTAATCATGTTAGTAATCTTCTTTACCCGACTACGGCAAATCCAAAAGGAAGGGTTATTGGCACATATTTTCAACAATACGGGGATAATGAAAATATAACAATGAAAAATAAGCTGCTTACTCACGGACGAACAGACTGTTTGTCCTTGTATTTCTATATGTATATTTTACCCTAGAAATAAGCGAGCCAGTTGGGTTCGTATCATATTTTAATTAACGAAAGAAAACCACCAATCAAACTAAATTAACTAATCAAAACGTCAAAAACTGAAAATGCCTCTTCATATTATTTTGAAATTGCTGCCAGGAATTTAGAAATATAATTTCTTCCTTGAAAATAAACCCTCCGCGTTAAGCGCCCGAAGTTGGGCTATTGTGGAGGATATCGGGGGGTTATCATCAATTTCGAAGTTGGCGAGTTGACGAAAACGCCCCAGAATTATTAAGTTCGTAATAGGACCCTGTTGATAAGATTTAAGGGCTACTTTGATTATGGTTCGGCGATACAGTCATACATTATGTATATGTAAACAATACACGGTTAATAAAGGTAAGGTGTAGGTGTGTAGGTATACGTATATTTGTTATTATTTGCATATTGTTCAAAAAATTTCATTTAAAAAAATTTACTAATTTATTTTACTGTAGAAATATATATTTTCTTGCTGTAAGTATTTTCGTTAAAGGTCGGGTTTTCTTATTTTCAGAGTAAAATTAAATAATAAAATGATATGTATAATCTGCAGTCGATTATTTTTAATTACCAATTTTTCTTTAGTTAAACTTTATCTTAGTTAGTTAAAACCTATTAAAGCTACTATACTTAAAACCAAGGACAAGTATTATCTCTCCTTTAGAAATCAAACACTCTTATCGTTCCAAGTAGAAAAATAATGCCGGGGATTTTTTAAACTCTGTTAGCTTAGATAGTTGTAACAACAACGGGTTATTTATCAGTTTATGCCACCACAATTACACCTGTCTCAGGTGACTCCCCCCCACAACCAATTCCATTTATCCACTCCTTGTTCCGTTTCCTCTAACGGTAAACGCTGGAGTTTATTCTTGTCTGTTTATTCCTGTTATCTTGCCTCTTAACAGGGTTCCGCCATTAGTGTTATCTGGTTTATTCGATTTTACCTTTTATTGAGTGTTGAGAGCTGCATAAAATGTGGAATAAGTTGCGTTGGCTCCATTTTAGACGGAGGTTACACGCTCAGTAGGTACGTATATTTCATCAGTTTACCCCGTCGAAGGAGGAAGAATAATAATAGGGAGTCGTGGAGATCAAGAGGAGAGGCGTTTGCTCAGCAGTGGGACACCCAAACAGGCTATTGAAAAAAAAAATCCGTCAGTCTGGTCAAACTTTGACTGACGCCAAAATGATGGAAGATTTGAACGGTTACACGATCAATCCAAGACTGACATCAGACTGATAATACGTGCGCCAGACGTGAGAATGATACGAGTGGGTTTCGTGATCAGAGTCCCATCAGTATTTCATCATTCACCGGATTGAAGGGAATTATTTATCCGGTCCACGGCAGTCCGTCATTCCGTGGGTTAGACAATCATTCTTCAGCCATTCTGATCAAACTGATGGACTGAACTGATGAAATACTGCGCGTGTAACCTCCGGCTTATAAGTAAACCTGGGGTGCGGCACTGGGTAAATTACTTGAGGGAAGTCACTAGGTACAACGGTTTAGAACTAAATTGAGGCACACGTGCTTGTGTGATATTGAATTTCAGTTGCGATTCTCTATTTGTTTGTAAATGATGACATAGCTAAGTATGCAAGTAAACGCGAGTCCGATACGGTCTTAGCTATAGATAGAGTGGTATGTTACATAATGTCGATCCATCCGTTTAGGAGCTACGATGCCACAGACAGATAGACATACACAAACACACAGATACACACGTTAAACTTACAACACCCCTCTTTTTGCGTTGGGGGTTAAAAATGAGGTGGGTTCAGTCCATTGAGATACATGATAGGAGCATCCTATCCAACGACACCCCACACCATGGGGTAGGCGAGAAAAAAACCATCCCCACTTTACGTGTAGGTCAGGTACCCTATAATTTTTTTTTTAAATTTTATTATACATCTTTGTCGGCGTGACTAATATGTATATTCATGCCAAATAACAGCTTTCTAGTACTAAGAGTCTCTGAGCTAAGCTGCGGACGGACGGACATAGCGAAACTGTAAGGGTTCCTACTTTGTCTACGGAACCCTAAAAATGAATGACATCGTAAAAGAGACTTATAGTCTTTGTTCTAATACGATGAACTGACAGGCCAATATCAATAACTGTAAGTCTGTGCTGCCCTTAGGATATAATCTGCCGGTTCCATCCGGAATCATCAATGATGATTCGTGAGACATGATGATTCATCATGTCTCACGAATCTCACGTCCATTTTGATGTCATTTTTGACCCGATCCGAAGCCCACGGACAGTCAAAGGAGCTGTTTTCTTGCTGTAAAAAATAAAATGCGGCTTTTTTAATATAAAGTCTGGCAGCTGGAATGATGCGGATTGGAAACAAATATAAATTCATTTTCCAATTTATTTTGATTTTATACATTATCTGCATAGGTGTTCACGAAATATGGTAAACATCCTTACCTGTAATTGAAGTTTTTTGTTTGGTCTGTTAGAAAGTGTTATTTATTCCAGAAATCGAACAGTTCCCAAGGGAATGGCGATAAATAACTTGTTCAATAACTAGCAGTCTCTTGTTATATTAGTTTTTTTGTTAATGTGACTGCGTCTCGATAGATGGCGTCACCTGTATTTTAATTACCGCAATCGTTTGCTTGCCTTAAAATTTATGTGGTCATAGTAGAATAGCATGTTGTTCTAATACGCCGATAGATGGAGCTACCAGTATATTAGCTCGCACAAGTATTTGTTTCTCTTAGATTGCATAAGTAATTTGTATCTTTTTTAACCGAATATAGATCTTAGCGACCTACTAGTTGTTTCATTAAGATTACAGAGGAAGCTCATTGGACAGCAGTACTGAGGTGTTCACAACATGCGCGGCAGAAGTCGCGAGCAAATGCTAGTTTTAAATATTTAGTGTCACGTAGTACCTGTCTAATCAAACCGTCAAATGTAATTTCTCATTGTTCGTAGTCTTTCTTCATTTTCTTTACATAAAATCATTACCCTCCTTAGATAGAGTAAAAATGACATTGTCTTCATTCCACCCTGTTTATTCTTAATGATAATTGTCGTTCTTTTCCGTCGTCTGAGTGCCACTTAGGGCGGCCCATTTAAAGAAAAGGTGTACAAGGGCCTTTATCTAAGTACTGCTGGCCGTCAAGTAGGTACGTTATTTCGTTTCCGAGGCCGACATTTCTTGGAAATTATGGTTGAGTGTAAATTATTAGAATGTCTATGCGTTTTTCAAAGCACAGTCAATCGAAGATCGGGATTGATTGAGTAATGAGGCATGTAGGAAATAATTATAAGACAGTGTTCATTATATTATTGGTGTTTAATTGGAGCATAGTACTTTAAAAATGTAAGTCTTTGTTTAAAAGCTACGAGTAATAAGCAAATTGGAAATCAGAGGGCATTTCTTGCAAACGATAACAAGGTTAGCATGATATTTTTGCTAACACTTCAGATTCAATTGACTTAGTAGGTAGTAGTGGTTTTTTAAACTTCCAAACAGGACCCGTGTACCTAACTCTTATAGTTAGTTATACGGTGTATCCCCAATTTAGTAAAATATCTCTACCATTTTGTTATCAAATGTTCCCACATTGGCACAGCCAAAATTTTACGTTTTTTCCCGAAGCAAAAATAATACGTTTCTAAGATACCAGTTCGAAACCGCCCTCATTTTTTCTACCTCGCCTGCTTCGTTTTTTCGCCAAAGTTTCCTATAAATATTTAAAGGTTTACGTAGCAACCGTTTGGAATATTTCAGCTTGGGTCAAGGCCGACGTGTATTTAGGAATTTTGTAGGTAAGAGGTAAACATGAATAATCACTTTATAGGGTGGTTTGATCTGGAATTGCAACGTTATCCTTATATTATGATGGCTCTACATTTGGTACTATTTGCCAAATATTCATCTTACATCTCTCTCATTTCATATACTGAACGAAAGAGATATAACCGAAAATGTTTGACAAATAAGCCAAATGAATTGCCACCATTAAAAAAGGTAAATGCCGATGTTTGCCAAACTGAATTTGAACTCTTAATCGTGTTATTGAAAGTGGTAATTAGGTTAAATTTTATCGGCACTTACCTAGTCTGTATTTTGTAAATATTCTGATTGAAACCTTGATGGCGTCCTTTATATTTTAGAGTTCGTTTCAAGTACAGTTTTAATTTCCCACCGGTGTAACTGAGTGACTTTGGTAATGTAATTTTAAAAGTAGGTGTTATATTTGAATCCATTTATAACAGGTTTTGTTAACTTTAGCTTAAGTTAAGGTTAGGATTACGAAGTAACTGTAGGCAAAATATTAATATGAAATATAGATCTTGGGCGAAAAATTAAAAAACGTAAGTATTAGTGCTTAGTCAATGCTTTGATCTTCTGGGATTTACAATTATCGGGTAGATTTAATGAGATAGAGGTAGTCACGATGACTAAATGGGTAAATCAACTGTTTATCAGCTGTAACTTTGTATACAGAAGTTGAGCTTCAATTTTGATTGGTTTGATTATGACTTATGCCTTTTTTCCTTTTTCAAACGATGTCCAATAGGGGTTCGAAAAAACGGAACTCTCCAATTAATGCGGCCAGACTTGCAATGTGTTCCTAATTGAAAACAAATGGTGTTCGTTGACCTTTGCTTTCTTCGTTTAAAAAAATTTGGTCCGTGTTCAGCTTAATGTTCTAATGAGTTAGCAGCAGAGTCAGCGTTCTATTTTTAAAAAGAACTGGCACAAATTGCTTTTGCATTTTGTTTTTAATTTTTGTAGCGTAATTTTCAAACTGAAACTAGTTTTAACGAAGTTCTAATTTTAACGCATTCAGAAATAAAAATAGCTAACGGTTCCATTAAAAAAAAATCCGTCAAGCCGTTTAGGCTGCAGAGCGTGCCGAAGAAATAGACAGACATACATACGCTCGAAAAACATAACCCTCCTTCGGGCAGTCGGGTAAAAAAACATATGAAGTTTTGCTCACAACTAAATGTGTTGTTTTATTATTTTCGAAATTATTGAATTTGTAAATATTACAAACGTACCTTAGAGTTTCATGGGGAGAATTCTCTACAAATTTATCACTAGGTATACTCGTAATTACAAACTCGCTCAATCTGCGGAAAAAGATTTTAAATTACTTCTTGCAATCTACTGCGTCTATTCCCTTTACCGTTCTAAATTATAAATTCTTTATTCAGTACGAGTAGATCTGAAGATTGAGCATTTACCCAATTTCCAGGTAATTCGCGTAAAGACTATTCACTCACCTACCTGTTCTTCATGAGTCAAGTAACCTTGCGGTGAACATCGATTTATCGCATGATTGTAGATGAATCATCGATGGCTTGCCGATTCTTTGTTGCTATTAGGGTTCCCGAGTGTGAAAAGATCGAGAACATGACAAATTCGGGGAAAGTTTCTTCTTATTGAATTAGGTTGAAAAAGTTTTAGCTGATGCATCGAAAACAACTCTGAGCCTAATTTGTGGGATAGTTTTCTATGTTGTTATCTTTCGTTTCTTTTATACTTTACCTTTGGTAAAGCAAGAGTGGGAATGAACAAAATTATTTTATTTGTATCATTAAAAATATTAGTAAATTCTAAGAGTTTTGGAACTTACTTACTTACTTACTGTTTTGTTTTGTTTTTACGCGACCTTGGTCGGCGGGGTGATGCAAGCCCTTTTTTTATAGATCCCAGAACCCGGCGCGGTCACGTTTTATCGATATTAATTAAATCTCCACGCTCAGCACTTTTTGTTAATTTGATTGACCGATCGTTTTTGAAACGGTTTATGGTTTTACTGCTTTTTATCAAGCGTTCCCACGTTAAAAAACAAGTAATATACATTAAAAAATAATTTGGACGGAGGCTCGGTGAAAATTAAATTAGTTTATAAATTGAGGCTCCAATTATATTAGTTATGGGATTCGTTGCCGGCTTTCCGTCATGATTTGATGTTTTTACTGAAATGTGGATTATAAAATTATATCACAAGTTAGGTATGTCAAACGTATATCCACCGTCTTTACTGATTGACTGCCTGGCCGTCAAAAGCTCAGTCTTTGCGTAGAAATGTGAAATTAGAATTATGTACTTCTGGGCGAACAGAAACCCTTCATTATTTATAGATCTAATCGATAGATCGAATGTTCTAGTGATTTTTTTCAGATCCAATTTTGGAGCGATGTACGTAATGAGTACTTTTTACCAGCAGATTCATTTAGAATAATAGATCGACCTTTCTACGTTTCTTATTTCTATCCAGCTTCTAGTAAACTCATAATTTCATAAGAAACATGTGTCATTAAGAGATACTTTAATAAAATATAGGCTGAGTTTTATCGGATTCTTAGAACCTTATCTCACTTTACTTATCTAAAAGATATCTAACATGTGAACCTACCATCGATAAAAGAAACGGTTATTGACCGCAATGACGAGCATTACTGCCACTTATTTTAAATACCTCATTTTAGATCTTCAGTTGTCAAGTTTGACATTTATATTCGTGAAATGAAATCATCTGTATTGTCGCTAGGATTGGCCCCTGAACTTAATATTATCCTAAATATATTAAAACGTTAATTATTTCAATTCGAAAGCGGCATCTTTCGAATTTTTTCAGTAAATTTTGCTGTTGCTGTTGCCACATCATGCGTCCTTATATTAAAAAAGATGTTAAACAGTTGATAAAGTGACGCAATAGTATGAACGGACTTGCATGCATTAGGTCAAGTGATATAGATAACCTATCAACTCTACCTGAAGATAAAATGTATGATTTATTAGAATAAATGACTGATAATATTTAAAAAAATTCTGCAGCATCGATATCGCGCTATTAATACACCTCTACTGACACCATTCTGGTTTTAGATGAATTGTTTCAACAAATCCATATTCATAGATCCTTCTATGAACAACATTCATTTTTGCGTTGCCATGCAACCCATCACAAACACGGTTGGAAGTGACCACACTATCATCAGTTTCAAATTTAGAACAATGCCGATGGAATTCCTTTGAATTCCGAATCGGATAGCGACGTGGGAAGCGCAAATAGCCGTTTGATGAAATAAGATACCGGCCGGTGATAATTGTCCGTTCCGAGTAGCGAGTTCATTTGAATTTGGAACACGACGCGTTGGGAACCGGCACTTTAATCGTGTTTGTGCATTGTATATGTGCCTGCTAATTTGGTTGTGTGTTTTAGGATTTAACGGGTTAATTGCGAAATACTACTTGTTGATTGATGGGTAGCCTCCTTCCTTCATGATACAAAAGTAGAAGTTGAAGTTGCTATCAACCAAACCTTTACGCACTTTTTAAAATATGCCTAACATGGGTAACGCACTGAGGCTTGGTTCTACAATAAACATGTAGTGCAGTATCGAGGAGAAACAAACTCAACGCACCTTTAGTGTCAAATAGCAATCACACGTCTTCCTAGCCACCAAGATCCCCAGGCGTAATACCTTTGATAAGCTCTAGTGCCGACTTATGTAAGTAATAAAGTCAGTCACACATATCGCGTCTCGCTTCCTTTGCGCTATGCTATTGTGATGTGTGACCACTCTCTAGTGAGAGGAAATAGTTTTCCTTGTATACCACGTCGCAATTTATACATTATGTTAATGATGACGTTGATCAACACGTGACAACGTGACGTGACGTGACGTTGGTCGTTCTCAACACGTGACAACTATGACCATGTAAAGTCCTTACTGAATAAAGAATTATGAATTATGATCATAATAATAATGATGATGATGATGATGATGAACATTATATTGTTACAGCGGACCCGTTGCCAGGCAAGCACGTGCCGCTAGAGAGCTATGAGACCGAGTTGGAGCGAGAGCACGCGTTGCCAACGTCCGTGCCCAATGCGGACATACTCAAGACCAACAGCAACCCGACCTATCATAAGCCGAGGTAAGACTATAACATAACCTTTAACACGCAATTTAGCCAATCACAAGACGAGACCGAAAACTATTGGGCCAATAGCAACACGACTTGTCAGACACATACGTTAGGTATGTTTGTGTTTTTAAAGACACTAAGAATTGGCTTGGTTTTTTTTTTCTAGCTAACGCATAACAATTCGTTGTTGGATGTAAGTCTTGTTCTGTCCCGTTCTTTTTCGCGCAGCTCTATAATCTGTAAGTCCAAACAGTCAGTTGTCGGATCTGCATTATATTGTGTTGTCTTAAGTTCAGATTTTGTCTCCTTCTGCGTGACTTTCTTCCTTAATCCAGCATATTCCACTTTCACTTCATCCTTGGTCCATTCTTAACATCACGTGTCAGTTCGTATCGCGTTGTGGTGGCTACTGGAGAGCTCTATTAGGCCCCATCGGCTATCCCTTTCGACAAGACGCAAGCAAGCTCAGTTTCTTAAGTTTATACCAATTCTTATACCTCGGTTTCTTTGCGAATCTCCTTATTTATGATCTAATAACTAAAATAATAAACCTATCTTCGAATAAACTTAATTACAAGAATGACATTAATAACCATTGTCTTGACAATACCGCCATTAATAACGCGTTGTTGATCCGATAGTAAAGATTAATGAATTGTGACCAATCACAATATTTGGTTTCGCGTTTCGTTATTCACCATTAAAATATAAAATGGCGAGAGATTAATGGCCCAGTCGTGTTTTATAACTATAAATTTACTATTATGATAAATGTTTTAAACTATAAATCATAATTTCATTGCTACAGGTTTGGATGAAACTTGAGTAGGTATCATGTTTCGCGCAGTCTTAAAGAGATTATAATGATTTAAATTTAAATTTTGGCAAAGTTAAGTTGATGAATATTCCAGTAACGACTTTTACACCTGTTTCACAAAAAAAATATTTGTATTTGTTTTAAATTTAAAAACTAAGTAATTTCTGAGCATTGGCCGCTCATGCTTTGCCGCTTTTTAAAGGATCTATATCGGGTGGCATAATCATTGTTTGACCTACTGTATCGTTTGGTCGAAAAGATTTGATGAATTATTATAAAATGAACCTAACCTAACCTAACTAATCTACACAACAGATATTTATTAAATCCTGAAATTTCAGTCTAAAAGGATGTTAGGCAAAAATATTTTCAACCAAACAATACATTCGGTCAAACATAATGCGTGTCAACGGGCGCGGGCTCCCCTTTTTAACATCTAATCGATAAGTCGTATTTTACGGAATTAAACATTTTAATGTGTCAACAAAAGTTTAAAATTTTCTAGCACTATTAAGTTCATCGTGTATAAAACGATTATCGAGACGTCAATTAACTATAAGTTAGATTAAAGTTGCTGCTGTCGCTTTCTTTGCCTTAGCAATAGAATAAGACGCAGCAATTTTAATCAAACTTAAAAATTAATTGACGTCTCTGAGTGCGGCAGAATGGTATGATTCTAACGGAATTTGAAACCTGCTGTCGGAATGTAAATTAATTTAGTTACCATTTTGTCTCAATCTATTTAGGCAAATGTAAATAACATTATTTGGATAATATTAACGAGGTTATCATGGCCGAAATATAATGGGTACTTACCCAGTTAATCTTCAAATTAGCTCATTATCTTAGCAATGTTAAGCGGCATTAAGTTTTATTGTCGCTTAAATGCCGCATAAAGTTTCTTCCAAGCGATTTATCCCTTGATGTCGTAAAATTTCGCATAAATTCTATATCTTGGCATCTTACGATTACTTCCAAGGATATAAGTACAGTAGGTGTACTTTCTAAATGTCTGAGACGGAAGAGGTACACGCGTCATCTAGCAAGCGAGATTAAAGGAACCAATCGCTCAATCTATTCCTTTCTAACTAGTCTGTTACGATAGAGACATGAACGAACGATAAAGTACAAAATGTGCTAGACGCTTTTCATGTCCTCCTATAACCCCTTTACTACCACGTTTTGTCACCTATATATCGTCGAACACGGGTCTTTAGTATCGTATACAATCACTCGCTAAACAACATTTCACAAACAAAGCATTTGGAAAACCGTTTCTTTCAGGACCTTCGTAGAACCCCATAGGTTAGATTAGTTTTATAAAAATCCTGAAATATTTACAGTTTCTGAAAAAAAGGCGGTTTACCAAATGATATGTTTGTGAAATGAATCAGTTTGTCGAACGCTGTTTAGCTAATAATGGTAAACCCTATAGTGCCTACCACAGAATAAATATAGCTTAAGCAGTAAAGAAACTACGAACTAACGTGCGCAACGTCGCACACACACGGACGCACGCACCATTCGTCTCGACGCGACACCTGACAGCACTGCCACATTTGTTCGTAGTTTCTTTACTGCTTTACCTATATTTATTGTGTTCCTACTGTGTATTTCTCAACTACGTAACCTACAAATAACCCGATCGGAACGTGGCCATCTTTAACGTGGGTGGTTAGGTTTATACACAACACTTAATGAAATTGATATTGTGCTAAACGAGAAACTGGCGCGTTATCTGCAAATCTTCGATACAGACTAGCTAATTTTTTATCCAGCCCGCCATAACAGTTTAATGTTAATGTTTTGATGTTTACGCCTACGTTTAACCGGAAATAACTGGTTCTGGTTATTATGTTTACTATTTAAATTGCTGGGAGGTCGAATGCCTGTTTTTTTAGCCTCCAATGTGATTTTTTTTAAATTTTACCTTGCGTGAAGCCTCAAGGGTTATGAGTTTGTACGTATGTGTATGTATGATGTGATCTAAAATCGGTTAGTCCACCCTAGCTCCTAAACTATTGAACCGATTTAAATAAATGGGGTGTCATATGATTCGTCAAGAACGTGAGTGTGTCAGGCTATTTACATATTTTAAGGGTACGTCATAGTAGTCACGGGTCGGGATTTAGTTTAAAGTTGGATGTTTTCTATGTAGCTTAGTGGTATTAGGGTGATGGCTCATTCTTCGAGCGTTTCAACCGCCGTCATTCCCCTGGTCGCATTAATTATCTTGTAGAGTGCCCTGTCTTCTACAATATTTTAACTTACAAGGAGACGGCAAGAATGTGGGGTCCTCAAATCGAACGGAGGTTCCGCATGTAGTTAGTACTCAGTGAGTGTACTCATATACTCAAATCCTAGAGTGCACTACTTAGTCATTGCCGAGAAAAAAAATCGTAGATTGAAAAAAAAATCTTTTGTTTTTATTAAAATTTAATAACTCGTTATAGACAATTTCTTTTGAACTTTTATACATTATTGAATTTAATAATTTAAAAAAAACCGGTTTTTAACGAGTTATTAAATTTTAATAAAAACAAAAGATTTTTTTTTCAAACTTTAGGATTTTTTTTCTCGGCAATGACTAAGTAGTGCACTCTAGGATTTGAGTATATGAGTACACTCACTGAGTACTAACTACACGCGGAACCTCCGTTCGATTTGAGGACCCCACACCCTTGCCGTCTCCTTGTGAGAATGTTTCCAAAGCTACAAGAATTTCGATATTATTGCGGCCACGGGAATGACGGCGGTTGAAACGCTTAATTAATTAACCATGATATTTAAATTATTAACTAAGGCTCTCGTTTCTATCCACGTAGTGTCGCTTTGTATTCGATATTTGACGCTTACTCTCTTTAGCTACGCGCTTTGCAAATACATTAATCAGTCTATATAGTTCATCTATTTCTTACTACAAAAGGGTGATTCCGCAAGCGTTTCAACCGCCGTCAGTCCCTTGATCGCATTAAGTCGAAATTTCTCTAGCTTTGGATGCCATTTTCGGTTATTTTGTAGAAGTCAGGGCACTATAAAATAACCGAAAATGGCCTCCAACCAAAGCTACAGAAATTTCGACTTTAATGCGATCAAGGGACTGACGGCGGTTGAAACGCTCGTGGAATCACTCAACATTTTTAGCAACGTCATCGTTGTTTACCAGTGACCTGATACGAACAAAAAACTAGTAATCAAGAAAATGATGCATTAATACTCCAATATAAACGATCAATCAGTTTGATCAAACTTCGCACATTAAGCTTTGATTTAACGTTACTAACTCTACCTCAATAAAGATAAAGGCCAAATTCGCAAATACCTCTTCACCCCCTAAAGCCTACATTCAAACAATTTTGGTTTCTATTCTGAATAAATTAAGTTAGTTTCTCGTAGGATTCTCGTTTGTGTAAAATGTTGGATAAAAACACGACCCAACTTGCGGGTCTGGTAAAAAGCAAGTTCGTGGAGGCAATGTTGGCGAAAGTTTCCATTGTGAACGTCTTTTGTGTTGATTGTTATTGAAATACTTGATAACGCGGCGTGATTCTAGGACTCGCAAATGGATTTATTGATCGATCGACGATTGGGCGGTATTGGCGTGCGTTGGTTTTGACATATTTAATTTTGGTGGTCCTTCTTTAGGATATTGGAAGCCTTCCTTTCTTTTTCTACGTCGCCGTCTTTTGACCCTGCAGTTAGCTTAGTTAGAATTGACCCTGCCTATGACTTGTACTAGTAAAAACGGGCACGGGGGCGCTTTTTCAATCGGCATCCATATTTTCTCGATGACAACAACAATATTATGTTAACGTTACTTGATAGAAGGTAAAGAGTTCGTGCTCGAAGTAGTTCACAATACGGCTTCATATTATAGTATTTCTTATAAAATACGTGCCCTGGGATCCATTGTAAGTCTTACGAAGTTCTCTAAATTGTTCTTACCAGGATTATGCTAATTGCGAGTGTCGAGTGAATACTTTGCGAGTTTAATAGCCGTGGTTACGCTGCTAAGTTTTAAGAGAAACATCTTAAGCCTTTTTGAGTCTTAATACCTACTTACAAATAATAATACTAATTTAAATACTTGTTCGTTATTTTCACGGAAAATAAATGGGTGTGAAAACAGTGCCTTTACAATTTCGTAGTTACTGCAAATTGAACAAAGTTATTTATTAAATAAGGTCGTTAATGAAAACTCAGCTCTAAAACACATGCGCCCTTGTTTTCTTGAGGGGGAGTTTTTTTTTTCGAATTACCCATATACCATGTCCCTCCGCAATAAAAAAAACCATTTTAAACAAGGACCCTTAGCATAAATATTTCTAAAGATAAACAAAACCAATGAATAAAAGTGTAATAAAGCGGGGCGCACACGCGTCATTTTTCAACAACTGACAGGCGGGTTTAGTAGCTTAAAGTGAACCCCGAAATTGAAACTTCTAAATCTGTCAAATCGAATACCACTAATCCTATTGGATTTACTTTTTTTATTACATAGAATTTGATTTAATATGAAATGAATACTGCATGTTTACAGTATTACACGGGGTTTGAGAAATTAGTCCATGTCGCGATGTGTTCACGCGCTATCTAGCGGCGAGTAGCCGATGTTTCGTTTTTATTAGTCCTTCCGATATTTAACATTTAGATTTACCTATCATGCTTACACAACGAGCCTTTATGCATAAACATGGGATTGTTCTTGATTAGCATGCTTTGGACGCTAGCGCGAAGTACGTGTGGCGCCATCTCCTGTCGAGTAGCGGTACTAGACATGTACTGTAGTCACGGAGGATTATTTAAACTACTAGCACGACGAGACTGACATAATTTTGTATGACCATCAGCTTCTTATACGTATTTTGATCTTGTCAGAACTAGTTTTTCCATATGAAAGAGTATCAGTGTAATAATATAATGTGATACGAGTAATTGACGTGAACCTTAACTTAAAGTATTAAAAGCTATTTTCACGTTCTATCCCACACGCCCTCGTCTGGAAACAGCTCAGATAGAATAACATCTTTTTGCTTCCGTTCATTAAAATGCTATGTACATCTCGAAAATAAACTCATTGAATGGCGCGGGAGCGGGCACTGTGCCAATTTTTGTCATTTCCACACATCCCTACAAGACCGGTCAACCCATACAAACTGGCTCAACTCAGAGCTCTATACAAACTGGTGGTTTCAAGACCTCAGCTGTCTTCGAAATTGTTGGCGAACGTAGACCTAGTTATACTGGTTTAGGGTCATTGGCTTTTGTAGTAGACCTATTCTGAAAAATCCTAATGTAGAATTGCATATATTTGTAATGCATAATGCGATTTGTGCAATGCAAGTGCAGTTTAGAATTGTAGATTAGGACATTGAACTTGGGCATAGGCACCCAACACTAAATAAATGATATACCTAAATCACGATGCTTGCGTGCAT